>JABJUM010000013.1:0-1415453 GCA_016169955.1 Phytophthora vignae f. sp. vignae
GGCCAAGAAGAAGGTTGCTGACTATCCGCAGCTTCAAGAAGAGCCAACGAGCGCAGAAGACGAGAAACCGGGAAGCTTCTTGCCCATGGTCTAGTGATAAGAATCATCCATCCGTCTACTTGTGTGAGGCTGGTCGAACGACTCTAGCGGATGAAGGAGGGGGTGGAGTCTTGTCCCCGCTCGTAGCAGCACTTGAAACCCGTCGCCTGCCCGCTGGAGTCGCAGACTTGGGTCGCTCCAGTCGTTGTCGTGGGTTGCTTGGGGACGCCGCGAGGACGGGGGAGCTCGCTCGTCGAGGAGACGTGCTGGATGGAGAACCTTGAGGCTTTTGAGGCGTCTGTGGCGTTGCGAGGGGGGCCAAGTGCACGATCATGCATCCGGACAGCGGGTCGAACCTCTCGAGTTGTTGCTGGTGCCGAGGATCTGCCGTATTCTCACTCGCCTTTCGTGACGCCTCCAACACCTGGCGGACCTGCGCGTGGCTGAGCTGGATCATCGCTGCTAGTTGCCTGGTCTCCTTGTCGTGCATGGCACGCGTCAGTGCTAAACCTTTCTGCGCGTCGGCCAGCAGCGTCTTGGTCTTCTCCAGCTCTCTGCGATGGCTCACTCTCTCCTGAGCAGCATCTTCAAGCTCCACCGAGAGCTGGTGCTGCTTGAGCACAAGACTCTGTAGTCTGCTGCGTAGCTTGTTGCACAGGATGGCGTCGCCCCCAGCGTTGGGCCTGTTCTCAATCACTTCCAGTCGAGCTTCGAGACCTCCGTTCACGGCTTTCAGCTCCTGCCACGCCTCGGCCAGACGCTGGTTCTCCTCCTTCAGACGCTTGACGGCAGCTTCATGCACCAGGCGCTGCTCTTCCAGTCTGGACGCGACGATGTCGTCCACTAACGCAGCCAGATCGTCCGCGAAGGCGTCAAGCAGAGCGTTCGTGCTGTGCCACGTTCGGTCGAGGAACACTCGCGTCAAGTCAAAGAGTTGCTTGGCAGCCTTCTCGTGGTCCTCGATCGCCTCCATGTGGCTGTCCACGGATGGCGAGCCTGCTCTGTCCAGCGCCTCCAGTGTGTGATGCAACGAGCGCTCCTTCCAGAGCTGCACGCCCGAGAAGAATTCATGCAGAGGGTGAGGTGGTGTTCCGGTTGAGGTCTTGGGAGACTTGCTCTCGTGGCCATCGCCGCAGACCTCGTGGCATTGATGCCTGAGCGTGTCGAGACGCGATCGGATCGTCGAGTGAAGAGGAGGCGTCGGCTTGTTCGTGGCGCTCGCCATTCGTGTCGAGTTGTGGCCAGACAGCGTGGGAGGTGATCGACCGATCGACCGATCGACCGATCGATGGGACGGAGCATCCTTGCCCCCATATTTATAGGGAGCAAAGCTGGCTAGTTGACAACGCTCATACATGGGCGACTAGAGTTCCGACCGCCTCAAAACCGACCCAAATCGGCAAATTTGACCGGAATTCACAATACTTTATTCGTATTATACCATGTGCCAGGGTTTACTATTTGGATAGGTAGTATTGGGAAGGGGTACTTTATTCGGAAGAACCCGTTAAAAGGCAGCAGTGCATCACATTTTCCGCTGCATGACAGGAAACATTCCACATCCCATAGTTTTCCTCGTTGAGAGATTATCTACAGGTCCCCTCCCACGTAAGTACACTGTACCTAGTATTGCTAAACGCAATAGTGGAGAACAGCACGGTACGACGGGTACTTGCTTCCAGCCTTTTGACTTGTGCAAGTGCCGTCAAAAGTTTTGAACTGGGCATCGGCAAATTCGCAGCACTTTTCGTTGCCCTTCTTGTAAGGATCGATCGAGCCGCCTGCCGCATCGCAGGCCTTCTGGGTGAAGTGGGCGGTCAAGAAGCCCGTTTTCTCATACTCGAGACCAGTGTCGTCGGTTGGGACTCCTCCTGCACACCGTCGGCGGATAACGTCACCGTGACTGATGATAGAAGTCAGTCAACATGGTATGTATTATAATGCATGCACGTGTAGGTCTGTCAATGAGTACTTACACGGGCATCAGCAGAGCGGCGATGGCGGCAATAACGATCTGGAGCTTCATCGTGTCAAAGTCGCAAGCTTGGGTAAGCGAAGTTTTTGGAAATGATCCTGACTGTAGCGAAGGCGCAGGCTGATCCCTCCCAAGGATCATCAGGAATGCTACGATGCAACCTCCCTCTTTCAATATTCCATCCTATGAGCAGGAATGCAAACTGGCTATAGTTGAAGGACGTGCACATAAAGGTATGCGTTACTCTCCCATCTCACTCTAAGAACCGATCTACATGTATATGCACGGTATACAGTATAAGGAGCAGGCTTCACTGAAGGCTCCTCCGATCTACAGTGTAGATCGGAAAACATGTGTAGATTCTACACATGTTTGCTATCGCATGCGCTGAGCTTATTAGACTCTAAGCCAGCTGCCCCTCAGCCCAATGATGGTGCTGTTATCAATATATATTATACTTTAATAAGTATATCTGTACGCGCGAGCCATTATGGCTCGAGCTTTTAGTACTGCTTACTGTATATGTTGTCCCCTCAAAATTCCTATCGTCGAGTTGTCGGAACACGAGGCGGGAACAGCGACAGCAACATCGTCTGCCGCTTTGCGGAGATGATCGAAACTTACATAAAAAATAAAGCGACAGGATCTTGACGCCGTATAGGATATAATATGCAGACGTATAGGCGAACACGCACTTAAGAAGGTTAGAAAAAGATATACCAAAGTGCACCAACCTCAGCATCCAACGGAGAGTGTCCGGCACCAAAATCGTTCAAAATTACTTTTTTAGTGACGCCAATTTCAGTTGCAATACTGCACCATTATGAGACCGCATAGAACGGTCCCTCGGGGCGCGGGCCGTGAATGTCTTAGTCACGCTGTGATCGTCGTGCTGATTAGCGCTAGCGCTGCCAGCAAAATCGAGGAGGGGGAGGTCTGCAGCAGGTCAACGCTGCATTGGAACGCACTTATATATGGCTGGGGATTGGTCTGTATCGCTTAAAGCATATTTTAGATAGTTTCAGATGCTTATTTTCGCCTACTTATAAGTAGGTTCTCTACCTATTGTGGAAACCGATTAGAATGTCTTATTGGATTGTTAATCCGCCGATTTAGTGGCTTAATAAGACCGACGACCCCCGATTTGCTAAATCCGACCTCCTAATTAGACTGGGGTACCTCGATTTATACTCAAGATTACTACCTAGCCTGGCTTACAGAGTCAGAGCATGTGAGTCGGATTTACATTTGCTAATCGGTCGATTAAGTCAGGGCCGGCTGATTTGCTTTCTATTCAGATGGAATGTCCGATGTGCAACCGGCATTCGCTCCTTGTAGGCTAAATCAGCCGCCAGACAACAATCGTTGCAGTCGCTCTTGGCTAGGTAGTCAAGGTTACAACACTAACATCAGAACTAAGATGGAAAAATCTGCACACTATAATGCATGTAACTGAAATATGCAGGCGATGCGTTTTTTAAGCGCGGTGTTGTCGCTGTACTTGACGAGTCTCGGGCCGAGCGTACATGCATGTTGATTGAAATTGCTAGGCTGCACATAATTACGAGACCGATGAGCGATTTATACTCCGATTATAATTGAGACATCCCCGATTTATTAGTCTTCAAATCCGCTATGAGCGATGTTTAACCGGCTAATTCAGCGGGACAAACTAATCGGTTTTCACAATACTTACGTTTTGACAAATCGGGGTAACCTACTTAGCCAGTTTAATTCCTCGCGTTACCAGCTTAACATGCGCCAGCAGTGAATCATTGCTTGTTGTCGTCGGTGTGGGGCGATACACTGTAGTGGATGACAATGTCCAGCCTGTCCAGCTACTGTAGCAGCATCACCATTGGCCGCAGTCAACCACTCCAGGCGTGATGACTGCGGCCATGTACCTTACTCATAACGCAAAGTAAGATGACAAGTGCTGGGCATAACGCAAAAGCTGATGCCCAGCCAGAAATCAAGTGGACTATACATGTAACGGAAATCTTGATGACAACCGAACTGCCTTACAAGTACACAGGCTGTGTATTACAACAGCCATACAACACCCTGTGTCAACGCCGCCAGCAGAAGCTCGACCGCCGCCAGCAGCTCCCAGCTCGACCACCGACACCAGCAGAAGCTCGACCGCCGCTGCCAGCCAGCAGACGCACGACCGTCAGGGGGGGGGGAGGCGGTGGCCGCTGGTGTCCCTGTGTCTCTAAGTAGAGATCGAAGCTCTGGAGGCAAGAACTACTACAGAAGGTTAACATACAAGTGTAACAAGACGCAGGCAGATGGCGGCCACGGCACGGTGACTGAGGAGGCGAACAGCGGCAGCTTGCCGTACGAGTCGAGCGGCGAGTCGGACGTGGCGAGTGAGAACAGCTGGTACGGATTCGCGATGGAGGGTCACCGGATTCGGACGAGGAACGGTTCCGAACCGTCGCACCCCGAACGAGCAACCGGAGATCAGCACTAAGCTGGTGTGCACACACTAATGACGGCAATTCACGGTGTCTTCCGGTCAAGTGCGAGCGATTAAGACCAAATGGAGGAGGCAATTTACGTTGTCCGGCGGTCGGCTCTTCTGGTTCAGACCGAATGGAGGAGGCAATTTACGTTGTCCACGGCCTATAATAGGTCATCGGCTATGGTAGGACGGCGATCCTAGCGGAGAAGGATTTAGTTTCCGCATGCGAACGCGACGGGTCAAGAGAACAGAATCTGCGACCAAGGGGGCAGAACACAATTAGCGGCCCGAGAGAGAAGTGGGCGGCAACGAGCGAGCTCGACGACAAGTGAGCGCGCACGACTTCGGTGGCTTGGCGACGAGTCACGGGACACGAACGACGAGAGCAGCAGCTCTCGCGGTTGACGAACGAGGGGCGGCAGCTCCTTCTGGCTGAGTGGACGAGTGACGGTGGAGTGCCGACGGGTGCTCTGCTGTTGCTGACGAACGAGTGGCTGCAGCGGGTGGAAGCAGTCGAGTGGTTAGTTGGGTCGCAGGCGACGTGAGGTGCCAGTGGGTGACGGACACGAGAGTCCGGGATTAGCCACGTACGTACCGCGCGTGGGATCTGTGGACGGCGAAGCTACTCGGGTGCACAAGCCCCTGTGGTGCTGACGAACGAGTGCGGGGTTAGTAGCTCACGCACGTGGGTGAACTCTCTTTGTATTGACTGTGTGGTTAGTTCTAGTTGTTGGCTGTGGGCTAATAGCTACGAGCTACTTGAGGACTATCGAGTAATCTAGCCTCTTTAATAAATAGGATTCGTTCGTGTGAGTACGAGCGATCCGGCGCAGTGGCTCAGTTAGCCGCTGTCTGCCAGTGCGGAGTTGACTTCCAGTCCGACGGGCGAACGGACGCAGCGGAGCAACACGATCTGCCTCACGAGCTGGGCAAGATAAGAAGTTCGTTACACATGTAATCGAATAAGCAAAGGGCTTAATGCGATAGCGCCGCCAAACAAGTAAAAATACGAACCTAGCAGAGGAAACACAAGCGAGAATTTGGATTGCAATCTTTTGTTTTTGAGATTGTTGAGATTGCAATAATTGATTGTTCCAGATCTGAGTCGTCAATCGAACAGCACCACCATACCACCATTTGAGCTGAGGGGCAGCTGGTTAGCGTCTAGGTACCTAATAGGTTCAGCGCATGCGACAGCAAACATGTGTAGATCGGAGGAGTCTTCACCGCAGTGTACACCGTACATATACATGTACATGTACACCGTACATATACATGTACATGTAGGTAGATCGGTTCTTAGAGTGAGGTGGGAGAGTAACGCCATACCTTTATGTGCACGTCCTTCAACTACTAGCCAGTTTGTATTCCTGCTCATAGGATGGAGTACTGAAAGAGGGAGGTTGCATCGTAGCTTCCTGATGATGACCCCTCGACGGTAAGCATTTTGAGGGGTCAGAGTGTCCGCACCGGTAATGCTAAATCCCAAAGCTAAATCTCGCTTCCCTACCCACAATAATCTTGTGCAGGGGCAATTTAGCTGGTGAAACCATCTGAAACAACAACTTGGTTTTTGTATGGGTGATTAGGCCGCCAGTAAATCTGATGCCAAATTTGGCATTGGAAATAGCATCCGGGCTGGTGGGTCATACAAAGTCCAAGACACTTTAGCATGTACCTTTTACAGTTGGCTGATGCCAAATTCGACCTGCCATACATGAAGTGGTATAGGTTTACTCAGATTTAGCTTTGGGTTTAGCTTTACCGGTGCGGACACTCTCAGCCTACACCTTCGATACCTGTCAGGATCATTCTCTAAAACTCCACTCACCCCAGCTTGCGACTTCGACACGATGAAGCTCCAGATCGTTATTGCCGCCATCGCCGCTCTGCTGATGCCCGTGTAAGTACTCATTGACAGGCCTACACGTGCATGCATTATAATACATACCATGTTGACTGACTTCTGTCATCAGTCACGGTATCCGCCGACGGTGTGCAGGAGGAGTCCCAACCGACGACACTGGTCTCGAGTATGAGAACACGGGCTTCTTGACCGCCGACTTCACCCAGAAGAGCTGCGTCCAGGCAGGCGGCTCGATCGATCCTAACAAGAAGGGCAACGAGAAGTGCTGCGAAGTTCCCGATGCCCAAATCACAACTTTTACCGGCGCTTGCTTAAGCCAAAAGGCTGGAAGCAAGTACCCGTCGTTCCGTCCATTTGTCCGGCGATGCTAGGTGGAAAGGAAATGGGACCTGTAGATAATCTCTCAACGGGAAAAACTGTGGGATTTGGATATTTCCTGTCATGCAGCGGATAATGTGATGCACTGCCTTTGAAAGCATTCATCGACTTGTTTGTACATAATTGCAGCGGCACAGTAAGCCGTACACAATGCCAACGCTTCTCATCGTTGCTCGTTTTTGAAAGCCCACGCCGCCTCACCTCTTCACTTACAGAAACGGTGTCTGATCTACACAAGCAGCGGTCAGATTACATGTACAAAGGGATGTACTACTATTTAATGCTCCCGTCGACTGCCTCTCGGTTGGCTAGCCTGACCAGGACTGAAGTAGCCGTGCTCACACGGTCAAGCACTACTGTACACGTAGTAGTTTCCAGCTCCGACGCCCAGCGCTTCTTAACGACGGGCACAACATTGCTACATGTAGTATTTACGAGAGGGAGATCGGTATAATATAGCGACCTGATAAGAGCTTTTTTTAATCGGCGAGCGCGCAGTATCGGGAGTAGATAGCCGTCTTAACCGCAACGAATACTAATACAAAAGAGCTTTTTAATTAAAATATGCAGTAATGGCTCTTCTTCTGGCACACGGGCGTGGCTCCTAAGGGGAACGGTCAATTAGGGGCCGCTTTGATAGCTGTTCATTTGCAAGCAGCTTACTTGCGATCCGTATGACGGGGAGAACAAAATGTGACAGTTCTGAAAAGCCCGACGTCTCGGCTTCTTTCTTAGGTTATTCTGGATCGTGAACCAATCGTATTGTTTTGTGGGGCCGTCAGCGAATGAAACCACTTTGACAGGAACGCATACCAGTTCGAGGCCGGAATTACACTTGTGCTCAGTATACTATCTTGCTTCGGATGACCTTCATTATAACGGGGGTAGGTTCATTATCAACGAGCATAAATTGCTTTTACAACCTATATGATAGGTTATGCATTTCCAACGAGTGTAGCCACTTTCGAAAGCACTGCATTTCGAGACTGACGCCGATGCCGCACGCCGCGCAGGATGGCGCCCGGGGCGCCGGCTTTCCTGAAGCCCCAAGACCGCCGCCGCCACCAGTGCCACGACACAACGATGCCCACGTGTTCCTGCTCGAAGCTCCCGCGCCGCCTGGACCCAAGACGCCTCCTGTGATGTTTTATTGACCCGGCAGGGCGGGCGTAATGCTGCCAGATTGAATATCGCCATACGCGGCGCCTGTGGGAAGCACAGTTCGCCCTACCGGGTCCAAGGTGGCTTGGTTCAGGACGATGGGATGGAGTGGGAGTCGTTCACTCTCTTGTGGCAGACTGTTCTCCGGTGGCGGTCATCATAGACTAGTTATCGTAGTACGGTAAGCACTTTACTTTGCTGAACTACATATTCGCCTATGATCTAGTACTAACCCCGCATCTGTACCTTGCTAAACTAGCGCAGTCTCAACGATGTCAGCGCTCAACGGAGTAGACAGCAGGGCCCGTGGCTTCTTGCGCGTCACAGCACGTGAGTTGGTCCTTCCCTCTTCGACTTGCTGCAGCACCTCATGAGTTAGCAACCGCCCGGCAACAGTAACACGCCTTCTCTTCTTGCCGAGGTTCTTGCGCGGAGGTTGAGGCAGCTTCAACACCTCTTCCTCGACTACTGATCTCATCTGAAGCCAAGCAGCTAGATGCACACCACGTGGCGCTCCATTGCGCGTGAAACAGTCGAGCCGTGCGCTCATCTTCACCAGCGATAGGGGAAACAACCCACAGGCCTGGAAACCTCGCTGGATATTGCGTCCAACCTTCGCCCCTCGCCACGCTACACTTGCTATCTTGATTGCGTCGTCCTTGTCGATATTGCAGTAGCCATTATCGTCTTCCTCAACGAGTTCGCTGATCATGTTGTGGATCTTGCTCTTGAGGGAGGCGAAGACTGCAACGTCCAGCGGTTGAAGTAGATGGGTAGCGTTCGCGGGCAGGAAAACTAGCAGAATGCTCAGATGCGTAGCAGCATCGACGACCTTCTCAGAGTAGTGCGACCCGCAGCCATCGAGGACCAGCACTAGCGGACGCTGGACGGTGCTGGGTACCGAGGTCGCAAAGAAGTGTAGCCATTCCTCAAAAAGGTCAGTGTTCATAAAGCCTGATGGTGACGTCGTCACAGCGGCCCCAGGCACCTCGCATCCCTCCAATAACTGGCATGAGACTGTTTTGCCGGGCAAGATGAACGCAGGAGGTACGACAAAGCCACTTGCACTTGCGCACGCCACGACAGTCAGGTGAAAATTGACGGTAGGTTCGGTGCACCACACGTTACTCGATCCTCGGACGGCGACCACGGTCTTTCTCTTGAGCTGCTTCTGGAACGCAGTCTCATCCATGTTAAAAACACGTGACGGGTCTAGTTTCAACTCAATTACGAGCTTAGCTAGGGTGTTGAAGAGAGTGGTAAGATCCGCCGGAACGATGCAATTGCGCTTCAACGACAGCGACTGGGCTGAACGAGCGGTAAGGGCAGGATGGCGCTCTTTAAAGCGCTTATACCAGCCCTCACCAACACTTTCGCCGCAACCGAGTAGCGCAATCTCTTGGGCTTTGCGAATGACGGCGGATCGGCCGACGGGATGCCCCACGAGCTGTCTGCCAACGACCCAATCGTAGATGTGGCGCTCGGCGTCACGTGGGAAGAAGGGCTTCGGCCCGGGTCGTGCAGGAGTCAGGGGCTGTCCCGCAGCCGCTGTAGCTATCCACTTCCGGATGGTCCGCTCATGAACACCGGTAGATGCGGCGACACCAACGACGGTAGTGCCTGCGCGGACTTGAGCGATAATGTCTTGCTTCCTCTCCACCGTGTAGACGCTAACCATTGCTTGTTTGGAAATGGGAGAGCCCCAAGCTGGCTGCCATCGTTCTAGCTGCCGTCCAACCGTTTATTCTACTCCCGCCACGGGTTCCCGCCAATTTTAACCGCATCAATTTGTATGGGATTAGTACTTAACACGATTTTTACCAATGACTGAGCAGGAAAGAGGAAACAGCATCGTTACTGGCTAAAATGGGCTCGACCTTGAATTGGTCGACCGGCCTCAGATTGACCGGTTCCCTAACTGCATCGGTAGCGAAGCAGACAGCGACACGAGCGAGGAATTACAACGTGCAGCCATCTATTCTCGATGGATTCCCTGAGGAGACCAACTTCATCGCGTTCGGAGACTTCGGCACGGGCGATGAGAACCAGCGCAAAGTGGCTCTGGCGCTCGAGAACTTCACGGCCACGATGGACCCGCCCCCGGCCTTCGTGCTGTCGACTGGAGACCAGATCTACGACCACGGGTTAGTTTTTGCTGCTGTGTATTGATAGTTAGTGTGTGAGGCCTTAAAAAGTAGTTCTGTTTTGTCGTTTGTGCCGCTAGCATCGAGTCCGCGGACGACCCGCTGCTCTCGACGAACTTCGAGCAGGTAAAACCAGCATGGCGAATGGGATTGGCATTTGATTGTGCTAAGAATTATGTGGATGATGCCCTGTGTAGATGTACACGCATCCCAAGCTGCAGGTGCCGTGGTATGTCACGTAAGTCAACTTGTTTTGTCTGCTCTTAGTATCTTCAAATGCATGAAACTCTCGACTAAGATCGCTTATTCGTCGACAGAATTGGAAACCACGACTGCGAAGGATCAGTCGACGCGATGCTTCAGTATGCCGAGAAGAAGGACTCGTTGTGGTACATGCCGCGCCGATACTACTCGGTTGACCGTCCCGTGGCCCCGAAAACGATCTTGAGGCTCGTGGTCATCGACGCTTGCGACTTGGTTTGCGAACGTGAACCTCGAGACTTTCGTTGCACTGAGCGCATGAACGAGCAGTCCTCGGCGAAGACACGACAGTCGCAGTACGAATGGATCGAGCAAACATTGAGCGCAGACAAACCATCGGGCGTGGAACGAATGTGGACGATCGTGATGGGCCATTGGGCGTGTACAGCTTCGCAGGCAACGCTGACACGCCCGAGCTGATCGACATGCTCGATCCGATGCTGCAGAAGTACAATGTGCACGCATACTTCAACGGCCACGACCACTCGATGCAGCATGTCCGCAAGGTGAACGACACTGACGGCTCCGTCCGCAACTTCTTCATCTCCGGCGCTGGTGGCTATCGAATCCACGGTTTGCAGCCGAATGCCCGCGCCGGACCTGGTTCACGCGGCCATGACACATGGCTTCATGTCGGTGCACATGACAAGGACGTACTTCCGTGTTCAACTCCTGGACGACGCTAGCGAAATTCTCTACACCACCGACGTGAGGTACGAATGAGGCAAATAGACTCAACAACGCCGAGATAGATAAAACGAACACCGTGTTTCCAGACTGTGTGTGTGCTTACCGCCCGTAGCGTACGACGCCACTAGTTGTCTGTTCTAATTACATGTTGTGCTCTCTCACGGGTCGGAAACGTGCAGATGAAGACCTACGCGTCCTTTTGAGCAAGTGCCAGCTGAACTCCTTGGCCTTGACCAGCTGCAGCACGAGCTGGTCCTCCTTGCGCTTGGTCTTGACGTCCGAGATCTCGTCGTAGAGCTTGGGCACCGACAGCAGGCGCGTCTTGCCCTCGTAGTTCTTGATCTTGACCGTGAGGCTCGTGGCCGCCCAGTCGATGTGCGTGTCCTCCTCGCTGTGCGCACCGATGCCCGGCAGCGTCAGGTACACGGACACACGCTTCTTGCCGTCGGCTCACGCGTAGTTGGTGATGGTCGTCGTCACCTCCGCGGGCGAAGCGGCCGCCAGCGACTGCGTCTTGAGCAGCCGCGGCGCCGCCTTGCCGTCCCACTCGTGGATCTCCACGTCCTCGCGCTTCTTGTGCGCGTAGTAGTAGCTGTTGGTGCCCTTGCTCTTGATGTTGGAGTGCAACGCAGAGGTCTCGGCGGCCGTCGGCGCAGGCTCAGCGGTGTTTTCCATCGTTGTGGCGGGTCGGTGGAGCTTCGAGGTGTGCGTCTGCCTCTTGATAGGGGGGGGGGGGAGACTGCCGCATTGACTGCAGCCAATGCGTCTACGGTAGACGCCGTGCACGAAAGTCGGATTTACAGTGGGATGTGCCACAGTTCCCTCTTATTAGTTTATATTGTACTTTTTTTCTTTAGCTTGACGTAGCGAGCGCACCTACCACAATAGTTATTAGGTATATGCGAACTACATCATGTATCTAAGCTTGAAACATATTATACCGCATTGACTGACGACAGAACATTATTCTGTATCATACAGAATATGGGGTTGAAGGGGTTAAAATATGCAGTAATGGCGTAGTGTATTTGTGAGTAAGGGTAACAGAACCACATTTGGACCACTTCCTATTTCCATCCACGTTAGAGTGTCCGCACCGGTAAGGCTAAACCCAAAGCTAAATCTGAGTAAACCTATACCTGCTTCATGTATGGCAGGTCGAATTTGGCATCAGCCAACTGTAAAAGGTACATGCTAAAGTGTCTTGGACTTTGTATGACCCACCAGCCCGGATGCTATTTCCAATGCCAAATTTGGCATCAGATTTACTGGCGGCCTAATCACCCATACAAAAACCAAGTCGTTGTTTCAGATGGTTTCACCAGCTAAATTGCCCCTGCACAAGATTATTGTGGGTAGGGAAGCAAGATTTAGCGTTGGGATTTAGCATTACCGGGAGGAAATGTGAAGAATATACGAACCAGGTCTGAAAAACACATATAACTTTATGTGTTTTCGTAAAAGGGACCGCTGGCGGCGAGTCGCCGCGTTTTATAACCGCGTCGATCAGACAATAGTCACCTTGTTTTGGTACGATTTTACGCGCGTTTTGAAGAATGTAATATGTGTACAATTTGGTGTATGACACTTATTTCTTTATGTAAGCTCTGTGTTCCAGTTTTGGCAATCCCCCTCATTCGGAAAGATGAACGCAGACATCATTGACCTCGTTAGCGAGTCCAGCTGCGAGGAGCAGCCGAGCGAGACGGAGCAGCTCAGTGGTGACGAGCACTCCAGCGCCAAGGAGAGCGACGTGAGGGAGGAGTTGCACAGCGATGAGGATCTGCCTAGTTCGGAGGAGCAGACTGGTGAGGACGTGGTCGACCTCACGGTGAGCAGTGACGACGAAGATGTGGACGACGGCTCAACCACCGAGCATGGTCCAAGTGCAGAGACCCGGAGTAACCAGCGTGTGAAGATTGAAGCTGTTGCTACTGGTCTCAAGAAAGGCCACAAGTACAAGGATCGTGCAGATGCTTTAAAGCAAACGAAGCCTAGGTGTAACCCCTTCCCAACCCCACTTTCACGACGGCGGTGCCACCAAGCCCGCCGAGGGCCAGTCAGGGACTCCCAACGTGTGTACCATGCCAGGACCATGAAGACGAAGTTTATCCAAGCCTACCTACACGTGCCAGGAGTACGTGAAGCATTACAACAGCTTCGAGCCGAGCGGGAAGTCGAGTTCAAACCTGCGGCCACGATTATTGACGTCGCCCAATCGATCCTGTTGGTACATCCATCGCACCATACACGGGGTTATTGACCGACCACAACTATGGAGAGGATCAGCGCCAGTACGCCTACGTTGTATCCGTGCAGTCACCGAGCCGGGGGAATGTACCGCTGTATATCAACGCACAGAAGCGTGGGACCGTTGCCAGGTTTATTAACCATAGTTGCGAACCCAATACCGAGTTCGTGGAGCTCGTCCACAACCGCAACGTCCAAGTCGTAGTCAAGACTACCAGAACTATCCACGCCGGCGAAGAAGTCACCGTGGACTACGGTGAGACGTGGTTCATTCATGCGTGCCGCACGACCAGATGCCGTGATCCCCGGAACGTGTATCGCGAGTAGGAAGACCTTAGGAGGTAAACACGTAGTGAAGTAGGATGCAGATGAACAGACCGAAGCCATTGATACCCCACTCAAGCAATTATGTCACGAATTGTCCGTGAGGTGCGTACTCTTTGCTTAAAGCCTCCATTATTTAAAATTGCCAATCACCCGTAGTAAGACTTGAAGCGGATACGAATGCCCAACCGATTGGTGTACCACACGAATCATATCGTATGATATTGAGCATGAGGGGCTTGTTAAGATACGCCATGACAGCTGACAGGACGCAAGCTCAAATAAGGTGCCCGAAAACTCTGACGGTACAACACGTACGGTACTACCACAACTATCAACGGTACTCATCAACACGTACGGTACTACCACAACTATCAACGGTACTCATCAACACGTACGGTACTACCACAACTATCAACGGTACTCATCAACACGTACGGTACTACCACAACTATCGACGGTACATCATGGGCAATCACAGTAATTTGTAACTCGAAGTACCGTAACGATTTGACACGTACCGTGCCGTACATAGGTTTATAGTGTCTGTTTACTGCGTACAGTAAACAGACCTCATCCATTGAATCTTGACAAACAAGGCTCTTTCTCGGTCTAGCGGTTTAGATGGACGGTCGATTCTGGATGTTTTGCAGAGTCCATGGCGACGTGAAGGCGCAAGATTACGCTTGGGCACGGAAAGACATCCCTCGCGATCAGCGTAGCGAGAAGGATGAAAGGTTTCTACGCAGTCGTCATGGGAAGGCGTTGCGGCGCAAGTACTGGCAGTACCCTCGCGACTCCGTAATTAACGAAGATGAAGACGACGAGGACCCTCGGGATGAAGTGGAGTTGCTGGAGATGTGTCTTCGCAGGACAGAGTTAGAGATATGTGGCGCCCCCGACTCCGAGATCCTGAAGCGGACTCATGCCGGGTATGTCAAGCGTATACGTGCAGCTCAACAACAGCGTAGCCAGAAAACGCAGCAGAAGAAACGACGTACCCGTGCGGAAACATTTCACGCCGACTTGCTGCAACTTTGTCGCCACAATTCGCCACCTATGAGGGTTACGGAGGCGAAACAGAGTAAATAAGAGCTGCTGTAGATAAAGACGACGAAAGCCGTAGTGAGATTACATAGCGTATCATGTGTCTAGATGATTCCTTCCTGTTTTTCACGACTCGACTTACTGTGAAGCACGAGGAGCGGTATAACACTCTGAGCTGGTA
The DNA here is from genome assembly GCA_016169955.1 of Phytophthora vignae f. sp. vignae. NCBI lineage: Eukaryota > Oomycota > Peronosporomycetes > Peronosporales > Peronosporaceae > Phytophthora > Phytophthora vignae. The sequence continues at coordinate 14,785 of JABJUM010000013.1, forward strand.
ACGTTCATGCTTGCATTTGGCTTAATGCCGTTAAATTGCTGCTATACATGCAGACACGAAGCTACTAAAGCAAACCCGTAGTGACATCAGATCAAGTAAATGCTAAGCTACACAATGATGCATGATGTTGTTGTGCAAAATCAATATTCAAAGTGAGGAGCTCAAACAAAGCTACTCCATCGAAAGAGCTTCTCTGTTCAGCATCGGTCTTCCAGCAGAAGTCGTCCCAGCTACAGCAGACGCAGTATCAGGTATCGATACGGTAGCCCCATTTTGGCGCACAATGCTTCGGTTGACGAGAATGCGCTTCCCCTTGGCGTTCACACGGTTAGAGGCAAGCCTCGCATGCAGCAAATGGATGCAACTTCCGAACTTTTCCAGTATTTGCACTGGCACCACCCCGCAGAGACGTCGACAAGCCATCCCTCGGTAGGTTGTCCGTTGTACTCCATCCACGCGTAGTTTAATCCCATCTGAGCAGTAACCGCAAGGTACTCCACAGTCCGCTTCTTCGATGGAATGTAAGACCGAGGTGCAGGACGGGGTACCACTCGAACTTGGCTTCGGTATAGACTGTTCGCAAGCTGCGGTTGAAGCTGAAGCAACTTGTCTTGCGCTAGTTGTTTGGCCCTGCGCAGAAGTGGAGCCGTTGGCTCGGGGTTCAAACGAAACGGCCGGATTTGGTGAGATTCGTTCGCACAGCACTCTGATAGAACTCTAATTAAGAGGCCGATTTTCAGACGCGCCCTCAGTCTGTAGCCGCGCTTGATAACGCGGTTGCATTGTTCCACTGGGTTGTTAGTGGTAGCGAATCCAGGTTCAGTGTAGCAGCATTGCCACCTCGAGTAACGGTCATTCATCCACTGCCGTGTAAAATAAGCTGAAAATACAGCGAGCTCATTCCACTTACTCCACTCCTTCAAGCAGAAGTTCGTCACGTAGTTCAGCTCGTCAACAGTAGAACTGAAATGCATGTCGTATATGTGCGCGAGAACTCCATGCGCCAGTCGGTCCGGAATAGACTTCGTTCTTTCCTGCACCTTCTTCATGACGTGGAAGAAACACATCAAGAAGATGAAGTCCGAGTCGTAGCGAAACACTCGCTCCAGAGCATTCAGTTGTCCGTCTTCCGCGTCTCCCATCACATATTTCAACCGAACTTGTTTTCCAGTCACCTCCAAGTATATCGAGCGAAAGGCGAGTAACGCCATTGTGTAGATAGGCTCAATACGCTGCGACACCATGCAGAACGCCACTAAGTGGAATTTCCGTGCTCGATCCGAAATCCCCATCACGAGAACGGGATAGTTGACCTGAGAAAGCTTGAAAGTCGCGTCGATGTGGAAGATGAACGTGCTTGGATCACGGTCCAGTCGTTTCAGCAATGCCTTGGTAGTGATACCGACAACGAAAGGTTCTTCATCCGAACCATCTCCAACTACGAGCCGACCATCGGAAGTTTTGCCATACGTGAACGATATCGGAGTCGATTCGCTATCGCCGGCTTCGTATGCCATCGCTTGTACTGCCTCGGATATATCTTCATGTTCGTCGTTACAGCCTAGCTGTGTCTTGGAATAGTAGTTGGCGAAGTTCTGGACCGCGCGCAAGCGGGGGATTCGGTCACCCTTCAAGCCGAACTTGAGCCGCAACGCATTCCGCACCCGAACAGGCTTCATTCGCTGAGCAGTGAGCTCCTGACAATACTTCTTCTGCTCGCGGGTTAGTCCTGCTTTTCGAGGAGATCGAACCTCCGCGAAATGATTGCCCGATTCAAGCACCGTCACCTTCCGCGATCGATTGCAGGTCATGACTTTTCCACGCCATCCACAAGTAAGCTGAGGGCACGTCGCCTTGCATGAAGCTGACGTGCACTTAAGCAACTGGTACTTCATCTTGTGCTCGACTGGATCAGTGCAGATAGTGCACGGCGGCTGGTTGCACCTTGTGACGGCCATGGACTTCATCGAATCCAGTACTTTGTTCGCGTCATCCTCCACTAACGCGTATGCCAGCTCTCTCCAGTCGATTGACACCTTTGGCATCTGTGAATGTGGTGAAAGGAAAGAGGGGAGGCTCTTTTTTTTTTTTTTTGGGGGGGGGGGGGGGGGGAGGGGGCTCTTTTGGAAAGCAGTCACTCTTGTGAGGTACTTTGAATGACTGGTGGTGCCTAGACCAGTACGGATTTGAGCGATGCCTTAACGTGTATGTTTAGTCAAATTAGTCAAAACCCGTAGTCAGATAGTGTTCCGTCGGTGGGTACGCATGAGTTTCACGCCTTAAAATACTATAATACCGTATATTAAGCTTGAGGGGCTTCAATGAACGTAAGATCTTCGGTGCATGTTGAGACTCGGTAGCTAAAGACTAACAGTTTGTTCGTTTACAGCACATTCACCTTTCGTATCAAAGAGTAGGAAAATAAATGTGTGCCCTAATTGCGGACATCGTTACGGTACACATCGATCGGTAGTGCCGATGCTTCGGCACTACCGTACTTCTAATCATAGCGTGTCAAGACTTTTATCTCTTTTGATGCTGTAAAGCGTGTGCTCCGTAGATATGGTCGAAACCCGTAGTCAGGTAGTATTACATCGTTAGATACAAGTGCGGTTGACGCCTGAAATTGCACTACTATTGGATATTAATGGAGAGGGTGTGCATGTTGATGAAACTGCTGTAGTGTTGGCTCTTGGACCCGGACACTAGGATCTATAAGTAGCTATCACCTCCCTACAGGTAGTGCTCTAGCTAGCCTCTAGCTCGACGCATACACGTATTGACACAGGAGAGAGCCAGTCGCTGCTACCCCTTCTCTGTCGTTATGTGGCGGTACCATGATTTTATGTGTTTCTCAATTTATGTCTTCTCCAGCAAGCCTATGTGTTTATCTAAATTATATGTGTTTTCACGCATTTTTATGTGGTGAAACGTATTGTTTGGTGTTTTCAGGGTGTTCTCCATTACCGGTGCGGACACTCTTAATCTATACAAATCTTGTTTCATACAGAAAACAGGGAGTAAGCAGCTGCATTGCTGTATTGGTGGCTAGACCTGGTGAATGTGAAAATATTTCTAGAGGATAGCTCTGCATCCAAGTTTGGGTAGCGTCCGACAAGAATCGAGGCCGATAGCGCAAGCTGAAGCGGCTCCATAGTAAAGTGCACGGGATAAGTGGGCCACGAGCATGCACACGCGTGTTCGCACAAACAATATATATGTATAACTAACTCTAGTGTTTGCGAACTGTCTGTTTAGTGTGTTGTGAATCTGGCTTACATGTTTGTGGGGTTAGACTTTTTTTTACTATTTACCTTGAGCTAAAAAGAGCTGAAGCTCTGTTCACTACATGTAGTCAGAAGCTGACTTGCACGTATAGGTCTTCTTCTTCTTCTTCTTCTTCTTCTTTACGCCAACCATGATCTCTTCAAACTAAGCAGCGCCATCAAATCCTGGGAACGGCCTGCACTTCATATTGTTCAAACGGTAAGGCAAAATGCCAATTTGATGTCCATGGTGAGTGAAGCGCACATAAGCGTCGATAACTTTACAAGTAATGGTCGGTTTGCGGAGCTGCTAGTACTGTTGGAAAGAGGAGACACAGGCAGATTTTTGTGAATTTTTATGCATTAAGTCACGCAGTTTTGAGAGCTCTTGGAGGCTGACAGTGTGATACATCGGATTGACGCCCCTGCCAGTTTGATGTCCATATTTAGACTGGATTTCACTATATGAGACGAGTCGATGGGTAACCTTAGGGGCTAGGGGAACTCGAGCCTCTCAGTGGTCATATTGACAGATGATCACAACTTAGGTGAGTTTATCAAGTCCTACAACCTACACCCATGCTTCCGTCACAATCTCGGGTTGGTCTACTTGCGGCTTTCTCGCTGGCAGTCTTTTGGGTTGCTTGGCGCGCTTGCTTGGCGTTTTGCTGTCCTCTTCAAGAAGCTTGCGTGTCATGATGCGCCCACTCGTATTCTTCCGCTTGGTCTTGCGGGCGGCTCGCGCTGGTAGCATCAGAATCTCCTGCCGCACAATGTCGCACACTTGAAGCCAAGCTGCATCACGATGCGAGCTAGACAGCCCGTTGCGCTCAAAGTTCGCCAGCTAAGCGTGCATATTCACGCGCGAAAGAGGGGAAATCCCACAGCTTCTAAAACCAGCAACCAGGTTACTGCTGAGGCATGCATAGTTCCAGGCCAATGCTGCAACGCCTAGAGCAATCTGCTTGTCTACATTTACATCACCGAACGTTGGTAGCAGCTTGTTGAGAAGCAACTTGAGACTGGTCTTGAACGGGGAGAACACCGCGACGTCGAGGGGCTGCAGAAGATGGGTCCCATTGGCCGGCAGGCAGACAAGAATGATGCCCAGACTCTCCGCAGCATCGACAACGGGCAGGGAAATGTGCGAGGCACATCCGTCCATCACGAGTAACAGGGGCCTCTTGATAGGAATAGGAACCGCGTTCGAAAAAAATTGCAGTCATCGAGCAAACAAAGGTGCAGTCATAAACCCCTTCTCGGTTGTAGCCACACCCGCGCCCGGAATCTCGCACCTGTCGAAGATGTCGTCGTCGACACTCTTGCCGGGGAAAATGAAGAGAGGGGGAACGACGAACCCGCTCGCGCTGCCGCAAGCAACGAAGCTCAGATGGAAGTGAGTCTTCACGTCCTTGTGCCACACATTCTTAGATCCCTTGGCCACGATCACTTGCTTCTGCTCCCGGGTAGTACTAATAGCCGTTTCGTCTGCATTAAACACGCGAGCCGCGCCAATGTTCTGCTCGATCATGACCTTGGCTAACGACGAAAAGAGCGTCGACAGATCCCGTTCCTCCACCTCATTGCGGCATTTAGACACAGACTGAGAAGCGCGTAGGGTAAGGGACGGGTGGCGCTCCATGAAGCGACGCAGCCGCCCTTCTCCCACCGTTAGCCCACTCACCAGTTGCGCCACTTGCTGTGCCTTCTCAAGAAGTTCTTGGCGGCCGACAGGGTGCCCAGCGTGCTGTCGCCCCAACACCCAGTCTCGCAGGTTGCCCCAACACCCAGTCTCGCAGGTTCTCTTCCGCCTCCTTAGGTAGCAGCGGCTTTGGTCCAGGGCGCTTCTTCTCGCGCTTAACACCTTTGCGTGCATCCGAGACGTATTTCTTCAGCGTATTGTACGGTATCCCCGTGTCGTCGCGGACCGTCGTCATGCGGGCTCCGGCTAGCACGGCTTGAACTGCTGCTTCTAGATCGTCGTCGCTGTACTTGCCGCGACGTTGCCCCATTGTCTTTGACTGGAGAGGGGGTCTTTTGACTTGGAAGTCGCCACGTGGACGGAGTGCGCGAATATTAAGTGCTTCAGGTTTTCACCCTAAATCCAGCTGTTTCCTTTTCGGCAAATCAAATCTACAGTAAAATGAATACATCACGAGGATTGGTAGAAACTAGTCTGGCCATCAAACTGGCAGTGGACATCAGATTGACCATTTGCCTTAGTGAAATATGGACAACTGTATCGATGATACTTTGGGGGGTATCTTGATTTTAGTATGACCGTGCAATGATATGGTCCCCCTTTCAGATGTTATAAAAAATGCTCATCTTACGCTGCACGCATGCAACAGCAGTCACGTTCTGTGCTTTACAGAAATGATGACCAGATAGATCAGTATCTTAACTTTGTATTGGTGCTAGTCCCGTCCATAACTTTTGCGTTTTGACGGTGGTACATGGTTTTTGCGAACTGGTCCAAAACCGCGCACTGAATTGGGTAGTGAAAGAGTTAACTCTTTCACTACCAGACCCTCTTTCAATAAAGCTGTCCACATTTTTATAGACTAAAATATTATCTGCTATCCTAGCCTTCGCGTGACCCTTGCCGTGACCATGTTAGTTCAGGTGCCATGGTACCGACACTCCTGCAATCGTTGTAGCTCGCGTGTAATCTGGGGGCAGTCGGGTGGGTAGGCACATGTACGTAGGCCGGTTGCTTGGTTAGCGGTAGAATGCGAAATGGTGAAGTCCTGTTCAACGATAGATGCGGTCATGCAGCCACCTACGAGTAGATAGAAGTGAGCGGGTCACTAGCATGCAGAAGACAAACAGCGACTTGGCTTCAGTTTTCCGGCCTCAGTTACCGAGGTCCGAATTAACCCGATCTGAGCTGCCTAGCAGTGTAATGGGCCTACCTTGGCCCACTACAACAGCTTACACGTGTGCGCTCGTGTATGAGGAAGCGTAGCTTGGTTTAAACTAGAGTTAATTATACTCGGACCTCCGAGTATAGATTAATCTAAATAAACGATCCAAATAATGTTTTTGGGTTAAAATGAGAACTGCTATTTTGTTTTATGTTTTTCTGACTTCCTCTAAATGTAATATTCTAAGTTAGGAATCTGCCAACGGCTGGTTGGCAGAATTCCACAGCTATGCATGTCGCTCATTGGTTAAAAGATGCTGCTTTCAACCAATAGGAATCCTAAATGTCTATGGACCACACGTCGTGGTGACCGTAAATGAATGTGGCCCTTGATGTAATGCACATCAAGGCCGAGGAAGTGTTTGTACCTATAACAGACATCGCGTCTGTTATAGTTACAAGTGGCTGTAGCCACTTGTGTGTGTAACCCCGTTACACCATCCCCCCCTTAAGGTTAGACGCGCCGGTCACGGCACGTCAATCAGGCAATTGACCATTCGTCAATTCTTCACGTTGGGAGAAAGAAAATCTCGAGCTCATTCCGCAATGAGCTCGCCAAAGGAGAAGACCGCCGACACGACAGAGGGTAAGCTCTCTGTCGTGGACTACCACGAACGCCAGCAAGCGAAGCGCGGCGCCGCTGTTGCCACGTCTGCGGCGGGGACAACTCAGCCTGAGATTGTCCTCCAAGGCTCATGCATAGTCAACGACGCCGTTGACTATGAAGAAGGCGACGTGGAGATGGAGGAGGGCGAGAGCTCTCCGTCCAAGCGCAAGGAGTCTATCGACAGTGATAGTCTCGACCCGCATGCCGGGTCGAGACGCCCTCGTGAGGAAGACGACTCGGACGCTTCGAGCTCGAAGCGTTCGCGTAGCGCAGGTGAGACTCCACTCTCTGCTGCTGGGGCGTTGAGCTCACCACGCGCCGTGGCGACTTCAAGTTCTCCGCGCGCTGCTCATGCAGCGCGCGATCCGTGGATGCCGTCCGCGACTGAGATCGCGGCACGGGTGGGCAACTCCGTGCCACCGAATACTATCCCGCTGTACGTATGCAGCGCGATTGTGGATGATGCTGTGGCGGAGGGACAGCACTTTGATCCGATGACGGATCAAAGGCGCGACTACTACATCGGACTCTTCCATGAGCTCCGATATTACTCTAGCAAGAAGACCTCTTCTCGCAGCAAAGTGCCTGAGTGGCAGGCACTTTGTCAAAGTTGGAATGCCTTTGTTGAGAACTTCAACAAGAATCCGGCAGCTTACCGTGAGCGGGTTAAGCATGCCCGTGAGCGCTTCGAGACGTTCTCGACGCGTGGGAGGCTGGAGCAGCTCCACAGATCTTCTGTGGATGCAGGTGTTCCGTGCGCTGTGCCCGAAGACCAGCAGTGCACGTTGTGTCTTCCGGGTGCGGCGCGCTTGAGCGACCGCGACCTAAACGGGTACACGACGATCCGTGTACCTGCGAGTCTCAACGATCTTCGTGCCAAGTTCCTGGCACGCGAGGAACGCGACGAGCGTGGTGCTTCGAGCGCTGCGGGTGACCACAGCGCTCGCACTACCTTCGCGCCGGCAGTGCGTGGTGGGCTTCGTACGCCCTCACCATTTCCGGAACGTCCTGCAGCAGGACGTCCCGCGGCTCCCATGTATCTTGGTGGGGCGGAAACCCTCTCCAACGAATACGATAACGAACCGGGTGCCGGTTCGTTTTCGGGATACTATGGTCGACAATACGCTCAACAATCCAACGTGTTGAGCCGTGGGCGTCACGGATCGGAGGCGGCGGTGGTGGGAACACGCCCCGGGTATGGTCAACCTGGGGTTGACTTTGGGCCTTCGTCTCTCGAAGACCGAGTTGCTGCCGTGGAGCGGCTTCAGAGCAGCGACTTCGCTGCTCTGAGGCAGGAGATTGCAAACCTGAGGGCTCAAGTCGCTCAGGCCACGCAGACCGCGTCTGACGTCTCCGCCGACATTGGAGGTCGTGTCGAGCGATTGGGCCAGCGCGTCCGCGCACTGGAGAAGGGTTCGGCTCCCGCTTCGGGTCAGCCGAGCTAGCTGGCTCGTGCTGCCGGTATGGCTTCAGCCGCCCGACGTAAAAGGTCGGATGGAGGCGCATGTTAGACGGGATGTCTAGTGTGTAAGCGTTGCCATGCCGTGCCAACACTGTGAACGGCCCGATGAAGCGCGGATCGAGCTTACTCGCCCCGAAGTCAGAGACTGCATGTTTAGGCATGTTTGAGTAGCTAACAAAACCAATGAACCCTTCTTGAATTCATTAGTGTTGCCCCTGCCAATGTTGTCTGCGTTCAGCTTCTGTCGGTCGGTCGACAGAAGCTGCAATAGCGTCCTGGACAAACCGATTGACGGCTTGTCTGCGCTGCACGAATGCAATTGCGTCCGAGCTGAACTCGTTCAGTTCGCATGTAGCAGTAGGCTCGGCCTCTGCGTTGGTCTTCGCGGTGTCTGTGCCCCGCACAGACACGTTGTTCTTGTTGTTCTTCTTTTGCTTGTCGGCGTCTGTGCCCTGCACAGACGCATGCTTCTTCTTCTTGCGCGTAGTCGCGGCTGACACTGTGCAAGTGTCAGCGGCATTCTGCGGCTGCTGTGTTGCGGCCGTAGATCCTCCCCCACTTAAGGAAGGAGCCACCATCCCGAGCAGGCTCGGGAGGCGTGGGTGCCGCAAGGCATTCACGTAGAACGGTGTATGCCCGGTCGAGGCATGCACCGAGTTGTTGATGGCGAACTCTGCCATCGACAGGCACTCGCTCCAATGTTGGAACGAGTGAGCGTAGCTCTTGAGAATGTCGACGAGCACGCGATTCACGCGCTCGGTCTGCCCATCCGTCTGCGGATGGTCCGCAGTCGACATTGAAAGCTGACTCCCAAGAAGTGTGAACACTTCTTGCCACAGGTGTGCGGTGAAACGCGGGTCTCGATCCGACACAATGTCGATCGGCATGCCATGGTGTTTGAACACCATGTCAACGAACAGACGTGCCGTCTGTTTCGCAGTTACTTCAGCGGGTACCGCAGCAAGATGCACCATCTTGCTGAAGCGGTCAACAAAGACCACAACTCCCGTGTTCCCCTGGCTGTCCGGGGGAAGACCGAACACGAAGTCCAAAGACATGGACTGCCAACACTCCGACGGAGTCGGTAGTGACTGCAAGGGAGCCTGCGCGAACGGCGCAGGCTTCACGCGTTGGCATACCTCGCAAGCACGGACGTACTTGCGCACCCACTTGTACTGGTGGGCCCAGTAGAAGTCTCGCGTGAGAAGGACGTATGTCTTCTCACGGCCTGGATGTCCCGCAGTCGGTGCATCATGATATTCATACATGATCCTGAGGCGCAGGTCATGATCGTTGGGCACGACAACGCGGTCCGCGTTGTCGTCGACTGCACTGTACCGTCGTGCACCCGATAACGGTGTGCACGAGCACGAAGATGTTTCGGCAGCTTCTGACGAGCTTTGTCAGAAGGCGCTGAGCCGTAGGCCAGCAAGAGCTTCGCGTCCGCGTCGTGCGCGTATGCGGCCTTCACGTCGTCTAGCAGAGACGACGTAGGTGTGCTCGACCGCATGGCGTCAATGGTATTGACGTCGGCATCAGCTGAAGCGTAGTCAGGTCGACGCGATAACGCGTCGGCCACCACATTGAGTCTTCCGGGTTTGTACTCGACCCGGAAGTTATACTCCGCGAAGAAGGATAACCATCTCGCCATCCTTTGCGAGATGTGCGGCGACTTCACAGCCGTCCGCAGTGACGCGTGGTCCGTATAGACCACGAACGGTTTGCTTCCGAGTAAGTACACTCGGAACTTCGCGAGTGCATACTTCATGGCAAGGAGCTCCTTGTCATGCACCGGGTAGTTGCGCTCAGCAGGTTTCAGCTGACGCGATTGGTAGTAGACGACACGATCACGGTCCTCGTGATCGTGCTGCATCAACGCACATCCGATCGCAAAGTCGGATGCGTCGCACACTACGTGGAATGGGCGATCTTGGTCGGCCACCGCCAAGATCGGCGCCTCAGTCAAGCCCCGCTTGACTGCAACGAAGGCCTGCTGACAGTCAGCAGTCCAATTCCACTCGGCATCCTTCTTCAGGAGCTGTGACAGCGGGCGTATTGTGCCCGCGTAGTCCTTCACGTACTTGCACAAGTACGTGGCCAAGCCAAGGAACTGCCGCAGTTCCTTGACGTTCGACGGAGTCGGCCACTCGTTGATCACTCTGACCTTTTCAGGGTCAGGGTGGACACCATGTTTCCCAACGAGACACCCGAGCACGGGTATCTCGCTCGCCCCGAAGATGCACTTCTTCAGGTTCGCGTAGAGCTTGTGCTTGCGCATGAGCGCAAGCAGCTTCCGGAGATGCACCTTGTGCATCTCAACGTCGCTCATCCCGTCCGCAGCACGGCTGTGGACGAACACGTCATCGAAGTAGCTCGGTGCGAAGTCGCGCACCGAGCGCAACAAGTGCGTCACGCACCTGTTGAAGGTCGCAGGGGCGTTCTTCAGACCCTGCGGCATCACTAGCCACTCCCAGAGCATGCCGCTTGGCGTGCTCACAGCCGTGAGAGGGATATCACTCTCACGCATAAGAATCTGATAGAACCCGTCGCGCAGATCAAGAGCACTGTAGATGGTGCTCCTGGCCATCGAATCGATGATAACATCTTTTCGCGGTATCGGTGTCTGCGCCGGTATCGTCGCATCGTTCAGCTTGTTGTACGCATGAACGATGCGCCAGCCGCCCTGTGGCTTCTTGACACAGAACGTCGGAGCACTGTGCGGGGACTTCGATTCCCGCACTTGTCCAGCTTTGCGACGACTCTCAAAGAAGTCGTCGATCGCCTTGACTTGTTCTCGCGGCAGTGGCCACTGCCGCGTAATACTTAGTGCCCGGCACGAGATCGATCTCGTGCTGAATGCCCTTGTCCTGCGGAAGCTCCGCAGGGATCTCTTCCGGAAGTACGTCGGCGTACTCCCGTAGGATCTCGTAGTAGGGACTCGTCTTCAGCGAGTCCCAGCTCTGCTCCTCAAAGCGTTCCTTCTTCGTCTTTGCACTGAGAGTGTCTTCGCTTTCAGTGGTGCTCTCCATGAAGAACTGCCTCAGCTCTTCATTCTCGCTCTTCGTTCTCTCGGCGTCCGAAAGAATGCAAATCTGCTCGATGCGTCCATTGTGCAGGTCACGCGCGAAGCGCTTCCAGCTCATGACTGGAAGCGAAGTCAACTCCGACGCTTGCGTCGGAGGATTAGCGAGAGTCATCTCCCTGTACCGGAATCCGGCACAGGTACGCGTCAAGACGTTCAACGTCTCGACGTCCGGCTTCTCTGCCTCCGTCTGCCCAGCAGACATCTCTTGTAGCGTCTCGGCCCCTGGCCGAGACTTGCGCAGCGACCTTCGCATGCGCCGTCTTCTCGTCTTGCGGAGCCCGGCTCCGCTAGACCCTTGACCTCGTCCAGGCCCAGCCGTGGACGGGTGTTCTTCTTTAATACCGCCGGCGGGTTCATCCCGCGGGCGAGCGACTTCAAGCCCGGCTTGGTCGCCCGGCGCTTGCAAGTTTTTCCGGTGCGGGACGTTTGCAACCGTCCGCACCGCCTGCAGCGTCGGCTCCCGGAGCCGACACGCCATCTTCACCTCGACGCCTGTTATTGGCGGAGCCCTTCGTTACAAAGGGTGCGTCGACTCCCAGAGTCGACGCGGAATTTCTTCTCGCAGCGTCGGTTCCCGGAACTGACGTGACTTCAACACCTCGACGCCTTCCATTGGCGGAGACCCCCAATACGGAGGGTGCGTCGGCTCCCAGAGCCGACGAATCAAATTCATCCATGCCATCGACTCCCGGAGTCGACGGCGTTCTCTCTCCCTGGCCAATGTTATTGGCCAGGTCTGGCCCAATCAGGTTCGCATCGGCCTCTTCGGCCGAAGCGTGTGACTCGCTTTCGTCATCCGCGCCGCTTGAGGCCGGAGACTGTCCTTGATTCGCTGAAAAGCGAGTGTCGACCTCCGAGGTCAACACTTTTCCTTCGCTAGCCGTCGGCGGCAACGCCGACGCTACATGTTCTTGCGCGCGCGCTCGCGCGCGTCCAGGGTGTTCCGGGACAGCAGCGTTAGGTGCTGTCTCGACTGGGGAATCGCGCGCACCGGTTGGTGCGTGTGGGGCGGTAACAGGGCCATCGCTCTCTGTTCCGCTTTCGCGACCGAAGCGCACAAGAGTGCGCTTCTCCCAATCGATTACCGGATCATGCCGTGCGAGCCACGGCATGCCCAATACCATGTCGAACTTATCGTCCAGGTCCAGGACGATAAAGGTGTCGACAAACACTCGACCTTTGTACGTGAAGCGCACGCGTACCATGCGCTTCTCGGTCTTGACGACGACACCTGTCGCCAGGCGTACCTCCAACATACTTCGAGGTATCTTTAAATCCTCGAAGTCAAGCATTGATAGAATTTGCAGTCGAACAAAGTTCTTCGACGCGCCGGAATCTACCAGAGCACGACGAGAGTCTCTTGCTCTCGTCGACTTCACTTTCAGGATGACAAGGTCATGCTTGTCATCTTGGTTCTTGCAGTGAGAGTCAACCTCACTGGGGGCTGCAGTCCTCAGTGTCGCGTGTCCAAGGTTGACACGTGGAACTGCATTACCAGTAGGGCGCCCCGCGCCTACTGGCGTCCAGCGTTTTTTGTTTGATTGCGACGGTGCCCGGCACCGCCGCGATAGCCACCCTGCTGGTGCACGGGAGCCGTGCACTCTCGAGCAAAGTGACCGATCCTACCGCAACGGTAGCATCGCACATTGTTTCCCTGTGACTGCTGGGGTCCAGCAGTGGCAGCGCTCGAGAGGTCCATTGGTTCTGGCCCTCCCGTCCTCACTACCGGGCGCGGTTGCGGCCTCGGTACGTGTGCATGTAGTTTAGCCTGCCGCAGGCTAAACTCCTCTTGCATGGCAAGAGGATTGCAGCTTCGAGAGTACTCGGGTACTCACGGAAGGGATAGGTCTTCACAGGCCCGTCTCTCAGTCCCTTCATGAACGTGACGACCTTGGTCGCCTCGTCAATCGGATTGGTCACGATGTTCGAGACCAAGTATCGTGCTCTCTGAGCGTAAGCATGGACGTCATGCTTACCCTGCTGCAAGTCGAGGAACTCCGCCCTCGACCGGAACTCATTCTGCGGGGGCTCAAACGCTTGTCTGAGCTCCTCCTTGAACACCTCGTACGTGCTGAAGCACGTAGGGTCTGAGAGTCGGCGTCCGTACGCCCAACTCCTCGCACGTCCGCCAAGGCAGGACATGGCGAACGCAACCTTCGACAACGGGTCGACGATACGTCGAGCCGCAATGGCAGTGTCGAGTTCGACAAGCCAACGGAGGAGAGGCTCACCCTCTCTTCCTACGTAGTTGCTCACGTTGAGCTTCAGCGATTGCGCGCGTGGTGTCGTCCCCGACGACACCGCGGTAGTGGCAGCAGCATCTCGCTGCTCCTTCAAGATGAAGCCCAGAGCAACACCGTGTTGCTCTGTCGGCGTTAGCGTACGCAGCATCGTAGCTACAGCCGCCTCACCAATGACTGTTGACAGTCGTTGGAGGGCCTCCCACTCTGGGTCTGACAGGTGGGGGCAGTCAGCGCGTGCAACATGGGTTGCAGGCGTCGTGGAGCTTTCCATGGGCACCTCGGAATCCATGGGAAGGTTCTCGGCTCCGTGTTCGTGCGGTCACGTACGAACTCAACTTAGTCGGTCGTTGGACGGACTACAAGTGCTACCAGGTGTAATGGGCCTACCTTGGCCCACTACAACAGCTTACACGTGTGCGCTCGTGTATGAGGAAGCGTAGCTTGGTTTAAACTAGAGTTAATTATACTCGGACCTCCGAGTATAGATTAATCTAAATAAACGATCCAAATAATGTTTTTGGGTTAAAATGAGAACTGCTATTTTGTTTTATGTTTTTCTGACTTCCTCTAAATGTAATATTCTAAGTTAGGAATCTGCCAACGGCTGGTTGGCAGAATTCCACAGCTATGCATGTCGCTCATTGGTTAAAAGATGCTGCTTTCAACCAATAGGAATCCTAAATGTCTATGGACCACCCGTCGTGGTGACCGTAAATGAATGTGGCCCTTGATGTAATGCACATCAAGGCCGAGGAAGTGTTTGTACCTATAACAGACATCGCGTCTGTTATAGTTACAAGTGGCTGTAGCCACTTGTGTGTGTAACCCCGTTACAAGCAGCATGACCTATCGACCACTGCTATCGCAGCATTCGAGTACACAGTGCTTACAGTTATTAGTCTGGCCTTGACTAAATCTGAATAGCAGATTTTTCTTTGCTCCCAATTATTGGTTGGCTCCAATAATGACAGTCTAATTTTGAATTGAGACTAATCATGAGCATTCTTAAAATGCGCAAACCAGTACGAAATCCATTGTCTATAACTAATAACGCACACGATCCCAGTGCCCATTCTAAAATCAAGTATAAATCGCGCACATAATTGAATCCGCGCATAGAATTGGCCCTTTCCGTTATACGTAATACTACGCATTTTCACATTTATAATTGTAGTATAGCCAAATAGTAACGTTCACACTAGTTCTAGCATTTATAATCAAAATGAGACGGTTTCAAACGAAATGATGCTTACGAACCTAAGTACGAATCGCGATTTAACCGCATCAATCGAAAGAGGTGTGTCTTGTGCTTCGTTTAAGCTATCGAACGCTCCGAAATGTTGAGAACTCGCGGAGTGACATCGGTCTAAAAACATATCTCCATTTTCGGACCCCCTAAATTCCCGATTTTATTTGGGGCGTGTGACCTCAATATTTTTCAATTTTAACGTATGGCATATTTTCGGAAATAAAAGCGTTCGACTAAGAGTAATAATTTTACGCTTTGTATGTGTGTTTTTCACTTTTGAAATTTTGATGTCCAGTTATTTCCGGAAATTGATTGGTCAGCTTCAAACGCGATTATCTCGAAAACTCCAAATGGCGCCTTAGCATCATTTCGTTTGAAACCGTCTCAAATTTGACTTTGGTTAAGTCGGCGTGCTTATATTAAATAATGAATGCGTTTTTTTGCTTTGTAACTTGGATAAACACACAGGTGCAATATGCTCACCGCCTGCTACTAGCAGGCTTTATCTACAGCACTGCGAACCCCGCAACCGGACCGAGGTGCACAAATTCTATGATTGGTGGTGCTGCCTAGCACGGCCAGTGCGGGAACATCAACGCCGGCAGGCAAGGACACGATCACTAGTACGTTGGCCACAACGGCCGTTATGTACGGCGATATAGCAGCTGGGTGGGTGTCTACGGCGTGTACCACGTCGACTAGAGATCGTAGTCATGCTACCTTACTGCTCTCTGCTTACTGTACAGATAACTTTAGGACACAAAACGTGACAAGACATGCGAAAGTGCCAAATTTATTGTATCTATTGAGTGCACGATTCGTGTTTAAACCGTTTGAATGCGAGTTGCTCGTACAGATCGAGCTTCTAAGTTGGTTTGACTGACACTTCTTAGAACTCCCCGTAAAATAGCTACTTCCTCTGTATCGTAAAATTAGGGACATCTGGACTCAAATTTCATTTTTTTCAGCCAATAAGCTGTCTTTTTCACTACAAATTTGTTTAAATGAAAGAGATGAACAAAACCTATCGATTGGTGTGCTTGTTAGTCCATACAAATCAAAACTCACTTCACAACACCGCGGCGGCTGAGGAGGGTGATTTGATATTTTACCCGCCACGACTCAGGTATTGCTCGAAAATGCTTCATATCGGGTGTGTTCGCTGCGCGAGTGATCATGCTGACAGGGTTTCAAGCGCGATACCAAGAGGCGCTCTAGTTGTCGAGTTATGGCGCGACAACCAAGGCCACTCGTCAATTGTGTGTCGTCCATCGCTCGTTCAAACGACCGCAACGCCTAGACGAGTCTATCGAGACGTCCAGTATAGAGCTCTGTGCAGGCAGTGGTTCGTACCCATGGCAATGAGGCGCGACTGGGGCGCGCTTGTTGGCGAGGCCACACCAGCACAAATCTGGTGGTGGTGTGGCTTGGCTTGTCTATACAAAAGTTAAGATAAAATGATAATCCTGGGAGACCAGCCTGCTGGTTAACCAGCCTCACAAACTTTAATTGGGGTACCCGGACTGGTTGTCCGGGGGGTTCGCAGTTCTCGGGAGCAGCAAGATTCCTGCATTGGACTTCCGACAACAAGGACACAACAACCAACATTATACTTACGCATTTTGAGCTCATCTGCATCATACTTTCAAACAAATATTGTGTTTGCTTGACACGCAACCAGGACTCTACCGGAAAGACTAGGATAACAGCATTTTTTTTAAATAGCATTATTTATTATATCTGGGTTAGGAATCTCTTTTACTGCATATCGGTAAGCATCTCCTGCGCCTGCCTCGCAGCCGCAGCATCTGCCCTGGTATCATACTTCAAATGATACACCGCTCCTTCGAAACTGCAAATCAGGCGAATGTGCCGCCGAGGCGGTGGTTGTCGCGAGAATGTCGCTCGATGATACACAGGGGCCTGTAGTGGATGTCGCGAGAACGTCGCTTGATGAGACACTGGCCTGCATCGCCGAGGCAGTGGATGTCGCGAGAATGTCACTCGATGACAAACTCGCCTGGGCCGCCTAACGACAGTTCTTCGAACTGCGAATTCGTCACGAATGTATTCCCAGTTACAGGTAACGTTCAGGAGACATCGAAATCGCAATTAGGGAGCGTACAAAAACTTTTCAAAAACAAAACACGTCTTTGGAAGATTTTCGCTCTTCACAAGTCTTAAGAAAATGACTAGAACATCATTTCGTACTTCTCCAGTTGCACATTAATCGGCCCGGCTGCGAAGTAGGCGCAGTAGATGGCCGTATTTATCATCAACTAATCGTGCTTCTTGACTCAAATTTTGCCTTAGGTTAGATTATGTGCTGCAAAACCGCCATCCACAGGTGTCTCCTGCAACTGTTTCGCAGCCGCAGCATCTGCCTGCGTCCGACCGCTAGGGTTCTCGAAAGCTGCAGTATGCGTAGCTCCACCGGCAGTTCACCAACCACTGTACCGACCTCTAAAGAATATACAACAGGATCGATACAGACGCGAATTAGAAGTAAACGCGTCGACTTTCAAAGAGTTTTAGATTGCGGAGGGCTGCATCTGAACATCTTTAATGTAAACTACTTTCCTGTGAACAACTATGCAGAACTTTCACTTCCACGATAAAAATGACTAAGTAGAAAAATGGTCTCCCAGCCAAAGCGCAGCAACCTTGTCACTCTGCACAAGACCCTATTATTACGATACAGAGGAAGTATTCCAGAGGTATAGTATTAATATTAATAGCTATCACGTCTCTTCGCGCCCTCGAGTTAAGTTCGTGGTATGTTAAGTTCGATGACGTTTTGATTGGCGGATGTGCTTTTACACTTGGTGTTTGTATGCACTCTGCTCACCAGTGCTGCTCAAAAGGACATGACTGCGACTGCTGAAGTGCACGAGGGCGTGCCCTGCGAGGCGCCCGTAGCCGATGTGGCGCAGGTGCGGGAGGAGCTAGGCTACGTGCCCAACAACCTGGTCAAGGTGGCCGCCTACGTGGCGGGCGATGGCAGCGGCCGCACGTCGCGCGTGCGCGGGTCGGCAGACCAGCGGCCAGCGACGCTGCTGCTCTACCCGCTGCGCAGCGCCGAGGACGCGTACAAGAAGAAGCAGCGCGCCAAGGTGGAGCCCTTCCCGACCATCTACTGGCTGGCCTCCACGGAGCTCAAGGCGCGCGTGTCCGCCCTCGAGGACCAGCAGTTCGTGCTGGCGCTGCAGCATCGACTGGACGCCGACGAAGCGGCCAAGCAGGTGCGTCCGTGCGTCAGCCGATCTCGTCCTAGATGTTCTCCTCTGACTGACCTCTGTTGGAACTGTTGCAGCGGATGAAGGAGAGCCACCGCGAGTACGCGGAGCAGCGCTGGCGCATGATGACGGCGCACGACCTGGAGCTGGTCAAGGGCCGCCGGTGGGAGTTCTTCCTGCGCGACGTGGGTATCGCCGGCATCCGCGAGTACACGAACGTCAAGTGCCTGCACACGCACTACGCGCACTTCCTGGCTACGGGCAACAACCTCGTGGGCGAGTGGGTGCAGGAGCTCCTGGACAGCGCAGCAGCAGCAGCAGCAGCGACCGAGCAGACGGAAGCGCTCTAGTCTCTCGACCGCAGGCGGTAACACAACACACGCACAACTCATACCCGACTGACTTCATAGCTTCACCTCCTCGTTCTTGTTGCGTCTGCCGCTCGGCTCGGCGTCAGCTCATAGTGATATACATAACACACAACGCTTTGATTTGCTTTCTCTCCTCACAGGTGACGAGTGACGAGATACCTACCTGGCCTCACTCGACGAGGCTCCTTGTGTTCCTAGCGACGCCATCACTCTCTCTCTCTCTCTCTCTCTCGCCCTCTCTCTCTCAGCCGCTGCCGCAGCACTCGGACTTGATCGGCTTGTGGTCCGCCGGGGCCTCTATGGACACCCTGCTGGTGCCCGAGGCCTTGCGCACCTGGTGGTTGGAGTAGTCGAAGTTGCGCAGGATGGTTGTGGCCGTGAGCGCGAAGGCCTGCTCGACGTTGAGCGCCGTCTTGGCCGAGGCCTCGATGAAGTAGAGTCCGTGGGCCGCGGCCCAGTTGCGGCCCTCTTCCTCCGAGACCTCCCGCTGGCGCTCGTCCACGTCGCACTTCATACCCACGACCATGATCTCGACCTCGTCGTTGTGGCAGTTCTGGTGGCACTCCTGCAGCCAGCGGCCCAGGTGCTCGAAGCTTTCGCGGCGGCTCACGTCGTACACGAGCAGCGCGCCGTCCGCGCCCCGGTAGTAGCTGCGCGTGATAGAGAGGAAGGTCTCCTGGCCAGCCGTGTCCCAGATCTCGAGCTTCACCTTGCGCCCGTCCACCTCAAGCAGCTTGGCCCCGAACTCAACGCCGATGGTCAGGTCGTGGATGGGCTGGAAGTGCTGCTCCGTGAACTGCAGTAGCAGCGACGACTTGCCCACCTCCGAGTCCCCGATGATGATGTACTTGAGCGTCACGAACACCATGGCAGCGTAGGGCTTGCGCTTGGTGGCGGAGGTCTAAATGTGCTGCCGCGGCGCTGCCCGTCCGTCCGTCCGTCCGTCAAGCTCTCTTCTCTCTTCCTCGCGTTGAGAAAATCGTTCGGCGCTTGAAGCGTCGGTATCCAAAAAATGGTTCTACGGAGGACAGAGTGTAACGCCGTGACGGGCGCTCGATATGTCAGGATATATGATCTGTGACTCACTGGCAGATCTCACTGAGATGGCGAAAGTCTTTCGACGTCTTTCGCCGAAAGACGTCAATGTAAAGCCATTACTTGAAGGGCAGGGATCGGACAATATCCATTGTATATGGATTGTTGTCGAGACGGCCGTCTCAATCAATATTGCAACAATATCAATATCCAGTTCAATACATTGCAATATGCAGATCTAATTGTGTATCTTCATGTTGAAGTCGTCCTCACAGTCTTGGCAGAGGCACAACTAGCTACTCAGGACATTTCGGGTAGACTGCACGAGGCGGGAGAGCACGGAAGGCCGCGAAACCTCTTGAGTGCTCACTTTCGTTTAAGCGACTTATCTCAGCCGCCACTGCACTACTCTTAGACAACGCCGCCGTTGACTATACTCTCCCACTAACAATATCAGCTTTCTCCATCGCGCTCCTTAAGCAAGGTTTTGGTCGCTCGAGTCGCAGGCGGAGGTTCGGCATGCCCAAGGTCCTCCCGATCTACGCCACAGCCCACATACGTCAACAACAACGTCAGGACCTGCCCACAACCTGCGCTCATCATGGGCACTAACTCGGCGAACAGAGGTGCCACCCACTGTCACCACGCTGCAGGTGGCCATGCCAAGCAGGTAGAAGTCATCGTCGCCGGATCGAGTGGTTGGGGCAGAAGGAAGGAAATCGTGAAGGAGACGGTTGTGTACACTGTCTGACGAAGTAGAAGGTGAAAGCTAAGCGTACACGTCTAGATGACAGGCCAGGATCTTAAATCCTTCCTGGACAATAGTGATCAATATGTAGTGAAGATTGTCCGACAGCCAGCAATCAATATTGCGGTAGTACAATTGTTGCACTTTTACAATTACAATTCTTTTTTTCCAATCCCTGCTTGAAGGGGGGGGGGGGACTATGGTTGTAAACTGCGTACAGGTAGTAGCATTCTCTGTCTGGTGGGGTTTTGGGCGCACTGCAAACTGCGCGAAGTCATCTCCAAGTTGATTTCATACCATCCTCCTCCTCGCTTGTCTAGCAAGTGATAAGAAGCTCAATAAGTACAGACGGCGTCGTGAGCGATGCTTTAATGTGAATAAGCACTTTAGCTAACCCGTACTTTTGTTTTTTTAGATGCCCGCTCAGCTATTTTGGCGACACTTGTTATGTAGTATTCGCCGCCAGCTTTACGGATGTAGACGTGCTTACTTAAGTATGTTTCCGCTCGAAGAATGCTCAATACTTTTTGAGCTAGACTCAGGGGTTCGGAGTAACTGGTGATCCTCGCGGATCCGCTGATCCGGTACCATTAAAATATATGTATCAATATCAGGTGATACTGCCCATGGAGCAGGATCAACATCATTGATCCGCCATTGAGTGTTCTAGTGATCCATGATGATCCAGTATTTGATACTCTGTTTTTTTTCTGTATGATGCCCCAACGGTGAAACTTCCAGGCAAAAACTTTAAATAGGTGAGCCGCTGGTTTTAAAACTACCAACACGCAACGAGTCGAAAGCAGCGATGGTCGTTAGCGACGATGCTGCGCTTGCGCGCGCTGAAACGGAGCTTCAATGTGAATATGAAGTTGTTTTCAGGCTAATGAATGAGCGCGACCTAGTGTAAAGTGAACCCAAAGCTCCTGATTTGGAATCGACGAGAGCATGCAGACACGGTATTCCTCGTGCAAATAGTGCTATGGATGCATTACTTGATGTCGATGTCCCGACCGAAAATGAAGAGATGCAAGCTGTTCACGACCATCTCTACTAAAAGCACGCAATTCATGGAACCAGTGGCAAGCTCTTGCTGTCAAATGGCCGTGTGTAGCCAAAGGAGGCAAGTACAATGTGCTTCAGTTGTATCGGCCAGTGGATATTCTCGAATGGTTTCGAGACCATGGGCAAACAGAGTTTCCGGCCGTAGCCGCCCTTGCGAGAATTTACTTGGGAAAACCTTTATCAACAGTGTCCCGAGTGGGAACGGTGGCCACCGTCTCGGGTACGGTCAGGACCGTCCTCCTAGGATCCGACCGTCGACCTGTGAGCTACTATTCGAGGAACAGCTGTGCGAGGATGAGCTGACCGAGCAGTCATCGGATTTTAGCGAGAATTAGCTGGCGGCGGGCCAGTTGCGTGAGCTAGGAGTCGCGATGGAAGCGGTGGCGTGTTCCGCGAGTTAGCAGTGACGTGAGGAGGGCAGGAGGGAGGTCACGAGCGCTGCATAGTTCGAGGCGTGAGCTTTGACGTGAGCCAAGGGCGGAGGGGTGAAAGGGAGCGTCGATGGGTACATGGGCGACGGCGTGTCGGCGCTCAAGTTGAAGAGAAGCAAGAGGGCGTGGGGCGAAAGGTTCCTTGCCAAGGTAGGTTGGTCAGTCGTGAATTTGCCGTGGAAACAACAAGTTAAATCTTTGCATTTGACTCTGTTGTATTTCACCACTCTTGCCTGTCCGTACCGTTCTACTTCGTTCTCGCAGCGGCAGCCGTCCCTTCCAGGGCAGCTCGCGACACGTGGTGGAGAAGCAGGGTATGCTCGACAAGTCAGAGGAGGCCAAGCGTGCGAACCGCGACTTCCGGAGCCCCGTGGTCAGCGTGGTCTACGGCTGGCGGTCGGAGGAGGTAGCCGCCTCGAAGGGCGTGTCGCTGGCGGGCCGCGACCCGAGCGAGGGCGACGTCGAGTCCGGGCCGTCAAGTGATGAGGAGGCATTCGCCTCTGAGACGTTGGCGGTCGTCGAGTCGGTCATGGCCGAGAATGTCGTAAGGCCTCCGGACGACCCGGGGGGAGTGGTCGCCGTGGCCGAAGCAGTGCCTATTCTAAGTGATGTGCGTGGCGGGGACCCGAAGGTCGCGCGTGCTGTGGCACGACTAGCTGTGTTCCACTTTCTGAAGGAGGCTAGAAGCTATGGGGGACGCGGGCGTGAGGCGCGGGAGCCTCCCGACGGTGAAGAAGGAACGGTAGAGGTCCCTCCCCTTCGTGACAAGGTCCCTGAGTATGATGAAGGGAGACTTCTGTGGCATGTTGACCGTGTTAAGGAGTTGATGAGCGTGAGAGCTCGCGCTGGTGAGCGCCTGTGTTCGTGGATGAGGAAGTACTTTGGGGACAATTCTCAGAGGATCTGGCTAGAGCTGTGGGATCGTACGGGGCGGTCGGAGACTCCGAGTGCCAGACGTCGCCGTCGGCGCCGCTCGGGCAAGGTGGTCGCCTTTGACTGTTCGTCGCTCTATCGGCCGTGCGCCGAGGTGATTGATGAGGTGGAGTTTTTCCCCGAGCGTGATGAGGACGCTTCGCACTACGTGGAAGTGGTGAGGTGTGAGCGTGCCGCTCGAACTCCGCTGCCGAAAACCGGCCTGGTGGACGTTGTCACGGTGAACCTGCCGAATGGTTTTGGAATCTATGATGATGAGGGCGAAGACAGTGTGTACCAAGTCGTGGGCGATGGCAGAAGGGTGGTGTGTGCGGTTGGCAACTTTGAGGCGCTTTCGAGCGGTTATATTGATTGCTTACCGACTCAAATGTTGGCCGACACCGGCGCTACCCTAAGTCTCGTTGACCGCTGCGTGCTGAGGCGACTGGGACGGTCCTCCGAACCGCTGGAGCCTTATGAAGGCCTGGTGAGGAGTTCGTCGGGGCACAAGTTGAGGATTCGCGGCTGGATCTCGCTGTCGTTTCGTCTTGGGTCTGTGGAGGTCGCCCTGAGCGTGTTGGTGGCGGACAAGCTGCATGTCGACGCGATCTTGGGCGTGGACGCCTTGGGCGCGTTCGGTGCTGTTATTGATGTGGCGGAACGATCTCTGACGTTGAAGAGCTCCGGCGAGGTGCTACCCTTGGGCTTCACGATGATACAAGAGTCTTATGTGGCGGCGATGACGACGTCGGTGCGCCTCCCGCCCCGAGGTCAAGCTCTCGTGCGGACTCGAGTAGTGGGTGATGTGGCCGACAAGACCATCGTGCTGGTCGAAGGTTCGCTGGGTCTGCCTCCTACTCTGTGCGTAGCGCGCACGCTGTGTACCGTGGAGGACGGCCGCGTGATCGTCGAGGTGTGCAACGCATCCTCGGACGAGTACTGGATTCGCAAAGGGACGGTCGTGGCGAGCACGTCCGTGATCCCCGAGACAGCTTTCGAGTCGGCTACAACGACGTCCAGTGGCCCGGTTCCGGCCGAAAACGCGGGATCTGGCGAGGCGACCGTGATGTCTATGTCGGAAGAGCGTGAGGAAGACGCCGGCGAGAAGGTGAAGGCTTCGAAGCCCGACATCCCGCCCGACAAGGGGAACGGCATGAAGGCCGACTTCTCAGAGTCCAAGTTGTCCGAGGAGCAGAAGGAGCTGTTCCAGACCGAGCTGGACGGCTTCCACGCGATGTTCGTGGAGTCCTCGAAGGCGCCGGGGCGTACGGACCTGCTGCAGTTTAAGATTGACACCGGCGACAGTGCGCCGATCAAGCAACCGCCGTACCGTGTCTCGTTAGCGGAAGGAGAGATCATGGAGGCCGAAATCCAACAGTACCTGGAGTTGAACCTGATCCGTCCGTCGAACAGTCCGTGGGCGAGCCCCGTCCTGATGATTCGGAAGCCTGACGGCGGGATACGGTTCTGCATCGATTACCGCAAGTTGAATTCTGTCACGGTGAAGGACTGCTACCCCATGCCGTTGATTGACGACATCTTGGATGTACTGGGGGACGCTCAGCTGTTCTCGACGATTGACATCGCCTCGGGTTACTGGAACGTGCCCATGCATCCGGACAGCGTGTCCAAGACGGCGTTTACATGCAAGTACGGTCTGTATGAGTGGCTGGTGATGCCTTTCGGACTCTGAAACGCTGTGCCTGCGTTTGAACGGCTGATGGAGACCGTGCTAGTGGATCTGAAGTGGCGTATTTGCCTTGTCTATCTGGACGACTGTGTGATTTTCAGCAAGGACTTCCCGACGCATCTGGTGCGTGTGCGCCAAGTGCTGTCTCGCTTTCAACAGGCTGGGTTCAAGTTAAAGATGAAGAAGTGCCATTGGGGAAGGAGTCAAGTTGCATTTTTGGGTCATATCGTCACGCCTACAGGTATTCTACCTAATCCCGAAAAGGTGAAGGCGGTTCTGAACGTGAAGCGGCCGGTGGACGTTCACGGCATCCGGTCGTTCCTGGGCCTGACAAGTTACTTCCGTCGCTACATTCCGGGGTACGCCTCGATCTCAGCGCCCCTGGAACGCTTGAAGGCCAAGGACGCTCCGTTCGAGTGGAACGAGGACTGTGAAGGTGCCTTCCGGCAGCTGAAGCGGGCCCTCATGAAGCCTCCGATTCTGGTTTATCCCGACGGCAGGAAGCGGTTCAAGCTGTACGTCGACTCGTCGCGGTACGCGGTTGGAGCATGCCTCATGCAGGAGGTAGACGGCCGCGACCGCGTTGTGGCCTATGCGAGCAAGTTGTTGACTGGGCCCCAGAAGAACTGGATCACGAAGCAAGACGGTATCTCGGAGATCGAGTGCTGGGGGGTCGTGTGGGCGACCCGGAAGTTCCGATGTTATCTCGACAAGCGTGAATTTGATCTGTACACGGATCACCAGGCACTGACTTGGGTATTCAGTCCTGGCAACCGTACTACGAACGCCAAGTTGGCTCGATGGGCTATGGAACTCTCCAATTTGCAGTTTAAGGTGCACCACAAGCCGGGTACTTCGCTGGGGCACGTGGACGGGCTGTCTAGGCTACCCATGGACACGGTGGCCGCCCTCTCGATGCGTGACTTGCTGAATCCGGAAGACACGGTCGAGGACGTGCTTCCGACTTCAGTCGGGGAGCAGACCGGGGTGGGTGACGACCCAGGCGTCGGAGGTGAGCGTGCCGACGGACATGTCGACGACGAATGCCCCGACCTACCTAATGAAGCTGCGAGTGGGGACCCATTGGGGGGCGCCCCTCTGGCCCCTGTGGACCGGTTCGGTCTCGACTACGACCAGTTCGTGGAAGCGCAGCAAGAGGTTCCCTGGATCAAGGCACTCGTGGCGTTCCTGTTGGACGGTGCGCTTCCCCTGGATCCGTTCCTCCGGGCGACGATTGTGAAAATGAGGTCCCGCTATGTCGTAGAGAACGGGTTGCTGATGAGGAAGGTACACTTGCCGGCTCGGGTCGGACCCGCGCGGTCCTTGACCGTCCCGGTGGCGCCGTTGCCGTACGTGGAGACCGTCCTACACTACTGTCACGCCGACGTGCTGTCCTCGCACTTGGGGCTGACCAAGACGCTCGAGAAGGTGAGGAGGCACGCTTTCTGGCCTGGCTGGAGGAAGGACGTGACGGAGTATGTCCGCAAGTGCACACGGTGTGGTAGCGGGAAGGGCTCGAGACCGTGGCAGGCCGGCCAGATGCAGCGAATGCCTGTGGCGGACCTCTCAGGTCCGTTCTCAATGCTAGTGGTGGACGCTGTGGGTCCATTGCCTATGACGGAGCGGGGAAACAAG
This sequence comes from Phytophthora vignae f. sp. vignae, assembly GCA_016169955.1. Taxonomy (NCBI): domain Eukaryota; phylum Oomycota; class Peronosporomycetes; order Peronosporales; family Peronosporaceae; genus Phytophthora; species Phytophthora vignae. The sequence goes on from JABJUM010000013.1 coordinate 40,746, forward strand.
TACATTCTGGTGTTTGTCGACTACTTTACGAGGTGGGCGGAGGCGTTCGCGGTGCTTCGCCTGGATTCGGTGACTTTTGTGGAAGTAATGGTGAACGGTGTCGTGGCGCGCCACGGTGTTCCGTCACGGTTGCTGAGTGACATTGGGCGTATCTTTACGACGGAGATTGCGAAGTCTTTCTATCAGACGCTGGGGATCAAGAAGCTGTATGGATCAGCGTACCATCCGCAGACGCAAGGCCTGGTCGAGCGCTTCAACGGGACGCTCATGGGCATGCTGAAGATGCACGTGAGCGAGGCTCAGACGGATTGGGATCTGTATTTGCCAAGGGTGTTATTTGCCTATAGGACGGCCTACCATGAAGCGTTGGGCGACTCGCCCTTCTTCTCTCTCTATGGGCGCGATCCGGTGTTGCCGCTGGACGTCGCGTTCCTGAACCTGGGTAAGAAGTGGAAGAGTAATGAGGTGGCCGCGTACCGCCGAGAGCTCTACCGTTCCTTGCGGGACTCGCGTCAATTGGTCGAGCGTCAGCTGCTGAAGGCACAGGACCGGCACGAGCAGCGACTGGGCGACCGGGTGGCGGTGCAGTACGAAATTGGAGATCCTGTCTGGGTCTATCAACTCTTCCGAAAGAAGCGAGGTGAAGCGAGGACGAAGAAGCTGGCTTTCGCGTGGCACGGTCCGTACCGTGTCGTTGGCAAGGTGGGCGAGAACGCCTACCGAATCGATATTCCGACACACCCTGACGAGGTCGTCACGGTGAACGTCAACAGGTTGAAGAGGTTCCGTGGTCGCTGGACGCGACCCTACATGGATGAAGTACCTGAGGGGATCGTGGAGAACGGTGAGGAGATCGAGGATGGTCCGCTGGCCGAAGAAGATTTGCCTGCGTCTAGTTTCTCGGAGCGGGTGACCATAGGTCGCGGGGATACGGCCCTCACGGGGGTTACGTCGCCACTGCTGGAGATCGTTGCGAAACGAGTGGTTGACCGTACGGTGGAATACATGGTGCTCACGGCGAATTTTGAAAGTCATTGGGTGCCTCGGGCCGATGTAATGCCCGAGTACGGTGAATTGGTAACGGCTTTCGAGCAAGCCGACAGGAAGAAGCGGCGCCTACCAGAGCTACGGCGCAGCTCGCGCCTGGAGGAGGCCAATGAGGAAGTGGAGGACGAAGACCTGCTCATGGCGTAGCAGTGTCGATGGGGGAGTCGTCTGGGTTCCAAGGGACGGTGGTGAAAAGCGAAGACACGGTCATTTGGAACTCGAGAACGAAACGGTGGAAATGGAGTTATGTGATTGAATTTGAATTGATTAAACTAAGGGACGCTAGTGGAATTGGAGAAACACGAAGTGATCGACTAGTAAAGCGTCCCTGAAAGCGACTGGAAACCTACTTGGCCTTGGGAGAGGCCGGGGCCGGAGCGCTCTTCTTCTTGGACGAGGAGTCGTCGCCTTCATCGCCGGCGCTGCTCTTCTTGTCGTCGTCCGTGGGCTCGTTGGCTCCCGAGCTGGGGTCCTCATCGACCTCGGGATCATCCTGCTCTTCGTCGTCTTCCTGATCTTGGTCGGCGTCGGCGTCCGGCAGGGGCTCATCCAGCTCGTCGGGCTCTTCGCCGTCCTCTTCGTCGGAGTGCGACGTCGGGGGCAGCACCGTGAACATGTCCTCATCGTCCGTGAAGTCGGAGTAGTCGTCGCGCTGCTCCTTGTCCTCGTCGTACGCCTTCTGGGCCGGGAACGGCTGCTGGCCCTTCTTCACGAGCGGCCGGAGCTTCTTGGCGAGGGCGCGGATGCGGGCATCTCCCAGCAGGACCTTCCAGGTGCCGGCGCTCTTGTTGCCGACCCAGGACGGGTTGGGAGGGCTGCCGCCGGTGACGTCGACGACGACGCGAGCCAGGGCGTCGTCGCTGAGACGGAGGTGCGGGGGCTTGGCCGGGTTCAGCGCGTCCGTCTGCTCGAGGAGGTCCGAGATGGACTGGTATCCGTCCTCATCCACACGGTACGGATCGAGCGCGCGGGCGATGATGGCGTCGTAGCGGCCGCGGTCATTGCGAAACAGCGTGGCCAGGTCCGTCGCCGCCGTCGCGTCCGAGTTGCCCTTCGTCTTGGCCGCCACCGAGCGCCGGGCCGCCTTGCCGCCGAGCCACATGAGATTGTCATGGGTCGCGGTCTCGAAGACGTCCAGGAATCCGTAGAAGCCGAACTCGACGATGTTGAGGCTGATGAACGCGAGGCGCGCCTGACCGGCGTTCGACTTCTTCTTGCGGCGGGCCGTGCACTCGTCGGAGGGCGCGTACAGCGCGCAGGCGAAGAAGACGTCGCGCCAGTGCATCCAGAAGCGCCAGTGCGCCACGTGCAGAGCGGGATGCTCCTGAGGGTCGTACCAGGCACGCTGGCCGGTCCACGGGTACGCCATGCGAGGGGGAGTCTTGCCCTGCGCGCTAGCCTGCTTGATGATCTTGGCAATGTCGCGGCGGATGGTGGCCGGACACTTGTCGGGGAGCGGGAATTCGTACTCTTCGGCGTCGTCGTCCTCGCGGGCGCCCTCCTCGTCGTCTGCTTCGTTATCATCGTCGTCGGGATCACGGGCCTTGGACTGGCGTTGTTTCTTGGACGGGGGAGGCTTGGAGGCGCTCCTGGTGGTTGGACGCTTGCCGGACGAGCGTGCCGGAGGCGCCGGCACGGTGAACAGGTCGTGAGCAGGGGCGGCTACAACGCGCAGCGTGTCGGGCCGCGGCAGCAGAGTCACGGTCTCGGAGAGCTCAACAGGGAAGAGCGTGTCGTCGGCCAAGACGGCGACGGCCACGGTGTCCACGGCGTCCACGTTCGTGGAGCCACTATTGGCAAAGAGGGCAGCGCGCAGACGGACGTAGAAATCGACTTGGGCACGGAGCTGGGCGTCTGCCTCGGCCTCCGCGCCCCGGGACCGACGCTCGAGCCGCTGGCGGAGGCGCCGCAGGACTGCTTCCCGATTGGCGTCGCGGGACTTGGCCATGGCGCGTTGGGGGTGACGGGGGGAGCTTGCGGGAGTCCTGTCCTCTTCTCGTCGAAAGTCGAAATGAGGGCGGGGCTGCAAGTTGCCGTTGCTGCCCTTGATGCGTCTTGACCCGGCAGTTGCCGCTCCTGACTGTGAGTTTGGTTTCCTGGAAATGGGAGAGACACGGTTGATGTGAGACGGTCGAGTGATGGACTAAGTTGATTGTCGAGGCTAGTGACGGTGGGTTGCTCGGCTCGGCTAGATACGCACCGAGATTGATGGGGACGCGGAGGTCTGGCCGCGACCGTGGGCGGGGCTCGAAGCCGTGGGCATTTCGCGTTCGACACAGGGTCGAACATGGAGACAGCGGCTGATGTTGTCGAGTGGTGTCTGTGGCACTCTCTTTTCCTGTGGAAGCTCGTGTGGTGGCTCGTGAGCAACCACTGGCCGACAGTGTTGCTGTTGCTGATTGGTGCGGTGGGAGGCGTGATCACGAGGCCCTTGTGGAGCATCGCGGGACGACTGATCGGGACCGTGTTCGGTTTTGCGTTCAAGTGGCTGACGCTGCTGAAGGTGTGCGTGCGGCGGTACCGACGATTTGTGAACGGACCGTCCGTGCAGGGCAGACCGTCCGCGGAACGCCGGTGGAAAGCATTCGAGGCTATCTGGGCCACGCCCATGGTCGTGCTCGAGGCTCGAGGTGAACACGAGGACGGTTTGGGTCGACTAATGTACAAGTGGCTGGAAGCGTATCACGCGCTGTGGTGCGTGTTCCTGCCGGACGTGCTAGAGTTGAGCTGTAAGTCTACCGTGAAGTACTGGCGTGGCTCGAGGGCTGAGTGTCGGCGCACCGTCGACCGTGCCTGCTGCGTGGGGCGAGGGCTTTGGGCGTTCCTGTCTCTGTCGGCGTACGCCGTGTTCTACACGGTCGTCTACGCGTACGATTTCGTCGAGAAGATTTGCCAAGGGACGGTGGGCATGGGAGTGCTGCTCCTGGCTCTGAACTACGAGCTGGCCGACGGTGGCCTAATGACCGACGGAGGGTTGAGCCCCGACGCGACCGTGGTGTAAGGGAGTTGTGTAGTGGCGGCAACGGGAGTCGCCAGCCACCTACTAAAGAGCTACGAGAAGGCGTCTGGGGGACGATCGCCGGCGAAGATGGCGGAGGACAGCTACGCTGACTGGCTCCGTGAGATCGAAGAGCTGCAGCAGGCTGAGCGACTGAGCGAGGCTTTCTGGAGAGCGGATGGGTGCGTCGGGCGACCGAAGCCGGTGCGCACTCTAAGTGGACTGCGCGCGGAGCAGCGTGTCCTACGAGCAAAGATGAAGGCCGACAAGGAGGCGGAGGCCGCTCGACGAGGTCGTCGAGTTTCAGTCGGGGAGGATGTCCCGAGTGGGAACGGTGGCCACCGTCTCGGGTACGGTCAGGACCGTCCTCCTAGGATCCGACCGTCGACCTGTGAGCTACTATTCGAGGAACAGCTGTGCGAGGATGAGCTGACCGAGCAGTCATCGGATTTTAGCGAGAATTAGCTGGCGGCGGGCCAGTTGCGTGAGCTAGGAGTCGCGATGGAAGCGGTGGCGTGTTCCGCGAGTTAGCAGTGACGTGAGGAGGGCAGGAGGGAGGTCACGAGCGCTGCATAGTTCGAGGCGTGAGCTTTGACGTGAGCCAAGGGCGGAGGGGTGAAAGGGAGCGTCGATGGGTACATGGGCGACGGCGTGTCGGCGCTCAAGTTGAAGAGAAGCAAGAGGGCGTGGGGCGAAAGGTTCCTTGCCAAGGTAGGTTGGTCAGTCGTGAATTTGCCGTGGAAACAACAAGTTAAATCTTTGCATTTGACTCTGTTGTATTTCACCACTCTTGCCTGTCCGTACCGTTCTACTTCGTTCTCGCAGCGGCAGCCGTCCCTTCCAGGGCAGCTCGCGACAACAGCAACTCAAGAGCGATTCTTCAGCTTGAGCAGCTATGTGGTCAATGATTTGCGCACACGCTTAGACGAGAACCGAGCCGAGATGATGTGCCTGATGAAAGCGAACTGGAGCGAGTACAAGGCCCTACAAAGGAATGATAGTTGACAGTTCAATACATAGTGGATCTAATACCACGTACACGTATTCATGGATCAGTATCAGGATCAGTTGATACTCAGCTTGAACTCCTAGAAAGTAGATCAGTATCACTGATACAGTTAAAATGACCGATACTCCGAACCCCTGCCTAGACTACGTAAGATACGACGCAGTATGCAAGGCAACCAATACCAACGTGCAGCATCGTTGCTGAGTCAAGAGCTTCAAATTCAAGTACCAATCCTCGTAAACCCGACGTAAGCTAGCCCGTTAATCTGCTCTACCATTTTCACGAATGTATTGCAAAAGGCTGAAAACTGGTGAGGCATATTGCTCCATTTCGCTTAGGAATAGTTTTTCACTGTCGCGTGGGCATGGACTACGACTTGAGTTGCTCCGCGTATTCTTGCTGTTCCGACATCTAAAATTTGCTTCGAATGGCTTGGTTCGTCTGAATGATCGGTCGATTATTTTTTTACGTAGCAAAATACCGGGAGAGACCCTGCAGCTATCCGTAAACGCTGACGTCAGTGTACACCATTTCAAGGCCAAATTGAGAGAAGTCAAAATCAAAACAAAAACGACCAAAATCAAAACAAGAGAGATCAAGAAAAAGGGCAATGTCCCGGCCAAAATTTTCCGGAGGGAATTTTCTGATCGACATAGAGTGGGCAAGTCAGTTGGTCTGTACAATATATTCGGTCTTGAAGGTGATTAGATGACATGCCTATTCATTATTGGAGGGTTTCTCAATTTGCTTTTGGCGGTTCTCAATTTGAAGCACGACTTCTCTCAATTTGGCCTTGAAATGGTGTACATGTATGCAATAGTAGCGTTCAGTCAAGCTGCTCTATTGAGTAGGTCAGCCTTAGTTCGAATAACGAACACACCTTTGAGACGAAGCTTCCCTCACTGCTTGGCGTTCACTTCGATCGTGTAGTCATAGTCGATCGTAGGAATGACCGATTGAATGAACTTGAGGAAGAGGAAGAGATACTGGTCGCTGCGGATCTCGTTGGCCAGTTGCTCCTCCGTCTCCTTCTCGCCTGGCTTGCGCGCTTTCAGGTTGGCAACGATGCGCTTCATGACTGCGCCATGCTGACATGGGTGGATGGAGGCGTGCACGAGCGAGCTGCGGTGCGGGTGCGGCTCCATGGTCACGGTGCGGTTTGCGTAGTCCTGCATAATGTCCTCGAACATCTGGTCGCCGCTCAGCGGCGCGTTGCGCTCGTCGTAGCCAAAGAGCCACACGCGCGGCGTCTGGTAGTACTTGTCGTACGTGATGGACAGGTCGTACGTGCGGGTGCGCAGAATGGCGTCGTCCGCGTCGTCAGGCTCGGTGGCCACGAGGTAGCTGCCTGCTGCGGGGCCGAGCACGGCCTCGTCGTCCTCCACGAGGTTGTCCTCCTCCTCGTACGAGCTCAAGTCCCTCAGCTCCGGCTCCGCCGCAGCACCTGCAGCAGAGGCAGCAGCCCCGCCGTCCACGAAGTGCTCGTCCACGATGGCACCCAGGATCCTTCCCACTTGGCTCTGCTGCTTCTTAGGCTTGTCCGTGAGCGAGATGTCGCTCATCTCATCGCTGAGGTCCGTGACGGCATCGGCACCAGCGCCGCCTTCATTGTTGGCGTACGAAGAGGCGGCGACCCACTCGTCCTCGCCCTCGACGGCCTGCTCAGTCTGGTAGCTCTGCTCTAGCGACGTCACGCGGCGGCGGCACGGCACGTTGCGCGTGACGAGGAACTGCTTGTCTGCTGGGAGGTACGCGCGTCGCAGACTCGGCTCGCCGCTCTCCCAGCGCCACGTGGGGCACTTGTACACGAGCAGATCCCCGGCCTTGACGAACTCCTCGGGCGTGAGCAGCCCTTTGTCCTCGAACGACGACTCGGTCAGCACAGGCGTCAGGTACTCGCGCACGCCGTGGAACAGGCTCTGCATCGCTTCTCTTTCTCTAGATTGAAGAAGAATGCGACCAAGCCATCATGTACGCATGAAAGTGCGCATAAAACCTTCAACATCTAGTAGCATGAACAACCCCATTCACGCTTCATCAGTACTGTTTTGCAACCTGTGCATATTTGTTATTTGTGTGTACACATATATGAACCGCACTTTTTCCAGCAAAGTACCAGACCATCACTCTTCTGATCTCCGCACGGATACCGCCGATGCTGCTGCCCCTGCGGCGCCTCATGAGCTTCTCCGTGCAGAGTTTCGAGTCTCCGCTGGCGGCGGAGCAGGTGCATGTGCGTCTCTCACATCGCTTCAACCGGCGCGTGCACCCAGACGCGGCTGTGGAGCATCAGGCGGCGCAGACGTGGGCAGATCTACAACGCCAGTCCCCAAGACTCTTCAACGCGTCCAAGTTCCGCTTACACGGGCTGAGCGACCATCACTCTTCGTTGCAGCTGGACTGGGGATTGACCGACTACGCGTCGTACCTGGGCACGTGCTGCTCGGAGCTGGCGCCGCGGCTGCTGCAAGACGGACGCCGACTGCAACAGGGCGACACCTTCGCCTTCCTGTCGCGCAAAGTGGGCGTGGCGGCGGTGCTGGAGACGGCGGACGCCCACGTGGCGCTCATCAAGCGCAGCAAGAGCGTGGGCCTCTACCAGGATCTGCTGGACACGCCCGGCGGCCACCCAGAGCCGTCGCACATTCAGCTGACGGAGGGCGTGCTGCGGACGCTGGAGGACGAGGGCAAGGAGGACGAAAGGAGACGTCTGGAGGACGGGGCAAGAGACGAATTCTTCCGCTCCATCGTGACCGAGATCCATGAGGAGGTGAACGTGGCCCCGCAGCTGCAGCAGCCGCCAGCGCTCTTGGGGGTCGTGCTGCAGACGGACGCGTGCACGCCTAGCTTCTGTAGGTTTCGAGTTCCTGCCGACTAGTTGCAGGTGGTGATCAGGAGAGACTGACCCTTGTGTGTTCGCGTGTGGCTTGGCAGCCTTCCACATCAAGACGGAGATATCGGCGGAGCAGCTGAGGGAGTTGTATCGCGCTGGACCGGCCGACAAGTTCGAGTCGGTGAAGCTCGAGCTCCTGCCAGCGGAAAGTCTGCTCGCAGAGGGGTCCACAACGCTGTATGCTTGAAGTTAGTGGTAGTTCGTAGTGAGCTGGAGACTTATTCCTAAGGTGACGGTGTCTTGTGTTGTTTTGTCTTGCAGAGACGAGCTCAAGCTGACGCCATCGGCGAGAGGCACTCTTGGGCTGTGGAGGAAACACACGCTGCGTACCAGGCAGCAGCAGTAGAAGATGACGTGGATTTGGACGATAGAATACATGTACGGCTTGGCTCATAAGGAGCAGACCGAGCAAACCCATTCCTGCTTGATGCAGAAATGAAGCAAAACTGAACCAATGAAATATATCGGATACCGGTACGCAACACCAATTTTCGTGAGAACTAACTCATTATCCTACTGCTTGGCAGGTCTGCTCGGTTGTGGTCTCTTGCGCTGCAGCACTACCCAGCCCTACTTTCAAAACGGCCACGCTTCCTTGAGCTTCTTCTGAAATCTGTCGTCGTTGAAAGGTACTCGCCCGATGTCTTGCCCGTTAAGCGCCGTCCGAGCTGGGGCAGGCAGTTGGTCCCACATGACGAGATCTTGAAAAACGCCCGGGTCAGTTGCTGGTCTTAAGAACACTGGGCCCAAAATCCGCGTGCTCGTGAGCTTGGGGCTGGTGCCATTGAAGAACTTTTCCAGCCCGGTCGTAAGTTTGTCGTAGGACTCCTCCGACTTAAACGTCTCCATCGTAACCGGCTTCATGTAGTCGGTCTCGGACCTCTTCGACGTTGACAGCCCCATAACCTTGGGAGAAGCCACGGCGGGGTTGCTGATCCACACCACGGCATTTTGCCAGTCGTGGGTTTCAACCCCGACACTAGAAATGATAGATTTCGGGTAGTACCACGCGTACATGATGGCCCAAACTTCGTTGAACCAGGTAGCGCGGCCGTAGACCTGGGAACCCAAAGGAGCCTTGTCACAAAGGTCGAGGCCATCGGCTGGCAGTCCCGTGCTGGTTTCGCCGGCGGCGTTCACGGCGGGGAATGAGGTGCATCCGAGCTTGTACTCGATCTGGGGCTTGAACATGACGCCAGCTTTTTCCGAGACCGTGACAGGCTCGGGCTGGGCGAGCGGCTGGACTTTATCGTGCGCAATAGAAGCCGCGTGCACCGCGGAGACGACGCCGGCGAACGCCAAGACGAAGAGACTGAAGAACTTCATCTGCGTCGGTTCTGGAAAATCGGAAAATGGGAGTCCAACCGACGAGTTCCTAGGTACAGTACCCCACCCCATCTGAAGAGAGGTTGAACAGATCGCATATGTAGAAACAGATCGCGAATATGTTCCTCGAGTATTACCTACATGTATTATATGACTGGCAGGGCAGCCGGTTGTCTCGATCATCACACAAGTTGTGTCAACCCTCGTCGATTAGCACTGGTAACTTACCTACTGCATTAGAAACACCTGCATGCATCATTTCCGTTGGAGCAAAGTACATATAATGATTTATCGGACAACTTGCTTCGATTGGTCCGCTCACTCTGTGAGTTGCTTAGTATTTCATGTGCCGGTAATCACAGCATGACGAACCGCAGCAGATCGACAGTTTTTCATGTGCGGTAATCACAACAGGACGCCCACTTGCTTGGACACTGTTCAAAAAAGTTTAGCGTTCTGGTTAGGCTGTGGTTCAAGCCGCTGAGTACTTGTCCATCCCCGAAGTGAGCCAGCTCACGAGCTGTCGTAAGTGGCATCCGACTTGAAAATCTTCTTTGTAAGACTACAGAATCGGGTGTCATGTTCAGTCTCGCTTGAATTGTTTGAGGTGTCACACCACGACACTTTGCCTCATGTGGTTTCCGTTTCGACAAGCGCAAACGAACTTTTTTAGGTAGTACAGATCATGCCCCAAAGGAGTGTTGCTGTTGTAATCAGCCCCACCAGGCAAACACCGGACGCGAACCTGGCGTCCGGTGTTCACGGCGGGTAACGAATAGCATCCGTCAGTCTACTCGAACGGGAACTTGCACTTGACTCCAGCCTTCTGAAAAATCGTAACGGTTTTCGTGAGTCAACACGAAGCAAGTTCAAAACTTCATCTCCGCTGGTTCTGGAATTTGGAGAATGTGAGTTCACCCTATATTTCCAAATACTAGAGCTTCGTGCATACCCCCATTAAACTTAGAACTAGCCCAGCTGCAACTCTAAAATTGGTTTCTTCACTTCGCCTCGGTGTTACGTTGTACAGCATATTACCAATTGTAGGCAGTAAGCTTGCAGCAAGACCATTCAGCAAAATCCTATAATTGCGAAAAGGAGTTGGTATCTGGTGTGGCTTATACCGGGTTTGTGTCAGCTTCCACAAAAGGCGTTCTTCAATAAATACTACTTTAAGTATATAAATACTACTTTAAGTATATCAGCAACTTGGAATATAAGCTTAAGACGTTGAGCATATTGAATCTTGATAAGCCAATAACGGCCGTGGCACGACGTTCCTCTTCACCTCCACGGAAATGTACCTCTAAGCTTACCTTCACGATGGAATTTGCGAGGACGGTTTCTATTACAGGCGGTGCGCGGCGTGACAAAGAGTTTAGAATTGGCTGTGGTGTTGGTTGAACTCACCATACATCGTTAGATCCGGTAACGATAAGAAAAAGATTATACATCCTGGTACGACGACAACGTCGTTGCATTCAGGGATGGACGTGCAGCGCTGGTTAAGCTTTGTGAACGTTATGTGTCTCCGATGTCATGTTGTCCTTTCGTTTTCATGTGAGTTGTATTACAGTCATGTACCTAGTTGCTAACGACCTAGAAAATGCCCAACCACCCGATGCTTACAGGTCTTCAGGCGGTGTGCTGGCTATCAATATGACACCTGAAAATGCCCCGCAGCTACACTGGGCCTCGGTGCACGGAGGGCCGGCTGTCCTCCTCCACATCCGGATGTAGGTCGACCCAGTGGATGACATCTCCTCAGAAGAGCTCAAGCACCGGCGTCCAAAGTGGCGGTAGATGGATTGTGATGTTGTCTGAATGGTGCTTGTGCTGTGAGTAACTTTTTTCGGACGAATTATTCTCTCTGAGGCTGTCCATACAAAGCTGCCGCTCAGGAGAATACATGTATCCGATACATATATGTTGTACTTACCTGCTAATCTTGACAGTCCATGATCATGTTGACGGTCCTCCTCCTTATCGAGATGTTGGAAAAGGTAGGGAGGGGATTGAACTCATGACATACCTGTAGAACATAGCTCGTTAGACCGTTACACCATACACGCGCCCCGGTCGTCGACTCTTCGGGCTGGGACTTGACACTGTCTGATTGCATTTTCCAACACGAGACGAGCACGTAGTGCTCTCATCGTCAGAAAAGTTCCTACTTTGCTTAATAAAAAAACTCTACCTTATCGATCGAACATGCGAGGGCTGCTGCTTTAGCAGGCGACGTCCACTGAGGATTAAACCTCATGATGGATGAAGTTGAATGATTCTGATTCATCTTTATCGGAGTTTTTCATTTAGATTAATTGTTAACTTCAACGGGAGTCATCGTCTGCTTCGGTTTCAAATAATCGGCTGTGCGCTGCGCTAGCAGCTTTTTACTATTCCAGAATTAATTGTTGGCGATATAATTACATCGAAGTACATGCACCTCCCAAGGTTCAGCGAGAAGCCGGTCATGGAAGTGTAATACATGTATTGATGAACGGGATCTTTATAAAAAAGGTGCTTGACACTGCATCCAACAACGAACGGCTGTAGCACTTAAAACCACATTAATTGAAAGAGGGCTGTCTTTGGGTCCCAAGTTTGGGACGGCCTTAAAAACGAGGAAACGCTGCTGATTTCTGAGGAAAGCATATCCTGCTCGGAAAAATGAGTAAAACCTACAACCTACAACCGCTACTCCAGCGGTACCCCCTCTTGCAACCGCTGGTTTCTGTTAGAAAAAGTTCCTCAATAATAAGTATTAATAGCACCCGCTGTCATTTTAGCTACGGGTTGCTCTCAAAATCAATTTTATTTATTTATTTCTTTAAACATAAATGTTGACGGAGTGACGTGCGACGTGTGTGAAAAAAAAAAATCATACTTCCGTACTTCATTCGGGACGTGTAAACCACATAACTCTTTAATTTGGGCCAGAGCTATCGACCAAATTCCGCATTTACTGTAAATCACTGGTAACCACAATTATAAACGGCTACATATGGCATTAATGCACCTCTTCGCCATCGTAGCGCGATCTTGTAAAAACCACGCCGAGCCCTCGAGCACAGCGGTGCTTAAGGCATCAGTCGGCTGTCACAATACTACCTCGCTGTTGCATTCTTTTTTTGTTTAGGTTCTTCTGGGTTCGTAATTTTTTTCTGGAACCCTTCGGGTGGATGGTTCTTGCCTACGTTCGTAGCAGTAAATATACCCACGCCCCAAAGACCGCTCTGATTGGAGTCATCTACTGGTATGTATTGTGTGTTCTGTTCCAAATTTCCACGGGCGGTTTGTTGAACCGCCCGAGCCAAATCTCCGGCCAATCTCCGCGGCCACTAGGATTGGTTATAGGCACCCGTTTAAGTACGAACTGACCTTGACATGCGGGCACTTGGACCATATGGGCCCGGTATTTGGCGACGCCGCGATTTGGAAATTTTGACCGGAATTCACAATAGTACATACCATGTACCCCTCCACTCCCTCGCGTTTTCGTTAGCATCCCCGGGCAAATGGACGGAACGACGGGTACTTACTTCCAGCCTCTAGGCTTTCGCAAGCGCCGTTGAAAGTTCTGATGCTGGCATCGGGTTCAGCGGGAACTTCGCAGCATTTTTCGTTGCCCTTCTTGGTAGGATCGATTGAGCCGCCCGCCGCAGCGCAGGCCTTCTGGGTGAAGTCGGCAGTCAAGAAGCCTGTGTTACGTACACGATGCCCGAGCCGTCACCTCTGTTGTCAGGGACTCCTCCAGCACACTGTAGACGAGCAGTATTCGAAGCACCGTGACTGATGGCATAGGTCAGTAAACTAAAGCTAGATATGTGTATCTACCTACGCCCAGGTTTCGAGCAGTACTTACACTGGCAATAGCAGAGTAGCGAGGGCAGCAATCACGATCTAAACCTTCATCTTGAGGACCGTGTACAAGTCGCAAGTTGGCGTGAAGTGGAGTTTTCGAGAATGATCCTGGCTGCAGCTAAGGCGGAGGGCAGCTCCTCAATTGTTTGACGATGCTGTCATCTGGAGGTAAGTTTACCTCCCTCTTTCAATATCCTATCTTATGAGAAGAAATATATACCGGCTACCCGTTGCAGGAATATATGGTATTACCCCTCCCATCTCACTCTAAAATCGCATTTACTGTACAGTCCATGTTTGAACCCACCAGCGGTTAACAACTGGCTCGTACGTGTGCGACAAGGAGTCGTTGACAAAACTGAGATCGGAGGAGACAGTCATCATCATGGTGGTCCACCATGATGATGACTGTAACATTGGAGGTGGCAGCCATTCAGAAGACTCGCGTTACTGCACATTTAAGTACAACACAACGACAGGTCTTGCTGCACATTTAACGGTTTAGTACACATTTAAGTGAAACCTATCGTGTTAATGTTAAATAGCTGCTGCACATTTGTTGCTGCGGCGCATTTACTCGTTTTCAGATTTTTGGCTCGAAGTCTCTACGAATCTCTACGAAACAAACCTGCGAAGTGGAAACACCAAGTGCCACGTGGATTACTGTGCCTGCACAACATGTTGAGGGTGAAACGTGCATACCTCACGTGTCGCCTCCACAGGAAGCACGTTCGCTGGTGTGTTCTGGGGGTTGCACCCCCAGACCCCCGCATTAGAAAAACTAAGTTCGAGTTGCGGCAATGGGTCCGTTCGCTGGAATGCTCGTCGCTGGGCCCGCCTCCGCAAATACCGCGCGGCCCTGCTTCGCGGGCACCCCGCGCGGGTTTGCTATGGCTACGCTCCTCGCAACCGCTCACTACCGACGTGTGCACACATAGCTAAACGCCACGAAGAAGAGCACTACGGCGCGTTAAGAGTCTAGATTCTTCGTGGGTATGGACATCACTCGACGAAGCCAATGAGCATGCACCGGGGGCGAACAGTTCATAGACTATCGCAACAATATATTCATTACTTCCACTATTAATAATAGCATACACTCATTATCATTCGCAGACATGACATTCAAGTCCACATTTGCGCTCGTCGTGACGGCATGCCGCCATCTCCACGTCACGTCATCTAGTCGCGCGTACCCGAACCGACCCCAACCGCGCTCTGACAGCGTGGCGCGCACCCGTGCAGAGCTCTCTTCATTCTGCGCGTCGTCGTGTAGATGGAGATGTGACGGGGCACACAGCACTTCTTAACAGAGGAAGCAGGAGTATACGAACTCCAAGTGAACTGCCGTTCACGTGTCCCTGGCCTTAAGGGGACGACTTGACTTGCTACAAAGGAGTAGGTTATAAGACTGACTGTATTTTGGTAGAGGTTAACTTGGTCTAATACAAACTACAAGTTAACTATACAAAAGCCCACACAAACTCAAATGGTTGGCTTGCGGAGCTACTGGTACCATGTACCATGTACCGTGTACTCGGGAGAGTGACACCCGTCACTCTTCATGTAATGGGTACACTTGATTGTACCCCGTTACATCCTCCCCCACTTATCTGAGAATCACATCTGATTCTCCAATCAGCTTCGAGAGAATCCGAACACCCAAAGGTCGGATTCTCGGGCGCCGCCGCCGCAAGGCCGGCGCGCCTCATTGTCACACCCTCAGTGACTTGTGCCCGCAGCGGGCACCCCGCGCGGCACCTCCCTGCCCTCGGCGATGTAGGCCGCAAAGCCGACGCCTCTAGTGGCCGTATCCACAGCGCTAGCAGGCGCAGAGTGCCTCCGCACGTGATGCATGTGCCTCCAAACTTGCGGTTCCTCTCGCAGACCACCAGCAGTTGGCGTCACATGGCCCTTGGGCCCTGCTGGCACGTTCGTGCGACGGTACCTCCCGCAAGGGACGGCACCTTTCCGGTCAGCGCGAAGCGTAACCATAGAGAGAGCGGTGCGGCTCATCTCCGGCCATGACAGCGGTCCGACAGGACCCCGCTTCGTCACGGCGTAGTGTGTCGGTCGTCTGAGTTCATCGGCACGACCCATGGGCAGAGGTCAAACGTTGACCAAAGCCAAGAAGCATCGGCTTCATCGTCGCCATAGTCCCGGGGACCACGGCTGCTGCTCGCAGCCAGCTCATCGTTCAGAGCAACGCGGCGGACTTGTTCAAAGTCCTGCCCCGCGTCACGGCCATCGTGTCGCCGACGCTGAGGTGTCTTCCACCGACACCAAGGTACCGCGATGGTACTTCATCATGGTGCGAGGTACACTGGCCTCCGTCACCAGCGATCGCATCATGCGTCGCGGCGATCAACACCAGGTCGGTGCGCAAGCAAGGCCGCATGGCACACAGTCCATACCGGACCGCACGGTGTACGGGGCACCACCCCATACACCAAAGGCATGTCGTGTACCACATGAGCCACGACTGTCTTAGTGCCTCGCGCACATCAAGTGCCACGTGCACGACAAGTGCCGCGTGCACTGCGAGTACCTTGCGTACTCCAAGTGCCCCGCGCACAGTGAGCGTCAGGTGCCACGTGCACTCGTATGGCTTCGCGCCTTACAAGCACGGTATACACCGCGCTAAGTGTGAATGCCCGCAAAGGCAACACGTTCGGGCTCACCCTTCGTGGGCAACAACCAAGCTCCTTGCCGTTGACTACCTGGTCGGCAGACGTGTCGCGCCCAGCGTAGCAACAGCATGGAGCTGTCCCTCGGGTTCGTCCCGGTGGACAACACCCATGCTCGGGGCTGATGGCAACCTGGCCGGCAGACGTGCCGCGCCCAGCGTAACCACAGCCTTGAGCTTCAGCATGATGCTGATAGCTAACTGGCCGGTAGACGTACCGCGTCCAGTGTAGCAACAGCATCAAGCTACGGCATCGCGATGCGTACGCGCACATGCCTTCGTCCGCGGCCCAAGCCGCAGACCGGCTGCCATGTCCTCACCCGACAGATGCAGCCTTCCCGCAGCGAATGTGCGCGCCACCTTCGGCCCAGCAGCGGCAATGACCACTGCCAAAGTTGCTGGCCATCGGTCACCAAGACCATGGGACCTAAGCAGCTACGCATCAGGTCCAGCACCTTCGTGCAATGCTTCGTGAGTGGTTGCACCATGCAGCCACTACACCGGCTTCTGTGAAGAAGCAAGTCTCATGCCAGAGACTTCGGGAGGAAGGGCACTTCCGATCTCCTCCCCCACTTACGATTAGAACCCCGGTGGGTCAGGCAGCAGCCGACTGCCTAACCTCGCGCCGCCCTGCAGCGCCGAGTCGCTATACCAGCAGACTCCGGTGGCGCGGGCAGCTTCCTTGCTTGGGCTCCGGGTCAACATCGTCGACCAAGGCTTGGTGTGTACCAGCCTGTATGCAGTTTGAGTCTGCGTGACTTGACGTGGTACTCTGTTACCCACGTCTGCGGGTGAAGACACCCATGACAGCGTACGGCTTGTCCTTCCTTGAGAGTAGCTGCATTACATGCACGCATACTCAGACTCTGCCATCTCGGCACCGAGTCCTGGACACTTGTTGCCCCAACGCCGCTCAGTGACCGCGGCCATCGCAGGCAGACCGAGCATGCTCCTGCATGTGGTCAATTGAGGTGTCGCCCTCCTGCAGACACACTCCAGGTCGTGATCGACCATATGCGCCGAGTCGGCGGCGACGCAACATGCATCGCCGCAGGTACGACATGTACCCAAGCCACGTCTACTGTGCGCATGGCCACAGCTGCGCCGGCCGAACCCCCCAGTCGAACGTCATCCATGATGACCGGGATGCTAAGCCCTTGGAGGAAGGAAGTGCTTCCGGGCACTCCTCCCCCGCTTAAAATCAGAGCCGTGCGGAGCCTCGAAGAGGACCGTGCGGCTATGACATCGTGACGGTGTCACGGGCCTCTTAAACTCCGTGTAGACATCCACTACACGCGAGGAGACCCAAGTGACCTGATCACTAGTCCTGGTCATACTGACCGTGCGTGGAACTAAGTTACCCACGCATGAGGTTCACCGCGCGACCCCCTTCCGGCTCATGCGGAGCCTTGCCGCATCGTGTGGAACTACGTTACCCACACAGGGAGCGCATCGTGCGACTTCCCCATCAGTTACCGTCTGAGTGACGTGTGTGGTACTTGGTTACCCACACAGGAAGCGCGTGCAGCGGCTTCCTCTTCAGTTAAGGTCTGGGCGACCGTCCGTGGTACTTGGTTACCCACGCCGGAGATGCCTTGAGTGGCCTCCTCAGCATTACATGCTCTTGTGCGGAACTAAGTTACCCGCTAGTCAGTGGTCCTTGGCTACCCACCTGGTGGCGTCACCGAACACCACCCTTGTCAATGCTCATACCGAGCAATGACTCTCAGCACTGGAGTTGATTCTTGAGGCAGCTCCACATGCCAGGCGTAACAGCCCTCGGTTGGTCATCATGTCAGTGATGCCTCCCTTCTTCTTCTTCGTCTTGTCCGACGCATCCAGCGTCCTGGCGGTCCCTTCGGACGCCCTTGTGTCTGACCAGAGGTGGGAACATGACTCACCAATGCTCTGTCAGACACAGAGGGCCGACTTAGCCTCAAAGGCATTGTCGCGCTGCTCGACCGAGAGCCCGTGCAGCTTGCACAGCTCACTCAGGGCCAAGCCATACTTGTCCAGGCCAAGGGCATATACGGTTCCATGCCCAGGGCCATCTTCGGCACCATGTCCGGGACCATGTACGGGTCCATGTCCGGGAACATGTGCGGTTCCATTGCTGCCCGCTGCATCACACGCGGCAGCCAGGGTCACAGCGGACCCCAAGGTTCTTCTTCGGCCTGGCCTCAGTCAATGAGACCTGCCCTTGTGCTTCGACTCTCGCAGAGTCTCGGCACTTGTGTCGTTATTCCAACCGACACATCTGGCAACGTGCGAACACGCGCAACGTCCCAGACTCAATCATGTCAAGGGATACCATTACCCCCGTACACTCACGTGTACTACCGACAACCCATCGTTGTCCTTCACCAATGCGAGCATCAGTGCTCTCAAGGGACCCCGGGTCTCTGTGGTGTACGCCTTCCGTACACCCATCACAAAGACTCGGGCCAACCCCAGCAAGGCCCTCGTCCTTACTGGTGGTTGTGTCCCCCTTGAGCACCTGACGGTGCATGGCGTCGGCGCCCCCTTGACCCTCTGGTCTTCGGGTAGGTCTTTTTCCCAGACCCTGGCGATGGGCAGACACGTTGATAGTGTCCTAGTCCGCCGCAGCCGTAGCAGCGGACTGAGTCCTGCTCAGCCGAACTTAGATCCATAGGTTCTGGCTCGCTGTCAGTGATCACAGGCTGTACAACAACCAGAGCACCAGCCTGCTTGTGGCTGTACTCCTCCTGGAGGGCGACTCGGATCGCCTCCTCCATAGTGCTGGTGCGCACGCGGAACAGCTGCGTGCGCACAGGACCGACCTTCAGGCCGTCCACGAAGACCGTCATCTTGACGTCTTCCGACAGTGGGCTCCCCACCAGCGAGGCTGCCAACGTGCGCATCTCCTGTACGTACGCGTACAGCTCGCGCTCCCCTTGTTTGCAGGCAAGGAAGCGCGAGCGCTGGCGGAACTCGTTGTTCGCCGGGAGAAAGGCGGCTCGAAGCTGCTCACACAGCTGAGCCCAGGATGTGAAGCATCCAGGCGACATCGCTTCGCGCGTATACGCCCAAGTCTTGGCACGTCCACCAAGATTGGAGAGCGCAAAAGCGACTCGAAGGTTCTCAGCCGAGATGAGACCTGCGCTCATTGCGATCTCGGTCTCCCGGATCCAGAAGTGAAGGTTCTCACCTTCCTTCCCTTCGAACGGAGGCACAGCTAGCCGCAAAGGCTTAGGCTGCACCCGTCTGGGCTCACTCATCTGAGCCAGCAAGTTTCCCTGCACATGAGCGATGAGCCCGCGTTCGTACTCGTCAAACGCCCTCACCCGCTCGACCTGCTCGGCTGGCGTCGCCGCCGCCAAGCTCCGGAGGGCATCTCTTCCGAAGATGCCCGCCATCTTCAGCACTGACTCGAACTGCGAGTCAGTCAAGTGAGGAAACTCACTTCGGTCCATCGTGGCTCACAGACCTGAGCCGCCGAGGATTCAGGTAGACCAATCTACCCGCGTAGGCGTAGGATTGACTACGAGTGCTACCAAGTGTGACGGGGCACACAGCACTTCTTAACAGAGGAAGCAGGAGTATACGAACTCCAAGTGAACTGCCGTTCACGTGTCCCTGGCCTTAAGGGGACGACTTGACTTGCTACAAAGGAGTAGGTTATAAGACTGACTGTATTTTGGTAGGGGTTAACTTGGCTCAATACAAACTACAAGTTAACTATACAAAAGCCCACACAAACTCAAATGGTTGGCTTGCGGGGCTACTGGTACCATGTACCATGTACCATGTACTCGGGAGAGTGACACCCGTCACTCTTCATGTAATGGGTACACTTGATTGTACCCCGTTACAGGAGAGGAGGGGGGTGGGTGGGGGCGTCCAGGGATCTGCTTGTGGAAGACGCGTCCTGCAGCAATACTTACTTGCGCAGGAATCGCACTTCCTTCCTCCCGCTCAAAATCTGAAATGGCAAATTGAGCGGTCGATAGCGATCGTATTTAAATGCGCGTATACGGTAGCGCCTAGAATTCCAAAATTCTGAAATCGGTTAAATGCGCTGTAGCACATTTAAGTGCCTGTCGTGTTGTCGAACTTAAATGTGCAGTAATGACTCCCCATTCAGAACTTGATCAAAATTGCTAGCGATGCTGGCGGTGCAGATCTAATAGTGGCTGTAACATGGTTCACTAGCCCAGGCTTCGGCCCCGTTTACCTGGAATAACTGACGTACGGCAGCATCACGGTAACTGAGGCTGACACTATATGTACATGTACTTAAGTACTCAAAAATGGCGACAAAAATATCAACAGAGAAGGGACCGAATAATCACTAACTCTCTGCACGAAAAATCAACAAAGCAAAGTTGGGTACACACACAAAGCTTTTGCATTTAGCTGCGAAATACCACTAGTTGCCGCTTTTGGTCTCGCAATCGCACGTAAGCTCGAGATAAGTGCACAGATCTCTTCCTACAGACTGCCACTATCTTAGCGGCCGTCGTCGTTAACGAAGCGCTGTCTAGAAACTCACAACGTCTCTGTCAACCCGAGTTGAAATCTAAAACTTGCCTATAGGGATAGTGAACATGTTTATTTTGAAAGGATCTGCGTGAAAACTTGGCTATTATAAAGGAATACACAACATTTTCGACTTGAAGATGGACTCCAAAAACAGCTGATGTTTGTATGAGATCTGTAGGAGGGAACAGGAGGGAAATTCGGGGTACCACTTGAACTTCGAAATCATCATGATGATTTCTCAAATCAACCACCTCCGGAGGTGGTTGATTTTGAAAATCAACAGGATTTGGGCGAAATAATCAACAGGAAATCGCACCACAAATCATCACGTTTTTTGCTAGGTTCGACTCCCCCTATTATACACTTATGGAATCATATATATATTTCTGGCGCCCTTAGAGCATCTCCACCGGTCGTGAGTAAAACTAAATTTTACCCCTTTTCTGTCAATATTTAGTTATAGTTTTAGTTTTGTACAGCTCCACCGGTTCGAGTAAATGCTGAGCAAATTGCTCCATTTTTTACGCAGAGCAAATTTTTGTAAAGTTTGCCAATGGAGGAGGCTTTGAGTACAAGGTTGAGTAAATGTCGACCAACCAGTAGTAGGGCCAAGTCAAGCGTTCTAAGCAGCGCAAGCGTCACAGACCGCACTGCCGCCCATGCTACTTCATCCCTGGGTCTTCCTCAACGTGCTGCCGGGCCGGTTTTCATCTTTATAGGGCTATACAGCTAGGACTCGCCGTCGCCATTGCTGGCACCGAACCAAGAGCTTTAACGCGCTCGCTGCGAGTCTCAATGGCCGGTGGAGCTGCGCACTGTCTTTAGCACGGTTGTGCCGTTGTAAGCACGGATCTGAGGGCAATTTGCTTTTAGTAAAAAAAAAAAAAAAAACCGGTGGAGATGCGACTAAGTCCGATCCCTTAACTATGGAGCACCGTGCCCACTCTTTTAGAGCGCTGGCTGCATAATGTCATGGTTTTGACGTACGATTTGTATACTATACAATGTATAGGGGTTGTCGCGGCCCGCGACTCGCGGGGGCCGGTCCCTACCCACTTAAAAAAAGGACCGTGTGCGACACATCACTGTCTGTAATGATTATGCCCATCTGTGTGTACCACATATCATGGCTTGAACGGTACAACGTACCATATTTGGGATTTAGCCCAGATCTGAACAAATTATAATATCGAAAGACAGGTATGTTTTCATTTAATCTTATATACAGCAAATTTTAATCATAATACTAATGCAGTTTGGTCCCACAGAATGAGTTGTTTACCCGTAAATGGTGTATGCTGTTGCATGGACAATATGTAACACACGCTGCCAAATGCCCCTAAATAATAAAAGTCGCTAGCTGATGGTGATGATTTATGTGTTCGTGCATTCTTATAACTAGACTAGACTCGCTACTGAAGATAAGTTACTGGGTCGTATTTGATTTTTAACTGAAGTATCAATCTACGTAGAATTGGTGAGCTTAACATGAAAGAACAAAACTAAATTCTGTATTGATTCAAATAGCATATTACCTAAAGTACACGAAGTTCATATGGCCGGTTCAGCGTAGAGTTCACCCACATCAGTAGTGATGCGAGCTTCACATATTTGGCATCCTCATCCGAGCGGCAAGACATGCATACTTTTCAGGTAAACTCGGGGCACCGGTTTGAAGGAAAAAAACTATAGTAAGCAGTACAATAATTATTAACTTCGCAAACAGTATCGGAGCGCATTCGTTGTACGCCCACTCTGATCATACCGGTAGTTGCAAAGAGCAAAATAAAATCCACTATAGGTATAAAAGTGTAGCATTGGCATTTCGGGAAGGTTACTCACACTAAGTATTGAACAGTAAAACGCAACAGCGCGGCCCACTCTAACTGCACCTTGTCTATGCTGAATCTAATAAAAAAATATTACCGAGTTCATGTCACCAAACTGCACAGCGCGGTGAGTACTGAGCGCACACCTAGACCCCGAGCATAATAAATTAATGGATTTTTACAAATAGAAGACCCTCCCGCTATTTTCAAGAGTGCTCTAGAAATAAAAGACTGCTACGAATAAAATATCGGTTTTAGAGTAGCAACGCTAATCCGGGTCTACTTGAATCTCAAATGAGCTCATGCTGTAGAATATTCGCTGTATGGGGGTTTCTAGCGCAGCGGGGATTGAAGATGCAGGGTGCGGAGTAAAACTATGCCAAGCAATATGAAGCGCGTGTTGGCGTCGACATTGCTAAGTAACAGTAGCCCTTTTACAAATAGAAGACCCCCTGTCTATGCCGATCGAAACTAGGAGCTACAAATAAAGACAAGACCGGTCACTATTCATAAAAATCCGTTAGCTTCCAGTTGCGAAAAAAGTGAACGG
Source organism: Phytophthora vignae f. sp. vignae (assembly GCA_016169955.1). NCBI lineage: Eukaryota > Oomycota > Peronosporomycetes > Peronosporales > Peronosporaceae > Phytophthora > Phytophthora vignae. Next base: position 63,451 of record JABJUM010000013.1, read on the forward strand.
CGATACGCTCTCCAAATTAAATTCTGAGATCACTACTAACGTTGGAGTTGCTGTTTTTAGGATTAGTCTCGAACCCACTGCGGTGGCCAAGTGATAATAACACAGTCTGAATTCTCAGTTATTTCCAACCCAATATCAATATTGGATCACGAACAATACCACTTTTACAATGGCGTGGCATTCCGTTAGCACCTAGAATGGAGGAATGCATGTTCTTTTTTAAGCTACTAAGAAATATAGGAATAGATACTGTAAGGAGGTGGACGTCACGGCCACGAGCGAGATGGTGAGCTCGGCCGCGACGCCATTGGACGGTGTTGCAGTTCCAATCGGAGTGGGACGTGAATCCAGCGGACCTCGCGATCGGCAGGATCGGCAGCACAGGGCCTCAGGCCTACGAGTACGGCGAGCTCGACGTGTGAGCTCACTCTCAAACTGGACGGCTAACGAGTAAGCCGGACGGACTCGTGAACTGGACGGCTAACGAGCAAGCCACCCAGCTCACTTCCGATTTGGACGGCTAACGAGCAGCCGGCCGAGTCAACCAGCGCGCTCGGGAGCGAGTGCGAGACGAACGAACGAACGAACGAAGGCGGACGAAGCGTGGCGTGACGCCGCCTGAGACCTCGGTGGACGGCTACACGGCAGTGGACGACGGCGGAGTGACGGACAGGAAGCATACGGCCCCCGAGTCTCTCGACGGCTGCGACGAGTAGGGTAGGCGCGAGTGGGCGTACACCCGAGTGGCTAGAGACGGCGAGAAGATCGGAACTCAGTTCGTGCACGGCAAGTAGACGTGTATTGTAGTTAGACGGTAGCAGATACCGCGACTAGTTTGTCTAAATAAAATAGGTGCGGCTGTCAGTCGGACACCCACCGGCGCGGTATCATACGTTTTGACATCGACGGCCAGACGGACTTCAGACCGCATCAGCACGGTCGCGACCAACCCCGAGCGTGTGGGGACTCAACACGTTGCATAGTGGTGATACAGGGGCCAAGTCATCGACGTAGACGCAGCCCACGACTCACGAGGACGCTGGAGGACGTCACCATGGCGAGGACGAAGGTCGTGGAAGTCGTCGTGTAGTCGGCGAAACGTGCCACACGGAATCAGCCAGCGAATCAGACTCAGACGACGGTTCCGGCACCAGCTGGAGGAGCCAATCCTGGAAGATCAGAGAACGACGGCGAGGACGAAGAGACGAAGGAGAGCGAGCCAGTGAACGAAGACCCCCCGCCCCCGAACGACGAACACGACGAGCGCGGCGGCGACGACGCCCCGGGCGAGACGACCGAAGCTCCCGCCAGCACCAACGACGACAGTGCTGCGATGGCCCCGGTGGCAGTACTGGCGGCGGCTCAGCAGCAGATGGCGACGACGATGGCAAGGATCGATGCGACGCTGGGCCAGCTGAGTGCGACGACGGCGAATCCTGCGCCGACTGCCGCACCCACGGACACGAGCACGCAGGTGGTGACAACGCAGCAGCCACCGGCGCCTGTGACGAACTCGCCAGCTGCAGCAAGTGCGCCGCAGGCACCAGCAGCACCACGTGCTTCACCAGCAGATACAAGCCGACGGGTGGTGATCCAGTCGCGCGACGACGGCGACGACGGCGACGACGACGGTGACAGCAGCGACGACGAAGACGCGTCGAGCTCCAGCAGCGACGACGACTCCAACAGCGATGACGGCGGTGGACGACGTGGACGGCGACAACCGTGACGCGCCCAGGCGACGGTGACTTCCATCGCAACAGACGCCGGACCATCCGTGACTTGGACCTGCCGACGTTCTTGCCAACGCCGCAGACGTCCGTGACCACGTGGATCGCACGCGTGGACTTGGCGTTGGAGGGAGCACGACTCTCAGGACGAGGCGACCGGACGGACCAGGAGCTGTACTACAATCTGGGCAACAAGTTGCAGGACAGCGCGGCCCGCTGGTGTTTCCAGCTGGACCGCAAGTTGCGCGACAACGAGCGCACGTGGACGAGGTTGAAGTCGTCGTTGCTCCGGCGGTACGGAGAGCGACCCGACAAGGCGATGGCGGAATGGCGAGTCGGCCAGCGGCGTATGATGCCCGGCGAGACGTACGCAGACTTCGCGGCGGCTCTGCGCGATCTGTGCGGAAACAACAGGATCCGTGAACGTGTGCTGTTGGCGCAATTCTACCGTAGTCTGGACCGCACGACCAGACTTCTCGTCAAGCACCGGCCAAAGCCCAGCATGCTGGAGGAAGCAGTTGACAAAGCGACCGAGATCAACGATCCAATCGACAACGTAGCCCAGGGCATGGAGAACATCGGGCAAGCCTTCGTGACTGCTCCTGACACCTACGTCGTGCCCGCGAACGGCACTACCGGGCACATGGCACTAATACCAGGCGTTGGCAGCACTGATATGGCGGAAGAGGAGAAGCTGGCGTGCTTCACCAACTCGCGCGGCGTCTACAACAAGTATCTCGGCTTATGGGAGGCTCCGAAGGGTAGAGTGTGGAACGGCCACATGTGGGCTCCGCTACCGCGGAAGAGATCGAGTGCGACGGCTGCTCCGCTGGTGACCAAGCGCGTGTCGATGACGAAGCCCGACAAGAGAGCGAAGGTGAATATGGCGGTGGCCGCTCAGGACAACTATGATGATGAGAGCGAGGACGACCAGGAGGCGGAAGCTGTCCAAGCCCCACCCCCTCCTAAGAAGCCTAAGCTGGCGGCCGGACGACCGAAGGCAGTGACGCGTCAGGCCAAGGCGGTGAACGTGCCCCGAACGACGGCGGACGCGGCACCAGCGCCCCGACGATTCGGTGAAGTGAAGTGTTATGCATGTAATCAGCTGGGCCATATCGCTCGCGAGTGTCCCGACGACGTGGCTCGCGCTCGTAACGACGAGTATCTCGCCAAGCGTCGCCAGGAGACGAAGGGTCAGGAAAACGAAGATCGGGCGACGTAGGGGGAATACGACGCTCGGCGATACGACGGACTCCCCAGCTGTCGGCGACGGCAGCAATGGACGGTGATACGGCGTGCACGATGGACACGTCGACGGTGCCGGCGACGGTGGCCGCCGACAAGGGCGAGATGACGAACAGCGCGACAGCGGTGACGAAGGACGGGAGCGCGGCAGCAGTGAGAAGAGCTGTCACGGCTCAATTGAATGATGAGCTCGCGGCTCGCGAGAGTGGACGAGCGGAGCGGTACGTTAGCACGGTGCGGCCGGCCATGGCCACACTGCGCTACGTGCACAAGATGGACGAGAACGGCGCCATAGTGAGAGGTGCGATGACGGCTGGTGCGGCAGCAGCTGCCTCAACGACAGCAAACAGTGAAGAGGTGTCGACCTCTGGGGAAGGCGGCGAGACTGTGGACGGTGTACATGTGGCTGGGGAAGGCGCCACCACAGCCACCGCGGTGACGGAGATGCCGGAGATGCTGGAGGTGACGGAGAAGGCGGCGGCCGACGAGGGCACGGCGACTCGAAACCTGGGAGCCTCTGTAGACTCGGACGATGTGCATGTAGATGAGGGAGGTGCCGTGGCCGCTCTGGAAGTGACGAATGTGGACGCCCCGACGACTACGGAGCACTCGCCGCTCGAGCTCGGCATGGAGCTCACGGACGAGGCAGTGATGAACATGGGCAGCGTGGCGAAGGTGGGGACGGCCGTCAAGAGGTTGAGACGCATGGCGAAGCAGCTGCGAGCGCGGCGCGCGCGTGAGGGGCGGCCAAGCGCGTGCGCGATGATGACGAAGTCGCACAGATGGTCGCAGAGCTCGACGCTGAGCGAGAACAGCGACGACAGCGCGAAGCCGTTGAGGCACGAGGTGCACTTGCAGTACGACGACAGCAGCGTGGTGCAGACGACGAGGTGCGCGCTGACGAACGGGCTCGTGTGAACTTGGTACGGCGCGACGGCACCACAGTAGACGAGGAGGCAGATGGAGGCGCAGGCGCGAGCGTGGAAGCCAGCGACGGGCTCCCCACGGCGCAATGCTTGTCGACGGCACCCAGCATCTGGTGAAGATCGACAGCGGCGCACGATACTCGGTAGCAGGCACGGACTGGATGGCCCGTGGTGAACGAAAGCGAGTTGACGCTCCTGTGGCGTACGTCGAAGGGATTGGCGGCTTTCTGTTGGACGTGCTCGGCGTGTGGACGTTCGAGATGACGAACGTGTACGGACAGAAGGTGACGATCGAGGCATGCATCATCGAGGGCTGTACGAGTGAGTTCCTCGTAGGTGTTGATTTCCTCGGTGGGCGGCGAGCTACTATGGATTTCGATCGCGGTGAAGTGAGGTACGCCGAGCGCGGACGTGATGTGATCATTCCGTTCCGGACGACGTAGGAGAAGGACGACTCGGCGGTGGCGGCCGTGAGGCTCGTCAGCGTGACGAACTTGCAAAGACGAGCCATGCAGACGGAGGAAGTGGCGATCGCAGCGCCGGATGGGGAAGAAGGTGTGTTTCTACCTACGGTGAACAACGGAGCAGTGCTGCTCGCATCAGCAGTGACGAAAGTGACGAACGGTAAGGCCATGATCCCTGCCATCAACACGTACGGCGGCCGCATCAATCTACCTAGCAGGAAGGAGTTAGGTGTGTGGATACCTATTAGTGGGGACATCGAGCTTTTGACGACGCATGGCGAGCTGCAGCCAGAACGCGTGCAGGCCTGGTTGGACGAGTTGGGTGACACCAGTGCGCCCTTGGATGACGAGAAGGACGTCGACATCGGCACTGAGGAGCCAGATGCCCGTGCCCTTATCCTACGATTACTTCGAGCCTATCGCGACCTAGCAAACGCACAGGACGAGTGTCCGCCTGCTACTACACTCAATGTCGATCATCACATCGACACTGGAAACTCTGCTCCCATCATGATGAGACGACGACGGCAGGCGCAGACGGAGGACGCCATTGTGGACAGTAACGTGGATTCTATGTTATCGGCAGGAGGGATTGAGCATGGTGAAGGAGCCTGGGGCTTCCCCGTCGTGCTCGTGCGCAAGAAAGATGGTTCCGTGCGGTTCTGCGTGGACTATCGAGCCCTCAACAGCATCACGCGCAAGGACGTCTATCCACTACCACGGATCGACGAGACATTGGAATCTCTGGGTGGTGCACGGCTGTTTCTCTGTTTACTACACTAGACCTACGCTCCGGGTACTGGCAGATTCGGGTTGCGGAAGAGGACCGCGACAAGACGGCCTTCATGACGAAAAGAGGACTGTACCGCTTCCGGCGGATGCCTTTCGGTCTCACCAATGCTCCGGCAACTTTTCAGAAGCTGATGAATGGAGTGCTTCGTGGGTTGACATGGATGACCTGCTTGGTTTACCTGGACGACATTATCATCTTTACGAAATGAGGAATCGAAAGACACGTGATCGAACTCGCTGGTGTATTAGAGAGGTTGCGGGCAGCTGGCCTGAGTCTCAAGCTGAAGAAATGCACATTCGCTACTACTTCAATGGAATACCTTGGACACCATCTGAGCGACAAGGGCGTGCAGCCTGCGGAGCGACTCGTGCGATCTGTGCGTGAATTTCCGAGACCGGTGAACGCTACTGAAGTCAAGAGGTTTGTCCACCTCGCTGGCTACTATAGGAAGTTCATCGCGGCCTTTGGCTCGATTGTCGAACCCATGACGAGACTGCTGAAGAAGGACGTGCAATGGGAGTGGACTGAGGCGCAGGAGTTTGCATTCGAGCGTGTGAAGATGCTCTTGACTACGCGGCCCCTGTTACTCTACCCTAACTTTGAGCTACCATTCCGCTTGGTGACAGACGCCAGCAAGATCGGCTTGGGCGCCTGCCTCATGCAGGACCACGGGCATAGATAGCAGCCGATTGCATACGGCAGCAAGGTGAACAGCACAGCGGAGTCGAACTACTCTATCACCGAAATCGAATGTCTCGCGGTGGTCTGCTCCGTGAAGATGTTCCGCCCATACCTCTACGGCAGAGCGTTCACGATCATCACGGACCAGGCTGCGTTGAAATGGCTGACGACACGGCCGAATCTGGCCGGACGGCTGCACCGTTGGTCGTTAGTGCTTCAGGAATATGATTTCGAGGTCGAGTATCGGCCTGGTTCAACCAATGTCGTAGCAGACGCCTTGTCGAGGGCGCCTATATCTGTCAGAGCTGCGGTAGGACGAAGGCAGAAACACCAGCTGACACCAAGGACGGTAGTGACAGCGAGCGACGCACCGGAACGAGTTGCGACGACGGACGTAGTGACTGCGGTGGGCAAGACGACACAGCTGGACACGACGAGCGAGACGACACAGGTGGCGCCGACAGCAACTGGAGACGCGGTACGCGTCGCTCCAGCCGCTACCGAGACGACACAGCCAAGAGACGCACACGACGGGTCCGATCTGGATCCCCAGACGGCAGCGAAACCGACACCAGCGGTGCCAGTGCCGACAGTGGCGGACGCGGCACAGGAGGTGACGAACGCAACGATGGAGGCGCCAAGCGGTGCCACGGCAGCGGCGAGTGAGGCGGAGACAGTACCCGGTGAAAACATGGTGGTGACGGCTGCCACGGACGACACCCCAGTGACGCCGGGACGAGACGTTGGCGACGGGCGCCACGACGGTGAGGGAAACGACGGGCAAGAAGCGCACGAAGAAGGTGACAGAGCCCGCCTCTCGACGCAGCGCACGCATCCGTGAGCGTGCGGAGCGTCACGTACACTGGGAGACGGCGGAGCCGCGCGCGAACGGCGAGCTCGATGCGACTCTGAGTGCTGGACGACCCGCGACTACGACGACTACGACGACTACGACACGAGCGGCTCCTGAGGTGGCCAGTGCGGCACCGAGTGCTGAGCAGCGCGTGGCTATGACTACAACGACGGCGGAGACCCGCGCGGACGCCACGACGGACAAGACGGATGCAGGAACAGCGGTGGAGCCGATGACGGCGGCAACGACGGCTGCTGGCGCACGGACGATGACGAGAGCACCGGTAACGAGGACGCCAGCTCCACGAACGAGTGAAGCCCCTGCAGCACGGCCGGAGACGACACGAGGCGGCAGACGCCCAGTGACGACCCCTCCGACGCGCACAATGACGACCCCAACGCTGGCCGAGCCACCGACGACGGCGGTGAAGGCGCCAACGAAGGCTAGGGCGAGTACAAAGACGCCGGCGACGACACCGACGCCAACGAAGACGGTGGCGGTGCCGCCAGTGAAGAAGAAGCGCGTGACGAAGGATGCGGGCGTGACAAACGAGACTACGGTGGCGACGAAGAATGCCCCGGCGTCCCAGGTCGCGACGAGTGATGCTGTGGCGACAGCGGACAGATTGGACGACCTGGGCAACGACGACGAGAACGCCCCTGTGGACGACTACACGCTCCAGTTGAGCGACGACGAGCTGATCGCGGCGCAGAAGCGCAGCAAGTTCATCAAGCGGCTGCTGGCAGACGGCAAGTACGGCAGCATGGAGGTCGAGACCAAGTTCGGTCTGGTGACCATCGAGACGGCGAACGGATGGCGAGTGGTGTTGCCACCAACGCTGTGGTCTACAGTGTTCAAGGAGATGCATGGTACTGTGTGGAGCGGCCATCTCCGCGGCCCTCACACGTATGGACGCGTTGCGCAGCTGTACTGGTGGCCCGGACTCTATCGAGAAGTGTGACGTTGGGTACGGATGCCAGGAGTGCGGCTCGCGTAAGGCGAAGCCCCGCGAAGTGATACCGCCGCTGAGAAGTCTACGCGGTGGTGCAGTCGGTGACCGCTGGGCACTGGATGTTGCTGGCCCATTCCCTGTGGCAGCTGGTGTCGACCGATACGTCATCGCCGCAGTGGAGTATGTAACACGGTATGCAGTGGCGAGCTGTGTGACGGAGCACACGGCTGAGACGGTGGCCACATTCATCATGAAGGAGGTTGTGTTGCGCTTCGGCGTATTCCGCGAGCTGTTGACGGACGGAGCCCCAGAACTCGCTGGCAAGGTCATTGAGGAACTCGTGCAGTTGCTGCAGGCGCATCAGATCAGCCCAGTGCCCTATCGGCCCCAGCTAGTTGGCGTAGTCGAGCGTTTTCACCGCTCATGGAAGGACTGCGTGGCAACATTCATGCAGGACGAGAGGCAAGCAGACTGGAACTTGTCGGTCAAATTTGCTGTCTATTCCTACAATTCTGCTCGACACTCGATGGTGGCTCTAAGCCCTAACGAATTGATGATGGGACGACGACTACGGGCGCCTAACGAACTGCTACGACGAACGGAAGTGACGGAGGCGGGTGAGCTGCCAGCCTACCACTCCGACCTGCTGAAGGCGATGGAACGAAACCACGAGTGCGCAGAGCGTGCTCGGAAGCGTGAGCAGGAACGACAGGCGCGGTACTACAACCGCAAGGTGAGAAGCAAGCGGCAGTTTCAGGCTGGTGACCTGGTGTGGATGCACAACCCTCCGCGTGGCAAGAACGCGACTAAGTTTGTCCACCAATAGATGGGCCCACTACGAATCGTGGAGCCTGCTGGCTACGACAATTTCGTGCTGATGCGTGAGGACAAGACCGGCAAGACGGAGACGCTGATCGCCCACGTCTCCTTCCTGATAAGCTACCACTACCCGGAAGCCCTACTGGCGCAGGTGGCGCGCGGCATCGACGAGCAGCTGGACGAAGAAGACCAGCAGCCAACACGGAATGAACCGGCGGCAGCAGCGCCTGTACTGTCAACGAAGGCGTCAGCTGTGCGCACAACGAGAGTCGGCGGCGCGAAACGATCTCGCCCAACAATGGACGACTCTGATGAACACGGAGTCAAGCGTGGTTGCGTGGTGGAGCGACGCAGGCGACGAAGACGGAACGGGGCGGGCCAATACGTGTTGGAGTACGAGTTGTACCTCTGCAGTGACCCACGACGCTGGACGACTGGCGACGGACATCTGTGGCTCGACGGCGAACGAGCGAGACCTCGGTGGACGTCAGTGGCCGAATACGAACGGTTGCATCGAGGCAACCGGGTCGTGGAAGACCCGGGGGTCGAGGAAGCCGTGTAAGGAGGTGGACGTCACGACCACGATGGTGAGCTCGGCCGCGACGCCATTGGACGGTGTTGCAGTTCCAATCGGAGTGGGACGTGAATCCAGCGGACCTCGCGATCGGCAGGATCGGCAGCACAGGGCCTCAGGCCTACGAGTACGGCGAGCTCGACGTGTGAGCTCACTCTCAAACTGGACGGCTAACGAGTAAGCCGGACGGACTCGCGAACTGGACGGCTAACGAGCAAGCCACCCAGCTCACTTCCGATTTGGACGGCTAACGAGCAGCCGGCCAAGTCAACCAGCGCGCTCGGGAGCGAGTGCGAGACGAACGAACGAACGAACGAAGGCGGACGAAGCGTGGCGTGACGCCGCCTGAGACCTCGGTGGACGGCTACACGGCAGTGGACGACGGCGGAGTGACGGACAGGGAGCATACGGCCCCCGAGTCTCTCGACGGCTGCGACGAGTAGGGAAAGCGCGAGTGGGCGTACACCCGAGTGGCTAGAGACGGCGAGAAGATCGGAACTCAGTTCGTGCACGGCAAGTAGACGTGTATTGTAGTTAGACGGTAACAGATACCGCGACTAGTTTGCCTAAATAAAATATGTGCGGCTGTCAGTTGGACACCCACCGGCGCGGTGTCATACGTTTTGACATCGACGGCCAGACGGACTTTAGACCGCATCAGCGCGGTCGCGACCAACCCCGAGCGTGTGGGGACTCAACACGTTACAATACGAAAGTGGGCATTGGTTCCCGCCTGGATCAGCTTGGCCAGTTCCTCGGCGTTACCCCGTTGCACCGCCTGCAAAGCCTTGTAAGCTAGCAGCTCCGGAGGCTGCTGGGGGGTAAGACGAAGTACGGGAGGACGGGAGGAGGGACATACGCACCGCGCTGCTTCTCCTGAAGCGACTGCGTCGTTACCGGGGTCATCATGGCTTTCCGCACGCAGAGAACCTGCTGCGCATGCTGGACTTTAACTCGGAGAGTGCCGGCGGCTTCGCGGACTCACCCAGGACTTCGCGTACGCCACTTTCCACAGAATATGAACAACAAATATCTATAACCTAGGCTGTTAACGTCATCTATGGCTGTGTAGTGATCGCTGTTGGAAACGCATCCCGAAATAAATATCAAATGCTAATCCGTCTCCAGCTTTGTTTTAAAAAGAAACAGTGCACGACCCGAATAAATCGGCATCAAATCACGAATAATCAGTAGCCACAAAAAGTCACACGTCGCGAATTATTACGCTTAAAGAAATCACGACTTGAAATGCATCCTGAATTAAAGTACTTCGAAGTTCTTTACATTCAAGACCATTTTCAAAATTGCTGCGTGCTTTAGTTCGTACAGACTTTGGTGCAATTCTCCTCGGGTTAATTTAGATTTTCTTATTGTATCAATGGAGCGCCTCAAAAGACCAGATTGCACGCAAAATTACCTCTATGCATACACAAAAGAAAATTGCATCAGACGCGCGCGGCCTTCTTCTAGAGGAATACTCAAGCGGAGAAGTTGTACATTCATGCGAAAGTACAATGATGTAAGAACTCGGACGATTGGATACCTTAGTTCCAGGAGCGAACCTACATACAAACTAGGAGGGTACCCCCCCCCCAGGTTTTGGAAGACATCACACGTACCCCCTCTAGTTTTGAGCTGTCGGATCGACGTACTCCCCCAGTTTTGAGCCGCATATAGACTTACCCCCTGTTTCTGCCCCCCCCCCTCAGATTTTGGTTATGGGCCCGCCCCTGCCAAAGAACTGATTCTGTTCCTTGGAAACAGTTCTGCACACTATTATTACGGGCAAGTAGCTGTGCGTTTTCAGTATTATAATATTGCACCGGAATGAATATTTCATGCTCAATATGACGATACGATTAAGCGTAATTAGCTGTACCGGTGCCGACTTTGAAAAGATCAGAGCGCTAAGTCTGGACTTGAACCCAGGCTATTTGCGCACCTAGACTACATGAGTCTTAGTTTTGGTTGGACGAGTTTCACTCAGGTTCGACCCTGATAATATCCTTTTAGACAATTACGCTCACGTTATAGTCGAGTATAATTTCTTTAGGAGGCTTGATTTTTTCTGTAGCGCGGACTGAACCTTAAGGCATAATTAGTTTAAATCAAGTTTGTGGACTACTACTATGGACTAAGTGGATGTCTTCCAGACTCATTACACTTTTCTGTAGCTGTTATGTAGCATAATTCAGGACGGACGAGTGGTGAACATAAAATCTTGAGTGGGGAAAGCTTGATTGAGCTAATAGTACGCGCGCTATTTTATATGGAGGTCAGTAAGAATAGATCCAGGCTTTTGAGAACAGTTAGCCGCCTAAACCGAAATCAAATCAAATCAAAAAGTAAAAGTAGATCAAAATTACATTTTTTTCAAGGCTCTTCTCAGTACTGTATTCGATTTGAAGCCAGATTGCTTTTAACTGGAAAAATTCCCCGCCGAGCGAAGCGAGGCGGGCAGCCCTTCCTGCTCGGCTTAAACCTGTCAAAGAACCCCGCTCGCGGGGCTCCGCTTGGCTTGTAAACTATGAAATTGAGAGCCAGAAAACAAACATGATTACCGAATTTGAGATTTCCTACATGATACCCCACGAAGTTTGAAGTTGCCCTTTTTCACAGCATTAGCACTACCACTATTGTAGATCCAGAGTTACAGACAACGACGATAAAACCCGCGTCACTTGCTAAATTAAAACAGTAGGACTGAGAGCTATGATTGGCTCATTCAATACAAATGTACTAATTTTGGTGATAATAGGGGGGTCAGAATTGACAAATGGTGCAAAAAATATCACCACTTGCGAGCCCCCAAAATGGCCAAACCATTTCCGAAATATCACCCCAGTCAGATATAAAATGACCGGTCATTTTTAAATTGTAGCCTATATTCTATTTCAAGGTTGCAGCTTGCTGCGCGTGCCTGGCAGCTCGGGCACAAGCTGTAGCCGATGGGCGCCTCTGCGACAGCAGCGCTACGCAAACGACGCACTGTAGAAACGTAGGAGCCATTGCTGTCAGTTAGCTGTCTGCCATGCGCTTGCGTGAAGGCGCAGCACACCGCCGAGGCCATAAAGGTGACATGGGCCGTTGAGCGCTGCATGGGAGCAGCCCATGGCACCATGCAACACCACAGTGCACGCGCGCGAGCTCACGCTAGCTCCTAGCCGCGATGTGCGCGCGGGAGCGTTCAGAAGAGCGCCGCCGGTGCCGCTAGTGCACGTGGCTCGGCATTGGTGTACCGGTAAATCAATATTTAGCAAGATAAACAGAGTGAAGGTCACCACCATAAGTCGAAAAATGGTCAACCATTTCGGAAAATGTCTGACCATTTCAGAAATGGTTCGGCCAAACAGGTGAACCATTTCTCGAAATGGCGACCATTTCGGCCGGGGAATCTCTAAAACACGCCTATTTCGGCGAAGTGTTTGCAAAACATGCTGTCAGTTTCAAAACATGCTTAAGTACACTGTACCATTACCCGACACAATAATGCCTCGAGCACGCTGTCACGGTACACAAGAGGCAGCTCACGTGTAGGGCTCCAATGCAAAGCTGAGTATTATAAAACTTACATGATCGCCGTGTTTTGGAGGTGTCAATACAGTGATGCATGCCCACACGCCTTTTATTAGCCTCGCCTACAACCTGCGCTAATATAGTCTCCATATTCACAGCGCTGTTATTGATGTGAGATATATATTGTTGCTAGATGAACACATCCAAGACTACATTTAGTTTAGGATATGTTCTTCAACGCTGAGATTTTCTCAATACGTTAGTGCGTCGGCATTTGAGGATACCTGCATGTTCGGAATACATGTTTGTCCACAGATATTAGTGGCATCAAACATCAATGTCAGAACATAACAAAAAGAAAACACGATTGTTTTACATTTTTTGCATGCCTTAGCCAGTGGGCCCGGTTAGCTACATAAAATGCGTGATTGTCGGCGAAACGTAGGCGATAACTCGCACTTTTGTATGGACTCGTAGGAAAATCGGCGGTGATTTCGTCAAAAATACTAGGGCTTCGCGGGGGCTGAGATAGCAAAAATAAACGCAAAACGGCAACCTTTCTTACTATCCTTATTTCACCATGACCGGAACTTTTACCCGGAACTATTTCTTTGTGAAAATGAGCAAATGGTTGCACTACCGTGTGAATAACCCGGAGAAAATATGTTTGCTTAGTTTAAGGAGTGCATACTTACCATGTACATCGCAAACTACTCGATCAAACTACTGTTATGCAGTTCTCAATCAAAACTATAGTTATCCGCTGCGTTCTCGCATGGGAAGGCCCCATGGCGATACTGCTAATACAGCGAGTACATATGCTCGTTTTGGCAGGGATCTTTTCCTCGAAACCAGCAAAGTCTTCTTTCATCACGAGGCCATACGTGAGGAAGAAAGGCACGACAACATCGGCGGCCAGACGCGTGGTCATGTATCCCCACACTGAGCCATGCTCCATGGGTCGCGTATTGCTGGCGGCCCAGTGTCTCCATGCACATGTGGTTGGTGCCGTACACCGCACCGCTGAGCGTGAAGCTCAGGTTAGCCGAGGTCATGCCGAGGTGGTGGTGGTAGAACAGTGTGAAAACCGAACCAGAGCCAATGACCTGGATCAAGTGCCAGGGTGCCGCTGTATACTGCGAGTTGTGACGCGCAGTCTGGACCGCCAACAGCGCGAACAGACTGTCGCCAGTCTCTTTGCGCTTGTCGCCCTAGCCGAAGAGCTAATTAGGGGGAGGCACGGTCTTAGCAAGGGGTAAGATTTTCCTCAAGCAAATTTGGCGGTTTGTCAAGCAAATGTCATATGCGCAGACGTTTTTCACGCAAATCCGTTACGGCATGGCATCAAAGTAGTGAATTAACCCATTGATAAGTATTACATCGAGCAACCTTTTTTTCTTAAGATACGTGTGTGTAAATATATTTACTCAAAGAAATATAAATGTGTATTATAATTATTAACAGTAGCGAACTGTGAAAAGTAGCTTGTATTTTGTTTAAGTGCCTGCTATAGTCTAAATCAACTTGAGTAAGATGTACTAATGTGTTCAAATTTGAAAAAGATGCCGAGAAAGTGAATACGAGTGGCACCTACCCGTATTTTGCAATACATGCCCGCTCGACACACTCGGCCACTTCTTCAACCTCCAGATATGCTGTGACTCCAGGTTCAAACTCGCAGCGCCAAACGTACACTTGTCCGCGTAGTGCGTACGTCTTAACTTGCCCTGGCACCGTCTCCAAGAACCCTTCGACTTCATCGAGTACGAACTCCTTCAGAATTTTCCATTTCAACGGTAGGCCTGGGTGCTTGATAAATTTGGGAACCAGTTTTGCAACCGAATACTGGTTGGGTGCGCCGTCGCCACCAGGATTCGCTCTTTGCCTTTTTAGGGGGTCTGCTCGGTAATCTGCGCGGCTCTAGTTCGTCCAGCATTTGACTGATTCCGATATTCTGCAGCAGTTGCAAGCTAGCGAGAACGTGGGCGCAAAGCCAGCCCGAGGAATAAAAAGAAATGCAATCGCAGTTGAACTTAGCACGGATCGATTCCACAGTTTCTAGGGCCCACACGCACTGATCAAATGTGGCTTCGACCGTAAGCTGGTTTTTTATTTGCACTCTGTGTAGGCTCAGACATTCACGCACAACATCCGCCAGCGTGACGTTTTTATTTATCCGCCCGCGCATCGAGGCCTTGTAAATCTTGACGCGTTCGTCATTAACTGGTATCCCGAGACTGTTTCCACTGTGAACCATTTGCGCACGTGAATTGAAATAAATATCCAACGGAGGGCGGCCACGACTTTTGCTGTAGTTGATCATATGATTTTCATTCTTGCTCAAGATTTCAGCCCGGGTAATCAGTTCACCCGCCACGGGTCCACTACAATACGGGCGTAGTTTTTCTGACAGACCGACCAATTCTCCAGCTTGCACCAGGATTCTTGGGAGAGATACATTCAAAACCAATGCCGTGGATGCTCTCTTCGAAACGATCGCCGACACTTTTATTGATCTGTGATGGGCCTCGATGTGGTTTTGGTTTGGCATCTGATAGGCCAAAAAGTTTGTGTTTTTCCCTTGCGGGGGCGGGCGGGCCTCATTATATGTCACAGTGCGGGGAATTCTTGGCGCGTACCTTTACTTACAGTTCTTCGTAAGCAAGTGGCTTTTCCAAGATGGCGTGTGTATCTGATAGGCCAATTATTCCTCCCCCTAACCCATCTGGGGCCTGTGGATACGGGCATTTCTCGTGCCGCCGAGGTCCTTGCTGTTACTTTCTATAGTGAAACCGTTCCTTCCTATAAGCCAGCTGTTCTCTACGTCTTTTTACCCTTAGTGTCGGGGTGCCCTAACCGCCTGGGCCATGAGGGACGTCCCTCTCCGGGGGTTCTATGCGCTTCCCGCTCGGGGAAACTAATGTCCGCTGTGGGGCTCGAACCCTCGGTCCACAGCGTAAGGGCCAGAAGCTTAACCCACTCGACCGCGCCACCGGCCTAAGGTTTTGGTTTGGCATCACACCCGGCAGGTTTGTGGCAGTGGCGAACCATCGACGCCACGGATCTGTGAGATATTCCTCCTTAAACCATGCCACATATTCATGCTCGCTGTGAGTCTTCCAGTCAGCAACAACAATTTCAGCCACAGCTTCAAATTGTTTTATCGTTCGACACGCGTGCAGCATATCAAGATGAGGTCGAATACGCTTCTTGTACATCTCGCGACAAATTAACTTACTCAATTTGTCTGCCTTGTAGGTGCCGCGCAGTACATGGGGACAGCAACTTGATAGAACGATATCGGGCCACTTCTATACGTCGAAAGTTTTTTTCCTGCCTTCCTCGCTGTCAGAATCTGCTTTCTAGACTTGAGTTGTCGCTCCGCCGGGACCAAAGCGAGCATTTCAGGATCTTCCGCAAATCTCATCAGTAGCGTCGTTCTTGCCGACTTCGGTCCGGATGACCCAATCAAGACTGCATCGACGGCGTCAGCGATTCTTTTGTCAATGCCTTGAAGCGGGACCTCAGACAAGTACGTAGAATGCTCTCCAGTAATACACATCACACACCGCGATGAACCATTAAACACGACAATCTTAATCCGACTTGTGCAGCCATCGTGCGTCGAACACAGATAGTAGTAGGTCTTCCGGTGAATGCTTGTGCTGTTCGTGTCGCTGCGATACTTCGCGCGTTGCGTCTTGTCTGCATGCATCCTAGCCTCCTTCTTGGACTCGAACCAGCCCAAGTTGGTTTCCCCAGTTGCCGGCGTCGCAGTATCCGAAGCCGCTGGCGCATGCCCTAAATCCATGTCGGAGTCATCGCTGTCCTCACTACAAGAAGCCATGGCTACCAACTGCAGTGGAGTGGTTGAGAATGTGACTATGTGTTCTAATCTACCCTTCACACTATGAGCTATTGTTACAAATAGATAGCGCTCAAAAACTATTTAAAGTCTCATCTGCTTGAAAAACATCCGCCCGAATTAACTTGCTTGACTTCCGTCTGAAAATTGCTTGAAAAAAATCTGCACCCTCTTAGCAACTTGGCAATTGATGGGGTGCCCGTGGCCGGATCCGCGGCGTTATCGATGTTGATGTACGCAACCGCGCTCTGCTTCAGCTCTTTGTAGTGCTCTTCGGCGGGCTGCGTCAGTGCTGCCAAGCAGACCGAACTTCTCGCCATCCCACGAGCTGCTTCACCCAGACTGCGCGCGATCTCCAGCATGACAGCAGAGCGACTGCTCGGGTCGACCACGCTACATGCCCACGCATTGCGGTGCTTGCCGGTCAGAATCTACTGGTCACTCTAAATTGTGGGGCGTTTTGCTGTTACTTAATGAGTATCAGGGGTGTGATTGTATGGGTCCTGACCCGAGTCAGTTTAGGGTTTAGGGTTTAGGGTAACCGTAATATCTATTTTCGTGTTACCGCTGTCGTAATAATTGACACACGTGAAAAGACACCATCGCCATGACAAGGAAGTCTGGCATATCGCTCCGTTCGATCGCGGCATCATCAGCTGCCGCATCGCTGCGCCCTCCTCTTGATGACAGCGCAATATAACTTCAAATAGAGGAGAGCGAACGAGCAACGCTTCAGTCTACGCTGGAATCGCGTCCGACTAACACCAAAATGAAATACGAAGGCTACCAGAACGAGTTCGTAGAATGGTGCAATGGGCAGCAATTTCGCGACGGCGCGACGGTCACCAAGGGCAAGATGCACCTCTTCTTGTCCAAGCAAGTCGTTGGACGGGAGTCCAAAAAGAAGAAGGGCGTGACTGTGAGGGGCTCGACTGTGTGTGGCTACGCGAACGCTATCGTCGATTTGTACAATCAGCAAGTGGCATTGCGCGTGAACTCGAACGATCACCCGTGTTCGGCTCAAGTGAAACAGTTGCTTAAGAATGTACAAGCCCAGACAACTGAAACCAAGAAGAAGAACTACCAGGACCGGGGTGTTGGGTCTCTCTTAGATGGTTATAATTCTGAGCTGCAGTTTCGACAAATTTGTGATACGTTTTTACAGCTTGACGATCTTCGAGCATGTGCTGCGTTCCTGGTTTCTCACTATGGCCTTCTACGAGGTGAACATGTTCGCGATTTGGAGCTGGCAGACATGTTCTCGCAGCCCCTAGACAACGAAGGCTTTCAGCCATGCACTGCGCTGGTAGTACTGATTCAGCACGGCAAAACAAACACTTTCGGGAAGCTACAACACGTTGGATTCATGCGAAACAAGAATGTGCACGTGTGCCCGATTGGAGCTGTCGCGCTGTATTTTTTTTGAACGTTTTCACGTCAATTTAGAGCCGCTCCCGTCGTTCAGGCAGTCACAGGATTGGTACGACATAAAGTTTTTGCGTGGGAAGCCTCGGACAAGTCTATCTCTTACGAGACACACAAGACCAGCTACGAAACGGTATTCAACCACCTCGGCCTGACTTTTAACAAAAAAACTCACATCAACCGGCAGCAAGGTGTTAGACAGCTCGAAAGCGCAGATGTGGACATCTCTCAGACCCGGCGACATGGAAGATGGGGAATGGACACTGTTGAGGCGGTTTACTCGGCTCCGTTGGCTCGTGAAGCCATTCGCGCTCTCTCTGGACACCCCCGGAAGCTACGTTTGTATTATTTGGAGCGAGCTGTTGTCGATCCGCCTGCAGAGCTTCTGCTTGACATCTTCCCAGGTCTACGCAGATTTAAAGAGAAAATATTAAGCGGAGAGTGGGAACGAAATCTGGCTGCTCGCGGTTTCATTGAATTGCTGGAGTACTTACGTGTGGTGTTGGTCCAAGACGTAGCTGTGATGTTCGAATACCTTCCAACTACAATACGCCAGCATCACCTTTTTGGAGCCCGGTTTCAGCAATACCGCACACAACTTCTTGCTGCAGTGCAATCCGCTCAACACCCCGTTGAAGCTCAACTTCAAGTCGCCATGCCTCTGCTCGCTGAGCAGATTAGCACCCAGCACGCTGCAGTAATGGACAAAGTAGAAGCAAAGCATCAGGATATGGATGAATATGACGACTTATCCGACCTTACTTATTTTTTGTAAGCCCATTAACAGCCAATTACAGCATTTGCATATATATGGTCCAATCATAGTGAGGCCACGTTGGTATTTCATCCAATAGAGTCGTCTAGGGTTAGGGAGGTCCGATATCCGACGCTATCGGACGTATCGGGTCGGAAGGACTTTCAAAATATGTATATGGCAATACAAATTCTAAGATTAAAGCGTATCACACGCATATTTTCCATTTATCCGACCTTATCGGACCTGTACATAACTCTGGTACATATGCTATCTGTGGAGTGATGACCACTTCAACGCACCGATATGAGCCGATGCATGAGCGTACATGGGATAAATATGACCGTACATGGGATAAATATGGAGCGTACATGGGATAAATATGACCGAAGAAGGCGAGTCGCTACACGAGTACATTGACGATTAAGAAAATGTATTAAATATACGTATAATATACCAAAGAAACTCATAACAATGCTACGTGGTCGCCATCGTGCAGCCAGTTGCGCTGGGTGCTCTCGCGGCGAGCAGCATGCCGCCAGCCCTTCCGGGTAGGGCACCAGCACTCGCGGGGTCTTGAAGGCGGCGGTGGCGGCTGCTGCTTCTGCGGGCCGCGGTGGGCGCACCGCAGCTCACCCAACGGGCAGCGTGCCGGGCGCCCTGCCGGGCATGCCATTCAACTCCTCGGGGCCACAAGAGAGATCCTGGGCCCCGTCCGCCCCCTGCTTCCGTCCTGCCGCCGCCCAATGTCCGTCCGTCGTGCCGCCCGCCGTCCGTCTTGCCGCCGCTCCTCCTGCTCCTGAGCCACTTTCCAGCGCCGTCGTCCTGCCGCCGCCCTGTACACCTCGCCGTCCTCGCCATCGTCCTGCCTTCTCGCCGTCGTTGTGCCGCCGCTCCAGGGCCGCCTTGTCCACACGCCTGGCGCCTGCTGCTGCCGTCGTGCGGCACGAAGCCCGCAGCCCTCGCCGCCTCCACCGCCAACCACGCAACCACGCAACGCTAAACGAAAATCTGAATGAAGTGTAATCAGTGTGTGGCCCACAACACAATACATAAACTAATATATTTGTTTTTAGAGTCCATCTTTTCTGGGGTACCATGTTTTTGGTACAGGTCCGATAGGTCCTATAGTCGGATATTTCGTGGTATGGTGCAGCTCCTACAACAGGTACAAGGACAGATTACCTCATTTCTTCATGGCGATGTTGCATTCCGACTCCAGCCGATTGCGAACAATAGCAGCGAAACAACCGAGCCGAGCTTGGTACGTCTTCAGACAACCAACAACAGTACGTCGGTATCAGCCGAGCAACCGGTCTCAACGGAAGCTGACCCTTCCCTGTACTCCATGGTACGGGAGTTGTGGACCGAATGGCACGAGGGCCTCGCAAACCAGCCATCTATCGAAACACTTGAGCGCACATACGGCACGAAATGGAGATCATCTTCAAAAGAGTCAAAGGTTTTTTCGCGGCGCTTTTACGTGATCAAATACGTACGAAGTCTCATGAGAAGAGGGATGTCAGTCGACGCTACCATTGCCAAAGCTGATAATGAGCGTGGGCGCAAGAGTATTGATGGATTTTCTAAATGGCTACGTAGAACAGATCTTGTTAGTCACAACTAGTTTCCATTTAAATCGTGAATGCATTATTACCTGGTTACCTTTTTATCTGCATCTGATCGGTTGCCTTCCACTACTTGGCCATACGCACGGAGTAAGTAGGCGGAGTAGCCGTGCACGGTCCAGTGCGTGAAGCCCTTGGACATCCCTTTGGGGCCCTCGGCCGCGACCAGCTTCTCGACGCAGTCGTTCATGCCGCGGTACTGTGCGGCCTTGTCCAGATGCATATTCAAGTCCAGCGGCGTAAGTTCAGCGCCTCAATGACGCCGGAAAACGCACGCAAAAGTACTTGATGTTGGAAACCTTCTTCACCTGGTCGTCCTTGGCGATCGCCAGCGGAGCACACAGACAGCCCTCGCCCACCTCGACCTTGAGTCTTGGAGAGCTGGCGGGCATCCGTATCCCACAGGAAGTGCCCACGCGCCGTGGGGGACGCCATTTCGCGGTGCAGCGTTCAAGCCGTCGGCGCTGCTCGCAGACGACACGGCTGCCGAGTCGTACATCTACTACGTTGCCGGCTTTCATTCTCTGCTGTAAAAGGCAAAATGCCGCACCATAATTGACCAATCAGCGGACTGTAATTGGGTCATGACCCAGCCGCTGGTATCTTCGGGTAACAGGGCCAAAAGCGGCTGTTATCTTCAGATACCAGGTCGTTGGGTCATCATGACCAAGTCCTGACTTTTCCCGTTTTACTTGAATGTACAAAAGCTGAACACAGCGCGGTTTTTTTCGTTACGGGGCTTTTTCCGTCGTTGTCTGTAACGGACGGAGTCACTCCGACCCAAACCTACTCCAAGTTCTTATACGCAGAACCCAAACTAACGATATATGCTCAAAAATAAGTAAAACTTACTTGGCGACCTGATATCCCTAATATATAAGAATCGAACTGGATCCTAGAACCCAATATTTTTAGCGGCTTTTTTCTTCTTATATTGAATACTTTTCATATCTGTTGGTATCGAAAATAGAGTCTGATACTCGGGGTGATTCTACGAGCCTTCAATAATGGATAGCCGTTGCACAATGGATTCCAAGGATCTGGATGTTGATTGTACGGCTAAGTGCAACCTCATCGGTAAATTACGACGGGCCGAAGTATTATATTCGCGTGAATGTCGTCCGAAGCGCAACTCCTTGGTTGGAGCATACTTCGCACCGCTTGTGCTCGTCTGCATGTACATGTATTCTAACTACGGGAGCTGGCAGGCACCAACGAGAGGAACGCGGTAAGAGATGGTTTATTAGTTGCAAATATAAACACTTTACGAGGCGAGACTACAGTTGCAGTCGTCAACGTATTTGCAAGTTCATTTGTAATGACTTCATTAATTGCCAAAGCCGTTGGAGTCCTTCTTGGCAAATAGAGAACTGCATTGAGGTTAGCCTGGCATCAACTAAGACATGCACGAGAACGAACCCATGTGAAGGGTCGAGTGAACCTAGATACCAGATCTGAGCCGAGGACAGGCCGATGGAGCAGGTTGTCATTCTCCCCCATGCCAGGATGATGAACATGCCGCTTCAGCAGGGGAAGATGCGGCGAATGTTGGCACGATAGTCAGTGCTGCCAGTGTTGAGGCGCACCGTGCCGTTGTCATAGACTTCCTTGACGATGTACGGGCCTTTGGAGACTGAATCCGTCTTCTTGCGCTCTCGAGCCGGAATCCTCAGCATGACTTGGTCGCCTACTTTGTAGAAGTGCTGCAGCCGCTTCATATTGTCTTGTTCATTGTCTTGCAGGATAGACAGGAAGCGCTGCTTAGACAAGAAACTCAAGTTAGCAAAATGGAGTTGACGCGTGATCATATCTTCTCCGAAGAGTAGCTGAGCTGGCAAAGCACGAAGAACCGAGTGATAACTCGCTTTGATAGCGCAGGCTGCGTAGTCCAAAGCAACCTCCAACTGGTCCATCAGATCAGGTCGCACGCGTAGGATGTTCATGATCTCGAGATGCACTCTTTCACAGATTGCGTTCGCTTGCGGGTTTTTGGCGGTGATCGGCTTGTCCTTGATGGCGAGCGATGCTAGAAGCTGCTGAAACTCGTCACCGGTGAACTCGGGACCGAGGTCGGGTACAACTTGTCTCGGCCGAGGGTAACGACAAAGCCACACGCGCTCAAAGCTGATGGCGGTCACTTTGGACATCTTGCCTTGTTGGATAATGACTTCTAGCCAACGAAACTGTTGCTCGATCGGCGTAAGGCAATAGTGATCTCCAGGTAGTGGTCCCACCAAATCCTCATGCACGATGTCGAATGGACGGTCATTGTTCGTCGACGGAGTTGGCGGAATTCGGCCATACTGTTGCTTTCCACCGTGCAGCTTGGCACGCTTGCACGGAACACAGGCCTTCACGAAGTCGTGTACTGCTTTCTCCATTCCAGGCCAGAAGAAGGTGGAGGACATCGTCTGATACTGCATCTCTCCTCCTGGATGCAGGACGTAGTCGTGATAGAGCTCGATCAAATCTTTGCGTAGCGACTGAGGGACGAGAACTCGTTTCCGGTATTGAAGCAACACAGTACCCAGCGCAGGTCGTAGAGCGTAGTCCGGGTCAGCTTCCTTACCTTCGAGTCTGGCGATGATAGCCTTGCAAGTGGGATCATCAAGCTGGTGGCGCTTCATCACAGCGCCGTCAATGGCGATTTCTTCTTTTTCAACTGCAAAAAGCTCGTCTTCAGTAGCCTGTTTCACGAAGTCGTACCGAAGCCGAGAAAATGCGTCCGCGCCGACATTCTGCACTCCGGGAACGTATTCAACTGCGAGCCGATATTCCTCCAGTAGAAACTCCCAACGCTTCACGCGAAGTGAGGTCTCTTTAGGGTAGGGTAGGTTCTTGTGGTCGGTGTGGACTACCAGCGGAAAGCCCAGAAGCATCGTTCGGTACTCCCGTAGGATTTCCACGACGGACAGTAGCTCCCACTCTATCGTCGAGTATCTGCGCTGCGTGTCCGTCATTGACCGGGAGAAACACGCGAGAATCCGCTTTCCTTGCACAATAACACCGCCGATCTGGTGGCCGCTGGCATCAGCAAAAATGTGGAACTTGCGCGAGTAGTCCGGGAATTTTAGCCATACATTGTGCGCGAGAGCACTCGTAATTTCGGCGAAGGCTGCTGAATCCTCCGGAGTCCATGTGAACGGCACCTTCTTCGACGTCAACCGGTTCAAACGAGCTGTCAAAGCGGACTTGTTAGACACCATCTCTCGGTAGTACGAAATCATACCGAGAAAGCGACGGAGCTCTTTCTTGTTTCTTGGCTCTGCAATCTGCTGGATAGCTTCGACCTTCTTTGCTTGTGGTTGAATGCCTGTTGTAGTAAGTGTAAAGCCCAAATAGTCGACTTCGCTACGCAGAATGTGGCATTGCGAGCGTTGAGAGGGACATCATACTGCCGAGGCGGTCGAACACGATGCTCAGGTGTTCCAGGTGGTCTTTCTCGTTGTCGAAGAATATCAGCACGTCATCCAAGTACACGATCACAAACGGCAGGTCTCCGAGGATGCGTTCCATGCACGCTTGGTACTCATCAGGCGCGGTCGAAATGCCCATTGACAATCGCGTGAACTGGAACTTCCTAAATGAGGGACAGAAAGCCGTTGCAGCTCGACTCTCGCGCGCCAGCCTGCGCGCGAAATAGCCCATATTTGCGTCGAGCGTCGACATGCACTTTGCTTTGTCCAAACGCAACAGGATCTCTCGGATCTTGGGAACGTAGTAGGGAGAGCGGCGTAAATAACGATTCAAAGCTCGAAAATCCACGAGCAACCGCAGTGATACGTTGGGTTTTCGCAGGAAAAACGCCGGTGACGCGCTCTCCGACCCGTAGATCTGCTCGATCACGTCAAACTCCACCAAGCGTTGTATCTCTCTGCGCGCAGCATCTTCTAGACTCCTGGGGATCGAGTACGGCTTCGCGTGCGTTGGTTCGAAATCGACACGCAGAGGCAGATCATAGTCGGCGACTCGGATCCTGCCGAGACGCCCATTGTAGAGATCAACAAACTCTTCGAGAAGCTTCAGGTAGCAATGTTTTAGAGCGGCATCCACGTACTTAGGCATCAAATCGGCTGGAGGAATGGTTTCGTCTTCGCCCAAAAGTACTTCATCGTCTGATTCCTCAAAGGTGTCGCCGGTGGCTGTTGACTGATGGGGAATTGCAAGCTTTCCACCGATTTCGATAGGCATTTCACTTCCATCCCAGATAACACGACCGTTCTTGAAGTCGAGAACGATACCCAGCGCCGCCATGAGATCCCTTCCAATGACCATGTCGTCACGTGGCGAGGGCAACCTTCAAAGCGGTGATTGATGATGGTGTCGCGCTTCAACTTGGGCATTCGAAAGCGGATCACAAGTGATCCCGTGCTGTTGGCAGACCCTTGCACCAACTTGAACCAAGCTTGAGCGCTGTCCAAGCCACTCTTGCTCCGCGCGATCTCTGCGAACTCAGCACTCACGAGACTACGGGAGCATCCACTGTCCAGTAGCGCTTTGTAGCGCTCCTTCCCATGTTCCAGCTTAATCATTACGCGCATTGGGGGCTGCGAACTTTCATTTGCGCCTTGAAGACCAACCAACATGTATTATTCATCGCTTGAACTTGCGTCCCGCTGGCTGCGTCGTTCGACAAACGTCTGACTGGGACGGCTTCCTGCACAACGGCCAGCGCGTCCCTGAAGCTGAAACTGCGTTGGTGGTCGTCTTGCTGATGCTCTTCTTGTTGGTTCTGGCCACGAAGCGCGCGACACTCTTGCGTTCTTGTTGTATTCGGCAAGAGATTCGCGGCGGAGCTTCCTGATCTCCCACAGCTCTTCTTGAATCTTCTCTGCATAGTCCACAGGCATCACGACGACCGATGCCTTGTACAGTGTGCTGTTGAACTCCTTGTCATCCATGCGCACGTCGTCGTCTCCGGCAATAAGCTGCTGGTCAAGCTGGTCGAGGAGGTCTCCTTCGAGCAGGACGCGAGCATTGCGAAATTTGTCTTCAGCACTCCATTCCTTCATCTTGGCGAGCTGGTTGAAGTGGTAGACCCACTCAAGGAACTCCTTGGGACCTCCATCCGTGAACTTGGGCATCTTCTTTGTCACTATTTCGTCTTGGATGTCCTTCTCCATGTCACCGTGCTTGACGGTGATGTGTCGTCCTTGTCCTTGGAGCGGTTCATGGCTATCTGGCCGACGGGTGATCATGGTCGTTGAATGATTTGAAAATTTTCAAAGTGCCAAAGCCGAGTGAGTCCTTCTTGGCAAATAGAGAACTGCATTGAGGTTAGCCTGGCATCAACTAAGCCCATGCACGAGAACGAACCCATGTGAAGGTTCGAGTGGACCTAGATACGAAATCACTTCTGAGCCGAGGACAGGCCGACGGCGTCAGGGTGATGGAGGAGGTTGTCATACTGTTAAGGTTTAATACGGAGTTCTCTGCCGATGTACTAGTATACAATGTATGAAGCGAGCGACTGGTGCGGTACAGTGTGGCGCGCCTAAGTTGCAACGGAATATGATCGAAATTTATGCATGGATAGCACAATTTTTATTTTCTACTACATGTACTTGGTACGTGGCAGTTATTAGGACCTTCGTCGAAACAATACAAATACGTTTAAGAAAATCCAGAGCTTCACCATGTACAGCACAGCATAAGTTTTTCAGCTTCCCAAACGGTATTGCAACATTGCGTAGTGAAAGCGGGTGGCCCTCTCTCTGCAATGGCCGATACAGGAGCGCAGCTAAAGTTATCCGCGGCAAAGGCACCACAATACTGCTCTAGGTAACTATGGAGCACTTCAGGTCGATAATGTCCCGCTGTTGCTTGTAGCATGCGTTTGGGACAGCAAGACATTTCCCCTACATACTATAGCAACTGCCAGTAAGCCCGGGTGCTTGTATTCATCCTGTATACCTATAAAACTACCAGTGTATGTCTTGTGAGAGCGTTGTGTACCTCTTTCAGACGGGTGCACGCCCATTTGGGTTGCATGCACGGCCACTGCACGAGAGGTTTTAGGACAAAATCAGTGTCGGAGACTTGCAAGCTCTGAGTACTCCGATAGCGTCGGAGCACACCCTGATTGAATTAGTCGAATACTACGGTGTCGCCAAGTCCAAGTCCTGGCCGGGCAACGAGATCACGTTCATGCCACGCAATCGCCTCTATTGTGTGAGTCACACATGACAAAAAGAAATCTACGCAACAATCAATACCGTCTGAAGCTCCCACGGCCACCATGAATAGCTGCGTGTTTTCCTCGTTTGTAGTGCATGTAGCCAGCTTGCCATCAATAGTGCATTGCTATAACCTAACTAGGTTTCAGGCATACGATAACTACACGATGTCCATGATAAGAGCGACGCCCGCAAGCACCCACCGCGCGGGCGGTGACTTGGACTTGAGCTGAGCCGAGAACACGTAGGTGGGGCCTCGGAACTCCGTCTTGTAGCACGGACAGACGTACGATCCCTTGACGTCGAGCTTGTCCGCGGCCACGGCCTTGCAGTTGATGACGGGCATGGGCGAGAACATTTCCTTGGGGTGCGAGCGATCCACCGTGTTGTTCTGGATGTCCCAGCGCGCGCCCATGAGGTATAGGCCGTGGATGTAGGCTCCGTCACGCGACGGCGCGTCCACTTCGCCGTTGCGGCGCTTGAGCACGTCCGTCTGGATCACGAGCTTGTCGAGCTCCCACTGGTTCTTCTGGGCCGTGACCTGCATGATGGCGGTCAGGAACGACTGCGGGTTGATCATGCCCGAGAGCCACGTGACGCGCGGGATGTCCGCCGGGTTCTGCGTCCACTCCTCCAGCTGCTGCAGTCGCGCTTCGAGGTTCGTGAGCCACGAGCCAAGCGGACGCAGCGACGGGAAGGCCAATTTCTCCCATGACTTGGGCACGCGGTCCAGGAACAGCGACTCCTGCACGGCCTCCATGGCGTCCGACATGGTGAGTTCGCCGGCGAAACCCAGCGACAACTCGTTCAGCGAGCGCACAACTTCGGCCAGTAGGCCGTTCATGGCCTCGCACTCCTGAATGAACACGTTCTGGTACGGCCCCATCTCTTCGAGGTTGCGTGCGATCTCGTCGCACTCGAACTTCTTCTCTCCGACGCGAGACAGCACCATCTCCAGCCCCTGCTTGGCCAGCTCCAACGGACTCATGGCCGCGTCTCCCGCGGCGGCGTCACGCGGCTGCAGCTCCATCAGCGTGCGGAACAAATTCTCCGACTGAGTCGTTCGGAAGTCGATCTCTGCATTCGGGTGCAGACCGAAAGCCAGTGGAGAGTCCGTCTTGAGCTCCGTCTCGATGTGCTCGAGATACTTGTCATATGAGGACGGCGCGAGACACATGAAGGACGGACCCTTCTCGTCGCCCACGAACGGGAACATCTCCATCTCGTCCAGCAGCTCGTCGCGCATGTAGAAGTCCAGGTACGTGTTGGCCAGCAGTCGGTCGAAGTCGTTCACAATGTGGCCGCCGTACATGATCTCGCCGAAGATGTAGCGCAGATCAGCCCACGGGATCTTGCCGCCGGCCGAGCTCTCGAGGTAGTTCTGCAGGCAGATGGCTGAGTCGCGGAGGTCGCCTAGCGAGAACGGATACATCATGTTGAAGCCCAGCGGCCCGTACATCTTGCGCTCCATGAGCACGGCGTGGAAGTGGCACAGGCCGAAGAGAATGGACTTGACCTTGCCCTCGGCCTCCTCAATGTACTCCTTCGGGAAGCTCACGAAGGCGCGCTTCAAGTTGGCCTTGAGCCCAGACGGAGGCTCGTTCGTGAGCTTGATGCAGCGGTTGAGCACGCCGATGGGGATCGAGTTGGACGGGTCCGACGTCAGGAACAGCCGGAAGTTCTTGTGCGAGCCTTCGAGCGCAAACTCGTCCAGCTTCTTCTCGAGCGCCAGCAGCCAGCGCGGCATGAGGTGGATGTTGTTGAGGATGACCCAGTGGCCGTTGCGGTGCGCCACCTCGAGGCGGTCCATGGCGAACACGTCCTGCCCCTGGCCCATTGACACGTTGTGGTAGCTCACGCCGCGCTCGAAGCCGTACTTGACGCTGAGCTTGTCCACGCCGGCCACCACATCGGCGCCAGGAGACAGGATGAAGTACAGCGGCGTCGTGGGCGTCGAGTCTAAGTACGAGTTGTCCATGACCTGCAGCGCGTTGAGAGCCGAGTCGCAGTCGCAGTAGTTGCTGCCGTTGGGCAGGACTTGGCGCACGAACTCGTTCACCGCCACCGTCATCCGGTCGGGACGCAGACAGCGCACAACCAGCAGCTTGAGGAAGGGCGTGCGATCCAGTCCGGCCCAATCCAGGGGCAGCTTCTCGGACTCGGGCGTGACGTGGTTGTACCATTCGCGGAAGCGCGAGGACGCCTCCTTCAGGTCCTGCGGCATCTTCTGGAACTCCTCGAGCTGGGCCAGCATGTTGATGGCGCTCCACTGAGCCGGCGGCAACCAGTCGATAGGGTTGGCTTCCTCCTCGCCTCCACCTGCTGCAGCCTTCTTGGGCCCGCGCAGCAAGAACTGCATGTAAGCCTCCTGTACCCGCACGTCCTCACCTAGAATGCCTCGACGCATGAGGTTGAACGTGAGCTGCGAGAGGAAAATGAGCTTGTGCGCCTCGAACAGACCGCGGGAGACCCACGTGTAGATGGTGATCCGCAGAGACTCGCGCAGGTTGAGCACGCGCTCGCTCTGCTTGTCGCTCTGCGGCGCGCGGTCGATGGAGTTGTAGAAGAAGGTGATGAACGAGTCCAGACTGTAGCGGTACATGTGGTCGATGGCGCTGAGCGTCGTGAGCAGGAAGTAGAGCATGGCGCCCTCGGCCGCCACGGGTCGATACAGCTCGCGCGTGTTGTTGATGACGATCTCCGTCTCCTGGTTCTTCTTGACCGAGATGGAGATGTCCGTGGCCTTCTTCTTGGTCTCCTCCAGACTCTCGATCAGGGGCACGTCGCTCAGGATGTCGTCGGGGGCGTTGGCGAGACGCTCCAGCAGCTGGTCCTCGAGCTCCACCAGGTCGATCTTGAACTTCTGGAAGGCCAGCACCAGCTCCTGCTTGCGCGCTTCGAGCTCGGGCTGCTCCTTCTTGACCACCTTCTCCAGCAGTTGGTCCTCCAGGCCGCTCTCCGTCGCGATGAAGTTAATGAGCGTACACTGCGCCGCGATCTCGGGCTTGTAGTGCGGGTTCGACAGCTTAGTCTGCAGATACATGAAGAAGCCCGGGTCGTACTGCACTTCCTCGCCCGCCAGCTTCAAGAAGAGGTTAGAGCCCTTCTTGTACACAGCTCGGCCGAGCACCGGGTCCAACGTAGCGTCGATCTCCTCGCCGATGTTCTCAATGATCAGCACGTGGCCATTCACGATCGCAGTCTCCGTCTTGCGCAGCCACTGGTTCTGGCTCAGCTGCAGCACCACCAGGCCACGGTCCTTCTCCTTCTCACGCAGCCACTTGATGCCCTGCAGCTGCGGGTCAATCACCAAGGGCCAGCGCTTGCAGCTCGTGATGATGGCGCCGTTCTCGATCGAGATGCGATCGGCCGGTAGCCCCTCGCTCATCATTTTGGCGTTCTTGCCCTCGGTCGTCAGCATGGACAGCGGATCGATGCCCTCCGTGATGGGGATGCCCTTGGCCACGAGGTCCGGGAACCAGGTCTGCTGCCACAACTCCTTGCGCACCGCCTGGTCGAAGGCGCCAATGTACGACACGAAGGCTGCGGCCAGCAGCGAGTTGCCGACCACCATGACCCCCGAGTTCTTGAGCTGCTCGATCTCGATACCCCAGCGCTCGTTCTCGCTGGCCAGCCCATTCACGAGTTTACCGGCTAGCAGCAGTCGGTTCTCGCACGACTCCTTCATCTCCTCCACCTTGAGCTTCTCCTCTGTGGCCTGGCGCAGCGTGTTCTCGAGCGCTTCCAGTCGCTTCTGCACCTCGGCCACTTGGCCCATTGCGCGCGCGAGCTGCTCCTCGGCCTCCTCTTTCTTCTTCTTCGAGGCCTCGAGCGAGTCCATCAGGGGCTTCACACGCACGTAGATGCGGTTGAACGTGTAGATGTTGACGACCCACGAGCAAATGTTGGCCGCGGCCGAACTCTTGGACGCCATCTTCTCGGCGGTAAACTCGGGGTCCGCGATCAAAGGCTCGATACGAGCGATATCCGCCTCGGGGATGTCCTCGCCTCTGAAGTCCTTCAACGCGTCCAGGAACGCGCCCGCGTTATTCATCATCTTCTTGGCGCGGTCCCATTTGTGGTTCTTGTACTCCTTCTCCACGAGAATAAGGCACGCCTTGGTCACGTTGTCCACTCCTGCGGGCGGCTTGGGCAGACTCTTGAGCTCCGTGATGGCGGGCTTGGACAGGCAATCCACGGCGGCAGCGGCGGCATCCATGGCCGGTTTGGCCTGACTCAGCTCCTTCTCAGCCTCGGCTGCGAGCTCTGCGGCGGCGGCACTGGCCGCTTCGGCCTTGAGCTTCTCCTTGTTGGCGTTCTCCTGCTGCACTTCAGCGCCCGCCTTCTCCCGGCCCATTTGCTCCAGTAGCTGGTCAGTTGAGGCCTGCTTCTCGGCCACCTTGATCATTGTGTGCTTGAGATCCACCTGTAGTTCGGCCACATCGGCCGAGGTCTTGCGCAGCGTCGAGAGCCCGTCGTCCAGGCGAGAAATCTGCCGCTGGATGTCCTCCTTGCGCTGCTTGAGCAGGATCTCGTAGAAGCTGATGAGCTCCAGGAAGCTCTTGGGCGTCACGTAGTTGTAGCGGCGCTGGGTCTCGAAGTAGTTCTTGCTCATGTCGGTCACGGAAACGTGCACGTCGGCCATATGGTTGGCCAGGTTGCGCTGGAGCTGCGCGTTCCCGATGTCCTCGAACTTCTCGAGGAAACTCGACGCCACGCGCACCAGGGCGTCGCGCGGCCACGGGTGGAACCAGTCGATGACTGTGCAGTTCACGAGACCCGGGAAGCGACGAGCACGCACTCGGAAGACGGCACCAACGGGCGAGAAGCACATGACGACGCGGAAGTTGAGTCGGATCCGCAGCAGCAGGAAGTCCATGAGCGCGTCCATGGCGTCGGGGATGCCGTTCGCCTTGGCCTCACTGCGCAGAGCTCCCAACAGGCCGTCAAGGTCCTCCTTGGGGAACAGGTCCGGGATCCAGCCGGACGAGAGCATGTCGTTGATGTATACGAGGAAGCGCTCGTTGACGATCTGCGAGTCCGTGATGAGGAAGACCAGCGGGAGGCCCTGCACGCCCGCGATCTTGAACATCTCGGCCAGACTCTCCTTCAGGTCTTCAATGCGGAAGTTGGACGTGACCGAGAGCTGACGCACGTCAAAGCCGCAGATGTGCGAGGCGAGGCGAGACAGCGACTGCTTGCCGCTACCACCCACGCCGATGAGCATCGCGTTGCCTCCAGGGTTCCCGATGATGCGGCAGATGCGAGTCACGTGCTCCATGGCGTTATCGAACAGCTCGAGGTTCATCATCGAGTACTTGGAGTTGTAGTCGTCCAGCTGCTCCACCAGCACCTTGTTGAGCGCCTTCATGGACGCTACAGGCATGTAGACACTGTCGGCCCCGGCCACTGGAGTGGCGAATGTCGTGAAGATGTTCACAGGAACCGGCGCGCTGTCCTCGGAGCCGGGCGGAGGCGGGGGCTGGTCGTTGAACAGCGCCACCTGGTCCAGGTCCGGTAACACCTTCTTGGTCACCTCGCGGATGCGCTCTCCGAACTTGAGAATGTCCTCGTCGTTGATGAGACGGTCGCAGAAGACGCGCGTGGACTCGTGCACCCACAGCCGCGCGAACGAGTAGGCCGTGGGGAAGAACTCGCCCTTGGAGCGCGTGAGCCCCTGGAAGATGTTGGACAGCTCGCGCATGTTCCAGTTGTACACGAACTTGGTGGCGCTCGGGAGGAAGCGGTTGACCATCTCCTCGTGCAGCAAGATCGACACGTTCACGATGTTCTCGCACACGGCGATTACCGTCGGAGCGAAGCCCGAGTTCTGCATGTGGCCCTTTAGGATCGAGTTGTAGATGGTCTTAAGGTCTTCGCGGCCCGGCATCATGCACGCGAACAGCGCGTAGTGGCGCTGCAGTCGCTCATCGATGATGAACGAGCCGGCCGTGGGGTTCATGGCCGACAGATACTGGACGTCCACGATCTCCTTCCGGAAGCCCAGGTCCACTCGGTCGAAGAAGGTCTTGTAGTCCATGTGCTGCCGCAGCAAGGCCAGAGAGTTCTGCGTGCCGTACGTCTCGATGTAGGGCAGGTTCAGGTCGTCGATAAAGTAGATGAGCTTCTTGGTGGCCGGCGGGCCGAACATGCGGCCCGAGCGCTTGTCAATCACTGATTCAAGCTGCTGCTGCAGCTTGGCCGAGTCTGTGTAGTAGTTCATGTTGATGTTGGAGAAGAGCATGTCGTCGTCCAGATCCCGCAGGAAGTTCTTGAGGATCGTCGTCTTGCCCGTGCCGCTGCCGCCGACGAGCATCGCTGGCCGCTGGCGGGCCACGAGGGTCTCGACTAGGAAGCGGATACGCACCGAGTCGTTCGTGCTGATGACGATCGAGTTGAACGGCGTGTCGGCCGGCCCGTTGCCGATGGTGCCCGGCGTGTACTTGGGGACTTTCGTGCTCCAGCTCTCGAACTCGCCGCTCTCGAGGTTGTAGAAGTAGTCGAAGCAAAGGCCCTCCTTCGGGTACTTGACGTTCGTGAACGTGGAGCACCAGAGCTCGTGGAAGTTCTTGCGGTAGTCGATGCTCTTGTCCACGATGAGCGGCCCGCCGAAGGCCCACGTCGCACAGAAGACGAAGATCGACTCGATCACCTCGGGGTTCTTCTTCTCGATCGGGATGTTGCCCAGTAGGCCCTCCAGCAAGTAGCAGATGGTCGAGACCTGGTTGATCAGACGCACGGGCGCGACCTGCTTGTAGCCCTTGCGCATGAGGTCGTAGATGGGGTCCACGTACTTGTCGAAGAGACCTGGCAGGTACGTGCGCTCGACTTCTTCCTCACGCTTGGCCACCCACGATTCCATGAACGGCCGCCAGCCGATGTCGATCTCGTTGATGAAGAGGATTCCAGCTCGAGAGACCGTCGCGGGCGTGGCGTTCTTGAGCGAGTTGATCTCGAAGACCATACGCATGGCACTGCTCAGCGGGATGCGCTCGTTCGACACGAGAGTGAGCACCTTGTTATCGTCCATGACCGTGTTCATCGACTCGATCCAGACGGCGTCGATATCGCCGTCCAGCACCACCCACTTGTACGACTGACTCTCGTAAAAACCCTGCTCCGAGTAGTTCTTCGCCATGCCGCGCATGATGATCGATAGCACGCCGTCCTTCCAGTCCTTGGAGAGCGTCATGTAGCCATACAGCTCGTCGGACGTGACGGCCTTCGGGTTGAGCGTCTCGTACACGCAGATCTTCTTCTCCTTGCCCAGGTTCCAGCACTTGGCCAGGGCCTGCCACGTCGTGGTTTTGGCACAGCCAGCGGGGCCCAGCAGCATGACGGAGTGACGCACATCGATAAGCTCCTGCAGCTGGCAGATCTTGAGGATGAACGAGTCGTCGTGCTGCAGGTTGTTGGCCTTGCACACCGTCACGGCCTTCTCGCGCAGCTCAATGTTGACCTTAGGGGCCACCTCGACGCCGATGAACAGGTCGTTGATGAGACGCAAGAAGATCGGCGTGTCGTGGTGTGGGATCTTGGGCGTGTTGAAGTCTCGCAGGGCTCGCATGAGCACCTTGTCCTCTTCGACGTCGGGCTCGGCTCGCTTAAGGATACCAGCGACACGAAGCACCGACTTGACGGCGCGGAGGCCCCAGTCATAGTGGAACTGCTTGGACAGCAGCTCACCGCTGAGCTCGTACAACGTCACGAACTTGATGGCCAGCGTGCGCGCCTGCTGGAACCCTTCAGACATGAGCATATTCTCGCAAATGGGCTTCAGATCCGGTCGGATCATGGCGCACGAGCGGAAGAGCACCTTGAGGTTCTCGGGAAGCTCCGTGCGGCCGGCGTAACCGGGATTCATGGTGATGAAGAAGCCACAGGTCGGGATGAGCGTGATGCGGTCTGACGCCCCCATAAACTCGAACTCGCCCACTACAACGGGCGGAGTGCCTGCTGGTAGCGACTGGTACTTGGCCTCTCGGTTGGCCGGCACAGCGTTGAACACGATGGCGTCCTGGATGCACTTGACCTGCGTGGCCACCACACTCAGCACCTCGATGTTGATGCGGTTGAACTCGTCGAAGCAGCCCCAGGTGCCAGTCTGGCACAGGCCACGGAAAATGTCGGCCATGGTCTGGTAGTTCATCTGATCCGAGCAGTTGAACACGTAGCAACACAGCGCCATGGCTCGGGCCAGATCCTTCGTGGTCTCCGTCTTGCCCGTACCGGCCGGGCCAGCAGGAGCTCCGCCCAGGAACAGTCTCAGCGCCATGGTCAGTGTGATGTAGCATCGATCCGTCAGCGGTGTGATCACAAGACGGCCAGTGTTACCAATCCATTCGTACGAGTACTTGGACCGGAAGTCCGTGATTCTGATGTCCACGTCGTAGTTCTCCTGGCGCCAGATAAAGCGGAGTTGCTGCTGCCACATGAAACTCAACGGGCCTTCGACCTTCTCGTCCACGAGCTTCTTCACCACATCTCGCGAGTGTACATCCAGCGTGATCAGAGCGATAATCTTGCAGCGATCCGGGCTGGACAGGTTGCCCAGCACGAGGTTAATGAGCTGCTCCAGTCGCTGGTTGCACACCGTCAAGTACCTCTTGACCGAGTCTTCCTGGCCGTTCTCGAACTCCTCGAGCGCCATCTCCGTCTCCTCCGTCCAGTAGATCTGCGTCGAGTTCAACACAACCTGCGCTGGGTAGTCGAACAGCCACTGGTGGCGAGGCTTCTCCACGTCCCAGTTGGCTGCGGTCTCGATGGAGTCGTGCATCTCCTTGCGCAGACAGAAGCGCATGGCCTCCGTCAGCTCGTTGAGCCAGCTCTCGACTGCGCCGGCCATGATGAAGATCTTGGGCAGTCGGACGGACTCGCCGTCCTTGGCCACCATCGTGTGCGCCGTGTTGGGGGAGTCGTCCTCGAAGATGAGGTTGCACAGCGAGTCGTAGCAGTCTCCGAGGAACGGCATGATCTTCTTGGGGTTGTTGCCGTTCGAGAGGATCTCGAGCAGCGCCACGTTCGACACGAAGTAGAAGCGCGGGAAGATCTTCTTCTTCTTGTCCAGGTACTCGTTCAGCGACTTCTGACACTTCTCCAGCATGGCCGTCATCTCCTTGAGGCTCTCGAGACGGTTGTCCACGGAGCAGGCCAGCACCACGTTGGGCTCCATCACTGCGTTCTTCATCAGGTCCTTGAAGTTGGAGTCAATGGACTCGAACGTGCGCGTGTCGTCTGGGAGCTGGTTGCGAATATCGGGCGAGCTCAGGAAAATACTCTCGAGCGACGCCCACTGCTTGGACACGGACACCCACTCCTTGAGCACTTCCTCGACGTGGCCCAGCGTCTTCTGCGACGCCAGCACGCGGTCCTTGAAGAACTCGACGAACTTGCCCATGCCGATCATGGTCTGCAGCTCGAGCTGGTTGCTCTCGAGCGACTCCACCACTTCCTCGGAGGGTTTCACCACGAATGTGCCCGAGTCCTTGTGAGGGACGTATTCGAGCGTGAGTCGCTGCCAGAGCTCCTCGATCATCTTGAGCTTCTTCTCGATCTTCTGCTCCTTGTTGGCCGTCTCCACGATCTCCCCCACGTCGTCCACGTGCGTGTGGAGGTTGAGCTTAAGCAGGTCGGCCAGACAGAACTTGGGGTCCTTCGGCTCGATGGCCTTGACGTGGCAGATGCTAGACAGCGCCTTCCAGTGTCGGTCCTGCATGGCCTCCGAGTGGAGGTCGTTGATCAGCGGCAGCACCGTGGACATGTTCTTCACGAGCTGCTCCGTGTCCTTGTAGACCTGCCAGCCCTTGATGATCTGGTGCTCGGTCGCCTCCATCTTGAGCTGCTTCATGAACGCGCGCGTGTATCCCTCGAACGTGTCCGTCTGGATGCTCGCCCACAGCGTGCTCTTCCAGTCGTCGAAGGTGGCCAGCACCAGATCCTTGAGGTCCCAGCACTTCTTGAGCTGCTGCAGCTCGTACAGCGTGTCCGTCGTCTCCTGGTACTTGGACACCTGCAGCTCGAACAGTTCCTCCAGCTCGTTGAACTCCCGAGCCTGCTGCATCTTCTTGTGGAGTGCAGACGCAAAGTTGTTCATCTGCGCGTAGGCATCGTTAGGAGTCCCCTGGAAGCTGAACGGGGCAGTCGTTCGGAACTCGTTGCGGAACTTGCGCATGTCCAGGAAGAAGGACTCGAGCTCCTCCTTGATGGACTCGACCTCGGCCATCTGCAACGGCATGATCTCCTCCTTCTTCTTGAACGTCTTGTTCACAATGGCCTCCCACTGCATGGGAGCGGCCTCCAGGTAGTCCTGCACTGCGTGGTCGCCGATCTTCGTGTCCTCCACGTTGATGCCGTGCAGCTTGAGCAGGTGAACCGCCTCTCGCAGTGGGTCGAAGAGCTCGTTTGTGGCGTCCATTTGCTTGCGGACGTCCCGGATGTGCGTCATGACGCGCTTCAGTGCGTCCTTGTTCTTGTCCACGACCTGCTCCTCCAGCCCTTTGATCACAGTCTCCATGAAGTCATGCAGTCCCGAGAGCTTGTTCACCACGTGCTGGTGCAGATACGTCGTGTACTGGTAGATCCACTTGCTGACCCACGTGAGCATGGCCGTCTTGATGGGCTGCGAGTTCACGCGCAGCCAGCCGATGTCCGTGGGCGTCGTCAGGCCTTCGATCTCGCTGGCCACTTGCTCGTATTTGGTGATCTCGGCGTTGAACTTCTCCAGGTCTAGCATGTCGGCGCCTCCGTTGGCGCCTGGCACCGTGGCCGTGGCCAGGAACGTCTGGAAGTGAGCGGCCATGTCCGACTCCCACAGGTAGCCGTAGCCGTCGTACTTGCGCTTGAAGGCGGCCAGCATGGCCTCGTTCTCCTCCTGGTACTCGCTGATCGTGGCCAGCATCATGGAGATCGTCATGTCCGAGTGCATTTCCTTCAGGTACGAGCCGCCCCCATCGGAGTCCAGACGCTTGACGGCAGTGGCCACGTTAAAGAACGAGTTGATCCACATCTGAATGGTGTCGCTCAGACCCTTGCCGTGGTTTTCGCCGATGCTTGGGTTGAACTGCACGCGGTTCGCGATGAGGTCGAGCTTGATCTCCAGCATTGGCAGGCGGGTCTGGTCTTTGGTCGACTTGGAGCCTCCTTCTCGAGGGGGGCCCTCGCGCTCACCCCCTCCTCCGTCTTTGCCCCCACTCGGGTCTAACTGCTTGGCCAGGAACTCCAGCGACGAACAAATGACGCGGGCCACCCCGTTGACCACAATGTTGTTGACATAGTCGACGTATGCCTTCCACTGCGCGCTGTTGACGCCGACGATGCCCGTGTTGGACTGCTTCAGTCGGCGGTGGATCTCCGCTGCGCCCTCGCGGATCTTGAGCGTGCGCTGCACGATGTAGCTCTTGTGTTGGCGCTCGTGCTCGCTCACGGCCACGGGTTTGGCCTGGCGCTCCAGCAGAGGCACGTTCCACGCGCCGAGCGTGTCCTGTATCGTGTTGAGGTTGTCTTTGAGGTTCGTCACGATCTCGTTCGCGCCCTCCACGGCCTTGCGGCACTCGTCGATGAACGAGTCGATGCCCGCGCTCTTCCAGTTGAGCTCCTCGATGCCTCGGCCGGCACACGCGTCGATGTTCTGGATGTGTCGGCGCACAAGCGGCTCCTCCAGCGGGTGAATGCCCTCGATCATGGCGTTGTACGGCTCCACGATGTACATGAGCTCGCCTCGGTACTTGCGGAACGTCTCCTCTTTGGCCGAGATCTGCAGCGCCGACTGAGGCACCTCGATGTTGAGCAGCCGCAGGTACTTGATCTCGCGCAGCAGCTTCTCGAGCGCTGGGTCGAAGTTGACGCGGAGACAGCGCGTCTGCGGGTGACGCAGCAGCAGCGGGTACTTGAGCTTGGCCTGCGAAGACGCCTCGACGTCGCGACTCCACTCCTCCACCTTCTGGTTCTCGTACTCCTGCAGCGACGCCATGATGGTGCCGTAGACCTTGTAGACCTCCTTGGCCTCTTCGCGCTCCATGACGTTCTGGTTAAGCTCGCGCAGCTTCTTCATGGGGTGCTCGATGCGCTCTACCAAGCCACGACACCACGTGAGAGCGCCGGCCACGGGCGGCAGGTTCCAACTGATCGGGGGCGCGTCGCGACAGTGCAGGAAGAGTTCCTGCACGAGCTTCAGGTCGTGGCCGTAGCTCTGCACGAGCGCCACGTGCTTCTTCTCGAGCTCGTCCTGGATAATGGGGCGGTTGAGCAGCCCCTCGAACGAGTCCAGCAGCTTGAAGCGCCCGAAGATGGTGGAGCAGTCGTCGAAGCCCTGCGTGAGCACGGAGCCCAGGCGGCGCTCGAGCTCCTTGATCTTGCAGCGGAAGTCGTAGAAGTTGTCGTCGAACTTGGAGGCCCCGCCCACGTCCATGATGTCGAGCGACACGCCCTTGAACGTGTTGACGGCCTCGGTGAAGTCGGCGTGGATCTGCTGGACGCTCAGCGTCAGCGTCTTGCCCTTGGTGCCGCCCACCTCGATCTTGGACAGCTTGCTGAACTGCACGATCGTCTGCGTGAGGTCGAGGATGTCGTGGCAGCGCTCCAGGAAGCTGTCAAGCCGCACGAACAGCGCGTTGCCCTGGATGCGCCACGGGTTGGACGGACACTCGGCGTTGGCCGTGGCCTTGTAGTCGAAGTAGGTGCTCTTGAAGGCCGAGCACACCTGCAGCGTGGTCTTGAGCTGCTCGACGGCCTGGCCGGCCTCGTCCTGGTCAATGAGCGCGAAGATGAGCTCGCCGCTCAGGTACTTGCGCGCCTGGTTGATGAGCGAGTTGCAGATCTCGCGCATGAGCACGACGAGCCGCGCCGGCGTGTTGTAGTGCTTGGAGTTCTTCCAGATGAGCAGGATGATGTGGAGCATGGGCTTGAAGAGCTCCGTGAGCGCCGGGAAGTCCTCGTCGTTGTTGAGCCGGATGAACCACTCCTCGAGCGTGCGCAGGTACTTCATGTTGTCGTTGGCCTCGATGCGTGCCGTGAAGACCTCCTTGCACAGGCGCGCGAACGTGGTGCAGTAGGTGCTCTTGGACCGGTCGAGCGCCGTGAGGATCTTGCGCACCTTCTTGGACTGGAGCTGGTCGAAGATGGAGTTGAGGTTGGCCGCCTTGAGCTTCCAGAACTCGATCTCGGCGTCGGGCGTCGGGTGCAGCCCCTGCTTGAGGAGGTCCTCCGGGTCCTGCTTGAGCACATTCTTGATCTGCTTGGTCCAGATGACGATGGACCCTTCCAGCAGCGACACCTTGTTGCTTAAATTGGTGGCGTTGCCGTCGATGGGGGGAAGTGGCAGACACGTCTCGCCTTTGGTGGCGCCGCTGATGATGGACACGGACGCCATGTACGAGTGGAACTTGTCCACGACCTCCTTGGACGCCACCTCGCCCCATCCTTCCTGGTTGGCCACGTTCGAGAAGAGCGGCAGGTACACCTCGGCCACCATCCGCTCGAGGTACTCGACGCTGCTGGGCGTGAGCTCGTTCACCATGATGTCCGTCAGCACGTTCTTGGACGTGATGGCCGTCTTGTGGAACTTGGTGAAGCACACGGTCTTGCCGCGCGGCAGCGTGCCGGGCATCTTGATGGACCCGATGACGTTGTCGCCCGAGAAGGCGAGCATGGTCACGTCTTCATTCTCGAGGAACTCCTTGACGCAGTTCCTGTCGTGGTAGCACACACACACAAACGGTGAGTTGGTCAAGCGGAGAAGTGAATGTGTCATCACCACGTACTCGTTGGGCTCGGTGGCGTATTTGGCGGTGAACTTGGGGCCGACCAGTTGCGGGAACGCCGAGGCGACCCGCTGCTCGATGTACTTGAGCGGGTTCACCTCGTTCTTGTTGGGCGCTCGCTCGCCGTCGCCGCCCATCGCTGCGGTGGGAGACTCACTCGAGCTTTCTTGCTATAGCTAGCTGGTTTCTCTCCGAGGCGTCTCCGCGAATGACCCCTGTAAGGCGGCGCGCCGGCGCTTCACGTTTTGGATATGTAACGACAACTGATCGCTGTTTGTCTGCCGAAATACAAAGGAATACGATGGATGAAGCTGACGCGGGTGATGTGAGGGTGAGTTGAATATACGGCTGTCTCCATTCATTTACCAGCGAGACAGACACCTAGAGCTTGGGTTCCGCTCTTCCTACAGACGCGGCCGGCTTAGAACTTGCCCAGCAGCGCGGCGTACACGGCCATGACGGCCCACAGCCGGTTCTCGGCCTCGTCGAAGACCAGCGAGCGCGGGCCGTAGAACACCTGCACAATAGAAGAACATCGTTAGTACCAAGTCAATGGTAAAGCAGTTAGTTGCAGCAGTCCGCACCTCGTCGTCGACCTCGTCCTGGTGACGCGGCAGGCAGTGCAGGAAGATGTGGTCCTCCGCGGCGCTCTCGACCATCTTGTTGGTGACCTGGTAGCCGGCGAAGGCCTTGAGGCGCTTCTGCGACTCCTCCTCCTGGCCCATGCTGATCCACGTGTCGGTGGCCACGACGTTGGCGCCCTTGACGGCCTCGACGGGGTCCGTGGTCATGACGACCTTGGTGCCCGCGAGCTCGGCCAGGCGCTTGGTCTCCGCCACGACGTCGGCGTCGGGCTCGTAGCCCTCAGGCGTGGCAATCTGGATGTTGGCGCCGAGCTTGGGGGCGGCCAGCATGTAGTCGTGCAGCACGTTGTTGCCGTCGCCCACCCAGGCGAACGTCAGGCCCTCGAACTTGCCGAAGTGCTCGTAGACCGTCAGGTAGTCGGCCAGCATCTGCAGCGGGTGGTACTTGTCCGACAGCGCGTTGATCACTGGAACCGTGGCCAGCTCGCCGAGCTCGAGGATGTCCTTGTGGCCGTAGACGCGCGCCAGGATGATGCTGTTGAAGCGCGAGAGCACGAGGGCCGTGTCCTTCATGGTCTCGTTCACGCCCAGCTGGATGTCGTCCGAGGAGAGGAAGAGGCCCTTGCCGCCCAGCAGGTGCATGCCCACCTCGCTCGAGATGCGCGTGCGCGTGCTGCGCTTCTGGAAGATCATGGAGCAGATCTCGCCCGTGAGCGGCTTGGGGGCCGTGGCCTTGGTCTCCGGGTTGGAGTACGTGGCCTTGAACTCCTTGGCCTTGGCCAGCAGGCCGATGAGCTCGTCATTGCTCAGCTGGGCCGTGGACATGAAGTTCTGGCCCTTGAGCGTGGCCAGCTTGTCGTTCACGGCGGCGGTCGAGAGGTTGCGGAGCACCATTTTGGCGGAGAAAGGAGAGGAAGAGGCTGAGGCTGAGGCGCGAGTGGCGAGTCGGCGAGTGAGGCGGAGTAGGGACATTGTGCGGGGCGAGCGACTGGGTCCTGGCGCTGTTGCTGCTAGCGGCTGGAGCTGCTGGTGTTGAGATCACCTCCTGGCCTAACCGCGAATTGGATTGTGTGAAGATTTGCCGGCCGAAAGGGGCATACAAAAATCAAGTGAACTAGAGTTTGCCTCTTGTTTCACAATCAGAATGTTGAGAGGCGGCTATCTGCTATGCACGCATCGGCTGGGCTTTTTCTCGTGGAGGATGCTTGCAGGAAGTCGCCGCGCTTCGGAGGCCCAAGCTCTCGCGGTTGCATGCAGTTCATGGTGAACTTCATCGAGCCTACTTTGCCGCAAAATTATTCGAGTGGGGTGATCCGCGATGGCGATGCCGAGCTGCTTGTTGAAGTTTGAAGTCGCGCTGTCTGTTATTACATGCCATGCACCAACAACTTGCTCGACTCGAGGTTGTTGACAACAACAACTTGTTGCAGAGGTACAATATCCGGGCCAAGGAAGACATGGTTTCGGGGACAGATGACTGAAAATGTCTCGTTCGCGCCTGCAATGCGCTTCTTGTGGCTTCTCCTAACGCCTCTGAAGTGCTCAGGCCACTGCTATAGCGCGAGGAAGCTACGAGAATGCTGCATGCTGGCCGCTACAACTGGATCGAGCAGCAGCAATTCGACTCGAGAGGCTGCGAGGCTCGAGACTGCCCGGTTGGGCTTTGACAGGGACTTGTCTGCATCGTTGCACGCCAGTGATGGCTTCACTGCGGTGGGGAAAGGCAAAGAGACGCGACGATGAAGCACTGTTTCGCTCGAGGGCGCTGTGCGGCCGAGCGGGGGCTCTTCGCACAAAATGGCGACACTGTCAGCTTCGGTGACTGCAACTTTGGCTGTTGCCTGCTGGCCTTGCATCCAACTAGCCGAGCGCCGCCGCTACGCGGCGGGGAATTTAAGTTGGTAGACGCTGCGCTCACTAAACTCGCTCCGCTATTGGGGCAGGCTGCCTACGCTTCGCTACGGCAGTAGTGGACCCGTTCCGCTCGCCTCGTCGGCTCGCTGCACTACTCTCAATGTTAGGTTAGTAATACAGCGGCCGGGGCGGGTCCTGCGGCCCCGCAATATCCTCAGTATGGTGGGGGTCGCCTTCGGCGACGGAGCCGCCTTCGCTGCGCTCGGCAGCTATTCGTACTTAGTGAGATTCGTACTTAGTGAATAAGCGTGACGATTTCTGTGACGGACAACGTCGTTCCGATTGACTCTTTAGATTGGCTCGTGTCGTTGAAGTGCCAGTCCGGTGTTCGTCATACCCTAGTGAGACCGAGTGGCCAGAATGGCCCATGGACACACGCCGCCGAGGCCCAGTGGCCCACCACACGTTGGAAGCAGCAATCGATCGATCGTACACGCACTGCATTAGATCAGGCTTTTCCTGTTAATTTCTCATCCATACAAGGCGACGCCGCCACTCGACGCAGCTGCCAGTACACGCAGCTTCTGCCAACTGACGGCCTGCGGGCACGCGCGCCCTTCCCGCGTTTACTACAGCCAGTTACTGGAAGATCTGCGCCTCCGACTTGCCGAAGAAGAGCTGGGTCAGCTGGCGGTCCCACCACGACATGGTCGGACTCAGGCCGCGCTTCAGACGCTCCTCGCGCACCATCTTCGCCACGCGCTCGCGGGTCCGGGCGGCCGTGCGACTGCGCTTGAGGTCGTAGGCCTGGCCGATGATGGCGCAGAAGTCGATGAACGCCTTGGTCGGGTTGTACTGGCCGCTCAGGAGCCCCCACTCGCTCGTCGCGTAGTCCGACGGGTACTTGTGGCTGCAATACCACAGCAACACTGTTAGCAAAGAGATAGAAAGTCAGGCAGGGGAGACCGAAGCAGAGCAGTACGTACTGGTAGTTGTGGTAGCCCTCGCCGAGCGCACCAATGGACACGATCAGGTTCTCCACAGGCTGGATCTTGCGGTCGTAGGGCTTGTAGCCGAAGAAGTGCGCGACGCTGTTGACCATCCAGGTCATGTGCAGCACCCAGACGTGGCGGAAGACGCCGCCCACCCAGAATCCGGCCCAGGCGTCGCCAAGGTAGTACCCGAGGGCCGTGGGCACGAGGTAGCACATGAGCAGCACCGTCTTGATGTAGTGGCGCATCTGGAAGGTCACGACGGGGTCAGCCAGCAGGTCGGAGAAGTCGAGCTTCTTGCCGGCGGCGCGCACGTTCTTGTGCTTGCGCACCATGACCCAGCCCATGTGCGAGAAGAAGAGGCCGCGGCCCGAGTTGTGCGGGTCGGCCGTCGTGTCCGAGGCCTTGTGGTGCACGCGGTGGTCGCGCGACCACTCGAAGATGGTGCCCTCGAAGGCCATCGAGTTGCACAGCATGAGGAAGACGCGCAGCGGCAGCTTGGCCTTGTAGCCGCGGTGCGACCACAGGCGGTGCGCGCCCGCCGTGATGCCCAGGCCGGCCACGACCCAGAGCAGGATCCACAGCACCAGCAGCTGCGCCAGCGAGCAGCCCGGCATGACGAACAGCAACGCGTAGAGCGCGCCCACGTGCCACGCGGCCAGA
Source organism: Phytophthora vignae f. sp. vignae (assembly GCA_016169955.1). Taxonomy (NCBI): domain Eukaryota; phylum Oomycota; class Peronosporomycetes; order Peronosporales; family Peronosporaceae; genus Phytophthora; species Phytophthora vignae. The sequence goes on from JABJUM010000013.1 coordinate 107,702, forward strand.
ACGAACACGTTGTACCAGACGACCTCGGACCACTGGAAGCCGGACTCGGCCTGCTCCTCGGGCGCGAACAGCTCGCCCTCCTCCTCGGCGAACTCGCCGTCCCCCTCCGCCTTGATAAGCGGCTCCTTCGGCTGCTTCTCGGCGGCGGCGGCAGCAGCAGCAGCGTTGGGCCGGTGTTGCAGGTTGTTAGTGGCGCCGGTGCTGGCGGTCTCCTCCATGTTGGCGACCATCGGGCGAGGAGCTTGGAGCTTCGAGGAGGTCAGTCGGCGGCAACTCGGCGAGTGGGCGCTCGAAGCTCGCAATTTAGAGATGACATCACTTGGGCCCTCGGAGCCTTGTGTCTGGCGGTGCGGGATTGGCTGCTGTTAATATTGGCCAATGGCAATTGGCGAAATGTGCAGCTTTTTTGCTAAAACCTCTGAAAATAAGTGCAATGATCCCACGTTGCTCCGCTTTTGGAACTGACGGACGGTTTTTCGGCCGGAGGCGCGTGTCCAACCTCCAGAACTCGATGCCATAGAGGGATGCGTTTCTTTTGCAAGCTGCAACTGAAAACTTTCACCTGACAACGAACGTGGTTGCCACCAATGCTTCAGACAGCAACTCGTGGCAGCTGTAGCCGCTGCCCACAGTTCTCATTTGCCCCGAGGTTAGCTCCATGAAGTGTGGTTCATCTGATCCCGAACGACGAGTCTCGCGTGGCACCGCGCCAGCTGATCGCCAAGGCGGACTTGCACCCGATCGCGTGAGTGCGATGGTGATCTCACTGTACCCATTTGCACTGCTGCAAATGACTCTTCGGATGAATATGGCGTCATCGTTGGCGTGTGCGTGATGTTTGCTGGACCCAAGTTGCGTGCCGCTCTCCTTTCGTTGATTCAGTAGCACTTGTGAAACTACTGTATCTACTTACTGTACTGTATAGGATTCCCGACAGTGACATCTAGTACTGAAGTATTGTGCCTTTCACTTATTCTGCCGTGATAATTCTGGCATAACTCTAATCCCTTATTGACCTTAATTATGCCCAGAGTTAGCTAATTCCCATGTTAATTCCGGGTCGTCCCTCCGTAACCGAATTAAGAGCGGCGATGGTGAGGCCGAGTTAAGGCGGAATAAGCTAATCCAGACTGCGTTAGGCGGAAACAGAGCGATTGGCGGTTTCCTACCCGCCAATCCATGTCATTCTGCTCGTATCTCCGTCGATTGGATCGCAAATGCTGATCGCGGGAGTTAGGGGAAGCACTCACAATCTTAGGCAGAATTAATACTAAATAAGCGTTGCTCGTCCTTTTATGGATCTAATTCCGCCTGAATTAACAGCTCACCCGCCAAAATAGGTGAAAGGCACAATACCTGGTATATGATATTCAGGCTATTGAGCGATTTTTGTACTAGAATGATACGGATGAATGGGTCATTCCTGAAAGGCTGGCGATACAGCCCATGTTTTTTTTTCTTGACAAATATGGTTTTTCCATGTGCGACCCATGAATTGCCCATGTTAAATTACCGGGCCCTCCGAATAAAACACATAATTTACCCCGGCCAGTAATCATGGTCAGTATCCATGTCGCTACCTGTCCTTAACATGTTTATATTACTGCGTAAAAAATCTCGACTGATGGATGTTGACAATCGTCGGAGGCGAGATCACCTCTAAATTGCATCGCCCAACCTGCGTTATGTCATGGAACTTGACGACGATATGGCCATGTTAGTGCCATGTCTGTAACAAGCTTCAAACATATTAACAGAACAGCGTGACAATTGCGGACTGATCGCGCTGCGCAATTGTCGGGGGACGCTGCGTTAGCTCACTCCTCATCATACTCCATACGATAGACCACGTCTTGCCATGAATGATCTCAGCAATACATGGACGTAACATGTCCAAAACGAGGACAAACTAACATGGTGAATGTGTGGCAGAAACATGGCAGAAACATGGTCAAACCATGGCCTAAACATGGCTGGCAATTGCAACTTAGCAAAATTCAGACATGTATTCAATGCGGCGCTTACTCTCCCTTGCTCACTCTAGCGCTTACTCCCCCTAGCTCATTGTAGCGCTTACTCTTCCTTGCTCGTCTTCTTGTCGCTGAAGTTTACCACCGTGCGCAAAATATCCCATCGGCGCCTCGAAAGACCCAATTCAGTGTAGTCATTTCCTGCCTCCTTGAAAACGCGACGCCCAAATGAACAAGCCGCAGTTGTCGTTGTCCGTCTGAAGGGGGCTGTGTACAGCAGTAATCTTGAACCGATGAGGGAGGCTCTTTGCCACGAGTTCGGTAGCAACCTTTGCAAGCAGCTTGTGATTCGCCCTCTTGTCAACGCTGTCATAGCAAGTGACTGTCGTGTGGACGCGGTCGACAGCGATGCACGTCCAGTGGTTCTTATTGACATTCATGGGCATGAACACCAAGTTCTCCGTAGTATTAGCCAACAAGTTCACAACTGCAGTGGGTACTCGGTCACCCCTACTTTCAGCTGGCGTTGAAGAGCGGTGGCAAGAATATCGTCGTGTTGTTTTTGAAGGTGTCAGCCAGCGTGATCGTAAAGGCATGGATGAAGTTGTCGTTGTACCAGCACTTGCTTCTCGCACAGTATACATTGCTCCACGTCAAGTCAAAGCCAGTCCCACAGCCAGGTAAGAGCTCAAAAGGCCACGAGCTAATCATCCGATCTGCTAAGCTTGCAGCGCCCTCTCCTTCAAATTTACTGTCAATTTTGCCCATCAACCACGAATAGCACTGCATGCCTCCGTCACACGCATTCGATAGACTCCAAATAAACTCCATTGCCATTAGCTGGTGATGCGTAAATTCTCTGATCCCATCAATCTGAACTAACCAGCAAGGCTCTGCAGGGTCAGGACGCTCCACAAGGTCCATTGCCTCCCCGAAAGGGATGGCCTGGTCGACATGCTCAAGTGCAGTTTTCACCATGGCCTCGGGTAGATTGAAGGGCACATTCTTAACCACTGGTACTTGTTTGGTCGCTATCAGCTTGATCTTTCGGTGCCCCTGGTGGCGAATCTCAAATGTTTTAAGATACGATGATGCTTCAAGCAGAGGGGGCTGGTGCTCCTTGAGATACTCCTCGATATCGGTAACGTCATCACCGCGCAAAGCATTTCTCAGTTTTGACCCATTGTTGTACTCGTTCCTCTCTTGGCTTCGCTGAGCATCTGCCACCGCTCGGTCCTCCGGTGGGCGGTCAATTCGCTTAGCCCGTTCGTTGAATGGGTTCAAGCTCGCCTTCGCCCCCGAGCTCGCTTTCGCCCTCGGTCTCGCCTTCGCCCTCGAGCTGCTACTCTTAGCCACGGCTTTTACCCCAGCATCAGCAGAGTGAGTGACACTCGTATCTTCTCGTACGGTTGGAGGTTTGCTCTGATTGCGCCGTGTAGCTTTCGATGTAGCCATAGGAGGCGAGTCATCATTCCTTGAAGACACATGTACATGCTCGTCCTTCTCTTCGTAGTTGCTTGCAGGCTCACACATCAACGCTGGAGCATCATCCCCTGATACTGCGGTTGCTGGTACGTCGCTAGCCTGCGAATCGTCGCGAGTAGGCCGCGCAGGCATCATAATGTTCCGTTGGCGTAAGTTTCCCCACCAAGTCTCCAATTCGTCCAATGCGTCACCAACGAGATCGTCCGGTAGGTCTGTCAACTCGGCCGTGATCCTGCCAAACACATTCTGAACGCTCTTGTACTTGTCACGCTCGGTCATTCGACGCTTGCGCTGGATATCGTCACTGGTGCTAGTGACCGCAGAGGGACTTCGACCTCAGGTAATTCCTCGTCCAGGGCGCCGATCCGTAACCATCTAGTAGTGAAATACAGTCATAACATGGACAAAACATAGATCAGAATCTGTAACATGGGCAACTCATGGTTCAACACGGTTAAAACATGGTATTCACCTCGCAGAGATTGACGAGTATGGTATCGTCAGTAAATGCGCCACGTTCTTGCGGTACAGCATGGCATGTCGACATGGCAACTTCATGGTCATAGAGAACTCACAGGTACACAACCATGTGAACTTATCCACACGGTGTTCTCGACCATCACGGCGGAGCTTCACGTACAAAGGTTCATCATCAATGGTGTAGTCAGCAAGCGTTGCTGGGTTCACTGCGAATTCATACTCCGAAACAAATACCCCAGCGAGCCACTCGCTCGTCATACCAAGCAGCTGGTTCATTTCCTCACTGTAGCCAACATTTCGAACGGTCCCAGGCATAATCACTCGAGATACGTATTCATCTTCACGTCGACGCTGATAGCGAAGCACAGTATCCAAATACTGCTTCATCGACATGGAGCTGTTGAGATCAGCTTTGAGCTTGCCGAAAAAGTTCTCGAGCCGATTGCTTGTGTTGTTCCTGAAGTGTGGTAAGTCCATACGGTACAATGAGACCCACATCTCCTTAGACTCCATCCAGTTGGCGTCGAAGTAGGTCCACAGCGCAGTCCGCCCCCCCGCGACAGGATAAAACTTTGAATTCATCAGCGTGCTGTTGAAGCTCCTCCGGTGCCTTTGAATAGACCATGTTCGCCACGCAAAAGTCCATTTGTTTCAGCACATCACTTGAGTACGTTCCGTACTTCTTGTCGTTCCGGACTGCAGTGCGAAGCCACTTGATCACGTGGAAATGGCACAGGAGAATCCGTGCGTTCGGAAACATGCTCTTCAACACCTCGATTTCATTGAGGTCCTTGTCCACCATAATCACCTTCGTCATCTCCCAATCGTTCACAGCTTGGAAATGCTCCACAGCTTTCACCATGTGCCAGTCTGCATTTCTTTCGATCACAGAGTGCTGCACAACCTGCCCATTACCGAACTGGTCCATGATCATCATTGTACACAGCTGATAATTGTATCTGTAACATGCATCAAACATGGGAAACATGGATTAATCATGGTAGGTACAAACATGCTGACTTCATGGAAAAAAACATGGATGAATCATTGTTGAGCTCACCGGTTTGTTTTGTGTGTACAATCGATCAGTAGGATCTCAGGAAAGCGCTTGAATAGCTTGCGCATATGCTGCGAGCTGATGGAGACGACTGCCGTCTGCTTCTTCGAGTTCTCGTCGACTGTACTAACGTTGCCGTGCCTGTCCAGGTTGAATTTGACCAGCATCTCGGCCACTTGATCTTCATCCGACAGGGTTTCACCTACATCAAACATGCTTGTTAGACAATATGTTCAGCAGTAAAGTCGTACCACTACACATAATGCTCACCAGCTTTCTTCATCTTGGCAATCATGTTGTAAACATCCTGCATCTGGACTTCGTGCGGAGAGTTGGTGCGGATGTAGTCGTAAACCCGGCTTGGTTTGCTCCCACTGGCGACCATCAGCTCCACGTCACGCAAAATAGGCGAACCCTCGGGAATCTTCCGAACCATCGGGTACCCACGGTACACGGCTTCTGATACTTCGTGATTGTGTCCGTAAAACGCGTGTTTTACCTCAATATGCCACACACCGTCTGGGCCCTGGACCGCTTGAGCCCTGAAGCGCATCTGACAGCCTGTGTACTTCAATCGGTGAGATGGGCGGATGACACGAGGCGGTTCCCTGAAATTTGCCGATGATGTGCCGTCACCCTGTCGACTCGGAGCTGGTATCGAACTATGATTGGTGGATAAGCTTGGATGAGTACGGCTGTACCCGTGTGACACGGATGACGACTGTGGGAGAGAAGTGATCCAGTGGGATGAATCCAGTGCCTGACCGCAGATGGGCCCAACTGACTGGAAGTGTGGATCCTGGGAGTGCACACCCAGGATTTCAGAAGAACACTCAGTCCAGTCCCGGACTTTCCCTTACGATGAGTGCCTAAAGCCTGGCGGAAAGTGTCTCTGGAGAACGTATCCCAGAGTACACCTCATCTTGCTGTGGGTCAGAGCACTACTATGGATTATATCTCCTGAGAACCCCCCCCCCCCCACTACTACCGTGAACATGCGTCGGAAGCTGTACAACCCGCTAAGTGTTTGTACTTGTGGAGATAAACGAGAGTCTGTGGAAAATACAACTTGGTATCCAGAGTACCACATGGAGACCCTGAGAATCACCCCGGATGGACAGGTGATCCAGAGTTCCAAGTGATCCCCTGGATTTAGAGTGTGAACCCGGACTCCCCATACCGAAAACAAGTACTCCCCAAGTCAACACCCAAGAATCCCCAAGAACCCTCAAGAGTTCCCCTGAATTCCACTGAGTCTCAGGAGTGATCCAGAGTATCACATGAATTTCTGAGTTTCGAGCCAGTTGGGAGTCAGTCTGCAATCAAAGTGATGCGTGACCTTGAAGATCGAAGTGAAGATCTGCTGACTGAATACTTTCGAGGAGTCGAGAGGAAACCGATAACCATACGAACCCAAGTCCAAGGACCCACATTTGGCACTTTGGACGCCTTGCGACAATGGAATCGCAAGCCGATCGCAAGTTTGGACCGCTGAACCCAAGGTATACTGAAACCAAGATATTTGACCCCAAGCATAGTGAAATGAAGACATTTGCCCGTAAAAGAATGCAGAAGAGAGAAAGAAGTAAGAGAGAGAAGTAGCCGATAAAGACAAACAGAGTTCCTTTTACCCTGTACTGCGCAAGTGACTTCGGCCAAGCCTGCCGACGGAAATCCGGAGGACCCGAGACTACGACCGCGGGACGCTAAGGGCACATCAACGGCGAAGGACAGCCGTCTGTGTGGACTCCATCAAAACTCAAGTCCAGTTAGGTGGGGACCAGCGACGGCCTTGAGCCTCCTGGAGTGATCCATCTATTTCATATCCTAGTTGGGTCACTTGCTGTGCTCGTGGTAGCCCATTTCATATTATTCCAGAGGGTATTCTGGGTGCTAGGTAGTCGCCTCCAGGATTTTGTATTGACTGCTTGTGTGAAGGGAAAGGTAACTGATAGTGATTGTATTTTCCTCCTGTATTGGAGGTGGTGCGCGTTTGTGTGAGTCTCAGGGGAGGTAGGCCCCTGAATTTCAGACTCGAGTGAGCCTAGTGTGTGAGTGACCCACCGTCCAAGGGTCCAAAAGAATAAGTGACGGCTAGTTGTAGTGTTTGTATACTCTGTATTTGTTGGTTTTATCGAGCTAGGAGGGCATTTGGGTAAGGTGTCTTCTGAGTTTCTCACCCCAGAGTTGACTGAGATCCTGAACTCTGAATCTGTGATATTCTGGGTTTCGGGTGATCTGATTCTCTGGGTTTTGCCTCTAGTGTCGAGGTGCGTTCTGGATTAGACGTGCACCTCAGCGCTTCTTCAAGGCTATATTCAAGTTTGGTGGAGTGCCGTTCCGTCAAAGACAAACGAGCCGACAGGGATTACACAAGGTACCCACGCCAACCAAGGAGAGTGATCCTCAGGGTTTAAAGCTTCGCGGCTGCGAACCTCTGGATTTATCTTCTTGCTGTTGACTCTCAAGTCGATTCTCTGGGTCTACACCCTAGGAACCTTCTTGGGCTGCGCTATACGAACCCCCCTGGGCGATAAAGGTTTCATCGGCCTCGCCTCAGCTGGTGCGCGTGCCCGGATTTGATTGTCGAGGATTTCACCGAACTCAAGAGTCGAAGAACTGCTGAGTGCCCGTCAACTTCAAGCAAACAAGATGGCTGGAGGACGAGGGGCGAAGAAGAGTGGACGCGGGGACGGAGGACGCGGTGAGGCGTCACGTCAGTCGCGTCGCGTTCAAGGTTTGGAGCCTGAAGAGCAGAAGGATCTCGATACTGTGGTCCGTGACGCTCGGAAGGCGAAGAAGGCTGCTCGCGAGAGCGAGGAAGCGCAAGGTGGGGCGCCAAGGCGTCTGCCGATCAAGATTAGTCCGCTGCTGGACCTCCGACGCAGGATGAACAAGCTTCGTCCAGAGATCAAGGTTCATCGGAGGCGGTTTCTGGGTCGCAGACCCCTGGAGTCCCAGAGGAGCATACCCGTGACGGTGGTGCTCAGGCGTCTGAGGGAGGCGCCAATGCGGCTGAGCCCCCGGAGGTGATCGACTTGGTGTCATCTTCGGACGAGTCTGTCGTGGAAGTGAAGCCGGAGCCCGTGCGAGCGAAGGAGGAGGCGAAGACTCAGAGTTCCAAGGTGAACTCTGGGTTCGCACCACCCGAACCCAGGGTTTCCACGTCAAGTTCGCAAGTGGTATCCAGGATTTCTTCTGAGAACGAGGTCCAGGACACTACTGTTTCCGCTCCAGACGCTGAGAACATGGTGTTGTACGTCCGACGTGAGGTTCGACGCTGGGAAGAGGTGAACCCTGGGAAGGTGACACCCCCGAGCGTTGTCTACGAGTGGCCGACTCCGAAACGGGATGCCAACTCGTACTTCGCGGCCGCGTATGCAACTGGAGACTACTTCAAGTGGCGGTTGTCTCTGGCGAACCCCGACGAAGCCTGGATCTCTGAGTTTCACCTCGCCCGGTGGGGTGTCGGAACTGCCCAAGATCTCATGGCGACTACGATTCCCCAGAGTATCATGACCGCACGTGAGTGTGTCGCCATTCTGCAGACTTTGTTTTTCGAAGCTGGTTTCGAGTTTGTCAACCTGATTCCCGACTGGTCTTCGACGCGCGCATCCAGGATTCCAGAAAACTTGGTGCGCTCTGTCATGGAAGAAACCCAGAACTTCATCGCCGTGGAGCTCGTCGAGTGGAGGCTGGTGATTGCTGGTGTACCTTTCAAGGTGAACTCTGAAGAACCACCGGTGACCAATGTCCCGGAACAAGCACCAAGACTGGACTACCACAAGGAAGACGGAGATGGTGATTTATTGATGACGGACTATGATGCGGATCTACTGGGACGACAGTTCGTCCTGAGATTCAGGGTCACTGGACTCAGGATTTCACGGAGCCCGCGAGGGTCAAGTGAAGGCGAGCCGCAGCGCAAGCGCACTCAGCATGGACCGCCACGCCCACAGGTCCCATCGACGCCATCAGCGTTGTCCACACCGTCGCTGTCCTCCCTTCCTGCGTACAAGTCCTCGGCCAGTGCTTCGCTTCAGAGTTCCATTCCCCTGAATTCCATGTCCAATGGGCGTGATCCTCTGGAGTTGGAAGCCAAAGACGTCGCTCCGGATTCTGTGCCAAGTGTCATCGGTACCTCACGAGCTTCGGACGAGAGTACGGCTTCAGGCGTGCAGACGTCTTATGGCAGCTCTTCGTCTTCGTCGATGCAATCACTGGGACAACGAGTTGGAGCTCTGGCGCTGGTAGCTCAGAGTGCAGGCGGCTTCGCGGCTGCCGGAGATCTGGGATTCCAGGTCACCCGAACAGTCATCCCTCCGCGTCTTGTGTCAATTGATCAAGATGACGTTGAGATGGCGTCGTCCGTGCATTCTGACCCAGAGATCGCCCCCAAGAAGGCAATTCCCTCCGGAGTTCCAGCATCAGCTGCTGAGCCGAAACTCAGGGAACCAGCCTTGGTCTCTGGATTCGGCGGCCCGAAGGATGTCAGCGGTGACGAGCGGAGTCAACACCAAAGCTCTAGGAGCGAGGTGCGCTCTAGACGCTCGACGAAATCCAGGAGATCAGCCGTGTCAAGTCGCTCAAGTGGATCCAGAGATCTTGGATCAGCTTCGTCCGTGTCCGCTAGGTCGGGGCCTGCCCAAATCGAGCTGAATGTCTTGCGACAGCAGCAGGAATGGCAGGCCCGCATGGAGCAGGAGCAACGCGAGTTCCTCGCCAGAGGACGTCTTGATGCTCTGGAGCGCGAGCGACTCAGGGAACAACGCGACTTGGAAGCGCGTCGCCAGATCCAGGAACTCACGGATCGTCTGGTTCATGCAGAGATTGCCCGAGGGGAGGCGGAACGGCGTGCGCAAGAGGTGGAAACCCGTCAAACTCAGGATTCCTCAAGGATCCAGAGTGTGACCCAGGATTTCACCGAAAAGTTACGCCTGGAGCGTGAGCGCCTGGAGGCTGCCTACGCTGAGCGCTGGCAAAAACGCGAAGCCGAAGCTGACGCTGAACGTGCGCGCTGGGCCTCGGAGACGTACGAGAACTGGAAAGCACAAGTGGCGTCTCTGGAGCAGAAGGTCCAGGAAACCGAGGCCGCAAGAGAGCAGGAGCGTGAGTCTTCCCAGAATATCCAGCGGTTTCACGCCAGTCAAGTGCGCGACCTTCGAGCAACATTGGCCCAAGTTCAAGCGCGGCGCGCAATCGCTACCCCTGATTTGGCAACCAATGTGAGGCCATCAGCGACTCAGAACCCTGAAATCGCAACTCGACCCCAGGAATCCAGTGGCGTAATCAGTGGGAACGCAAGTGTCGCAGGACAGAGACAGGAGACAACTGATTCGAAGAACACTTCCGAAGTCGCCGCCTCCCAGCTAAGAGCGACCCTCGCGCAGCATCCCGCCGACACTTCCGGCAGAACAAAGCATGCCAAGCGAGGACATGGAGCTACGGAGACCAAGGCGACCCAGGACATCAAGCAGGAGCCTGCGCCTCTGGAGAAGACTTCGGAGCCCAGGAAGGTAACGACCTCTAAGGCCTCGCAAGACTCTAAGACAGACTCCAAGCGCTCCACGGCCAAGAAGAACCCGCGCAAGAAGAAGAAGCGCCAAGACTTCAACCCGCCCTCAGACTCGGACCCAAGTTCTGACTCTAGCGATGACAGCTCGTCCTCTGAAAGCGATGACAGTTCGGACGAGAACTCTGGAGTTAACCTGACGGCGGCTTCTACGGCTCAAGCTGGCACTACGCTTCTGACGTTCCGACCGTACATCAACTCGAATACTCTGGGTGAGTTTGATACCAAGGCGTCACTCAGGGAACGCGTGCATTGGTGGGAGCGTTTTGCGAACATGGCCGCTCAAGGGGGCTGGTCCACGAAGATGCGAATCCAGGAACTCAAGCTGAAGCTCTCAGGAGCTGCGCGTGACTGGTTCAATCAGTTGCCCAAGCATACTCAGCGCGACTGGAAGGAGCTGGCGTCTGCGTTCAGGAAGAAGTACTGCAAGGCACGCTCGTCGTACTCTGAGCGGTACTTCACGATGGAGATGAAGAGCTCAGAGAGCGCTCTGGATTTCTTCTATCACCTGAATTCCGCCGCTGGTAAAGCTGACATTGACTTTCGCAAGTCATCGAAGCGTCTGGAGAAGCACATCCTGAGGTTCATCACGAAACTCAAGGACACGCGCCTCAAGACGTCGCTGCAAGGCCAGAGATTCAGAAGCATCGCCGACCTGGAGTACGCTCTGGAACAAGATGAAGAGGTGTGGAGTCGCAGTGACCAGGATGCGCCACCACCCAGGGTTCGCGACTTTCGTGCTGACAACATTCCTCAGGGGCGTTTCAAACCGAAGCGTGCTGGACGTGCGTATGTGACTAGAGGCGACGTCTCTGACTCTGAGTCGGAGGAAGACCCGGAAACTCACGCTCGTTTTCAGGAAATCTCGGATGAACCCAGAGTGTCAACCCGAACTTCAAGCGCGAACTCAGGGTCAACTCGAGAGAACTCTGGAGAAGACACTGCCACGTCTAACGCTGGAAGCTCGACGAGCATGCAGGGTACGGAGTGGACTCAGACATTGACGAACGAGGTCTATCGTGTGATGGATAACATGGGATGGCGCCCACCAAGTGCCCAACCAGGATCGAACATGAATTCTGGGTTTCGCTCGCCTCGCCGCGAGAACCCAAATTGGGACAAGCTCTGCGAGAAGTGCGGCAAGTGGGGACATCCAGAGGAGAACTGCTGGAAGGACATGAAGTGTGATCGCTGCCTCGAAACGGGTCACCCGACGCACATGTGCCGCGCGCAACCGTGTGAGAATTGCGGCAAGTTGCATCTCGGGAAACCCTGCGAAGACTGGAAGACGCTGGAAGCTGTGAAGAGACTCGCCCGCCAAGGTGCACTGAAGGACATGCCGAGCCAAATCCTGGATAAACTTCTGGATGGCGAAGCAAACTCTGGGAGGCCGTCAAACCAATAAGCCCGCTGGGTGGGGACCCAGTACGCGCCGGGCTAAAGAAGGCCCCAGAGTTATGTGTTCTAGTGTATGTAGGCCCGGAGCTGAGAACAAGAACCCAAGATAACCAACAATGCATGACTACTTTGATTCAGGATTTCACGAATTCCCCTGAATTTCAACGTCCTGAACAAGTGAACCCAGGAGAAGTGAACTCTGGAGCGATTACGGAGTACAAGCTGAACCTTGGGGAACGCTATGGATGGTGGGAAAACAACGATCCTGATCCGAAGAAACGTGATGTAGTGATGGTGCACGGTGCTGTGAACGACTGTCGGACAAAAGTTCTCCTGGATACCGGTGCGACTGTGAATATTGTGAGTTTCGACTTAGCGCGTAAGCTCGGACTCAGACTCAAGTCGCACAAACAAACCAAGGTGTCTGGAATGGGAGGCGTTCCGACGTATATCGGCGCCAGTGCCCAGGTGAAGATCACCCTCGGCCCGAGAGTGGTGTATCTCCTGGATGTTTGGGTTGCTAATATCGGCGAAGGGATCGAAGTACTCCTGGGTATGAGTTTCATGTTTGCAGCTGGAGTAAGGATCAGCATTCGAGAAGGCCTCGTAACACTGCCGGATGAAGAAGCGATCATGATGTGTGGGTGGAATCCAGAGGATCGCCTGGGTGTCGACATGCCTGTGGAAACTACGGGAAGCTGGTACCTGGGTCCTGGGGAATCCAGAGTGGTGAAGATTTTGTATGGATCGACGAACCCACAGCGTGAGGTCGTGTGGCCAGGGCGCGGTGACCGCTGGGTAACGCACCTGATCTACGCGTCGAGGTCTTGGCCAGTCGCTGTGAAGGTGGTCAACATCTCCGACAAGGACGTCTGCATTCACAACCGAACTCCGGTCGCTCGAATTGTGGAATATGGCTTCTTTCCGCGGGCTGGGCGCTTCGTACGCCCCGGTTCCTTTGCGTATCGTGAGTGGCAAACTCTCATTCTTGAGAGTGTTCAGTCGCGTGAGGGACGGCTGCGCGCAGAGCGCTTAGCTGCGCTGGAGCCATCGTGTGTGGAGACCCCAGAGTATCAGTGGCCTAAGAAGATCCTGTCGCGGCCTGCAAAAGGACCTGACATGGCCCTGCTCGCCTCGATCCTCAGAAAACCGGAAGCTCGTCGTGTGCGATTCGCTCAGGATGCATCAACCCAAACTGATGAGGTGCCTCCTGAAGATCCCCCTGAATTCCGAGACGCCGCTGTTGACACAAGCGACCTGGGCGACGCTCTCAAGGACACAAGGATCGACGCGATCGTGCAAGCTGACGAGATCCCAAAGTGCACGAGTCCCGAATGCGATACGGCCACTGAAACTCTGAGTTTAGAGGTTGAAGTTGGGAGTGATTCTCAGGATCAACAAAGTGAAGGCAGCGATGCTCTGGACTTCGAAGTGAATGATGATGATTCTCAGGGTGCCGTTGAAGATTACTGGGATATCCCGATCTCAGGGATGCCTGGGACTCCGCTGGAGAAGCTCAGGCAGGAGTATGAACGTTGCATGAAGGTTTCCACAGAGGATCTCGACTATGAGCCTGCGGTTTACATGCGCGAAGGTAGCGAGTTGCTCTCACAGTTGCGGGACCAGTTGGTGAGGCTCCCCGAGATACAGGACTTGACACCTCAGTGTAAGATCGAAGAAGCTGATGTTGGGGTCCCTGGGAAAACGACTCCTGAGATGGAAAACCAAGTGAGGCGAATTCTGGGGTATCATCGGAAGATTTTCCTGGGAGACGGCAATGCTGCGCCTCCACCTGCCCGTGGAGTGGTCTGTGATTTAGATGTAGGCGACGCTAAACCTGTTGCCCAGCGTCCAAGGTCTATCGCACCACACCTGTGGACCAAGGTGTATGAACTTCTGAAGAAGCTCCTGGAGAACGGGTTGATTGAGACTTCTACATCACCCTGGGCATCTCCGATTGTCATCGTCCTGAAGAAGAACGGCGTTGACATCCGCATGTGTATTGACTATCGTGTGGTGAATGGCTTCATCAAGCTCTCGCACTACCCGTTGCCGCTCATTGATGACCTCCTGATCGGATTCGAGTCGGCAATGTGGTTCATGAGCTTGGATATGGCGAGTGGTTTCTGGGCCATCAAGATGACTGAGAGAGCCAAGTTGATCTCTGCGTTTGTCTGTCCCTATGGGCACTACCAGTGGGTCAGGATGCCTTTCGGCCTCAAGAATGCGCCGCTGATCTACCAGGCAGTCCTCAACAATTGCCTGTGGGGATTCTTGCGACTCTCCCCTGAGGAAGAGGCTGAGGTGGACCAAGACGTCTTGGATTTTCTGGGGTTAAACCCTGGGGAACCCAGGATTTCAGAGGACGCTGAGCCACGGCTCTCAGTGTTGACAGACGAGATGACGGTTTTCCAGCGTAATATCCCGGCGCCCTCTCAGATGGGTCCTGTTCTGGGTCGAAGCTCGTACATTGACGACATTGCCCACGGTGCACCAACCTGGGATCAGCTGTGCCAAGATTTGAACGCGCTGCTCTTCCGTCTACGTTACTGGAACATCTCTGTGAGTCTCCCCAAGAGCGAATTTGGGAGCTGTCGATTCCATACCTCTCGCACGAGATCAGTGCCGAGGGTATCAGGGCAACTCCAAAAATCGCGAAGGGCGTCCAAGACTTGCCGTTTCCGACAACACTGAAGGGGGTCCAGAGTTTCATGGGAAGTCTGAATTATTACAACAAGTTTATTGAAGACCTTCCTGTGATCGCGGCTGTTCTGTACGAGCTAACCGAGGAACAAGTGAAACTCAGGAGAGACTTGTCCAGAGCTCAGGAAGCTTTTGAAATTCTGAAGCGCAAGATCGTCTCGACTCCGCTGTTGCGGCATCCTGACCGCTCCAGGCCTTTTGTGATTATTCCCCACGCGAACCCGTGGGCAGCATCTGCTGTATTGGGCCAGGAGTATGATGGAATTGTGCACCCAGTGAGGTTCACAGGACGAGTTCTGAATGACGCCGAGCTGAGGTACCACATCGCTGAGAAGGAGGTGGTCGCGATCCTGAGAGTCCTGGAAGTGTTTCGCACTCTGGTTGAAGGCAGCCCTAAGATCGTCGTTTACACGAGATACTCTGTGTTGAAGTGGTTGCTGACGTCCCAGTCGGCAGATGGTCGGACTGTCAAGTGGGGCCTGAAGTTGTCGCACTGGAACCTGGAGATACGCAGGGTTCAACGCGATGAAGACGGACTGGCTGCGATCCTGGGTGCAGGCATTACCCCCAGGGAACACTTGGATGAAGTCGCTGAGAACTTGATCCCAGCCAAGGGGCGCGTCAAACCGCCTGTGCCTATCAGTATGGAGATGCTGGAAGCGGACTACGAGGGTTGCATTCTGAGTTTCGATGGCGCAGCCAAGACGTCTACACGACAGGGAAGCTGTGGATGCATCCTGTGGCATGTTCCTGGATGGGAGATCCTGGATGCCCAGGGGTTCATCCTGGAGGATGTGACTGTCAATGATGCAGAGTACCATGGACTTCTGAAGGGGCTCAGCCTGGCGATCGAACGTGGGATTCAGGACATTGTCGTGGTAGGAGACTCCAGAATCGCCATTCAGCAAGCCCAGGGTCTCATCAACTGCAATCAGCCCAACCTCCAGAGGAAATTGGCCGAGTACGAGGTGTTGAAGACGAAGTTCAAGTCAGTCCGCTTGGTACATGTTAAACGAGAATTCAACCAAGCCGCAGACTACCTGACGTCGAAGACCCTAGCACTCGGCGAATCCTGGAAGGTCGAAGACGCTGACGAGCGAGTACATCTACAGTTGGTGTCCAAGATTCACGAGAAGTTAGTGAAACCTAAAGTGTTATTGAGCGTTGGAACTCAGGATAATGGTTCTCAGGGTGATGACACTCTGGGTATCCCTGGACCAGAGTGCGCCCCGTTGCCCGTGGCCGCCAAGGTGTTCGCTGTCATGACCCGAGCGCAAACTCAGGGGGCAGAAGACCAAGGTGAACCTATGGGTCCTCTGGAATACCAGGCCGAACGCTGGCGACGGATCAAGGTGCATCAAGACAAGGATGACCACCTTTTGCAACTCAAGGATTTTCTGAAGGGCGACATGAGCAAGTTGTCACACGCCCAGGCGAGGAAGCTTGCGAAGGTTGCCGATGACTTTGTGCTGGATTCCAGAGAAGTCCTGTATCGCCTGAGCCGTTCTACGCGGGATCGCCCCAGAGACATGGTCGATGAACTCAGGCTTGTGGTTCCGAAGGCACTCCAACCGGACATCTTGCATTACGCTCATGAAGATTTTCAGGGTGGCCACCAGGGGATCACCAGGACGTATGAGAGATTGCGCTCTGAGTTTTACTGGCATGGCATGTACGCAGACGTGGAAGTGTTCGTCAAAGAATGCTTGGACTGCGCTAGCGGTAAGGGGCGTCCTCAGAATGCAGGGCCATCCCCTGGAAACATCGAACCCAGGAGGCCGTTTGAAGTTGTATCCATGGATTTCGTGACGCACCTGCCCAAGTCTGACCGTGGGAACACTTTCCTGTTGCTCTTTCAAGACTCGTTCTCAGGGTTCGTCATGTGTAAACCTATGAGTTCAACGACAGCTCAAGACGTCGCTGAAGTGTACGAGGAGCAGGTTTTCAGGAGGTTTGGAGCGAGCTCAATGCTGCGACACGACCAGGATCCAAGGTTCATGAGTGAAGTATTCACGCGATTCCGTGAACTTCTGGGCAGCAAGCAACGAGCCACTCTGGCATACCGCCCTCAGGCGAACGGACAGCAAGAGCGGTCGGTGCAGACAGTTGTACGTAGCATTCGTGCATACGTCGCTGAAGCGGACCAGAGTGACTGGGACGATCACGCTGAGCGGTTAATGTTCGCTCTGAATACGTCCTTCGACGCTACGCGCCTGGATACCCCCTTCTTCTTAGTACACGGGTGGGACGCACACGGCACTGTATCTGCTATGCTAGGACCCAGACCGTCAAGTGTCCAGGAGCGCACAGCGTACGAGTGGCGCAGGAAACTGCAACGCGATTACAGCTATGCACAGGCCTGCGCAGAAGATCTTCAGAAGAAGGCCAAGCGAGCACGTTCTGCCGAGCAGACCAGGAAGTGGAAAGAGCTGTCTGATCGTCTGAAGTCAGGTTTCGAAGCTGGTGACGCCGTCTGGCTGTATATACCCAAAGTACAGCCAGGTCTGAGCCGTAAGCTAGCCCACATGTGGCATGGACCTTTCAGAATCCAGGAGATCCACGACAATTTTCGCGTGAAACTCAGGGTCGAAAACACTGGATATCGCGTGAACCCCTGGGTGCACGTGAGCCGCTTGAAACCCAGAGCACTTTTCCCGAAGAGGCCTACCGTGGAGATCGACGTGGATGAAGATGATGACTTCGACGCGGCACTGCTACCTGAGGATAGCTGGGAACCTGACACAGCGAATGACGAGTATGAGGTCGAGCGAATTCTGGATCTGCGTTGGACCAAGCGAACTCGGACGTCAAAGCGGACTCGTGAGTATCTTGTGAAGTGGAAGGGCTATGATGAGACCGAGTGGCTGCCTGTATCGAAGCTCAATTGTGGCGCCTTACTCTATGAGTTCAATCAAGGCGCGAGAGCGCGAGCCCGTTTCCAGGCTATGCAAGCCGGAGATGACCACCCAGGGGTTTAGTACCCAAGGGGTGACATTGACCCAGAGTTACATGTGGAGTTCAGGGGAAACCCTGAGTAACACAGTGAAACTCTGGGGAAGATCGATGGAATGTATGAGGATTGGAGATGGAAACGTGAATGTGAATTGATTTGATTATGGAGAAGGTGACAGTGCTGAGGCTTCGGCGTGGCGCTGAGTGATGAACTTATCGAAGGACATGGAGTTTGTGAGTGAAGTATAGTAACGCAAGAGGCAAGTCAGACGAGAGTGAACCCCTGGGAGTCGACAGAGTGCAACGGCTGTGTCGATTTCAATGGTGTCTCGGAGTCGGTGCTTTTGTGGCCTGGCCATGGTTCACCAGTTCGGAGCGCTTTCCTCTTTGATGGACCCGGACCAGGAGGGGCGGTTGACACGATGCGGTTTCCAGAAATTTGCCGACGACGTGCCGTCACTGTTTCGACTTGGAGTTTGTACCGGATTATGATTGGTGGATAGCTTGGATGAGCATGGCCGTACCCGTGTGACGCGAGTGACGATGGTGGGAGAGAAGTGATTCAGCGGGATGAATCCAGTGCCTGACCGCAGATGGGCCCAACTGACTGGAAGTGTGAATCCTGGGAGTGCACACCCAGGATTTCAGAAGAACACTCAGTCCAGTCCCGGACTTTCCCTTACGATGAGTGCCTAAAGTCTGGCGGAAAGTGTCTCTGGAGAACGTATCCCAGAGTACACCTCATCTTGCTGTGGGTCAGAGCACTACTATGGATCAGATCTCCTAAGAACCACCCCCACTACTACCGTGAACATGCGTCGGAAGCTGTACAACCCGCTAAGTGTTTGTACTTGTGGAGATAAACGAGAGTCTGTGGAAAATACAACTTGGTATCCAGAGTACCACATGGAGACCCTGAGAATCACCCCGGATGGACAGGTGATCCAGAGTTCCAAGTGATCCCCTGGATTTAGAGTGTGAACCCGGACTCCCCATACCGAAAACAAGTACTCCCCAAGTCAACACCCAAGAATCCCCAAGAACCCTCAAGAGTTCCCCTGAATTCCACTGAGTCTCAGGAGTGATCCAGAGTATCACATGAATTTCTGAGTTTCGAGCCAGTTGGGAGTCAGTCTGCAATCAAAGTGATGCGTGACCTTGAAGATCGAAGTGAAGATCTGCTGACTGAATACTTTCGAGGAGTCGAGAGGAAACCGATAACCATACGAACCCAAGTCCAAGGACCCACATTTGGCACTTTGGACGCCTTGCGACAATGGAATCGCAAGCCGATCGCAAGTTTGGACCGCTGAACCCAAGGTATACTGAAACCAAGATATTTGACCCCAAGCATAGTGAAATGAAGACATTTGCCCGTAAAAGAATGCAGAAGAGAGAAAGAAGTAAGAGAGAGAAGTAGCCGATAAAGACAAACAGAGTTCCTTTTACCCTGTACTGCGCAAGTGACTTCGGCCAAGCCTGCCGACGGAAATCCGGAGGACCCGAGACTACGACCGCGGGACGCTAAGGGCACATCAACGGCGAAGGACAGCCGTCTGTGTGGACTCCATCAAAACTCAAGTCCAGTTAGGTGGGGACCAGCGACGGCCTTGAGCCTCCTGGAGTGATCCATCTATTTCATATCCTAGTTGGGTCACTTGCTGTGCTCGTGGTAGCCCATTTCATATTATTCCAGAGGGTATTCTGGGTGCTAGGTAGTCGCCTCCAGGATTTTGTATTGACTGCTTGTGTGAAGGGAAAGGTAACTGATAGTGATTGTATTTTCCTCCTGTATTGGAGGTGGTGCGCGTTTGTGTGAGTCTCAGGGGAGGTAGGCCCCTGAATTTCAGACTCGAGTGAGCCTAGTGTGTGAGTGACCCACCGTCCAAGGGTCCAAAAGAATAAGTGGCGGCTAGTTGTAGTGTTTGTATACTCTGTATTTGTTGGTTTTATCGAGCTAGGAGGGCATTTGGGTAAGGTGTCTTCTGAGTTCCTCACCCCAGAGTTGACTGAGATCCTGAACTCTGAATCTGTGATATTCTGGGTTTCGGGTGATCTGATTCTCTGGGTTTTGCCTCTAGTGTCGAGGTGCGTTCTGGATTAGACGTGCACCCCAGCGCTTCTTCAAGGCTATATTCAAGTTTGGTGGAGTGCCGTTCCGTCAAAGACAAACGAGCCGACAGGGATTACACAAGGTACCCACGCCAACCAAGGAGAGTGATCCTCAGGGTTTAAAGCTTCGCGGCTGCGAACCTCTGGATTTATCTTCTTGCTGTTGACTCTCAAGTCGATTCTCTGGGTCTACACCCTAAGAACCTTCTTGGGCTGCGCTATACGAACCCCCCCTGGGCGATAAAGGTTTCATCGGCCTCGCCTCAGTTCATTCGGCTACCGATATGCACTTGCGGTGGCAGATGATGCAACTGGGTACAAATGATATTTTCCGGTGAAATCCCTAAAAGAGGTGTCAGGGAAAATCAGAGATCTTCAAAACAACTCTCTGTTCAATTTCCATACAAAGTGAAGAAAATAAGAACCGATGGAGGTAGAGAATTTGTAAATAAGGAAGTAAGCAAACTCTGCACAAAATTAGGACTTATTTTTCAACATTCAAATGTTGAATCACAAGAAGAGAATGGGAGCGCAGAGAGAGCACACCAAACCATGATGGGTGGTGTTAGATGTCTACTGAGAGGCTCTAGCATGGCAGCAAAATGGTGGCCTGAGGCCTTACTCTACATGGTCGAAGTTACAAACCGCTTGCCAATGGCTAGACTCGGAATGAAAACGCCGTATGAAATGCTCCATAAAAGAAAATGTACCGGTTTAGCGTTACAGATCTGGGGGTCTACGTGCTTTGCACACATTCCCAAAACTAAAAGAAAAGATCCTAAATTAGATGGTCGAGCAATAGAGTGCAAGTTATTGGGTATATCTCCCAATTATAAAGGATACCGCCTGCTTGATGTCAAAGCAAACAAGTACATCACTGCAAGCGATGTGAAGTTTAGCCCAGTAGTTACGGAAGCAATGATAAATCAGTCTTTCCCAACCGAAAAGATGGTGGAAAGTAAAAGTGAGACTCAGATTATTTCTGATGTAGGAAAGAGATCTAGAAAGGAGGGCGAGCCTGAAGTTGAAGTTGTAAGTTCAGAATCGGTCACGTCTGAACCGACATTGCAAGAAGTGGGAGATGACGAGCAGAATTCTATTCAGAGGCCGCGCCGCTCTAAGCGGCTAAGGTCGCAAAAGCCGACTAGTGCTAAATCTGTGAGTGCTAAAATGTGCCATATTCCAATTCCTAAATCTTTGAAGGAGGCCTTTGCTGGGCCATATGCCAAGCAGTGGGAGGCAGCAGTAAAGGCGGAGTTTGAAGCGCTCCTGAAAAATGGAACATGGACTCTCGTCCCACTTCCGCCTGGCAGAAGAGCATTAGGCTGCCATTGGCTATTTGATGTTAAGTACAATGCGGACGGTACCGTAGATAGGTTTAAGGCACGCCTGGTCGTTCAGGGCAACACCCAAATGTACGGGATTGATTATAAAGAGGTCTTTTCCCCTGTTGCTCGTTACGAGTCCTTGCGTCTACTGCTAGCGCTGGCTACGTCGCTTGGCCTGCACTTACATCAGATGGATGTATCAAACGGCCTTCCTAAATGGTCTGCTGAATGAGAGCATCAACATGAGACAGCCACTTGGGTTTCGCCACGGATCGGCCTCCCTTGTGTGCAAATTACGGAAAAGTTTGTACGGTCTAAAACAGGCGCCTAGAATTTGGTATGGCGTTCTAAATGAGTTTCTAAAGTCTTTAGGGTTTTTGCGGTGCAAGAAAGAGTACTGCTTGTACCACAAAAAGTGGGAGGTTGATGGAGTAATCCACACACTTATTGTTTGTGTGTATGTGGATGACTTGACCATTGCGGGTTCACATCTGAGCTCGATCCAAGAACTAAAGAACAAACTATCAGAGAAGTTCACAATGAAAGATTTAGGAGAACTACATTATCTTCTGAAAATGGAAATCAAAAGAGACTTAGAAGCTAAGACTTTGCGGATCTCGCAACATAAGTATATTCATGACTTGCTACACAAGTATGATATGCGAGATTGTAATACTGAGCCTACACCACAGGCAAAGAGTATTATACTACAGAAGGAAGAGACGCTTACGCCAGAGCAGATCGCGGCTCAGCCGTTCGATTATAGAGGACTAGTAGGGTCCCTTATGTACCTAGTAAGAGGCACTAGACCTGACATAGCTAAAGCTGTGAGGGAACTAAGTAAGTACTTGTCTTGCTACAATAAAAGTCACTGGAGAGCTGCTCAGCGAGTACTAAAGTACGTGAAAGGAACGTCGCAGTATGGCTTACTATACGATGGCAATAGTACTATTAAGCTTGAGCTACACACAGACGCGAGCTTCGCGAATGCACATGAACAAAGGAAATCTATTACGGGTTACGTATTGCTACTCGCTGGTGCATGCATCACATTGAAAAGTGTAAAGCAAGATTGTATAAGCCTCAATAAAGCGGAGTCGGAACTAGTCGCAGCAAGTGAAGGCGTACGAGAGGCAATGTGCTACGGCTTCTACTAAATGAGTTAGGATACGGACAAGTACTACCGACTCAGTGTTGGTGTGATAATACTGCCGCCATTAGTGTTATTAAGGACCCCTGTAGTCATTCGTCCACGAAGCATATTGATATCAGGCATCTTTATGCTCGTGATAAACATGAAGAAGGAAGCATCACAGTGGCGTACTGTAGTACGAACGATATGATAGCGGATGCACTTACTAAGCCGCTCAGTCAGAACCAGTTCGAGAAGCTCCGAGACATGATGGGAGTTAAGGATTTGAGTGTCTCAAATTAACGATAAAAAAGACTCTAAATAGTATCAATATCAGGAACAAGATGATACAGAGCAAATGTAACCAACAGTATCAATAAAGTGATTTTAGTCCGCTATCACAAACGGAGATACAAATTGAGGACAGGGACACAAATTTAAAGCCAGAGTTACGGAGTGAGAGCAAAATTAAATATCGAAAGGCATAATTAAGGCCGAAAACTGCCTCACCTAGCCCTATTTTAAGGACAGTGAACCGTTCGGGCTATTAGCCCAGTACCCCGAGTGCTGTACACTCGATTTAAGCTAAGTTTTATGCTAAGTGACTCCCTAATTTGTGCCACCGAAAAGTACTTTGGTCATAAGCCGGGTGGTCGCGAGTAGCAGGTAGATCTGACTTTCCCCCCGACATTGTCCCCAGTTGGACGGTTGGCAGCCTGTCGGCGCAAAAAGCCGGGAGCTAAGTGCTCGCTGTGGCCTAGGCCAGGTCTTGCGGTCGTCAGGAGATGTCGGGTGGCTTACGGCCCCCCTCCCGAAGGATTTGCAGCGAAACCAGCACTTGATCGGTAGGCAAGCAGATGAGGGAGTGAGAGCCAAAAGCAAAAGGCGGAGAAGAATATGAGAAGGGGCTTCCGTAATATATAAGATAAAGTATGAACATCATTTTGGGCAGTTCTCAGTTAAGTTGGGTACCAGCGCTGCCTTGAATACACTATTTTAGGTCACCTGGATTTTGAATTTGGGCGTGAGACAAGAAAGAATCTGAGAACGAAGTTGAAGTCGTTGAAGTCGAGGAAAGATCTTGAGTACATCGCTGCCATCTTTAGTGGAAGTGTTGCGCCACAAAATATAGACATCTGTAGACAGTATATTGAAGTTAAGGTTAAAGGCAAAGAGGCAATCTTATTGGCTACTATGGAGCCAAGCACTGCAGCTACGAGGGCCAACCATGTAGGAAAGACGGCAGCAAAGCTCAAGATACATAAAGCCGGGTGATGTTCATGGCGGAGATGGCTTTGTCGCCATCTCACTTCCGAAACTGACGGCAAACAAACACCTACCTACAACTCAATACACAACAATTTCGAAGTTCAAGTTCGACGTTGCGAAAGTGTACTTGGCCCCCGAAACTATCGGGCCTCGGATCGGGGTGCTGCGAGCTCGCCTCGGTGAAGCATAGCTCTCATCCGCGTCGCCATAGCCGCAGGCGGCCGCGGGCGTGGACATACAAGGGCTGCCGTAGGTGTATGTGGGCATTAGGTGCTTCTCGTAGACAGTGGAGCGCTCTCCAAGCTGTCTGCGAGGTCATAGCTAGGTATACGAGACCCGCAGCATGAGTGATGCGTAGATGCCGCTGTCGCATGCTTACTTCGCTAGGCTCTTCGCTAGCGGCCGCCAACACCACCTCCCGAGTATACTATCGAGGGCGCGCGCGCTACTGCTGGAAGTTGCGCTGCAGATGCTGCTCAAGCACGCCCGAGACGTAGCCCTCACTGCTTCACCCTCTCTGCTTCACCACCACGCCGGGAAGGGGGCCATCGTCTCTCTCTAAGTACGATCTCACATTTATTGAGCAATTTCTGACTACCCCCGTATCGGTCAGTTTTTGCTTATCTCGGCGACACTTTTTTGCTTAGTTTTTGGGAGTCGTTTGGCTTACTTTTTGGGAGAGATTTTCCAGGTTCGACTCCCCCTATTCCTCTTTTCTACCAGTAGTACCCAATAGGGCTAGGGTAAAGAGGTGCCGACACCGTGCCGACATATCAAGTCGGCAAGTCCACAACAATATGCTGGAGCATCATACAAAAAGGCTGATAAATTGTAGCACGAGCATATCCAGCCGTTTGCCGACAAATTACCCTGATAAAGAGTGTGTTGTGTACGCTGTGTCACAACGAATTCAAGCTCCCTCTCGCAAAGAACAACGGACTAGAGAATGGGCCTCCAGGATCTTGCCCCAGCGAACTCACAACGCGCAAGCCAAACTGCAGTCAACGCATTCCACCGCTATCTAGCCTGCGAAGGCGTTACTATCGGCTTCATCGCTTCGTCACTGCTGGGAGATGAAAACGGCGCCGTCTTCGTCAAGCTGATGGACCGCTATGCTGTTCACCTGGCTTACTAGAGGGCCGAGGAAGAAAGCTACTTGCAAGAAACTCGGTCATGTCGTACTATAGACACGTGAAAAACTGGTTGCTTGATAGCTAGCCGAAGCGCCGAGCGTCCATAGAAAAGAATCTTATCAAGATGGCTCAGACACTAGAGCACCACTTCATCTCACGACAAGAAGGCAGCCTAATCAAGAAGGCTCCCGCATGTTCGAAACGGGATCTACGCATTCTTATGAATGGGCTCTACTACGACGCTTCCAGTGCAAAGGACTACCAAGATGCGGTGCTATTGGCCCTAATGTGGTATGGATTTGGTCGGGCTTCTGATCTGAGCTTTGTCCCCAAGAGCAGTCTTTCCGTGACGGCTGACGGATTCATTTTCGTCCGACTTACGCGGGTCAAGACGTCAGAGGAACAAGGTTTTTCGCTTTTTCCTGACAAGAATAGCTTCATTACATGGCCGCTATATGCGATTGGAGTAGCGTTGGTGATGCAAAGTTACTCTGCCACACAGCTGCTGGACATCCCCCTAGGAAATATCGGCAGCACTGAATTGGTTACACCTCCTGTTGAAGTTTCACTCGAAGAAGCGCTGTTGAGTATTGGAGAGGTAGTTGCAACGAGTAGTGCACCGAAAGAAAAACGGAAGCAACCCGATGCGAGCCTAAAGATGCATGACTACGTGAACACGGTGCTGAAATATGTATCAGAAGCCCAACCTCAGGCTGACCTGACCACCAGCTTGACTTCACATTCATTCTGACGTGGTGGAGCCCAACATGCCTGCAGCGGGGCTGCCGTAGCTTAAGCGTCAAAGGAAGACGTAACAGACTCACAGAGTCTCAGCTTAAGAAAGCCCGTTCTAATACCAGAACGCACGAGTCCGTACACCTTACGGGCTCCAAGAGTCAACCCTTAACTCTTAACTCTGTGAATCTCAAACTGAATGTATTTCCTTTTAGCGCGGTCAAGCCGCCTATCGTGTAAATGTATCCGGTTCACTATCTAGCATAGTGAACCCTAGTCATATGCATAATCAGTGGCTCGCAAGCCATGTACTGATTTTCCTACTGAAATAGGTTAGACAGTGTGTACCTACATGGCCTGTGTGTCCCATACTTCGTAACCCTTCGGGTAACTCTCGTGTAACCCCGTTAGCAACGGACAGAATGCAACTGCCGACACCAGGAACTGCCACCGGACAAAAGGCGAGGTACCCGTGTGCATAAACTAAGACGTCATGCACTATCCATGTCACTCTAAATTATTGTTTTGGCCAATCAAATTAGATGTTTGTTGATGAATTATGTTTTCAATACAAACTTTAAGATACTACAAATATGCGCAAATCTTCATAATAAATGCGTTCGCCAATAGAATGCATTTAGTTGGAGCGGCTGTTTTGTTAAGGAACATTGACGTGCGAGCTTAGAGTCATCACCATCAATCACTACTGGCAGTTACATTCTGTCCGTTGCTGTACAACGCCAATGCAGATCCGCTAGTGAGCGCGCAATGAATTTTTGATCGGGGTTCCTGGGACATGACCTCTAAGAACAAGGCGTTTGCATACGTTTTCAACACTACGAGCGAGGACCAAAAGGTTTCTCGCGTTCTCAGTGACTGGGATTCTAAGTCGAGAACGGACTTGTCCTATTTTGACTCTGCTACGAAGGACGACGTGCATGCGCTGGGTAAACTCCTTTCCTTGTATTAGCACCACGGATCCTGACAAAAAGCTGAATGGACGCGTCGCGGAAGTGCTGTTGGCAGTGCTGCTTCACCATTTACCGGAAGTGCTGGATCGATATCCAATGTGTCTTTATGCTGGGCGAGTAAGGGAGGGTTTGCTGACACTCGGAATCTCGAAGTCTCGAGGCTTGGCATGGAGCCCTGAGTTGCAACGTCTAGTGTCGTAGAAAGAGCAGTCATCGAAGGATGCAGGCGGCGATGAGATCACTAGAGAAGAAAGACCCACCAACCACCAGAACTGTGTGATCGCTGTATTGGTAGTGTTGAATCAAGGCATAGTAAAGCGCATGAGCGAGTTGGAAAGACGTTTGGAAGGCTGTGGTGGTCAAGGTGGCGCCACTACACCAGCGGTAACTGGTCCGGTCGTGATTGCGGCGACAAATATCGGTGCGGAATCTAAAACGAAGTCATGTGGATCCAAATCCCTCCCCAAGTTACCCGCCGTATTTTAGTACGAATGGTACGCTAAGACCCCTCACCTCTGGGATGCGTGTACTAACCGGCAAGAGAAGTCCACGTACAAGCAAATTACCACCTAGATGAAGTTGTTCTTGCCGAACGGATTTGCTCTGGATCCGCCATCGGCATCCTATTGCGACCAAGTGATTGCTACGGGCAAGGAAGCTGAAACCGGCGTGTACGACTTCTTCCGTGTTCACGGAATGAAGAGCAGGAATGACTCTGCTGTCTTAAAGCAGCTCCGGAAACTCCATCGCGGCAGCCAGCCGAGCAAGCTCATCAACGACTATGTTGCCCGAGTGAACATTGGTGGCATCCGCGATCCAGCTCCAAGCCGCATGAAGATTTTTTTTCAGGCCGAGGTGTAGATAGAGATGCGATAGGAAGTCTTGCGTTGCTGCTGAAGCACGGGTAGTCCACGTAACTCTCTACATTGAATAACTTGGATATCTGCTTGTTTCACTAACCGGGGCTTATTCCTACCCTTCGAAATACTAAACAATCGACTTATTGGTGCTCCAGGTGTCAACTTACTCGACTAAGGATTAAATTGATGTTCGAACCAACTTGTTAGAGACCAACAACAATTCGTCCGGTCGGATCATTGTTAGTATAAAGTGTCGGGACCAACAATAAGTCGACCGGTCGAGTTAATTTAAATCTAGACCAACAGTGGGTCATTCCTGAAAACATATTTTACATTTGTGACGCGCATTTGTCCAGTTTCTGACACATTTACGACGTGATTATACTCGACGTTGTCGGCCTGTGACGGGGCACACAGCACTTCTTAACAGAGGAAGCTGGAGTATACAAACTCCAAGTGAACAGCCGTTCACGTGTCCCTGGTCTGAAGGGGACGACTTGACTTGCAAAAGAGGTAGATCTAAGACTGAATGTATTTATAGGTTGGTACAGATTTGGCCTGCATACAAATCCTAAGTTGCCTATAATTTGTTCCATACAAAATGTATCTGTTGGCTCTGAGGCCACTTGGTCACTATCCCGAGGAGTGACCGATGGCTACATGACTGATGTAGCCATCCCTGAATAGTGACAGGGTCACTATTCCATGTAACCCCGTTACATCCTCCCCCACTTAGATTCGATCTTATCGACCAATCAGAGCGAGGTTACGCCGGCGACTCACATTTCACTCGCAAAGTCGAAATCCATCGACAACGGCGCGAGCTCTGGCGCCTCGGCTCTCGGGCCTCAAAGAGCAACTGGCGCATCGCCGAGCAAGCCGCAGGGTCTCCACGTCGACCGGAAGCATGCCTCCAAAGCGCAGCGCGCGTGGTGCGAAAGCACCTTCAAAATCACGGGCCGCAGGGCCGAAGACCAGGTCGGCCAAGGCCAGGGACGCGTCGTCCGCGCTGAGGGAGGCCACGGAGACGGCCAAGGAGGCGGTGCGCTCTCGTAGCAGCACGCCGGAGGGCGGGCGCCGGTCTCGGAGTCGGAGCAAGACTCCCGAGGCCGCGCCAAGTGGTGAGGGAAGCTCCCAGCCCCAGTCGGGGCGGGCCAAGTCGGCCTTCGACTGGTCGGCCAGCATCGAGAACTGCACGATGCTTGTGCATTCCGGTGAGAGCTCACCCGAGGGCAGCGAGAACACCGCCAAAGACGAAGCGCTGGCGGCAAGCAGCACGCCCAGCTCTCCGCCATTCCCGAAGGCTCCGTCCAAGAAGGAGGCCGAGGACGTCGAGTCCAGCGCCGGCGCCGGCGACGGCAAGCAGGCGGATGAAGACGACGACGTCATGGCCGACACTGAAGACATGGCCGAGAAGTCGCTGAGCGACGCGGACTCCGAGCCCAAGGCGGCGTCGCCACTCAAGCGTCTGACGCTGGCACAGGGTCGTGAACGTGCCCAAGCGTCGAAGGCGACGGCCGCCGCGAAGGCCAAACATGCCAGGGCGCAGAAGCGTTCCGCTTCCAGGTCGCCCAGCCCCGGACCAGGCACCCACTTGTTCAGCGACTCGGAGGACGAGGAGGGTGCCGTCCATGAGCCCAGAGAGCTCTCCAATGACCTCGACGAGCAGCAGGAGAGCTACCGTACTGCTCGCTCGGGCGCGCAAGCCAGGCAGTCGTCTGCCACGACTGCTGTTGAGTCATCTTCTGGCAGGAGTGCCTCGCATCCGCCGGGCTACTTCCCGCCCGAGCCTAGCACCGGAGCGCCTGCGCTGTTGGAGAAGCTCTCGGCTCCTCGTGGCCTTGTCGGCGGGTACACCTCAAGGGGTTCCTATGAGCGTGCACTCGTCGAGAAGGAGCCACTCTTCCTTAGCGACGTTGAAGTCGCCCGGTGTGTGCTACTAGCACCACACAAGCTCACACTGAAGGAGTTCACCACGCTTCGCAAGAAGCCGGAGGACAAGGGTGGACTCCATCCTGTGTGGGGTTTCCACTGGGTCAAGCCAAACGACAGCATGACCTGGGGTGAGGTGGAAGACCTCTTCTGGCGCTACGTCGAGCGCAAGGGGTTTTCCGACCAAGAGTTCAAGGAACTCCGTGAGGATCGCACTCTGGCCGCCATCCTGGACTTGCGCGAGCTCCGTATCGAGTTCGCTCAACTCGTGAGCAAGCGCAAGCTCCGCGGGAGGATGGACGAGCTCAAGAAGGAGGCGAAAGCCAAAGCTCGTGACGAGCGTGGGCGCGATGCGACTACGTCTGCTACCGTGCCCCGTGCACCGGCCAAGAGGCCAAGGACTACTTACGAAGCTGCCGCTGCTTCTCGTCCCAGATCGCAACTGCCTTCGGGCAGTCTGCCTGGAGCTGTTCAACAGGCTCCCATGAGTTATCCGACTCCGGGTAACCTCGCCACTTCACGAGCAGCTGGCGCTTGCCATGGAGACGCCGCTCCTGGACGACTCGTTCCACGTGGTAGTGGATCTGCCCATTACGGTCAAGGAGGGCCGGCGGAGGTCTCGCACGACCATGGCTACGAGCCTGAGGCAACGCAGCCGCATGCTGGGGCCCAGAGTCAGGTGGTGACCCTGCAGCAAGAGGAGATTCGTCTTCTCCGGGAGCGCGTGTACGCCCTTGAGATCGCGCTTGGCGTCGGCCTTGGTGGCGAGGCTGCCTCTCGTGCTGGCCAGCCTGGTGCCGTGGAGCGGCTCCGTGCGGACGTTCGTGCGCTGTTTCAGGAGACTCGCGAGCTCCATGGTCGAGTGGACCGTCGGGCCGACGTGACGTCCTTGGAGTCACTGCGAAGCGAGATCGCTGGCCTTCGGGCCGAACTCCGTGGCCCCATGTCGTATCCGGAGCCGGCGCATCATTATCAGGCCCCGTATGGCCATGGCTACGCAAGCCCTGCGTACGCCGCTCCGACGTACGCCTCGTCTTCGTCGTCTTACGACCAGCGCGCGTACCAGGCGCCGTACCGCGACCCGACGCCGCGCTTCGAGGAGTTGCGGTCGTCTCCGCCGGGGTACCCACCGCTTCCTGCGGGGTATCCTGAGCCTGAGGGTCATGGTACCTCTTCAGACGACCCACGTAGAACGTCGGGTGAGTCGTCATCGACTTAGGCAAGTCTATCGTGTACGCCGCGCCGTGTCGGCTGAGGACCGCGAAGGGTCCAATGAAGCGGTGCTTCAGCTTGTTGCTCTCGATCGAGCTAACTGTGTTTAGCGGTAGGTTTCTAGTATCTAGGAGAACTAAATCCCCAACCTTAAAACACGTTCATGTTTCCTCTTCCATTTCTGTCCGAGTACTCCTTCTGTTTGTCTTGGGCTTGAGCCATGGTGTCTCGCACCCTGCTGATGATGTTCAGCCTGTCTTCGACAAACGAGGACAATTGCTTCCGCAAGGCGGCTGGACTCACGTCCGAGACCTGGGAGGAAAGGGTTTTCCGAGCCTCTCCTCCACTTACGACCGAAGCCCCGGTGCTGCCTCGTAATGTGAGCGGCACCTGAGGGTGGCGTAACCCGTTGAGGTAAAAGGGCGTAAAGCCCGTCGATGCATGCACCGCATTGTTGAGTGCGAACTCAACCATGGGCAAGCGATCGGCCCAAGAGCGGGGCATCTCCGCGCAGATACTGCGGAGCGTGTCCTCGAGCACGCGATTGACGCGCTCCGTCTGGCCGTCGGTCTGCGGGTGATCCGCCGTCGACATCGACAGCCGTGTGCCCAGAAGGCTAAACAGCGTCTGCCAGAACGCAGCGGTGAACCGCGGGTCTCGGTCAGAGACGATGGTCTCGGGCAGACCGTGGTGTCGGAAGACACAGTCCATGAACAGGCGAGCGACCTCAGCGCCAGTGACTGTGTCACGAACCGGAGCAAAGTGTACCATCTTGCTCAGGCGGCACACAAAGGCAACAACGCCGGTGTTGCCACGGTCATCGGCCGGAAGCCCGAAGACAAAGTCGAGACTCATCGACGTCCAGCAGTCCACTGGGACGGGCAGGCTCTGCAAAGGAGCCGAGGCGTGACCAGCAGGCTTCACGCGCTGGCACGTCTCGCACGTCCGGACGTAGGTGGCGACCCACTTGTACATGTGAGGCCACCAGAACATCTGAGAGACGGACGCGTACGTCTTCTCACGGCCGAGATGGCCACTGGATGGCACATCGTGCGCTTCCATCAGGATGTCGTACTTGAGATCCTCGTCGTTGGGCACGACAATACGGGGAGGATCCTCGGGCTCCACCCTATAGTGGATCAAGCCATCAGCCCACTCATAGCGATGCAGCCGTGCACGCTGGCGGGGCGTGAGCCACTCAGCCTTGGCGTCAGCGCCAGCGGCTAAGAACCGCACCACAGAACCAAGGTTGGCATCGTCTCGGTATGCCAACCGGATGCGATCATACAGATCCGTCGTGACTCGACTAATGTGAGCAAGCTCGTAGTCGGGTCGGCGCGACAGCGCATCGGCAAGCACGTTAAGCTTGCCCGGCTTGCACTCAACGCGGAAGTTGTATTCCGCGAAGAATGACAGCCAGCGCGCCATCCGCTGAGAGAGGTGCGGCGAGTTGACGGCAGTCCGCAAGGACGCGTGGTCTGTATAGACGACAAAGGGCGTCGAGCCCAGGAGGTGCACTCGGAACTTGACAAGAGCGTACTTCATGGCAAGTAGCTCCTTGTCGTGGACTGGGTAGTTCCGTTCGGCTGCCTTGAGCTGCCTGGACTGGAACGAGATGACTCGTTCGCGGCCTTCATCATCGGCCTGCAATAGCACACAGCCAATTGCGTAGTCTGACGCATCACAGACAACGCTGAAAGGCTTCGTCTCGTCCGGCAAGGCCAGGACGGGCGCGCGCTGTAAGCTCGCCTTGATGTCGTCAAACGCATCTTGATGACGCTGTTCCCAGCGCCAGTCGACGTCCTTCTTCAGGAGATCCGACAGCGGCCGTGCCAATCCGGCGTAGCCAGCACTGTACTTGTGCAAGTAGTTGGCAAGGCCCAACCACTGTCGTAGGTCCTTCTGCGACCGAGGTGGCGGCCAAGCCGCGATGGCTTTCACCTTCTCCGGGTCCGCCCGGACCCCGGCGCTGCTGACGAAGCAGCCCAGGACCTTGATCTCCTCAGCTGCGAACACGCACTTGTCGATGTTGGCGTATAGCTTGTTCACCCGCATGACTTCGAACACACGTCGAAGGTGCTGGAGATGCATCTCCATGGCCGTCTGGCCTGCCTCGGTCCGGCTGTGGACGAATATGTCGTCAAAGTACGTTTGTGCGAACGCACGCAAAGGTCGGAACAGTTGTGTGACCAAGCGATTGAACGTTGCCCGGGCGTTTGAAAGCCCCTGAGGCATGACCAGCCACTCCCAGAGCATGCCGTTCGGTGTACTCACAGCCGTGAGAGGGATGTCGCTCTCGCGCATCAGGATCTGGTAGTATCCGTCCACCAGGTCCAGCGCGCTGTACAGCGTGCAGCCGGCCATGTTGTTGAGCAACACGTCCTTGCGCGGGATCGGTGTCTGCGCAGGCACTGTCGCGCTGTTTAGCTTGTTGTAAGCATGAACCAGACGCCACTTTCCGTTCGGTTTACGAACACAGAAGGTAGGTGTCGAGTGCGGAGACTTCGACTCCCGCACCATGCCTGCCTTCGCCTTGGCGGCAAAGAAGGCATCAATGACTTCACACTGCTCCCGGGGAAGAGGCCATTGCCTCGTGACACAGTACTTCGTGCCCGGCACGAGGTCGATCTCGTGCCTGATTCCCCTGTCTGGTGGGAGTTTGGACGGCGGGTCCTTGGACACCACGTCCTCGAACTCCTTCACCAAGGGATACACCGGATCCTTCGGGTTCTTGAGGATCTCAGAACCCATGCGCGACGCGCGCTGTCTTCGGAACTCTTCCAGGACGTCCTTGTCCATGACCGAGGACGAGTTCAACTCGGCCGTCGAAGGCTCCGGCCTAAGGAGAACCAACTCTGCGATCTCCCCGGCCTGTAGCTCGGCCAGGAAGTCCTCCATGGCGAGCTCTTCAAGGTTCAGTAATTCTGAAACCTCGGGCAGTGCTGTGAGCTGGACAGCCCCTGCCTTGACCCGACGACCGGTCACGCCGTCGAAGATGTGATAGCATTCTTCGGCGGCTGGAGTCCTCACTGGAGGCTCGGAGTCGCTGGCGACTGGCGTGGTCGGCCTCACGACTAAGCCCGGCTTGCGACGTGACCCTCGGGTGTCTTCGTCTTGTGGCACCGCCTTGACGGCACCACTGATCGTCTTGATCTTGTGCGGAACTATGTTACCCGCCTTGTTCTTGAGCGGAACTTGGTTACCCGCCTTGCTGGGTGGAACTATGTTACCCACCTCGCCGTGTGGAACTTGGTTACCCACACCAGGAGCGCCTCCAGCGCCTCCCGCATCAGTTATGGTCTGAGTGACCTCCTGTGGAACTATGTTACCCACATCGGAAGCGCCTGCAGTGCCTTCCTCATCAGTTTTGGTCTGAGTGACCTCGCGTGGAACTTGGTTACCCACGCCAGCGCCAGCGGCGCCTTCTCCAGCAGCGTCCGCTGCCTGCGGTACTTCGTTACCCGCATGTGGACCTACGTTACCCACCTGGTAGGTGCTGTCCAGCACCTCCACTCTTAGGCCTTGACCGGCCCGGTCGGAGTCGACGTCAGTCTCGACGGACCCCAAGAACTCGTTAGACGCTGCTGCGTCCTGGCGGCCCTCGCGGGCACCCCAGCTGCTGCCAGAGGTGGGAACATGACTCACCAAAGCTCTGTCAGAGCGTGGGGGGCGGCTAGCCCCGATGGCTTTGCCGCGCCAGTCTATCCAAGGCTCGTGCTTCTCCAGCCACGGCATGCCAAGGATCAAGTCGTACTTGTCCATGTCTAGGACCAAGAACGGCTCCGTGCTGTCGAAGTCCTCGAACTTGACAGCGAGGTCCATGTGGACCCGAGGTACTTCTACCACTGTGCCGTCGGCCAGTCTTACTGAGACCAGCCCGTTGCCTTTGCTGCCTCGCAGCGCATCGGCGTACTTGTCGCGATTACATGCGACAGTCTGGCGGCGCGCAAAGTTCTTTGACGTCCCAGAGTCGATCAAGATTCTCAAGGGATGATCGTATCCCGGTACACTCGCGTATACCACAAGCAGCCCACCGCTGCCCTTCTCCGCTTCGAGAGTACACAGACTCTCAGGGGCTAAGTCCCCATGGCGTGCGCCACCCGCACGCCCCTCATGAAGACTTAGTATTTCCCCAGTAGGGCGCCCCGCCCCTACTGGTATCCGGCGTTCCCCTGGTTCCTGGGGCGCGGCTTCTGCCAGCGACCCCTAGAACCAAAGGGCCTCGAAGAGAACTTCTTCTTCAGTCCTCCCGCGGGACAGGCACGCTTCATGTGCCCAAGCTTGCCACAGCCGTAGCAGCGAATGTCGCTCTGCTCGGCCATGCCCAGATCCATGGGAACCGGCCCGTTGGTCGCTCCACTACCGGAGTTACCACTAGGCGCACCGCCAGAGGCAGGGTTGCTCTGCCATACCGTGGCGGGGGTACGAGCATGCTTGTGGCTGTACTCCTCCTGGAGGGCAATCTGAATCGCCTCCTCCATAGTGTTCGCTTGCACACGGAACAGTTGCGTGCGGGCAGGGCCGACACGCAGACCGTCCATGAACACGGTCACCTTGATGTGTTCAGGCAGGGGGTTCCCCACCAGAGAGGCCGTGAGCACTCGCATCTCCTGGATGTACTCATGCAGCTCGCGCCTTCCTTGTTTGCAGGCGAGGAAGCGCGAGCGCTGGCGGTACTCGTAGTTCGCCGGGAGGAACGCGGCCCGCAGCTGTTCGCACAGCTGGGACCATGATGCGAAGCATCCAGGCGCCGTCGCTTCGCGCGTGTACGCCCAACTCTTAGCGCGACCACTAAGGTTGGAGAGCGCAAAGGCGACGCGGAGCCGCTCGTCCGAGACAAGAGCCGCGTCCATCGCGAGCTCAACTTCTCGAACCCAGAAGTGGAGGTTCTCTCCTTCCTTCCCTTCGAAGGGGTGAACCTTCAGCCGCAGAGGCTTCGGTTGCACCGGCTTCGGCACGGCCGCAGTGGCCTGCAGCCCCTGAACGTGGGCGATGAGCCCTCGCTCGTAGGTGTCGAACGCGTTGATACGCTCAACCTGCTCAGCCGGCGTCGCCGCCGCTAAGCTGCGCAGGGCATCTGTCCCGAAGATGCCTGCCATCTTCCGAACGGACTCATACTGCGAGTCGTTCAGATGAGGAAACTCTGTCCGATCCATCTTGGCTCACTCGATGAGACCACAGAGGATTCAGGTAGTCCAATCTACCCGCGTAGGCGTAAGATTGACTACAAGTGCTACCAAGTGTGACGGGGCACACAGCACTTCTTAACAGAGGAAGCTGGAGTATACAAACTCCAAGTGAACAGCCGTTCACGTGTCCCTGGTCTGAAGGGGACGACTTGACTTGCAAAAGAGGTAGATCTAAGACTGAATGTATTTATAGGTTGGTACAGATTTGGCCTGCATACAAATCCTAAGTTGCCTATAATTTGTTCCATACAAAATGTATCTGTTGGCTCTGAGGCCACTTGGTCACTATCCCGAGGAGTGACCGATGGCTACATGACTGATGTAGCCATCCCTGAATAGTGACAGGGTCACTATTCCATGTAACCCCGTTACACGGCCCCACGGTACGTTAAGAACATAATCGGGTTGCTACTTCAGAGACAACATTTGATTTTTGTATTGGACAGTAACCCCTTGTGGCAACTACACAAAAAGTGACAGCTCGGGATCACAAAATTGCTTCACGAACGTTTTCTTTCACTTTTGCTCCGTATTATATCAGGAATGACCCAGTAATAACGCCCCGAGCGAACGCTCAAAATACAAAATAATGGTGTTGAAATTTAATATATAATATTTTAAACTGGTTTAGATTACAAAACAATTAAAAATTGTTTGAATGTTCTTCCAAACCGAGAGTTTTTGTAAAGTTTCTTGACATGGGTGGAGCTACGCGCGACATCCGCTCGTTCTTCGGTCAGCCACCGGCCAAGAAGCGCCGCACGACGCAGCAGGGAGCCCCAGATAAGACCGAGGTGACCGAAATCGCCACTGAAACATCCCAAGTCGAGGCAAGTGAGGCGACCGCCGAGGCGCGGGACGACGAGGAGCAGGCCAAAACTCAGGACGATGAGCAGGGCGAGACGCTGCCCGTGACAAGCTTCGCGGATCTCCAGAAGACTTCGCAGCTGCGCTCGCTGCTGCACGCAACGTGGTTCGACGTGCTGGAGAAGGAGTTCTCGCGCGGCTCCTTTCAGGCGCTGACGCGGTTCCTGGAGGGCGAGGAAGGCCGCAAGAAGACCATCTACCCACCGCCGGCCGACGTGTTCACGGCGCTGCGAGACTGCGCCTTCTCCGACCTCAAGGTGGTGATTCTGGGCCAGGACCCGTACCACGGACCGCAGCAGGCACACGGCCTCAGCTTCTCGGTCCGCCATGGAATCCCACCGCCACCCAGCCTCAAGAACATTTTCAAGGAGGCCATTAACGACGTGGGCATCGCGCGCCCCACACACGGCTGCTTGTCTTGCTGGAGCAAGCAGGGCGTGCTGCTGCTCAACACTGTGCTTACGGTGCGTCGAGGAGAGGCGAACTCGCACAAGAAGCGCGGCTGG
The DNA here is from genome assembly GCA_016169955.1 of Phytophthora vignae f. sp. vignae. Taxonomy (NCBI): domain Eukaryota; phylum Oomycota; class Peronosporomycetes; order Peronosporales; family Peronosporaceae; genus Phytophthora; species Phytophthora vignae. Next base: position 144,565 of record JABJUM010000013.1, read on the forward strand.
GAGCAGTTCACCGACGCCGTCATCTCCAAGGTCAGCAAGGAAGCCTCCAACGTCGTCTTCCTGCTCTGGGGGAAACCTGCACAGGAGAAGGGCGCGCTCATCGACGCCAAGCGACACCTGGTGGTGCGCTCCTCGCACCCGTCACCACTGGGTGCCACCAAGACCAACGCGCCGTTCCTGGGCTCCAAATGCTTCTCGCGTGCCAACAGCTACCTTATAGAGCATGGCAAGGAGCCGATTGACTGGAGCGTGGAGTAAGCTCCGATGGTTGAGCGAGGCGAGCCGTCTTGCTCGCCGTTGTGTATGCTTCGATTGCTAGCTCGTTAGTTACTTACCACTACCTAATACAAAACCTGACGTATCGACCGAGAGCTACGCCGTCTTGCGGAAACTACGGCACCGTGCCCGCTGCCGATACCCCCACACATCGAGCTCTGCCAGCGTGAGGGGCATGCGTCGACGTGAGAGGAACGACACGATCCGCACTCGCGTCTCAACCAGAGCTTCACGGAAGTGCATCAGCGTCGTAGTCGGGTCACGCTGCAGTTGCTGCTTCCACACGGCGTCCAGCACGAGAAGCGAGTGCGCGAATACGTGCGCGAGTGCGATTTCTGCCGGACCGCCCTCCGCGCAAGCGAGTTGATGAGAGAATGCTGCCGATGCGAGTGAAGACGCATCGCCCATCAGTGCCGTGAAGCCGCGCAGCTCGGGGTGGGACCGACTTGGCTGCTGTGACGTCTCCAGCTCGGCGTTCTCCGTGCCGCAGCATGGACACACTAAGGGCAGTGGTTCCTTGAGTTTCAAGTGGCACAACAGCATTTCCAGCAGGTTCAGTGCGCACAGACACACAGGGAAGCGGTTTTCCCGTAGCATGCGCTGCAAGACGCACCAAAGAAGAACAAAAAGCAACGATAAAGTGAGTGAGCACCGTACCATTACATCTTGTGCATGCTGTAGTGCTCCTTACCTTGAATTCATCGTTGAGATGGTCAGAGAAGTAGAGCAGCATGCGTATTGCCAGTCGCCCGGAGGTGCGGAGGTCGGATGCAGGGTCGTCATTCTGCAACAAGAGCAACAGGCGGCGAAACTCAGCGCTGAAAGACGCGCAAGATCTAAAGTCGAGCTAATGGCCTACGCACTTGGAATCCGACGTCACGCCAGCGCACGTTGACGCGTCCCTCGTAAGGCAGCGTGGAGAACAAGCCGCCCCACAGATGCTGCAGCATGTCGTCGTCCTCTGCAGAATTGGCTGCGTGTGAGTGATACTCCACTTCCTCCAAATTTCAGCCATGCGCACTCGGTCGCTCAGTACCTGGAAGTGTCGGGTCAAACTGCTCGCGCGCTGTCTGCCGCAGAGCATAAATCTCCCCCATCTTCAGTAGTCACAAGATGCAGCAACCGCTCAGTCTTTAATCTCCTCGAGTGGGTTTCCGCGCACGCAGGGCCTCACCCACCTGTGCGGACGTGGCAAAGTCCTCGTAGTCGCCGATGCGGTCCGGGAAGACCCACTTCCAGCACGGCCATTGGCCACAGGGCCGACAGCACAGCGACTGCTTGTCCTCATCCAAGTCCTCGTCGCCTTTTCCCTCGCTGGGAGCGAAGTAGGGCGTCTGGCCATGCGCGTGGCCGTTGCCCGAGTGGCCGTTGCTCAGCGCCCTCCCGTTGGGGACACCAGCGTGGCTGCCAGCCCAGAGGTACCTGGATAAGCAGTCTGGCGAGCGAGCGCCGAGCTCCTCGTCGTCGCCTGCGTCGCCGCCCAGCAGAGGGCGAGACGCGTCCATTGCAAGCAACCGACGACGTCCAAGATACGCCTCGTCCGGCAAGCCACTTGACTTAAGTATGGGCTCTTGAAAGCAACTTCCAGCAAGGAACGCCGCGCACCATTGGCTGAAATAAAACCACTGGATGCTATTGGTTGAAAGTTCGAGTGTAGCCATTTCCGCTTCAACTTGCGGCAAAACCTGCTCCAAAGAGCACCGCTGCACAGGGCCACCGAAAATAGCATGGCCATAAAAATAATGACCATAAATAAGTATGGATAATGTATGTTGGCCGTTTTCGCTTGGTCATAACATTATTTATGTCCAGAGGTCCTAGCAATAATTGTAATTGGGTAAATTATCAGAAACAAATCTTGCAATTTAGAGAGACCAATACAAATTTTAAGTAATACAGGATCATGATATTTCAACATTATTTATGAGACACATTTTCTCCATGACATTATTTATGTTCTCTTCTTTCTGGCAGGCCTACCATTATTTATGAGCCAGCTTGGCTTACATAAATAAAAATGCCATAATCGGCGGCCCTGCCAGCGGCAAGCGGCGCTGCAGTGGTGCTGCTTGGAGGCCGGTGAGGTCGGACCCAGACGTTGCCGGCTGAAGTTGCAGCCGGCGGTGCTGGTGTCGAGACGTGTGAGGCAGCAAACAACGCACACCGAAGCCATCGCGCCTTCTGCTCGGCGTGAAGCAGACAGCTTTCGGTCGTCGTCGCGATGCAGAGCAAGAAGTTGTCACCACTTCAAACTGAACTGTGTCAGATGCGCACAGCACGCGACCGACCAACTGGCTCACTTGACTTGACGCCTTTGTCAGCAGTGCTGAGCTCCTTGTCTCGAGTCGAGCCTCAACAGCTGAGAATCCGCTGAAAGCCGGGCAGGGACCAACGCGACCGGTTGCGCCAACCTGCCTGGACTTGAGACGGAGGCGCGTTGCACCAGCGAGTCTCGCGTTGCAGCCCACTGACGTAAAGCGGATTCATTGAGGCGGAGGAATCAACTTGGCGGCGTCAGAGGTGGCATTCAGAGAGAGCTGAAGCTCCTCCCACAGTACGTAGAGCAGACCACAGCGCTTGCCTGTCCAGCCAAGATCTGAGTTGGCCGTAAACCAGTCCGGTGTCCTCGCGCTGTCAGCTTGTCGACGCCGCAACTCAACGACCGCGGTTGCAATGCAACGACTGCTATAATACCGTCACACAAAAGAAGCCGCGCCGAAACTTCCCCACCGAGCCGCCAGCCGGTCAACTTCAACGGCGGCAACATGCTCCTCGTGTTCACCGGCAACAGCAACGGTTTCCAGCTTGGTCTTCTTGTTAGTGGTTGGCGCTCGGTGCTGCTGGAGCAAGGAATCACCTCGTTTTTTTTTTTTCGGTTGGGACGGTTGCCGCGATTCGTTTGAAAAAAAACTATACTCAGCGTTACGTCAGGCTGACGCGATGTAGCCCACGTACTGCCGCTGCGGTCCTGGATTTCAAGGAAGAGGAGCGGCCAAGCTCGATCAGAAAGCTGAAAAGATGTGGCTGGGTAGCGCTGACAGCAGCGCTCGCCTTTGAAGTGCTTCAAGGCCTTCAAGGCCTTCTCCGCTCGATGGAATTCGAACCCCACGCTTGGGTGACCCAACAATGTTGGGGTCGAAGCTGCTCGTTGTCTGCTCGAGTCTGCGTTCTTGTCGCCCAAAGCCGGGTCGGCTGTGAGCACGCAAGGCAACTCACGCGTGTGGCTGGCGTACGGCGGCCTCAGTCAGGCACGTCGACGGTTCTTGCCTGGCAAGTTGCCACACCCAACGACCAACCCAACAACAACGCTTGGTACATGATTCATCACCTTTGCATTGAAGCTTACTCTTAACTCTCACACTACGCATACACTCAGCACTCACGGGCACTCGACGTCGAGCTGGGTGCTGGCCCCGCTCTCTCGTCGGTCTCGCGCGACGGTCGGCCGCACCCTTGACGCTGGGCAGGCCTAGACAAACGCCGCTTTATAGTACACATCCCGCCGCTAGCACCGCTGCAGCCCTGCCGCTGGGGCTTACAGCTGCGTGTTGGCTGCGGGCTCTTCCTTGGACTGGTCCTCTGTGGCGGACTCCTCCGCAGACGTCTCCGCCTCGTCGTGCGCGACCTTGGACTGCTTGGTCGCGGCAGGCGGCAGCTGCTCCACGGGGATCAGACTGAACTCAACGTTCGTGGCCTTGCCGGAGTCGTCCGTCACGACCGCTGCCACCAGGTTAACTGGCACCGCGTTTCCACCGGCGGCGGACGCCTTCACGAGCGCGCTGGTCGACTGGTTGGTCTCGCGGACCTTCTTCATGATGCTATCTAACTTGTCCTGATCGGCGCAGAGGTACGAGCGCAGCGTCTTCTGCTTCTTCAGCAGAGGCTCAGACTGGCCCGTGTGCTTCACGAACGCACCGTTGAATGTCACCGTCTGCATGTTCATGTCCACCACTACGCGCGGCGTCGTGGTCTTCTGGAAGCAGCCGCGTACCACCTTGTCGGCGCCCGACGACGACTTCTGCGCCTGCGCGCGGAAGGCCTCGGCCTGCTTCTCTGCGCGCTCGGCCTTCTGCTTGGCGATCAGCAGGTTGCTGCGCAGCATCTCGATGTAGTGGGAGGCGTTGTCCAGGATGGACTGCTTGTTCTTCTTGGTCTGCACGCCTGCCTCGTCCAGCATGTCCTTGAGCTGGTTGATGCGGTCATTGAGCTTGAACATGCGCTTCTTCTCCTTGAGGTTCAGGTCCTCGCGCGAGCGCTTGGAGCCGCTGCGCGCACTGGACGGCGTGATCACGGAGCCGTTGGCGTACTCGTAGTCCGAGGACACGTGCAGCATTTGCGCGCCCATCTGCGGCGGCGGGTAGTAGTGCGCGCCGCCCTGGACATTCATCATGAGCGGCTCGTTCTCGTACTTGGGGCCCATGGCGTGCTGCGGGGTCATGGCGTGCTGCGGCGTCATGGCGTGTTGCGGGGTCATGGCGTGCTGCGGTGTGCCCTGGTGCACCATTTGCCCGTACTCGCTCACCATCGCGGGCGGCTGCATGTAGATCTTGGGTCGCTCGCCGCTCTGCTGATGCTGCAGCTGTTGCTGTTCATAGCCGTTCATGCCGTTGCCCGGCGAGGGCGCGTAGCCGTAGTCCGAGGGGGGCGCCAACATTGTCGAGGAAGGTGGATGCGGGCGAGAACGAAATTGAGAGAAAGACGCGGCTCGGCAGTCGGAACGCTGTCGGCTTGGCTTGGCTCAGCTGAAGTGGACGGCGTGCGCTCGCGGAGGCCAAATGGGAAATGCGAAGGCAGCTGGGCGTTTGGTGACAGCGCTCGGCAGCTGGATTCCCGATCGAGTCAGTGCGCGGGCCGGTCTCGGCCAATCGCGCGCCGTGAAGCTAGCAGTGGGACGATCAGTCAAGTTTCTTCGGTTGCATGGGACGGGCGTAGTACCAGTAATATGGTACACGCGCCCTTTAGAGCGGGTCGGTGGCGCCAGCACATCCGCGGCCCCGAACGGGGCAATGGTCAAGTTGAAGCTGTCGAAGCTCGCCTCGGGCTACTCCGCCTCGGGGGCCTTCACCACAGCTAGATATATGCATGCACTCCACGGTTGATGTAGTAGTACACTACCGTAAAGCGCGTGCCTGGATTCCGTGAGGCCGCTCCGAGCTTGCGCGGCCATCCGTTACGCAACAAATTTGCATTTGCAGCCAACGCCGCGGAATACTTTGCTGCTCTGGACATCTTGTTTCGGGCCGGAACGCGTCGCCGCGCCGCTTGATTCGGATCCGCGTTCGGGCGCGGGAAGTGCAACGTGCACCCAGGATCTCCCCCTCGGTGGGGACAGGCGAGCACTTGAGCTACAGCACTGCCATCGAATGGGGAAGCTGCCATGATATTTTGGCAACATTTGAGTCGTTGTAGAGGATCAACATTGTAGTATAGAAACTTGTGCATGTATAGTACCCGGATAATGTACACGTACACGGTACATTGTGGTGGTGGGGCCCTCGGAAGCGCCGACGAGAGCAGGAGAACCGGTAGGATAGACGAGCTTGACGCTTGGGAGTCAGAGCTGCGCTTGGATAGTCGAGGCCAACGATCATCGCACACCGACGCTAAGTTAGCGTCGTGAATTGCTATGCACACGACACGGAGGGGTGCCAATTCGCTGGATGCAGCGGCATTAGCATGGAGAGCGAGGTGGCGGGATCACGGGGCCTGTGGATGAAAGAGTAGAACGTGGCTGCCGCAGTATGGAAAGCAGGATCAGTTCAGATCCGTGACAGTGCCACGGCGTGAGCGAGGGCGAAGAGGGGGGGGTACCATATTGGTATTGGTTTCAGCTACATTCATCGCTTGGCGAGTGATAACATCAAGGACGTAGTCATTATGGTTTATGGTAAATAATCAGTGAAAAGCGCACAATTGAATTGATCTGACACTTGACAGTCAAGTGGTATACGGTTGTTAGTGGATCACTCGCCACAGAAGCTGGTCGACTAAAGAGTCTTTAGTAAAGACCAGCGAACGGTACCAGCACGCACGGATAACACAGCCCTTTAAAGGTTCCTGAGAATGCAGGAGATCAAGAGCTCAACACCGGATTGTTCGGCACGAATGGTTATCTGTTGGTGTGATAATTTACGATCTCCACCGGTACGGTTGCAGCTACCGTTGATTCATGCTACACACGCACGAATTTGTTTGCTAATAGCTCTGGTCAGAGCGTACCAAAACTGGCGCTAGTGATGTCATTGTTCTATCGGTAGTACTGATCGTCTCCGATTAACCACGAATAAAACAAATTCGTACCACCCTCGGTCCTGTCTTGCATGCAACCAACACGAATTGCAACATTCGAGTAAGATGTCGGAGATTTTCGGCGATAAAAAAGGTAAATGAGGGGGTTCATCGTCGGAACTTTCACACCTTCGTGCTGTGGACAGCTCCAAGCAGAATTGTAAACAGTGCTACCGCTAACATGTCGACTGCTTGGTGCGCGCATGCTTTCATATAACCCCGCGATCTATTCTTCTAGTTGTACATCAAATAAAATATCTGTCGTCATCATCGACATTCTACGATCAATGTTGGATCTTAGCGCTCGTAGGAAGCTCGTTGTCGCCGTCTTGACAGTTAAAAAATATTTATACTACAAGAAAAGGGGTGCTGTACTACTACATGTAGTATCACGGTGGGGCACTTCGGAAAGGGACAAGTTGCATTTTCATCGGTGCAAACCATTGGCGTAAACTATGTAAGCCACATACAATTTATGTAGATGCCACACAAGTGAACCATTAGCAGCGAATTTGCGCCGATTTTAGCGCGCCAAAATGGACCCGCTGCTCGAGGAGCGCCGCAAGCGCCACGGTGAGTCGACTGGCGGCTACCTCACACCAGGTATCTGACTTTGCTGCTGTCCCCTCTACTGCTGCTCTGCGCCCAAGAGCTGTCCTACGGGGTCTACAACTTCCGCGACGTCAAGGTCCACTTCTCGAAGCAAGGCTGGACGTTCAAGCCTGGCCCGAAGTTAAGCTATGACCACTACTACGTCAAGCCGGGCAAGGACCCGAAGGACCCAAGCCACAAGCAGGGCGAGGACTACTTCCTGGGCGAGGCGGAGCTCGTGGCCTACGCGCGCAAGATGAAGATTTTCGGGGACGAGTCGGTTCCCCTCGGTGTCGGTGTGCTCCCTCCGGCCAACGGCCTGCCGCGAGGCAAGCGACGAGCGCGCAGCTGCAGCAGCGCCAGAACCAGCCAGGCGACAATGGACATTGATAGCGGAGACAGCGACAGCGACAACAAGAGAACGGAGCGAGGGCACAAGCGACACCGGCGGCGGTCGTCCGAGAACAAGGTGGGGAACTCGGCCCATAACCCCATCGCGCTGTCGTCGGACTCGAGTGACGAAGAGTATTCTGGAGTTGCAGTGGAGAGTGCCAGCAGCGTGGAGGAAGAAGAGTGGACAGGGAGTGACACCAGAGGAGGCTGTGACGAGGAAGAGGACGATGATGATGAAGAGGAGGAGGACTCGTCACCGTCGCCTTCAGAGGAGGAAGAAGACACCAACGACGAACCGGAGGAAGAGAATTTAAAGATGGCTGCCCACAGCAAACGGTCTGTGAAGCCATCGACAGGCAAATCTCGATCACACAAACAGATTCAGGCTCGAGACGTCAAGCGGAAGGCAACTGGTAAAATCAACGGGGTACACAACGTGGAGGTGAAAGCCAAGGCGGAAACGAAACCTCAGCTTGATCGCAAGCACCACCGATCTGCAAAATCGCTTGACGGTGATGATGAAGATGACGACGACGACACTCCAAGCGATACGCACAAGACACGACCCTTGTTGAAGACGTCTCACAGGAGAGGCGTCATGCATGCAGCTAAGAGGTCTAACAGGCACAACAAAACCCATTCGCGAAGCCATTCGCATAGCAGCTCAAAGAAAGTAGCAGGCTCGGACAAGCACGACGGCAAAAGGCGAACGACACACAGCCAGCATAAAGCTCCGCAAGCTCGCGTCGCGAAGAAGGCAAGATCTGCCCAACGAAACTTGCTAGAGGAAACAAACCATGCTCATGATGGAGGGTGGGAAGACGACGATGACAATGGCTTCGATCTGGGCGTCGATCTGTACGGCGAGTCCCCTCCGCGTCGGCCTCCTTCAAGAGTGCACTCCCGGGCCAACAGCGTCAAGAGTGGCCAGTCTTCTCCTGCGACGAGTATCATCATGAGCCCGCCCGTTGAGTTGGCAGGAGAACAGAAGGAGGAAGAGCCCGCGCCAGGCCACTCTGCTCATGAATCGCGCAACACGATACCAACGTCAGCACAAGCTCAAGCACAAGCACAAGCAGCAGCAGCGCCTTCAACAGAGCCCACACACTCTTTTCTCTCTTCGTCGACGAAAGCCCCTCAAGTTGCCACCCCCACCCCACCGTCACATACGAAGAGCAGTACGGATGACACTCGTGCTTCGGGATCAGTTTGGATGGAGCTATCGCAGGTCGTGCTTCCTCCAGATCTCGACAGCAAATACCACATCAGGGTGACGGTTTCAGCAGATAAGCCACCACTTCACACGATCTGGATGGAGAATCTGTCGTCTCATGAGCAGCGCGAGTACAGCTTCACCGACGTCCTGGAGCTTCCCGAGGCGAATACCAATGTTCGCATGCCCACCGATACGGTTCTGAAGGCATTGTTTCGGTGCCTAAGCAGTCAGCCTGACGCAGTCGTGATTGTGGGGCCAGAGCCCAAGGCGGCTACCGAGTCGAAGCCCGCGAGCGAAAAGGGCGAGGTGCTGCTTCGAACCTCCACGGCTGAAAAACACTCAGGAGACACCGACGGCGGTGGCGACGGCTTGACGCTGATCGTAGCGTACCCAGCTCTCGATCTCTTTCGGGTGGACCATCATTTCCCCATGAAGCTGGTACCGACGGACGAGCGACTGCAGCATCTTGCAAAGGAAGTGGAGCGTCTGAGGGAGCAGCTCGCTAATGTTCAGACCGATCGGGACAAGTTGTGTGACCAGCTTCGGCAGCAAGAGGAGGAGAACGAGCGGACACTGTCGCTGCAGGTCGAAGCGCAGGTCCAGGCGAGGATGGCGGCCCAGAGCGGGATTCTCCAGGAGCAGCAACAAAACCAGCAGGAGATTGAGCGGCGAGTGGCTGAGCTTGTCGAGAAAAAGACCGAGACTCTCGTCCAGGCCATAGAGAAGGAGAAGCGCGAGAGGAACCGGGCCATGAGGTGGGTCTTCGCGTGCTCGGACTGGATGACCGCCTTCCAGCCGTGCCGAGCGCTGATGGCCGGAGCCACCGCCGAGACCGAGACGTCTATTCTTCGACCAGCAACGGCGGCTAGTCCACGCAAGTACGTCGTCGAGTGGAAGGAGCTGATCGAGATCGCGGAGCCCTTCTTCCAGCCCACCAAGTCCGACGTGGGGCTCACGCAGGCCATCTCCATCGTGAAAGACGGAGTGTATCAAGTGAATGCCAGCGTGTGCCACGACAGCGTCGTTCAACTGCGGCTCGTGATAAGACCCGCTCGTTCTGGCGAGACGACCGAGATCGCGCCGACGGCCGTGCAGTTGTATGACAACTAGCCGAGCGCCGCCGCTACGCGGCGGGGAATTTGAGTTGGTAGACGCTGGGCTCGCTAAACTCGCTCCGCTATTGGGGCAGGCTGCCTACGCTTCGCTACGGCAGTAGTGGACCCGTTCCGCTCGCCTCGTCGGCTCGCTGCACTACTCTCAATGTTAGGTTAGTAATACAGCGGCCGGGGCGGGTCCTGCGGCCCCGCAATATCCTCAGTATGGTGGGGGTCGCCTTCGGCGACGGAGCCGCCTTCGCTGCGCTCGGCAGCTATTCGTACTTAGTGAGATTCGTACTTAGTGAATAAGCGTGACGATTTCTGTGACGGACAACGTCGTTCCGATTGACTCTTTAGATAAGCGGCGCGTCTCGCGCGTGGACAAGATGCTCTACCTGCGCGCGTTGGACCAACTCTCGCTGGAGCTCGAGCTGCTGAACTCGACTGCGCCGCCGCAGCGGGAGGAAGAGTGGCTGCTCACGCCGATGCCAACGCACAACCGGCTCCTCGTCGCCATTTTGGACGAGCACGCGACGCACCTGTACCAGGAGCGACAGCGCGGCGGAGGAGCAGACAAATGAAATCGATGAGACTATGAACGCGTTACAGGTACAGGGGCTCCATACAAATAGCCCCGAAATGATTAATGAACTGAGAGAGCGTTTCCTCAGCAACCGTCTGCGAGTCCATGACATTGTGACCCCCTTGCACGGCAGCCGAGCACCGAAAAGGGCAACAGCCAAAAGCAGCAACTAACCGCCGTTGAAGTTGACCGGCTGGCGGCTCGGTGGGGAAGTTTCGGCGCGACTTCTTTTGTGTGACGGTAGCAGTCGTTGCATTGCAACCGCGGTCGTTGAGTTGCGGCGTCGACAAGCTGACAGCGCGAGGACACCGGACTGGTTTACGGCCAACTCAGATCTTGGCTGGACAGGCAAGCGCTGTGGTCTGCTCTACGTACTGTGGGAGGAGCTTCAGCTCTCTCTGAATGCCACCTCTGACGCCGCCAAGTTGATTCCTCCGCCTCAATGAATCCGCTTTACGTCAGTGGGCTGCAACGCGAGACTCGCTGGTGCAACGCGCCTCCGTCTCAAGTCCAGGCAGGTTGGCGCAACCGGTCGCGTTGGTCCCTGCCCGGCTTTCAGCGGATTCTCAGCTGTTGAGGCTCGACTCGAGACAAGGAGCTCAGCACTGCTGACAAAGGCGTCAAGTCAAGTGAGCCAGTTGGTCGGTCGCGTGCTGTGCGCATCTGATACAGTGCAGTTTGAAGTGGTGACAACTTCTTGCTCTGCATCGCGACGACGACCGAAAGCTGTCTGCTTCACGCCGAGCAGAAGGCGCGATGGCTTCGGTGTGCGTTGTTTGCTGCCTCACACGTCTCGACACCAGCACCGCCGGCTGCAACTTCAGCCGGCAACGTCTGGGTCCGACCTCACCGGCCTCCAAGCAGCACCACTGCAGCGGTGCTCTTTGAATCGCCGAGCGGCAAGGGGAGTCTGTACGGATGCCGGCGTGGTGGCGTCAGCGGCGCTCCGACAGAGACGAAGCGCGGCAGCCATCGTCTTCAGACGCACGGCAACCGGAACCGCTCTCGCCTCACATGGCACGGCATGCCATGCGGCCTGGCGATCGTCTGGCGGGTGGCAGGCGCCTTCTCTCGCGAAGACGACGAGGAAAACCACGTGTTCTTCCCCGTGGGCTGCTCTATGCAAGGCGCCGGGAAGTGGTGCGGCGGCCACGACCAGCGCAGCGGTGACTGCCGGCGGCAGCTCTGTCCGCGCGGTTGACTCACGGGAGCCTCAAACAGCAGCTCGTCGAAAGCAGCTGCTGATCCGCTTTAAAGGGCTCTCTTATCGACCGCCAAGAGCAACTCGGGTACGTGCGCGGCGTCGGCATCTCGCAGGATGGGGGCAGCCTGCAAGCGCCACCGCAGCGGAAATTCGGGCTCGCTGGACTGAGGCCAGCAAACCCTAGCTCCAGCGAGCGTCTCCGCTGCGCACCGACACAGCAACGTCAACGTCAATGTGGGCTCCGGCACCGGCACTGACGGCACCCCCGATCCCTCTGCGCTTGGGAAGAGAATCCGCTTGAAAAAAAAATCTTGCGCACGCTCGACGACGCTTTGCCTCCCATGCGCCGTCCTCAGTTCTTCAGCAAAATTCGCAGTTGTCCCATGTGCCGGATGGTGAAGTTTACCAGACACCGACCGCCCCGCGCTGAAGACGCTGAAGATGGATTGACGATTTTGGTAGTCTCCGCCGGCTGTTGACGGCCATCAGGCCGGTCTGCTGTCGATCTCTAAAGAAAGCCCGCGAAGACTCGGCGTCGTCGTGCAAGCGAGGCAACACGCAGCTTGGCCAGCTTTTGGCGTTGCGTGCATTGCGTACATGTAGGCGGCAACTTCACCTTGAAGCCGCGCTGCGCTGCCTGCCTGCATGCACGGGTGGGTGCGAGGATGGAGCCGCGGAGCTTGCGCACAGGATGGGGAGCGCTGGTCAACGGAGCGTTGATCTGCTCTCTGAGCCTCTCCATACAATAGCAGCGGAGCCCGTTGCCTATCGCCGGCGCCGACGCCTTCGTTACCGCCCACCGAGTCTGCCCGTCAGGCAGGCAGGGGCTCCGCTTCTTCTTCTTCCGCTTCTTGTCTTCCGTCCTCCACGCGCGCCAGCTGTCGTGCGTTTGCGCGCTGTCCGCGCATGCGCCAGGTAATCGGCTCGGCTTTGCAGCGGCGGCTAGTTGCGGCGGCATCGACGGCAGCGGCGCTTGCTCTTCCTGCCCGAGAACGGCGCGCCCTAGTCCCCCTCGGAAGAAAATTAGCCCGGCCTCGCCTTCTTGTCTGTAGAGGCAGCGCGATAAGACGCTCGAGGAAAAAAAAACCTGTCAAAGCCGATCGATGCTCGGTTGAAAGACGATTGCCGCCGCCTCTACCAGCTGCTGTCTGCCATATTGCCATTTCCCATTTGGACGCGTCCCGCGCACTGCTCACTGACTGGCACCACCCGGCGGCACTCGACACTCGGCCGCTCACCTCACACACCACCCGACCGACCCGACGGACACCATGCTCCAGAACGACTACGGCTACTCGCACTACCAGGCGCAGGCGCCGCACCACCAGCACAGCGGCGAGCGCCCCAAGCTCTTCGGCACGCCACTCGACCACGGCGGCAATGGCGGCGGCTACCACGGCCCGGGCATGCACGACTTCCAGCAGCTCGTGCACCCGAACAACATGACGCCGCAGCACCACATGCAGACGCCGCAGCACCAGGGACAGACGCCGCAGCACCAGCCGCAGCAGGGCGACTTCGACCACGAGCCCATCATGATGAACATGCAGCACGCGGGCGGCTACTACGCACCTCCGCCCATGACGGCGCAGATGCTGCACGTGTCCACCGACTACAACTCGGGCGGCTCCGTGGGCGGCGGCCACACGCCCTCGCACTCGGGCTCCAAGCGCTCGCGTGAGGAGCTCAACATGAAGGAAAAGAAGCGCATGTTCAAGCTCAATGACCGCATCAACCAGCTCAAGACGCTGCTGGACGAGGCCGGCGTGCAGTCCAAGAAAAACAAGCAGTCCATCCTGGACAACACGTACCACTACATCGGCATGCTGCGCAGCAACCTGCTCATTGCAAAGCAGAAAGCGGAGCGCGCCGAAAAGCAGGCGGACAGCTTCCGCTCGCAGGCTCAAAGCGGCGGCCCCATGGACGCTGTCTTCAAGCGCTGCTTCGACCAGTCGAGCACGCCGCGCCTCGTGGTAGACCTCAACATGCAGCTCATGGCCGCCAACTCGGCCTTCCTGGCCCAGACCGGCCAGACCGAGGACAGCCTCATGGACGTCAACTCGCTGCGCGCCAGCCTGTGCCTGGACAACAACAAGCTCGATGCCGTCGTGCAGTCGGTCAGCAGCAGCATGAAGCCCATCAGCGCGATCGTGCAAGCCCAGGGAGCCGGCAACAACATCTCGACGCTCACGCTCATGGCCTCAGTCCTCACAGACGACGACAACGTCGTGACCGCCATCGAGTTTAGCCTCGTGCCGTTCGAGATCTCGTCCGACTTCTCGAGCCCCAGCGCCAGCTATACCAACGATGTGAAGCAGGACATGCCCAAGGAGTCAAGCCCCTCGGGTGTGAGCGACCTGGCCGTGTAAGCCGGATCCCGTGGCAAGAACCCCCAGAGCGTGTGTGAGATACCTAGTGCATGAGCAAGCGACTCTACCCAGCGGAGCCCAGCTGAGCAAGAGCGACAGAACGAGAGGAGCGGTCCACTGCAGCGGCTTTGGAGGAGAGGGATAGGCCCTGTAGATAAAAGTGTAACATATAACCTATTGTTGATCCTGCTTGTTGTTGGTGTTGCCTTCGTTTCCTTCGTTGCTGCCCATATTGTACCCGTGAGGAAAGACCTTTGTACTCTCCATCGACGCCCCCCCCCCCACTCCAGCGCCACGACACACACGAATGCCACGCCATCTCCGCGGGAATAGCCGTCGCGTTGCCTCTTACCCCAGTGCCTCATCGCGTTAGCGTCGACAGCTCCGAGCCACAGGCACCAGCTGCTGCGTGGACAGCTGTGGCAAGGTCGGATCAACTCGCTGTCACCCGAGGTGACGAGCGTGACCAAGAACACACAGATGGCGGGCAACAGCGAAGCCATTTTCCATGCCAGCAGGAGCCCCAAGGCAACGCGCCGACGCGGAGGCCGCAGCGGTCGACAAGCGCGGCGCTATGATAAGAGCTCAGCGACTTCCTCTAGGCACTTGGGTGGACGGCATGCGCCGCCCCGATCGCGCGATCAAGCAGGCACCGTTGGCTTCTCGAAGCTTGTCGAACGGATGCGCTGATGCGTTGCAATCGAACGACGATCGAGTGTCGCTGCTCTTGTCGTTCGCTCGTTGATTCTTGAACCTTTGACCGATCGGTTGATGGGGATCACGTGAGCACCGCCACGCTCGACCCCGTCGATCTGTCGTCTTCCCTACGGTACACATATCGACGGAAGATATGGCCACGACAAATCCTTATCTAGTCCGACTCTCGAACAAAAAAGTTGAGACTCACATTTTTTGTTCAGACAATATTAGCCAATCACACAGTGTTTTTAAAGGAGTGGCCGCTGTGTCCTCACACTTCAGAAAATCCCTCAAGGCGAAAGGATTGCAGTGCGGTATCAACGGATGCCCGCGGCCTGCTGCAATACGCTGCTGCTCTGTGTGCGAAGGTGCTTCCCACCAACTCTGCTCTAACAATGTCCTATATATATTAGGCGTTGTATTAGAATTCGATTTGTGCTTTTGTTCTGTATCTTGCTACTCTGAGTATGCTAGAGCGGAACAAAATGCTGCCAATACTGAGCAACCGCAAAATCGCAGAAGCTACACGTATAAATTCAAACGAGAAGTACTTCTCGACCTTGAGTTTATGTCGACGTATGCTGCCGAGAAGTTGCACGAAGTCCCGCGTAGAACTGTACGCAACTGGGAGGACGATCGCGAGAAAAGTTTCGTAAAAGCTTCATTAAAGCAATGCCGTGCGTTAAACTTTAATAAAGTTAACTTTCATGAAGCTTCTATCCATAAATATGTTAGCGACCTCCTTGCAATACCTTTGCTGCGTACTGTAGTCTAAGCAATGGTGGTCTCACTCCCAGTCTCAATTTTAGCCAATCAAAATGTTTGTAGTTAGGTAATGCCCGGTGTCGACCGTGCTTGTACAGAATGTTGGGTTTTTGTCTGCAGGCCATATCTTCCGTCGATATGTGTATCTCCACATCAGCGCGAGGCTTATCGCAGAGAGAAAGAGAGAGTGCGCGAGGCTTTCCGAGTAAAGCACCATTTTCCATAGTAAACTTGGCCTCTCTTGGAAAGCCGTCGTTCCCGTTGGGGCTGCGATCGCGGCACTCCACACTGTGGAGTCCACAGCAATGCGTTTCTGCAGGCTACATGTAGAGAGGGCATGAGTCAATAACGGGATTTGCCGACGGTACAGTACAAGTTGTACCGTACAACACGGCGGTGCTGCAACTTGTTGCAGCGAGCCTCGAGTGATAACACGCCCGCGGTGCGCCAGATGGTGATACAATGGGGACAAGCTGGCCGCAATGGTGGTCGACGATCTTCTCACTATTACATTGAGTTATTGCGGAAAGATAGCCACGGCAACACCCCGGATTCAATCCATGCAAGTGAGGCCAAGCGATCGCCGTCTCTGGATCTTGCTACAGTGGGCATCTCCTGCTGCTGTTCACGGTGTACACAGTCATACAGTCTGTAGCCACCTGCGTGCGCTGGGACCGTCGACTCGACGTCAACTCGAAGCAGCGCCGGAGTCCTGCGTTGAGTCCTGCGGGTTGCCTTGGGCGGGGCTACTCGTCGCGAATCCACGCCAGCGCACTCGATCTGATTGCTGTTAGCTGATACTTCTCTTTACCCCGCTACACTGTATTACGCTACGCAAGTGACGACATCTACTGGTTCTTTTTGTCTTCAGGCGGATGCAGAATGCCTAGCACGTAGTCCCCTCCGTGGTACAGCCCCACCGCAATATCTTTCGACGTCTGCAGCGTAAACCAGGCCGCACTCCAGCCCATGGCCAGCAGTGATGTAGATCCACCTGCTGCGTCCTTGTCGCTCGCCTCAGCCCTTCTCCTGTCCTGCTCTGCCTGCCTGGAGTTCCGCTCCGCCACGTCCTCCATGCCTGGAACTCCTTCCAGCGGCTCCAGCGGCGCGTCCTGCTCCCCAACACCGCTGCTGACGGCCATCTCCACCTCTGTATGGCGCCTAGCGTCTCTGTTCTTGACGTCTCGGCGCCTGCTCTCCAATTGTATCTTCGTCTTGACCACCGCGAGCCCCACCAACGAGCCCAGCGCCATACCAGGCAGCACCAGCAGGAAGCCCACGAGGGGCTCACCCAGCACCAGCAGCACGAGCAGCCCTATGCTCCAGCCGACCACGGCGCCACCGCAACCGAGGAACAGCGCCAGCGCCAGCAGCCGTCGGCAGCAACTCTCGCTCCAGTCGCGGTCCTCCACGGCGCGCCGCAGCTTCTCCTCCGCGTGGAGCCGCAGACGCTCTGCGTTCAGCGTGCGCCGCTCGAACGTGCGCTCCACCTCCTCGCGGTGAGTCTGCAGCTGCCGCTGCAGCTCCTTCGTCACGGCGATGGCCGCGTCGCGCTGCGCAATGAGCTCCTCCTCCATGTCCATGCTGAATCTGACTCCGTGAACTACGACGAAGATGCGCGTGTAATGCACACATATGTACCCATGACTCTAAATTCGTGCAGTGGATACATGCATGTACACATAGTACAAAACGGGACTATAAAATTGTGCAGTAGATACAGTACACATTTGGACTAACTAAATCATGGAGTGCGAGGTGGTGTACTGGCCGCGGCACCTGTGGGCGCCGCCCTCCGCCTCCGCTACGTCTCCGTCCGCGCTGTGCCGCCGCCTATCTCCCAACACTCTGTGCGTTGTGTCGCTGGGCTCCAAAGCGTCTGCGGGGCTTGAGCTGCTGCCACCGACGGCGTCCAAGTCTCGTCGCGTCGTGCTGTTCGACGCGTCCGTGGCGGCTCTTGGCGGATTCAAGGCGCTGCACTCGCCGCTGTTGCTGCAGCAGATCGGGGAGCAATTCCGCACCAGTCACCAGTCCACAGGAACCTTCAGAGACTCAGGCGTGCGGTGCCTGCTGGAGACCGTGGGGTTCTATCTCGTCTACGCGCCGTTCGTGGCGTTGCTGGCAGCGGCAACCGCCTTCCAGCACCTGGTGCAGGCGGCGCGGACTCCTGCGTGGTTTCCTGTCGGTGGAGGCAAAAGTCTCGCGGTAGGATCTTCAAGCAGTCAAGTCACTAGTGTGTGGTGTGGTGGTTGAAGTGACATATTCTGTTATCGATTGGTTCTGCAGGAGCTCTCGACGTTCCTGGCAGTGCTGGCTCAGCAACTGTACAACGCAGCGAGTCTGCCAAAGCGACTGCAGAATTTTTACCTGGTTAGCAAGCAGAGGAGGCTATCGCATCAAGAACGTGGGTGCTTTCTGCTGCTATTCACACGTTGAATTGGTTTTTCGGTGGAGACTGATAATGCGGTGCTTCTGTCTGCCAGGCTTGGAGCTGTTGGAAACCTTCAATTGGGTTTGCTTCGTGCTGCTGGATGTGGTACTCGGACGATTAGCGCTCGGGTACTTGGGTGGACTCGTGGCCCCGGCGTTCCAGGCTACCGACGTGTGAGAGAGGTGCAAATATTCTGCAGTGGAGATCGTGGTTCTTGTGTCTAATGACTGCGTTATGACTCTCGTACGTTGAACAGCTCTCCAACTGTAGTCGTGGAGGTTTTGCGTAGCAACGTGGAGTGGCTTATGGGTGCCCCTGCAGGCTTCAAGCTCAACAAGCCCTTGGCCTCCATCCTAGGGAATGGTATTCTCTTGTGGCTGAACCTGTGGAGCTTCATCTTCGAAGAGGTGTTGGCACTGGGTAACAACGGCAACCTCGGGCAGTGCCTGATGCTCGTGTGTGGACGCATGGGTGTGACGCTCCAGTTGACGCTGCTCGCCGACGTCGTGAGTCTTTCGACGTGGCACTCGCACTGGGTCTATCTCTACTTTGCCAAGCTCAACCGCCTGCAGTTTGGGCTCTTCTCGTCACTGTCGAAGCTCTTTCTGGGCAAAAAGATCAACGTGTTGCGCCATCGCGTGGACTCGTGCGAGTACGACGTGGGGCAGCTCCTTCTCGGCACGCTGCTCTTCACCATTTTGGTTTTCCTCGTGACGACCAATCTCGTCTTCTTCGTGTTCTTCGCTGGCGTGCGCGGCAGTATCGTGCTCATATCGCTGGCACTTTGGCTGCCTGTCGTAGCGCTGAGCTCGTTACCCGTGGCCTCTCTCGTCTACCGCGTGTGGAATCCTCGCTTCTTCATCGTCGGGATGCAGCTTCAAACGTGCAGTGATCCGACCGGAGATGGCACCGTCATAGAAGGAGTTGGCCTGGGCTACCAGTCACCCCAAGCGGAGGCGCAGCACCGGCGTACTCTCCGACGAGCACTCGCGTGCTGGGCGAATAGTGGCGGGTCCAGGGCTGAGGAGGCGGTTTTCGAGCTGGCACCGGTCGCCTCCAGCTACGCCGCGCAGTTCACAAGGTAAGCGGCTTGCATTATTTACATTCACTGTCATTTAGTGTCGCTGACTTGCTATCTATTGAAGGCTCGGAGCGTACTTGCAGGCCGTGGGGGCTCGATACTCGCTGGCCGCCATCGTGAAGGCGTGTTTGTTCGGCAGCGCCGAGATCGCGCGGGTCCCGTTGAGTGTGCTGTTCGGCTGAAGCCATTGCGAGTGACGCACCGGTCCGCCGCTGTCGGAGCCCGTCAATAGGTGGTCCGCCCGCGCGACTCGCAGCGCGTCACACGCGATTAATAGAGGACCCATCTCACTTCTGAAGTCACTCATCTGCGTGTTCAGACAGGCCGGTGGTGCAAGCGTCGATCTTACAGGACCTCCACATTATGGATAAGCTGGCGCATTGCTCGCCGCCGACACTTCAGGCAAAGCAGCAAGAGCTAGGAGCAACCTCCTTGTCGTGTGTCTCCCCGTTGTAGTCCGTTGCTATTAATGCGTCCCAGCTCGATCGCAGCAACAAAGTTTGACCAGGAAACGGTCGGGTTTTGAACGCAGGTGCCAAGTATTTCGCGTGAGTCAGCCGAATTTAGCGCACCTGTTCCGGTCGGTACTCGCTCCCTTTTTGTCAAGCACTGCAGCGCTTTGGCGTTTCGGTCGCAAAGTGCTGAGGAAGCCAACGCCGCTGGACGGGCCCAGCCACCGTTTAGATGCTCCCCGGTGATTTATCCCCTGCAACTCACCGACAGTTTTCTGTCCCTCGGCTCAGCTCTCTCCATTCCGCGAGATGCCCGCTACCGAGCACGTCAAGCTTCGCGCCCCCGGTGTCGGGTCCCCAGCCACCTCTGCGACGAGTTCCAGTCCATCGGCACCGATGAACTCTCGGCGCTGCTGGGCTGCATGGACGAGCACCACAGCACCGACGGCAGCTCCGACGAGCGCTGCTGCTCGACTCTAAAGATGCCAATGACCCGCAGCAAGACGGTCACTGCAGCTGGCAAGAGGAAGCGGTCGCTCGGCGGCAGCGACGACGACGACGCGAAGCACTCGAACATCCGCATGCGGACGTACACGGCGCGGAAGGTGAGTCTGCCTGTATGATACCTCTCAGTTGCCCTGTCCTCTTGGCATTGCAGCGTTACTGAAGTTTGCGAGACGTTTTTTGTTTGTGGCAACTTCAGAAAGAGATCGAGGCGCTGTCCGAGCAGCTGCCGGCGCTCGAGGCGTACGTCGACTACCTCAAGCACCAGGCGGCCACGATCAACAACCAGACCAACTCGACGCAGAAGCAGCAGCTCGTCAACTCGTGTCTGCGTGACACCGCGCACCGCCAGCAGCTCGCCCTCGCGCGCATCCACTCGGCGCTGTCGGACTTCACCAGTCGCCAGGAGAAGTTGCTGCCATTTGACAGCTTCATCCATCTGCGCGCTGACAGGAGGCAGCGGCTGCAGACGCTGCTGACCATCAAGCCGCGGATGCTGCGCGACGCCCGCCGCTTCATGCGCGAGCGCACGGCGTTCATGGACTTGAGCGTGCCCAGCTCGGAGCTCAGCAGCTTCGTGTCGCCGTCGGGCGACTACTGCGCGCTCAAGTTCGTCGTCATGCCGCTGGAGGGCGACGTCAGCGCCCGGCAGGTGTTCGACACGCTCAAGTTCTACCTCTTCCACATGGAGATCATGATCTCCGAGGCCACGGGCGACCTCACGCTCTGCGAGGAGGAGGGGCCCGAGAACCAGGCCGTCTCGCAGCACCGCTTCCTGCGCTCCACGCCCAGCGGCTTCCAGGTCGAGTCGAACGACGTCATCTTCTGCCACTTCGACGAGCAGAACGACGAGTTCGGGGACGGCCGCGAGTACGGCGTCATCGCCATCGACTGCGTGGACAGAGACGACCTGCACCCGTACTCGCCCGACAAAAAGCTGCGGCAGGACCTCACGTCCATTCTGACGGTGCAGACGCACAAACACAAGGTGCCGTGCCCGCACAACCCCAAGAAGCTGCAGACGAGAACGGACGTGGTCATGGCTCGCAGCAACTTCTTCAAACTGCATCGCACCTCGCTGCCGCTGTCCAAGATCGAGATGCAAGAGACGATCGACCGCTTGGCCTGCCGAGGCAACCTGCTCTTCAACTCGGTCCGAGACTCGTTGTCGCCAACGTCCCAATAATATTTTAAGTAAAATAGTAAACCTCACCAATTTTCTAGCGATCCAGGGAGATGAAATGATCAGTCCAATAAATAATGTACTTACACACCAGTCTATCCATCTATCTATCTATCATACGACTGCTGTCAACCGCTTTGCAGCAAGACAGCCATCGGAATGTCCCTGGAGCTCGCGGAGTCGAGAAGCTGAAAGTCGTCGGCCCCAAGTCCGGCGTATTCCTCCATCTCATCTGCGTCGTAGGGCAAAATGACCGTGTAGAATTGGGGTCTTCTACTCGTCGCGTGGATGTCTAACGAGATGGCTCGGATCCGGTACAAGTACACGGGGATGCCCAGCACCCGCAGCCAGAAGAAATTCCACGGGTCCGTGAACATGGCGACGTTCATGAGCTGCAGCACGGAGCGGAACTCGGTGGAGCTGTAGTCCTCTTCACCCAGCAAGTGTCGTCTAGTGGTGGTCCTCCACGAAGGAACTCTCGGCAATATCTGCGCGGTGTTGAATGGCCTCACGACCGAGTTTTCCCTTCGCAAGGGCGGAGTGGCGCTTGGTGATGACGCCGGTCGCGGTGAGCCTTGGGCCTTCGATATGGCTGACACCCCATTAGTTGGGACGAAGAATTGAATGCTCAGCACCGAAGTGACCCAAAGTCGATGAGCCCCGCACGGCACCATGGGCGTGGTGCTTAGAAGGATCCCCCCGTCCTGACCTTGTCGCGATGCCAAGCAATAGCATGCAGCCTTAATGGCCACCGCTAGCCAAACCACCGCGTTGACGCAGAACATCAACATGACGGCGCTGTCGTCGAAGAAATAGTTCGAGATATTGTAATGACCCACAGGGTTGCTGCGGACAGTATCCATGACCTGACCTTCGTCCGCGATCTCGAACAAGTTGATGATGTTGGTGTCTCTCCACGTGGTTTTCTTGTACGGACCGAAGACCGTCAGAGTGGACGTGAAGCAAATGGCGAGGCCCCGCACGGCAGGAATACCGTCGCCCCAATAATCTCGACTCCTCCTCACCCCGAACACGGCCAGACTCACAAGCACGGACAGGAGCCAAACGTTCCGCATCTGGACGGCTGTGGACCTCAAGAACGCGACGAGCCCGATGTTGATTGAACCCCCCACTGCCGCCCAGAACGAGTCGAGGAAGAGGTCCATGAAGCTGCTGTCCAGTAGCAGCGCGACCACATACCCGCTCACCGGCAGCAAGCTCGAATACACGACCACCTCGAACGGAATCTTGAACAGGATGAGGAGGGTTGCTACTAGCACAGAGTCGGTCGTTTTCTTGGCAGCGACGACGTAGGCGCCATACACCAGCAAGGCCAAGCGAAGCCACACGTAGGCCTGCGCGCCACCTCGCAGGAAGGCAATAACACTGTACCAGTCGGGGAGATTGGTCTGGACGCGGTCGCTCTCGTAGCGGTAGTCGTCTACGAAGAAAGTGGTGCAAGTGGACGTGTTGGCGTTGGTGTCGTCGACGACGCAGCGCCTGCCTCTCGTGAGTACGACGACTTCCAGCGCTTCGTAGTTGTAGTACGTGGACTGCAGCACTCCGGTCGTCGCGGAAAGTCTTTGGGACGATATCAAGACCACATCCAGCGCCAGATCCGGGTATTGCTGTTTGAGCGCTTGGAAGCGCAGATCGATGTGCTCCCAGAGACGAACTGCAGGCAGCGACGCGTTCAGCGGGTGGCTGACTCTCCAAATGCCTGGGTGGTTGCAGAAGCGAGGCCGTAGCGGAGGACGCTGCGTTGATCGGTTTGCGACTGCACTGGAGCAGATCGAGAGAGACTGGGTCTTGCTGGTGACGTGAGGAATGTGGAGCGAGTGCAGTCTCCAGGCGGGATTCGTCGAGGCGAAGCGCACGACGTAGTGGTGGATGCGGTCGACCCAGTGGTGCTTGGTGGCGAATCGAAGTAACGTTATTGCCGGCGATTCATTGCCTGCTGGTCGCAGTCTGCTGCGCGCGGCAGTCATGAAGGCGTCCAGCATGGTGAATGTGGTAGGCAAGTCGATGACACTCTCGGCGTCTTTCTCCGGCTCGCCCTCTCTCGGTTGGTAGAGCAAGTAACCTGGATACTCCGTCACGTTCAGTAGATTTACAGCCCCCCGGAGCCCTATGGAGAGCGTGTCGTACTGGTACGGCCAGACCCGAGCCCCCGAGACCGGTTGAGTGCCTTTGAGTCCAACGAAGTCCAATCCGGACCGCCAGGTATGTATGATCGGGTAGTCGTAAGGTCCGAAGCGCACGGCAGTGCCAGGCATGAGCTGGAGCGGGTAAAACTCCTGCAGGCTTTGGACTCCGAGCCCCGTTCGTGGGATGTCGGTCAGCAGGAGCACGAGTGACACCAGCGAGAAGACGCATCGGATCTTGGACAGCGCGACGCACTTGGCGATGTCTGGCTGGGTGAGACGTTCCTGCCACCCGCTCGTCCTGGACCAGGTTTGGGTTCTAGCGCTGGCGTTCCGATCGTCTTGGGTATGGTCTTGGTCTTGGTCTTGGCCTTGAGGGGCTCGAGTGTCTGGGTTCCCACAAGGCGCTGGGTAAATGATGGCCATGCTCAGTCGAATACTTTGACGTGGGGGTGAGCGATGAGTAGAGCAGAGCTGAGCTGAGCTGAGCTGACCTGAGAGGAACTCTATCAACTTCATGCTGGAAATATGCCCTCCACGTTTAGCTTTGTCGTTCTGGAACTGTGACGCACGCACATGCGACGTCGTATTTTGGATGGGAACCTGTTAATCGCCTTGCCTGCTTCATTCACCCGCATTGAAGTAGTGTGGACATTGGGAGGTCTCTTGAGCTCAGCGAGTCTACCAGTTGGAAGTCGTCAGAGCCGAGTCCCGTGCGCTCCTCCATTTCGTCTTCAGAGTACGGCAAAATCACAGCGTACGGCAAGAGGGCAATGCACCTATCAAGAGAGGAGTAGGACAAGGGGGCAGGCCGGATCCGGTACAAGTACAAGTTGACTCCCAGCACTCGGAGCCAGAACAAGTTCCACGGGTCCGTCATCATGGCGATGTTCATGAGCTGCTGGACCGAGTGAGAGGTCGGCGTACGTGACGCTAAGCCGCCGGTTGGCAGTAACAGGAAGTTGGGAGCTGGTGGTGAAGTGCGCTTCCTACGGTGGGGAGACCACAGCCGCCATTCCGACAAGCGCGGCGTAGTCGAGTGTACCATGTTCAACTGAGGCAGTGCTGAGGCTGGAACGGGCTTAGGCTCTGGAGAGATTTTGGCTCGATGCTGAAGGTTTGCGTGTAGTTGGTAAGGGGTGGAGCTGGCCAACGCGTTGAACCGAACGCTCAAGGACGAGGTTGGCCACAGAATTTCTGTTCCGATGGGGACGCCCAAAGTCGACATCAAAACCACCTCCTGATCTTCGCGCATAATGAAGCCGACGAGTCGAGCAGCGCTCGCCAGTACAGCCACGGCACCGACACACAGCATTAGCATGGTCGTGCTATCGTCAAACAAGTACGTGGACGCGTTAAAGTACCGGTGAGGGACGGTCAGCAGTGAATCCATTCGTTGACCGACAAGTGGCAGTCGAATGGCACTCACGATCTCCGTGCTCCGGAACGCCGGGTGCCTGTATGGCCCGATGATCGCCAGTGCCGAAGTGAAGCTGATCGCTAGGCCGCGAATACCAGGAAGTTTCTCCTCGGACCCGTTAATGGGCTTTCTCGCCACAAGTACCACCAAGTCCACAAGTAAAGCCATGAGCCACACGGACCTCATCTGCGTCACTGCCAAGTTGAGGAACGGCAGGAGTTTGATGCTCATCACGCCTTCCAGCGTCGACCAGTACGAGTCGAGGTAAATGTCCATAAAGTTGCCATCCAGTAAAAGCGCCAATACGTAGCCGACCACAGGCAACAAACTGCTGTAAACGACCACCTGGAAGGGGATTTTGAACACGCTCAGAGCAGCAGACACCCCACGAGAACACCAGAGCGGTTCCTCCGCTTCGTCGACCTTCTCAGCGGCTATATAAGCTCCACGATAAAGGAGAACCAGCCTCACCCAGAAGTATCCCTGAGCCCCTGCCCGCATCATCGCAATGAAGAAATGCCAGTCCACGACGTTCGTCTCGAGTGTCTCGCGCTCATATCGGTAGTCGTCGACAAATACCGTCGTACATTCACTCCCCACTAAGGTATCGTTACCAGTGCAGCGCCGACCTCGAGTTAGCATGACAATCTCCTGGTCTTCGCAGTTGAAGAACGTGAAGCTCAGCGTTCCTGAAGTCATGGACGGCCTGTGGGTGGAGATGAGTGCAACGTCAAGCACCAGGTCTGGATACCGTCGCTGGAGCTCCTGGAAGCGGATGTCCATTTGGTCGGCCAGCCAAACCGCAGGGAGCGACGCGTTGACCGGGTGAGTGCACTTCCAGATACCTGGATACGAGCAGAAGCGAGGACGAAGTGACTCGGTGGCTGCACACGGTCGAAAGGAAATCGCGTGGCGAGGGCTTGGCATGATGTGCAGCGTGTGGAGGCCCCACTCCCCGTGAGGTTTAACAAACCGAGTCAGATACTGGTACACCCGATCGACCCACTTGTGTTTCGTCGCAAAGCGGAGTACACTTGGCGCCTCTTCTCGCAGTAAACTCGCTCGAGCTGTGGAGATGAAGGCGTCCAGCATGAAGAAGGTGGTCTTGAGGGATAGAATGCCGCTCTGGTTGCTCTTCTTCCCCAGCTCCCCCTTGTACAGTAATGATTCCGGAAACCCCGTGACATTGAGCAGCTCCACAGCACCCCGCAGCCCTACAGAGGTCGTATCGTACTGGTAGGACCACACATTGGCAGAATCGACGGGGTCTTCCCCCTCAAGACCGTGGAACTCGTCGATCCCGCTGACCTGGTCGCTCCTTCGCCAAAGGTGTCGAACAGGGTAGTCGTAGGGCCCGAAGCGAGCGACGGTGTCTGGCATGATAGCGGTCTGGTAGTAGTCGCCAAGGCGACCCACGCCGAGTCCGGAGCGAGGGATGTCTGTGGCGAGCAGAGCGATAGAAATGATGGAAATCACGCACCGCAGCTTGGAGAACGCGAGGAGGCCGTCGATGTCTGGGCGAAGCAGAAGTTTGTGCCAGTCTTCCGCTCTCGTGCGCGTACATGTGGAGCTCCTTCCCCCTCGGACCATCGGGCCATTCTTCTTGTTGCGCTCCCTGTCAAGTGACTTGATCCTGATCCTGTTCATTCTCCTCGGCAGGAGGCTTTGGTGGACTGCTGCGTGCAGTTTCTTTTAGACCGAGGGCTCTAGGTGTGCTTTTTCCGGTAAAGTGACCACGTCCAGCATAACACAACAAGATAAACGTCATAAACATATCATTTCAACACCCAACTGGGCAATACTACTGTAGCAGCCCTCAGAGCTCAATGTGCTGCGTTCGCTCCGTGGTGCGGTGTACCAGCGTCATACTCTCCACGCGGAACGCGTCCATGGTCGGCACATCAGCAGCTCCCACGGGCTTCGCTGGCACTAATAGCATCTTCTTGTACACGAGGTCCGGGTAGTCGGCGCTGGTTTTGAGCGCCACGTACTTTTCGGCGGTCGTGGTTCCAGGCTCAAAGTACTCGGCGCGCTGCGTGGGAAAGATGAGGATGATGAAGGTGATGGCAACGAGCGCCATGCAGCCCACGAACGAGATCCAGAACGAGTTGGCAGGGATGGACATGGCGATGCGGCGGAGCTGGCGGTCGCCCTTGAGCTGCACGTTCGCCAGAAGATCCGACGACGACTTTGTGCCGGAAGACGACGACGACGACGACGAGAGGTCCGTCACTGCTGCGTTCTGCATGAAGAAGAAGAAGACGGACGAGTACATGACCTCCAGCGGCCGCTCCAGGAAGTACTGGTTGTCCTCCAGCTGGGCCAGATACGCCTCCATGAGCGACGAGCACGCGTCCCTCGTGAGCGTCTCGTTCAAGCTCGCGTTCCATTGCGAGTTAGCAAAGTTGTCGAGGTTCAAGTATTCCAACTGCGTCGGCGTGCCTTGGATGAGGAAGGACGGCGCGTTCAGCTGCACCAGCGGCGTGGGGGAGTGGAAGTCCCCAGCCATGATGTCGTCCACTGGGAGGACGTCCGCTCCAGCAAAGAGGTAGCGCTTGGTTTGCGGCAGCTGGTACCACATGCCGTTGCAGTTGCCTCCGTCCTCACCACTCACGTCGCACTGCGCGTTAAAGTCCTGGTGTACAGGGTCCGTCTTCCAGTTGAGCAGCGCGAAGCTGAACTGGATGTGACGGCGTGGGTTGACGACGTACGGCCCCACGTACATGTCCACGCTCTCCCCAGACACCTCGTACTCCCCGTCGACCCCGCCGTACGCGAATGAGTCCCCCGCAATGTACGAGCCGATGCCGTAGACCACGGCCTGGTTGGGAAGCTTCTCGCACTCGACGGGGTACCAACCACCGTAGTTGGCGTCGTAGCTGACCCCAGTGCAGTTGTCCACGACGGGGATGACCCCCACCTCCTTCTGCAGGTTGAACGTGTTGCTCGTGTCGAAGAAGAGGCACGACGTGTTGCCGCAGAAGCTCGTGCTGTAGTAGCTCCACACGTAGTCGGGCACGAAGCTCGCGTTCGTGGCACCGGAGTTTGAGCTCGTTCCGTTTGACGAGGAGCCGCAGGCCTCGTAGAAGTAACACGCAGCGTCCTCGAGCGATTGGCCGTAGACAACCGAGCTATTGAGCACGACGTCGATCGTCAGCGCCTCGATGCTCAGTTGGTCCGTGAGGCTCAGCTTCTCCATGGACAGAGTCGTCTCGTCCAGCGCGAAGGTGCTGGGGAACGACTTGTTGAGACCCTCCGTGACCAGGTTCATGACCGAGTCGATGGAGACCGAGTCGATGGTGTCCACGGCCTCCATGAGCTTGAAGAGCGACGTGGCGGGGCCCTGGCAGATCCTCGTCCCGTCCTCGGCGTACGTCCACGCGCCTGTGCTGGTGGTGGAGTCGTTGGGGAACACGTCCAGGTCTGTCCGACCGTCCGACTCGGAACAGTTGTGCTGTCGCCGCTCCGAGTTGGCGATGGCGCGCTCCATCATGACGGTCCCGTGCAGGAAGAGGTTGACGACGTCGACGATGTCGAAGGCCTCGGGCCAGTCCGCGTTGCCCTGCGCCTCCGCGTACGTGACGGCGTAGTCGGCGTCGGGCGTCTTGTTCATGAAGTTGACCTCCGTGTTCCACTCATTCGAGTAGAAGCCGTAGACGACGGCGATGGACGCGAGGTCGTCCACGTTGATCGGTGCCAGGCTCTCGCCCGCGTACGTGACGCTCGAGTTCTGCTGGGTGCACGTCGGGCTCGAGATGAAGCTGAAGGGGGTCGTCTCCTGCCGCACCGCGTTCTTGAGGATCGTGTCGCTGGGGCGGCGGATGTCGAGCCTGGACTCGTTCTTGAGCGCCGCGGCCTGCAGCTTCTCGATGGTCGACTGGGACCTCTGGAAGTCGTCGAGGATCATGGTCGAGTTGAAGCCCACGGTGCTGTTGGAGGCCTGGAAGCCGCGGATGCTATTGCCCAGAGTTAGCACGACCACGATCGGGACGACGAACAGCACGACGGATCGGATCCGACCGACCACTTTGCTGGGAGCCGAGATCTCCTTGGACGACCACAACACGTTGTGCAGGAACACGATGTAGACCGGCAGAATCTTGTCGAGCCACCAGCCCACGACGACCTCCACGAAGGCCATAACGAGTCCCGAGCGGAAGTTGTACGCGTCCGTCTTCTTGTCGGCGTTGGTGGACGACCCCACCTTGTCGTACACGGTCTCCGGTAGAGTGATGCCCCAGAGCGCGACGCCCGTGAAGGCCCCGACAAAGAGGCAGAGCACGGCGACGTGGAAGGCCAGGCGCGCAGGGGACAGCGTGATCTCGAGCGCCGGGGAGCTCCTTTCCGGCTTGTCCTCGAGCAGCGCGATGTCCACGGGCTTTTCGACGTCGATGATATCCTGCTTCTTCGACATGGGTGCGAGTCGTAACGCGACGGTGACGGTGACGAAGGTCAAGGCGCAAGTGCTGCGTTAGACGCCTTTCGCGTTGTGAGCGGCTGGCGTTGCATGTCGACTGGCTGGCGAAGTGAGCAGCTCTGTGGGTTCAAATGCAGCCATTGCGTCGGCTCTCAGTGCCAAAACCAGCAGGAAATTACTGTACACAACAGGTTTGCGTTGCAGCTGTTGGCGTTGGCTGCATATATCTGCTGGTTGGTCCTGTATTGTTGAGTTTTGGATGAAGGTTGCGGTGATGCAGCGGAGTTCATCAAGTTGTTCGTTCGGCCCAACTAAGCCTATGGATGAAAGCTTTCCTTGTGGTCTCCAAGCAATCTCGAGTTTGAGGAACCAGCTTCGGGGGCTACGAAAGCAAAGGAGCGATACATGTTCGTCGCAATCGCTCGACGCCCCCTTCCAGCGTATGTACCCATACCGCTGTTCGGGTGCAAGTCTTTGTCGTTCGAGCGAGCGCAACGACGACAAAGTTTGTCACAAACATCTGACACTTGGTGATATATCACGCACCCAGAGAAGTCAAAGCTGCTTGACAAAGGCCACATGCGTTGCTCAGTGCCAGCCGACGGCCATTTGCCATTCGGAGAGGCTCGAAGCAAACGCGTTGGTCTGAGACGGTTCCCAAAGACGCAACAGCATGGACGTGCAGTCACCGTCCGAAGCGTACGCGTCCGTGAACACCCCCACCAAGAACCTTCCGGGGGACTGCGACTATGACAATGACAAGGACCTCAACAGCTTGGCGCTTCTCCGCAGCGACTCGCCGCTCAACGGAGAGCACGTGGAGCCCGGTGTGAAGCTGCGGGCCATCCCCTTCCTAGCCATCGTATTGCTCAGCAACGGCGCGCTCATCGGCTTCATGACCATCTTCCTCTCCGAGGTCACCATGGGCTCGAAAATCAGCGACGCCGTCGGGTCCTCCAAGAACGCGGACAAGAAGGTCGAGACGTACCAGTTGCTCAATGGCTACATCTCCGCTGCTGTCGGGGAGCTGCTCAACTTCGCCTTCTTCGTCTTCCTGGCCGTCATGGTCACGTACTTCGGCAACCTGCCGTGGCACCCGGGCCAGAACGTCCGGGACGGCCGGGGCAACGTCAAGAAGGCCGTGCTCTGGTGGTTCGTCCCCTTCGTCATGTACGTCGTCAACGTCGGCATCTCGTCCATGAACATCAAGCACACGATCGTCGGTGTCGAGCACATTTTCGTGCAGGGCGACCTCATCACGTCGGTGTTTGGCCTCACGGATACTGTGGACACCAGCGACGTGCAGAACACCATCTTGAGGACTGCGGTGCGGCAGGAGGTCGTGCCCTTCATCATCCAGTCAAGTTCCTCGTGCCTGCTCTCCAACGCGTCGTCGGTGGACGCGGCCAGTCTGCAGACCAGCATCAACGACACGAGCAAGATGCCGACAGTCTCCAACATCGACTCGACGTCCGTCAGCTACGGGTTCACTCTAAACTCGTGGAACTACGAGGCGCTGCCGGTCGGCGCAGAGCTGGCCAACGCAGTGAACTTCACGGCTAGCGACCTCACGACGGACGCCTTCGCTGCATTCCAAGCCGCGACGGGCTTCGAGATCTTGACGGGGTACGAGATGTTTCTGCAGGGCAAGGCGCTCTTCGAAAGGTCCGTCTCGGACGCCGACGTATCGGCTGACTACCCGTGCTCCTGGGTCGATGGGAAGTACGACGACGACGGCGTCGATGTGGATCAAGACATCTTCAGTACCTTTGACAACACCAGCGAGTACGCCGGCATGCGCAGATGCAACGGGGCCGTGAGCTCGCTGCAGCTTCTGGCCAACATAACGGACCCCAGCACTCACAGTCTCGACGCATTCGTGAAGACGGTCCTCGTGGGCATGAACAAGACGCTGAACGAGTCGACGCAGCTCTCCCTGGACGAGACGACCTTCCTCTTCGAGACGTACACCGTCTCACCGCAGTTGAACCTCACCATGATGACGCTTGACATTCCGCTGGACCCGTCGGTGCAGTACCGGAACCTGAGCACCGACTGCACCGCCAACGGGACCTTATCTCCCGACGTCTACGATACAAGTCTCTACTCTGCTGATCAGCTCGCACAACTCGACCAGATCTACTGCAACACGTCCATCTACCTCTACAGCAGCCCCGCTGCGACCTGCGGGTCATCGAACTGCATCTTCCGGGACGAGTCGGGCATGGTCGCGTTCAAGAGGCAGATCCTGTTGCTGCCCTACCTCAAGAGCTGCTCCGTCAAGGACATGACGTACGGCAGCGACTACCTCAACTTCCTGCCGTCCGGGTGCACAGCAGAGGAGGACTCTGCGTTCCTCTACGGCTCGGGGACTTACATCTCGGGCGACACGTTCGACGACCTCGAAGCGCTCCCGTACATGATAAACCCGCGGCGGCACCTCGTCTTCTCCTTCGCCAAGCTCGACTGGCAGCTGGAAGACGTGAGCAAGATGTTCAACGCCGGGTGCGCAGTCCCAGGCGGCTGCTCTGGACTCGTCCACGAGCTCCAGAACACCACGAACCCAAGTGCCAAGACTCGGTCGGTCCTAGTCGTTGGCAACAGCACGATACCGTCGGCCCGAATGGACGCGAGATTCATCAACCCTGTGCAGCTTGTGACGCTCAACGCGCAGCCACTGCTGTACCCCAAGACCAACGAGCGGCACCTGTGGGAATACGTGCAGAAGGACCGATTCGTCCAGTCAAACTGGAGCGACAGCAACTTGGGGGAACTCAATTGCTCGGTACTCGTCGACTCGTTCATCACTCAATTGGAGAACAACCACTACTACCTGGACGACCCACGCCAAGCCATGTACACCTCAGCGTTATACTACCTCTTCCAAAATGCAGCCACGAAGACGGTGACGCTCGATGATAAAGCACCAGAGGGGGTGAGCTTGTACTTGGGGAGCACACGCTTGGCCGGCGACACGGAGCGGAAGAAGATCAAATACTCCATCCCGCTCAGCTCCGCCATCGCCACGTTCATCGGCATCGCCATTGTGATCGGGTTCTCCTTCATCGTGGTCGTCACCCCCATCGAACGGGTCAAGACGTCGAGAGAGACCAACTTCGCGGCACGATACACGGACTTACT
Source organism: Phytophthora vignae f. sp. vignae (assembly GCA_016169955.1). Taxonomy (NCBI): domain Eukaryota; phylum Oomycota; class Peronosporomycetes; order Peronosporales; family Peronosporaceae; genus Phytophthora; species Phytophthora vignae. The sequence goes on from JABJUM010000013.1 coordinate 176,819, forward strand.
GACCAAGGAGGAATACCCGACAGAAGTTCACAATTGCGAGCTGCGAGTCCCAAGCGGCGAGCTGTTCCCAATGGAGGACTGCACAGTCGAGAGCATCACGCTGCACTCGCTAGCAGACGAGTCCGAGAAGGTCTATCTGTAGTTTTCTAAGTATTTGGAAATCCATGCATGTAATAAGAAGGTTTGAAGAAGTGAATACCCATTTCAGCACATAAGAAACTCCAACGTTTCCCAATTAACCCCGGACTTGGTCAACGGACCCACGATTCCTTGTGTGGAGTGACCCCCGTGAAGCCCGAAGTATCGAGCCAGCAGAATGAGAAAGCGAGGAGGAAAACATGAGCGAGTCATGGTAGAAGATCGAGCCTTACGGACCATCTTTGCACTCAATAGACGATCTGACCCTGATCCTCATCAACTCCAATGTTTCCCGTCGTTCTGCAAATTCATGAGCTTCACTCGGTGAAATCGCATCTCGCTCTCCAATTGATCTTTTACTACATGTATGCCGACTACCAAAAGCTGGATGTTGACGAGTTTGACCTCCTGGACCCCCCCCCCTCCTCCCAATCCACAGGTGTCAGACGACCAAAATGACAAGGATTATCCGTTACCACACAATTCCAGCCCCAAACACTTTTAGCCCATCTCAACAAGTGGCAATGATCGCTGGATGAACCACCTACGTGTAGAGAGCAATGTGTGCAGACCCCCACACTTGCGCTCAAGAAAACGAGAACAACGATTTTAACACAAACCGATGCGCTTCCACACTCGCTCGAACGCGGACAAACGAATGGCAGCAACTCCTGCCCCACTCGGACATCAGCAACTGCATCGCTCTCTCCAAACTCCGATGCGTCATCACCCTCGTGTCTCTCGTTCTGCTCATGACCGACATCCCTCGCACCGGCCTAGGTGTACATAACCTTCAAGACTATTACCCCGTGCCGCTGATGCCCAGCACCGCCGTCCGCTTCGGACCCTTCAACTACCCGGTCGTGCACATCCACCGCGTCGACAACAACAGCTCCAAGCCTGCCTCCTTCTTAGGACTCAAAGGCACGCAATCCATTGTCGCAGCTCGAGTCTGGTCGTACCAATACGACACAACCTCCGTGGGGCTTCGAGGCGCCGTCGAGCTCCTGAACGTGACCGAGTTCCCGTCCTTCTTGCTGTACAAGCCCCAACCAAATCAGCCTGAGACCAACGCATCCAGCACGCTCGACTTGGCCACCGCCTTCACGATGCTCGACGCGTTCATCGAAGCAGCGAGCAAGGAGCTGCGACCAACCGCCAGAGCGCTGCGCTACGCCACCAAACACAACTGGGTCGATCGCTTGCACCACTACGTCGTGCGCGGGGCTTCCAAGAACGCCGCCTGGAGATTGCACTCGCTGCACGTCCCGACCGTGACGCGGGGCACCAAGTCCCTCCGCATATGCGCCAATGCTGCCATCGGTCAGCGCGCACCGCCACGACCACGATTCTGCAACCACCCAGGCATTTGGAAGTGCGCCAACCCGTTGAACACGACGTGGGCCCCCGTTCGGCTCTGGGATCACATGGATCTACGTCTGCAGTTACTTCAGCAACGCTATCCGGACCTGGAGATGGACGTGGCGTTGGTGTCGTCACAGAGACTTTCATCCACCTCGGGGGCCATGCGCTCCACCTTCTACAACTACGAGGCGAATGAAATCGTCGTCCTCACCCGAGGAAGACGCTGCCTCAACGTCACCAGCTCTTCATCAATCGCCGCTGAATGCACGACCATCTTCGTGGACGACTACCGCTACGAGCGCGACATCGTCCAGACCAACCTCCTTGACTGGTACAGTATCATCTCGATGCTGCGAGGCGGTGCGCAGACCTATGTCTGGGTCCGCTTAGTCTTGCTAGTCTACGGGGCCTACGTAGCAGCGAAGGAGTCAGGAGCTGGCACTACTGCACGTCGTGTAACGTCCACAGTGTCGATCGTGTTCAAGATCCCGTTCCAGGTGATCGTGTACTCGAGCTTGCTGCCTGTGGCTGGGTACGTCTTAGCGCTGGTTCTCGACAGCAGCTTCATGGACATCTTCCTCGACTCGTACTGGGCGTCTGTGGGCGGGGCTGTCAACTTCAAAATGGTGCCATTTCTCCAAACTACGGCCGTTCAGATGCGGGCAGTCTGGTTGGTGGCGCTGCTCGCCAGTGTGGTGCTGTTTGCCATGAGGAGGGCACGGAACCACCGCGATGGAATCCCCGGGGTGCGAGGGCTGCTCGTCAGCTTCACCTCTTCCTTGACAGTCTTCGGACCTTACAAACACGTCCGCTACCGCGATATGAACATCACGAGCATCTTTGAAATCCCCAACGAAGGGCGAATAATGGACTTCGTGCGCTCGTCCAACCCCGACGGCTGCTTCAACTCGTCCTCGTATTTTTACGGTGGCAGCTCGAGGACAGTTCGCTTGTGTGTCGCCGCGGTCGCCCTCCTTGCTCTCCTCATCAAGGCATTGGGATGTCTGGTACCTCGAACCAGTTTGCCATATCGCGCAACCCGCGGATTGATTCTAAAACTGTCACGAGTTGCTCCCTGCGGAATCGAGAGCCTCTGGGTGAACACGCCTCCAATCATCCACTTCAGTGTACCAATTCGTTCACAACCCACCTCCTTCTTGAGGCCTACTACAATGAGCAAAGCGGTGAGAGTTGCTCCATCTCCGACATCCCGCAGCGTAGAAGAACAATTCCAGACGATCACGAACGTGGCGGATGGCTGGACTCGTCGATCGGGCATTTATTCGTGGAACTTGTGGAGAACCGCATCGAGTGACCCACAGACGAAGGCGCCTAAAGGGGGACTGTGCTCGCGCACAACGGAGTCACACTCGATTCTGCACCTCATGAACATCGCAATGATGACCGATCCCTGGAACTTCTGCAGCCTCCGTTTCGTCGGCATCCAGTTGTATCTGTACCGGATTGAGCCTGTTTCGGCAGCAGCCACTGCTCCAACTCTACCATACGCGGTCATTTTGCCATACGCTGAGGATGAAATGGAGGTTCGCACGGGACTCAGCTCAGACGAATTCCAGCTTCTTGACTCGGCAAATTCTAGACATATCCCGCTATCGGTGTTGCTGCAGTGCGGTTAGACCCCCCCCCCCCGTTAGGTTGATGAACAAGATGGACTCCGATATGTTCCAATGCACGTACAGCGATAAATGAGTTGAGCTTTATCTTGTCAAGCAGCGCACACTCCTTTGCTATGGGCAATACACCCGATTTATTTCGTTTGCACATTCTATCTGTAGGCTTCAGCGTGAGTGGATAATGTATATCTAGTACCTCGTAGCTATCGTGAACGGTTCAATGCAGCTACTCGATAAGTCGTACTTCCACATGCCACCGCCACCCAACAACAAGGCATTTTGCAACTAATGCTCGCCAGCGCTGCGACTCAGACGTCCCAGTCCGTTCAAGGCGGCAACACGGTAGGCTTCAGCAAGCGTCGGGTAGTTAAACACCGCGTCGCGGAAGTACGTTAGGGAGCATCCCATCGCCATCGCGACCTGGCCAATGTGGATAATCTCCGTCGCACCCTCTCCGATGGCGTGCACACCAAAAAGCTTCAGCGTGTCTGGGTCGAACAGGATCTTGAGCGTGCCACCAGCCATCGCTCCCATCATCTGACCCTTAGCCAATTCCGAGTACTTGGCAATACCAACTTCGTAGTTCACGCACGCCTTCGTCAGCTGCTGTTCCGTTTGACCCACCATCGAGATCTCGGGGATAGTGTAGATGCCGTACGGGTAGTTGCCATTGTCCAACTGACTCGTCACTTCGAGTTCCTCATCGGGGTTCCACATGTGGCAGGACGCCAAGCGGCCCTGCTCCATACTCGTCGACGCCAGGGCCGGGGCACCGATGCAGTCACCGGCAGCGTAGCTAGTGGAAGAAGAAACAACGCGAATGACAAGCAGTTAGACTCACTATACAAGAAGAAGACATAGAAAACTCCTTCCGATCTTACATGTGGGGCTGGTCGGTCTGGTAGTTCTTGTTCACGTTGATCAGGCCGCGGTGGTTGCGCGAAAGCCCCACCGTCTCGAGGTTCAGTCCGTCCGTGCTCGCCTGGCGACCCACCGTGTACAGCAGAGCGTCGGCGCTCAGAACCTTGCCACTTTCGAAGAAGACCATCACGCGGTTTTCCGTAGTCTGCGCACAAACCAACATCGAAGCGTCAGAACGCAAGCTCCCAATCCCTTCAGTCATTGCGTCGTTTACCTCCACTTTCTTGACGGTCTCGCCGAGCAGGAAGCGCGCTCCGTTGCTCTGCATCTCGTACGTGAGGTTGCTGATGATCTCGCTGTCGCAGAAGGACAGAATCTGCAGACAGACACATGCATTCTTCAGTCAGCCACCACAACCTGCACACCAACTAACAAGTATTGAGTCACTCACGTCAGGCCGGCCGTCCACGACCGTGACCGAGTGGCCGGGCACGACGTTGACCATGGAGGCGTACTCCATGCCGATGACGCCCGCTCCCATGACGATGAGCGAGCGCGGCAGCTGGTGCATGTCGCGGCTGAGGATCTGGTCGCTGTCGATGATGACCTTGCCGTCGATGGGCACGAGCGGGTTGTGCGCAGGCCTGGTGCCGCACGCGATGAGGAACTTGTCGGCCTTGACGCGCGAGAGCGAGTCCAGGTTGCTGTTGTTGTTGTCGCTGCCGCTGCCGCTGCGCTTGGCGTCGGCCTCGTCGCGCACGACCGAGATTTCGTGCTCGCTCTCGAAGCGCGCGAAGCCCGGGATGACGTCCACGCGCGCGGCCTTGAGCTGCGCGCGCACCACGTCCTCCTCGGAACTCACGACGCGCTGCACGCGGTACAGGATGTCCTCGATCGTGACCGTCTTCATGCTGTACGACTTGCCGTAGAAGCCGTGGTGCCGGTATCCCGACAGGTGCAGCACGGCCTCGCGGAACGTCTTGGACGGGATCGTGCCCGTGTGCACGCACACGCCGCCCAGCGACGTCTTCTTGTCCACGATGGCCACCTTCTTGCCGCGCTTGGCCGACTCGAGCGCGCACTGCGTCGCGGACGGGCCGCTGCCGATCACCACCAGGTCGTAGGCCGCCACCTGCGGCTTGATCGCCTGCGTCGACAGGCGGCGCCCGGCCCAGCCGGCAGATGCGGCGGCGCGCGCGCGGGTCGCCGTCGTCCAGAGCCCCACCATGGTCTCAGGTCAAGTGGGGTGCAGAGTGAAGGTGAAGTGGAGTCAAGCGTCCTTCCACCCCATGTTGGTTGAACCTGCGTGATTGGCTGAAAGTCGCTGTTAAATCGGAACTGTGTGCGCTACACCACGCAGCAGCAATACATGTAAGACCCAACACCAGGAAGGAGGAAGGCAAGCGGAACAGGATGGCTCGCAATGAGGAGAAGGCGCAGTCTCTGCTGAACCGATGGACGTCCATGAAGCAGGACTTCGCGGACACCTTCAAGAAGTGAGTGAGCGCGCGCGCGACGGCCGCCCCGCCTCCGATGGCTGGCGCGTCGTCTTCCGGTTGTGCATATCCTTGTCACCTGCAGACCTACTAACTCCTGTGTTGCTGCTATTACTGTTGTTGCTTTTGCCATTGCAGTCGACGTCCGTACCTGGCCTCGCAGTGTGACAACCTCAAGGACGCTGAACGCTGGCGGCGCCAGATCATCCGCGAGATCTCCAAGAAGGTGGCGGACATCCAGAATGGTGCGCTGCTCGCATTGCATTGTACTGCATCGCTCTGTGAGACGGACGAGCTAACAGCCCTCCTCTGTATTGATGTTGACTTGTGCGATTGATGCAGCTGGCTCGAGCGAGCACGTGATCCGCGACCTGAACGACGAGATCAACAAGCGCATCCGCGAGAAGCGGCACTGGGAGCGGCGGATCGTGCAGTTGGGCGGGCCAGACTACGCGCGCACGCAGCCGCAGGCGTATGACGCGGACGGATCGGCGGTGAGTGGGTTCGGCGGCTACAAGTACTTCGGCGCCGCCAAGAACCTCCCCGGAGTGCGCGAGCTGTTCGAGAAGGAGGAGCCCGAGCCACAAAAGCGTACGCGGCAAGACATGTACAAGCACATTGAGCCGGACTATTACGGCTACCGCGACGATGAGGATGAACAGCAGCTGAAGGACGAGCAGGAGGCAGAGGAGAGGTTAAGGCAGCGCGCCATGGACGGCTGGGACGCCGCTGAGGCCAAGCGCAAAGCTCAAGTCGCAGAGCTGGTACGAGCTACTGCCCGATAGATTGTCGAGGCCGCCGCGTAACGCACCACTGGAACTTGCTAACGATAACTTGTGCGTGGATCACCTGTGCAGGGCGTGCCCACACATTGAAGACGTCCATAGGCTCCAAAATAACGAAAGACTTTTCAGCCTCGATGGATTCGCTAGTCGGCGTTGGGATTACAGTATGTCGTATCATTGCAGTCGGTGCTGGTGGTGCAGCCTTTTGGTGTCGTTGACACGCGCCATTATGAATGACCCCGCCAAAAGAGACCTGCTAGGACGGTTTAAGGACGGGTAAGCCGATCGACGCAATCCTACTTCTACTACCTGAAGGCGAGTCATCCGCGGGGAAGTTCGTTGATTTTTTTCTGCATTTTTTTCTGCATTTTTTTCTTTATTCTTGAGTATTGACGTGGTGCGGGGAGCGCGAGTCGCCAAGTCACTTGGCCACGGCCAGTCGCTATGGTCCGCCCGACGTCCAAGCTGCTTGCTAGCTCCATCTCCCGTCAGCCGCACGCCCGCCCCGTGGCCAATAATTACAGGAGGAGGAGGGCCGACGCAGGCCTCGGCAGACAGACACGCCCACGCACGGCTCGACTGCTGCTTTCTGTACTTAGTCCTTGAAGTGGCGGATGGGGTTGGCCTTCTGCGCCTTGCCGTACTCCACGGAGGCCGCCTGCCACTCGGCCGAGGTGGTCTTGGGCGAGCCGGGCACGTCACCGCCGAGGTCCGGGCCTGCAATGAATAACAAAGGATCCAATAACTTTGTCAGTCAATTGTCTGTGTGGGTGGACACATTTTCCGTCTGGAGGTCGCACCGGTGTAGCGGAAGAAGGCGAAGGTGGTGTAGGCCACGCCCAGGATGGACGAGATGCCGACGGCCATCATGGGGCCCTTGGAGAGCTTCTGCGAGAGCTGGTAGAACATGGTGCGGGGCGTTGAGGAACTCGCGGTAGCGGTGGCTTTTGGAGACTGCGGCGGGCATGAACCACCAGGCCAGGGCCCCCCTTGCTTCTGGGGCCACGGTCAAAGTTGCAAAGACCCGCGGCTGCTATACAAATCACCATATGCGAAGTCGCGTAGAAGCTCGAACGGGATTATTGGCCATTGCGGCGGTGCGGTTTTCGACAAAAGGGGAGGCTCGGCGCGGGTATTTATTGACAAGGTGCACTTCACTTTCGCTTCAACTGGACTGCTATCGAATGCAACGACATGCTATGCGTAAGTATGTACCTATGTAAGTATGCACTTCAGCGTGTATCATTCACTTTATGCAGCGCAGCGAGATGCCGCGCCTTCTCCTCGTGTAGTAAATATCTGCAGCACAACGGCCTGTGCCTCCTTCTCTCTACCTACGCGTCAATTCAGCTCCTGGATGACCGGGCGCGGCTTGTTGCTCGGCTTCTCGATCCGCATCTGGAATGACGAGTCCTTCTCCTGTTGCTGCTGCTTCGATCCTGCGCTCGCGCCAATTACTGATGCAGTCGTCGCGGCCTTGATCTGTGCCTCCGTGTCGACAGAAGCATCTTCACTGTCGCTGTCGTTCTCGTCCATCATACCCAGCGCGAAGTTCTATCACCATTATCAAACAGCCACAACGCAACCGTCAACCTCCACACTCTTGCACTAGCACAATGGCAGCAGTGACGCACCATCTCGATCACGGGCGCCTTGCCGTCCTCCTGCTTCTTGTCGTCGCTGCCCGTCATAGCGTCGTCTGCGTCTCCGTTACTCGGCTCGTCGGCCTCCTCCACTTCGATGTTGTGCTTGGCGCCCTCACCCGCTGCCACCGCCTCGCTCAGCTTCTTGTTCTCCTCGGCCATCACAGGCAGGAACGCTTCGAGCTTCGAGAACACTGCAACGTCAGCAAGAACAACAGTAACAAGCAACCGTCAGCATACCCTCGTTTACAGCCAACCACAGCCGAAAAGCTTGGAGACGTACAAGCGCTCTTGGGCAGATTCGGGAACGACGGAGGCTTCTGCTGCTGCTGGTCCTGCATCGCTCTGCGCAGAAGACAGCCCACACCATGCAATAGCAATAATCGTCAGCACCAGTGGAACGCAGCCATCCCCACAGAGCCGCTACAGTCGCAGCGCTGCACCTGGTTGATGGACACCGAACGCGGTGTTTGAATTGAAGTCCTGCCGTCCACGAAGTGCGCCCGTACCGCTTACACCAACGTTGGTGTGGCGTACACAATCCGCCAAGTTGAAGCGACGCCACGAGATGGCTACACACACTATAATGACGGCGGGGCGGCGCATCGTCCGCGCCAAGCCGCGCCGCCGGCTGTCCAGCCGCCTCCACTGGCTGCGCAGCGCCGCCAAGGCGAAGGTGGATGTCGTGGCGCAGCAGGTGCTAGACCATGACGACGGCATCTTCCGGGCCGTGCGCGCCAACGACGTGGAGTCGGCTCAACGTCTAATTGACGCGGACGAGCAGTGTCTGACGCTGCGCGACTCAGTGGGGGCTGCCCCCGTCCACATCGCGTTCCTCTTCGGCCACTACGAGCTGGGCAAGCGTATCGTGCTGCGCTGCCGGTCGCTTGCCGCACTCACGTACACGTCGGGGAACGACCACGAGCCGTCGCCGTACGAGGGCGAGAACATCCTGCACATCGCCATTATCCACCGCCAGACGCAGCTCGTGCAGTGGCTCGTGCAACAAGCACCGCAGCTGGTCCGCGCGGAGACCACGGGCAAGTTCTTCGGGCCCACCAAAGCCTGCTACTTCGGGGGCACGCCGCTGCTCTTCGCGCTCGCCTCCAACCAGATCGACATGGCGCTGCACATCCTAGACGCGGCCCAGCAACTGCAAGAGGGACCACTCAAAGAGGACGACGCAGAGGCGCTCGCGTCCATCTTCACGTGTGACAGACACGGGAACAATGTGCTGCACCTCGCAGTGATCCGAGACCTGCCCGACGTCTACGACTTCGCGCTGCGGTACGTCATGAGGTTGCTGTCTACCGCAGAAAAGCGGTTCGATCCGACCAAAGTCGGCCCGACGATCCCCGAAGAGAAGCCGCTCGACGAGGTGCATGAAGTGGAGAGTATGGTTGTCGTGGAGAAACCATCGCGCCCGCAGTCGCCCGTAGAAGAACCCAGAACTCCGTCTGACGACTTCCAGGAGGGCGAAATCAACCTCGTTGCGTTCCTCAAGAGTGCAAGCGACTCGGGGTACACACAAATGATCCACTTCCTGACGCAGCGAAACTCGGACGAGCTGACCCCGCTGTCACTCGCCGCGGCCATCGGCCAGCAGCGAATGTTCCAGCACCTATTTCACCACTCGTCATCTGTCGCGTGGCGCTACGGTCCGATCACTGCGTTCCACGTGCCCTTGTTCGACCTGGAGCAGCCTGAACTGCGACCAGCCCCTGACCTCGGGCGCTTCCAGCGCGTTCACGACTTGATTGCGTCGCTGCCGTACCCGCTGGCACCCAAGGGACGGAAAGGCTACCGCACTGCCATCCAGTGCCTCTGCTCCACCGAGAAAATCTCGAGCACGCTGCCAGACCACCACGTTGCCATGCAAGAAGTCGTGTCGAGGCGCCTCGAGATGCTGAAAATGCTGGAGATCCAGCAGCTTCTGCACAAGAAATGGAAATATGTCGGAAGAAAACGCTTCCTTTGGCGTCTGGCCATCTACAGTGTATTCCTCCTCCTGCTCAATGCAACGACACTCGCTCCGTACAGCAAGTACACCGATGGTTCAAGTGGTGAGGCGGTGGGATTGGGCTTTGCTGAAGCGGGGGCGCTAGTCCTGGCGGCACTGAAGTTCTCAAACGAAAGCAACCAAATGGTGCTCAACTTCAAGGGATACATCACCGAAGGAGGCGCTGGCCGACTCGACAATGTCTGCACCATCGTCACAAGCTTGTCGCTCTTCGCGTCAACTGCTGCGCGGCTTGCACATCAGCAAGAAGTGGGAGACGCCCTCGGAGCTGTCGCGCTCATATTTGCGTGGTTTTACTTGTTTTTCTTCCTGCTGGGATTCCGAACGACCGGGCCGTTTGTCATCATGATCTTGCGGATGATTGCCAACGACGTCGTGCGCTTTTTACTTGTTTACAGCGCGGTTTTGATCGGATTCTCTCAGGCGATCTACGTTGTACACGACGGTCGAGTTGGCCCACACGCATTATTCGTGCGGATGCGAACGCTGCTAGTCATGGGCTTCACGGGCGAGGTGAACTATGACGACAACTACGGGTCGGGTGGGAGAATGAACCCGTTCACGCAAGTGCTGGTGCTGTGCTACGTTATCCTGGTGATGATCATCCTCGTGAATCTACTCATCGCCATGTACGTCAGCTACTGTAACGAAGTTGATCTACGTCGCGTGCCTAACATTGCGCTTTGCGGTCGGACAGGATGGGGAACACGTACAGCGAGGTGTTGGAGGAGTCGGAGCAGCGTTGGTTTGCCGAACGAGCGAATATCATGGCCGCGATCGACAACCAATGCCCTGCTGAGTGGAACGATCAGGCTCGAAAATTGTTCGCCATTCCGCTGCAGAATCGTAGCGGCGACGAGATGCTGTACCTTGAGATGGAAGTGAAGAAACTCGACGAGTGGATGCACGACGATGGTTCATCACCAGACAAATAATTATTCTGCAAAAGGGGAGTATTATGATTCGTTAGATATTTACGCAGCTGGGGGAGACAAAGGCCGTCGCTCGGTCACGATAGGCTCGATTTGTACAGCAATGCTTGGAGCGAGGCATTCAGCTGGGCCCATCATTGGAACAGAGAGTTCAGCCTTGTTTGATGTCTCAATTTGGTTTTTGTCTGCACAGCCTTGTACAACACCAGGAGTCATTGCTGGTATGTTTAGTAAAGGACCTCGTTCACGCTTCCCCGAGTTGGCGTTTGCATGTGCAAGCTTTGTGTGTAGCAACTGGTCCAGCATGCTTTGCTGGGATGTCAGTCGCTCGCGAAGAAGTCGATTACGGTCTTCCAAGTCCTGTTGGAGCTTGGCAGAAGATAACGGAACGGGGATTCCTTCCGTCTGAGTCTCAGTAGTTTTGCTGTTGTCGCTCTTGTTTTCGTGCAGATCCGTTTGATGCACCTGCAGTCGCCTTAAGATTGCGTCCTTGACGCAACGACGCGGGTCGTGCTCGCCACGATCTCGTATTGGTTCAACATCTACGCCCTTTGTACTTGCGTGTGGTATTTTATCAGCGCGATACTCCCGTGATAGTTGGAGTTGCTCAAACAAGTGCTACATAATGGCATACCCGGACCACAATGTTAGCCACTGCTGAACCCTCATTGACTGGCACCAGCCCTACCGAGCTCACCTGCATGCGCGCGATCTTGATCTTAGCTCTTGGGTCGCTTTCTTCTTTATCCGAAACTGAGCCGTCTTCATTTGGCGCGAAGCGTACAGTGTTTCTTCTTGGTGCGGCTTTTACCAGCCTTGAGTTCTCCGTCTGAGAGGCTCTCGTCATCTTGGTGATCGAGGGCGGAACAACCGCTGCCGCAGCTCGCAGCTTCTCCACCTCCTCCTTTAACTGCGCCTTCTCACTCTCATGGTGCTGGATGATCTTCAGTAGCGCCTGCACGCCGCGGTCGTACTCGGCCATCCACTCGGCCTCCTTCCGCCTCAGCTGCTGCGTCGCCGCGGCGTCAGCCTGATGCAGCCGGCCTCGGAGCTCCGCCACCTGTTGCTCAGCGCGTCGCCGCGCCGTATCAACGCCTTTCAGCTGTGCGCGTAGCTTTCGATTCTCATCCAACAGCGACGCGAAGGTCCTTCTGGCAGCCATGCCGGCGAGTGCGCACGAAACGACGCGAACTGGGACTGTAGCCATCACGTCACGTTGGACTCACTTCAGTTTTTATCGTCTACGCTTCCAGGCAATAGTTCGCAAAATGATTACACACTTGTATGGTCGTTTGTATTGATTTGCCTCGATCAGGGTACGAAACTTGCCACAACCCGTAGTATTTGAACCAATCTGGGCGGCTTACAACCGCCGAGGAGCAATACAGTACAGTAGTGCGTCACAAAGTCTGCGGTCCAGCAGCGTGCTAGCCCCTGTACCTCGAGATGAAGCTCCTCCTCCACCGCGGCGCGGCCCTTGTGGCCCAGGCGCGCCACATGAGCAGTCTGCGTGAGCAGGCCGTGCGCGTCATGGCCGACAAGATCCGCTCGGACCTCGAGTCCAACCCGAACCTGTGGCTGAGCGCGTCCGCCGTGGTGCGTTTTGATCCGCTGCCTCCTACGTCTGTTGCCTCCGTGCCAATGCGCTAACAATTGCAACTTTGCGTGTGCTCTATACGTATATAGGACGAGCCTACGGTTTCCATTCTGCACCCGGCGCCGGGCTACGCTCTCGCGGGCAGCAGCCCCGAGGTGCACCGCGACCTGAGCCTCGACTTTGACAAGTGCGTCAGACACCTAAGCTACCACTGCAATTCGTATACCATAGAGCTAACCACTGGCGTCATTGCTACTGCAGGTCAGTGAGTGATATGGAGGTGCCTCTGGCCTACCTGCCGACGGACCCGAGTAAGCTGGCCGACCCCTTCACGCTCGTGGAGCAGGACATGGTGAGCGTCACGGAGAGCATCAAGCGCATCCTAGGCTCGGACCACCCGGTGCTGGAGGCGGTCGCGCGCTACTTCTTCGAGCATGACGGCGGCAAGAAGGTGCGCCCCACCATGGTGCTGCTCGTGGCGCGCGCTGCCGAGGCCCACCGCCGCGCTACTGGCGCCCCGCTGCCCGAGACTCAGTCGGAGGAGTACACGCACGCCGCGCAGCAGCGTCTCGCCGAGATCACGTACGTTGCCACCTAGAACTGCGCTGAAAGATGCTGATACTGACCGACTATGAATGCCTGCAGTGAGATGATCCACACGGCCAGCCTGATGCACGACGACGTCATTGACGAGGCCGACACGCGTCGTGGTCGGCCGTCGGTGAACAAGGTGTTTGGCGGCAAGATGGCTGTACTGGCCGGCGACTTCCTGCTCGCGCGCTCCTCCGTGTCGCTGGCACGGCTGCGCAACCTGGAGGCCGTCGAGCTCATGTCCACATCGATCGAGCACCTGGTCAAGGGCGAGGTCATGCAGATGAAGAACGCGGACGCGCGCGACGATATCACGCCGTTCGAGTACTACCTGCGTAAGAACTACTACAAGACGGGCTCGCTCATGTCCAACAGTTGTAAGGCCGCGCTGGTGCTGGGCAAGCACGACGAGCGCATCTGCGACCTGGGCTTCGCATTCGGCCGCCACATCGGCCTCGCCTTCCAGGTAATACTGCTGGTAGTACAACGCTCTTGTCCGCTTCGATGGTCGTCGCATGAGCTAATCAGTGTCTCTTTGCTGTTCTTTCTTGGAAACGCGGCAGTTGATTGACGACGTGTTGGACTACGAGGGCGTGAACACGGGCAAGCCGCTGCTGGCCGACCTCAAGTCCGGCCTGTCGACGGCCCCGCTGCTGCTCGCGCAGGAGGAGTTCTCCGTGCTGCGAGAGCTGGCCAAGCGGAAGTTCTCCAAAGAGGGAGATATCGAGATGGTTCGTATTAGAAGCTCAATCCAAGCACGCTCCTGTGGTGGACAATGTATGAATATATGTACTAATGGTGGTTTTGTCCCGCGTTGCAGGCGAGCGAGCTAGTGGAGAAGAGCACAGGCATCGAGCGGTCCAAGGCGCTGGCCATCGGCCAGGCAGAGTTGGCGGCCCAGGTGGCCATGCAGTTCGCTCCTTCACCAGAGCGGGATGCCATGGTGCGGCTGGCGCAGCGTGTCGTCTACCGATCCAAATAGAGCTACAGTGAGAAGATTTGAAACACTCGCATGCAGTACAGGACGCCGTCGACACGACGGGATAACAAATGATAAAAAGTTGCCAGGACTCAAACGACTTGTGCGGTCTGGTCGGCCACTTGCAGACCTGCCCAGGAATATTGCTACTCTGCGGCGTTATCAATTAACATTTTCACTTTCTGTGCTCGTTGCATGTGCCAGTTAGGTTGGAGAAGAATCGAGCCCCTTGTCCCAGAAGAAGAATGAGAAGGCTCCAACCTCGTTGGGCATTTCACCATTTTGCCATTGCAGCGTGAAGTCCCAGACGTCGAGAAGAAGCACGTTGACAACAATGGGGATTCAACTGCGCAAGCTGATGCGCTCTCGCGTGATCGTGGTGTTTGGCGCTACGAGTCGCATCGGGCGCTCAGCGATGGAGGTATTGGCCGCGCAAGAGCAGGTGTCCGTGGCCCTCGTGGCGGCCGTCGAGAGCACCAAGGACCCGCGCGTCCTGCGGCTCAAGCACGCGACCAACTGCTACCTCGTGCAGTGCAACTTCGCACAGGGCGGGGAGGACTCGCTGCGTCGCGCCGTGAGGAACGCAGACGCCGTGCTCCTCGTCCCGGCGCTGTCAGAGAGTGGGGTGCGGTTCTCGAGGCGCGTTGTGGACGCTGTGGCGGCCGAGCAAGTCTCAAGGCTCGTCGTGATCAGCAGCATCCTGGCCGCCCCCGAGCTGCTGGCTCGTTGCCGTCAAGAGCACGCGAAGGAGCGACCGCCGACCGAAGCTGTTGGCGCGACGCCCACTGAAGTCGCCGCCCTGGAAGGGTACGAGGCCGTGGAGGTTCATGCTCGAGTCAAACTCCCCGAGCAAGGTCGTTGCGTGTCGCTGCGGATCCCTCTGCTGATGGAGACGCTGCTGTACTGCCGCGACGAGCTGCTGTTCGCCAACCGGTTCATTGGGTGCTTCGGCCTGGACACGCATGTGCCCTGTATCTCCGTTAGGGACGTGGGGTATGCGGCTGCGGAGGTGCTGGCAAACCCGAAGCGCAAGTACGAGATGGAGTACCGACTGACGGGAGGAACCGGTGCGAGCTGCTCGCCGAACGAGTTGGCGCGTTACCTCACGGCGTTGCTCGGACGCCAGATCAAGTACCGCAAGTTGAGCGACGCCGACTTCCTGCGAGTCATGAAGGACAAGCACACGCCTGAGCAAGTGGCGCAAGGCACGGTTGGTCTTCGGATCTTCCTCGAGGAGGCAGTAGAGAGCGAAGCCCGTAGTGATGATGCGACGAGCAGCCAAGACGCGAGTCGAACGCGACAGGGAGAGCCCCACGCGCTGCACCTGCCCGACGCATTCCGGAGCACGAGCAACTTTCGGCTGCTCACCAAGCGCGAGCAAATGTCTCCGCGCCAGTGGCTGCAGCGTCACGCGACTTTGCTGTTTGGGAAGAACCCGCAGAACCAAGTGCAGTTGTTCGTTGTCGGCTCGGGCGAGGCGCTGTTCCTCGAGGTGAGCAAGTTTGTGGCGAGTCAGATCACGGCACCGACAGCAATCCCCCCGAGCGAGGTCGGTGAGAGCGCTATTCCGACTGTTCTTCCGGGCCACCACCACCGTCGAGGCGTGGACGGAGGTCTCCAGCAGGCCAAAGTCACGCTGTGCACCGTCAAGGCGGCTCCGGGTAGTTCCGGACGAACTCGGGCGTCTGGAGTTCCGCTGCCACCAACTGTCTACCAACTGGAGGGCGCGCCGCCGTCTCCGATGGCTGACTTGCTGAAGCAGCTCTCGTCGCTGGACGTGGTGCTGCTCATCCCGCCGCTCCGACTTGGAGGCAGAGCCTGTCTTGACGTGGTGCGGGCCGTTGTCCACGCCGCCGTGCGCGCCAATGCCTGGGGTGTGGTGCTTGTGAGCTCGATCTTCGTTGGATCGCCTACGACCCAGCAGAGCGCCATCCTCGAGCAACTGGAGGAGATCGAGTCGTGCATCAAGACTTCGGGGGTCTCGTACACGATCCTTCGCCTGCCGCTCTTCATCGAGTACTTCTTGGCGCTGTCGCACTGCGAGGAAGGCAGTGAAAGTCTCGGCAGCGTGGAAGAGGAGAAGCAAGAAGCGCCCCCCGTGGATGAGCCTGCGTTTGAATCGGACCTGGAAGCAGCCCACGCCAACACGCGCGGCGATGACGAGGAGGCTGGAGAAGAATCGCCCGACTCGTTGACGTCTCCTCGGTCGCACATCATGTGGCCGCTACTGGAGCCATCCCTGGCGTCTGCGAGGGTATACTTGATGGCACTCGAGGACGCTGCCAAGGCGCTGGTCGCTGCCGCCTTCACCTTCCCACTGCACCGCGGCAAGACCAAGGAGCTCTACACCGTGAGCGTGACCATGAAAGAGGTGCAGCGAACCTTCCAGCGCCACGCCAACAAGGCTCGTCCCGTGCGTTTGAGCCGCGTGGATGCACTCGGTGAGCAGCCCGGCCGCGAGTTTTGGCGCGTTGCCTACTGGCCCCGCGCGCACACTCAGCAGTTCCTCGAGTGCGCCGTGGAGTTTGCGAAAGACGTGCAAATTGCTGCCGAGACGTCTGCTGCCGTCGGTGGGACGGTCGACACCAGCGCCATGGTGCTTCCTGTTTCGCAGAGTTTCGAGGACTTGACGGATCTCGCGCCCCTCACGCTGGACCAATGGGCTGAATTGAACTCCAAGCGCTACACGCAAGTACTCGCTGCTCACAGACCCGACGACTAGGCTCTGGCTGGCTGGCTTCGTATCAACTACCTCTTGTGTTAGCTATGTTTGTGCATCAAGGTTCACCTTGGATGCCAGCCAAGCCACCCCACATCCCCACATAATGCAGCACTCAAACGTAAGAATCATTGCTAATTTCATTTTTTTTTGTTGCATATTCACGCACGCGAGACGGCTCTCTCAGATCCGCAGTCACGATATGATAAGGCAAACAAGGTTGCTGCGCTTTGGCTGGGAGACCATTTTTCTACTTCGTGATTTTTATCGTGGAAGTGAAAGTTCTGCATGGTTGTTCACAGGCAGGTAACGTATAATAGCAAATAGTACACGGCGGTCTATTGTCTATTGTTATAGACCGCCCTCCAGAGCATGGGAGGGTGTTCTAAATGATAGGCGTTCAATTAAGACCGCGTTATATTTCATTCAAGTCAACACGATTTCAACCATCAATGCCAGTAGATGAATTGAATTGTTAGCAGCTAGATCTAGCTAAGTGGAAGCTACTCGTCGATCCAGACTTCATCAAATGCCTCGAACAGCTCGTCTACAGCGTCACTGGTGTCGTTGTCAGTAACCGTTTCGTTGCCATGAGCTTGCGCACCCCAAGCTGTACGGAATCGGGGCCCATACACGTCATGCTTGGCGATGAACCAGTCCTCCGAATCGTCGTAGAAGCCGCACTTGCCGATGCTCTTGTGCACGCAGCTTGGATCTCGTCTCGCTTGCGCCACCAATCTCGAAAGCATGCCGCCGAGATACGCCACCCGCGTTGCCGAAAGTGGGCCTCGGCACGCGAAGGCACGCTGCCACCCTCAGTAGCTATCCAGTCGATTGCTCGCTGCTTGATACTCAACTCGACGCTCTTAGCATTTTGGAGAATGAAGTCGAACAGCAAGGTTGTGCTTGGCTCCGACTACGAATGGCAACCTCTATGAATTCACAAACAGTAGTCAACCTGAACGATAGTGCAGCTGCTGCGGTGGTCATCTTGCCTTGATGGTGTACGACGGTGTTCTATTCGAGGGCGTTCTATATGATGGTGTTCTATTAGTTGTAGAACGCCCTACAGCAGGGCGCTCAATTCACAGGGCGTTCAAATACTTTACCGCGTACTATTCGGTATTATACGTTAGTTTACACTAAAGATGTTCAGAAGTATTAATATTATAATAACCCTCCGCAATCTAAAACTCTTTGAAAGTCGACGCGTTTACTTCTAATTCGTGTTTGTATCGAACCTGTTGTATATTCTTTAGAGGTCGGTGCAGTAGTTGGTGAACTACCGGTGGAACTACGCATACTGCAGCTTTCGACAACCCTAGCAGTCGGACGCAGGCAGATGCTGCGGCTGCGAAACAGGCGCAGGAGACGCCTGTGGATGGCTTTTGTAGCACAACATTTAACATAAGGACAAAGTTGAGTCAAGAAGCATGGTTAGTTGATGATATATACGGCCATCTTGTTGCGCCATATAAGCTTCTCCGTTGTATACCATAGTGAAGATAAGTTACAAGCCAAAGGATCTGTTTTCTAGATGCTGATTGGATAACACAAAGGGCGACTTAGGGCCATTCATAGGAAAGAAGCCACCGCTTGCTGGCAGCAATATGATAAGCCGAAGGATGTGAAGGAAGCAGGCTTTCATTGTCATCACTTCCGAAACTGACGGCAACAAAACAACCTACCTACATTGCGTGTACGCAACATTTCAAGTACTTACGACGATGACGATCGAAAAGAAGAACGCGGAGGCCTTCAACGGCAAAGGGTTCGCAATGTGGAAGGATAAGCTGTTGACGAACATCAATCACCTCGATCAGTTGTACAAGCGCAAGCAACTTGAGAAGGCGCTGCCCCCTGTCCACGTTTTGATGGCCGACTTTCTCCACGGAAGCCCGGAGAAGCCGCCGTCAGTCCCTGGGGATAGTGACCTCACTGAGAAGGAGAAGAACATCATGGCTTGGAACATGATGGACTGGGAAAGGAGCCGCGGGGACCTGCAAAACCTGCTGATTCAGGTCCTACCCAACTCGTTCCTGTCAACGCTTTCAGACCTAGTGTCGAACCTAGACCCATGCGAGGTAATGAAGGCCCTCGAGAAGGGGGCGATGTGGCTGGTCTGCTTGAGTTGTGTAACGGGGTTACACGCACAAGTGGCTACAGCCACTTGTGACTATAACAGACGCGATATCTGTTATAGGTACAAACACTTCCTCGGCCTTGATGTACGTTACATCAAGTGCCACATTCATTTACGGTCACCACGACGGGTGGCCCATAGACATTTAGGATTCCTATTGGTTGAAAGCAGCATCTTTTAACCAATGAGCGACATGCATAGCAGTGGAATTCTGCCAACCAGCCGTTGGCAGATTCCTAACTTAGAATATTACATTTAGAGGAAGTCAGAAAACATAAAACAAAAATAGCAGTTCTCATTTTAACCCAAAAACATTATTTGGATCGTTTATTTAGATTAATCTATACTCGGAGGCCCGAGTATAATTAACTCTAGTTTAAACTAAGCTACGCTTCCTCATACACGTGCGCATACGTGTAAGCTGTTGTAGTGGGCCAAGGTAGGCCCATTACACCTGGTAGCACTTTGTAGTCCGTCCAACGACCGACTAAGTGAGTTCGTACGTTACCGCACGAACACGGAGCCGAGAACCTTCCCATGGATACCGAGGTGCCCATGGAAAGCTCCACGACGCCTGCAACCCATGTTGCACGCGCTGACTGTCCCCACCTGTCAGACCCAGAGTGGGAGGCCCTCCAACGACTGTCAACAGTCATTGGTGAGGCGGCTGTAGCTACGATGCTGCGTACGCTAACGCCGACAGAGCAACACGGTGTTGCTCTGGGCTTCATCTTGAAGGAGCAGCGAGATGCTGCTGCCACTACCGCGGTGTCGTCGGGGACGACACCACGCGCGCAATCGCTGAAGCTCAACGTGAGCAACTACGTGGGAAGAGAGGGTGAACCTCTCCTCCGTTGGCTTGTCGAACTCGACACTGCCATTGCGGCTCGACGTATCGTCGACCCGTTGTCGAAGGTCGCGTTCGCCATGTCCTGCCTTGGCGGACTTGCGAGGAGTTGGGCGTACGGACGCCGACTCTCAGACCCTACGTGCTTCAGCACGTACGAGGTGTTCAAGGAGGAGCTCAGACAAGCGTTTGAGCCCCCGCAGAATGAGTTCCGGTCGAGGGCGGAGTTCCTCGACCTGCAGCAGGGCAAGCATGACGTCCATGCTTACGCTCAGAGAGCACGGTACTTGGTCTCGAACATCGTGACCAACCCGATTGACGAGGCGACCAAGGTCGTCACGTTCATGAAGGGACTGAGAGATGGGCCTGTGAAGACCTATCTCTTCCGTGAGTACCCGAGTACTCTCGAAGCTGCGATCACTCTTGCCATGCAAGAGGTGAGGCGAGGCCGATGAAACCTTTATCGCCCAGGGGGGTCGTATAGCACAGCCCAAGAAGGTTCTTAGGGTGTAGACCCAGAGAATCGACTTGAGAGTCAACAGCAAGAAGATAAATCCAGAGGTTCGCAGCCGCAAAGCTTTAAACCCTGAGGATCACTCTCCTTGGTTGGCGTGGGTACCTTGTGTAATCCCTGTCGGCTCGTTTGTCTTTGACGGAACGGCACTTCACCAAACTTGAATATAGCCTTGAAGAAGCGCTGAGGTGTACGTCTAATCCAGAACGCACCTCGACACTAAAGGCAAAACCCAGAGAATCAGATCGCCCGAAACCCAGAATATCACAGATTCAGAGTTCAGGATTTCAGTCAACTCTGGGGTGAGGAACTCAGAAGACACCTTACCCAAATGCCTTCCTAGCTCGATAAAACCAACAAATACAGAGTATACAAACACTACAACTAGCCGTCACTTATTCTTTTGGACCCTTGGACGGTGGGTCACTCACACACTAGGCTCACTCGAGTCTGAAATTCAGGGGCCTAGCTCCCCTGAGACTCACACAAACGCGCACCACCTCCAGTACAGGAGGAAAATACAATCACTATCAGTTACCTTTCCCTTCACACAAGCAGTCAATACAAAATCCTGGAGGCGACTACTTAGCACCCCAGAATACCCTCTGGAATAATATGAAATGGGCTACCACGAGCACAGCAAGTGACCCAACTAGGATATGAAATAGATGGATCACTCCAGGAAGCTCAAGGCCGTCGCTGGTCCCCACCTAACTGGACTTGAGTTTGATGGAGTCCACACAGACGGCTGTCCTTCGCCGTTGATGTGCCCTTAGCGTCCCGCGGTCGTAGTCTCGGGTCCTCCGGATTTCCGTCGGCAGGCTTGGCCGAAGTCACTTGCGCAGTACAGGGTAAAAGGAACTCTTTATTAAGGGCTTATTTGTCCTGTCTTTTCTTAAGGGGAGAGTCACATTATCCCAACGCTTAGATTCGGCATTATCGCCACGATGAGCCAGGGTACGCGACGTCCTAGTTCTTCATGGCGGTCGTCGCCGCCTCTGGACTTGCTTCTTGATGCGCTCCCGGGCGTGACCCCGAGAGTCTACGCTCCCGCCGGGCGTGACTCCGGCTGCATGCGCTCGAAGTCGCTTGTCACATCACGTTCCGGTCAAGTCTCCTGGCTTCCTCCTCCGGGGTGCGCTTCCGTAGGCAGCTCCAACTCGACTTGGCTCCGGCAGGGAAAAAGGAACTCTGTTTGTCTTTATCGGCTACTTCTCTCTCTCTTACTTCTTTCTCTCTTCTGCATTCTTTTACGGGCAAATGTCTTCATTTCACTATGCTTGGGGTCAAGTATCTTGTCTTCAGTATGCCTTGGGTTCAGCGGTCCAAACTTGCGATCGGCTTGCGATTCCATCGTCGCAAGGCGTCCAAAGTGCCAAATGTGGGTCCTTGGACTTGGGTTCGTATGGTTATCGGTTCCCTCTCGACTCCTCGAAAGTATTCAGTCAGCAGATCTTCACTTCGATCTTCAAGGTCACGCATCACTTTGATTGCAGACTGACTCCCAACTGGCTCGAAACTCAGAGATTCATGTGATACTCTGGATCACTCCTGAGACTCAGTGGAATTCAGGGGAACTCTTGAGGGTTCTTGGGGATTCTTGGGTGTTGACTTGGGGAGTACTTGTTTTCGGTATGGGGAGTCCGGGTTCACACTCTAAATCCAGGGGATCACTTGGAACTCTGGATCACCTGTCCATCTGGGGTGATTCTCAGAGTCTCTATGTGGTACTCTGGATACCAAGTTGTATTCTTCACAGACTCGCGTTTGTCTCCACAAGTACAAACACTTAGCGGGTTGTACAGCTTCCGGCGCAAGTTCACGGTAGTAGTGGGGGGTGGTTCTCAGGAGATATAATCCATAGTAGTGCTCTGACCCACAGCAAGATGAGGTGTACTCTGGGATACGTTCTCCAGAGACACTTTCCGCCAGACTTTAGGCACTCATCGTAAGGGAAAGTCCGGGACTGGACTGAGTGTTCTTCTGAAATCCTGGGTGTGCACTCCCAGGATCCACACTTCCAGTCAGTTGGGCCCATCTGCGGTCAGGCACTGGATTCATCCCACTGGATCACTTCTCTCCCACAGTCGCCATCCGTGTCACACGGGTACAGCCGTACTCATCCAAGCTTATCCACCAATCATAGTTCGATACCAGCTCCGAGTCGACAGGGTGACGGCACATCATCGCCAATTTCAGGGAACCGCCTCGTGTCAACCGCCCCTCCTGGTCCGGGTCCATCAAAGAGGAAATCACCCCGAACTGGTGAACCATGGCCAGGCCACAAAAACACCGAATTCGAGGCGCCCTGGAGATCGATGCGGCCGTTGCCCTCTGTCGACTCCCAGGATTTCACACACTTCGGCCCCCTGTCTCCCCAACGGTTGGTCGGGGCCGATCTTCAAGGTTCTCTTCTCAACCGCAAAAACTCCAACGGGCGGCGTACAATCACATTCCCATTTCACAAATCATCGACATGGCGGACGCATCCACGGACGGCAAGCCGGCGGCGACATCGGCTCAAGGCACAGCGCCCGCGTCTCCTCCAGCGCAGCAACGCGCGGTCGACGCCCCTGCATGCGCCCCTCCTGAGAGCGACGACAGTGCGCAGGCGGACAGTAGCGGCGACGCTTCGACTGGCGTTCCTAAGGGAAAGGCAAGACAAGTCACTTTCGCCGACTCGGAAAGCAAGGCGTCCGACGACGAAGACCAGGCTCCCGACACCGACATGCGCGAGGCTGATGGCGGTGCCTCAGCTGACGCTGCAACTCCAGAGGCCGGAGTCGTAGACTCAGAGTCCAAGGCTCCCGACGCGGAGGAGGCGGCGTCAGGTGCGGCTACGGCGAACGCTCCTGAGTTCAAGTCGCCTCGTCACGCGACAGTGACCGACGTCCAGGGGCTCATCCTCTCGGGCATGCTGAAGGACAGCGATGTGGAGCTCCCGGAGTTCACGATCCCTGATCGCCCACCACACTGGCGGCTCCCGACGCCGCCCGATCTCGGAACCAACGCGTACCTCGTAGGAGTTCCAGCGATCACGAGGGACGTTCGCGATGGTGCATTCGCTACGGAGGGCTACGGTGGCGTCACCACTCTGATAGGCTTCGAGGAGTTGTCGGACGATGACCTTCAGTGGCTCAGGGAGGTCTGTGGTGCGGACGCTGGGTCCGGCGTGTTGCGGCCTCGCAGTTTACCCCTCTCGGCCTACGAGTTGGACCGTTCTCTGAATTCCATCAGCATTCGTCGTGAAATGGCTTCGCTCCTGCAGCACTTCGACAGTACAAGATTCGCGGAACGCGTGTTCAAGATGACCGGCTACTTGCGCCGCACTCTCGGTGCATACAAGCATATGCGGTCTCTGGCTGAATCTCAGCAGGGCTTCGCAGCGGTCGACGAACTGGTCCACGTGAAGCGCGAACTCAAGGAACGAAAGCGCGCATGGAAGTTCACTCGTGATTACTGGTTCCAAGAGGTCCAAGAGGCCCTCGGCAAGTCAGAATCCGTGAAGCACGAGCACGAGGCTGCACTGCAGCGTCAGAAGGCGCGATATCAAGACGAAATTGATGCCCTCGAGTCCGAGAAGGCGCAGCTCAAGGCGCGTTTGTCCGACTCTGAAACTCAGGTGCGAATCCTGAAATCGCGCCTCGAGTCTGCTACCATGGATCCCTGGAAACTCTCGGATTTTCTCCAGGAGCACACGGACTTCACGGGAAACTGGGAGCGCCTTCACGACCTCTTCGGGCTCTGCATCAACGACTCGAAACCACCCGAGGCCTGGGACACCGTCATCAGCGTCACGGCAATGGACAAGCGCAAAGCCGCGGTGGCTCCGTATCCTGAGAAGAGCACGCGCATGCCTCCGTCTTCTGGGTCTGGATCTGGACACCCTACGCGTCCTGAAACTCTGGATCTCACAGGTCCTGGGAGTAAACCCAGGCGTGGGGCGACTTCTGGTTCAAGGTCTCAGAATTCCAAGGGACCTCAGGGCTCGAAGAAGAGTCAAGGTTCCAAGAAATCCAAGGATTCTGAGTCGTCGGGCAAGTCGCAGCAGTCCACGGGTTCCAAAGTTCACAAGGTCCAGCGTCGTCCCACGGACACCAGCCTGGTCGCGACTCTGTGCGTCGTGCTGGTGAGAAGACTGTGGTATCCAAGGAGGCCGCGCACACGATGCTCCCTGGGGGTGTTGTCTGGAAGGAGATCCGTCCAGATGTGCGCCAGGCTATTCTCGCCGGGCCCAAGTACGACAGCGCCATGGAATGGATTGGCAGCGACCGAGCGGCTCACGGACATTTCCGACAACCACAGTTGATCAAGATGCTCGTGAGCATGATGTATTGGCGTCGCCTGGACAAGACTCCATGGAGCAAGTACGTTCCTGAGGCTTACTACGAGATGGCGGATGAGCGCCTGGATCGACGTCTCCGACGTGGAGAAGTCCCACCACCCTGGAACCTTGATGATCACGTGGTGTATCCTGACGAAGACGCGGACTCCACCGTGGACGACCCTGAGGATGACCCAGACTACAAGCCCCCGGCTGAAGACCCAGAGGGAAGTCCTTCCAGCAGCTCCGAGGAAGAAGTGGAATACCTCGCCTCTGAGCCTCTGGTCGCTGACGATGACGCTGAAGAGGACGACGCGGCTGAAGAACCTCCAAAGGCCTCCGGCAAGCGCAAGTATTCTGGGTCTACTGACAAGTCCCAAGATCCCAGCCCCAAGTCCAAGAAACAGCGTCGCAAGGAGCCTCAGAAGCCCAAGTCTGGTACCCAGAGTTCAAGTGCGGCACGAGCGTCCAAGGTCGCTGCGCGTTCCAAGAAACCTTCATCCCTCGCATGCAAGTCATACTCAGAGTTGACTGCTGAGGAGCTGGCGACGATTGAGGTTCCTGAGGACGACGAAACTTCTTGGCGTATCCATGGGATCCTGGTGCAGTATCCAAGTTCGACCAAGAGTGCGTCATGCCAGACTCCCGGGTTTCCTGAGTACGAGATCCACAAGTTTTCGTACGACGTGGTTCATGAACGCTGGAACCGCAAAGCGTACCAAGAAATTCTGGATTCCAAACCTTGGGTGACCATGCTTCAGGGGCGCATCCGGGTCTTCTACTGCCATGAGCGGGACATGCTCGCTACGAAGGCCCTCAAGTTGGTGGAGGACATCGTGGACGCCATGCACAAGCACGCTCAGGCCATCTGGGAACGGGGGCACTGGGTGCCTATTCCGACCGAGGCTGAGGAAGACATCGCTCTGGACTCCAAGCGCCGGTCGCGTCGCAATGCGCTTCGTAGGACGTTCAAGGCACTTTTGGAGCGGTCTCAGAATACTCCTGGGTTCATTCCCTCCTTGTTGCACGAGCCCGGCCTCTGGAAACTTCCTGACAAGGTCTGCTATTGGATCTGGGAGGATCCCAGGGTCCGAATCCTGGGCGGCCCCCGGTGCGACGACCTTGAGACTCAGCTGGCGGCACTGAACTTGCGCGAGCCGGCTCGAGTGCAATGGAACACGGCCGACGATGAGGAGTGGCTCCAGTATGTGCCGGAGCGCATCCAGAATAACATCAAGCCTGCGGCTATCCGCAAGCTCAATCCGCTGTCACTTGCGTACCAGTGAGAGTGTCTCTCTGCCAGAGTCCTGAGGATTGCTTGCATTCTGCATGTCGTAGCGTAACTTCTCAATAATACCCAGGATTCCATCTTGCCTCAGAGTTTCCTTCAGAGTTTCATCATCTTCATAGTCGCCCCTTGGGCTGCCTTCATTACTGTACCAAGTCTTCTTATCCATATTTTCGAAAAGCTCATCACTCAGCGTCGCGCCGAAGCCTCAGCACTGTCACTTTCTCCATAATCAAATCAATTCACATTCGCGTTTCTATCTCCATTCTTCACACATTCCATCGATCTTCTCCAGAGTTTCACTGCGTTACCCAGGATTTCGTCTTCTGAATTTCACGTGTGACTCTGGATCATTGTCACCCCAGAGTACTAAACTCCTGGGTGATCATCTCCGGCTTGCATGGCCTGGAAACGGGCTCGCGCTCTCGCGCCTTGGTTGAACTCGTAGAGTAAAGCGCCGCAGTTGAGCTTCGACATAGGCAACCACTCAGTCTCATCATAGCCCTTCCACTTCACAACATACTCACGAGTCCGCTTTGACGTCCGAGTTCGCTTGGTCCAACGCAGATCCAGAATTCGTTCCACCTCATATTCATCATTCGCCGTGTCAGGTTCCCAGCTATCCTCAGGTAGTAGGCCGCGTCGAAGTCATCATCTTCATCCACGTCAATCTCTACAGTAGGCCTCTTCGGGAACAGTGCTCTGGGTTTCAAGCGGCTCACGTGTACCCAGGGATTCACGCGATATCCCGTGTTCTCGACCCTGAGTTTCACGCGAAAGTTGTCGTGGATCTCCTGAATCCTGAAAGGTCCATGCCACATGTGGGCTAGTTTACGGCTCAGACCTGGCTGTATTTTGGGTATATACAGCCAGACGGCGTCACCAGCTTCGAAACCTGACTTCAGACGATCTGACAGCTCCTTCCACTTCCGGGTCTGCTCGGCAGAACGTGCTCGCTTGGCCTTCTTCTGAAGATCTTCTGCGCAGGCCTGTGCATAGCTGTAATCGCGTTGCAGTTTCCTGCGCCACTCGTACGCTGTGCGCTCCTGGACACTTGACGGTCTGGGTCCTAGCATAGCAGACACAGTGCCATGTGCGTCCCACCCGTGCACTAAGAAAAAGGGAGTATCCAGACGCGTAGCATCGAAAGAGGTATTCAGGGCGAACATCAAACGTTCAGCATGGTCGTCCCAGTCACTCTGGTCTGCTTCAGCGATGTACGCACGAACGCTACGCACAACTGTCTGCACCGACCGCTCTTGCTGTCCGTTCGCCTGGGGGCGGTATGCCAGAGTGGCTCGCTGCTTGCTGCCCAGAAGTTCACGGAATCGCGTGAATACTTCACTCATGAACCTTGGATCCTGATCGTGTCGCAGCATTGAGCTCGCTCCAAACCTCCTGAAAACCTGCTCCTCGTACACTTCAGCGACGTCTTGAGCTGTCGTTGAACTCATAGGTTTACACATGACGAACCCTGAGAACGAGTCTTGAAAGAGCAACAGGAAAGTGTTCCCACGGTCAGACTTGGGCAGGTGCGTCACGAAATCCATGGATACAACTTCAAACGGCCTCCTGGGTTCGATGTTTCCAGGGGATGGCCCTGCATTCTGAGGACGCCCCTTACCGCTAGCGCAGTCCAAGCATTCTTTAACAAACACTTCCACGTCCGCGTACATGCCATGCCAGTAGAACTCAGAGCGCAATCTCTTATACGTCCTGGTGATCCCCTGGTGGCCACCCTGAAAATCTTCATGAGCGTAATGCAAGATGTCCGGTTGTAGTGCCTTCGGAACCACAAGCCTGAGTTCATCGACCATGTCTCTGGGGCGATCCCGCGTAGAACGGCTCAGGCGATACAGGACTTCTCTGGAATCCAGCACAAAGTCATCGGCGACCTTCGCAAGCTTCCTCGCCTGGGCGTGTGACAACTTGCTCATGTCGCCCTTCAGAAAATCCTTGAGTTGCAAAAGGTGGTCATCCTTGTCTTGATGCACCTTGATCCGTCGCCAGCGTTCGGCCTGGTATTCCAGAGGACCCATAGGTTCACCTTGGTCTTCTGCCCCCTGAGTTTGCGCTCGGGTCATGACAGCGAAAACCTTGGCGGCCACGGGCAACGGGGCGCACTCTGGTCCAGGGATACCCAGAGTGTCATCACCCTGAGAGCCATTCTCCTGAGTTCCAACGCTCAATAACACCTTAGGTTTCACTAACTTCTCGTGAATCTTGGACACCAACTGTAGATGTACTCGCTCGTCAGCGTCTTCGACCTTCCAGGATTCGCCGAGTGCTAGGGTCTTCGACGTCAGGTAGTCTGCGGCTTGGTTGAATTCTCGTTTAACATGTACCAAGCGGACTGACTTGAACTTCGTCTTCAACACCTCGTACTCGGCCAATTTCCTCTGGAGGTTGGGCTGATTGCAGTTGATGAGACCCTGGGCTTGCTGAATGGCGATTCTGGAGTCTCCTACCACGACAATGTCCTGAATCCCACGTTCGATCGCCAGGTTGAGTCCCTTCAGAAGTCCATGATACTCTGCGTCATTGACAGTCACATCTTCCAGAATGAACCCCTGGGCATCTAGGATCTCCCATCCAGGAACATGCCACAGGATGCAGCCACAGCTTCCCTGTCGTGTAGACGTCTTGGCTGCGCCATCGAAACTCAGAATGCAACCCTCGTAGTCCGCTTCCAGCATCTCCATACTGATAGGCACAGGCGGTTTGACGCGCCCCTTGGCTGGGATCAAGTTCTCAGCGACTTCATCCAAGTGTTCCCTGGGGGTAATGCCTGCACCCAGGATCGCAGCCAGTCCGTCTTCATCGCGTTGAACCCTGCGTATCTCCAGGTTCCAGTGCGACAACTTCAGGCCCCACTTGACAGTCCGACCATCTGCCGACTGAGACGTCAGCAACCACTTCAACACAGAGTATCTCGTGTAAACGACGATCTTAGGGCTGCCTTCAACCAGAGTGCGAAACACTTCTAGGACTCTCAGGATCGCGGCCACCTCCTTCTCAGCGATGTGGTACCTCAGCTCGGCGTCATTCAGAACTCGTCCTGTGAACCTCACTGGGTGCACAATTCCATCATACTCCTGGCCCAATACAGCAGATGCTGCCCACGGGTTCGCGTGGGGAATAATCACAAAAGGCCTGGAGCGGTCAGGATGCAGCAACAGCGGAGTCGAGACGATCTTGCGCTTCAGAATTTCAAAAGCTTCCTGAGCTCTGGACAAGTCTCTCCTGAGTTTCACTTGTTCCTCGGTTAGCTCGTACAGAACAGCCGCGATCACAGGAAGGTCTTCAATAAACTTGTTGTAATAATTCAGACTTCCCATGAAACTCTGGACCCCCTTCAGTGTTGTCGGAAACGGCAAGTCTTGGACGCCCTTCGCGATTTTTGGAGTTGCCCTGATACCCTCGGCACTGATCTCGTGCGAGAGGTATGGAATCGACAGCTCCCAAATTCGCTCTTGGGGAGACTCACAGAGATGTTCCAGTAACGTAGACGGAAGAGCAGCGCGTTCAAATCTTGGCACAGCTGATCCCAGGTTGGTGCACCGTGGGCAATGTCGTCAATGTACGAGCTTCGACCCAGAACAGGACCCATCTGAGAGGGCGCCGGGATATTACGCTGGAAAACCGTAGTCTCGTCTGTCAACACTGAGAGCCGTGGCTCAGCGTCCTCTGAAATCCTGGGTTCCCCAGGGTTTAACCCCAGAAAATCCAAGACGTCTTAGTCCACTTCAGCCTCTTCTTCAGGGGAAAGTCGCAAGAATCCCCACAGGCAATTGTTGAGGACTGCCTGGTAGATCAGCGGCGCATTCTTGAGACCGAAGGGCATCCTGACCCACCGGTAGTGCCCATAGGGACAGACAAACGCAGAGATCAACTTGGCTCTCTCAGTCATCTTGATGGCCCAGAAACCACTCGCCATATCCAAGCTCATGAACCACATTGCCGACTCGAATCCGATCAGGAGGTCATCAATGAGCGGCAACGGGTAGTGCGAGAGTTTGATGAAGCCATTCACCACACGATAGGCAATACACATGCGGATGTCAACGCCGTTCTTCTTCAGGACGATGACAATCGGAGATGCCCAGGGTGATGTAGAAGTCTCAATCAACCCGTTCTCCAGGAGCTTCTTCAGAAGTTCATACACCTTGGTCCACAGGTGTGGTGCGATAGACCTTGGACGCTGGGCAACAGGTTTAGCGTCGCCTACATCTAAGTCACAGACCACCCCACGGGCAGGTGGAGGCGCAGCATTGCCGTCTCCCAGGAAAATCTTCCGATGATACTCCAGAATTCGCCTCACTTGGTTTTCCATCTCAGGCGTCGTTTTCCCAGGGGCCCTAACATCAGCTTCTTCGATCTTACACTGAGGTGTCAGGTCCTGTATCTCGGGGAGCATCACCAACTGGTCACGCAACTGTGAGAGCAACTCGCTACCTTCGCGCATGTAAACTGCAGGCTCATAGTCGAGATCCTCTGTGGAAACCTTCATGCAACGTTCATACTCCTGCCTGAGCCTCTCCAGCGGAGTCCCAGGCATCCCTGAAATCGGGATATCCCAGTAATCTTCAACGGCACCCTGAGAATCATCATCATTCACTTCGAAATCCAGAGCATCGCTGCCTTCACTTGTTGATCCTGAGAATCACAGCCAACTTCAACCTCTAAACTCAGAGTTTCAGTGGCCGTATCGCATTCGGGACTCGTGCACTTTGGTATCTCGTCAGTTTGCATGGTCGCGTCGATCATTGTGTCCTTGAGAACGTCGTCCAGGTCGCTTGTGTCAACAGCGACGTCTCGGAATTCAGGGGGATCTTCAGGAGGCACTTCATCAGTTTGGGTTGATGCATCCTCAGCGAATCGCACACGACGAGCTTCCGGTTTTCTGAGGATCGAGGCGAGCAGCGCCATGTCAGGTCCTTTTGCAGGCCGCGACAGGATCTTCTTAGGCCACTGATACTCTGGGGTCTCCACACACGATGGCTCCAACGGAGCTAAGCGTTCTGCGCGCAGCCGTCCCTCACGCGACTGAACACTCTCCAGAATGAGAGTTTCCCACTCACGATACGCAAAGGAACCGGGGCGTACGAAGCGCCCAGCCCGCGGAAAGAAGCCGTATTCCACTATTCGAGCGACCGGAGTTCGGTTGTGAATGCAGACGTCCTTGTCGGAGATGTTGACCACCTTCACAGCGACTGGCCAAGATCTCGACGCGTAGATCAGGTGCGTTACCCAGCGGTCACCGCGCCCTGCCCACACAACCTCACGCTGTGGGTTCGTCGATCCATACGAAATCTTCACCACTCTGGATTCCCCAGGACCCAGGTACCAACTTCCCGTAGTTTCCACAGGCATGTCGACACCCAGGCGATCCTCTGGATTCCATCCACACATCATGATCGCTTCTTCATCTGGCAGTGTTACGAGACCTTCTCGAATGCTGATCCTTACTCCAGCTGCAAACATGAAACTCATACCCAGAAGTACTTCGATCCCTTCGCCGATGTTAGCAACCCAGACATCCAGGAGATACACCACCCTCGGGCCGAGAGTGATCTTCACCTGGGCACTGGCGCCGATATACGTCGGAACGCCTCCCATTCCAGACACCATGGTTTGTTTGTGCGACTTGAGTCTGAGTCCGAGCTTACGCGCTAAGTCGAAACTCACAATATTCACAGTCGCACCGGTATCCAGGAGAACTTTCGTCCGACAGTCGTTCACAGCACCGAGCACCATCACTACATCACGTTTCTTCGGATCAGGATCGTTGTTTTCCCACCATCCATAGCGTTCCCCAAGGTTCAGCTTGTACTCCGTAATTGCTCCAGAGTTCACTTCTCCTGGATTCACTTGTTCAGGACGTTGAAATTCAGGGGAATTCGTGAAATCCTGAATCAAAGTAGTCATGCATTGTTGGTTATCTTGGGTTCTTGTTCTCAGCTCCGGGCCTACATACACTAGAACACATAACTCTGGGGCCTTCTTCAGCCCGGCGCGTACTGGGTCCCCACCCAGCGGGCTTATTGGTTTGACGGCCTCCCAGAGTTTGCCTCGCCATCCAGGAGTTTATCCAGGATTTGGCTTGGCATGTCCTTCAGTGCACCTTGGCGGGCGAGTTTCTTCACAGCTTCCAGCGTCTTCCAGTCTTCGCAGGGTTTCCCGAGATGCAACTTGCTGCAATTCTCGCACGGTTGCGCACGGCACATGTGCGTCGGGTGACCCGTCTCGAGGCAGCGATCGCACTTCATGTCCTTCCAGCAGTTCTCCTCTGGATGTCCCCACTTGCCGCACTTCTCGCAGAGCTTGTCCCAATTCGGGTTCTCGCGGCGAGGCGAGCGAAACCCGGAGTTCATGTTCGATCTTGGTTGGGCACTTGGTGGGCGCCATCCCATGTTGTCCATCACACGATAGACCTCATTCGTCAGCGTCTGCGTCCACTCCGTACCCTGCATGCTCGTCGAGCTTCCAGCGTTAGACGTGGCAGTAGCTTCTCCAGAGTTCTCTCGAGTTGACCCTGAGTTCGCGCTTGAAGTTCGGGTTGACACTCTGGGTTCATCTGAGATTTCCTGAAAACGATCGTGAGTTTCCGGGTCTTCCTCCGACTCAGAGTCAGAGACGTCGCCCCTAGTCACATACGCACGTCCAGCACGCTTCGGTTTGAAACGCCCCTGAGGAATGTTGTCAGCACGAAAGTCGCGAACTTTGGGTGGTGGCGCATCCTGGTCACTGCGACTCCACATCTCTTCATCTTGTTCCAGAGCGTACTCCAGGTCGGCGATGCTTCTGAATCTCTGGCCTTGCAGCGACGTCTTGAGGCGCGTGTCCTTGAGTTTCGTGATGAACCTCAGGATGTGCTTCTCCAGACGCTTCGATGACTTGCGAAAGTCAATGTCAGCTTTACCAGCGGCGGAATTCAGGCGATAGAAGAAATCCAGAGCGCTCTCTGAGCTCTTCATCTCCATCGTGAAGTACCGCTCAGAGTACGACGAGCGTGCCTTGCAGTACTTCTTCCTGAACGCAGACGCCAGCTCCTTCCAGTCGCGCTGAGTATGCTTGGGCAACTGATTGAACCAGTCACGCGCAGCTCCTGAGAGCTTCAGCTTGAGTTCCTGGATTCGCATCTTCGTGGACCAGCCCCCTTGAGCGGCCATGTTCGCAAAACGCTCCCACCAATGCACGCGTTCCCTGAGTGACGCCTTGGTATCAAACTCACCCAGAGTATTCGAGTTGATGTACGGTCGGAACGTCAGAAGCGTAGTGCCAGCTTGAGCCGTAGAAGCCGCCGTCAGGTTAACTCCAGAGTTCTCGTCCGAACTGTCATCGCTTTCAGAGGACGAGCTGTCATCGCTAGAGTCAGAACTTGGGTCTGAGTCTGAGGGCGGGTTGAGATCTTGGCGCTTCTTCTTCTTGCGCTGGTTCTTCCTGGACGTGGAGCGCTTGGAGTCTGTCTTAGAGTCCTGCGAGGCCTTAGAGGTCGTTACCTTCCTGGGCTCCGAAGTCTTCTCCAGAGGCGCAGGCTCCTGCTTGATGTCCTGTGTCGCCTTGGTCTCCGTAGCACTGTGTCCTCGTTTGGCCTGCTTCGTTCTGCCGGAAGTGTCGGCGGGATGCTGCGCGAGGGTCGCCCTTAACTGGGAGGCGGCGACTTCGGAAGTGTTCTTCAAATCAGTTGTCTCCCGTCTCTGTCCTGCGACACTTGCGTTTCCATTGATTACGCCACTGGACTCCTGGGGTCGAGTTGCGATTTCAGGATTCTGAGTCGCTGACGGCCTCACGTTGGTTGCCAAATCAGGGGTAGCGGTTGCGCGCCGCGCTTGAACTTGAGCCAATGTTGCTCGAAGGTCGCGCACTTGACTGGCGTGAAACCGCTGGATATTCTGGGAAGACTCACGCTCCTGCTCTCTTGCGGCCTCGGTTTCTTGGACCTTCTGCTCCAGAGACGCCACTTGTGTTTTCCAGTTCTCGTACGTCTCCGAGGCCCAGCGCGCACGTTCAGCGTCAGCTTCAGCTTCGCGCTTTTGCCAGCGCTCAGCGTAGGCAGCCTCCAGGCGCTCACGCTCCAGGCGTAACTTTTCGGTGAAATCCTGGGTCACACTCTGGATCCTTGAGGAATCCTGAGTTTGACGGGGTTTCCACCTCTTGCGCACGCCGTTCCGCCTCCCCTCGAGCAATCTCTGCATGAACCAGGCGATCCGTGAGTTCCTGGATCTGGCGACGCGCTTCCAAGTCGCGTTGTTCTCTGAGTCGCTCGCGCTCCAGAGCATCAAGACGTTCTCGGGCGAGGAACTCGCGTTGCTCCTGCTCCATGCGGGCCTGCCATTCCTGCTGCTGTCGCAAGACATTCAGCTCGATTTGGGCGGGCCCCGACCTAGCGGACACGGACGAAGCTGATCCAAGATCTCTGGACCCACTTGAGCGACTTGACACGGCTGATCTCCTGGATTTCGTCGAGCGTCTAGAGCGCACCTCGCTCTTAGAGCTTTGGTGTTGACTCCGCTCGTCACCGCTGACATCCTTCGGGCCGCCGAATCCAGCAATCGAGGCTGGTTCCCTGAGTTTCGGCTCAGCGGCTGATGTTGGAACTCTGGAGATAATTGCCTTCTTGGGAGCGATCTCTGGATCAGAATGCACAGACGACGCCATCTCAACGTCATCTTGGTCAACTGACACAAGACGCGGAGGAATGACCGTTCGGGTAACCTGGAACCCAAGGTCTCCTGCAGCCGCGAAGCCACTTGCACTCTGAGCTACCAGCGCCAGAGCTCCGACTCGTTGTCCCAGCGATTGCATCGACGAAGACGAAGAGCTGCCATAAGACGTTTGCCCGCCTGAAGCTGTACTCTCGTCTGAAGCTCGCGAGGTACCGATGACACTTGGTACAGAATCCGGAGCGACATCTTTGGCTTCCAACTCCAGAGGATCACGCCCATTGGACATGGAATTCAGGGGAGTGGAACTCTGAAGCGAAGCACTGGCCGAGGACTTGTACGCAGGAAGAGAGGACAGCGACGGTGTGGACAACGCTGATGGCGTCGATGGGACCTGTGGGCGTGGCGGTCCGTGCTGAGTGCGCTTGCGCTGCGGCTCGCCTTCACTTGACCCTCGCGGGCTCCGTGAAATCCTGAGTCCAGTGACCCTGAATCTCAGGACGAACTGTCGTCCCAGTAGATCCGCATCATAGTCCGTCATCAATAAATCACCATCTCCGTCTTCCTTGTGGTAGTCCAGTCTTGGTGCTTGTTCCGGGACATTCGTCACCGGTGGTTCTTCAGAGTTCACCTTGACAGGTACACCAGCAATCACCAGCCTCCACTCGACAAGCTCCACGGCGATGAAGTTCTGGGTTTCTTCCATGACAGAGCGCACCAAGTTTTCTGGAATCCTGGATGCGCGCGTCGAAGACCAGTCGGGAATCAGGTTGACAAACTCGAAACCAGCTTCGAAAAACAGTCTGCAGAATGGCGACACACTCACGTGCGGTCATGATACTCTGGGGAATCGTAGTCGCCATGAGATCTTGGGCAGTTCCGACACCCCACCGGGCGAGGTGAAACTCAGAGATCCAGGCTTCGTCGGGGTTCGCCAGAGACAACCGCCACTTGAAGTAGTCTCCAGTTGCATACGCGGCCGCGAAGTACGAGTTGGCATCCGGTTTCGGAGTCGGCCACTCGTAGACAACGCTCGGGGGTGTCACCTTCCCAGGGTTCACCTCTTCCCAGCGTCGAACCTCACGTCGGACGTACAACACCATGTTCTCAGCGTCTGGAGCGGAAACAGTAGTGTCCTGGACCTCGTTCTCAGAAGAAATCCTGGATACCACCTGCGAACTTGACGTGGAAACCCTGGGTTCGGGTGGTGCGAACCCAGAGTTCACCTTGGAACTCTGAGTCTTCGCCTCCTCCTTTGCTCGCACGGGCTCCGGCTTCACTTCCACAACAGACTCGTCCGAAGATGACACCAAGTCGATCACCTCCGGGGGCACAGCCGCATTGGCGCCTCCCTCAGACGCCTGAGCACCACCCTCACGGGTGTGCTCCTCTGGGACTCCAGGGGTCTGCGACCCAGAAACCACCTCCGATGAACCTTGATCTCTGGACGAAGCTTGTTCATCCTGCGTCGGAGGTCCAGCAGCGGACTGATCTTGATCGGCAGGCGCCTTAGCGTCCCCACCTTGCGCTGCCTCGCTCTTGCGAGCAGCCTTCTTCGCCTTCCGAGCGTCACGGACCACAGTATCCAGATCCTTCTGCTCTTCAGGCCCCAAACCTTGAACACGACGCGACTGACGAGACGCCTCACCGCGTCCTCCGTCCCCGCGTCCACTCTTCTTCGCCCCTCGTCCTCCAGCCATCTTGTTCGCTTGAAGTTGACGGGCACTCAGCAGTTCTTCGACTCTTGAGTTCGGTGAAATTCTCGACAATCAAATCCGGGCACGCGCACCAGCTGAGGCGAGGCCGATGAAACCTTTATCGCCCAGGGGGGTCGTATAGCACAGCCCAAGAAGGTTCTTAGGGTGTAGACCCAGAGAATCGACTTGAGAGTCAACAGCAAGAAGATAAATCCAGAGGTTCGCAGCCGCAAAGCTTTAAACCCTGAGGATCACTCTCCTTGGTTGGCGTGGGTACCTTGTGTAATCCCTGTCGGCTCGTTTGTCTTTGACGGAACGGCACTTCACCAAACTTGAATATAGCCTTGAAGAAGCGCTGA
Source organism: Phytophthora vignae f. sp. vignae (assembly GCA_016169955.1). Taxonomy (NCBI): domain Eukaryota; phylum Oomycota; class Peronosporomycetes; order Peronosporales; family Peronosporaceae; genus Phytophthora; species Phytophthora vignae. The sequence continues at coordinate 213,417 of JABJUM010000013.1, forward strand.
GGTGTACGTCTAATCCAGAACGCACCTCGACACTAAAGGCAAAACCCAGAGAATCAGATCGCCCGAAACCCAGAATATCACAGATTCAGAGTTCAGGATTTCAGTCAACTCTGGGGTGAGGAACTCAGAAGACACCTTACCCAAATGCCTTCCTAGCTCGATAAAACCAACAAATACAGAGTATACAAACACTACAACTAGCCGTCACTTATTCTTTTGGACCCTTGGACGGTGGGTCACTCACACACTAGGCTCACTCGAGTCTGAAATTCAGGGGCCTAGCTCCCCTGAGACTCACACAAACGCGCACCACCTCCAGTACAGGAGGAAAATACAATCACTATCAGTTACCTTTCCCTTCACACAAGCAGTCAATACAAAATCCTGGAGGCGACTACTTAGCACCCCAGAATACCCTCTGGAATAATATGAAATGGGCTACCACGAGCACAGCAAGTGACCCAACTAGGATATGAAATAGATGGATCACTCCAGGAAGCTCAAGGCCGTCGCTGGTCCCCACCTAACTGGACTTGAGTTTGATGGAGTCCACACAGACGGCTGTCCTTCGCCGTTGATGTGCCCTTAGCGTCCCGCGGTCGTAGTCTCGGGTCCTCCGGATTTCCGTCGGCAGGCTTGGCCGAAGTCACTTGCGCAGTACAGGGTAAAAGGAACTCTTTATTAAGGGCTTATTTGTCCTGTCTTTTCTTAAGGGGAGAGTCACATTATCCCAACGCTTAGATTCGGCATTATCGCCACGATGAGCCAGGGTACGCGACGTCCTAGTTCTTCATGGCGGTCGTCGCCGCCTCTGGACTTGCTTCTTGATGCGCTCCCGGGCGTGACCCCGAGAGTCTACGCTCCCGCCGGGCGTGACTCCGGCTGCATGCGCTCGAAGTCGCTTGTCACATCACGTTCCGGTCAAGTCTCCTGGCTTCCTCCTCCGGGGTGCGCTTCCGTAGGCAGCTCCAACTCGACTTGGCTCCGGCAGGGAAAAAGGAACTCTGTTTGTCTTTATCGGCTACTTCTCTCTCTCTTACTTCTTTCTCTCTTCTGCATTCTTTTACGGGCAAATGTCTTCATTTCACTATGCTTGGGGTCAAGTATCTTGTCTTCAGTATGCCTTGGGTTCAGCGGTCCAAACTTGCGATCGGCTTGCGATTCCATCGTCGCAAGGCGTCCAAAGTGCCAAATGTGGGTCCTTGGACTTGGGTTCGTATGGTTATCGGTTCCCTCTCGACTCCTCGAAAGTATTCAGTCAGCAGATCTTCACTTCGATCTTCAAGGTCACGCATCACTTTGATTGCAGACTGACTCCCAACTGGCTCGAAACTCAGAGATTCATGTGATACTCTGGATCACTCCTGAGACTCAGTGGAATTCAGGGGAACTCTTGAGGGTTCTTGGGGATTCTTGGGTGTTGACTTGGGGAGTACTTGTTTTCGGTATGGGGAGTCCGGGTTCACACTCTAAATCCAGGGGATCACTTGGAACTCTGGATCACCTGTCCATCTGGGGTGATTCTCAGGGTCTCTATGTGGTACTCTGGATACCAAGTTGTATTCTTCACAGACTCGCGTTTGTCTCCACAAGTACAAACACTTAGCGGGTTGTACAGCTTCCGGCGCAAGTTCACGGTAGTAGTGGGGGGTGGTTCTCAGGAGATATAATCCATAGTAGTGCTCTGACCCACAGCAAGATGAGGTGTACTCTGGGATACGTTCTCCAGAGACACTTTCCGCCAGACTTTAGGCACTCATCGTAAGGGAAAGTCCGGGACTGGACTGAGTGTTCTTCTGAAATCCTGGGTGTGCACTCCCAGGATCCACACTTCCAGTCAGTTGGGCCCATCTGCGGTCAGGCACTGGATTCATCCCACTGGATCACTTCTCTCCCACAGTCGCCATCCGTGTCACACGGGTACAGCCGTACTCATCCAAGCTTATCCACCAATCATAGTTCGATACCAGCTCCGAGTCGACAGGGTGACGGCACATCATCGGCAAATTTCAGGGAACCGCCTCGTGTCAGAGGAGTTTAGCCTGCGGCAGGCTAAGCTACATGCACACGTACCAAGGCCGCAACCGCGCCCGGTAGTGAGGACGGGAGGGCCAGAACCAATGGACCTCTCGAGCGCTGCCACTGCTGGACCCCAGCAGTCGCAGGGAAACAATGTGTGATGCTACCGTTGCGGTAGGATCGGTCACTTTGCTCGAGAGTGCACGGCTCCCGTGCACCAGCAGGGTGGCTATCGCGGCGGTGCCGGGCACCGTCGCAACCAAACAAAAAACGCTGGACGCCAGTAGGCGCGGGGCGCCCTACTGGTAATGCAATTCCGCGTGTCAACCTTGGGCACGCGACACTGAGGACTGCAGCCCCCAGTGAGGTTGACTCTCACTGCAAAAACCAAGATGACAAGCATGACCTTGTCATCCTGAAAGTGAAGTCGACGAGAGCAAGAGACTCTCGTCGTGCTTTGGTAGACTCCGGCGCGTCGAAGAACTTTGTTCGACTGCGAAGTCTATCGATGCTTGACTTCGAGGATTTAAAGATACCTCGAAGTATGTTGGAGGTACGCCTGGCGACAGGTGTCGTCGTCAAGACCGAGAAGCGCATGGTACGCGTGCGCTTCACGTACAAAGGTCGAGTGTTTGTCGACACCTTTATCGTCCTGGACCTGGACGATAAGTTCGACATGGTATTGGGCATGCCGTGGCTCGCACGGCATGATCCGGTAATCGATTGGGAGAAGCGCACTCTTGTGCGCTTCGGTCGCGAAAGCGGAACAGAGAGCGATGGCCCTGTTACCGCCCCACACGCACCAACCGGTGCGCGCGATTCCCCAGTCGAGACAGCACCTAACGCTGCTGTCCCGGAACACCCTGGACGCGCGCGAGCGCGCGCGCAAGAACATGTAGCGTCGGCGTTGCCGCCGACGGCTAGCGAAGGAAAAGTGTTGACCTCGGAGGTCGACACTCGCTTTTCAGCGAATCAAGGACAGTCTCCGGCCTCAAGCGGCGCGGATGACGAAAGCGGGTTACACGCATCGGCCGAAGAGGTCGACGCGAACCTGATTGGGCCAGACCCGGCCAATAACATTGGCCAGGGAGAGGGAACGCCGTCGACTCCGGGAGTCGATGGCATGAGTGAATTCGATTCGTCGGCTCTGGGAGCCGACGCACCCTCCGTAATGGGGGTCTCCGCCAATGGAAGGCGTCGAGGTATTGAAGTCGCGTCGCTTCCGGGAACCGACGCTGCGAGAAGAAATTTCGCGTCGACTCTGGGAGTCGACGCACCCTTTGTAACGAAGGGCTCCGCCAATAACAGGCGTCGAGGTGAAGATGGCGTGTCGGCTCCGGGAGCCGACGCTGCAGGCGGTGCGGACGGTTGCAAACGTCCCGCACCGGAAAAAACTTGCATGCTGTCGTGCAGCTGGGCTGCACGACGAAGCGCCGGGCGACCAAGCCGGGCTTGAAGTCGCTCGCCCGCGGGATGAACCCGCCGGCGGTATTAAAGAAGAACACCCGTCCACGGCTGGGCCTGGACGAGGTCAAGGGTCTAGCGGAGCCGGGCTCCGCAAGACGAGAAGACGGCGCATGCGAAGGTCGCTGCGCAAGTCTCGGGCAGGGGCCGAGACGCTACAAGAGATGTCTGCTGGGCAGACGGAGGCAGGGAAGCCGGACGTCGAGACGTTGAACGTCTTGACGCGTACCTGTGCCGGATTCCGGTAGAGGGAGATGACTCTCGCTAATCCCCCGACATAAGCGTCGGAGTTGACTTCGCTTCCAGTCATGAGCTGGAAGCGCTTCGCGCGTGACTTGCATGATGGACGCATCGAGCAAATATGCATTCTCTCGGACGCCGAGAGAACGAAGAGCGAGAATGAGGAACTGAGACAGTTCTTCATGGAGAGCACCACTGAGAGTGAAGACACTCTCAGTGCCAAGACGAAGAAGGAACGCTTTGAAGAACAGAGCTGGAACTCGCTGAAGTCGAGTCCCTACTACGAGATCCTACGGGAGTACGCTGACGTACTTCCGGAAGAGATCCCTGCGGAGCTTCCACAGGACAAGGGCATTCAGCACGAGATTGATCTCGTGCCGGGCACTAAGTATTGCGTCACGCGGCAGTGGCCACTGCCGCGAGAACAGGTCAAAGCGATCGACGACTTCTTTGAAAGTCGCCGCAAAGCTGGACAAGTGTGGTAATCGAAGTCCCCGCACAGTGCTCCGACGTTCTGTGTCAAGAAGCCACAGGGCGGCTGGCGCATCGTTCATGCGTACAACAAGTTGAACGATGCGACGATACCGGCGCAGACGCCGATACCGCGAAAAGATGTTATCATCGACTCGATGGCCAGGAGCACCATCTATAGTGCTCTTGATCTGCGCGATGGGTTCTATCAGATCCTAATGCGTGAGAGCGATATCCCTCTCACGGCTGTGAGCACGCCAAGCGGCATGCTCTGGGAATGGCTAGTGATGCCGCAGGGTCTGAAGAACGCCCCTGCGACCTTCAACAGGTGCGTGACGCACTTGTTGCGCTCGGTGCGCGACTTCGCACCGAGCTACTTCGACGACGTGTTCGTCCACAGCCGGGCTGCGGACGGGATGAGCGATATTGAGATGCACAAGGTGCATCTCCGGAAGCTGCTTGCGCTGATGCGCAAGCACAAGCTCTACGCGAACCTGAAGAAGTGCATCTTCGGGGCGAGCGAGATACCCGTACTCGGGTGTCTCGTAGGGAAGAATGGTGTCCGCCCTGACCCTGAAAAGGTCAGAGTGATCAACGAGTGGCCGACACCGTCGAACGTCAAGGAACTGCGGCAGTTCCTTGGCTTGGCCACGTACTTGTGCAAGTACGTGAAGGACTATGCGGGCACGATACGCCCGCTGTCACAGCTCCTAAAGAAGGATGCCGAGTGGGTTTGGTCTGCTGAGTGTCAGCAGGCCTTCGATGCAGTCAAGCGGGGCTTAACTGAGGCGCCGATCTTGGCGGTGGCCGACCAAGATCACCCATTCCACGTAGTGTGCGATGCATCCGATTTCGCAATCGGATGTGCGTTGATGCAGCACGATCACGAAGGCCGTGATCGCGTCGTCTACTACCAATCGCGTCAGCTGAAGCCAGCTGAACGCAACTACCCGGTGCATGTGAGGCGAGGCGGGTGAACGCCTTTATCGTCCAGGGTGTATAGCTTGCGTGCCCAGCAAGGGTGAGTCCAAACGGAAAACCCAAGTGGGGGTCAGTCTCCAATTGGAATACGAGTATCCCGACTGGAGTTGGCGTGTGACCTTGTGTAATCCCTCTCGGTAGCGTTTATCTTCGGTAGGTCCGGAGTTCACTACCTGAGTTGCTTTCACAGTATCAATCAGATACAGAATAATACAATCGCCCACGTTCGTTTCCAAACGGAGTCAATACAGCTGGGGGTCAGACTATTAGTGGAGTCGTCCCAATACACCAATCAATACAAACAGAGAGTTAAACGATATGCAGCCGCTCTTATTCTTTCGGACCCTTGAGCGGTGGGTCTTCGGTCCAGTCAACAAAGCCTTATTCAGAACCCTGGTCAGTCCCAAACTCACTGGCTTATTCAAATCAATAATCGCGCACCACTCCCGACGCCGAACACTAGGATTCGTTCCGGGAGACAAATCGCTCCAAACACAAATATACAGTCCTACCACACAGCAGTCTCTCAATCAAGTTCAAGGGGTGACTACTAACAACCTCCCAAACCGCAAGTTAATATGAAATGGGTTACCGTTCGGTTCGCCAACTGGAATATGAAATGGCGGATCACTCCTTGGCGCGCGTCGCCGCAGTCCCCACCAATTAGATCTCTAGGTCTTAGTGGAGACTCGCACAACGGGCGTACGCGTGCCCGAGGTGACCTTATCCGCAAGAAACACGTCGCCGGGCCCGGGGAATGACTTCCTGAGGCTTGGCCGGCCGACTTGTCACTTACAAGGCAAAACGAACTCTCTGTTGATTTTAGTGCTAGACGATCTCTACTAGCTATCTTTCCACATGCAGGCTTCACTTTTATCTTGGTTTCACTATGGGTCCGGGTGGCGTAATCATCTTGAACATCCGGAGACACGCAAGGAATCAGGCGACCCCTCGTGCATAACAGATCCTGGTCGGTCGTGCTGGTCGGTCGTTAACATCTTGTCCCAACTATACCTGAAGTTTCGAATCTTCGATGATGGGTGACCACTGGATTTTTCCTCCGCAGATTCAAGGACCCATCCGGATCCAGACTAGCTCTCCATCTCGATCCAGATCCAGAACTCCAGCCATCCATCGGGAATACTGCTCACCATGGCGCCTCTGCGTCATCGCTTGGCCTCGATTCACGATCGGTCGGCAACAGCAACAGCGCACATGCCTTCGGGAGCATCCACCACACACTGAGCACTCTGGCGCGTGCCAACAGATCGTCCTTCACAACGCTTCATCACTCGTAGCAGCCCAAATTGTCTGGAGCGCGTCGTCCAGATCCAAACCATGAATGTCAACCAAGCTCACTCCCCGCGCCCCAGCCGCACTCATCTTAGAAGTAAGACGTCTTCCGGAGAGAACAACGACAGCGCCTTCCGGAATGAGGATCTTGAGTCCGGTCACTTCGCTGATGATATGTCCGGGCAACGTTGGAGATGGCACTTGCGGAAATTTGCAAATTGCCTCGCCACAACCGCCCCTCTCATTATGAGCTTTCACGGAGAAGTCAACTTCGAGATGACAGGTCACGATGAGACCTGGCGACTCCAAACGTAATGCCTGGACAGACTATCCACAACGCCTGGACCAACCGCCCAATCGGGAGCATCTGGACCCGGCGAAATGCGAATCTTGTTCAGCTTGTCGCACCGGCATCCACCATCTTCATCACGGAGACACGACGAGCAAGATGGACATGCCACCGAAGTGCGCGCCACGCAGTGCAGGCACGCGCGTTTGCGGTCAGGTGTAGGTCCGCGCGCAACTCACGACGACGGCTTTAATGTACCGATGGGTGGCCGAAACACCGCGGACTGCATCGACAGTAATACCCCTCACAGCATCAGAGATCTGCGCACAGTAGTCCAGCTCGTCAAGTCTGGATCCAGTTCGAAATATCCAAAGCGCAGCAACCATCCGGATGTACCAGCGCTTATCAGCTGCAACAGACCGTCCCACTACACCGTCACCTCGTTCCAGATTCTTCCTCTCGCTTGGCGTCCGGTCTCCTCGAGCGTAATTCCAGTTCACAATCACGATCAAACCAATCTTCCGACGCATCGCAATCCAGTCACACAAATGCTGCCGACTCCAGACTGCAACTAGACCCTTGGATCAGTCAACCGATCTCGACCCACATGGGGCGGGCCTCCAGCGTTGTTCGCAATGTCAAAGTCGCAGAGCAGCTCACAGTCAAGGTGTGATTCCGGAAACCACATCGCTTTCGTGCAGAGCTACAGTTTGACTAGGTACTCCCGACTCCGGCAGGACGTGCGCGAATCTTGGGACCATCGGAGATCCAGAATGGCTTCCACTTTGTACGCGTCCCCTTCGAAATCAGCTTTGCACTGGTCATTTGAAATCGTTAGCGCGTCCGCATGGACATGTTCGCTAAGGTCACCGTCCCCGTGTGGAAGACCATCGCCCCAGTCAACTTCGTCCAGGCAGATAGAATCGAAAAACTCGTCCCCGTCTGGATCAATTTCGCCTGAAGAATACTCATCACTCTCCGAATTTTCCTCGCGTACACCATTGCGTTTGTGGGTCAGCGGCCGATGTATCTCCGGGTCGTCCGTACCATCCGATGTGTCGCCAGCACCTGGATCAGGAAGCATGTCGGCCCTGGAGTGGCTCGTCGGAACGGTGCACTCCGGTGGTTTGCAGGTCAAAGATTTGGCATCCCGAACAATATCAACCAACTTGTCGGAGACGGTTTCTTTCTTGGGCATCTTTTGGAGTTGGCGCAGGAAATCCGCTTCTGATTCGGATCGAGTCAACAATCGCTTCGGCCATTCGCATCCTTCAGTTTCGACACCGATCCGCCCCGAGTTCCGTAGCGTTTGACCCAGTCGTTCCGCTCGAAGGTTTGATTGAATTGCATCTTCACTCCGACGAATCAGCCGCTGCCATTCCCGATATCTTCGTAAACCCGGTCGGACAAATGGGCCTGTTTTCGGAAAGCATCCGAACTCAACAATCCGACCGATCGGAGTTCCGGCATCCAACCACAGCATTTGGTCGGAGACGTTCACGACCTTCAGAGCCACAGCCCAGGACTTGACGGCGTAGATAACCTTTGTCACCCAACGCTCACCTCGTCCAGGCCAGACAACTTCGCGCTGCGGGTTGCTATGTCCGTACTGGATCCGAACAACCGAATATTCTCCGGGACGAAGGTGGAGCGTTTCCCGCGGTGTGATAGGCAGATCCAGACCACTGCGCTTCGGAAAGACTCCTTGTTTCGAGAGAACAACGCGGGCTGCGACTGGAAGTTTATCATCTCGATCCGCCAATCTCACTCCAGCCGAATACATGAATTCCGTTCCGAACAACGCATCGACTCCCTCGCCGACATTTGCCACGAGGACATCCAAAATGTATACAACATTTGAATCCAATGTGATCTTGACTTCAGCACTCGCGGTTACGATTGTTGGAACCCGTCCCAGACCTGTCACTCGGAACGGCTCACAGAAGCGTAGTTTGAGCTTGAGCCCACGCGCGAGGTTCAGACTCACTACGCATGCTGATATTCCAGAGTCCAGGAGTATTCCAGTTCGACGTCCATTCACAGCTCCATCAACCATCGCCAAACGCTTCATTCCATCCGACAGGTGATCTCTCCACCAACCACGACGTTCACCCGATTTTAATCGGATCTCGACGACTCCATCCGGATTAGACAGGTCCAAACGAGACGATCCCAACTCAAGTTTCGGACCAACGTACGCGAATGCACACAATTCAGGGGGGTTAAGCCCGGCGCGATCTGGATCCCCATCCAGCGGGCTCGCTAGTTTAAATGACGTCCCCCAGAGTCTGTATCTCCGCCCAAAAGTTGGTTCCGAAGCGAGGACGGAAGATCCTTCACTAGCCCTTGACGGACTAGATTCTGCACAGTCTTGAACAAATCCAATTCCGGACATGCGCCATCATCAGTTCTGCGGCAATGTGGACATAGGTCCCGTTTCCAAAAGCGTTCCGGCTTGACATTGTCAGGTGGACCGCCAGTCCGAGCAAGGTAGACTGGGTTTGAACTTGGCGACTGGATACGTCTCTTTGGAGGGGCTTGAACAACTCTCTTCGACAGAGTTGTATCAGACTCATCGTCCAGAAACATGTCATGATGTCGCTTCAAAACATACTCCATATCCTTCAAACTTCGAACTCGCTGGCCTTGGAGGGTTGATCGCAGTCTAGTGTCCAAAAGTTTCTTCATGAACACCTTCAGATGGCGTTCTCGAACCTTGCTGGACGACTTGAAGTCCAAACCAGCATTCTTTGCGACCTCGTTCAGGCGGTAGTAGAACTCGAGCGGCGTCTCGGATTTCTTTTGAATCATCGTGTAATATCGCTCCGAGTCTGAAGTCTTGGCCTTGCAGTACCTCTCGCGGAATGCCTTCAGAAAACGTTTCCAGTCCCGACGCACCTTCCGCTCCAAGTTTGCTCTCCAGTTCCGAACAGATGCAGGCGTCTTGAGTTTCATCTCGAAAATCTTCTCTTGATCTGCCCATCCGCCCTGGGTAGCCATACTTTGAAACCGCTCCAGCCACCGAATCCTGGTCGCCAGCGAGGCTTTCGGATCGAAATCCTCCAGCGTGTTCGAATTCACAAACGGCTTGAACGTGTACACCATAGTGCCTCCTTGTGCAGTCTTCATCGTCACTCCAGGCGTCGCGTCCCCGAACGAGCTGCTGTCCGGCCTGTTACTCGAATCCGATTCAGAACTGGAGTCCGAGCTCGGGTCGGAGTCCGACGGATCGCCATGACTGCGAGACTTGTCAGACTTCCTCTTGCGGGACGACTCGCGCCTGCGTGACTCGGGCGACTTGGACGTTCCAGACGATGACCATCCAGATGCTCTGCTTGACGTCGATCGGGTCGGCGCAGGGGGCTTCGACTCGGACACGGGTTCAGCCTTCACCTTCGGGGCGACCACCTTCGGAGCTGGCGCTGCAGCGGGCTGCCTGAAGCTCACCGCTTTGGTCGCGTTCAATGTCTCCTGCAGTTGGGACGCCAGGAATTCGTCGGTGTTCTTCATGTCCTGTCCCATACGCCCCGCGCTTGTACGGTCGTTGATTACGCCACTGGATTCTCGACTGGAATTCCGGTATGAAGTTGCTCGATCGGACTGTCTGCGCCCTTGAGCTGCCGGATCAGACTGGATTTTTTCCGCAGATCCTTGATCTTGGGCCGATGTCGTCTGAAGGTTGCGCAACTGTCCCACGAGAAACTTCTGGAGATTCTTGGCCGTCAGTCGTTCTTGGTCTCGATCCATCCGCAAGTCGCGCAAGTCCTGCTGGACGGCGGCCATCATGGCGGCCGTGCTCTCGGCTTCTTCAGCTTGGCGCGCCTCCACATGGGCCTGGTAGTGTCCAAGCAGTGCTTCGGACCGCTCGCGTTCCAGACGCGCAGCCTCCATGCGAAGCGCTTCCAGAGTCTCCGCCTCGCGGCGAACTTGACTGTCGTCACTGGAACTCGGGACGACACCTTCCATTGGTCGAGCCTCCGAAAGCTGCTCCCGAACCATCCGTCCAAGCTCTGCCTTCAGCGCCAGTCCAAGCTTTTCGAGTGTCGAGCCCTGGGTGTTCTCCATGCGGGACACCGCATCCTGCATCTGCCTCATTGTGTTCAAGGCGATCTGCGTGGCACCTGATGATCCCGATCCAACCGAAGACTCTGATCGAAACGACCGAGCGGATCGGCCGGAGCGTCCGGACATGGAGTGTCGGTCCGACCTCCTCGAGTGTCGACTTCTGGAACTCCGGGGATGTCCGCGATCATCCTCGCTGTCAGAGCTTCCGGACGAAGGACTTCGACGGTGACCATGTCGACGCGAGTGGTTTCCAGACTTTGGTCTCCGCTTCCGAACATCAGTCGACCCAGACTCCGACATAACGACATCGTCCTGGTCAACTGGCGTCGGGGCGGTCGGAACCACTTCGCGCTTGATGATGTACATCGCCATTCCATCTCCAGCTGGAACGCCTCCACCTTGGGCCATCATTGCCATCGGCATGTGGCTCCCGGCGAACCTGCCCACACTCCATCCGGACGAAAGTGAGGAGCTGTCCCTCGACGTGAACGTCCCAGACGAAGCGCTCGTCAAGGATTGATCGGACCCGCCCGACACCCCAAAGAGACTTGGAGTCTGGATGGACGCACTTCGATCGGACATTGTGCTCCTCGACCCAGCGTGTTGGAGAGACACTTCCGGAGATATCGTGAGCAGAGATTCCGGAGTCGGACTTGGCGGAGCTTCCGGACGCGGTGGCAAGTGTTGCGGACGCTTCGGTTGGGGCTCGGAGTCGGCAGACCCTCGCGGACTTCGCGTCTTCCGGAGCCCAGCTACCTTCAACTGCAGCACGTACTCACGTCCAAGTAAGTTAGCCTCGTAGTCGTTCATCAGTAAATCTCCATCTTGATCTTCGGCATGATACTCCAAACGTGGTGGTCTCGAATCAGTCTGGCCGGAAACTTCTAATCGGCGCTGAGCTTCTCGGGCGGCGTCAACTAACTGTCTCCACTCGATCAACTCGACGGCCAGCAACTGCAACAAGTCCGAAACCACTCGACGAACCAGATCTGGATGCACCTTGTTGGCCCGCGTTCGGAACCAACCAGGAACCAAAATCACAAACTCGAAGCCGGCTTCGAAAAGCAGAGTCTGAATGACCGCAGCACACTCTCGCGGAGAAAACAATCCGGGCGGAACTAGGACGGCGTTCAGATCTTGGGCTGCTCCAAACGATACCCGCTTGAGCTGCATCTCCGAAATCCAAGCGTCGGCCTGACTCGCCATCGCCATGCGTCGGTCCAAATACTCCGATGTCATTAGAGCAGCAGAGACGTATGATCCGGAATCCAAGCTGCCCGGTGTCCAGTCAGTCTTCACAGTCGGAGGGACACTCCTTTCGGACTCGTCCCGTTCCCAACGTCGAACTTGATCGGCCACGTAGGTCTTGGCTTCAGCTTCCGTCATCAATGCTTTCGGCGCCCCAGACACTTCCTTCGCTGGTTTTTCAGCTTGGTCGTCTCCAGTCAAATCAATGACATCCGGATCGGGCTTCACATTCGGAACCGGAGCTGACGGCACTTGTCCTTGAGCCGGAGTCGGAGACCCTTTCGCATCATCCAGCACTTCGTCTTCTCGAACGGTCGTCAGCGGACCTTCCCCCTTGATCGTCGGCGCTCCAGAATCCAGAACCTCGACTTCTTCTTCCGGCTGAGGAGAATCCGGAACTCGATCCTCAGCCGGGGGCTCAACCTTGTCGGCGCCTCCCGGAGACGCCTCTTCGGACTTGTCCTGGTTGGACTCGTCCTCGTCAACCGGATCTCGAACTGAGTCGGCTGACTCCAAGTCGGCTTGGTTTCCCGAAACTTCGTCCGAAGCTTCGTCCGGATTCCCTTGGTGCGCCTCCGAACTTCCAGCTCCAGCAGTCGTCTCAGACCTCGCTGCCGACTTCGCCTCTCGGGCTGCCTTGCGCTTCGCAGCGCGCGACTTCCGAGCAGTCTTCTCCACTTGTTCCAGAGTCTCCTGCTCTTCAGGCGGCAGCCCCTGCACTCGACGCGACGAGCGTGACGCCTCACCGCGCTCCTGACCCTCGCGTCCAACTTCACGTGCGCCTTCACTTCCAGCCATACTTAACAAACGATCAGAAAGTTAGTTAGCAATCAGCACCCTTCTGAACCTTGATCGAAAACAATATAAAAAAGCAACTCGGTGAAATCTTAGACTTCCAAATCCGGGCACGCGCACCAGCTGAGGCGAGGCGGGTGAACGCCTTTATCGTCCAGGGTGTATAGCTTGCGTGCCCAGCAAGGGTGAGTCCAAACGGAAAACCCAAGTGGGGGTCAGTCTCCAATTGGAATACGAGTATCCCGACTGGAGTTGGCGTGTGACCTTGTGTAATCCCTCTCGGTAGCGTTTATCTTCGGTAGGTCCGGAGTTCACTACCTGAGTTGCTTTCACAGTATCAATCAGATACAGAATAATACAATCGCCCACGTTCGTTTCCAAACGGAGTCAATACAGCTGGGGGTCAGACTATTAGTGGAGTCGTCCCAATACACCAATCAATACAAACAGAGAGTTAAACGATATGCAGCCGCTCTTATTCTTTCGGACCCTTGAGCGGTGGGTCTTCGGTCCAGTCAACAAAGCCTTATTCAGAACCCTGGTCAGTCCCAAACTCACTGGCTTATTCAAATCAATAATCGCGCACCACTCCCGACGCCGAACACTAGGATTCGTTCCGGGAGACAAATCGCTCCAAACACAAATATACAGTCCTACCACACAGCAGTCTCTCAATCAAGTTCAAGGGGTGACTACTAACAACCTCCCAAACCGCAAGTTAATATGAAATGGGTTACCGTTCGGTTCGCCAACTGGAATATGAAATGGCGGATCACTCCTTGGCGCGCGTCGCCGCAGTCCCCACCAATTAGATCTCTAGGTCTTAGTGGAGACTCGCACAACGGGCGTACGCGTGCCCGAGGTGACCTTATCCGCAAGAAACACGTCGCCGGGCCCGGGGAATGACTTCCTGAGGCTTGGCCGGCCGACTTGTCACTTACAAGGCAAAACGAACTCTCTGTTGATTTTAGTGCTAGACGATCTCTACTAGCTATCTTTCCACATGCAGGCTTCACTTTTATCTTGGTTTCACTATGGGTCCGGGTGGCGTAATCATCTTGAACATCCGGAGACACGCAAGGAATCAGGCGACCCCTCGTGCATAACAGATCCTGGTCGGTCGTGCTGGTCGGTCGTTAACATCTTGTCCCAACTATACCTGAAGTTTCGAATCTTCGATGATGGGTGACCACTGGATTTTTCCTCCGCAGATTCAAGGACCCATCCGGATCCAGACTAGCTCTCCATCTCGATCCAGATCCAGAACTCCAGCCATCCATCGGGAATACTGCTCACCATGGCGCCTCTGCGTCATCGCTTGGCCTCGATTCACGATCGGTCGGCAACAGCAACAGCGCACATGCCTTCGGGAGCATCCACCACACACTGAGCACTCTGGCGCGTGCCAACAGATCGTCCTTCACAACGCTTCATCACTCGTAGCAGCCCAAATTGTCTGGAGCGCGTCGTCCAGATCCAAACCATGAATGTCAACCAAGCTCACTCCCCGCGCCCCAGCCGCACTCATCTTAGAAGTAAGACGTCTTCCGGAGAGAACAACGACAGCGCCTTCCGGAATGAGGATCTTGAGTCCGGTCACTTCGCTGATGATATGTCCGGGCAACGTTGGAGATGGCACTTGCGGAAATTTGCAAATTGCCTCGCCACACATGACAAGGAACTCCTTGCCATGAAGTATGCACTCGCGAAGTTCCGAGTGTACTTACTCGGAAGCAAACCGTTCGTGGTCTATACGGACCACGCGTCACTGCGGACGGCTGTGAAGTCGCCGCACATCTCGCAAAGAATGGCGAGATGGTTATCCTTCTTCGCGGAGTATAACTTCCGGGTCGAGTACAAACCCGGAAGACTCAATGTGGTGGCCGACGCGTTATCGCGTCGACCTGACTACGCTTCAACTGATGCCGACGTCAATGCCATTGACGCCATGCGGTCGAGCACACCTACGGCGTCTCTGCTCGACGACGTGAAGGCCGCGTACGCGCACGACGCGGACGCGAAGCTCCTGCTGGCCTACGGCTCAGCGCCTTCTGACAAAGCTCGTCAGAAGCTGCCGAAACATCTTCGTGCTCGTGCACACCGTTACCGGGTGCACGACGGGTTGCTACTCTACAGTGCAGTCGACGACAACGCGGACCGCGTTGTCGTGCCCAACGATCATGACCTGCGCCTCAGGATCATGTATGAGTATCATGATGCACCGACCGCGGGGCATCCGGGCCGTGAGAAGACGTACGTCCTTCTCACGCGCGACTTCTACTGGGCCCACCAGTACAAGTGGGTGCGCAAGTACGTCCGTGCTTGCGAGGTATGCCAACGTGTGAAGCCTGCGCCGTTCGCGCAGGCTCCCTTGCAGTCACTACCGACTCCGTCGGAGTGTTGGCAGTCCATGTCTTTGGACTTCGTGTTCGGTCTTCCCCCGGACAGCCAGGGGAACACGGGAGTTGTGGTCTTTGTTGACCGCTTCAGCAAGATGGTGCATCTTGCTGTGGTACCCGCTGAAGTGACTGCGAAGCAGACGGCACGTCTGTTCGTTGACATGGTGTTCAAACACCATGGCATGCCGATCGACATTGTGTCGGATCGAGACCCGCGTTTCACAGCACACCTGTGGCAAGAAGTGTTCACACTTCTTGGGAGTCAGCTTTCAATGTCGACTGCGGACCATCCGCAGACGGATGGGCAGACCGAGCGCGTGAATCGCGTGCTCGTCGACATTCTCAAGAGCTACGCTCACTCGTTCCAACACTGGAGCGAGTGCCTGTCGATGGCAGAGTTCGCCATCAACAACTCGGTGCATGCCTCGACCGGGCATACACCGTTCTACGTGAATGCCTTGCGGCACCCACGCCTCCCGAGCCTGCTCGGGATGGTAGCTCCTTCCTTAAGTGGGGGAGGATCTACGGCCGCAACACAGCAGCCGCAGAATGCCGCTGACACTTGCACAGTGTCAGCCGCGACTACACGTAAGAAGAAGAAGCATGCGTCTGTGCAGGGCACAGACGCCGACAAGCAAAAGAAGAGCAACAAGAACAACGTGTCTGTGCGGGGCACAGACACCGCAAAGACCAACGCAGAAGCCGAGCCTACTGCTACAGGCGAGCTGAACTCGTTCAGCTCGGACGCAATTGCATTCGTGCAGCGCAGACAAGCCGTCATTCCGTTTGTCCAGGACGCTATTGCAGCTTCTGTCGATCGACAGAAGCTGAACGCAGACAACAGTGGCAGAGGTAACACAAATGAATTCAAGAAGGGTTCATTGGTTTTGTTAGCTACTCAAAACCTGCCTAAACATGCAGTCTCTGACTTCGGGGCGAGTAAACTCGCTCCGCGCTTCATCGGGCCGTTCACAGTGTTGGCACGGCATGGCAACGCTTACACACTAGACATCCCGT
Organism: Phytophthora vignae f. sp. vignae; assembly: GCA_016169955.1. Classification (NCBI taxonomy): domain Eukaryota; phylum Oomycota; class Peronosporomycetes; order Peronosporales; family Peronosporaceae; genus Phytophthora; species Phytophthora vignae. The sequence continues at coordinate 229,698 of JABJUM010000013.1, forward strand.
CTAGCATGCGCCTCCATCCGACCTTTTACGTCGGGCGGCTGAAGCCATACCGGCAGCACGAGCCAGCTAGCTCGGCTGACCCGAAGCGCGAGCCGAACCCTTCTCCAGCGCGCGAACGCGCTGGCCCAAACGCTCGACACGACCTCCAATGTCGGCGGAGACGTCAGACGCGGTCTGCGTGGCCTGAGCGACTTGAGCCCTCAGGTTTGCAATCTCCTGCCTCAGAGCAGCGAAGTCGCTGCTTTGAAGCCGCTCCACGGCAGAAACTCGGTCCTCGAGAGACGGAGGCCCAAAGTCAACCCCAGGTTGACCGTACCCGGGGCGTGTTCCCACCACCGCCGCCTCCGATCCGTGACGCCCATGGCTCAACACGTTGGATTGTTGAGCGTATTGTCGACCATAGTATCCCGAAAACGAACCGGCACCCGGTTCGTTATCGTATTCGTTGGAGAGGGTTTCCGCCCCACCAAGATACATGGGAGCCGCGGGACGTCCTGCTGCAGGACGTTCCGGAAATGGTGAGGGCGTACGAAGCCCACCACGCACTGCCGGCGCGAAGGTAGTGCGAGCGCTGTGGTCACCCGCAGCGCTCGAAGCACCACGCTCGTCGCGTTCCTCGCGTGCCAGGAACTTGGCACGGAGATCCTTGAGACTCGCAGGTACACGGATCGTCGTGTACCCGTTTAGGTCGCGGTCGCTCAAGCGCGCCGCACCCGGAAGGCACAACGTGCACGCTGGTCTTCGGGCACAGCGCACGGAACACCTGCATCCACAGAAGATCTGTGGAGCTGCTCCAGCCTCCCACGCGTCGAGAACGTCTCGAAGCGCTCACTGGCATGCTTAACCCGCTCACGGTAAGCTGCCGGATTCTTGTTGAAGTTTTCAACAAAGGCATTCCAACTTTGACAAAGTGCCTGCCACTCAGGCACTTTGCTGCGAGAAGAGGTCTTCTTGCTAGAGTAATATCGGAGCTCATGGAAGAGTCCGATGTAGTAGTCGCGCCTTTGATCTGTCATCGGATCAAAGTGCTGTCCCTCCGCCACAGCATCATCCACAATCGCGCTGCATACGTACAGCGGGATAGTATTCGGTGGCACGGAGTTGCCCACCCGTGCCGCGATCTCCGTCGCGGACGGCATCCACGGATCGCGCGCTGCATGAGCAGCGCGCGGAGAACTTGAAGTCGCCACGGCACGTGGTGAACTCAACGCCCCAGCAGCAGAGAGCGGAGTCTCGCTTGCGCTACGCGAACGCTTCGAGCTCGAAGCGTCCGAGTCGTCTTCTTCACGAGGGCGTCTCGACCCGGCATGCGGGTCGAGACTATCACTGTCGATAGACTCCTTGCGCTTCGACGGAGAGCTCTCGCCCTCCTCCATCTCCACGTCGCCTTCCTCATAGTCCACGGCGTCGTTGACTATGCATGATCCTTGGAGGACAATCTCAGGCTGAGTTGTCCCCGCCGCAGACGTGGCAACAGCGGCGCCACGCTTTGCTTGCTGGCGCTCGTGGTAGTCCACGACAGAGAGCTTACCCTCTGTCGTGCCGGCGGTCTTCTCCTTTGGCGAGCTCATTGCGGAATGAGCTCGAGATTTTCTTTCTCCCAACGTGAAGAATTGACGAATGGTCAATTGCCTGATTGACGTGCCGTGACCGGCGCGTCAAACCTTAAGGGGGGGATGGTGTAACGGGGTTACACACACAAGTGGCTACAGCCACTTGTGACTATAACAGACGCGATATCTGTTATAGGTACAAACACTTCCTCGGCCTTGATGTACGTTACATCAAGTGCCACATTCATTTACGGTCACCACGACGGGTGGCCCATAGACATTTAGGATTCCTATTGGTTGAAAGCAGCATCTTTTAACCAATGAGCGACATGCATAGCAGTGGAATTCTGCCAACCAGCCGCTGGCAGATTCCTAACTTAGAATATTACATTTAGAGGAAGTCAGAAAACATAAAACAAAAATAGCAGTTCTCATTTTAACCCAAAAACATTATTTGGATCGTTTATTTAGATTAATCTATACTCGAAGGCCCGAGTATAATTAACTCTAGTTTAAACTAAGCTACGCTTCCTCATACACGTGCGCATACGTGTAAGCTGTTGTAGTGGGCCAAGGTAGGCCCATTACAAGTTGACAGGAGCCTGGTCAAAGTTGGCTCGGAGCCAGTGGCGCGATCTTCGCACCCTCTTCGTCCAGCTGAAGAAAGCGCGCAATGAAATCAACAGAAAGACTCAAGAGCTTCTGGGAGAGGACATGGTCACTGAATCGTGGCTATGTGTGGAGGTCCTGTCCCAGTTGCCAAATGAGTTTTGGGCATCGTCCATCTCCATGAAAAAGGGCGACTTCACTGTCGAGAAGGTGGAGAGCGCACTGAGGCGCATTTTCCAGGAAAAGTCAAAGAAGGAGATTTTCTGAACATGGATAGAAGTGCGTCCATCCCCATCAACAATGTGAGGACCAAACAAGGTGAAAAGCGCAAACACGGAGACGGAAAGGAGGGACGTGCGTGTTTCTACTGTTTTAAAAGGGGACACTTCAAGGCCGACTATCCGGTTATGGCGTCCGACCGTCACCCAAACCGCGAAGGTGGACAATTGTCCCGGACCGACATCAAAACGGCCCGGCTTGACCGGTATTGCTGGGCCGCAAGGCCCGCGGGCCTCCGCAACCCGCAAGAGTTGCGGTAGGCCCGCCCGCTGCGGCATACCGGTACTAAAAAAAATATTTTTCCACTGCATGAAGCGTCGCCATGGGCAGGAAGAGCGCTGCGCAGGTTGCAGTAGCTGAGGTTATTGCTTTGCGCCAATTCCCTCCCGCCATACGATACCCAGAGCGAGGATCTGGTACTCTACTATCAGAATGGTTTGCCTATCCTACCGTAACGTGGGCTCCAGAGTGTCTGGAGCCCAATAGGAAACCGAAGTGTGTGCATGAAGGATGTCTTTGTGTGCCTAAGGTGAAGGCTTACAAGCAACGTATAGTTGAAGATGTTGAACGCAAAACGGTATTGTACTACGCACGATATCAGTGCACTGGCACAAGTAGAAAATCGTTTTCGACGATTAGCGACTCGTTTCTCGCTTTCTCGAAGCTGTTGGTACTGGAATTTCCTTACTTACTAACAAGACTGGAATCTCTTCAGATATGTTTGACATACGCTATGTTATCTACTAAAGGAATTGCAGGTGCAGTTGCAAACATTGTCCGGCGACGGCAGAAAAGGTTTTACCAGCTTCGATCTCGAGTTGGAGTGAAGGTGGAGCAGCTGCGTGCTGGGGATGGAGCCTACGCCCCTCCCCTTCCTCCAACAGAGGAACAATACATGTCAAACCACACGTGCGTGGATGCAGAAATGCTAAAAGAACTATGGCTAACACACACAAACGTTTTAAGTCGCTTGTGCGCTGCACAGATGACAGAACGAAGTGTGATCGTGTTTTCCGAATGGATCACTCACAAAAATTCTGCAGCAAGCTTAAGGTATTCGGACCGAATGGTAGCAAAGAACAGTCAGCAGCTATTCGTATGTTGCTGCTTGTTCAAAATGAGGTAGGGCAAATTTTGGGGTGAACACTAACCCAGTCTGAGAATCATGCAGAAACGGAGGCACTCTTAAGAACAATGACGCCCAAAATGATAAGTGACTCCGATGGGCCTCGGATATGTGTGTGCGACAACGCCAATGCCAACCGCAACCTCATTGAGAGAGTGTTCCGTGACGCGGTGGTAGTCAAACAAGACCCTTTTCATGTTATTACAAGGTTCACGGAGAAAATAAGTGACAACAGTAAGAAGCGCTGGCTTTTCAAGCAACTTTCTGCCGCAATTTACGATGTGGAGCGTAATCTGCGCCCGCCGCAAGAGTGTGAGCGTCGCGTCAAGTCGCTGCTAGAGTCGCTAGACCCTGCTAGTATCTCTGTGAAGAGTTCTGAGTGGGATGGATGCATTGCCAGTAACCTGGCACAGATCCGGCGGGGGGACCTGTATGTTGGCGAGAATCAGTACACAGAGACAGGAGGTGAAGTACGTATTGTCTCCACAAGTCAACTGGAAGCCATTCACTCTAAGCTGCGGAAGCTGCTTGATCGTGTTCTCTCAGTTGAAGTTGGCTTACGCATTTTGGACATCTTCATCCTACAGGTACAATACTATACTTGCTTGAAAATCAATTTGTAAATTCCTACTAACTGATCTTGTGCAGCACAACCTTAGTGTCGGGGCGAAATTCCGCCGAAACCCCGAGTTTCACGGCACTGATTTTAGATGTTTGTGTCAAAGTGCGGTCGCCTGTAGTGGTTTGCTGCCAGAGACTCCCCAGCTCGAGTACGTCATGAGGCTGATGACGATCAAGTCCAGTGACCTTGCACCGAACAGCAGTTATCGCAGTTCAGCAGCCAAGCCAGATGAGCACAGGCCTTGGGAGCTACTGTTTGAGATGATCCACCTTTCGAACGTCTAATATGGAAGCCAAGCTGCTGTCAAGTGTGGTTCCTGCAGAAGATATTCGGGCGCTACTATCCAATGCATTCAACTGTGACAACCATTTCAATCGGAAAAAGGTTATTGAGTTTCTTCACTTGGAGCCCGAGTATGACAGCTCAAGAGATTTTTCGGCTCACGAATTTGCTGTCTTAAAGGAAGTTCGCGCTGAGCAACTTTGTGCCAACCGCGAATGGTCTAACAGCGAAGCTGTGGCGACGATTCTTTACAACTGTGCAGTGGAGCGTCTCGATAATCGAGCGTTAAAACTCCATAAGCGTGGCTTCCGTGCGGTGTCCAAGCGTCTACCAGGTATTGATGACATCCTAAAGACGTCTCCACCAGTTATTGACTCGCGTATGGTGATCATCACGGACAAACCCATCAACGACGACAAGGTCACACCGGACGAGGACGCCTTGATGAAAAACTTTTTTTATTCGCAATGGTTCGCAAGTCGTCGCTCAAGAAGAACACAAAGCAGGTATATGTTGTGGTTTTTAATTTCGCAGCAGCGATGTGTGACGGTATTGGGCCCAAGTCCACCGAGTTGCTGCATCGCCGCTGGGAGGCGTCAAAGCGGTCGAAAAATCGCGTCAAAAAGGCCCAAGGCGATGGTGATGAAGAGGAGAAAGCACCAGCCGGCTCTGGTTCCGATTTACAAGCTGGTCAGGATACAAGCGCGGTGGGTGACACACTACGTGTACCTACTGAGCGTAGTGTTGCGCCGTCCGAGTCCCTTACATACATTCCGTCAGAGCCACACCAACCGGCAGCCGCGCTAACTTCCTCCGCATCGGCATCGGCAGCCCGCAATAGTCCGGTTTCCTGTGAACAAAGCCAACTAATCAGTACCGAGCAGGTTAACGACGCGGTCATGGAAACTCCAGCCGTGGCCATACTATCCGCTGCTGCAGCAACGTATCAACTGGCTCAATGGGACCCAGACACTGAATCCCAGCTTCGGCTAATGGCAGAATCATTAGGCAAAGGTTGCAAGGGGAAGTGGAAATTAATCCACAGCGAGTACCTCAAACGGTACCCTGGCTCCAAGTTGGGTCAAAATGCTGTTCGCATGCGCCTTCGTGACCGACAAGTAGCGGCCAAAACCGTTCCGGCAGCTTCAACGCCCGTAGTCCCGTCAAGGGAACCACTACAAGAATCTCCATCAACATCCTCAGCGTTATCTTCAAACAAGCGCCCTCAGCCGTCGTGTGTTAGCTGTCGAAAAACGAAACGAAGATGTGGACCAAACAGCGACAACCAGCACTGCGAACAACGCTAAGTAAGAGCAGGCCAGCAAAACATCACATCATTTTTCAGTTGATCTTGAATATTACTTGATAAGCATTGCTATAATATCTGCTAAAAGGCACACCACATTGCACCATGGAGTTAGAACGCTTTCATTACTTGGGCTAGAGAATATCAACCTTACCGCTAGAAATTACTCAGTGGTGGGGCCGCAACAGAGTGATCGTGGCTTCATGTAGATGTGCACGGGGGCTTCACCAGCCTGGACAATAGTAGATTCCAACAGTAGAGCTGCAGCAGCGAGGCAGAGCTCCAGTGGTAAGGCACAATCGCAGCTGGGATCGTAGCGAAGGAGTCTGACACGTAGTCACAATAGCGTAAGCAGCGGGGATGAAGCTCGGGTGGAGCCGTAATGCAGTGACGTGAATACGATAGAGCTCTACTAACCGTTCCGACGAGCGCGCAGTATCAGGAGCGCGGCAGTTGCTACGGAGAAGATCACCCCATGGCTCAGCCCTTTGCCTTCAATTCCTTTGATGTGAGGCCTAAACCAGCAGCAAACCAGAAGCACAGCGCCGATACACGTTATTACATAGTCAAGCACCACTAGAACCGCTTTAACAGCTCACCATGAGGACGCAGCTTCTTCCGTTCTAACACGCCTCCTGCCTTGGCTTCCCTCCGTCGTTTCGCAGAATGAACGCAATCAGCTGCTCAAGTCACAAAATCAACTTAGTTTTAGTATTGAAAAGGGGGGTGTCACCTTTATTGTATCATGAGCCTACCGGGACAAGTACCGGGACAGGCGGCTGGTCTAAAATGGTCCTACCTGGTCAAGTTGGTATAATCTGGTCCCGGGACAAGCCCACGAATACCGGTCAAGCCCATGTCTGCGGTTCAAGTGATGACGCACTCAAGCGGCCACCACAAGATCAAGTGCTTGGACTTGGCTATTTACAAGGTCATTGACTATGGATGCTGGTTACATGCAGGTCAAGTATTTGCCGTCAGCGGCCATGCCAGCGGATGCTTTAACCAAGGCGCTGGGGAAGAATAAGTTTCAAGCACCGGAAGCAACTGGGTGTTGAGTGCCTGTGCACTGATGAAGCTGACGAGGATCAAAAATATTGAAGATGCAGACTACAAGTTTCGGGGGAGTATGAGTGCTGTACTGCACACAGCCTCAGAAACTAGTAGTTTGTATAATGGCTATAGTTACCCGCCCAATCGATACTTAGTTAAGTTTTGTATAACGCGTTTTCTGCTAAAGGAGCCTAAGCCCCCGCAATCCCAAATCTGCTAAGTGGGGCGAGCACTGAGTTGACGTGTTTGCTGTGCGTGTTCACAGCCTCTGCAACTACACCTGTGGTAGCGTAAGCTGTTAAAACCTTTGTCATTTTTTTCGAGTTGGCGCTCGCTATTTAGATATGTAAGAGCTTTTACTGGGATAGGAAGCGACGAAGTGATGATAGCCCAGCCCAAACAGGATTAATTCGGGCGCGCGCTGTCCCGCGTGCAAACTGGTGATGAACTCGTAATAGGTTTTATGGTCAGTTTACATTGATGTCGATTGACCGAGTGTTCTCGACATCTCGAGAATGATGGAGGTGCCCCAGTTTTGATAAAGCGAGAAGAGCATTTTCAGTCTGGGCACGTAGGTCGTACGGGTCGCACTATCAAAGTACAAGTATAACGAAAATTGATGTAGTTATTTGCTTCGAACTACACCTTTCTGTCAGTATCAAACGTTTATAAATGTACTTATGCTCTTTGTTTGTGATTTCTAAGATGAAACTCAACTTTGAAGAAGGTGCAGGAAAAACCCGTGGAGCGTGCGGATTGAGTTTATCAATGGCGGTCAAAGTTGAGTTAACCAATCCTATCCCAGCCTTCGCGAAGCCCTAGTATTGGTAGAAACACGCTACATGTGTTGACGCGCAGAAATTCCCAGCCTATCAGGTGGCTACCATACAGCTATGAGATTTTGGCACTGCTCGAGGTTTAATCGGTCATCTCAAGGTATACAAAATACAAGTATAATATGTTAGAATGATTGTAGCTAAAACACATGTTGTCCCTGATTTGCATGGCTGGAGGCTAAGGTAATGAAGTGGAGTGGCCGCAGGAGGCGAATAAACTTAATTAGATGGATAATAAACGCTGTTGTACTTCTTATGAATACCTGTTGAAGTAGTAGAGCGGCCTCGCATAACAGGCCGTGCTCCGTAGAGGCTCGATCGGCGCTCTTGAGCAAGGTGCTGAGTTTCAGCCACTTTATGTATTGTGACATTCACCTATTTTGGCGGGCGAGCTGTTAATTCAGGCAGAATTAGATCCATAAAAGGGATAGCAACGATTATTTAGTGTTAATTCTGCCTAAGATTGTGAGTGCTTCCCCTACCCCCCCCGCGATCAGCATTTGCAATCCAATCGACGGAGATACGAGCAGAATGGCATGAATTGGCGGGTAGGAAACCGTCAAACGCTGTTTCCGTCTAACGCAGGCTGGATTAGTTTTTTCCGCCTTAACTCGGCCTCACCATCACTACTCCTAATTCGGTCACGGAGGGACGACCCGGAATTAACATGGGAGTTAGCTAACTCGGGGCATAATTGAGGTCAATAAGGGATTAGAGTTATGCCAGAATTATCACGGCAGAATAAGTGAAAGGCACAATATGTGCGAGGGCGGAAAATGGGGTTGGTAACCTCCGTGCGCTCGTGGAAGCCATCACAGTAAGCATGCTTTCCAACACTGGCTATCACATAAATAATAGCATTAGGGGATACTTTCTAGAGCCCAGTGAGGCATAGTAGTGGTCGCTGTCGGTCACACGAGCGCCCGCCCTGCAAGCCATGGCAACACACCATGCAAATCGGGGGAAACATGTGTTTTAGCTACAATTATTCTAACATATTATACAGTAAGCGCGCCCACTTCCGGTACTGGTATAAATTAATATCCTGATTAAAACGATGCAATCTATTAAGAAAGGTTTATTTTACTTTTTTTGTAAACCCTGGCGGGAGTTTTGGCGCGAGCTACTGCACACCAGTCATTGTCACAGAGCAACAGCAGCAAGCCCGAAACAGGTCTTCATACCAGAATTTTTACTTAGCCAAACAAGACGCCATGGGGACCTGGATGAAAATACATCAGAAGCGAGGCCTCATACAGAAGGCAGCCGACTGCCCCACGATGTCACAAGCAGCGCTCGCAGCGTGGGCAAAAGCGCACTACAAGCTCAAGCGCGCACCAGCCCAGTCGACTGTGTCCGACATACTCAAGAAGGCTGCGTTGATCATGAGCAAGGACTACGGCAATGGAAACCGCCGCAAGCCTCTGAAGGTGACCTCGGCGGCGCTGGAGGCGCGATTGTGGTCGTGGATTCAAGCGGTGGAGGCCCAGAACGTCTATCTGTCCCGCGAGCTGATCAGGATGAAGGCGATCGATATTCAGCGTGAGCTGTGCGACGCGTGGGACCTGGGGTTTTCCGACGGCTGGCTTAGTGCATTTGAACATAGGCATCACCTTCGCTACCGCAATCGACCCGGCGAGTCTGGATCCGCTGATCCCGCAGCTGTAGCACAAGGTCGTCAACGACTCCAAGAAATCACGGATCTTTATTCTGCAAAAGACATCTACAATATGGACGAGACGGGGCTTTGCTACGCAATGGCCCCGGCTCGGTCGATTTGTACGAAGCGGGCGCGAGGAGTGAAGAAGAAGAAGACCCGCATTACGCTTGCTCTCACGGCAAACGCGGACGGCACGGACGCACTACCACCGTTGTTCCTGGGTCGCGCCAAGCAACCTCATTGCTTTGAGAAGCGCTCTGCAGAAAGCCTCGGCTTCTCATACCGGGCTAATGCGAAGGCCTGGATGACAGGACCGATATTCCGTGAATGGCTACACAATCTGGATCGAGACATGCGAGCGGCAGGGCGTCATATCTTGCTGCTGCTAGATAACGCGTCTTCTCATAAGACGGGCGATCTGGTGTGTACAAACATTCGTGTGGAGTTTCTACCCCCGAACACTACTACCTACTTGCAACCTATGGACGCCGGCATCATTGCGCTGTTCAAGCGGGCGTACAGGAGAAGGCAGCTCCTCTGGGTGTACGACAAGATCAAGGACGTGAAGAAGCTGAAGAAGGAGACCTACGCCGTCGACCAGTTGCAAGCAATGCAGTGGAGCAAGGAGATCTGGCAAGAGTTGCAGGAAGGGTCGGCCATCGAAAACTGCTTCCGCCATACTGGAATTGTTTTTAACGGCGTAGATGAAAGGTGTGGCGATTCCAACGACACTACTTATGACGCAGACGTCAGCGTAGAAGATATTATAATCCGTGCCTCACAGTTGAGCTTTTAAAATATATTTTACGTGACTTGATTGTGGTTCCTTTATAATAAAATGGCAAATCTTCGGAGGTGGTCGGACCTCGTCACCGGAAGTGAGAGCTTTTACTGTACTTGCGTTTTGTAAACCTTGAGGTGGCCGATTAAATCTGGCGCAGTGCCAAAATTTCATAGTTGTATGGTAGCCATCTGATAGGCTAGGAATTTCTGCGCGTTAACACATGAACCAGTTGGTGACAACCCGGATCACCAAAATGACCCCGCAGTCAAAAATCCCATCCAATTGCATGAAGTGAAATATATTCAATATATGAGACTCGGGCTGGTCTTCAGTGGAGACTTCGTCTTCATCCAGCTCACCGCGGCTGCACTGGTCTCCTCGTCCTCTGGCGCTTTTTATTCGGTACGTTGACGACGCTTTGGTTAATCGCCGCGTCGACAATAGCATTAGGCTCTGCTGACAATGGGCACACGGGAACCCGTCCTCTAACTCCCAGTCCTTGCTCGTCTCAAAAAAGAATGCAAGGTCATCAGTGGTTAATACATGCTTAGGAGCCTAAAGAGTAGTGCCTTGCTAGGAGTCAGACTTCACGAGGCGAGCGATCATCGAACCACCGACACTGAAAATCGCCCGTATTTGAGCATCCGGAACCCCTTGGTCGATAAGTGCCCTGACCATTCCTTATGCTTGTGCTTGCTGAGAGCCGCCCCACTTGTAGTCTAATGCGACGTATGTAGATTGGAGTTGTTTCACAACGTCTTCTCCGAGTCGTGCAATAGCTCGGTCAAGAGCGGTCCTTATTTTTTTTGCTCACGAGTAGCTCGCCTCCGTTGTGATTTTGTCTGTCTTGAGCCTCGTGCTCCACCGGAAGCTCGATGGGCAACCGGCGGACGGTCCACCATGCTTCTGTAAGCAGCCCGGAGTGAGCTCTTCAGCAACTCTACACAGCCCACTACTTGTATCTAAAAATAATTAATTATCTTGGTTTCCCTTCCGGAAAGTTGGCGTGACCCGGGTCGTCGCCAACTGGTTCACATGTAGCGTGTTTCTACGGGAGAATATTATTATCATCTGTTGCTAATCTACTGACCCATCTGTTGTAAGCAAATCGGCGGAAAACCTGTTGCCCGTATCGGATTATCTGTTGCGTGGTGTAGGGGAGCTAAGCAACAGGTTTTCCGTGATGAAAATGCGCAACATATACTACGATGAAGCCTCCTCGATTATCTGTCAGATCACACTGCATCCTGTAGTCGAATGACAGCCGGAGTGCTTGCGTTGTAGTATATTATTAATATTTTGGTCAAGACATGCAGGCACAACATTATCAACGTGGTGCTCTTCATACGTCGTGTCTTATTGGAAATATGGTCGTATGTATTTTTAAATACGCAGTAATCCAGTAGTTACATAACTAGTGTCTTCTCCAGGCCTCATTTTTCAGGCTGAAACATCATGAAAGGTAGCGCTTCCGGGGCCAAGCCTTTCGCTACACCGGGACGTGCACGCTCCGTGGAGGACAACACTGTGATAGCGCTGATGAGGATGGACAGCTGGCCTGGATTTGCCAGCAGCTAGATTTCGGGGACGACGACGAAGTTGAGATCGACGTGGGTGTAGCACGCGGTGATTTCGAGTTGGTGGAGGCTACGGGAGCGAAGTATGTGTGGCGGGGTTCTACGATTCGTTACAGGAGGCGGCAGTGGCACTGCAGCAGCACAACGAGTTTGAATACACCTACGACACTCGGTATACCTCTAAAAATGTTACTGGGACTGTGTTCCGATGTCGCTCGCATGCTAGGTGTCCCAGCCGGCTCAAAATTGTTGAGCGGAAACTCGGAGCTAACTTAGTTCGATACGAGTTGTTGGAGAAGGGGGACCACGGTGATGCTTCTGTCTCGCGTGCCCGGCATGGTATTGCAGCAGTTCACAAGTCTGAAATTGACTCACTCCTGGACTTAGGAATGGGAACAAGTCAAGTACGCAATATGTTGTTGCGCAAATATCGACTCGATCCGCACCACTTGAATTTGGTACCTGAGGTTCGTAAGATCGAGAATAGAAAAGCGACTATCAAGAAAAAATTGGAGGAAGGCTGGAATATTGATGACTTCAACACAATTGACATCTGGGCACACCCGCGTTTGTGTCAAACCCGTGAGGGTTTCGACTCTGTCGACGAGTCGGACTTCGCAAAGATGAACGAGCTGCTCGTGCCCGAGCGCTTCCAGCACCATTACGACGACAACGGAAAAATGAAAGCTTCGCTCGGCTTAATCATGACCTCGCGAGTGCTATTTCGTAACGTGGCAAAAGCGACAGTCTCTCAGAGATGTAGTCTTGCGATGTCGACGGACGGCACTTACCGAATCCATTGCGGCAACTGGACGTTGGTGGATTGCGGCGGGGTCTCTGTGGAATGGGAGACAACGCACCATGTTCAGCGATTTAGGCCTTGGCTGTACATCTTTGTCCGGTCTGAGTGCACGTTTGCATACGAGCAAATGTTCGGTGCGCTCATTAAATACGGACGGATTTTTCTCGATGTTGACGTGAATTTAGCTTGCTGCAGTATCGATCCCTGCAGCGCTATAACTCCTGCGCTGGAGACCGTCTGACCGGAAGTTATCATTTTGTCCTGCTGGGAACATCTTCTGGGGCAGGCCAGAAAGCAGTGCTCAAAGCTAGTCGACAAAAGGTTCTACAAGAAGTACGCACTTCCGCAGCACAAGTGGCTTCATGAAACACGCTTCCTAAATCAGTTTCGCAATCTCTCTAAGTGCGTTGTGCGATGGTGGAAGTTAAAAGGCGAGACCGCGTATGCAGAGTGGCTAGAAGATGTTTACTGCACCCCTCGATGGGAGCGTTGGAGCGTAATAGCAGTCCGATACCAGGCGTCTTGCCAACACAACAGGCCATTGACAGCCATATCAAAGTGATAAAAGAGGTGATCACAGCCTTTGAGAAGGCTCCGACGATTCACGTATTAAACTCTGCCTTGCCCAGACTCTTGATTCTTGGTTCCGATACGTTATCCGACGGTCCGCAGGGCCATTTCTGCGAATGTAAGTAAATTCAATGCTTTGGATGGTGTCATTATACTAACTCGTGCTGCTAAATTTCACTTACACAGGCCCTTTGCCGAAGGATGATGTCTCTAAGGCCAGGTTGTTACTGGCGTTGCCAGAAAACCATCGTGAAATAACGGAAGCTGGTCAACGTGGCATACATGTTCGAATCGTATTCAACAGCGGTAACGCCATTGTGCGTTCGAAGAACTTGGCCGGAACTACGGTCACTAGAACGCGCTCGAAAACGTACGTTCAAGCATTGTGACTACTTTCTATCTGGTTCGTTACTCTAACTGATGATTATATACAACTTTGTTTCGTCGCTAGAAGGTACTACAGGAAGACGAGGGTCCGTCTTTGACATTTGGACAAAGTTTTTCATTGCAACAGGTGTCGGTTAACGTCGAGCGCGTAAAAGCAATGCCAGAGTTTCAACTTCGCCCTACTTGGCCTTTATCCGAGGTAAGACTAATATTCCATTTTAATTTATTGTTTATGATTCTAATATCTTTCGATGACACTCGAACAGATTGAAATTGTTCGAGATGCACTCCAATGCACCTGCAAGAGTTAAATGCACTCTGGCTGGGTCTGCTCACATGTGATTGCCTCCCTCAAGCTGTTAAAAAACTTGATTTGGAGCTTGCAACAGAAGTTATCCAAGCGCGGAGGCCTCCAGGTCGACCTCGAGCACTGGCTGGGGCCCTTCAACAAGAGCCGGCATCTACCAACTTTTGGGATCCCGATCGGCTTGAAGCACTTCTTATCAGAGAGCCTCACACTCCTTTAAAGTGGGTTTTTATTACACAAGTTGACGCTCAAAAGGAAGGCCAAGCATCTAGTTTTCGCGAAGATCGTATTGGTACAGTTGGTGGTGTTCGACTTTCGGAGGAAGACGGGGTTTTCGAGTGGAGCGTGGCCTTCGTTCACGGCGACGTGCAATACTACCAAGTAGACGACCTGGTGCCCGGACTGATACGTGCACACGAGCAGCGGAAGGTGTAGACATCTGCTGTGTTGCCAACACGGCCTAAAACTGCATTTCCATGAATACAACAAATATACCGACTACACTCTACTTGTAATCTGTTGCGCATTTTCATCACGGAAAACCTGTTGCTTAGCTCCCCTACACCACGCAACAGGTAATCCGATAAGGGCAACAGGTTTTCCGCTGATTTGCTTACAACAGATGCGTCAGTAGATTAGCAACAGATAATAATTAGGCCCCCTGTTTCTACCAACAAGGGGCGTTGCTTGAGGCTGGGAGGACAGATATTTCATTGGTGGTGTAATCGTGCTAGCACTGAATTCAGCACGAGTGCTATGGAAGCACTTCAACCAGCAAATCTACAACCTAGGCGCCCTCGACGATCGCGCCGACGACGAGCTACTGCAACCGTAATCATGAGCTTGCTGGGAGCAAGGAAGACTTAGTGATTATATACAAGAAGGTGTTGTGTCCTAGAGCGAGGCCCTAGGAGGAAACAGAAACAGAGAGGGTCCTAACAAACAAAACCAACAGAAATAAAGTCATTATTCATTTCGCCCTCCAACACAAGCATCGACAACAACAACTTCATCCTACAACTACGCACGCCGACCGACCTCACCTTCCAACACTCCGCAAGAACCTCGACCGTCGACGACGCCAAAGTCGACAGTGTACAGTAGATGCGGTGTCGTAATTTGACTACCTTATTCGTCGATGAGCTGTCCCCCCCATTTTACATCGATGAGCTGTCCCCCTTACTCGGATTTTCAAGATAAAGTGATGGGCAACTTTTTGGCTGAATTTTGTACACGAAGTTGGCGTTTTCCCCACCATTTTCGGGATTGAAGCCAATAGAATAGCCTAAATTTCATTATGAGCCAATGAGCGACGACCTGAGACCCTTCAGGTCTTTCATCGATAAGCTGTCCCCCTTTGGCAAAGTACCACAGTGGGACAGCTCATCGACGAATACGGTAGTGCTTCTCGACGATACGAGGTAGTGAGTGGTAAGCATCGGACTACATCTGCTGTTTTAACGCGAGTCGTTCCAACATACAAATGTTCAATGGCCCTAGGCCCTAACTGGCTTAGTTTGAGATCCGTGAAGCCGTAGTGCGACCCGCTTTAGAGTTGCACCTTGAGCTTTCTAAACTATATGAACCAAGATGAGAAAACTTCACGCAACACGAATCTCCTCCGTATCATACAAAAGTCCAATTGGGACGATAACCCTCCGTTTGTGAGTGACTCCGCCAGTATTGACTATCATCTCCGTGTCGAGAGTTGCTTCGTGTGGCCAACTTTCACCTCTGATGTCAGGCCCATCCCGATGTATTAGCACGACGTTAATATAGTCTAGTGGGCTTGGTATCTCCACAATGGTGCGGCGATTATGTGGTGCATGTTGAATGGACGCATTTGCTGCTTTTGCGTGAGATATCGGATCGCATCCGAGGGAGTGCATGTAGCAAAGTGTCCCTTGTCCAGAACTTGAGCAGGGGCTCCAGGAATGAAAAACGCAAACAAGTAGGGGTGTGTATCTTCGCTGTACAGGGCCCATAAAAGACTTTCGTCCATCTTTGCCGTCTCCACCGCAGAACTGGAACGTCATGTAGTGTGGAAAGAAGTATCACAGTGGCTCTGGAGCTGCAGGAGTCTCCAGCCGACTATGAGCTGCGTGGCGCACGGTCACGGGGGAAACGGGTTGCGGAAGGCGTCAGATGCCACTGGCGGTCTAAAGAAGAAGAAGAAGAAGAAGAAGAAGAAGCGCTGCTCGTGAAGCTGCTCTGGTGGCAGTGCCTGAAGCTGAAAGTAGATGCTGATGTGGTGGAAACCAAAGCTAGTAAGCTGTCGAGGAAATAGGAAGTGGAGGCTGTAGTAGAAAATAGAAACGTCTGGAGTTGGAGCTTGCGTAGCATATTTGCACAGCAAGCAAAAGATAAAGACAGCAGCATTGTAGCAATCCTCGATGCTGCGAAACAGCATCGAGGATGGCACATTTTGCGTCGCCGACTTGCCTCCGTTCTCATCTACGTATCGATGGTGTGCCACAACGCTGATGTCGTCGGAATGTTTTCTGTGGTACGAGCAACTTTTTTTGGACAAATTAATGTCTGTGAGGCTATCCATACCATGCAATATCGGACTGTAGGACCTATCGGACCTGTACCATAAACTTGGTACCCCAGAAAGGATTGACTCTAAGAACAAATATATTAGTTTGTGTAATATATTGTGGGCCACACACCGATTACACTTTACTCACTTTTGCTCAGTTTTATTCTAGCGTTGGTGGTGGGCTTGCGTGGAGGGCAGAGTGACGAAGGCGGCGGCGGTGGCGCAGAGGGAATCCGGCCGCAGGAAGACGGCGGAGCAGCAGGACGACGGCGGCGGCAGGAAGGACTGGCGGAGCGACGGCAGGTCAGCGTAGCGGCGGCAGGTCGGCGGAGCGGAGGCAGGTCGGCGGAGCGGAGGCATGGCTGGACGGCGAGGCGGCGGTGGCAGGGTGGCAGCAGCCGGACGGTGACAGGTTGGTGTGGCGGTGGCGGGGCGGACGGCGGCCCGGAGAACGTAGACGGCTTGCCCGGCAGGGCGGCCGGTACGCTGCCCGTTGGGTGAGCGCCTGCAAGCTGCTCCAGCCCCCCCCCCCCCCCCCGGGGCCCGCAGAAGCAGCCGCCGCCACCGTAAAGACCCCGCGAGTGCTGGCACCCTACCCGGAAGGGCTAGCGGCATGCTGCTCGCCGCTAGAGCACCCAGCGCAAATGGTGGCGTCATACGGGCTGCACGATAGCTACCACGTAGCATTGTTATGAGTTCTTTGATATATTATACGTATATTCAATATATTTTCTTAATCATTAATGCACACGTC
Organism: Phytophthora vignae f. sp. vignae; assembly: GCA_016169955.1. NCBI lineage: Eukaryota > Oomycota > Peronosporomycetes > Peronosporales > Peronosporaceae > Phytophthora > Phytophthora vignae. Next base: position 246,747 of record JABJUM010000013.1, read on the forward strand.
TAGCGGCTTGCCTTCCGCGCTCATATTTATCCCATGTACACTCATGAGTGATGACCACCTCGACGCCGTGAGGCGAGCCGATGTCACCGGTAGCATTGTACCAGAATTATGGTACAGGTCCGATAAGGTCGGATAATGAAAAATATGCGAGTGATACGCGTTTATCTTAGATTTTGTATGGCCATACAAATATTTTGCGTTTCCTTCGGACCCGATACGTCCGATAGCGTCGTTTATCGGACCAACCTACCCCTATCAAAATCTATTGGCCGAAATACCATCCTGGCCATACTATGACTGGTCAAAATAAAATCTAAATCTATAATTGGCTGTTAATGGGCATACGATAAATAAGTATGGTCCGATAAAACATGATATTCATCCATACCGTGCAGGTTCGGACAAGTTTGATGTCCGGATGCGAATTCGGACAACCCCTTAATTTCAATATATTAAATTTTGGATAGTATAGTGTGGTCTACATTACGTAATTTTTGCAACCCAGGCTTCACCCAGAGAAAGTCTCATCGCAGAGCCTCGTGCAGCAGCGCGAGCAGGACGGCCTGCGACAGGAGCTGCGGCTTGGCCTCGGGCAGGAGGACCCCCTCGACGGCCGACCGCAGCAGCGCAAGCAGGACGGACGGCGACAGGAGCTGCGGAGATGAATGCTGCGCGGGGCGGCGGGCGCATGGGCGGCTGCTTGGCCTCGAGCGAGGTGCTGGCGCTCGGGGCCAGAAGCAGCAGGAGGACGAGGACGAATACCGCGCTGGGTGGCGGCGGAGGAGGTGACGGCCGCGCTGGGTGGGGTTGCATGTCCAGGTGCGTGGTGTCCGGCGCGGTGACGGTCATCGAAAGAAGACGTAAGTGATTGAAATCGAAACGCTAGATTGCTTCACTAACTTCGTGTGTTGAATATGCAGTATGTCTGATTGTTGCTGTCAAACGCGCGCAGGTCATCCGATGAGGCCCGACCTCAACTAGGGTCCACTGTTGCCCGGGGCTTGGGCGTCTGGCACGATGTGGGAGCAGCACATGGATCGTCCGCGTGTTAGAGGTATCTACAATGCGCCCCTGTGCAGTAAGTGCTTGGTGTCGAAGTATGTGGTCGTCCAGCTTACCCTCACTGTGCATGCGTTTTAAGCCTTTAACCACTGTTCCGTACGATTGTCTTCTTGTGGTGCGCTCGCAGAAACGTCACGATGTTAGCTTCTGCATCTTTACCTGCTTGTAACACGGTCACCTTCGTTCCAGTGACGTCGTACCCTTCCGGTAAGAAGAGTTTCATGAAAGCAACAGCTACTTTCGTCTCGTGGTAGCGCCGACGGTTCTGACGCTTGGTGTTTTGCATATCACAGAACCACTCGTACCAAACTGACGAGAGAGACTTGGAGCGAGCCCGCTGCTGTTTCACCCGGACAGATCTGGTCGCCCCCACCGCGGCATCTGCATTCGACGGCGTCGTATCTTTCACGGGTGTTGTAGTTCTCGCGCCTTCAAGCGACACCACTCGATCGTTAAGCGCCTTGACTTGGTTCGACAAGGTGTCGATCACCTGCAGCTGCTGCTGGATCAACTCCGTCTGCTTCCTTACTAAGTCGTCGGAGGTCGGCGCAGCTGGGGCCTTCTCCTCCGGCTCGCCAAACTTTTTCTTGCGCTGAAGAAGATTGCAAGATTGCCCTGAATGGTGAGTGACCAACTGCCAAGCTCTGACTCCGTGACACTCACCTGGGCCATTCCATGTTGAACTCGTTTGATGTAGGGACTCATAGGTGCCAGCCGCAACATGTCGTGGTAGTGTAGCACTGCGACCGCCATCAGCACTTCAAGGACATCGTTGAACTCGGCCGCGAAGCCGAACGCAGATGCAAATAAAAGCTGTTGAAGTTGACGGATCTTCTCAGACACCATTGGATCGAAGAGATGAAGGGTGGGTAAGCAAGGCTTCGACTCTGAACCCCACCCTGCTAACGCTTTACCCACTTGCTGATCTTCTTGTATTGTGCTGACCATGTAGTTAAACGCCTTGCTGATGGAGGTCATACTCCAGCCACCGCGGTCCAGAATCCACGGGGTGTTCAGCTTGCTGTTGCCGTTGGCATTTTGCGCAGCACCGCGGCGGAACGAGTGCGATGACAAGCCCTGGGTCACTTGAAATCCAGTCTTTGAGCACTCGCCCACCCACTTGTTTAACACACGGTTCGCGTATGACTGCATGCCGGGAACGGCAATCCGTCTCGGTGGAGGCGCGGTGGAGGAGGCACCGCCCTCAAAATGCTGCGTTGTGAACTTGAAGTCGAGCTGCCAAGCGCTCAGCTAGCGGGCTTGATTCAATTGGGGAGCTCTCCAGTGGGTGGGTGTCTCTAGGCAGTCGGTCGAGTAGGAACTCGCTGGGCGATGTCTGCATGATGCTTGCGACGGCTAGAGCATGCAGAGGGCAGAGATGCACCTTGGTAAGACGACTTCATCCGCTTAAAGTGGATGTAAATACAACCACCTAGACGTAAACCAATTGTGTTAGATAATTCCTGCAACAAACATGGCTACTTACTAGTACAAACAACTTACCAGGGTAAACCGCGACTTGACTCTTTAACAGACACGCCGTGTCCGATGAGCGGCCAAGTAGGTACCACAGCAAGCTCAGAAGCGATGCATCCTTGTAGTCATCCGGTGTCGTAGCGCCACAATAGATCGTCGTGATAAGTGCCCGGAGGCCAGCTTTCGTGCATGGAGGCGCCTGGTTCGTGAAGTCGGTGCCCGATTAGCACAATATTTGTCCAGGATTGAGGCAATCTTCTGCAGACGCCGACTGGACACGCTGGTTAGCGCCCGGAAAAGCTCGATTAGATGGTTCTTTACATTTCCAAAGTAGCTCGCAACCGATTTTTTCGATAGTAGCGTCCCTTTAGAGCTTTCTTGGTAGGCAAGATGCATAGCGAACTTGTCGATGTACAACACATCTCCGGTGTCATCCGCCCCTACCATCGAGCAAATCTGCTTGACCGTCATGCCTTCTGAGGTAGCGAAGCGCTCAAACACGTTATGCGCCGTTAGGGCGCCCGCTGGGAGTTGCCTGGTATTAGATTCTTCGTCGACATCTCCGATGTAGAACTGGTAGCACGGTAGATTATTGAAAGTGGCCACAAATACATCAAACTTTTTCAAACTGGCCCAAAAACTGGCAGATGGAAATCTGGGACAGGAGAAAGAACGATGGGGAGCAGCTTTTCACAACTTGATTCTCGACTGAAGGCCTCAAGCGCAGTGTCCGTCGTCATCTACACCGAGGTGGGTTTGCTGTGTGTTTACCGCCCTCTCGAGGCTTAACTATTAAGCGTTCGTATCTGTATCAATGTAGAGCATGCAGTGACTCTGGTGATGTAAATATTCGTGCTACAGATACTGAGATCGCTCTACCCGACCTCAGCTTCGAAGTAAGTCTACGTTTGGATAGCAATGTCGATCTTCAGCTAACCCTCGATTGCATGTACGTGGCCAGAGCACTGCGTCATTGGTAGCAGCAGAGTCCACACCGGATGTGCGCGGCGTTACATGCGGAGGTCTAACCGAATACGTCGAGTCCAAGGCTACTTCAAGTCGCTGGACGTTTTGGCTCGACCTTGGGGCATGCACACCGCTGTGTTTGCTGCATCGCGCACGCCCCGTTCAACTTCGTAACAAATGCCGACCATGAAAAGGTAAGCAAGCACTAACTGTTACGAGATGATAGAAGTATCTAATATCGGCTATGATACAGACTGATAGAGCAAGTCGTGCTGCTGTGTTGTTAGAATTGGGACTGCCTGGCGTTTTTGACCAACTTCGTTTGATCCGCATGTGGGGGGGGGGTGAGTGGTGCGGTAACAAGGCCCAGTGCTTCCAAACCCGGAGAGAAGGACGGTCAAGAACGTCAGGAGGTCCCCATGCACTGATACATTTTAAAAGGTATTCATGATATTTGCTAAGTTGATTTGCTTCATCTAATTGTTCTTCGTATTGCATACGCTCTATAGGGAAACCCGCAGCTCTTGGACCCCGACTCGAATTGATCAGAATGTATACTCACTCAGGATCGTCGAGTTTGAATCTTGTTCTTCCGTGGTGCTGCCCGAACTCCGGCGATCCAGCAATTCAAGAGACACGACCCAACTATGTAAATTCCTGCTCGAACGTCGTCATCCACGGTTCCCTTTGCTCGATTCGGACATTTTGCAGTGTTGTGTCGCTCGGCCCTCCCGCAGAGACTACAAGTGTAATTCTTTCGTTTTTTTTTTTTGCTGCTCGGCTCGGATCTCGCTGCTGAAAAGGTCGTGCATACTTGCAAGAACTGCAGCTCGCTCACTGGAGATCGTTGCTTTCTGTTTTGGGTGACGCGGTGGTCGAGATGTGTTTGGTTTGCCTGTGCTGCGAATTCTTTTTTCTCGTGTGGCAATATCGCGTTTTGCAGCTCGCGATGAGCCTGTAGAGTGGTGGGGGCAGAATGTTCGGGTCTGGCATGAGTGCGGGGACGAACGGCAGGCTAATGGCAACGTGCTGGAATGCTTGAGCATACGACGGTGTTGTAAACGCATGGTGAAAGAACCGGTAGGCCCCTGCCGTTGTACTGGAGGATCCGCTTTGAGCATGGAGAGCTGCCACGATGTGCCGACAAGGTATCTGAATTTGGCGGCGATCAGGACAGCGTGTACACGTGCCAGTCTGCAGGTCTACCGTAAAGGTTCGTGAGCCATTGTTTAGAAGTGCATCTTCATCTTCGACGCTTGCTACTTCGTCTTCGACGTGGAAGACGGACTCCGAGTTTTTCCGAACGGTACACGCCGAAGCACTCCATCTCTGTTTGTCAAACTTTGCCTTCGCCCGAGGAGTCACCGTGTGTTTAGCGTGCATCCAGTCCCGAGCATTCTCCTTTTTGGCCGCAATCGTCTTGACGACGACTTTGCAGAATAAAAAACAGCACCGAACACTTGGCTGTCTCGAACTCCAGAAAGCAGCAGAGCCCGGTTTTGACTCTCTACAGCGCTTGTAGTTCTACCTCCAAAAAGAGGGCATCCATCACCAAATGCTTCTACAGACCCCCACTCGGCTTTCATCGCTGAGGTTTCTTCTGGAGTTAGTTTATCGTTGCCAAACTTGGTCCAGCTCGAAGGGTGAATCTTTCGCAAGTACTGAGCGACCGATTGCTTCTCTTGTTTTCCATTGACTGTGACTGTGGAGTACGACGCGGTGCTGACTGAGATCCTATCGCTACAAGCCACGACGACCTTTGTGGAGTACGACGCGGTGCTGACTGAGATCAACAACCGCTTTCCGGCAGAGCGTACAAAGGTCGTCGTGGCTTGTAGCGATAGGATTAGGCTCCTAATGCTGGCGATGTTTGGCTCGATAGAACGAAAGTGTCCACACACGTTTAAAAAAATGTGCAGAGTACAAAACTTAAGATGTATGGACACGCCGCGCACGCGGAGTCGAACTTGCGCATCTCGCTGTTTACCTCGGTCGGAAAAGAGAGGTCGGTCGTGCAGTTTAATTCCGGCCACGACACAGCTCGCAAAAAACCACTCGAAGTTGTCGGCTGTCTCCTTATGAACGAAAGCCACGGCTACCGGAATGTTCCCCCAGTCTCCGTCTTTGCCGATCACCAAGAGGCAGACGCCATTATATCGAGCATGCTTCATGTGGGTGCCGTCGCATTCAAGCAATGGCACCCAGTTGTCTTGCTCAGCAATGAGAGAACCAAATGAAAGGAACGCTCGGTAAAAGCGACCTCGACTATCCAGCTGACATGACAGGATTCTCGCGCGCAAATGAGCGGAGAAAAGCCGGTAGCTTGTCGTAGTTGTCCTCTTCATCCTCCATCAGCTCTTTGGCACTGGATATTGCTCCATATACTAGCGCAGGGCGGTGATCGACGTTCACATTGTCCGTTATTTTCACCGAGGCAGCGACGCGCGCCCGTGCAGTACTTAGCCCCTTGGCCATAGAACTTTTGAACCCTGGTAGCTCCATCAGCAACTTCTTGGAGCATTTCCGCACCGCGTCACAGCTGGGAGAATGAACAAGCTCCAAATCGCTAACAAACCAGGCTTTCTCAGGACAGAACGCCAACTTTGTGTTATCGCTTTTAGTGGGCCGCTTCTTGTTCAGCGTCACCTGCCAGTCACACAACTTAGAAACGCATTCCCATTTCCGCACGTGACCGGAATGTATCTCCTTTTTGATCGACTTGTTCTCGTTCCACGCGTAGGCACGCAGGAACTCTGTGCTATCCGGAGCTGTAGCAAAAACATCGTGTCGATTGATGTCTTGTCGACCAAACTTTTTCATCAAATTAACCTTTCCGGCCTCCATGACACTTGCAGAGCGAAGTTGATAGTTGCGTGGTGGCAGCAAAGTTGGATGTTGCGCAGTAGCAGCAGAATTGTTGTGGTGCAAATAGGTATGCGTTTCGTCCTCGCTTGGTCCTCGCGTCTGGTATGAGCTTGAAGTGAGCAACCAATCAAAATGAAGTTAGTAACCATCTGCCAGTTTTTGGGCCAGTTTGAAAAAGTTTGATGTATTTGTGGCCACTCAATAATCTACCCTGGTAGCACTGCCTCGTTGCTCCGACGCCAATCAATTTTCCCTGTTCAAGACGATATGTATCCGATCGAGCATGGGATTTTTAAAATATGAGGTTGGCTTGCTTTTATTATGATCATATCAAATATTTTTGAGAAGATCGGACAAAATATGTCCGAATTGTCCGATTTGTTACTGACACGACAACATGAGATTCGAACCAAGCTCATTGGCCAACACAATCGGTCGAAGGCCTCTGATAGGCCAAGTTCTAATGTCATATTGTAATGCGAAAATTCGTGTGTCCGAACTTTGATGCTATTCTTGTCTTCCCAGGATAAAAGCTCTTTCATATCTAAATAGCGAGCGCCAGCTCGAAAAATTGACAAAGTTGTGGACACAAACGAGGGTGGTCGATATAACCTGTCGCCGAGTGCAATCCTATTTGGTCTGCGATAGCAGCACTAATACGTTGCTTCCTATCCCAGTATAACTACTACGTAGTACAAAACGTGGCCGTGACTATTGATGGATTTATTGGATCTACGGGCCTGAGTGGAGTCTCCACCGCAGGCTGTCGACCCCCTACGTTACTCAACGGAGCAGCACAACTGAAAGCTGCTCCATCACTAACTGATAATAATAATTCTGAGCTCAAACGTTAAAACAATAGTTGAATTCATTTGCTTTTGCATATACATTACACGCACCCAAGTCCTTGCCCCTTAGTCTCGGATCTTCTTCCAGGCAGTCACGGTCTCCGCTGTCACCCGAGCCTCCGTAGCGCTCTCCTGCGTGAACACTGGCACTTCCGCAGTCGCCAGCAACTCGAACTTGTCTTCCAGCACGGCAGGTGTCGCTTCGTCGCTGGGCACCACCACCAGAACCTCGCCGCACTTCACTTGGCGCCGCAGTTTGGCAGCCGCCACCGTGCCATCTCGGGCCACAAGGGGCTTGCTCGTCGTTTCCGAAGTTGACAAGGCCACGAAGGACTCGAGCGCCTGCTCGCTCTTGCGACGGAGGTCCTCGAAGAGACCCTGGCAACTCGTGCCTGCAGCCTCGCCCTTCATCTCAGCCCCTGACACAACCATGCGCTCGCTGGAGCGGAACGGGTTTCCGTTCACGTATGGCGGCGGTGCGTTCACATCAGTCGTCGCCAACGTGATGGCTCCATCGTCATCAAGCTTCTGTTCCACGACACGGAAGCCCGCGTGCTGGAAGAAGTGAGGGCGGAAGTGGTAGCGCGCGAACTTGGACGCACCGTTGTCACCAGCACTGGCGAACGACCCGCCCATGATCACGTTGTGTTCACCGTCGAAGCACGGCTCGCTGAAGTCGTCGTAGTACGGATGCACACGGAAGCCTGGCAGCGCGGAAAACATGTCCTCGCACCACTCCCAGGCATTGCCGAATACATCGTGGAAGCCTTGAGCTGTCGGCGGCAGGGCGTCCACGGGCGAGAAGGACATGTAGGACCAGTTCAGGTTCTTGCCGGTTGCAGCAGCCATGCTGGTTCCCTCCGGCAACGTCAAGATATCGTCTGAAGTCACGTCGGCCGAGCGGTCCTTGGCGTCACGCATGAGCTGGTGAATTGACTCCGTCGTGAGGTGGTACACCACCTTCTTGTCCGCTTGTTTGGCTTGCTTCCACTTGCAGAAGGCCTGCGCCTCGTGCAGGTTCACTTGGGCGGGCCAGCTCCACTGCATGGGCACCACGTCAAACATGGCGCGCAGCTTGAAGCGGTGGCTGCCCGAGGGCCCGTCCTGCACCCAGAAAGCCGGCCACTTGGTGTTGCGGAAGCAGCGCCACTCCCAGCCCAGCTTGCTCCAGTACGACGGCTCCAGGTAGCCTCCGTCGCGCACGAACTCGTTGAACTCGCCGTTGGATACGAGGAACTTGTTGGCGCGGCAGGCCGGGACGTTCACTTCGCGGTGGCCGTACTCGTTGTCCCACCCGAACGAAGGGAAGTCACGAGGCTTGCCGATTTGCACCCTTGCGGCCGGCACATCGAGGAACTCGTTCACGGGGAAGTCCACGCCAGCAACCGGGCGCAGCGCCACTTCCTTGTTGTCGTAGACCAGAGACTCGTGATAGTCTGGCAGCAGTGACGTGCTCCGGAAGAACTCGACTGGGTGCTCAAGCATGAGCATCGAGGTCGTCTCATGATGGATACGCTCGTGCTCAAGCGCCATCTGCAGCGCCCAGAGCGGACTGCCCTCGGTGATCTGCTCGTGTCCGGGCTCGAGGCCCGGGTGCGTCTCCACAACGCTGCGGATGAGCTGGTAAACTTGGCGGCGGTAGGCCAGTACTTCGGCAACGTGCGGCCAGTGCATCTCATTCTTGCTCATGTCATCCCATCTCATCTCGTCCACGCCCACTTCGAACACTTCCTCGAAGTAGGGATTCACGGGCTCATCGATGAGCCCCGACACAAGGAACTTGTTGACGAAGAAGCTGGTCGGGTGGCCGTAGTAAAAGATGAGGGGGTGGCGTAGCTGGTGCGGTGGCGGTGTCATGAAGGCGCGCTCGCCCTGCAGCGTCGCGAATAGCGCGTCGGTCATGGCCCACGAGTTGTCCAGGTAGTCGAGCATCTCCTGACGCGAGCACGAGCGCAGGTCCGGCATCTTAATGGCGTTGAGGCGCGTGGCGCGATCCACTCCAGGGAACGTCGGGTCTGTGCGCGGGTTGCGCGCCGTGGTGAACCAGTCGTCGGCGCGCTCGCCGAACAGGAAGCAGTCGTCGTAGACGTCATGTTGCTGCTGCTGCTGCTGCTGCTGTTGTAGCAGCTCGTGGTCGTCCTCGTGCACGCGCGCGGCGGAGGAGGTGGCGAACGTGGAGCTCTGGCTGGTCGGGGCCTTGGAGTGCACCGCCCGAGTGCCAGAGGGCGAGGACAAGGTGCGCAATGGCGAGGCCAATAGCAAAGAGGAAGGAGTTTTGGAGTTGGAAGCAGGCTTCACGGAGGCCGCCACGGCTGCGGCCGAAGACGAGTCGCGCGTGGCACTCGACGACAGGGCGCGGGCCAATTGCGCCGGCAGACGTAAGGGCCGCTTGCTGGCGGTTGGGAAGCGACGAGGGAAGCTGGTGATGGCCAACATACTGTCGGGGCGGACGAGAGCGGGGTCGTGGCGAGTGGGCGGGCAGGGGCTCGGCTTGAGCGGCCGACGGGAGTTTTGGAAGTGAGCCGAGCTCTTTGGAGACGGCCGACCGGCGTTCCGCCGACGCATGTATCCATCGGCGGAAGGCGTGAATAGAGGCTTCTATACGGGAGGCAAGATGTCTGGGCTGTCGATCTGGCGATAATAGTGGACCCTGTTTTCGTGATCGCAGCAGCAACGATTGTAACTCAAGGGGACACGTCCAGCGCCGATCCCGTACGAAGCACGAAACCGAGGAGGCCAGCACCTTCGGTTGCTGCGCTGGCACGAAGGCCACAACAGTCGGACATCGATGGGGGCGCCAGGCCTCTCGGCGCTGAGTCACATTTACAGATGCGAGGTCGCCTTTTTGCCCTATTACTAGTATAAGTCATGTTGATTCCAGAATACGCATCCATGGCTGCCCGCAACGCGAGCTTGGAATCATACTTGGGGGACCCTGCACATGCTTTCCGGCTTGCTTTCGGGCTGTGAATCAGTGGCAGCGCCCTCGTGGTTCGTGCTGCCAACGACGTGATTATGGCAAGGAGGACCACAGAGTGAAGGTCGCTGTACCGGAAAAGTCGTATTGATAGAGCACCAATTTTCTAATAAACATGCACATGGCTGTATCGTTTCTTGTTAAGGGTGTATTTCTTGAAGGATCGTGTGGACTTGAAAATGATTTAGTGTACTTTTTCTCATATCTTCCCATACAAAAATCAAGTCATTTTGTCTTTTTGTGCTAGTTGGGCTGACTAGAATAGCAAGTACACGTTCACTTCCGATGTGCTAGACAGAAACTCGACAAGTGCTCTATCATTCCGGGTGCTCTATCAATACGACTTTTCCGGTAGTTGCCTTTTTTGCCTTTCGACTGCCGCCTTCGGCGCTCGCAACGGAGCAACCATTCTGTGCGCTCATACTTTCAACTAATGCTCAGCCCTCCCACTCGGGCTTTAATTAACACTGCTAAGCTTAGCAGCGATCGATCGCGAATGACCACCACTCGTTTTCCTGTACTGCACCTGCTCAGCAGGCTGCTGCTCACGCACAAGCGCGTTCGGATTGACAACATTTTGATAACTTAAGGAAAATTATTGACTCCTTTGACTGAGTTGGAGGCCACCGGAACCGAAACGTTGCCCATAAATGTATTCGCCAGATTGATCCGTGCATGTATCCCACCAACGAGCCCACGGGTCCATGCTTTTTTTTTTCTGGACATTGTAATAAACTCCGTTTGCTCTGACGGTCCCGGGCTGAGTAAACTGCAGAAGCATTTCGGCTCCGGACACTGACCGAGCTCGGCAGCGCGACTGTAGAAACCATGACCGGCGAAGGGGCGCACACATATCCGCTTTCGCACCGAGCCGGAAGACGATGGCAGGCAAGAGCAACGACAAGTTCTACAAGACGGTCGTGTTCGCCGAGGACATGACGGACGCGATGCTCGACAAAGCGCTGAGCACGGCGCGAGATGCTTTCCAACTGCAAGTCACGGTGCGTGCTGGCCGGTCGGGGGACATCCCCGGGGCCACAGACACTGTGCTCGGTCACTAACCACTCTCTTGCTCTTGCGCTGGTGTCGATCTTCTTTCATGCTGCGGGTACTGCGACGACCGACACAGTCGGAGAAGACCTTCTCCACCATCGCCGAGTTCGTGCGCCGAAACATGGAGAAGGAGTACGGTCGCGGCTGGAACTGCGTTGTAGGCTCGTCCTTCGGCGCCTACGTGACGCACGAAATCAAGACCTACGTCTACTTCAGCGTCGCCTCTGGTGTGTCCGTGCTCGTCTGGAGAACGTAGCTATCCTCCCCTCATCAGCGCAATAGCAGTATGGTTGGCTTCGGGAGCTCTCCTCTAATGTATGCATTAAACCGGTACTTTATCTTACCGCTCCACCCATCAAAAGCGCGCATCACTGCTTCATTACTTGTGCTACCATCCAGTATTGCCCTGATGCTGCCGCTCCGTCCGCTGCTGCTGCGCCGCTTCTCCAGCGCCCCCGTGGGCCTCCGCAGCCTCCAACTGCCCGTGGGCGCTTCAGGGACGTCTCTCTCCGCCGTAGCACCGACCTCCGTGGTCCCAGAGCAGCAGCCGCTGCTGTGTTTGCCGACCGCTTTCGGCTCGGCGGCACGCGACTTCCGACTGCAGTTCGCCAGCGCGCAGCTCACGCGCAATTTCGCGCTCTTCGGCGTGGACCCGCGGATGCCGGAGATGGAGTTTGGCAGCCTCCGGCTCGAGCGCGATGCTGAGGAGGTGCTGCGCGCGGCCGACGCCTTGGAGCTGGAGCAGTTCTCGCTGCTGGGCTGCAGCCACGGCGCCAACGTTGGCGCCGTTCTGGCGGCCACGTACCCGGAGCGTGTGTCGCGACTTGTGCTCGTCAACGGCAACGTACGCAGCTTTGAACCAGCCATTAGATGATTCCTGGAGACTGAAGGGATCCACTTATCTCGTGCTCGTGTGATGCAGGCGTTCGTGAGCGACGAGGACTTGGAGGACATGGAGGAGCACGAGGATGTGAACTCGTGGCCGCAGGAAATGCGCGAGGCAGCCGAAGCCAAGTACGGCGCCGAGTTGCAGGGGAAATGGGCTGGTGCGTCGGCTGCCATGAACTTGCGGTCATTTTCGGAGTACTGACATGTAATGTACCTGCCTGATTAATTGTTACTGCAGAGACGCTGGAGGCCCTGCGCCGAGTGGAGCGTGAGGATGGTGGCGACCTGTACTGCGGACAGCTGCCGTACATTAAGTGCAAGACGTTGGTGGTGTCCGGCGCACAGGACAGCTTCGTGCCGCCGTTCCACAGCGAGTACTTGAGCGAGCGCATCATGCACTCGCGCCTCGAAGTGGTGTCTGAGGGCGGCAACGACCTCGTGCTGTCCGAAGCTGAGCGCTTCAACGTGATGCTGGAGTCCTTCCTGCTGGAGCCCGACGACAAGCTTACGCAGAGCCGCGAGTTTGTCGCTGTGCCCTCCAAGGCATAAGCAATGGCACGGGTGGGGGTTGATCCAATAGATAGTCAAACAACGCACACACTGGCACGCTTGGTATTTACATAGAGTTTTCTCCATCTTGCGCCCTCTGTTAGCTACTTGAACTACTTACTAGTTTAATACGCCGCTGCAGAGCGGTCAAAAGTTCATGTTGAGAAGGAAGTCGAAGTGGCCGTCGCCATGTTCGACAGCGGTCGGCTGTACACCTGCTGCTGCGCTTCCTGATTCTGCTGTTGGTACGGGAATTGTTGCTGCATGACAGGATGCTGTGGCTGATGTTGATGCAGCGCAGGCTGGTGATAATTCGCGTACGTCGGAGCCTGGTTTCCCCCAAGATTCAAGCTCGCCCGGCGAGATGGATCCGCATAATATTCTTGGTCCACGCTCTCGCGAGGCGGCGAGGTCATCGAGGACGGCGTCATGGCGTACGAGGGCATGCTCATCGTGCGCTTCAGTGGTGCCACGCTACCGTTAGCTGGGGGCGCGGTGTAGTAGCCGTAGCGGGCCCCGTACGCGTTGGGCTGGTTCGGACTGAGTGTCATGCCCGCGCTGGCTGCTAGTCGAGGGTCGTCCTCCAGAATGCCCTGCAGCAGCTCGCCGAAGCCCTCCTCGTCGCCGAACGGTGCCTGTGCGAGCTGCTCATACTCTCCGGGGTGCTGCGGCTGCGCGGCATGCGTGTACTCGATGCCGTTATTGCCGTACACTGGATTATAGGTGCCGTACTGCTTGGCCGGGTTATCGTAGCCGTACATCTGAGACGACATGGTGGGCAGCGTCGAGAGCTCGGGCTTCATGAGCTGTGGTGTCGCGTAGGCCCGCGTAGTGGCTGAGGGGAGTGGGCCGCTCGATGAGCTGCGCGCACGCTTCGGCGGGTTGACACTCGGAGCAGACAATGAAGACGACGACGCAGGAACAAACCCGCGGGTGCTGCGCGGCTGCGTGGGCGATCCAGGGTTGACGATGTGCTCGGACGGCTTGAAGTCGAGCTCGGACTGGCCCATGCTGCGCAGCCGCAGCACGGCCTCGTCGTAGCGCATGCCGCCGAGCGCCTTGCTGATCTCCATGCGGCGGTTGTACTCGGTCTCCTCCACGGACTTGGCGAGGTGCCACTGATCCTTGCCGCAGCGGCAGTGCTTGCCCTCCGCGCCCTTGTAGCGGCCGGCCTGGCTCGAGAGCGAGCTGCCGTTGGCAGGGGGCACCACGGCGCACTCGCAGCAGTGGAACATCTGCTTGGAGCGGAAGGTGCCGAGCCAATTGGACTTGAAGCGGGGAAACCAGCTCTTGCGGTCGCGGGTCTTTTCAGGCCCGTCGCCGGCGTTGTTGGAGCTGTAGCGCGTGCCGGTCTGGTGCACGCTGTCGCTGGCCGGGTCGGGGCCGGCCGAGCACTTCACGGGGATGTTGACGTATTCCAGTCTCGGATCCTGGTCACCGCTGCTGTTGCTGTTGCTGTTGCTGCTGCTGTGGTGACTGCCATCCTCGGCATCAACTGCGCTGTCCGGGCTGCACGGGACCACCTCGAGCGGTCTGGACGGCTGCCACGCGCGCTCGAGTTGAAGCGCGCCCATGGCTCTGGACGTCTGCGTCTGTTCTGCTACCCTGTGGTGCCGTGGCCGCTCTGTCTTCAGCACCGGAACGTGATCGGCCTGCCAGCGTCTCGGTGTGGAGCCGCCGTCGTGGTCGGGGGGATGTCGTTCAGATGCACACCGTTCGGGCGGGCGTGGCGGAGCAGGTCGACGCCGCGAGCTTCCGACGGAGAAAGAGAGGAAATGAGCATCACGGAGGCAGTCAGCTGGTGCCGCTCCTGCTGATCGGCTGCCCCTGCGGAGGACACTCTTCCCCGGCCGAGCGCGGACAGACAGCCGGGCGTGACAGCTCGAGAGAGAGAAGGGCGGCCCGTGCGGTGGCCGGGCCCCGGCAGCCCACGCCACGTCACACACACGCCGCCCCCCATCGCGGGCTTGCTCCGCGCTGCAGACCTCCGGACCGAAGGCGCGCGCGCCAGTCGAGAGAGCGCGGCAGGCACCATCTCTCCTCGGTTGCGACTGCCGAGCGCGGCCGCAGCAAGTACATGCAGAGGACTACAAGTCTTGGGAGTGCTCGAGTGAGGGGGGAGCACATCAGTACATGTAGTGTACCTTACTCTACAATGTTCACCTTTTCAACTTCAAAGCTGCAAATTGTAAGTTCAATTCTGCAAAAGGTAAGTTCAAAACTGCACGAGCAGAGACCAGGCTAGCTTCGTACTTTTATACACAGCTCATTGGTTTGCGCGCAGCCCAGCTAGCCAATAGGCAAGTTGTACTCTATAATCATATACGAAGATACATATCATACAGATTGTAATATACATTTATATTGTTGTTTTGATTTTACCTTTTGCTGTTTTGAACTTACAATTTGCAGTTTTGAAGTTGAAAAGGTGTAGAGTCTGCATTCGCGGCCGACCGCTAGTAACCACGCCAACTGCAAGCACAGCATTGCTGCAACAACAGCAGCCGTCGATCTGCTGCCGCTGCCGATGGCGCCTCGAAAGACTTCGCCATCTCCAGCATTGCCTGCAGCTGGGCGCCACGCTGGCCGAGCAGGGCCTTCATAGTCGGATCGGGGATCGGAGCCACTGATGTGTCTGTACTGGATCTCCATGCCCATCATGCCACGCCGGCCTCGATTGCGCCCTTTTGGGGTTTCAGCCGTTTCACGACAGTTAGCCGGCCGCACACCCCGAAAATCGACTGTAGTGGCGACGCTGAACTGTCAAACAGTGCCGCTCCAATAGCTGCGCCCGTCCAACTGTCGTGACGCGAGAAGAAATAGAATGCCTGATAAGACAAAACCGAGCCGTTGAAGTTGCATATCTACGCGCGCAGCGCTGATCCGCCAACGCTCGGCCGGAGGCCTGCAATGCGCAGGAGCACTGCCGACTCCGCCGCAACCGTGTGGACCTCGACGACACCATCACCGGCGTCGCCAAACCTCGCATGCTACCGAGCTCAATGGTGTCGGTGCCTTCCGGCAGCCAGCCAGCGGACCATTTCGGTGCGTCAAATGGCTGGATCCCACGTCTGCACACTGCGGGAAGTGGTGTGTGCCGGGAATTGGGGCACAACGTCATCGCGGCTGCAGTCAAGCAAGGCGTCAAGGGAGGCCATCGCTCGCCCGTCCGAACACGGCCTCGATTATCCTTACAGCGTCGGCGGTGTGTTTCCCGGTGGACGGCGTACAACATCGCTTTCTTCCCGCTGTGGATCGCTTCTGCTTGGCCAGCAGTCGTATCCGCAGCTCAAGTGTCGAGCGAGCAGCTAATGTAAGTCGCGCTGGTACAGGTCTCCGTTCGCGCGGTCTTCAGTTGACGCGTGGATCGCGGCTGGTGCAGTTCAAGCGAGCCCGGCCTGGCCAGTTGGCCGCTCGGAAAGATAGTACATGTAACAACATGTACGTGTCGTGACGCCACGCCCGACGCGCTCAAGCTTCAGACCCACCAAGCCAAACCAAGGGCTTGCCGCGGGCCGCGCGGATCGTCTTAAATCACTCGCGGGCTCACCTGCCTTCAACGTGTGGCCCCCGCTCAAATCGCGACTGCTGGCCGCGCGACCGAGGGAAGCCGGCTTGAAGGGCAAGAGACCGTCACCGTCGACGAGCAACTCTGGGCCGCATGCAGGACATGCCGATCCCGCTTCGTGCGGGGGCCGCTGGCGTGATTGCTCCGTGTGCGGCTCGACTCGAGCCTCGAGACTCGAGCCTCGGCCACCGCGACGGCGCGAGAGCACATGGCGAGGAAGAGAATGGCCAGTGACGAAGACGCCGCCTTAGTCGAGCCGCCCGCCCTCTACGTCGTGCAAATCCCGACGCCACCGCCCGATGCGTCTGCGCAGCGAACACGGCGAGCGAGCCGAGGCCCGAGCTTTGCAGACGCAACACAATGGCGAGTGGCTTGATGCGCTGACCTTGTTGGCGCAGCCGGGCTGAGGTGGCTTCAAACCAGTGCTCATTCGCAGGGAGCGTTGAAGCCCCATCCGGAGGATACCCTCCATGCACGAGCGTGCCATGGCGGCGATTGTTGATACGGAGCAGCGGCCGACGAATCCAAGCCCGGGCGCTATCAACGTCGGCGCGAACACCACTGCAGTGCTCGAAGTGCGAGAAGTCTGTGCACGGAGCTGGATTTGCTCCATTTTCTCGACGACTCGCACGGGTGCATGGATCATTTACATGTATGCACTGGAGCCTGCGCGATTCCTTGATGGCGTCTCGGTGGAGCCGGACACGGAGATTCTTGGCAATATCGTGTCTGATGGTGCTGGCGTGCGACACAAGCAGCACTTACGGCAGCGATCACTATAACATGCGTTGAAAAGAAGAAACCTGACAAACGCTTATATACTTGTCCTCACTAATTACTGCGTGCTAGGCAGAGCAGTACAGACATCTCCTTGTCTTCTTCGGCGAAGCGACACGGCAACCTCGCCAACCTCGCCATCGGAGCCCGAGGACACCTCCGACGATGCTGTCGCCTCCTCCTTCTCACGCAGCTTCTCCGTTGCCGCTTCACCGCTAGCTCCTTCACTGCCGATCTGTTCGAACGCGCTGACCACTCGGCCCGGAAGCCCTGCTGCTGCGTCTTGCTCGCTGCTGCCGGGCCAGTTCTCGATAGCCGGCTCCAGGATGAGCTTCTGCGCCACAAACAGACTCGCGTCGCGGTTGGCCCAGTAGATGACGTGCGCCGTCAGGGCAAATAAATACTCGTTCGCGATCTCGATCTCATTTTCTTGCAGGGAGTAGTCGATGGGCAGCCCCTGACACAGCCGACCGAAGACCGTCACGTTCTCTGTGCTTGCGTCGCCCTCACGCTCCTCTCGCTGCTGCTCGTCGTGGGTCTCGTCCGGACGCCGCTGCAATGGATACGGTTGCGCGACGGCCGCCAGCGCATCGGACAACGGGGTCATTGAAGCGGGGCTTTCCACGAGCCCCACGCTGTGCGCTCCGGCTAGTACTTGGTGCTCGAAGTCGCGACGCCACTGTCGGAGTGAGGCCCACATCGCCCGGAACGAGTTGCGCAGCTGGTACTGGAAGCGGAGCTTGCCCTCGAACGTGCGGATGATCGCGGCCTTCGAGTGCGCACGCGCCGGGTTCAGAATGGGCTCGATGCGGTACGCGACTGGGTCGTACGGGTGGTAAATGTTGAACAATCGGCGGCAGCGCGGCAGTTGGAAGTCGCGATCTAACTTCTGACCTCGCACATTCAGGAACAAGCCCACTGGCGAGCCGAAGCAGAAAAGATCCTCCACATCAAACGCAAGCTTGGGCACCAGCGGCACGACCCCGCAGCCTCCAGCTGGGGCAGCAGCGGTAGAACCATGGATCTTGTGTTTCTTCGGTTTCTTGGACGTTGCCTTCCTCTGGCGAGCAGTAGATTTTCGTCCTGTGCGACGAGTCCGCGGGGATGCACGTCGCGCTGACTCCTGCTTTTCCTGCTTCACAATCTCTTGGTGCCACGCTCGAGGAGAGCTTCTCGATACTCCGTTCGCATTGGACATCTCGGACATGGACCTCGAGCGCCGCTTCAGTATTCTATTCGACAGCGCGGCATCAAACCCAAGCACGCTGCAGTTGTCCACCATATTGCCATTCGCTTCAACTTCTTCGGTCGCATCATCATCGCTACTCGTGCTGCTACCGTTCATGCCCTCGACGCCATTCTCGACGACCACATCTTCTTCGTCGCTGCTGCCTTCATCGTCCGTGCAAGGAGCATTCTGTGGCTGCATGTATACCTCCTGATGGTTCAGAATGTCGAAGCAGATGATGGAGCCCAGCGAGTGAGCAATGATGGACACTTTTTTTCGCTTGGATCCGGCGGCACGGGAAGGAGCCGAGTCCGCCCAGTCCGCGTGGCGCGACTGGAACAGCGTGTAAACACGGTTCATCTCCTTGGCCACCTCGTCCAAAATGACCTGGTGAAAGAGCGGCGACATGAAGAACAGTACATCCAGAACAGTGTCGTTGGCCAGTTCACGGAGCTTGGGGATGGCTGGTAGTGTCACGTCGCGGATGAGCTGGTCCAGGCCCTGCATGTGCAGCTTCGAATGCCACTCGATGGGCAGGAACTCCACACGCGGCCGGCGTGCTGATTTTTTGACGCTTTCATTATGTTCAGGCTCGGCATCCTCACCTCCCAAGTGAGCAAAGTGCGCCGAGTGAAGGGCCTCACGGTTCAACTCGCGCAGGGTCGTGGCGCAATCGATGATGGAGCGTAAAGTCACAACGTTAATCAGATCAAGTGTCTTGAGCGCATCGCCGATGCCATGCACGATCAGCACGAGGTGTTCAATCTCCTCCTCAATGTCCTTGTCATCCTCCGTTACCTTGAGCGGCTTTCCTGTGGCTGGATCATACACCATGGCATCCTTCCAGAGCTGCAAAGTAGTGGGATCAGCACGCACGCGCGGGTCTCCTCGATACACGCGACGCTTGCTTGTAAACGGGGTGGTGCCGGCCAGCAGGCGCTTGTACTGCATGATGTCTTGCGCGCCTTTAAATTCAACGAGATGTCCTTCAACCGGGATGCTGAGCGTGCAATCCTTCTCCACACGAGCTGCCAGAACCGCCTCACTGAGACTGGCGCGAGAACTAAAGAAGCCACGTGGCTTCTGAGCTTCAATGTCCATGAGACGCTGCTTCTCCAGCGGGTAAAGCCCCAAGTAATACACGAAAGCGCTCTCCAGAACTGCAGCAGCTTCTGGGTTGTACGGGGCCAGACCATAATTGCGCTGGGCGTACACCCAACGTGAACGACAAACAACAATTTCCTCCAAAGCTGGCCAGTATACCGGGGTCATGCGCATGCTCTCCAAATCCACCTCATGGCGCCCCTCGTCAACCAAAACAACACTGGATGGCCCCACAGGGCCCGGTACCTTGCTCTTCTGCTGTTGGTACCACCGGAATTTCCGCTCTAAGCGACGACTTTCGTGCGCGGGGAACTCGATCCAGCCGCCGGAGCTTCCCAACCCAGTAGTTGTGGTGTTCGACCCTGGCGGGCCAGACTGGCTGGAATTCACTGTCCTACTCGCATCCGAAGTCGACTTGCTGCGCCCGTTCAAACCGCTAGGCAGCACCTGTCCGTTGCCGCTGTTAATGTCGAGCTTCTTGTAGAACCAGATGGGGAAGGCGTTCGCATCTTGCTCAGCCAACTCGGCCGTCAGCGCCTTGTTGGCGGCCACTTGCTCGGGCGTGAGAGGGACGCCGCCCACGTCGGGAAACTCGTGCTGCAAGTCCGAGTAGAGCATTTCGTTCTGCAACTTGATGGTGGCCAGGAACTCGAACAGCTTGTAGTGCGACGCGATGATCCTCATCCTCTGGTGCACCGATCTGATAACTTCACTGCGTCTGGACGCGCTCAGAGACTCGTAGGGCCCTCGGCCCAGGATGTTCCACTGCACCATACTCAAGTGCTGGTCCAGCACCTCCGTGGCCGAGTACAAGTGCTCCACCAGAGCCTGCACCCGCGTGGTGCTGCCCTCCAGGAAGAGGTCCGTCCGGTCCTCGATCTCGGCCCTGGATGGGAACACAATGTGGCTAGGGAAGATGACGACGTACCTCACGACACTCTCGGCCGCGCCTAGAGGCGGCAGCACCACGTGGCGCAGGAAAAAGCTGCGCCTCATCGAGTTCTTGGCCACGAAGTAGAGCTCCGGCAGCTCCTCGCTCGTCACGAACTGGGCCAGGCCCTCGATGCCGCGCAGGAACGGCACGGCCACCTGCGTCTGCAGCGGGGTCAGCGGACCGGGCAGTCTGGCCGTCTCCACGTTGAGCTTCACCCGGTAGAACAGCCGCTGTCCTGTGCGCGTGCACGTGAGGCGCAGCTCCACCACGCGCTCGTGCGTGTGCGTGGCGGCGTCCACCACGCAGTCGCGCGCGCCGCCGGCCGCGCGCTTCACCAGATCGGGGGCTCTGCGCACGAGGCTGCTGGAGATCTGGCCGCCCAGGGCCAGCAGGAACGGGAAGGGCGTGAAGGCCGACAGCGTGCTCCACACGAAGCCGGGAGGGGCCGCGCCGTCGTGCCGCTCCGCCATGTCGCGCCGCGCGTCGCGCACCATCTCGGCCACATGGTACATGGGGGCTGCCTCTTGCCTGCTTGCACTCGTCTGGGGCTCGCTCGGTGACTACGCTCGGCAGGCGGCCAGGCGGCTCAGGGGCATGACGTCGGCTTTCTTCGGTCACGTCGATGGCACTGATGGGGGGCTATTCTAGTAATAACCGTGAAGATACAACCTAAATTGGTACTGCTTTTGTGATTGAGGTATACTAGCCGAGCGCCGCCGCTACGCGGCGGGGAATTTAAGTTGGTAGACGCTGCGCTCACTAAACTCGCTCCGCTATTGGGGCAGGCTGCCTACGCTTCGCTACGGCAGTAGTGGACCCGTTCCGCTCGCCTCGTCGGCTCGCTGCACTACTCTCAATGTTAGGTTAGTAATACAGCGGCCGGGGCGGGTCCTGCGGCCCCGCAATATCCTCAGTATGGTGGGGGTCGCCTTCGGCGACGGAGCCGCCTTCGCTGCGCTCGGCAGCTATTCGTACTTAGTGAGATTCGTACTTAGTGAATAAGCGTGACGATTTCTGTGACGGACAACGTCGTTCCGATTGACTCTTTAGACTAGCCGAGCGCCGCCGCTACGCGGCGGGGAATTTGAGTTGGTAGACGCTGGGCTCGCTAAACTCGCTCCGCTATTGGGGCAGGCTGCCTACGCTTCGCTACGGCAGTAGTGGACCCGTTCCGCTCGCCTCGTCGGCTCGCTGCACTACTCTCAATGTTAGGTTAGTAATACAGCGGCCGGGGCGGGTCCTGCGGCCCCGCAATATCCTCAGTATGGTGGGGGTCGCCTTCGGCGACGGAGCCGCCTTCGCTGCGCTCGGCAGCTATTCGTACTTAGTGAGATTCGTACTTAGTGAATAAGCGTGACGATTTCTGTGACGGACAACGTCGTTCCGATTGACTCTTTAGACTAGCCGAGCGCCGCCGCTACGCGGCGGGGAATTTGAGTTGGTAGACGCTGGGCTCGCTAAACTCGCTCCGCTATTGGGGCAGGCTGCCTACGCTTCGCTACGGCAGTAGTGGACCCGTTCCGCTCGCCTCGTCGGCTCGCTGCACTACTCTCAATGTTAGGTTAGTAATACAGCGGCCGGGGCGGGTCCTGCGGCCCCGCAATATCCTCAGTATGGTGGGGGTCGCCTTCGGCGACGGAGCCGCCTTCGCTGCGCTCGGCAGCTATTCGTACTTAGTGAGATTCGTACTTAGTGAATAAGCGTGACGATTTCTGTGACGGACAACGTCGTTCCGATTGACTCTTTAGATTTATTAGATTTTTTTTTATTGAGGGAAAGTTATCAGACTACGTTTGTTATTGAGGGATAGTTATTAGACGGTAAAGGGCCACTTCAACTTGCTGCGCGTCTATCGGGCTCCAACTCCGCCCGATACTAGCAATGGTCTTGCATCTACCCCAAGGATGTTGGGACTGGAGTCCATGCTGCAATACAGTCCGGGCAAAGGAATGGTCCCTGCAGGCCACGACCACGCTGGCACTCAGAAGCGCACTCCACTGATAGAGAGAGCGTTCGCTGCTAGGGCCAAGCGCTGTCAGTTCACATAATACAAGCAGACAGCAACTAACGAGACTGAAGAGTAGGTATGAAGGTGCATTGGAGAGGGTTGCAGGCAGTGTACGTCTCAATGCCGCTTACGAGACGGAAGCAATGGACCACGCTAGCTCCGTCATAGATAATGTAATGCTCGCCTATCATAACCAGCCTTTTCGCCCGACGGCGACGACGACGCATCTACCGCATCATGGTGAAGAAGACGAAGGCATCCATTTTGGTCTGCTCCTCCTCGCGCTCCGAGATCGGCCGCTTGCGGGGCGTGGACAAGTCGGTGGCGACGGGGCCGACGCTGGACGCCACGTTCTGATTGGCGGGCGCGCGTCGGGCGGATGGAGACTGCAGTGAGCGCTTGGCGGCCAGCGGCGGCGGCGTCACCATGGCGACGAGGTCCCTCAGCAGGCTGGGCATCTACGGCGGCGGTGCGGGGCTTGCAGCTGCTGGCGCGCGGGCTTCCGGACCGACTGCTCTGGGTCGCGGCGACGGCGCTTGGACGCGTTTTCTATTATGGTGCGGCTTTGTGCATGCATCGGAGCGGGGACTAGGAGCAGGAGACCGGAGCAGTTACTAACTGGGACGCTGTGTATTGGTGGGCGTCAAGTTTTTCGCCTGCGCCGTCGCGTGGTGCTGGATCGAATCGCGTGCGGGCTCCCGAGCGGCGACACTGACGTCCATCGCGTCGCGCGCGACTCGTACACGTATGCGGCGCTGTCGCTGCTGTGGCTGCTGCGGCTGGAAGGGGTGCCCAGTCCACAGGAGCTGATCGCGGTCGATGAGGACACCCGCGCGTCGCTAGCGTCCATGAGGACGGTGCTGGCGGGCGGTGAGGTTCCATCACACGCCATCATCACCACCGGCCACATCGGTACGAGCGTGCTAGTCGACAAGTCTGTCTTTGGTGTGGTAGCTCACTTATCATGGGTCTGACTTTGCAGGCTTCTGGGAGATTCTGCCGGCAGCTTTGGCGCGTCCTACGGTTCCCGTTCAGACGCAGTGGATCGTGTATCGACCCCTCCATGATGCCGCGCTGGACAACCTGGTGGCCTCGATCCGCAACGCTCCAGGACGCCGCTTGATCCCGGTGCGTGTGTTCTGAGCTTGGTGTCGAATACGAGCAGGTCTTTACATAGATGCTTTGAGGATCGCAGGACAAGAAGTGCTACGGACTGCTTCGGGATGTCCTGCAGCGCCCCAACGAGGACGGCACTGCAGCGCAGCTGGTTGGACTCGTGGCAGACCAGCGCTGCAACAGTGAATCTACCCGCGCGGACGTGTCGTTTCTCGGTCAGCTGACACACTTGGCAACGGGTGCGGCGCGATTGCACTTGGAGACGGGTTCAACGCTCTGGTTCGCGGCCGTTCTGCACAACAAGCGCTACTACACGTCGAATGATCCGACCGAGAAGCCCTTCCGCCTCGTGCTACGACCGGTACGGCCTGCTCAGTTGAAACAACCCATGTGTCAGTCTCATGCTCAGATATGCTTGTTCGAACTGCGTGCTTCTTACTCAATGAAGATCTCGACGAAGATCGCAGGGCCGACCCAGATAACCGACAGAGCCGAAACAATCGCGCTTGTTCAGACATACGCCTTGGTGCTGGAGAAGTTGGTGCTTGGTAACCCTGGACAGTACCTGTGGATGCACGACTTGTGGAACACAAAACACCGAGCCGCAGCGTTGGTGGATTGAGTGTACGGAGACTGCACGTTTGAACGGGTTTATCACGCGAAAGTTGAAGCTGTTGCTACCGTTAACTCTTAAGTGTTAGTGTCAATACCATGTACTTCTCGGCAAACTTTCTTGGTGCGTCCCACGTCCATATCGTTTCCCTCCCAGTCGAACAAGCACAAAATGATGCAGTCCGTGGAGCTTGCGCTCGCGAGCTTCGTCTTGCGCCACAAGCTACCAACCAACTAACACGCCGTCCTCATCGCCGACATGTCCATCGCGCGCTTGCGAAGTGAGAACGACCGAGTCGCTGGATCTACTCGAGTTGATCTGGAGCAGGAGCCGTCGAGGAATCAAGCCAACGCTAGCTGGCCTTCTTAGCGCGAACCGCGCCTATTATCGATGGGAATTCTCGCTAGCGATAGAGCAGACCGTCAAGAGAGCTGATTTGTCCATGATCCAGTGGAATCTGGCCCACTTTTCATGTTGCCCCGTAACTGAAAATGTGGTTTGAGAAGCCGCGAAAGGAGGTTACCTGTGGGTCCTACAATTGCTTGAAGCCGATCGAACTCATGACTGTATCCGGTGGGGCACAAAATGTTTGAGTGATGCTGCAAAAGGTGGACACTGGAAACTGGTGAAGTGGCTTCATGAGCCGATCGGCAGGCGGGACAATGGAATTACTGAAGATAGCAGTTTCGCAAAACAACTTGGAGAGAGTCAAGTGGCTTGTTGCGAATGACATTGGCGGGGCAACTGCAATGAGCATTGCCCCAAAGAGCAGTGGGCAGCTCGTGTCGAAATTCTGCACTTTTTGTTGGAGGGAGGATATGGCACTGCCAGTTTTATTACAGACGTCTCGGTTCCGCATGCGGCGCTCTTGATACCGTTCGATGGCTTTATGCCATTAGCATTGCCAAAGGCGGAGATGTTGCAGATACTATGGATGTGTTCGATGGTGCCTTGAATGAAGCCTGCGAACATGCTCATATTTCAGTGATCGAGTGGTTACTTGAGAATGCCACGGTCCATCTTATGCCATGTTTTCAGCAGCCAAGTTCGGACTCTTGGAGATTGTAAGGTGGCTGTGGGAACGCTATTCGAAGGACCCGATCGTTACTCTTTTCGCCGGGGCGAATGGAACAGCCATGGATATCGCAGCCATGAAGTTATTGGATCACATTGACGAGAAAAGTTGAAAAGAAGAGCAAAGCGACCCTGCCAGCGTGGCCGATACCCGTGCTGTACGACTACTGCAATGGATGGAGCCACCGCCAATGGCCACCTCGACATTTTGTGAAGTGGCTTCATGCTTATCGCTCGGAAGGTTGCACCACAGCTGCTACCGATCGTGCTGCAGCAAATGGACATTTGATAGTAGTGCACTGGCTGTATTGGCACAAAAATAATAATGGTGCTACCACTGATGCGATGGACAATGTAGCTAGTCGATGCTTTCACCTTCCGTTGTGTCCAGGCACTGCAACGACGAATTGTTGCTTAACCGCGACCGTCCTTTACGAAGATCAACTGGCGACACTCTCCTGGTTGAGTTGGAATTATCTCGAAGGCTGCACCGCGAAAGCTATGAATGGGGCTGCAGCGAACGGGAACTTGCAGGTTTTAAAGCTGCTGCACGGCCTCAAAGGTGAGTGCACAACCAAAGCAATGGGACGCAGCAGCGGCGGGGGGTCATCTGGACACTCCACGAGAATCGAAGCGAGGGGTGCACGACGCATGCGGCGGCAAATGGTCACTTGAAAGTGGTGAAGTGGCTGTTAGATCATCGCGCGGACGTAGGCGTTGTATCAGCAATGGAGCACGCTATCGTTTGCAAGAAGCTCGAGGTGGTGTGGTTTTTCGACGCACAACGCACTGATCACAGTGTCAGTTTTCGTCAGATGCGCGATCGTCTCCGTCATCGCAGTCTGTACCGCAGCTATTAAGTAGCTGATCGGCTTTTGGAGTGTCGGAGAGAGTCGAACGATGCATGACCTTACATTTTCTTTTGATGGGGAACTTATCTGGTGTAGTAGTGAAGGTTGACTAGCACCAAACAGGAATTTGAAGCGGGTCTTTCGTGTCTGTAGTTCTGCTAAGCTTACATATCAATTTCGGGTTGTCAATCTAGCAGTTCAACCAGTTCAACTTGCTTGGATTCGCTCACGTGCATTTGATTGGCTCGTCGTCATCGAGTCCCAACATGGCTGCGCAGCTGGACCGAGTGGCGAGGCGGTCGCTGCAGCGGACGGCGCTCCTGCAGCAGCGCTGGCCATGCCGCGGCCAAACTCGTCGGTTGTTCTCCGTCGCCTTCTCTACCCATACATTCAACTCTGACGTATCCGCGTGCCCGGGCAGCTCCAGGAGCGCCCATCAAAGTTTGGTCACGAATGCGCCCAACCTGCAGGCCCTGCAACGTGTACGCGCGCTCCTGCAGCAGCCACAACGCCGCGTGCTGCTGCTCACGGGTAGCTCTGCAACGGACTCGGCTACTCGCTTGGCGCTGGAGCGAGACGCGCCCGCCTTCGAGCTGGAGCGGCGCGGACACGGAATCTTCAGTGTGCGCGAGTTCTGCCAGCTGCTGCTGCGTGAGAGCGGCCGCGAACGCCGCGTCTTCGGTCGCGCGCAGTTGGCGGCGCTGCTGCTGCACAACGGACTGGAGCTGCCTGGAGCGTCACGACTCGCGGCCACGTCGACGCTGCAGAGACGCAAGGCGGTGCAGGACTTGCTGCAGCTCTTCCGACTGCTGGAGAGGGAGGGCATCACGCCCGAGCAATACTCGGCCGCGGCCGTTGCAGGTGGAGAGCAGGTCCCTCAGGAGCTGGCCGAGACCTACAGGCAGTACCAGGAGCTGCTGCTGCAGCACAACGCCACGTCGTGGGACGGACTAGTGATGGACGTGCTGGAGATGTGTGGACTGCAGCATGGCGCAGATACCGCGGCGACGACAACAGCGTTCAGCAGGTCGGTGCTGAGTGAATACACGGACGTGGTGCTGGACGACATGCAGCGGATGACTCTTGCGATGGCGAGGCTAGCGGGCCATCTGTGCGGTCAACCAAGTGTCCTGTCCAGTGCGAGCTTCAGTCGCGTGCTGCTGGAAGGAGACGAGTGTTTTCAAACGCAGACCTTAGAGCGGCAGTTGGAGGAAACTGCAGCAGCAACAGGATATCCGCGTACAGTGGGTCGTGTCGCGTTGAGTGTACAAGATGATGGTGAAGCTAAGAGAGCGAAGATGCAGGCGTTTGCAAGCCAGGTTTTGACGCAGAGCGGTGGTGTAAGTGCAGGTATCCCCTCTCCTGTCCCATTGAAGTGCTGGAACTTCAATACGTCCGAGACGGAGGAGAGAAGTATCGGAACGTATTTAGCGGACTGGTTGGCATCAGAAGGCTCTGGGCACGCCACTGTGCTCTGCCCTTCGCATGCAGATGCAAGTCGAGTATTGCTGGCGTTCAAGAAGCAGGGACTTCCGGTGCAAATGGACGGCGATCAGTTCTCTTCAATCGTTAACTCCAGTGGCGCTCCCGTTCATCTCTTTGATGAACCCGGCGTCAACGCCGTGTATTCGCTGCTATGCGCATTGTGCTTCCCGAGTGACTCTCGCCACCTCTACAACGTTCTACGCTCGGACTTCTTTGCGTTCCCTGCCGAGCTGCTTTCGTGGTTAATGGAGAAGGAGCGCCGAAGCCACGTTGACCTCTTCCCCGTGCTCGAGGCTTTCGTTGAGACCCATGGCAAGTCTTTGGGTACCTCGCTAAACCAAAGAGAAGGCGACGAGCTGGAGCTGCCATCTGTAGTGTCTTCTCAACTTGAGTCGGGCCTGGAGATTGCTGAGTTGTTTGTGAGGATCATCAGACGACTGCGCGCCGAGTGCCACGAGCTGTCCGCCGCCGAAATCGTCCAGCACTTCCTGGAGGAAACTGATCGATTAGAGACATTGGTGAGTCCCAGTTCTCCGGAGCAAGAGCGCGAGGCTCTGGTAATGGCGGACTTTCTACGGGAGCTCGAGACTGCACAAAATGTCGTGAACAGTGCCCAAGTGACGTTCGTGGCTCCATACTTGCAGCAGCTGAGGGAGACGAACTTGACGTCGTCAGCGGCATGGGACGAAGTATCAGCGGAACTTAACACTCCCGGGTCCAAGGCAGTTGCAGAGGATGCCTGGATTCGCGTCCTTCCACTGACTTCTTACGCTCTCGAGTCGCTCGCGGTTAGTGCAAGTGACCAGCAAGCTGATACCAAGCACATGCTGGTGTTGATGTCCATGCGTGACAGCAAGTTTCCGGGGCGTATGAAGCGTCTCACTCTACCGCTTCCGTACGAGCTGCTGAGCAAACCATTTCCCGTTCAAACGCGCTCTGAACACCTCGAGCAATGCGAGCAGCTCGCGTACAAGGCGTTAACACTGGGTGCGCACGATGAGGTGGTGCTGTCTTTTGCAGAACTTGCAAGTATTTCGTCGTCCAAGCGCGAGGTGTTGAGTCGGTCATTCCAGCCGATCTGGCACGAGGGGGACCGGCCACCACCAACCCCAAGTCGTAAAGGTGGAAGCCAAGGGAGACGCGGATCGGACATGACGTCTCCGCAGGGAACGCGACCGGTAACTGAGAGTTCGTCTACAATGGACGTCGCCACGCCAGATACCGTAGCCACAACGCAGGAAATCCCACAGCTTTGGCTCTCAGAGGTGGCTGGGTATCTGCATGAGTTCGTGCATCGCATCCTACTTCCCGTGTTACACCGTGACAAGGTGCTTCCCAGCAGGAATGCTGCTACTAGCCTTAAAACCGGCACCGGTCCATCCATGGAAAACCAATCGAGTCAAGATGTGAAGCAATCGGAAGGAGTCTCAGTTGCCACCCGTCGTTCGCCAGCTCCAGCAGCGAACATGCCGTATGAACCAAGCCACTTATCGTACTCGCAGATCTCCGAGTACCTGCGCTGTCCTCACCGGTATTACCTCGGTCGCGTCATGAAGTTGGATGGTGACGTCTCCACCGCAATGATGTTCGGACGCGCCTTACATGAAGGCATTGCTGCGTTTGCAAAGTCTCTCGCTGCCTCAGAGCGCAACGGCGATCAGACACAAGACGCAAAGACACTAGCGGCGGTCGAAGCCGAGGAAGCTTTCGCGCGTGCGTGGGCTGGTGACGGGTATGGGCTTTACGCGTCGAAGGAACAGGCTTCCTTCCTGCTTGATCGCGGGATGATGGCATTGTGGGACTTCATTGAGACTCACCACGGAGACGTGAGGTTGCAGGAGATCGTCCATGTGGAGAAGGAGTTTGCTGTCCACGTTCCTGAGGCGAACGTCGAGCTGCGCGGCGTCTGGGACCGCATCGACCGAGTACGGAGTCTCAGCGGTGCCGAGCATTCCCCCTTCGTCATCAAGGAGTTCAAGTCGAACATGGGTGGCGCCGCGCGCAACATGCGCAAGCTAGCGGACGAAAGCCTGCAGCTCAAGATGTACATGTACGCGTTCCGCAAGGTGTTCGGCGAGGCGCCATACGGAGCGAAGCTGCAGCAGATCGGCGGCAACTACGCTGACCCCAGCACTACAACAGGAAGACGAGGCAATGGAAGAGTGGGGGGTAACAACGACGGCTTCGTCCACTTTTCAGAGCAAGCGGCTCAAGAAGCTGAGGACGCCATCGTTGAGGTTGCGTCGGGGCTGCGCAGCGGCAACTTCGAGCCGAAGCCTAGCTTTGCCGAGTGCGCCTTCTGTCCGTACGCAGGGTCTGCCTGCCACTTTGCGACCGATGATGCTTCCTACGACCGCCAAGCTGCGAGAAGAAGCAGTGGTAGCTCTGCAAGAGCTAAGGTTTGAAAGTAAATACAGACCGAATAGACGCTTCATAACATCGAAGTTACACGGTTTCTAATGTACATCAAAGACTATAGCACATGCAGACCTCTGCCTGTGGAGGTCTAGAACGCCGGGATGACAATGTACTCACGGTGCATGCCTACCGGTATCACCAACTCGTCGACCTCCGAGACCGACTGGAGCCTGCGCAGCATCATCTGTTGCCGCTTGAACCCTGCGAACGTGAAGAGCACGCGCGCGCCCGCCACCGTGATGCCTCCCATTCTGTCCTGCCTTCGGTACATCTCGGGGATGGCCACGGGCGGCGTCACATAGTTGTCGTCGCAAAGCGAGTCGTCGTCCGAGTCCGAGTCGCTTTCGTAGTCGACCATGTACACGTCGTCGCTCTCCTCGGTGCCTTCGGAGGACCGAGACTCGTCCTTGTCGCTCGACAGCATGACGGACCACAGGAACGACCGAGAACTCTTGGTCGAGTGGCTGCGTCGTCGCGAAAAGTAGTTTTTAAGCCGATCGCGCTTGCGGCATCGAGTTGGCGCCTCGGGTGACTCGTCAGTAGGGTCGATGATGGCCTTGCTGAGGACGTGGCTGACTCGGGAACGCCTACTTTGACGTTGAGGCGCACTATCTTCACAAAGTGCAGTAGAGCCGCCCTCTCGAACAGTTTTCGACGACGGAGTGCGCCGAATCCGGTGCAATAGCCCTCGCATGGTCATCTTTCCTTCTTTGTTGATGAAGCTGCTGGTCGGTTGAGGTGGAGGCGACTACGTGCGCTTGAATACGCGAGGGTGGTCCTTGGACGCGGCGTTCCACCTCCGCTCGGGGGGAATTTTGGTGACTGGCGGCATCAGAACACTCGGTCGATGTGCTGATGCGAGTCTTGTGAGGCCCTCTACCAGCGGACGGGAGAAGCGATTGCGCAGCTGGTGAGCGGGCTGCAGCTTGACAATGGGAAAGCGCGCAGCTCTATGAAGGCACATGGTCGAGCTGTCAAGGGAAGTACCAGAGCAAGAACCAACCAGCCCGGGGTACCTAGGCCGCAGAACTTTCAGCTTTGTCAGCTGAACAGCAGACAGGTGCTTGCGCGCGCAGCATGGATACAGTAAGATAAGGTAAGCTAAGGTGTTGCTAGTCGGACAGCGAAATAAGCATGGCATCGGGCATCTGGCTGCACGTCCACGCTGGATGTCGACCATCGCGGTGATAATCAAAAAGGCAACATCGCTTCAACATGTACCATTCGTATGGTACATGATGATCCAAAACAATTGCTTTTTCAGCCAATCCTACGCAACTATTCCACGCATACAAACTCCAGCATATCCCCAATTTTGACCCGCAATGGAGTTCTACCCTCAAGATGCGGCGAGTGCCGCCGACGCCGCCGCTTGCGCCACGCTTTTCGCTGGCCACACTGTGCTGCTGGTACGATATTGCGCTTTAATACTTCACCACCTACCTTCTCATTCATCTTTCACTCTCCATCTCGCGCTCGGGCCCTCGCAATTCACTGACAAAGTTGTGTATCGTTCTTTCGTGTCCTGCCTGCAGCCGGCCGTTTCCCAGGCGAACCTGGGCCAATTGACGCTGGACCTGGTCGTCAACACGCTGCTACAGAACGGCGAGGCCTTTGTATGTGAAATTATTCGATGAATCGTGGTCGTACGGTCTCACTTGGCCCAGTAGAGGGTTTAGAGCTGACTCGGGCTATGCTAAACAGGACGTGCAGCTCACGCGCGTGGGCCACTTGCTCAGCGAAGCGGCTCCCCCCATCGCTGGAGGCGCCGCCTTCGCCACGCAGCAGCCGCAGTCGCTGTGTCTGAACCTGGAGGGTGCGTGGCCTAGATGCTACAGTGGTGGAGTGGAGGGAGGAAAGTGCTGAGGTTTGGGGGTTGTTGCAGTGTACCAGAGCAAGGAGAAGAAGATCACCATCGTCCAGCAGCGAGCTCCTGTGCTGCCGGTGGGGGAGTAATCTGTATATTTCTATGATGAGGTGTGGACAGACGCTCATTTCTTGCCTATTGTTGCTTGTGAAGGGCCGAGCGAACGCGTTCGCTAAAGAGCTGGTCGAGTGGGCACAAAGCAGCAAGGTGGCTGCGCTAGGCGTGGTCGCTGGCTGCGACGACATGCTGCGTCACGACCCCAACATGATGAGGTTGGTCGCTGGTGCTATTGCTATGATACGACTGCTACTTGCTCACCTTTCTTACGTTACATCCACTCTTCCAGCCGCCCGATCCGCACTATCTACTCTGCCGACGCTGCCCAGCTAGACGAAGCGTTCCTGACGCGCTTTGAGGGCCTGGCCACCAACACCGCGGACGCTAAGGAAGAGGTGGAGCAGCCTTCTTCGTCCGCCGACCAGTGGGCGCCGATCCGCGGCGCTGGCCTCGCTCCTCTGCTTCATGCGCAGTGCGACGAGCAGAAGTTGCCGTTCATCGCGTGGGTGATGCCGTGTGCCGAGGGCAACAACGTCCCGGACGCTGCGGCTATGGCGACGCAGCTTTTCCGCTCGCTGCGAATTGCGCCCAAGCAGTTGGCGGCTGACCCAGCGACGGCTTCCAGTCCGATGCCGCCGATGCTCCCGTTTGCGTTCCCGCCTTCGTGGAACCAGCTCTTTGGACGAGGCCCCGATGTGTCGCTGTACCTCTAATAGAGATAGCGTCTTGCCAGCTTCGTCCGTCCAGCCTCCTCATGTTGCCTTGTGAACCGCAGATCAAAAAATAACTTTGGTGGATGTCAGTCAAGCGACAGGAAACATGGTAAGTGATCGTACAGCAGATACGATGGACTCAAGCCGCCGAGGATCTGTAGCTGGAGAACCGCGACTGGAGTTTGTGCCTGCGCGGATTCCGAAGCTGGTCACAGCATCTCCCGCCCCAGTCACCAGCCCGTCAAAGGCAGCCCAAGATCTTCAGGCAGACATGTAAGTGTTGCGGGCTCGTGTCTTCATAGTGGAGCTCAGGTTACCGACGTTCTTTGTCTTTTGTCACTGCTGCTGACAGACTGGAGCTTGCAAGAGCGCTGGAGAATGTGAACCTGCAGCGTCAAAAACTGCTGAGCAAAAGCGCTAGCCAACCTTCCGTGCGACTCGAGCCGTTGTGCTCTTCTGACCACAGGCAAGCAAAGCACAAGTCCAGCCCCGCAAACAACTGTGAGTTGCTGTATCGTGCCCCAAGTAATGCTCTCGAATCGACTAACTCTCTGTCAGCTAGCAGGTTGCGACTCTTTCACGGATCTAATACTGTGCGACTGCGGCGAGGAAATGCGGCCTGCGGATGAGAAGTTCCATCTGCAGCACGAGTGTCGTCTCAGACTGATTCGCTGTGTCAGGCCAGGATGTACCAAGCTGTTCCAGGCCTCGAACCGCGAGCTGCACGAGCAACGCGACTGCCAATTCACCCGACACACAAGACAATTGCTCCGAGATCGAGACGATGGCGACACCCCCGTCGAGTGCGAGCTGTGCCACGAGACGCGCTTCATCATCAGGAAGCGCCACCTGCAGAGCCACCAACTGTACATGTGCGTAAAGCGTCGAGTGCCTTGTCGCTT
The DNA here is from genome assembly GCA_016169955.1 of Phytophthora vignae f. sp. vignae. Taxonomy (NCBI): domain Eukaryota; phylum Oomycota; class Peronosporomycetes; order Peronosporales; family Peronosporaceae; genus Phytophthora; species Phytophthora vignae. Next base: position 280,146 of record JABJUM010000013.1, read on the forward strand.
TGCTGAGTGGGGGTGCGAGCTGAAGTTCCCCCAGGAGGAGCAGGAAGCCCACGAGGCGAGCCAATGCGTTGTGGCGGAGCGACGGAGACAGATCGCAGCCGACGCGCTGCTAGTGAACGAGGAGATCGTCTGCGACTGGTGTCAGCAGAAGGTGAAGAAGCGCAAGCTGCTCGACCACCAGGAGGACGAGTGTCCGGAGCGCGAGCGCCCATGCCCCAACGCTGTCAACGGGTGCAAGGAGTGGGTCCCAGTAGGCAAATTCGACGAGCACCTCCGTACGGACTGCATCGTGACGGTCGAGCGGAACACGCTGGCGGCCAGAGCTCGTGAGAAGAACGCGCCCGTGACTTGTCCCGAGTGCGGGGTGGTTGTCCGACTGCGTCATCTTGAACGGCACTTCCGCCGCGACGACTGTGTGAGCCGCATCGTGTCGTGTAAGAACGCCGCCCACGGGTGCAAAGCGCGACTGCGGTGGCGAGACCGGCACCTGCACGAAGACTTTATGTCGCTCTCGAAGGACCGCAGCATGATCGAGTTTAAGACGGGCGGCAACGCGTACATTGCGATCAACAGCAGCACGAGTCCATCGTCCGTCGATCTGCCGCCTCCGTGGACTGCCGAGTATTTCGTGTGGATGGTCGACGCGGAGGAGGAGATCCTGGCACTGCACCGACGCAGCTTGGAGCTCATGGAGACGGTCGTGCTCAACACGCGCGAGAACGAGCAGTGGCAGGCCAAGTCGGACGCGTGCAAGAAGAAGCTCAAGGAGCTCAAGCAGAAGCGCAAGCGCAAGGCGAACGACAAGGCGCAAGCAGCAGGGACGCACCTCTCGGGCGAGGAGATGTCGAGTGCAGCCAAGCAGCTCGCGGAGGACTTCAACGACGCCGAGAACGGCCTGCTGGCGACTCGGAAGGAGATCGCGTTGGCTCGAGGCTGGGTCGAGATCAACATCCTCGAGGCCAAGCGCATTCTCGACACCGACGTGACCGACGAGGAGGCCAAGCAGGCGCTTGCGGTCGCCATCGCCGACCAGACCACGAAGGTTCTGCAGGAGAGGATGCTGTTGGTGCAGTTGCTGCCTGAAGCCGATTGCGTGGCTCTAGGTGACCTGGAAGCTTGGGCGACGCAGCTCACGTCCGGAAGCCCCAGCAAGGAGAGCAAAGCGGAGCGGCAGCGCAAGGCAGCGGAGCAGAACAAGCTACTGAAGAAGCGCAGCGAGTTTCAAGCCCAACTGGAGGCGCTGGACCCGGACGACGCCGACACTGCGCGGTTGCAGCGCAGATTCGAGCGCGAGATTGCCAAGGTGGACGCCAAGCTGGCGCTCGTGTCGGAGAACAAGCCGACGCAGCTGCTGGAGCGCTGCGGCCGCCACATCATCGCGTCCTCGGCCAAGAACGTCATCTCGCTCGTGGCCGGACCCAAAGGAGAGGTCTCGTTCTACCGACCGTCCGGCGCCAAAGCGGCCAGGGAAGTCAACTTCCAGGCCCGCCTCGAGCGCAACCGCTGGAACCACGTCGTGTTCTCGGCCGGGGCCAAGGAGCTCAGCCTCTTCGTCAACGGAGAACTCAAGAGCGTCCGACGCGGGGTCTTCGACCTGCCCATGGGCCGAATCGGCTCCAAGGAGCCGGCCGAGTCGTTCCAGGGCTTCGTGCTCGAGGTGCGCTACTGGAAGGAGTGCAGGACCGTCCAGCAGATCCAGCAGCACGCGGCCTCTATCCTGCACGTGCGCAAGTGCAAGACGCTGCTCGGCTACTGGACGTTCGAGGAGGGCATGGGCGACCTGGTGGACGACATGGCGCTCAAGCTGCCGCGCTCCGCGTGCTTCGGCACTTCCTGGGTCCTGTTCGACACGCCCGAAGTCCGCAAGCGCTTCGGCATCCCGCCCACGCCGTCGCTGCGCGACCAAACGTGCTGCGTGGTGAACCAGAAGCTCAAGCTGCTGGCCCAACGCGCGCGCGACCGGGAGCTGGACATGGTGCCGTGTCGCCAGCACTGCGAGCAGGTCGTGGCCTTCCGCAGTCTCGAGCGTCACCACCGCGTCGAGTGCGTGCATCGCATGGTGGTCTGCAAGGAGGTCGGCTGCGAACAGGTCTATCGCTGGAGCAGCGAGGCCGAGCACCTGCGCGTCAAGTGCGAGCGCCACTTGTTCCGCGAGCAGCTGGTGCGGCGCTACCACGACAAGCGCGAGCTGGTCGAGTGCATCCTCAACTGCGCGCAGCTCGTGCAGAGGCGCTTCATGGCGCTGCACTGCCACAAGGAGTGCGTCAAACGCCTGATCACGTGTCCGTGGGCCGACTGCGGCGAGACGATCGTGGCCAAGACGCTGGAGAGACACCTGGAGCGCGACTGCCGCAGCCAGACCAAGGAGAGGGACAGGGTCATGGTGGAGAACGCGCGCAGGCGGCAGAAGGCCAAGCAGGCAGCAGAACACGGTAGTAATAGAGAAGGAGAAGAGGAGTAGAGTTTGATCAACCCAGCAATTGGACACAATGTATTGCGGTCACGCTAGCAAGAAGCAAGCTGCAGGCTTAAGCCACCAGGGTCGAGGCCGTGGCGGACTCGTACTTCCAGTTGGGCGAGAGCTTGCGGTTCTTGCGGTAGTAGCGAGCGAGACGGTGGATACGCGACTCGATCAGAATGAGGCGGAACTTGGAGTCCTTGTCCTGACGGTTGCGCTCAAGGTGCTTACGCACGGCCACGGCCTTCTTGATGAGCATGTACAGGTCCTCCGGGAGCTCAGGGGCGAGGCCTGAAGAGGATCAATCGATGGATGGACGGATCGATGATACAAACACCCGCGTACCCCCACGTCAAACGGAGAGGCAGAGCCATCGGATCCGCACGTCAGGTGATACCGAGCACGCAGTCGACGAGAGCAGGCGCCACACAATACACAGAGAACGTCAGCAGCCGCACAATAGACGAACACTAATATAGGACTGAAGAGTAACGGAAGATAATGTATGGGGACGCACCGTTCTTCTTGAGGACACGCAGCACCTTGGAGCCGGTCACGCTCTTGACCTGGGCAATGCCGTGCGAGTCACGCAGGGTGACGCCGATCTGCGACGGGGTCAGGCCCTTCTTGGCGAACTTGCAGATGTGGTCCTCCACGTCCTCGGCCGAGACCTTGAGCCACGACGGCGGCGAGCGCTTGTACGGGCGAGCAGACTTGCTCATGCCCTTTCCGCGAGAGTGCATACGGCCCATGGTGACTGGATTGGCTTTGACTTGACTTGCTGGAGAGGAGATCAAAGAGTGAGCGCCCGATGCAACTGGCGCCAACACCGCAGACTCCCCAGCCAACCAACGGCCGGGCTCATGCCGACTCTCAATTGGCTGAAAAGGCCCTCCCGAAATTCCTAGTGGAATTTATATTTTATCCAATCGAATGGAGTTACTTGGTGCGGACTTATTCGAGGGGGATTGACTGACGACCATCAAGCAGCACAGGGCAACGACATGGGCAACAGCGACGACGAAGGTGTGGCGTTCCAGTCGAACGCGCTGGACGTGGTGGGCTCCTGGCTGCTGGGCGGGGGCGACGCCGCCGACGACGACAAGCACGAGGCGGAGCAGCAGTCGCAGACGCAGCAGCGTCGCCCCGTGACGCTCTACCGTCCGTCGTCCAGCGGGAGCAATGGCGGCAAGAGTCTGCCCAGTCTCACGCGGCCGGGCGCCAACCAGCAGGACGCGACACTGACGGAGCAGGAGCGCGAGATGAAGCGCAAACTGCTGCGCAAGCCGCGCGGCAGTCGCGCCGAGGAGGCGGCCAAGGCCGAGTTGGAGGCCGAGCGCGAGCGCGACGAGGCGCAGGACGAGGAGGAGCAGGAGCTCGTGCGCCTCAAGTCGCAGGCCTCCAAGGTCGACAAGAAGCGCAAGCGCACGGCGCAGGACGAGCTGCTCGACAAGCTGCGCGAGGAGGCGGCCAAGAAGAAGGCCAAGAACCTCAAAAGGAAGCTGCAGCTGCAGCGCAAGAAGCAGCAGCAGCGCGAGCAGCAGCAGAGCGGCGTCACAGCCAACTGATAGAGGCACGGCGACTGCCGGCAGAACTTGTAACTTAAATGGATGAAGACGCGGTAAAGCGCAATCTTTTGGTAATGCGTTGGTGGGTTTGCGCTGTACTCGCGTCAACTATTGGTGCATGAATGTAGCAGCTGAGCAGAAGTACTCTTGAGTAGCTGATGATATTAATAATATCGAGTACGCACTGTCAGCACTGTTGCCCCCCTCACTCCCCGCTACTTCGTGGCATCGGGCAAATGACCGTGCTGTCGTCTCCGTCTTCGTCTTGGAGCAACTACATGTACGTACGCCTCGTAAGATAGCTCCGTTTTAAGTTGCTTAAAGATTGAATACCCGTGCACAACCTGGTGATCCACGTACCCTTGTCGCCCGAGTCTGGAAGCCTGGGTGCAATCGGAGACTTTTCCACCGGAAAAAAGGCAAGTTGAAGTGGGCCGAACTTTCCGGGATTTTCGCCGCCTGATTGGTCATCCGGCTTTTCCACCAATCCGGAAGCTCCACTTCAAAACAGCAACTTCGACGACCGTCACTCAGCAAGGCTTCAAATAGTGCAGCCGCAGGATCCCATTGCGGGTCAAAGCTGTCGTCGCTGCTATTCACTTTCCAACTCGCCGCCCCCAGCCCACAGCAGCCTCCGCACCTCCCACCCCCTCCAGCCATGGGCAACCTCTTCTCCTTCTCGCTCGAAGCTCTCTACGGCAGCCTGGCCTCGTACTTTGGCAACCGCGAGAGTCGCATCATGATCATCGGCCTGGACGCGGCGGGCAAGACGACGCTGCTCTACAAGATCAAGCTGGGCGAGCTGGTGACCACCATCCCCACCATCGGCTTCAACGTCGAGACCTTCGAGTACAAGAACATCAAGTTCACGGCCTGGGACATCGGGGGCCAGGAGAAGATCCGCTCGCTCTGGAAGCACTACCTGTGCAACAACGACGCCGTCATCTTCGTGGTCGACGCCGCCGATCTCGAGCGGATCGATGAGGCGAAGCAGGCGCTGCATCTGATCTTTGAGGCGGAGGAACTCGCCAACACGAAGCTGCTGGTGTACGCCAACAAGCAGGACCAGCCCAACGCCCTGTCGGCCGAGGAGCTCCGCGAGAGGATGGAGCTGTCGGAGGCCACCAAGAACCCGACGCATGTGCAGTCCTGCGTTGCGACGACTGGGGACGGAATCTACGAGGGCCTGGACTGGTTGAGCAAGGCCGTCACGGGGGAGTTCTCCTCCTCGTAGGACCCCCTTCCACTCACCGTTCACCCAGATCGCGTCAGTATCCCCTGCATCGTACATCTGTAGTAGTAGCGACACACGTAAGCAATACAATATAGCTTAGTCACAAACATTTGTTGTTACATGTACCTAGTGATCTCATCACTCTTAAGGACACTGTGATTCGGAGCTGTCTACTTGTCCGCGGGCGGGAGCTCCAGGCCGTTTTCCTTGGGCTGCAGCATGAGCTCTACGATCTGCTCGACTTGCTTCCTCAACTCCAGAGTCACTTCTTCACGCGTTTGGCCCACACGACCGGCCAGCTCAACGTAGTACTTGAGCTTGGGCTCCGTGCCGCTGGTGCGAAGCGTGGCCACGCAGCCGTTGACGAACGTGTACGTGATCATCTCGGTCGAGCTGCTCACGGGGAGCACGGCGCGCTTGTCCGGCTGAGAGCTGTCGTAACCCGTAGTGAGGTCCCGCACGTGGGTGATAGCGAAGTCCCCACAGCTCTCCCAGTACTTGCCGTCGTTGCGCAGACGCTCGAAGATGGCACGGATCTTGACCGGGTCGTAGCACTTGACGTAGTGGTTCTGCGTCACGAAGTGGCCGTAGCGCTCGTAGAGCGAATTGAGGTGCTGGCCCACCGTCATTTGCTTGGTGGCTTCGAGCTGCACGGCCATCTCGGCGAACACGGCGGCGGCGACCACGCCGTCCTTATCCTTGACCAGATCGCCAACGCAGAAGCCGATGGCCTCCTCGAACGAGAACAGCACGGTCTTGCCTGCCTCCCGGAGCTCTGCAGTCTTGTTCCCCATCCATTTGAAGCCAGTCAGAGTCTCCTCAAAGTTGAGACCCTCAGTCTGTGCGACAGCACGCAGCATCTTGGACGACACAGTCGATGCGATGAAGTAGAGCTGCTTCCGGTCGCAGTTCGGGTGCAGTCGCAGGTACTGCTCAAGTTCCCAGTAGCCGAGCAGGACGCCGATCTCGTTGCCCGTGAAGATACGCCAGCCTGACTGGGAGCTCGGGTCGCGCTCAGCAACTGCCAGACGATCAGCGTCGGGGTCGTTGGCCAGGATCAGCCGCGCTCCATTGGCCTCGGCGGTCTCCATGGCGAGTTGCAGCGCACCCTTGCCCTCCTCCGGGTTGGGGAAGGCAACCGTGGGGAACTCGGGGTCAGGAAGGAGCTGCGCCTGCACTGGGACGTACTCCTTGTGGCCGAACGCAGCGAAGGAGCGGCTCGTGAACGCGTGGCCGACACCGTGCATGGCTGTGTAGGCAATCTTGAGTGACGTGTTGACGTTAGCCTCCGGGAAGCGGCACAGTCCGGCACGCGCGCGCTCGAAGTAGAGCTTCGTGAGCTCCTCCTTGGGGTTCTCGATCAGTGTCGGGAACGATTTCTTCAGCGACTCCAGCGAGTCGTCGTACAGTCTCCATGGAGCCAGGTTGGCCATGATCTCGTTGGCGATGCCCTCGTCGTGGGGCGGGATGATCTGGCTGCCGTTGCCCCAGTACACCTTGTATCCGTTGTCTGCCTTGGGGTTGTGCGAGGCCGTGACCATGACGCCCGCCGCGCATCCCTTCTGCTCAATGCAGACCGGCTGCATCAACGCCAACAACAGCAACAGCATTAGTCAGACATGATCGTATCATTCATAAAACACAAGAACGCATTGTTGTGTACCCACCACCAGTGGCGTGGCCACGAAGCCCTCATAGAGGTAAACCTTGATGCCGTAGTGGGCGCAGACTGCGGCCGTGAGCTCCGCGAACCTCTTGGAGCTGAGTGAGCCCTGCTCGCGGTGGTCGTAGCCCACCGCGACGCCCATGGACTTGGCGCGGTCTCCGAACTGCTTAGTCAGGTACTTGCAAATGCCCTGCGAGGCCTGGATCACCACCAGGTCGTTCATCGCGGCGGGGCCGGGGCCCATCACGGCGCGCAGACCGGCGGTACCGAAGGCCACGCGACTGCCGAACAGCTCGCGGATGCGCGCCACGTCCTTGGCTTCGATGAGCTGCTGCACTTGCGCCTTGGTGCCGGCGTTCACGTCCCAGTCCGCCCACTGTTGGGCCTCCGCCAGCCACTGCTCGTCCGTGCGCGCGATCATTGTTATGTGTGTAAACTACTTCCTTGACTTGGTCCTTCGACTGCAAATGGTAAAGTGATCCATCGATCGATCCCAAAACTGCGTCAAGGTGAAGGTTAGCATACACATGGATGCTCGACCGTTTTTTATACTTGAGGCTTGTATAGAAATGAAGGGGCATGTCACAGTGCGGTACACCTAGTAACTTTGCCATACTTAAGACCAAGTATGGTAAAGTTGTAGGGTTCCTTGCTGCACTTCAACTTTGCATGTCGAAAACGTTTGTTGTCTTCAACTGCCTCCAACTGTGTATAGTGCAGTGTAGTGTGTAGTGTACAAGTATGTACCAGATCATAATGTACTTGTCATTGATGGCTTTACTTTGACCTCTTGGGGGGTTTCTCTTTGTGGTGATGTATACTTCAATTTTTTGGACGCCTTGTAAGGTGTTGGTTGATGTGTAAAGTGGTTTTTGGGTATGTGTGAGGTCAGCATCCATATGCACGCTCGTTTTTAGCCGCTGGCTTCGTCGGTAGGAGGCACCGCGAAGTACATGTCCTGCATCGTGAACTGCAGCGACGCCAGCCCACCAGTGGTGCTGCCCTCTTCGATGGCTTCAACTTCGGTCTCTGAAGACGACGGTGGCGTTGGCGCTCGGCGGTTCCTTCCTTTCTTCTTCTTCGTGCCCTTGTGGCTTGATCCGTTTGTTTCAGGGGGCGAGTTCTGGTCGATTGGTCTGAAGCAAATCGTGTTCTTCACCTCTGGAAGCGGCTTCGGCGGCGTTTCCGACAACGAAGATGACATGGCCATGTTGATGCTCGCCGCTAGGTCTAAAGGCGGCGGCACCTCTGGCGTTGCGGAGTGATCTCCACCACGTCCGTCGAACACTGGAGAGCCGCCGATACCGAAGTAGGAATCCATCTCCATCACAAACAGTTGCTCGTCGCCGTTGGCGAAGCCCTCCGGTGCCATCGCCATCGTGCTAGCGCTGAGATCTTGGCTCGGATTCGGCCCCTTGCGCTTGACTTCGAGAGTTCTGCCCTCCGGGTGATCTGCGTCGATTGCCTTGAACGTCACCTTCGGGTGGGCCCACAACGGCAATGATCGCTGGGCAAAGGTTCTCAGCTCGCTTTTAGCGCTAACTTCAGGGCCGGTGCTGCTGGCACTCACGCTTGCGAGGACTTCAACTGCAGATGCGAGAGATTCCGACTTCCGTCGGTTTGACGCAAGCAGCTCCCACGACTTGAGCTCGGTCGCGCTGGCCTCGAAGCCGAACGACGACAACGACGACTTGGAATTCTTCGTCTTCGGATCCGTCGACGCAGCACGCGCGTGGTCTGCCTTATGTTGGGAAAGCGCAGTCACTCGCATTCCGTACAACTTGAGCGCCGAGTCGCAGCAGATCAGCATCTTTAGTCCATCGGCCGCGAACAGGCAGCACAATCGCTGACGCAGTCGGCGGCGGCGAGAAGCCACATCCGTGTCATTTTCGAAGTGTTGATGACCAAAGTCTATGGCGGACGTGGCGAGCTGAGATAGCAGCGCTTGCGACGCATCCAGGGCCGACTCCATGATAGTGCTGCTGCGCATACTTCCAGTTGTCGGCGGGCTGTGGTGATACGCATAACCAGGTGGGGATGACGACGACGATGTAGACGACAAGGACGAAGAAGACGACGACGAAGACGAACGCGTCGTACGCGCTTTTGAAGACGCTGGGCTGGCTGCTGACTTGTGCGGCGCCACGACGGGTACGGCGGGGGTTTGGAGCTCATGACGAATGCGAAGCACCTGGGTCTGCGTCCGCGTCTCAAGAGAGCGGAAATCAGCATAGAAGTCGTTCACCTCGCGATGCGGGAAGCCTGGGCCAAGGCCATCAGCATCGGACTCGGCCGCGCTCTCGACCGTGTTTGCATGGGTATCTGCACTCACGCGCACTCCCTCCGGGTGCAAAGCGTAGAGGTGACTGGTGCCGTGTGCTGACGTCACATTGATCCATTTGCCATCCTGGCTGAAGGCGATGTCCTGGATACTGGCGTGAGTGATTCCACGCTGCAACTTGTACACCAGTTGATGGTGAAGAGATCCGTGTCCAGCAACTCCTGCTCCGCCCGGTTTGTTTACGACACTTTGCAACGGCGGTGACAATCTGTATACATGGAGGTTCTGGCCCTTAGTGGAGCTTGTTGCCAGCAGAAGCCCCGAAAAGTCCATCGACAAGTTAACCAAAGCTGTCGAGTGGCACGGGAAGTTGGCCACCACGCGCTTAGTAACCAGATCCAATACCACGACCCACCCCGGGTGTTTCTTCGAAGTTGAGGCAGCGATGTCGTCTCTCGAGTGGGAATTCTGCTGTTGGGTACCCGAGGGGTCAGCTAGGGAAAACTTTCGAGATCGACCGAAACTACGCCGTCCAGAAGGCGATGTCTGTGTGCGAAGATTGTGCGCCCCATTGGCCGGCTGGCCGGGCGAGGAGGACAAGTAGGGAGCGATCGTGGCGCGGCCGACTTCAGAAAGATAATACAACCCCGAGGCCACATTCTGCGCCACATCGATTGCCGTGTACGACGGCGACGAGCTGTGTGACGCCTCCACTGCCACCCCACCGTTCACCAGGACGTCAGTAGGGAGGTCGTCGAAGTCCGAATCGCTATCTCCTTGGCCCGACAGCGAGTGATCGCGTCCGTTGGCTTGAAGTCCGGGTACATCCTGAGCGTATCCTGGGTACGCTAACCAGCGCGCACCGAGCGCCATGGCTGGAGAGGCCGCGACAATTGTCTGCAACAGCTGGAAAGTGGCCAAGTCGTACAGGAAGAGCTCGCGCGTCTCGCACAGCACTGCGGCCGTCGTGGCGTTGGTTTGCACGTCCAGCACCAGCGACGGCGACGGTGGCAGCTTGTGCAGCATTCTCTGCTCATCCAGAGCCAGCACCGAAATGTCCTCGTGTCCGTCGTCTTCATTCTCTGCTGACGCAGCCACAAAGTCCTCGTCCTCCTCGTCGCTCGAGGGCGTCGAGCAGCTTCGCTCCGACACGAAGAGCGCGCCCAGAGCCAGCGCGGGGCCAGCAGAAGTCGCTTGTACCGGCCGCTCGTATAGGCGGAAGAAACGCACACTAGTGAGCCGCGCCGCATCCTTCTGCGGGTCGGTCATCAGCTAGAATCAAGCACAAGAGCGTTCCACAGTGTGTCGTTAGGTTGATTCAAGCATTTCGAGCTCAATGGCAACGAGAAGGCCGCGGTTCGATACGCCCTCGACTCACCTGCACGGGCGTGCAGCTTTCGCGAGCGGCGCTGAAGCCATCCAGACGGTAGAGACGCCAATGTGAACGCGTGCACAGCAACAGGAACGCACGGCCGGCCACGCGCTGCACGGAGCAGAACGTCACTTCCAGCGAGCCCTCGGGGTCCGTCGACGGCTCGATCGGAGCGTTGGCATCAGGCGGAGAAGGCTGGGCTGTCGGGGCATCGACAGAGCCACGACGGCGAGAGATACGCGCGCTGGCGCGACGCGTCGGGCGGGTGGGAGACTTCATCGGCAGATGCGAAATTGAGCTTCTTCTCGGAAGAACACATCCCTTCAACCCCAACAGCTGAAGGGCGTACAGTTATCCAGCGCCGGTAAAACCGATAAATCGGATTTAAGAGCAATAATCAGGAGTCTCCTGCTACATGCCACTAAAGTATACACCCGAAAACCGTCGGCTCGGAGTGTTAAAAGCAGGCCGCCAGAATCTTGCCAGTTTAGTGCCCAAGTGACGACGACGATGGAGGAGGCACCGCTGGGGCTCGTGCTCAACGACGGCCACGGGCTGCTGCTCAAAGCGCAGGGAGACCTCGCGTACACGGCGCGCGACCAGAAGAACGGCTTCTTCACGTGCATCGCGGAGAAGGCCATCGACCTGGGCCAGTTCGCGGAGGAAGGGGCCGAGGACGACGACGCGCCCGAGCCCGAGGAGGACCAGCCGCTGCCGACCGTGCGGCTCGAGACGAGCAGGCGCTCGCTGCTTATCACCAAGTTTGAGACCAGCGGACGGGAGCGCACGCTCGTGGTGTCCAAGCCGAGAGGCCAGGTCGATGGCGAGTGAGGCAGTTAGAGAGAGTGACAAGAGAGAAAGAGATTTTTAATCCAACAAGGAGAGAAGTGTTCAAAGTGCTTGTAAGCTTATTTATCAACTAACGGCCGCTTCGGGCCTCGTATCCATAGAGTGTGGGGACTGCGTGTGTGTATGTGTATGACCTAGTTGTCGCTCTCGACCGAGTGCTCGTTCTCACTGCGCTCCTCCTTCTCGTGGGTCTTCTTGTGTCGTGCAAAATTCGAGACTTGTGTGAACTTCTTCTGACAGCCCTCGTACGGACACACGTAGGGCTGGAAGCCTGCGTGCATCCAGATGTGCTCCTTCAAAGACACCGAGTGCGCGAAGCTCTTGCCGCAGCCGTCGTAGTGACATGTGTAGGGCTTGATGCCCGCGTGGGTGCGCTCGTGGGCGCGCAGGTTCGAGCTGTGCGCGTACCGCTTAGTGCAGCCAGCGTACGAGCACTTGAGCGGCTTCTCACCCGTGTGTGTCCGGATGTGGTTCTGCAGCTCGGAGCGCCCTCGGAACTGCTTATTGCACGTGGGGCACTCGTGCTTTTTGCTGGGCTTTACGCGCGACTTGGTCACCTTGGGCTTCGAGTACATCTCCACCTGCTCCAGGAACTTGTTCTGGTTCTCGTTGCTCGTGATGGCCGACATCTTGGACGTGCTCATCGCTAGTGTGTTGGTTAGATGACGGGCTGTGCTGCTGGGGCTACTGCTCGAGGCCGCACTCGTGGCTGTCAGTACAGTGCCCTCCGATTGCCGGTCCTCGTCTGTGGAGAGACTGATCCCCGTTTGGTTGAGGGACTTGATGTATCCGTCCAGCTCGATCATCGAGTCCTTGACGTAGTCGCTGATGGCCCACACGGTGTTCTCGTTCATCTGCCCCAGATCGAAGGCGTAGCCGTCGTCGTCGATCTGCCGCACGGTGTCCGGCTGGTACTTGCTGATCACGTCCATGAGTCCGCGCAGGTACTGGCTGGGCAGCATCGTGATCTTCTGCACGAGTCGCTGCTTGTCGTAAAAGCTCATGGGCCTCACGTTCTCCGGGTACATGTAGTCGCCCGTGCTCGGGTCCATGTACTTGGTGTTGCCGCCCGATCCTTCAGCCAGCGTCGGCACCACCGCGGTAGCAGTCGTAGTGGCAGTAGCAGTAGCAGAGACTGCAGACCCTTGGCCCTCGTTATCTGTGGTCGACTCTCCGCTGTCTGCCTCAGCACGTGCAGCCTCAGCCGTCGTGCTCTGGATACCGGTGGTCGACGTGCTCACGGCGGACGGCAGTAGCGAGCTGATGGAGAACTGACTCGACGTGCGCTTCTCCAGCACTGAGTTCATCGACGGGATGGGGCCGAGGCCTCCGAAGCTGTCGACGTCGCCAAGCATCCAGGACGGGTCCTTCTGCAGGCTCAGCGCCACACTCGGCGGGAGGCCGCTGGAGGCAGCTGCACTGGTGTTTGCGTCGTTCTTCTGCGCGTGCTCTTCGGCGTCCTCCGTCGGCGACGCGGCCAGGACGCCGTCCTTCGAGTCGGGCTCCGGCTTAGCGACGTCGTCCTCGCTCAGTTTCTGACGCTTGTTGGGCGGCATGGCACTTTCACTGCCGACGGACGTCGCGGTGGCCAACGAGGAGGGTGCGACGGTGCTGCTCATGGCTGGTGGGATAGATCTCCTGGATTAATTCTTGCGCGGCTGTCTCGTCACTCGGCTGTGGCGTTTCAAGGAGCGTAACTGGGATGGATGGACTCCTCTTGTCAGCAGGAGCACGACGCGATTGCTTCGGTCTGCTGCGGGCGTGCAGGGGCGTCGTATAGAGCGCCTTGGACTTCGGTCACCTTGATGGCGTAAGTCTGTAAATGAAGGCAACTTTCCACAAACATTCGCCCCCCTTCGACGTCCTTCACTCCTCCACCCAAGAGAAACACCTGCGAAAACCGATAACGCCAGATCAGTTTGTAGAGGCGAAAGGACAAATGTCATGCGACTGGTGAACCTGACGATGAAGGCAATATGGGGCTTTAAGCCACCGCACCAAGTTCCAGAGCTGTAGCTATCTCATACACATAAACTGTATTAGATATATGAAATAAATTACTGGAAGAAGAAAGCCACATTGCGCTCAATCGTGCGGACAGCCCTTTCACCCCCTCCGGAGATGCGTGTGAGTGAAGGTCTTCTTGAAGTGAGCCACACAACACTTGATGTAAGCCTCTAAAACCAGTAACTTTGTATGCGGCAGCTTAGTCATAACGTGGTTTACCAATTCATGGACTTTTACCAGATCATGAGCCAATCGGTGTTTTGTCCAGTCATATCCTTCAATTTTATGGAAATAGGCTTTGATTGCAAGCGGAGCCCCGCAAGCGGGGCTCTCTAAACAGGTTTAAGCCGAGTACGTGGGACCGCCCGCCTCGCTTCGCTCGGCGGGGGAGCTTGCCAATTTCGTGATCTGTTGACTGTGCTTGTATCAAAATCTAAAATCTAATTAATATATAAATTTCAGATTACCACAAATAAATGTTCTCACTGGGAGTCAGACACTGACGGCAACTATATTGAACGCTTACGAAAATGGATAGATTGCTTACCTGCCAGGGTATGCCGGGTGGGTGTAATGGCCCTCATGCCTGTGTATATTCAAAAACCTACACCAAAATATTTTTCAGACAGATATTATATCACATTTATTGCCGTTTGAATTCGAGGACAGCACAACTTACCGTCTCGTCGATTTGTGTGTCTAAAACCCATAGTTTAGTGAATTTAAGACTATGTAAGGCCCAATTGCAGCAAACTCTCAGCCATCGACGACTTGACGTTTAAACACAATGTAGACCACACTAGCATTTCAAAAATTCAATTATCTTCGGACAAATCCGGGTACCCGAAATGCATCGTCGGGTACGTTCGGGTGTGGCCCATCGATCCAAAGCTCAAGCGCTCAATTTGAGCGGGTGACTGCTGTGATCCAGCTCCGGTCGCGACCCTCAAGTTGCAGTTCAACTTGATATCGGCATCCCAGGAGAGAGACAAGGCCAGGGACAAGACGATGGCGCGCCTGAGTGATGGTGGCCTTGCCTCTCGCTGTATTTTTGCGTAGGAAAGACTCAGTCTCGAAAGGAACATCTAGTGGAGAAGCAGCCTCAGAGAAGAGCGAGCTGAGCAGTTAAGTGGGAATAGGACATCAGTGTTTTGCGTTACACTGTTCCTTACCTTGAGATCTGCCAAGAGCTGCGCTGCGGACCTGAGTGAGAACAGGGTTATGAGCCCAAGGCTCCTATCGGGCACTCAAGAGCCGAAGATGTCGACGAAAGTCGAGCTGAACAAGAATGGGCGCCCAGTAAACTGACACGGTCAGTGCTGGGCGTACTACAAGAGTATGATGATGATTGCGCTCGAGGACAAGGGAGTCATGGATTACGCGACCGGCAAGAAGACACTGGCGACAACCGCGAGTGATGACGAGAAGAAAACGTTCGGCGAGTCCCAGGTCAAGGTCAAGCAGATCATCATGTCGTCCCTCTCGATGGAGTTGGGGCAACAGGTGATGACCAAGCCGACCGGAACGGAGATGTGGCAGTATTTGGAGGATTTGTACGAGGGAAAGACCAACGCTGCAACGCGCACGAACCAAGAGATCATACTGTTTAACAAGCTGCAGGCGACTAGATGCAAACCCAACTGGGATGTGCGCCAACACGTCAACAACATGTTCTTGATGAAATCGCAGCTCGCGGCGCTGAACGCAGACGTCAGAGACCCCATATTCATCGACATGTTGATGAGATCACTGCCTAGCAACTCGCGTTTTGATCGGCTGCGTGGAATGGTTGAGACCGGCGCGAGTGCAGTTGACACGCCGGACAAGCTGAGAGATCAAATTCTGCGGATGGACAGCTACAATCGCTGTGATCGCGAACTGGGTGTAGGCGGTCCAGCCGCAGCTCAGAGCCAGACCCCACCCCAAGCTCAGAAGCAGAAGTCGCAGCATCTGCCGCAACAACAGAAGAACGCTGGGGGCAATGGCGGGTCCAAGTTCGTGAGCCCCGAGCGAGCTGCAGTCTTCGCAGCGAAGAAGCTGGACAAGCAGCAAGGCAACTGCTTCAACTGTCACAGACCAGGCCACTTGGAAAAAGACTGCCTCAAGAAGACAGTTCAGCCCGCAAGCAGCACAGGGCGGAAACAAGCTACCTACACGAAACGGATGCGAAAGGGGCGTGCTAAGCCGGACGTCCAGTCGTCCAGTGATAGCGAGGCTGCTGACGATGTGCAAACTGGAAGTGATCACACGGCAACTTGCGGCGACACCCTAGGCAAGCCATGCGGTGAGGATTTTTCCGTCAACGCCTGCGCTGACGCCATTGCTGATGACTATTCTGTATGGGAGTGGTGCTTCGATAATGCGGCCAACGTGCACATGGCTTCAGACCGGCGGTATTTTACTGACTACGAGCCGTTTGACCAGGACACGGAGTGCGTGAGAGGCTTCAAGAAGAAGTTCGCTGCAGCTCCAGTCGGCCATGGGACTGTGCAAGTGGTGGTGAAGAGAGGTGACTTGGACGTGGTGCTCACTCTTCAAGATGCTCTTCACGTGCCTGACAGCAAGAACTTACTGTCGCACTCTCAAGCCGAAGACCAAGGTTTTGCAGTTGAGTATCACGGTCGGTTCGGCCGAAAGGTGTACGAATTATGGAAGGGCGATGAAAAACTACTGGAGGTCGGGCGTGATAAATACGGTTTGTTCACCTTTACTGCCCAGAACACCTTCCTGTCGGCGGAGGGTCAAAACGCTAAGCGGCGAGCTCAAGAAGTGAAGCCGCAGCGCGCGAAGCAACAACCGCAAGGCGCGGATCAGCGGGTTGATGCAGAAGAGTCCCACGACGCAGGATCTCCACCGCGAGCTACTGTCTCCGCCGCTGATGGAGCTGCTGATCTCCAGAGATGGCACGAGAGGCTGGGGCATCTGTGCCCACAGTATGTCAAGCTGATGGTGGATCATGATCTGGTGACAGGAATGATGCTACAGCGCCGGATATTTGATGACTGTGAAACTTGCCACTTGGGTAAGGAGCGGGAGCCGTCACCTCGAAAGAAGATCGAGCGTGATATCACTCGGAAAAACCAAGTGATCTTTGTCGACCTGTTGTTCCCAAGGAAGAGTGGATGCTCGGACGACAACAGAGTCGTGCTCGTCATCGAGGACGGCTACACGCGATACACGACAGTCTACCCGTTGAAGTCAAAGCATGGGCCAGACGTGAACGCGGAGATGCAGCGATACATTGAGTGGGCAGAGCGCCAATTTCCCGGGTGCAAGGTGAACAAGGTAGTGACGGATGGAGGAGGTGAGTTTGGCAACGACGAAATGATCGATTTTTACCGCAAGCGTGGGTTTGAGTATTTGCCGAACCCTCCCCACAGCTCGCACCTAAATCCTTGTGAAAGACTGCACCAGACTCTAGTCCACATGATGAAGTCGATGCTGAGCGCTGCTGGGTTGCCAGACACCTTCTGGACGAACGCAGTGAAGATGGCCGCGTTCTTACGAAATCGCGTTCGTACCATCAAGCGCTGAAGGACACACCTTACAACTTGATGCTGGGGAAAAGACCTGATCTTCACCGCATCAAGAAGTTCGGCGCCATCGCTTATGCACACAAGCCAAAGACCACCGCGCGGCGAAAGCTCGATGATAATTGCCGTATCGGATTTCTCGTGGGCTACTTGGAGGGCCAAGCTGGCTACGAAGTGTACTTCCCCAGGGAACACGTAGTGCAGCACGTCCAGCACGCGTCCATCAATGAAGACATCGTGTACAAAGATCGCTACAGCGACGAATACTCGTCCTCTGTAGCCGACTGGATGTTCAACATGGATAATGTGGACGACGGCGACGAGGCGTCGGATGAAGGCACTGCCAATGAGGCTGTTGAAGAAGAAGTATTGGCCGGCCAGAGCACGCGACCCCAATGACCCAGAGCTTCTGGACTACGAGGATCTGGACGAGATGTCCGAGATTGATCAAGATGTGGAGATGGAAGAGTCCCCAGACTACAAAGTCGGGATCGAAGACTGGAGCTACATGCCAATGTACACCGTTTTCCAAGGTTCGTCAGGACGCACGAGAGCGAGACAAGTCGCTCGTGGCGTAGACCAGGTAGTCCATGATGCTGGTGGCGACGCAGAAGAGAAAGAGCACGCTGCACGCAGTGAGAACGCGACGCGAAGCTATCTCAGCGATGAACTAGAAGAAAAGGCCCCTGCTGACCCGCTCTTGCTGGCTCAAGTCGAAAGAGAACTCGCAGCCGCGAACGCAGTTCCGAACCGGCGTCGAGATATAGTTGAGGCTATGGTCGAAGGAGTTGGTGAAGAAGCAGTAATTGATGGCGTGCAGGAACCCGAACGTGAACCCGAACCATCAAGTCCTTCATCACAAGAATTGTCGACTTCAGCAGATGAGAGTGAGCCAGACCAAGAGGAGCCAACTCGTCAGAATGACATAAATGCTGATGATTGGACCCAGCAACCCCCTTGGGACAGACTCGACATCGTAGATGCCTACATGATCGGTAGTCTCCAAGACGAACATTCGGAACGAGATGACGCGGAGGGCGGTGGCCCAACACCGGCTGACAACGAATCTTCCAGACAGGACCTCGTTGCGGTTGATGCCGGAAACGGTATGGACATTTGTATGGTACCTGAGACTCTCACCGGTAGTCAGCGATCTGCGGTCGAGGCTGAGCTGGAAGACGTGCAAGAAACGAAGCGTCAGCGAGACCTCCAAGGACAGACACGGCGGATGACGCTCCGGAGTGAAGAAGAACGAAGAGCTCCAAAACGACTCGAAGATTACCATGTGTACGCGAGCTACTGCAAGCGCGAGCCAGCAGTGAGCCCCACTTCAACACCAAATGGCACAAGATGGCACATCAAGGACGTGAAGACGCCGCGCAATTTTGGTGAAGCTGTGCGCTCCCCTCAGCGAGAGGAATGGCTAGCAGGTATGCGCCACGAAGTAGACGCAATGTTCAGCAAAGGCGTGTTCGAGATGATCGATGAACATGAGATGCCGAGCAGAGCAAATCTGCTCTCTACGATGTGGAGATTTCGGCCTAAGACGGATGTGGATGAATTTGTTTGCATTTGGAGATCTCGTCTCGTAGGCCGTGGTGACTACGACATGACATTTTCGCCGGTTGCACGAATGGTGACTTTCCGAGTAGTAGTCGCGCTGGCGGCAAAGCTGGGTCTCGTTTTGTACCAAGGTGATATTGATACCGCTTATCTAAACGCCAAGTTAAAGATCAAGCAGTTTGTGCGGGGCATTCCTGGTTTTCCTTGTCCGAAAGGAAAAGTCTACCGTGTGAACCAGGCTCTATATGGCCTGCATCAGTCTGGTGCCGAGTGGTACGAGGAAGTGGACAAATTTCTGAGATCGATGGACTTCCACAACACGGAAACTGAACCGTGCTTGTACGTCTACTACCGAGATGGCGTTCTCGCTCTCATTCCGCTCTACGTCGATGATGTTGTACTCGCAACGAACTCCGTGGACTTCAAAACGTCCCTGTTTGCCGCTTTCGACGAGAAGTATGGCTTTAAGGACGGCGGAATAGCCCACCAATTCCTGGGCGTCCAAGTGGAGCAGGACGCGAAAGGCGTATGGATTCACCAGGCCAAGTACTGTCAAGAAGTGCTTGAGCGATTTGGGTATGATGGAGCGCACGGCAGTGCTACCCCAATGGAGACGAACGCGAAGTTTGTGCCGAAAGATGAACGCGAGGGTGATGAAACTCCGTCATTCGACTATCGCGCCGCTATTGGGGCGCTGATGTACCTCGCTACGAGTACTCGCCCGGATATTGCTTTCTCCGTCGGCTACCTGAGTCGCTTTGTGAGAAATCCGTCGAAGAAGCATTGCGGAGCGGTAAAAAGAATACTGCGTTACCTCGTGCAAACAAGAAACCTGGGCATCCAATACTCTGCGAGTGATGAAATTCCTGACAAGATCGTAGTCAGCGGGCACTGCGATGCTGACTGGGGCAACGACCCAGAGACTCGCAAGAGCATCACTGGATACGTGATGACCATTGCCGGTGGTGCCATAGCGTGGGCAGCTCGGCGACAGTCTATTATCGCCCAGTCGACAGCGGAGGCCGAGTATGTCGCCGCTTGTGAGGCCACGATGGAAGGTCGGGGCATTGTGAACATGCTGGAAGAAGCTCTACAAGAAGTTGAAGTGACCGCCCAATTGAAATTAGGTGTGGACAATAATGCTGCTATTGCTCTGGCCAAGGCTCCGACCTACAGCAGCAAGACGCGCCACATAGAGCTTCGCTGGCACTATGTTCGCGAGCAAGTCAAGCAAGACCTGCTGGAGATCTACAAAGTCAATGGAACGGAAAATCCCGCCGATATGTTTACCAAGGCGCTGCCAAAACGCAGCCTCGAGAAGTACTGTGCCCAGATTGGAATGACAACCGAATTGCGACCTACGAACGGCAAGTATTCCGACGCTTCCGTCGGAGGGGGCGTGTTGTGATCCAGCTCCGGTTGCGACCCTCAAGTTGCAGTTCAACTTGAGATCGGCATCCCACGAGAGAGACAAGGCCAGGGACAAGACGATGGCGCACCTGAGTGATGGTGGCCTTGCCTCTCGCTGTATTTTTGCGTAGGAAAGACTCAGTCTCGAAAGGAACATCTAGTGGAGAAGCAGCCTCAGAGAAGAGCGAGCTGAGCAGTTAAGTAGGAATAGGACATCAGTGTTTTGCGTTACACTGTTCCTTACCTTGAGATCTGCCAAGAGCTGCGCTGCGGACCTGAGTGAGAACAGTGACTGCTTGCCCGAGGATCTGCCACTGCTCGTGCCGTCGACTGCGCCGTCACCGCACATTAAGCTTGTTGGATGGACGCATTTTATGCGCTCCAACGCCGACTCAGTGGGAAATATAATGCGCATTTTACCCTCATATGCATCGCAATATAATATTTCCAGAGAAAAAACACTTATATAAGAGAATATCACAATATGACCTGACAATCCAAAGCTGGAAAAATTACAGTCCGAACATCATTTTCGTGAACTTAAAAACATCAGCACTCCAAAGTGCTCGTACAGTTGACATTGCTTACGTGCTAATAGTGATTGAGGGACCATGTAGCAGCAACAAACGCGGCGCACGGCCGCGCAGTACTCTCCACGGCGAATCTAGTGCCCATCAATTATGGGCACGACCGAATTACAGCAAGTTGAAGCTCATATTGTCTTTCATTTCGCTGCCTACGATTTAGTGTGGGTCATGAATGTTATTGGTTAGGACTGCAGTAGAAGAAGCACCTGAATTGGCGACGCAACAGGCCTTGGTCCCTCGATACATCGACAGACTACTCACATTCACAACCGAGGCTATAGGATTCTATTGATAGGTATGTTGGCCTCACAGAAACCATTAGCATTAGAAATTTTCTTACATAAAATATATATTTTATTCGGCATGACAGCCTCTACAGCGTTTGCTGATACTTGCAGCTCCAGTACTTGAGATATCCAAAGAAAAATCCCTCTCAACAGTTATAATTGCTCCTGGGCCTAACGTTAGTACGGATTTGATAGGACCAGTTTGTTGGAAAGCATTATCTGTATTTTGTAGACCAAACGGTCACGACAACAACTATAGCGCCATACTTAACAATTAGAATAAGGTCAAAGCTATTCCGGTATTTCATAAACGAAGACCATTTGGGAACCACAACTTCGTATCCTGATGATACGCAGACACATTGCAGATTTTTTGCTAAGCGTTAGTTCTGCGGTTAATACCCAATATAATAATATTAGGAGTCTATCAGATAGAGCTAACCATGTCAATAAGGATACGCAATTTCACTTGCAGGTCTCCAAAACGCTGGATAGTAAAAAAGCAGTTGATAATGGTATAAACTGGGTCATATAACGATTTTGGTATCGGAAATGTAGATTACCGGTAGATTAACCGCAGTTTTATCATCAACTTGCAAACTATGATACTGCAGCAATCCCTTTGTGGTCTAATTAAAGCCGCGCTAGAAAGTAAGTAGGTTTTTAATCAGATCTCATTGTAATGACTAAATTCGACACGAAGGAATGGACCTAGGCACCCCTCGCTTTAAGTTGCATCGAGCGTTTAAAAAAATCTTTCAATTACACACTATTCAGACAGAAGAATTGCTACCCTTAAAAGTTGCCCATAACTCTACTGGGTACTAAATTGCAAATGCTTGCCTCTCCTCATGGCTTTTTTTCTCGACTTACTTATTGTACTTATTGTATTAATCCCTTGGAATGACCTTAATTATGCCCCGAGTTCCCTAATTCCCATGTTAATTCCGGGTTGTTCCTCTGTGGCCGAAATAGAAGCGACGATGGTGAGGCCGAGTTGAGGTAAAATGAGCTAATCCAGCTTGCGTTTGGCGGAGACAGAGCGATTGGCGGTTTCCTACCCGCCAATACACGCCATTCTGCTCGTATCTCCGTCGATTGGCTCTCAAATGTCTTAGGCACAATTAACACTAAATAAGCGTTGGTCGCCCTTTTATGGATCTGATTCCGCCTGAATTAACAGCTCACCCGCCAAAATAGGTGAAAGGCACAATACTTTTACGAGTTAACACTGACTGTTGCGGCGTGTGTTTTAGGCCTTATCGGCGCATGCAATGATCGACTCTATGTGGCTACTAGAGCCTAAGTGGCGCACCAGCTACATGGACAGCCACAAAAGCCCTGAGCAGTCGCTAGAAGAAATGTGTCAACGCATTTGCAAACGGTAAATTCTTTTTCAGGGTTTGAAGTTTAGTTTTAATCGATTAATTATTCTTTCATTTGATTTTTGTGTTGATTTAGCTACGACTTCACATCTCAAAAGCCTCAAGAAGCCAGACTTCCGACGGTGGAATTGCTTCAGAAACGTGCTGAGTTCTCCATTGAACTGTGGAACAAGTACTCGGCATGGTGCCCTACGACAGCTTTTAACGTGGAGGAAACGGCTATCAACTTTGATATGCCGCGGACACGGTTTTGGGCTATCAAAGGCAGCAAGGACCCTGCCCGAATTACCAAGATGACGAAGCACTCTGATCGAATGACAGCAGTTAGAACTGTTCGCGGTGATGGTACGTTTTCACCTTTAAACTTTTTCAAACCGTGTATCTTTTTGCTAACACGTTTTTTATTATATATTTTAGGTCATAATTTGCCAATTCTATTCATCATCCGGGGCAAGCTTGGGGGGGGGGTGGGTGGGGGTGATATCGACAGCGACGAGCTGCCACACTATCCGCCCGGTCACTACTACACGGTTCAAGAGCGTGCCTGGATGAACGCGGTAGGATGGAGATTCTATGTGAGTAATGTGTTAAAACATGAAGTTGATGGACCCGCTGTCCTCCTCCTTGATAACTTTGACTCACACGTTTCGGAGGAGGGGCAGCAGGTCGTTTTCGAAGAAACGAATGCTGCAGTGGTGCCTTTTCCGCCTAATACGACGGCGGTTTGTCAACCGCTTGACGTTGGCGTGATTGGCCCACTGTAAGCAAAAACTAGGTCAAAGTTTCGGGGTGTTACAGGAGGCACTGCAAAGCAAAAGCGCCTCCGTGCTATTGAATCTACAATTGCAGCCTGGGAAGAATTAGCGGAAACCACCGTAATTCGTAGCTTTGCAAAAGCAATTCCTAGGTATCCCGAGATATTGATCTGATAATAGTATCTTCTTTTTACAAAACACATGGATATTTTCTGGTTTTTGTACGAATGATTTCTTTTTCGTCCAATAAAAACTCTGCCGGGTTTTAGTGTCAGTGGCAGCTTAATACAGAAGGATGCTATTCAATGTGCCGGCTTTGTAAGTCGTTGTCTGTACATTCACCCTTCGCTCGTCTCTAGACTCTAGAGCTTGAGCATTTTGTCGTGACTGTTTGCGCCTTACGCTAATAGAGCATCACGCTCCAGTGTCTCGCGGAATTCGTAGTGCGTTATTTGCAGACGGAAAATCAGCACTAGCTAACGTAACATGTATTTACGTGATCTGACTATCTAATTGGAGTATAATATAATTTAATTGTTAAAATATCAGTTTTAAGCTAACAATCACACAAAATATAATCTGACTACTTCACCGTTTTTGGTCATTTGCACAATTTTTTTAAATTTAGATATTACAAATATGTCGATTTTCATATTCTTTTAGATTCTTGAACAGTATTTGGCGAAGCTAAAATTGTTCTCCAACTGCATAAGGGACCAATTCAATCTGAAGGTATCCCCGTTAGTCGCGGTATGATGTAGGCACTGCAACAATACAGAGACCTTTACCATCGTTAGAGAATAATTGTGCTCAAACGCATTTTTTATGAGCGCCTTGTACTCGATGAGCTCGTCCAAGAAAATCTTGGCCAGCGGACGGTCGTCGGTGATCGGTCCATCGCATAAAACAGCTCCTTGAGATCCGTGCCACTATGCGACACTCCTAGAACAAGCTTCTTCATCTTCCTCTGCACGCGCTTCTCGAATGTCGATGGCGTGTCGTATTCTGGGCAGCCTTCAGCTGTGCACGCGGAATCCTGGCAGGCGAAATCACCGCGTAGCCGCTTGTGTCTTGGATCACCGTGATGAAGCGACTTGGATACAGCTCTGCAGACGTACTGTCGGCCTTGAAGATGGTCGTGTTCTCGTCGTGCTCTCCGTCGCCGCGCCGATCTGGGATGTCGACCTTGCTTGCTGCATCAGCAAACAGCACTTGATAGGACGCCAGGTAGGATATCTTCCCCAGCCGCATGTCGTTCGGGTCGTCCGTGTGGTAGGTCGTGTGTCGGCCGTGCTTGATCTTCTTGTCTTCGTGGGCGATGCCGGCGAGCATGACGTCACGGTCCTTCTTTTTTTTTTTACTCTTTGCACCACGTCCGACATAAGGAGTTGTGTCTGGCGTCGGGCCCATGCTGGCTTGCCCAGTCGACCTGCCCTCTTGAGGATCTTCTTCTGTCGGCGCTTCTGGTACTGCGCCACAGTCTCATCAGTTGTTGTAGTGGACACCACCTGTAACAGCACGACAGTCGTAAGGTTGGGCGATATACATGTCAAACTCGTTCGTAAACGTACCGGTGCGTCTTCTCAGTGTGTAGCCGCGTGGCGGCAACGCCCGATGTAAAGCGCGGGAACAGCGCCAAGTTTGCTGATACATACGGAGATCATCAGCTGCGCATGCTATCAAAGACTTGATGAGGGTATATATTACGATGACTGTTTTGGAGGCTGAGTAAATAAACCCACCTCTCTGGGTTATTGAGTGAGCTTTAGTATCGTTAATTACTTGAATTTTGTAGCAGCATTGTTGATGTGTAAACTATGTACGCACAAAATCTGGGTGATTTGCGGCCTATAGAATTTAACACACCCATGAATTAATGAAGTGATTCATGAAAGGACGCCTGCATCCACAATGAGAAAGGGTTGTGGCCAAACCGGTTAACACCTACGTTTCAACAGTTGCTGTGCGCAAACTGTTGACTTGTTGACTCAGTGGTAAAAACGGTTGACTTGCTGACTCAGTGGTGGAACCTGACGGTGTGAAATAGGTTGCCTGTAACTACACTAAGGACCATATTAAGCCTGCCATGTTGGTGCCAGACTTTCAAGTCTGATTTTTCAGCAACTGCAGCTAATACGAGCAATTTGACGATACGTTCAGGAACCTACTGATTTCAACTATATTTAGGAAATAGCAGTGACTATCAGAAGCAGCGGTCGAAACTGTTCTGTATAATTATGTAATTCCCCCATTTTTCAGTTTGAGTCTGCATTTAGCCTTATTTGGATTAATGCATGGGCGCTGGGACATAAAGAGTCGCACCGTATAGGTTCATTTAAATACGCCATACAATTTTGAGCTTACTACGTAATCATCTATGCACCCTTAAACCGATCCGATGGCCTTAAAATGACCGCGTGACTCGCCTTCAAAGCACTTCACCTACCTTTCAAGTAAACATTTGCTAACAATTGGGTGGCTTTAGTACTGTGCAGGACCTATCTTATCTGTTTGGCCATTGGTTGATAGCTGGGCGTAAGTCTGTAAATGAAGGCAACTTTCCACAAACATTCGCCCCCCTTCGACGTCCTTCACTCCTCCACCCAAGAGAAACACCAGCGAAAACCGATAACGCCAGATCAGTTTGTAGAGGCGAAAGGACAAATGTCATGCGACTGGTGAACCTGACGATGAAGGCAATATAGGGCTTTAAGCCACCGTACCAAGTTCCAGAGCTGTAGCTATCTCATACACATAATCTGTATTAGATATATGAAATAAATTACTGGAAGAAGGAAACCACATTGCGCTCAATCGTGCGGACAGCCCTTTCACCCCCTCCGGAGATGCGTGTGGGTGAAGGTCTTCTTGAAGTGAGCCACATAACACTTGGTGTAAGCCTCTAAAACCAGTAACTTTGTATGCGGATTTGTATCCAGCTTAGTCATACCCCTTTTTGTTATCTACCCTTGCATGTTTCTATTCACCGGAAATTGATTTATCTTTTTTTCTTTACATATCTAAGATTCGACTCCCCGAGCTAACGTAAAACCACAGCTCAGTGCGACACCTGTAATAAATCCCATTCTATATAAAGTGTGAGCACACGCTTGCTTCTAAAGGGTACAACGGGAGCCCGGCAACGATCTCAATAACTAAAGACATACATCAGAATGACAATTCAAAATAAAAGATTAAGGTGGGGTGTCACCCCACACATCCGATTATGACACTGTTTTTGATCGGGCTTTGACAGTTACTACGTGTAGCACTCAAAGCCGCATGTCGCACTGAGCCCGTAGGTTACGTTGCGTTCGCAATAATGATATAAAACCATGATAAAAAGGTAATGCGTATAAACACATTCGCATTTAATTCTACCGTACTTCACAAATTTATTTTTTTGGTATTTTGAAACTGCACTCATGTTAACGTTAAAGCGCCCCCAATTTCCCCCAACACTAGATGCTTTGTGCTAATTTTTGCACAATACTGCATTCGGATCGAGTAAACGCAATTCAAAATCATCCGACGAGCGGTTTACATTGTAGTCTTTTTGTAAATCTTTTATGTTATGAAGTACGATATTGTTCCTTTCGAAATCTGGTGTTTCTTATCACAAATTAGCTTTATTTTAAAACTCCAAACCAAAACAAGTACGTTCGTCAACTTTTAGCCTTAAGATCGTTCAGGTGCAAAAACAGATAAATCCATCAACTTAACAGCCCATTAATGAAACCATTTACCTACAGGCAACGACTTACAAAGCCGGCAGACTGAAAAAGCCGGCATTAGTAGAAAAAGGACAGACAAATGTTCACATTAATTTTTGTTTTATCAAATCAAAACGCAAAAGGTGTTTTAATTTAGCGAATCATAGCTAAGATAAAATCGGTTGGCTACTGTAAAACGCGCCACCTCACCCTCTAAAGTCTAGGTTCATTCTCAAAATGGCGCTAAAACAACGGCGCTATTCTATCAAGGAAAAGCGCGAAGGCGCGCAGCTCGCCATTCAAGTCGGCGTCGACGAGGCTGCGCGCCAGCTCGGACGACCCCGCGAAACTGTGTTCGGGTGGTGGAAGCAAGCCGACAAGCTTCTTGCTTTCCGGGGCAACTCGCGTTCGCCAACGTTGAAGGGGCAGGGGCGCAAGGAAATAATATTTCCTTGCGCCTCAGCCCTTGTAACATTTATGAAGGACACGCGCAGAGAAGAAAAGGTCGGTTTATTATTCTTGTAAGTATTGTGCTTTTCACTTATTCTGCCGTGATAATTCTGGCATAACTCTAATCCCTTAATGACCTTAATTATACCCCGAGTTAGCTAATTCCCATGTTAATTCCGGGTCGTCCCTCCGTGAACCAATTAGGAGCGCCGATGGTGAGGCCGAGTTAAGGCGGAATAAGCTAATCCAGCCTGCGTTTGGCGAAAACAGAGCGATTGGCGGTTTCCTACTCGCCAATCCATACCATTCCGCTTGTATCTCCGTCGATTGGCTCGCAAATGCTGATTGCGGGTGTTAGGGGGAACACTCACAATCTTAGGCACAATTAACACTAAATAAGCGTTGGTCGCCCTTTTATGGATCTGATTCCGCCTGAATTAACAGCTCACCCGCCAAAATAGGTGAAAGGCACAATACTTTTACGAGTTAACACTGACTGTTGCGGCGTGTGTTTTAGGCCTTATCGGCGCATGCAATGATCGACTCTATGTGGCTACTAGAGCCTAAGTGGCGCACCAGCTACATGGACAGCCACAAAAGCCCTGAGCAGTCGCTAGAAGAAATGTGTCAACGCATTTGCAAACGGTAAATTCTTTTTCAGGGTTTGAAGTTTAGTTTTAATCGATTAATTATTCTTTCATTTGATTTTTGTGTTGATTTAGCTACGACTTCACATCTCAAAAGCCTCAAGAAGCCAGACTTCCGACGGTGGAATTGCTTCAGAAACGTGCTGAGTTCTCCATTGAACTGTGGAACAAGTACTCGGCATGGTGCCCTACGACAGCTTTTAACGTGGAGGAAACGGCTATCAACTTTGATATGCCGCGGACACGGTTTTGGGCTATCAAAGGCAGCAAGGACCCTGCCCGAATTACCAAGATGACGAAGCACTCTGATCGAATGACAGCAGTTAGAACTGTTCGCGGTGATGGTACGTTTTCACCTTTAAACTTTTTCAAACCGTGTATCTTTTTGCTAACACGTTTTTTATTATATATTTTAGGTCATAATTTGCCAATTCTATTCATCATCCGGGGCAAGCTTGGGGGGGGGGGTGGGTGGGGGTGATATCGACAGCGACGAGCTGCCACACTATCCGCCCGGTCACTACTACACGGTTCAAGAGCGTGCCTGGATGAACGCGGTAGGATGGAGATTCTATGTGAGTAATGTGTTAAAACATGAAGTTGATGGACCCGCTGTCCTCCTCCTTGATAACTTTGACTCACACGTTTCGGAGGAGGGGCAGCAGGTCGTTTTCGAAGAAACGAATGCTGCAGTGGTGCCTTTTCCGCCTAATACGACGGCGGTTTGTCAACCGCTTGACGTTGGCGTGATTGGCCCACTGTAAGCAAAAACTAGGTCAAAGTTTCGGGGTGTTACAGGAGGCACTGCAAAGCAAAAGCGCCTCCGTGCTATTGAATCTACAATTGCAGCCTGGGAAGAATTAGCGGAAACCACCGTAATTCGTAGCTTTGCAAAAGCAATTCCTAGGTATCCCGAGATATTGATCTGATAATAGTATCTTCTTTTTACAAAACACATGGATATTTTCTGGTTTTTGTACGAATGATTTCTTTTTCGTCCAATAAAAACTCTGCCGGGTTTTAGTGTCAGTGGCAGCTTAATACAGAAGGATGCTATTCAATGTGCCGGCTTTGTAAGTCGTTGTCTGTACATTCACCCTTCGCTCGTCTCTAGACTCTAGAGCTTGAGCATTTTGTCGTGACTGTTTGCGCCTTACGCTAATAGAGCATCACGCTCCAGTGTCTCGCGGAATTCGTAGTGCGTTATTTGCAGACGGAAAATCAGCACTAGCTAACGTAACATGTATTTACGTGATCTGACTATCTAATTGGAGTATAATATAATTTAATTGTTAAAATATCAGTTTTAAGCTAACAATCACACAAAATATAATCTGACTACTTCACCGTTTTTGGTCATTTGCACAATTTTTTTAAATTTAGATATTACAAATATGTCGATTTTCATATTCTTTTAGATTCTTGAACAGTATTTGGCGAAGCTAAAATTGTTCTCCAACTGCATAAGGGACCAATTCAATCTGAAGGTATCCCCGTTAGTCGCGGTATGATGTAGGCACTGCAACAATACAGAGACCTTTACCATCGTTAGAGAATAATTGTGCTCAAACGCATTTTTTATGAGCGCCTTGTACTCGATGAGCTCGTCCAAGAAAATCTTGGCCAGCGGACGGTCGTCGGTGATCGGTCCATCGCATAAAACAGCTCCTTGAGATCCGTGCCACTATGCGACACTCCTAGAACAAGCTTCTTCATCTTCCTCTGCACGCGCTTCTCGAATGTCGATGGCGTGTCGTATTCTGGGCAGCCTTCAGCTGTGCACGCGGAATCCTGGCAGGCGAAATCACCGCGTAGCCGCTTGTGTCTTGGATCACCGTGATGAAGCGACTTGGATACAGCTCTGCAGACGTACTGTCGGCCTTGAAGATGGTCGTGTTCTCGTCGTGCTCTCCGTCGCCGCGCCGATCTGGGATGTCGACCTTGCTTGCTGCATCAGCAAACAGCACTTGATAGGACGCCAGGTAGGATATCTTCCCCAGCCGCATGTCGTTCGGGTCGTCCGTGTGGTAGGTCGTGTGTCGGCCGTGCTTGATCTTCTTGTCTTCGTGGGCGATGCCGGCGAGCATGACGTCACGGTCCTTCTTTTTTTTTTTACTCTTTGCACCACGTCCGACATAAGGAGTTGTGTCTGGCGTCGGGCCCATGCTGGCTTGCCCAGTCGACCTGCCCTCTTGAGGATCTTCTTCTGTCGGCGCTTCTGGTACTGCGCCACAGTCTCATCAGTTGTTGTAGTGGACACCACCTGTAACAGCACGACAGTCGTAAGGTTGGGCGATATACATGTCAAACTCGTTCGTAAACGTACCGGTGCGTCTTCTCAGTGTGTAGCCGCGTGGCGGCAACGCCCGATGTAAAGCGCGGGAACAGCGCCAAGTTTGCTGATACATACGGAGATCATCAGCTGCGCATGCTATCAAAGACTTGATGAGGGTATATATTACGATGACTGTTTTGGAGGCTGAGTAAATAAACCCACCTCTCTGGGTTATTGAGTGAGCTTTAGTATCGTTAATTACTTGAATTTTGTAGCAGCATTGTTGATGTGTAAACTATGTACGCACAAAATCTGGGTGATTTGCGGCCTATAGAATTTAACACACCCATGAATTAATGAAGTGATTCATGAAAGGACGCCTGCATCCACAATGAGAAAGGGTTGTGGCCAAACCGGTTAACACCTACGTTTCAACAGTTGCTGTGCGCAAACTGTTGACTTGTTGACTCAGTGGTAAAAACGGTTGACTTGCTGACTCAGTGGTGGAACCTGACGGTGTGAAATAGGTTGCCTGTAACTACACTAAGGACCATATTAAGCCTGCCATGTTGGTGCCAGACTTTCAAGTCTGATTTTTCAGCAACTGCAGCTAATACGAGCAATTTGACGATACGTTCAGGAACCTACTGATTTCAACTATATTTAGGAAATAGCAGTGACTATCAGAAGCAGCGGTCGAAACTGTTCTGTATAATTATGTAATTCCCCCATTTTTCAGTTTGAGTCTGCATTTAGCCTTATTTGGATTAATGCATGGGCGCTGGGACATAAAGAGTCGCACCGTATAGGTTCATTTAAATACGCCATACAATTTTGAGCTTACTACGTAATCATCTATGCACCCTTAAACCGATCCGATGGCCTTAAAATGACCGCGTGACTCGCCTTCAAAGCACTTCACCTACCTTTCAAGTAAACATTTGCTAACAATTGGGTGGCTTTAGTACTGTGCAGGACCTATCTTATCTGTTTGGCCATTGGTTGATAGCTGGGCGTAAGTCTGTAAATGAAGGCAACTTTCCACAAACATTCGCCCCCCTTCGACGTCCTTCACTCCTCCACCCAAGAGAAACACCAGCGAAAACCGATAACGCCAGATCAATTTGTAGAGGCGAAAGGACAAATGTCATGCGACTGGTGAACCTGACGATGAAGGCAATATAGGGCTTTAAGCCACCGTACCAAGTTCCAGAGCTGTAGCTATCTCATACACATAATCTGTATTAGATATATGAAATAAATTACTGGAAGAAGGAAACCACATTGCGCTCAATCGTGCGGACAGCCCTTTCACCCCCTCCGGAGATGCGTGTGGGTGAAGGTCTTCTTGAAGTGAGCCACATAACACTTGGTGTAAGCCTCTAAAACCAGTAACTTTGTATGCGGATTTGTATCCAGCTTAGTCATACCCCTTTTTGTTATCTACCCTTGCATGTTTCTATTCACCGGAAATTGATTTATCTTTTTTTCTTTACATATCTAAGATTCGACTCCCCGAGCTAACGTAAAACCACAGCTCAGTGCGACACCTGTAATAAGTCCCATTCTATATATAAATTGTGAGCACACGCTTACTTTTAAAGGGTACAACGGGAGCCCGGCAACGATCTCAATAACTAAAGACATACATCAGAATGACAATTCAAAATAAAAGATTAAGGTGGGGTGTCACCCCACACATCCGATTATGACACTGTTTTTGATCGGGCTTTGACAGTTACTACGTGTAGCACTCAAAGCCGCATGTCGCACTGAGCCCGTAGGTTACGTTGCGTTCGCAATAATGATATAAAACCATGATAAAAAGGTAATGCGTATAAACACATTCGCATTTAATTCTACCGTACTTCACAAATTTATTTTTTTGGTATTTTGAAACTGCACTCATGTTAACGATAAAGCGCCCCCGATTTCCCCCAACACTAGAGGTTTTGTGCTAGGTTTTGCACAATACTGCATTCGGATCGGTAAACGCAATTCAAAATCATCCGACGAGCGGTTTACATTGTAGTCTTTTTTGTAAATCTTTTTATTTTATGTAGTACGGTATTGCTCCTTTCGAAATCTTGTGTTTCTCAAGACAAATTACTTTTGTTTCAAAACCCAAAACCAAAACAAGCTAACGTATGTACGTTTGTAACGGGGTTACACGCACAAGTGGCTACATATACTTGTAACCCTAACTGGTACGCTAGCTGTTAGAAAATTGTTACTTCCTCTACCTTGATGTACGTTACATCAAGGGCCACATTCATATACGATCACCCCGACGGGTGGTCCATAGACATTTAGGATTCCTATTGGTTGAAAGCAGCATCTTTTAACCAATGAGCGACATGCATAGCCATGGAATTCTGCCAACCAGCCGTTGGCAGATTCCCAACTTAGAATATTACATTTAGAGGAAGTCAAAAACATAAAACAAAAATAGCAGTTATCATTTAACCCAAAAACATTATGTGGATCGTTTATTTAGATTAATCTATACTCGGATACCCGAGTATAATTAACTCTAGTTTAAACTAAGCTACGCTTTCTCATACACGTGCGCACACGTGTAAGCTGTTGTAGGGAGCCAAGGTAGGCCCACTACACCTGGTAGCACTTTGTAGTCTGTCCAACGAGCGACTATTTGAGGTCGTACGTGACGGCACGAACGAGGAGCTGAGAACCTTCCCATGGATACCGAAGTATCCATGGAAAGCTCCACTACGCCGGCAACTCACATTGCACGCGCTTACTGTCCCCACCAGTCAGATCCAGAGTGGGAGGCCCTCCAACTAATGTCTACAGTCATTGGTGAGGCGGCTGTAGCTACGATGCTGCGTACGCTAACGCCGACAGAGCAACACGGTGTTGCTCTGGGCTTCATCTTGAAGGATAAGCGAGATTCTGCTACCACTACCGCGCTGTCGTCGAGGACGATACCACGCGCTTAATCGTTGAAGCTCAACGTGAACAACTATGTAGGAAGAGAGGGTGAGCTTCTCCTCCGTTGGCTTGTCGAACTCGACACTGCCATTGCGGCTCGACATATCGTCGACCCGTTGTCGAAGGTCGCGTTCGTCATGTCCTGTCTTGGCGGACGAGCGAGGAGTTGGGCGTACGGACGCCGCCTCTCAGACCCTACGTGCTTTAGCACGTACGAGGTGTTCAAGGAGGGACTCAGACAAGCATTTGAGCCCCCGCAGAATAAGTTCTGGTCGAGGGCAGAGTTCCTCGACCTGCCGCAGGGTAAGCACGGCGTCTATGCTTACGCCCAAAAAGCACGGTACTCGGTCTCGAACATCGTGACCAACCCGATCGACGAGGCGACCAAGGTCATGAAGGGACTGAGAAATGGGCCTGTGAAGACCTATCTCTTCCATGAGTACCCTAGTGCTCTCGAAGCTGCAATCACAATCGCGATGCAGGAGGATTTTAGCCTGCGCCAGGCTAACCTGCATGCGCATGTACCGAGGCCGCAACCGCGCCCGGTCGAGAGTACGGGAGGTCCGGAACCAATGGACCTCTCGAGCGCTGCTACTGCAGGTCCCCAGCAGCGACAAGGAAGCAATGTACGATGCTACCGATGCGGTAGGATCGGTCATTTTGCTAGAGTGTGCACGGCCACCGTGCACCAGCAAAGTGGGTACCGCGCTGATGATGGGCATCGTCGCAATCAAACAAAAAACGTTGGACGAGAGTAGGCGCGGGGCGCCCTACTGGTAATGCGGTTCCGCGTGTCAACATTGGACACGCGACACTGAGGAATGCAGGCCCCAGTGAGGTTGACTCTCACTGCAAGAACCAAGATGACAAGCCTGACCTTGTCATCCTGAATGAGAAGTCGATGAGAGCAAGAGACCCTCGTCGTGCTCTGGTAGATTCCGGCGCGTCGAAGAACTTTGTTCGACTGTGAAGTCTATCAATGCTTGACTTCGAGGATTTAAAGATACCTCGAAGTATGTGGGAGGTACGTCTGGCGACAGGTGTCGTCGTAAAGACCGATAAGCGCATGGTACGCGTGCGCTTCACGTATAAAGGTTGAGTGTTTGTCAAAACCTTTATCGTCCTGGATCCTGTTGAAATTGTGCTACTACTCACTGTTCAAAGCCAATGTATAGTGTACTATAGTGTGCCTTTTTAGTTATTCTGCCATAATAATTCTGGCATATTTCTATTCCCTTATCGGGTTTAATTATGCTGTGGTGGAGTGGATCCGCTGGAATTGGCAGGGATCCCACACTCACACACTGCGCCCAGACACCGACTAACGGAGGGGGTACTCCGATAACCGTGGGGTTGCTGAGTGGCTCACCTTGTGTACCCGTCGGCGGGCTGGATCTGCTCTCTCGTTGACACGAGATGCGCAGCGGGCGAGCTTGAACGTCCTCGGCGGGGACTTAGGGAGATATCGGGCAGATCCGCAGTGGGGGTTCCTTCACGCGGGTCTGGGTAGGTCGATCCTTGGTCTTGGCCGTAGATCTTGTGGATCCGATAGGTAATATACCAGATCCGGAGTTGTTGCCTTGATGGGGTGTTGTATCCTTTTCCTTTACGTTGCTTGCCGCCTCCTGTTAGCGGGGAAGTTGGGGGGCGAGGGC
Organism: Phytophthora vignae f. sp. vignae; assembly: GCA_016169955.1. Classification (NCBI taxonomy): domain Eukaryota; phylum Oomycota; class Peronosporomycetes; order Peronosporales; family Peronosporaceae; genus Phytophthora; species Phytophthora vignae. The sequence goes on from JABJUM010000013.1 coordinate 314,793, forward strand.
CGAAGGGCGCGAGCTGCTGGCCAAGCTATCCAGCAGTCTGCCACGTGTGCGGGGGGCAAATCACTTGATTAAAGTATGGGCCAATACTAGTCCCAATACTAAGGACCAAGTGTGTGGTTCCCAAGCAAATTCGACTCTGATTTATGTTAGCCTGTACCTAGCCTTCCCATCCGATTTGGATCCTGCCCGCTACTGGCTCTCCTTCCTACATAGGAATCCGCCGTACCAACATTTTGGTACAGATCCGTACCTGATCTAGCGGATCCTACATTAGGCGTCCGGATCCATGTGCACCACACCACCTTGCGCTTGATCCTGCTTCAACTACCTCGATCCAGCAACCGTGCCCCGATCCTGCAACCACTACGTCATCCGAGGGCTCGCTTGACGTCGCCAACTGCCGGATCCCATTATCCAGTCAACTGGCGGATCCAGTTCCATCATGCTGGTTCCTGAGCGGATCCCTTTACCACATTCGCCCCTGGGACGAGGTCGCTGCTGCACAACGGCATCACCTCGTGCCACCTTGATCCGCGTCATTTGTAGATTCTCCTCGTCTCCGGTGTATCTCCGCTCTCCCTGCTTTTCATGACGCGCGCTCACAACCCCCGCACCGGCCGTGACCCTGCCGCGGACGCTCCGTATGAAGCGGACGCTCCCGCGCCAGACACCCGCGCGTCCGTCACCGTGGGCTATGGCTACGCCCCAGGATCTCCTTCCTCGTGTGTCGTTTGTGATTCTTCACCTCCCGACTCCACGTTGTCCGTCGTGCCGCTCGCGTTGTCGTTGGATCCCGCAGAGATCACACCGGCCGCGCTTTTGGCTGTGATCAATCACTACTATGCGGCGCTGGAAGCCTTCGACGAGATGCGCCGGGCATACGTCCTTGCGCGCCAGCACAATGAGCAGCTGCATGCTGCGCCTGCTGCGATGCGGGAGATCGCGGATCGCTTCGTGGGCTTCGTGCAGCGCAAATACAACGCGAGTCAAGCTCGTCTCGAAGACGCGAACATCCGTGCCGCTGACGCCCAAGCTGCCTTGGACCGCATGAAGGATAACCTTCGTCAATTCGAGACACTCAAGATCCAACACGACCTGCTTCGGGAGACCTCTACTGAAGCCTACGAACACCTTGCAGACTACGCTGCCAGTTTGGAACGACGGATCGAGGGCCTAGTGATTGACGGCCAGCTGGACGGATCCACGTCCAAAATTGCTCAAGACTTGAGTGATGTACGTCGCGAGAACGCTGACCTCACGCGCCATGCCGCCAATCATCACAACCAAATCCGCTCTCTCCAAGACTCCCACGCGGCCACCACCACTGCCCTGGCTGCGTCCCGTGACCAGTGCGATAAACTCAAGGCTCGTCTCAGGGACCTGCTAACTCACGCACAGAGAGTGGAGGCTTCCAACCAGGAACTCCGGGAGGATCTACGCGCCGTGTCTGGGGGTAACTCGGCCGTTCAAGGTCTTCGGCTCGAACTTCACGTTCGGGGTGAACGTATTCGTGAATTGGAGGGCCTACTCGACCGGATCTGCGCGCAGCGTGACCGGCTGCAGCGTGACTCCGAGGACGCCAACCGTCGCGCCGATCGCGCCAGTGGAGCTGCGGAGCGCGCAAATGCCGCCGCGGATCGTCAACAAGCTGCAGCACAGGAGTTGGAGCGTCAGTGCGTCGACGCCACAGAGCGGATCCGCAACCTGGAGGTGCAATCGGATGAGCTCCGACGGGAGCGGGATTCTCATGCCCGCGAATACCAGACCATCGCTATCAGCTTCCGGCGGTCTTAAGAACGCCTAGCGCAGGCCAACGCACGGGTCGGTGCCCTCACGGGTGTTCGTAGCGAGAGGGACGCTCTTCGTAAGGACTTGGACGCCGTCTTGGCCGTCCGCGATGACCTCCGAATCCAGAACCAAAACCTTCAGCGCGAGCTGGACACCGTTCGCGGGGCCTCTCCTCCAACCCAGCCTTCCACGTCGCCCCCGGTGTCCGAAGCCGCCACTTCGTCTTCACCCCTGGACCTTGCCGATCCTGTCCATGCTCCTTGCGTACGCGGCTACAAGGAGTTGCTCGTGCAGATCGGCGACATTCAGCAGGCATACGGTCACTTGCGTCGTGACTTCGACAACTTGGAGGCGGACTTCAACTCATTGGAAACCGAGCATGACGACCTTGAGGGAGTCCACTCCACCTTAACTGAGGATCACGTGCTTGCTCTGGATCGGCTCACGCAGATCGCGGCCCTGGCCGCCACGGTGTCCTCCCGCGTCGCTGGGATCCCAGCTTCGCGCGCGGTCTCCCCTTCCGCCACCAAGTCTCTTCCCCCTAAGCGTGCTCGTCTGTCGTCAGCCAGCGTGGATCCCCCGGTTCTTCCCGCCGCCAAGCGTGCTCGCCGAGTGCCTCCTTCGGTCAGTTCGCCTCCTACCGCCCCTCCGGCCGTCAGTCCGGCCCCACAGCCGAGATCGTAGACGATGCGGAAGATGAGAGCTACGTCTGCTCCGACGCCGGTACAGAGCCCAGCGACTCGGATTCCGAGGAGTCTGAGGCCGAGGAACTCCGGGTAGCACAGGCGCGTTCCCGATCCGACTTCCGCCGCCACGACTCGACGCCTGACTCTCCTGTCCTCGAGGGGTCGGCTGCAGCGCCTATTGTAGTGGGCGATGACGGACTCAACGAGGACCTGGACGACGACGATGACAACAGCACGGGTACCATGGATCTCGACGTTCTGCCTGGAGCTACGACTGCACCAGTCGGATCCGGTGGAGAGGGTCTGGAGTCTGAGGATTCACTCGCATCAGGCTCTGCCTCAGTGTACCGTCCCGCGGCCGCCGCTGGTGCCGACTCTGGCGGTGTGTTTGCTCCGTTCGGGCCCCTCGAGTCATTCCTCCCTGGCCTCCAACGGCAGCGCGCCGTGTCTGCTGCGGAATGTGATCCTTGGGAGCCCTCGCAGATTTCTTTGCTGACTCTGAACACCGTCACTCCCCGCGTGATTCTCGATTACCAGGTCTTGACTCCCGGTTGGATGTTTCCCGAGCGTGTCGGACGAGGCGGTACCTTGGATCCTAGCTTGTATGTTCCCGGTTTGATCACTCGCGCTAACGTGGAGGCCTTGTACGCTGAGGAACCCTGGAATGCGTTGTCCACCCGGCCTGCGCCATTTACTTTCGACCCGGATCTCTCGCCTGACTTACTGAGTATCGTCGACGGATATTTGGAGTTCGAGAGTGACTGCCTACAGGCTATCTGGGAGTCGACACACCCGTTCCCGATCTCGAAGGTGTTGAAGAGGTCCGATCCCTGGTTCTCCTCCTTCTACACGAGTCGCAAGAATCGTAGCTCACACGCCCGCGAAAAGTACCGCAACTGGCAAGAACAAGGTTTCGCGAAAGCGCGTCGGACTGGTTGTTGTGACCTGGATTTCTAGTTGGATCGCATATTCTCCCGCTTTCCTCAGCAGAGTGAAGATACCACGTGGTTCCCGGGTCGGGAAGCTATCGCAGCGGGACGGGCGGCGCCGGCAAGCTTATTGGAGGCTTTGGCTGACTGCGATCGGGCCGATCCTTGGCGCAACCACTTCCGTACGGATCCTGACTCGCATCCTGCGCTCCGCGTCGACCGTTTGCGGTTGAAGTTCTCTTGCGCCCGAGCGTCTGCCTGATGGCATGTCTAGCCTCCGCACTCTCTCCACATTGGTATCCATTGCCTAGTCACGCAGTTGCATGTCCTAATTTCGCTGCAATATCACCTCTCCACAGTTCGAATTTCTCCACTCTCCCGGCTTGCTGGATCCGGTTCTTCATTCGTCATTTCTTCGCCTGTTTGTCACATGTATATGCATCCCAGATCCTCCACGGAAGGCAGCCTCCCTGCCCACCTCTTCCACTAGTTTTCCTCCCTGACAGCCTGTTTGTCTGGGAAAGCTCCTCCTTCCTTGATACTGCAGCCATCCTGCAGATCCTTCGCCCGATCTCCACGTCGATAACCAACCTCACCGACGCGATTATCCCTGTCACTCTTCTTCATGTGACTGCATGGCTTGGAACCGATTCCGTTTCGCGCGAGCGGTCAGGAAATCGTGGATCAAAGCGCTACAGTTCAGATCTGCCTCATCCACCCAGGAGGGTTCTTCATACCCCTTCCATCTGATCTTAAACTCACGTAGCGTGCGACCGTAGCGAGTCTTTCTCCCTGTCCTCACATCCAGGATCCGTTCCACTTCGAACTCATCTTCTTCCAGCGTCCGATCCCAGCTATCCTCCGGCAACAGAGCTTCATCAAAATCGACCCGATCGGCTTCGTCAACTGTTAACTGGATCCGCGGGCGCTCCGGGAACTCTTTCACCAGCTTTAGCTTGGAGATATGTACCACCGGAAAAAGATGGTATTCTGTCCCCGCCGTTTCCAACCGCACCGTATACTCATTCACCATCTCTGTCACTCGAAAGGGCCCGTGCCACATGTGTGCGAGTTTCCTCGCGTAGCCCTCTTTCACCCGATCCAGGTAGAGCCACACGCGCGATCCAGTCTCGATCTGGTGGGATGTAGCTTGCTCGTTCCGCGCCTCCGCCCTTTCCGCGATCGCTTTCTTCAACGTCTCGTTCACCTTCTGCCTGGCGAGCTGGTAAGACTTTTGGATCTGATACCACCAACGGCGGGGGTTCGAGTCTCGTCTCTTGGTACTGCCCACGGGCAGCGTCGCTTCCAGGGTAGTCTTAGGATCCCAGCCATGCGCTAGGTAAAAAGGTGTATCGCCCCTGATCCGGTCGTGGGCGGTATTTAGTGCGAACGTCAGCCGTTCCGCGTATTCATCCCAATCTCGCTGATCCTCATCTTGCACATACATCTTGATGGCCCTAGTAATAGTCTGTACCATCCGTTCTGCCGTCCCGTTAGCCTGTGGGCGATATGCCATAGTAGCCCGCTGACGTTGGCCTAGGATACGGTTGAAGGCCCGAAAGAAATCCGACATAAACCCGGGATCACGATCATGGCGGATCACCTCGCTCGCACCGAACCGCCTGAACACACACTCCTCATAAGACTCGGCGATCGTTTGTGCGGTGCGGGACGCGCTGACTTTCGCTACCACATATCCTGTGAACAGATCCACCCAGATGAGCAGCTCGGTGTTGCCCTTCTTCGACTTCGGGAGCGACGGGATATGATCCATCGCTATCACTTGGAATGGGTATGTCGCCCGGATGTTCCCAGGGGACCGTCCTCTGATCGTCGGTCGCCCCTTGCCCGTCTCGCAATCGACGCATTCTCCAACGAACTTTTGCACGGATCCGAACATTCCCCTCCAGAAGAAGTGGGGTTTGATCCGCTGATACGTCCGACTGATCCCTTGGTGTCCTCCTTCCAGACTTACGTGATAGTGGTGGAGCACATCCAGCTGCAGAGACTCTGGGACGACGAACCGAAATAGACCGTCCCGATCCGCTTCTGCCTTCGCCGATGGTGTGCAGTAATATAACAGTCCTTGCGCGTCCATCTCAAAGTCCGCTGCCAGCAGGCTGCACGCCTTGGCCTCCTTCTGTGACAGCGCGTGTACATCACCTTGCAAGTACTGTCTCAGCTGCTGGATCCACGCCTCCTCTCCCTGGGCCTGGCGGATCCGTTCTATACGTAGCTGTTGCACCACTTCTTCTTCTAGGGCTTTCGCCGTCATACTCTTCCCAGCCTGGGATCGCGTTCGAACGGCACCGATCCGTACTGTGTCGTTCGCCGTAGCTGGTACTAACACTTCGTCGAGACGGTTGAGTGTGACCAGATCTTCCACTTCCTCGTTAGTCTCCACGATTCGTCCCTCCTCTCGTTGCAGGACGGCACTGGCTAGACTGTCTGCGCTCGCATTCCACGCCCTCTTCACGTGCAGTAGATCATGGGTCGTCCACTTACGTAACTGTTCCAATGCTCTCCGTCTCAGAAGTGTTAGGCTTGGCGCCTTGCAGTCAATCTCACCACGCATCTGACGGATCACTAAGTTAGAGTCGCCGCATATCACCAGGCGTCGGGGGTCCAGTCCTTGTAGCAGTTCGAAGCAGAGCAGTAATCCGTTGTATTCCGCTTCGTTTACAGTCAGATCGGCAGCATACTTCGACGCCGCAGCGACCACTGTCCACCCAGGCAAAGGCCACACAATTGCACTGAAAGCCCCGCCGCCCCTCTTCACTCGGGCGGATCCATCAAAGCTCGTTACCCACAGTTCTTCCTCCAGCTCCACCGTCGGTATGGGCATGGATATCACTTTCCGTGGCTCCTTCCGGGGGGCGATCGCAGCCAGTGCTTCGTCGACTTTCTCTCTTGGGGTGATGCACGCGGCCAGCGCCCCTAGGATCTCGTCTTCTCCCTTGGTGCACCGCTCGATCTCAAGCGTCCAGGGTGACAGTAGTGCAGCCCATTGGCTCAGACGCCCTTGCAGCCCCGTCGATCTGAACAACCACGCGAGCGTGGAATGACGAGTTAGCACTCGGATCCGTCTCCCCACCAGCAAAGAGTAACCGAGGTCCAACATCCGCAGGATCGCCAACACTTCCTTCTCCGCGATGCCATAGTTCAACTCGTTCTGCTTCAGCGTCCGACTGACGAACATTACCGGCAGGTGGACGCCGTCATGCTCTTGTGTAAGCGACGCGGCGATCGCCCACTCGCTGGCATAGACGATCACTACGGGTTTCTTTTCTGTGTCGAAGTGACGCAGGATCGGTGTAGTCGCAACTTTACTCTTCAATGCGGCGAAGGCTGCCTCAGCTCAGCTCCACTTCGTGCTGCGGTCGCCCTCCTCTGGTTCACCATCCTCGGATCGCTTCATTACCGGCCGCTGCCTCAGTTCCGCGAAATCAACTTCCCTCAGCTCGTACAGTATCGCCGCATACACTGCCAGATTCTCGATGAAGCGGCCGTAGTAGTTTAGACTTCCGAGGAACGACTGCATCGCTCGGAGGGTCCTCGGGAACGGCAGATCAGTCAAGGATTGCAGATCCTTAGGGCGCGCTTCCAGACCTCCTGCAGACACTCGATGACCGAGGTAATCCACCTTCTTGAGACCCCAAAAGCTCCTGGCTACGCTGATCGACAGATTCCATTTGTGGCACGCCTCCAGCAGCTTCCGCACCCGTTCGCACAGGTGATCCCACGAAGTAGCTGTCACCAGGATGTCATCAATGTACGAACGTCGCCCCAACACCGATTGCTCTCCTCTATCGTCTGGCTCGCCTTCTTTGAAGAGATCGACGAGACCGCTTCCTTCTGCGGCCGGCGGGATCCGGAGGAAACCATACAGTGCATTGTCAATCAACCTTTGGTAGATCTGAGGCGCGTTCTTCAGCCCGAATGGCATCCTGTTCCATTCGTACAGGCCCGATGGAGTGATAAAAGCTGAGATCGCTCGTGCACGCTCGGTCATCGACACCACCCAAAATCCGCTTGCCATGTCCAGTGAACAATACCATAGCGTAGCATCGAGATCCTCTAGCAAGTCGTTGATTAGTGGCATGGGATAGACCATCAGCTTCGTCAGCCTGTTCACTAGCCGGTAGTCGATACAGAGGCGGATATCCACCCCGTTCTTCTTGATGATGACCACGATGGGGGACGCCCATGGGGACGTCGAGGTGCTGACGATTTTGGCCGAAAGTAATCCCTTGAGGAGATCCGAGAGCTTCTCCCGATACTGCGGGGCCACCTTGCGCACACGCTGTGCGATCGGCTTCGCATCTCCTACATCAATATCACAGACTGCGCCCACGGCGGCCGGAGGTAGGGCGTTGCCTTTCCCGATGAGGAGATGTTTGTACGCCCATATCTCGTCTATCAGCTGCTGGATCTCCTCCGGGGAGTTCTCTCCTGGATCGCCCACGTGTAGGTCTTCCACCCGGACCTCTGCCGTGGTAGACGTCACCTCGGGCATCACTGCGAGTTCTCCTTCGTAGTCTTCGGCATGCAGAGCACTCGCCTCATGCGCGTACACGTCCACCGTCGGGGCCGCGTCTTCAGTCTCTGCATCTGCCGGCTCTGCCCCTAGACTATCTCTTGATCCTGGGGATATCTCTTGTCGTTCCGCCGAAGCGTGGTCGGAGGCGTCCTTGTGGATCTCTGGATCCTCCGTGGGGTCGTCTTGCGTGTCTGCGGTCTCTTTCTCTACTGGCTCCGATGGGCGGCTAGACGGTCGCGTGGATTCGCCTGCGCTCCCTGTGATCCTCGAGATGGGCTTCGAATTTTCCGAATGGGCTACGGTCAGCTCATCCTGCCGGGCCATGTCGTCGGCCGCACCTACTGGTCGCTTCAACGATGCTTGCGGCTCGCTTTTCGTCTCGGCCCGCTTCGGCTCCCCTTCCGCTCGCAGCGCCTGATCCTGGTGGTCCGGGGTCTGTCCTCCCAGCTGCATTGCCAACACGCGCGTGACGACCGATGGGTCTCTAACCACCCCCTTTGACCGGCTCATTATCCCTTTGGGCGTCGGATAGACAGGTTTGGGAACTGCCGGTGTTGGTAATTCCGGAGTTGGCCCGGGTCGCTCGTCAGTCGTGGCGCTATACGCCAGGTTTTGCCACTCAGCGTATCGTCTCGATCCGAAGGATATGAAACCGGGCCTGCGGGGAACATGATCTCCGGCTAACCACATACCCACTTGATCGTGATGTTGTAGGCAGATTGGTGTATCTCCGATGTTGGTGATCCGCAGGTAACGCGTCCTTCCCAGTCCCGCGGCCAACGTGGGCACCCACTGTTTACCCCTTGTGAGCCACAGTTGTTCGGAGTCCGAGAGACGTATGCACTGTGGTAGCTCAACCGTCTCGCCCGCTTTAAGCGATAACCATTGGCCGACCGTTACCGTTCGCGCCCGGTCACTGAAGATCTGTCGCCGCCCATGTAGCTGGATTCGGATCTCATCTGGTAGGCACATGGATCCATCTCCGAGATCCAAGCGAATCCCGGCCGGTACCATGAAGTCCATACCTAGGATCGCCTGGTAGTCTGGGGGCAGATCGTCTCCCACCCATACATCGTAGTAATACACCAGGTGCCCGGCCAGCGTGAGTTTGATCCTTGTCCTCCCGGTGGCCACGTACAGTTTCTCTCCTATGCCGAGGCACTCTTGACTCTGACTTGTATCCACATAGCATCCTACCTCACGAGCAAAGGTGGTGTCGATAATTGACACCTCGGATCCAGAGTCAAGCATGACTACTGCTTTGGTGTTGTTGATCTTACTGCTGACCTTGGCTTGCTTGAAGTGTTTCCCGGGCACATAGTACTTCCAGTACCCTCTCGACTCTCCAGGCATTAGATCCAAAGCCATAGACACTTCCGACCTCCTGTATTCATCGGGTGCACGCAGACTCGCAACAGAAGCGACACGTTTTCCTTCATGATCACGTGTATTATCAGAGAGTCCCGATCTTGTGACCTTCTCCGGACGTCCTGACTGCTTGTCCACAAATGCGTAGATGAAGAACGTAGAACGCTCGTCTCGTACCGGATTCAAACCCGGCGAGCGTTCTAGTTTAACATCTTCTCCGCCGCTTCTGGCAGGAGCCCTGGGTGCTTACTGGGATCAAACGACTGGCGAATCAGATTGTAAAACTCTTCCATCTGACACTTGCCGTGATCGTGAAGCTCGCCACATCCACGACACACGAAGAAGCATCGATCCGACGGATGGCCCTTCTTGCCGCACTTCTGACAGACGAGGCGCTTCCAACACCCCAGGTCCGAGTGCTTTCTGGATCCACAGTGCGAGCAGCGTTGTCCGTCGTTCGGGTAGCGAGGGCGGCGATCTTGGTCGTTGGAGTCTGCCACTGGTTGGTTTGTAGTCAGCGAGGTGGGGTGGTCTCCGGTCGCAGGCGTAGATTCCACCGGCGGCGTTCCACTCGCCGCGGCTACGTAGGCCCGGTGTAGCTCCGTCTCGGGTCCCGACTCGTCTGTGTCGGACTCGCTATCTGACGTCGGCAAATGCATCGCCCTGACGGCTCGGGCAGGGGCCGAAGGCTGTGGCACTGCCGCTGGCTTCGGCCGGAACTTGTTTCCTCCTGCCGGTTTCTTGTGCCGGGACCTCGATCGTTCTCGCGCTCTCAGTACTTCCTCCAGCTCTTCTGCATCGCTCAGCCGCAATAACGTTAGCTGATCCGCAAACTCGGGATCTCCCAAGGTTTCGATGAAGTGTTCTACATGCTCGCGGCGGGCCTTAGCATCGCCATCCTTGATCCTGACACGGGCCCGCATGCCTGCCACGTTCAGCCGGTGTAGATACTCCAGTGGGGACTCATCACTACGTTTGCGCGCATGATAATACTGCCACGCCACCGACACTCCTAGTCCGCAGTACTGTGACTGGAACTCCTTCACGAGATCCGTCCACCTCGTTCGCGTCGACCGGCTCAGCTGTCGGTACCAGTTCCTTGCCGGGCCCGTGAGTAGATCCGCAAAGGTGAGGCACTTCTCCTCGTCTGGGGCCTGGTCTCTGGTGAATGCCGACTTGACTTTACTGATCCAGGCTCGAGCGCGTTCCTCGTCGTGGTCTTTCCCGGTGAACTCCTTCAAGTCGGAGATGGCTGAGATCCTAACTCGCTGAATCGTCGCAGTTCCAGCCGCGGGCGTAGTTGTCGTCGCGGCTGTTGCTGCCATTCTCCTGGTACCCACTGTCCCCAGGTCGTCGGGATCGTACTCCCAATTCTCAGGATGGTCCCGCGATCCCACAGATTCCATGTCCACGTCTTGTGTCCCCACGTAGGCTGCAGCCGACTTGTTCCGTCGCGTAGTGGTAGGCTGTGTCTTCGGGGCCGGCGTTGAGTTCCGTTCTTGCAAGAATCGATCCATGGCCGACTGGAAGTATCTTTCCAGGGGGCTCGTTGACTCGTGCGGTGGATCTACTTTAGCTGGTCGAATTAGCGCCTGAATCGGCGTCTGGGTTGGCCATGTTGTTTTCTCTCGCGACACCCCGGCGGTCGCTTTGTTCCTTAGCAGCTCGGTACCTGCCGGGCCTAGCGGCATACGTTTTGGCTCGGTCGAACTGTCCGATCCCACTTCGGAGGTAGCTGACTCGTAGGTGGACGATCCCGTGTGGTACTCCTGTGTCGTGGCTTCGTCCTCCTTCGCCTGGTTTGGCGTAGCAGGTTCTGGTGCCTCTTTCTCGCCGACAATGGGCTTCAGCTTGTTGAACAGCGTCGCCGCTGCGATCCGGATTGTATCTAGCTCCAGACCGAAGAGGTCTTTGGCTTCGAAGGCCCCGACTGTAAGCCCTGCCTCTTGCGCCAGGCGCAGCAAGTCTGTAGCAGCTTCCAGCTTGTTCATTGTCATCGTCGGAGCCTGCACGGGTCCGGTGAGTCCTTCGGGTAGTTGCAGCCGAAGGATTCGCATCACGTGATGGTCTCGCAGGAAGTCCTGCAACATGATCCGTCTGTAGGCTACTTCTAGCTTGGACTGGGTCCACGTCGCCTTGGTCATGCCTCGATCTTCAGGCTCTGCATCTGGGGCCCTTAGTTTTTTCCGCGCCGCTCGCGTCTTCTTCTTGGACGCAGTTCATTGGTTCTGCGCGGGGTTTATGGCCGAGGATCCAACAGCCTTCGCTGCTGGGTGCTCGTCCGGCGGGTTATGCTTCGCAGCATGACCCGCGGGGGTCCTCGGGAGGACCTGTGGAGGGGGTAGAGGTTTCTCTTCGAGATCGGGATCGTTCCGATCCGCCTCTGATCCACCGATAGAGCTCCTCCTGGCACTCTGTCGGTTCGAGGATCCATTCTTCAGCGACGCCGCCGGTGATCCTAGCTCCGTCGGCGCTTCATCTCCTGATTCGTTGCTCACATGCGCATCATCTTGGGACTCACGGTGAAATCCCTGGTTCGAATCCGGGCACGCGCACCATTGTGGTGGAGTGGATCCGCTGGAATTGGCAGGGATCCCACACTCACACACTGCGCCCAGACACCGACTAACGGAGGGGGTACTCCGATAACCGTGGGGTTGCTGAGTGGCTCACCTTGTGTACCCGTCGGCGGGCTGGATCTGCTCTCTCGTTGACACGAGATGCGCAGCGGGCGAGCTTGAACGTCCTCGGCGGGGACTTAGGGAGATATCGGGCAGATCCGCAGTGGGGGTTCCTTCACGCGGGTCTGGGTAGGTCGATCCTTGGTCTTGGCCGTAGATCTTGTGGATCCGATAGGTAATATACCAGATCCGGAGTTGTTGCCTTGATGGGGTGTTGTATCCTTTTCCTTTACGTTGCTTGCCGCCTCCTGTTAGCGGGGAAGTTGGGGGGCGAGGGCCGAAGGGCGCGAGCTGCTGGCCAAGCTATCCAGCAGTCTGCCACGTGTGCGGGGGGCAAATCACTTGATTAAAGTATGGGCCAATACTAATCCCAATACTAAGGACCAAGTGTGTGGTTCCCAAGCAAATTCGACTCTGATTTATGTTAGCCTGTACCTAGCCTTCCCATCCGATTTGGATCCTGCCCGCTACTGGCTCTCCTTCCTACATAGGAATCCGCCGTACCAACATTTTGGTACAGATCCGTACCTGATCTAGCGGATCCTACATTAGGCGTCCGGATCCATGTGCACCACACCACCTTGCGCTTGATCCTGCTTCAACTACCTCGATCCAGCAACCATGCCCCGATCCTGCAACCACTACGTCATCCGAGGGCTCGCTTGACGTCGCCAACTGCCGGATCCCATTATCCAGTCAACTGGCGGATCCAGTTCCATCGCGCTGGTTCCTGAGCGGATCCCTTTACAACAATGCCCTAAGCCCTAGCTAATAATCGGATTAAATTTTGGGTCATTGCATTATCATGATCGAATTATGATCGACGAAGACAAGGCTGATTAAAGAGGATTAAGCTAATCTAGCCTAATTTAGACAGAAATGGAGGGATTGGCTGTTTCTACTCATCCATGATTCAAATACGCAGGTTGTACAGAGCGTACACAGATCACAGATCAACAATGTCCAGCGCCCTTTCGCGGTCAAAAGATACAAAAAGCGCCCTTCTAATGATTTCACAGTACACGGGTAGAGTGCACCCCCTCTTAAAGGGCGCTTCCTGTGCCCGTTTGCACAAGTTCAAACTAATAATCAACCAGCGTTTAAAACAAATCATAATCGGTACACAGAGTAATCATCATGTAATCATTGTATATACAGACGTCCCTGCCAGTAAGCGCACCTCAAGCACTAAATACCCATCTATCTCTGATCGCTGTCACCGTAGGTCCAACTAGCCAATCACAACAATACACTGGTTTTTGTGAAATACTGGTCAGCGGGAAGATCACCATCACCTGCATGCGCATGCACCCACCCGAACTAAGTATCACATTGGAAGTAGTGTCCCCGCTGCATGGGGGTGAGCTCTGGTCTCATTATCAAACTTTCCCCGTCGCCATGACCACCAGCAAGACCCCTCGCCGTAACCGTCTCACCATGGGACAAAAGCTCACCGTGTGCGAGTACGCCAAGAAACTTCTTGCCAAGGGCATCCTCAAATACCCAGCGCTGGCAAAGTGGGTGACCCGTACGCTTGGTCTGGCCAGGCCTCTTTCCCGTGACGCGGCTCGCCGAATCGTCGAGAGAGAAGCTGTGTGGGCTCCTACGCTCCCGGCTTAGCTGGCGCGCAAGAAGGTCGTCGCCCTCGCCCCCCCCCCCCCCCCCGCATTCTCGAATCGGATGAACGCATCATGAAGGAGTTCCGGGGCATGGATGGCAAAGTGGAGGCCATCACGGGCAAAATTGTGAAAGAACTGGCAGTCCAAGTGAAAGCCCACGGCGAAGACAGCGACATCAAGTGCTCCAATGGCTGGTTGTACTGCTTTCAGCTACGCCATGGCATCGCCCAAAAGCGGAAACATGGCGAAGCCGCGACAGTTGACGCAAGCAGACGTCGCCACCACCCTGAGACTCAGGTCCGGAGTGCCACTCCGTCGCCTAGTGCAGGAGGAGGCGCAGCAGCAGCACCAGCAGCACCAGCAGCAGCTGCTGCACGAGAAGCAGCGGCCGCCTGAAGCCGCGCAGTTGGTGGCCACCACCGAGAGCTACCTGCAGTAGGAGGAGGCCACCACCGCCGCGTGCCACGCACAAACGTCGCCAAGATACTCAAGTGTTCCCGTGCAGGAGAAGGCCGAGCAGCAGCAGCGCCAGTACCAGCTGCTGGATTACGACCAGCCGCTCGCAGTAGGTGGGGCCACCACGGAGAGCTACCTGCAGTAGAAGAAGGCCACCACGCTCAGGTGCTGTGCGCAGACACCGCCACACCCGAGTACTACTCCGTCGTTAGGTGCAGGAGAAGGTGGAGCGGCAGTAGGAGAGCAGCAGTAGTCCGAAGGCGCTTAGTTGGAGACTGCCTGTACTGGCAAGAGGTAACCACCTCTACCTGCTGCCCACAGACGTCGCAACAGCGCTGGAGAGCAAGCTCTATCGATGATAACAATCTCCACATGCACAAGAACGTGGAGGTCACTATCACTGAGCAAATAATATTATATGTTTACTTCTCAATATATATAAAATATATCCTTGCGACTAATAGCAAAAGAAATTCTGCAAAGCAAGATTACGCTTGGTGGTGATAACTACTTCTATATCTTCTCGAGACGACAATCTCGTCGCTCTTTTCGGCTAGAATCTCGTCGTTCTGTTCGGCTATTTTTATCCAATAAAGTTTGGTATTTAACGAGCTGGGTTTCGGCGCTCCCCTGTCAAATCGAATTCATAGGGAGCGCGCTCGCAGGCTTTTTGCTGCTCGCGCTCAGCTCGTGGGATGCTTGTCGTCAGGTTTCCACCACTGAGTCAGCAAGTCAACCGTTTTTACCACTGAGTCAACAAGTCAACAGTTTGCGCGCAGCAACTGTTGAAACGTAGGTGTTAACCGGTTTGGCCACAACCCTTTCTCATTGTGGATGCAGGCGTCCTTTCATGAATCACTTCATTAATTCATGGGTGTGTTAAATTCTATAGGCCGCAAATCACCCAGATTTTGTGCGTACATAGTTTACACATCAACAATGCTGCTACAAAATTCAAGTAATTAACGATACTAAAGCTCACTCAATAACCCAGAGAGGTGGGTTTATTTACTCAGCCTCCAAAACAGTCATCGTAATATATACCCTCATCAAGTCTTTGATAGCATGCGCAGCTGATGATCTCCGTATGTATCAGCAAACTTGGCGCTGTTCCCGCGCTTTACATCGGGCGTTGCCGCCACGCGGCTACACACTGAGAAGACGCACCGGTACGTTTACGAACGAGTTTGACATGTATATCGCCCAACCTTACGACTGTCGTGCTGTTACAGGTGGTGTCCACTACAACAACTGATGAGACTGTGGCGCAGTACCAGAAGCGCCGACAGAAGAAGATCCTCAAGAGGGCAGGTCGACTGGGCAAGCCAGCATGGGCCCGACGCCAGACACAACTCCTTATGTCGGACGTGGTGCAAAGAGTAAAAAAAAAGAAGGACCGTGACGTCATGCTCGCCGGCATCGCCCACGAAGACAAGAAGATCAAGCACGGCCGACACACGACCTACCACACGGACGACCCGAACGACATGCGGCTGGGGAAGATATCCTACCTGGCGTCCTATCAAGTGCTGTTTGCTGATGCAGCAAGCAAGGTCGACATCCCAGATCGGCGCGGTGACGGAGAGCACGACGAGAACACGACCATCTTCAAGGCCGACAGTACGTCTGCAGAGCTGTCTCCAAGTCGCTTCATGACGGTGATCCAAGACACAAGCGGCTACGCGGTGATTTCGCCTGCCAGGATTCCGCGTGCACAGCTGAAGGCTGCCCAGAATACGACACGCCATCGACATTCGAGAAGCGCGTGCAGAGGAAGATGAAGAAGCTTGTTCTAGGAGTGTCGCATAGTGGCACGGATCTCAAGGAGCTGTTTTATGCGATGGACCGGTCACCGACGACCGTCCGCTGGCCAAGATTTTCTTGGACGAGCTCATCGAGTACAAGGCGCTCATAAAAAATGCGTTTGAGCACAATTATTCTCTAACGATGGTAAAGGTCTCTGTATTGTTGCAGTGCCTACATCATACCGCGACTAACGGGGATACCTTCAGATTGAATTGGTCCCTTATGCAGTTGGAGAACAATTTTAGCTTCGCCAAATACTGTTCAAGAATCTAAAAGAATATGAAAATCGACATATTTGTAATATCTAAATTTAAAAAAATTGTGCAAATGACCAAAAACGGTGAAGTAGTCAGATTATATTTTGTGTGATTGTTAGCTTAAAACTGATATTTTAACAATTAAATTATATTATACTCCAATTAGATAGTCAGATCACGTAAATACATGTTACGTTAGCTAGTGCTGATTTTCCGTCTGCAAATAACGCACTACGAATTCCGCGAGACACTGGAGCGTGATGCTCTATTAGCGTAAGGCGCAAACAGTCACGACAAAATGCTCAAGCTCTAGAGTCTAGAGACGAGCGAAGGGTGAATGTACAGACAACGACTTACAAAGCCGGCACATTGAATAGCATCCTTCTGTATTAAGCTGCCACTGACACTAAAACCCGGCAGAGTTTTTATTGGACGAAAAAGAAATCATTCGTACAAAAACCAGAAAATATCCATGTGTTTTGTAAAAAGAAGATACTATTATCAGATCAATATCTCGGGATACCTAGGAATTGCTTTTGCAAAGCTACGAATTACGGTGGTTTCCGCTAATTCTTCCCAGGCTGCAATTGTAGATTCAATAGCACGGAGGCGCTTTTGCTTTGCAGTGCCTCCTGTAACACCCCGAAACTTTGACCTAGTTTTTGCTTACAGTGGGCCAATCACGCCAACGTCAAGCGGTTGACAAACCGCCGTCGTATTAGGCGGAAAAGGCACCACTGCAGCATTCGTTTCTTCGAAAACGACCTGCTGCCCCTCCTCCGAAACGTGTGAGTCAAAGTTATCAAGGAGGAGGACAGCGGGTCCATCAACTTCATGTTTTAACACATTACTCACATAGAATCTCCATCCTACCGCGTTCATCCAGGCATGCTCTTGAACCGTGTAGTAGTGACCGGGCGGATAGTGTGGCAGCTCGTCGCTGTCGATATCACCCCCCAAGCTTGCCCCGGATGATGAAGAGAATTGGCAAATTATGACCTAAAATATATAATAGAAAACGTGTTAGCAAAAAGATACACGGTTTCAAAAAGTTTGAAGGTGAAAACGTACCATCACCGCGAACAGTTAGAACTACTGTCATTCGACCAGAGTGCTTCGTCATCTTGGTAATTCGGGCAGGGTCCTTGCTGCCTTTGATAGCCCAAAAACGTGTCGGCGGCATATCAAAGTTGATAGCCGTTTCCTCCACGTTAAAAATGTCCTAGGGCACCATGCCGAGTACTTGTTCCACAGTTCAATGGAGAACTCAGCACGTTTCTGAAGCAATTCCACGACAGAACCCGGAAAACACACAGAAAGATAATTCGGCACACAACATATGTGAAAACACATAAATCTTGCGTGGTGCACATCAAGTACATGTTGCGCCACACTACGAAGACGCGTGGCACACTGAGAGTAGAATCAACACACCAAACTCGGGCTACTCCACACCACTCATTATAAGCAAATAGTATCTATGAAAACAGTCGAATTTCAACCAATAAAAAGAGTGTATCTTGGCTGTATCTACCTCATATCTTCTGGTTGACCCTGTGTATCTTCCTTCATACTCGAAAACGCAGTATTCCCCGCAACGCACCGACACCAGCCCCTCCCCCAGCCCGAAGCCCGACCCACGATGCCCCCCAAGTACCAGTGGACAACCATCTGCAGTGACATGGCACGCGAAGACTCCCAGCTGCTCATGGAGGACATGAAGGTCTTCATCATCGTGAAGAGCCAACTGGTACCCTGCGTCGTATGCGCCCTTACCAGGCCCCACAAGATGCGATACCAGTTGCTGAAGTGCTCCTTGGAAACATGCGTGGCGGCAACGCCATATGCCGACTGCCCGTGGTTAGGCAAGGTTCTGACCTGCCAAGAGCTGAATCGCGTGACGATCATGGAGACTGGTAGTCACGAGACAATGGCTCGGGACCCTCGCAAGCCCCATCTCACTCCCCGGCTGAAGGAGTACGGGCGCGAAATGGCGACCCAAGCCCTGAAGCCGGCCCGAATCCGCATGGGTATGGCTCGGCGATTTGGGCTCGCTGAGACGGAGATGCCTACCCTGCGTCAAGTCCAGTGGTTCGTCAGCAACTTCACCAAGAAAAATCTCCACGGTAACGACGACTATGAGAACATTCTGGACCAGATCGACCAACTGGCATTTGGACCAGCGACTATCGACACCCAGCCCTTCTCGTTTGGTTGGGACCGGGACTGCAAGGGCAAGCCAGACGTGGGGAACGGATCCGACGAGCATCCATTTTTGGTGGGTCTCACAACGAAGACCTTGTTGCGCAACGCGGCTCGAGACCCCAACTCGTTCGTGTTCCACATGGACGGCATCTTCAAGTTGAACCAAGTGGCGTATCATGTCATAATTTGTGGTGTATCGGATCGCGGTCGCTCGTTCCACCTGGTGGTAGTGTTCATTGTCTCTCAGCGGCTGGAGGGGATCTATGTCCAAGCGCTAACCGCCCTCCGAAAGATGTTTACCGCGGTGACCGAACAACAGCTACTACTCAAGTATGCCATGGCCGACGCGGAGGCTGCGCAGCTAAACGCGGTCAGCCAAGTGTTTGGTGTCGACTCCGACCTCACGTACCTGATGTGCTTTTACCACGTCATGGCCAAGGTACACGAACGCCTTAAAGCCGTACCGGACCGTTTGTGCGAACAAGTGGTTGCCGACATATACGACTTGCACTTTGCTCCCGACCAGCAAGTGTATGACGAACAGGCCAAAACGGTGTTCGCGAGGTGGTCGGCCAACGAAGATCTGAAGGGGTTTGGCACCTATTTCAACAACGTCTGGGTGAAGAGTGAGTTCAACCGCTGGCAGTGTTTCCACACTCCAGGTGGTTATGCCACGACGAACAACCCCGTGGAACAGTTCAACCGCCTGGTTAAGCGTGACTACACGCTGCGTACCAAGCACAAGATGGGAACGTTGATCCGACTGCTCGCGGACTGCTGTGGACACCAGTCGGTGACCCCTCGCGCCTTCAAGGAAGTTCCTCAAGCCACACAGCAGCTGAAGGCCCGCGTTAAAGAGTTTCGACAACGCGACCTTCTTCGCGACATGACGCCAAGCCGCTCAAGCATCGAGTTCCTGCTTGTATCCCCGACACCTAATGTTGTTCGCGTACTGTCGCGAGGGTGTCACCGGGTGTACCTACCCGAATTGGGTCGAAGCCGCGAGGTGGCGCCGGTCTCAGCCCAAATGGGAGCCAACTATGCGCGAATGGAACAAGAAGGACAGCCCGAGGGTGGGTGGCACGTGGATGTTGAGCGGCTAACCTGCGGATGCAAGTACAACTTCAAGTTCGCTATCTGCATCCATGTCATCTTCGCCCTGCAGGTCAAGTATTACACCGGGCTGGATGGAATGCGGACGCTGGTCAACCGTTCCGTGCCTAGGAAGCGACGCAAGTCGCGTATCAGCAGTTCCCGCGTTCCTGCTGGACGCCCCCGTACAAACGGGCATGCACTGAGCACTGACTAATGTTAGCAGTTGTGTGGCCTAACTAAAATAAAGTCATGTTGCACTTCCCATCCGTTATAACGAAACTTCCGCAAAACTTGTAACCTATGCGTATGCCTCATGAACTACTTACTTGCTACTCATTTTTCAATTATCTCCGTCCTCCTTCTCAAGCACTATCAAGATGCAGGCTGCCGACTCCGTCCAAGAGCCCCCCGACGCGTTCAAGGCTTTTTTCAGTTGGTGCAAGGCGTACCTTAAAGCGCGGGGGTGGGGTAGGCTGGACGAGGCAGCCGCCCGGTACTTGAGGACATGGGGCGTAATCAGAAACGCCGCCTCAAGTACCGGAGACGCAATCAAGCGCCTGCTGGACGCGGTGCCCAAGTACCGGATCACCAAAGCCCTACTCGTCGAAGCTGCGCAGCAGGGTGACGACGCAGGGGAGACGGAATGGGTCCTACCCACTGGGGTCGACCTTCAAGGACGACCGACATACCAGTTGCGGACTATTCTCGATGACCGGCGCATCAATGGAAGGGTTGAGTTCCTTACGAGTTGGGAGCCTACATGGGAGTCTGCCGGCAACCTACCCTCCAGAGAGATAAAGAAGTACCGACAGCGTAAGCGCCGCAAGGTTGAGCGTGCTTTCATCGAAGCAGAGGCAGAGGAAGACTAAAGCAAAGACCACACGTAGGAATACTCACAATCTCATTTTTTACTCAACACTTAATATAATATAATTCCTACGCTTATTACATGTATTCACCGTCTTGCGGGCGCTGGCAGTGAGCGGGCAATACAACGCATACGTAAGCACCAGCCTACAGCCATCAGCTAGAAAGGTACAGGGGGTTGCTCTTCAACACGTTCCGCACAAGCTGTAGGTTGGTGTCCACGTACACGAGTACAGCCGCTTCTAGCCATGCGCCGCCGTGGCAGCCAGAGTGCGCGGCCGAGGCACGCCGCGCTCCGTGTCCGCCGTGTGCCCGCCGCGCTGCTTGTGGTGTGCTTGGATGATTCGCAAGTGGGCAATCGGGAGCCTTGGCGGCGATGCGTGGCCGGGCCGCGGGATGGGTGGCCCTCGTCTTCGCTTCCCTGCCTCGGCCACGTCCTCATCTTATCTGTGTGGCACCCGCATATTTTGGGTGCCACCTGCATTTCGCAGTGTGTATGTCCTATTTTGTCCAATTCCACCGTCGGAAGTCTGGCTTCTTGAGGCTTTTGAGACGTGAAGTCGTAGCTAAATCAACACAAAAATCAAATGAAAGAATAATTAATCGATTAAAACTAAACTTCAAACCCTGAAAAAGAATTTACCGTTTGCAAATGCGTTGACACATTTCTTCTAGCGACTGCTCAGGGCTTTTGTGGCTGTCCATGTAGGTGGTGCGCCACTTAGGCTCTAGTAGCCACATAGAGTCGATCATTGTATGCGCCGATAAGGCCTAAAACACACGCCGCAACAGTCAGTATTAACTCGTAAAAGTATTGTGCCTTTTACCTATTTTGGCGGGTGAGCTGTTAATTCAGGCGGAATCATATCCATAAAAGGGCGAGCAACGCTTATTTAGTGTTAATTGTGCCTAAGATTGTGAGTGTTCCCCCTAACACCCGCAATCAGCATTTGCGAGCCAATCGACGGAGATACAAGCGGAATGGTATGGATTGGCGAGTAGGAAACCGCCAATCGCTCTGTTTTCGCCTAACGCAGGCTGGATTAGCTTATTCCGCCTTAACTCGGCCTCACCATCGGCGCTCCTAATTGGTTCACGGAGGGACGACCCGGAATTAACATGGGAATTAGCTAACTCGGGGTATAATTAAGGTCATTAAGGGATTAGAGTTATGCCAGAATTATCACGGCAGAATAAGTGAAAGGCACAATACTTACAAGAATAATAAACCGACCTTTTCTTCTCTGCGCATGTCCTTCATAAATGTTACAAGGGCTGAGGCGCAAGGAAATAATATTTCCTTGCGCCCCTGCCCCTTCAGCGTTGGCGAACGCGAGTTGCCGCGGAAAGCAAGAAGCTTGTCGGCTTGCTTCCACCACCCGAACACAGTTTCGCGGGGTCGCCCGAGCTGGCGCGCAGCCTCGTCGACGCCGACTTGAATGGCGAGCTGCGCGCCTTCGCGCTTTTCCTTGATAGAATAGCGCCGTTGTTTTGGTGCCATTTTGAGAATGAACCTAGACTTTAGAGGGTGAGGTGGCGCGTTTTACAGTAGCCAACCGATTTTATCTTAGCTATGATTCGCTAAATTAAAACACCGTTTTGCGTTTTGATTTAATAAAACAAAAATCAATGTGAACATTTGTCTGTCCTTTTTCTACTAATGCCGGCTTTTTCAGTCTGTCGGCTTTGTAAGTCGTTGCCTGTAGGTATATGGTTTCATTAATGGGCTCTTAAGTTGATGGATTTATCTGTTTTTGCACCTGAACGATCTTAAGGCTAAAAGTTGACGAACGTACTTGTTTTGGTTTGGGGTTTTAAAATAAAGCTAATTTGTGATAAGAAACACAAGATTTCGAAAGGAACAATACCGTACTTCATAACATAAAAGATTTACAAAAAGACTACAATGTAAAGCGCTCGTCGGATGATTTTGAATTGCGTTTACTCGATCCGAATGCAGTATTGTGCAAAAAATAGCACAAAACCTCTAGTGTTGGGGGAAATCGGGGGCGTTTTATCGTTAACATGAGTTCAGTATCAAAATACCAAAAAATATTTTGTGAAGTACCCGCGAGGGAGACGAACACACCAGGCGCTGGCGACGAAATGCGCCGAGGTGGTTCCCTTCAGACTGGAGTGACAGGTTTCGACGCGGCGGAGAGTCGACAAGGGGATGGGTCGCGGGACACGGCGCTGGGGGCCTGATTCGTCTCGGAATCAGCCGGGCCTAATCGGTCGGCCGTGTCGCATGTCTATGCAAACCGCGCCGAGCCGAAAACGCGCCGAGCCGAAATGCGCCGACCCTAACCCCGTCGACCAAAATGCGCCGAGGAGAGATCCTGATTACGTTACGCAAATCAGGTTGAAGAACGGTAGTACAAGCACGACAGACGCAAGGATAGACGTAGAGTGGTAGGCTTAGCAAGCAAGAAGTAGGGAGTAGCCAGTAGCATAGGGTAAGGACTCAGTCTCGAAATTTCTCTGAACCACAAAGACCTCCAGTCTTCCCTCCGGTTCCAGGGGAACCACCAAGCGTCGGCAACCAGAGCCGCCCCAATATCGAGCCGCCCCAATATCGCCCCCCCCCCCCCGTGGTAGGCTTAGCAAGCAAGAAGTAAGGAGTAGCCAGTAGCATAGGGTAAGGACTCAGTCTCGAAATTTCTCTGAACCACAAAGACCTCCAGTCTTCCCTCCGGTTCCAGGGGAACCACCAAGCGTCGGCAACCAGAGCCGCCCCAATATCGAGCCGCCCCAATATCGCCCCCCCCCCCCCCCCCCGTCGTCGTTTGCTGGTTCGGGTGCTCAACCCCCACAGACCCGTGCTGAAATAAAGGCACGTTAAACGTATACCGTTTAGGTGGGCGCCCGATAACGCGCTGCCTAGGCGAAGGGCCGCACTGGCCTGATAACCGCCGTGCACAAGACCCTCGTGTAGGCCAGATAACGCCACACAAGCCCCAGGAAACGCCGGCCTGATAACGCCGCACGCCCGACGGAAACGCCAAGGAAAAGCCGGCCCGATAACGCCGCACGCCCAAGGCTCGACGCCCTACGACAAGGAACAAGCGTCAACCAAGAACCCCCCCCCCCCCCCCAACTTTGAAGCCTGCGAAGACTTGGGGCCTATATTCGAAGATACGCTACTCCAACAACCGGGGGTAATTCGCTCGGCGCGACTCCGATCAAGACGCGCCGAGTTTGTGCGAGACCGGCTCCGCGAGATTTCTGCGAGACCGCTACTCCACAATGGTGCCGCGACCCGGGAGTACTACTTCGAATGACGGGCCATCGATCCAAGAGGCATCGGAGGCAGATGCGCCGTCGGTTGGAAGGTCATGGGACCAGCGACGGCCAGGAGGGCTACGAAGAACAGTTTGCCGTTCCCGATGTGGCTCCCGACGAGGCAGCCACGAAGGGTCGCGACGCAAGTCGCGGTCCTACCGGTCGAAAGCCCGCAAAGGCCGACGACCAACAACAACCCACCACCAAGGCCTCCACCAAGCGCAAGTCGTCCAAGAAGAGGAAGAAGAAGCTTCACGCGCCGGACTCGGCGGAGGAGGCGATGTCCAAGCCGCATGGCAAGATGCGGGACAGCAGTACACCGTCGAGGAGGTGCGGTACGTCGTGGCGCGCACGGAGCGCTTACGTCTGCTAGAGCAGGACCCCATCCTGGTCTTCCTCAAGCCCAGGCTGGTGAGCGACTTCACGGGCCCCTTCGTGGCGCCGGACTTCGACAGTCTCACCAGCGTTGCCTACGCCGCGCCGGCCCTCTTCCAGATGCTGCTTGACTCGGGCATTGTGCTAAGAGCCTTTGAGATGGAGAGGCTATGTGACTGGGATCTCAAGTCCTGGTTACACGCGATTCGCGTCGTGCAGGAACCCTTGACAATTCTTGCCGGATCCGTCGGGCAAGACGAGACGAGTTCCTCGGGGGGCCAAGACGCGCGGAGTTCCTCGATGGACTCAGCCCAGACCTCGACGACCACGCCGTCGCCGCCACCTCGATACCAATCAGGCGTGATCTTCAACAGCGGCTTCGAGTCATGCAAGCGCAAGTCTCCGGAGACGCTCTGCGCGCCGGATTCGGCGGATGGACCGACGGTCAATGCGAGAGGCGATGACACGGGGAGTCAGTTCACCGCGACGGAGATGGAGTGGAGCTGATGCGGCTGCTGGAGCACGATCCGATCCTGCGTTTCATGAAGCCCAACGTGATCAATTTTACAGGCCCTTTCCGGATGCCGGAGTTTGCCAGACTCACAAGCGTCACGCGAGCCGCGTGGACACTCTTCGAGACGTTGCACGAATCAGGGTTCAGCTTGGGCATCGCCGAAAGGACGGGATTGTATGAATGGGACCTCGAGGCATGGACACGTACGATCCGCGGCGTCTTGGGACCGTTGATGGTCCTGGTTGGATCCATCCAACGCGAGATGACTGCGCCTGGGACGGCCCTAATCTCGACGCAGATGATAACTTCGTTCCAGGCTGAGTCGAGTGTGCATTCCACGTCGAGGTCCAAGCCCCGACGCGACGTAGATGAAGAACCCACCGACTTGTTTGACTAGGACTTCGGATGCCGAAGATCACGGTCGAGATTTCAACCACGGCTTCACCGGGACTGGACGAGGTTCCCATCCATCCGAGCGAGCCGCCGCGCGCTACGCTCCGTGAGGTCGCTCCAGCGCGCATCAAGGTTCTGCCGGATCTGACGGGAGCAACTCTTAAGACGATGGAAGAGGCGAACACGCAGTCTACGACAGCTCAGGCGTCGAATACCCATGTCTCTGCGGTTCATGTCGAGCCAAGAAACTCGACGCGAAAAAGGTCGACGCAAGAAATGTCGACGCGGGACGCGTCGAAGGAGAGGCGCCAGCAAAGGCTCGGTAGTCACACCGTGAAGTCCGTCACCGCGCCGGTTGCGAGGACATCTAAGCAACCGTTGGGTACGATGCAGGCCTCGACGACTCCGAGCAATCGCGTTACGACGCACGAGTGCGACCAGTCTCACTCGACGCGCTCAAGCAACTCGACCCGGGGCAAACACTCGACGTCCGCCTGCGCTCCAGCCGGGATGCACCGCGCCTGTGGGTCACGCGCAGCAAAACGTGGGTTACAACCATGTTCAAGACTGAGCGACAAACATACCTGCGGGTGATCAACATCACGGACGCACTTTTCCGTAATTTGCACATAAGGGAGACCGATCCGTGGCGAAACCCAAGTGACTGTCTCATGTAGGTGCTCTCTTTTAACATGCCATTTAGAAAGGCCGTTGATACATTCATCTGATAGAAGTGCAGGTCAAGCGACGTAGCCAGCGCAAGCAGTAGACGCAAGGACTCGTAACGAGCAACAGGAAAAAAAAAAAAACTCTTTATAACCAATTCCGTACATTTGGTTGTTGCCCTGAACGACCAGGCGTGCCTTAAACCTATCTACGGTACCGTCCGCATTGTACTTAACATCAAATAGCCAATGACAGCCTAATGCTCTTCTGCCAGGCGGAAGTGGGACGAGAGTTCATATTCCATTTTTCAGGAGCACTTCAACTCCGCCTTTATTGCTGCCTCCCACTGCTTGGCATATGACCCAGCAAAGGCCTCCTTCAAAGATTTAGGAATTGGAATATGACGCTTGTTTTTAGCACTCACATATTTAGTCGGCTTTTGCGACCTTAGCCGCTTAGAGCGGCGCGGTCACTTACTAGAATTCTGTTTGTCATCTCCCACTTCTTGCAATGTCGGTTCAGACGTGACTGATTCTGAACTTACAACTCCAACTTCAGGTTCCCTCTCCTATCTAGATTTCTTTCCTAGATCAGAAATAATCTGAGTCTCACTTTTACTTTCCACGAGCTTTTCGGTTGAGAAAGACTGATTTATCATTGCTTCCATAACTACTGGGCTAAACATCACATGATGTTCTTGTTTGCTTTGACGTCAAGCAGGCGGTATCGATTATAATTGGGAGATATACCCAATAACTTGCACTCTATTGCTCGACCACCTAATTTAGGATCTTTTCTTTTAGTTTTGGGAATGCCTGCAAAGCACGTGGATCCCCCGATCTGTTACGCTAAACGGTTGCATTTTCTTTTATGGAGCATTTCATACAGCTTTTTCATTCTGAGTCTAGCAATTGCCAAGTGGTTTGTAACTTCGACCATGTAGAGTAAGGCCTCAGGCCACCATTTTGCTGCCATGCTAGGGCCTCTTAGTAGACATCTAACACCACCCATCATGGTTTGGTGTGCTCTCTCTGCGCTCCCATTCTCTTCTTGTGATTCAACATTTGAATGTTGAAAAATAAGTCCTAATTGTGTGCGGAGTTTGCTAACCTCCCTATTTACAAATTCTGTACCTCCATCTGTTCTTATTTTCTTAGCTTTGTATGGGAATTGAACAGAGAGTTGTTTTAGAATGTCTCTGATTTTCCCTGACACTTCTTGTAGGGATTTCACCGGAAAATACCATTTGTACCCAGTTGCACCATCTGTCCGTATCGGTAGCCGAATCCATTCACTCTAAGACGTCCTGTAGTGACCATATGGAGTGACTAAAACTGTTGTGGGGCTTGCGAAACGGCTATGAGCGCTATCCTAGTTATCCTACATCTACCCTTACCTGTGCGCGCTGCCTGCACCAGCGCTCACGCACATACACGTCGATCTCGTGCGGAATAATGCCGCGATTCCCAGTGTTAGGAGGCACGATTTTATCGGATCAGGTTTTAAGCACGACGCGGGGCCGCCGGGAGGGCCGACTAGCAGCGAGTTGCCACATCCGTGGTGATGACACCACTATGTGAGCCAATCCGACCAGTGCGGACTGGAAATTACTCCCATCCAAGTGCTAATGCAAGGCATTAACGGTGTTGGGCAGTCTTTTTGCGTGTTAGCGCTACATCAGGAAAGGGTGGAGGAAACAAGTAATATGAGGTCCAAGTTCTTGTTTGTGTCCCATGATTGCCAATACTGAGTATTCGATACCATAGTTACTGACTTCAGGCCCTAGTGGTACTTTGTATGTAGGCGAATTTTAAATGAGGGCATCACGTTAGTGCTGGCCGTGAAGGGCGTCTCATGAAATAGTTTTCAAAGGGGTATTTCGTTAGGTTTCCCTAAGACATTAATCAAATACGCACTGATCCCACCTACTATTCCATCCTCTTGCAAGTATAGAGCCACAATCTTAAGCAAAAAGCGGCACCAAGACTAAAAGGCGCAATACACGTCAACTCGGGGATACCAACTGGCCACGAAAGGATAGCTAATGCAAGTGTTGCTAAAGCGCTGAGATATAAACATTATTCGTGTTGTCCTGTAATTGCCTATCGTTCTTCGTTTTCAAAAGTACAATTATTTTCAGCGTACTTTTGACGTAAGATTAGCCGAGATAGTAGTGCGCTGAAGGAAAATGGCAGGTTGTCAAAATCGATCAGCAAAAGATTAGGCAGCGAAGAATCGCAAAACCGACCATGCAATTAATGCAGCTTGCTATCCTAAACAGTTACAGATAAAGCAAATCGAACAGACTATCAACACTGGCGGATAGCTCCAAGAAAGCACTTCAAACGATGTAGAACCCTCCAAATTTCTCCCTTATTCTGCAGTGATCGTCAGAATATAGGAAAAATTCGGAATTTTCCTGAATTGGTTGAGGTGGCATGCGTGTGAAGTGTTGATCCTAGCACTACAGGTCAACTAAATGAAGTTTGAACACAAATAAATGGTTTCTCAGCGTATCAGGCTGTGAAGCTTTTTTTGTATGAAAAGGTTTCGATCGGCTCTGGGAGGGGGGGGGGCATCGCGAAACTTTGTGTAGGGCACAATATCTAGTGTCGCCCCACATTAGCAGCGAGGAAGCGCAGTGAACGAGGTGCTCAGCTAGTGGTAACTAAGGTTGTGTCGTGGTTAAATAATTGAAATAATTTATTGTGGTCGACCCCAGTAATCAGTATTTCTCAGATTCTAGAACGTTTATGCAGGTAAGGGTTTTACCTGTAGACGCTTCGGGGCATCCGAGCTATATGCGTTTAAGTAATCTCCTCTTCTCGCTATCATTTCAAAATCTACCATGTCCCCGACGCTGAAGCCACTCACCAGAACCCTCTGCTCAAAGGTGCCAAACAGCCGCCACAAGTGCTGACTGTGCTTGAAGACGAGCACGCTGTCGTCCTCGGGTTGCTACACCAACACGACCGGCCACCTCCGACGTGACCACAACACTACCTACCTCACGAAGTACGAGATCCGAGCAGCGCGTTCAAGAACCCTCGACTCGTTCGTTGGTACTGCTGCCGACGAACCCTCTCATGATTTCGTAGAGAGAAAAGAGTGGGTAATGGATAATGCACCCCAAATATGTGCCCAAACCCCAAAAAAATCCCGAAGGGATCTTTAAGTTTTAGGCACATATTACGGAGAGATTAACCGACGTTTTAGGTATATATTTAGGACAAGCTGTATTTCAGTACATATTTAGGATAACTATAATTTAGGTACACATTTGGGATAAGTCCTATCAACCCGGTGAATTTTTAGGACATTTTGATTACAGATAAAAATTTAGGTACACATTTGGGATATCATGTTGCGACCCGGTGTATATGTTGAGATGGATGGTGTGGTACTGAACTTAGCCTACGAGCTGGATCGGTTCGTGTCGCTACTCCTGCGTGGGTTCCGGTTTGAAGGTCAGGTAGTCGTCCGGTACTTCAACGCGTGCCAAGCTGGCATGGTCAGGTGGCTGCTGGAGCTGATGGCGAATGTCTTCGATGAGGTCGACATAGTTTTGGGACTTCGTCTTGATCACGTCAATAAATGCCAACAAGCTTGGGTGAGAAGTCGTAAACGACTCGTTCAACGTCCGGTTGAAACGCCCCAGAGCGTTATTGGTGCGGTTGATATTGTCCACTGCCTCAGCAATAGTATTGGCATTCCAAGTTGAAGGACCGTACGTCCGCATCCAGGTCTTGGCAAAGTTGCGCCAAAAGGTGGACCTCTTGACTCGATGGCCAGACTCATCGATGCGACTAGGCAATTGCGTCCACTGGGATGACGGTGAACACGTCGATCAGGCCACTTGACATGACGTTAGCAACCGTGTCAACCGGGATGCGCAAGTCAAGCATCTGGCGACAGAAGGCTTGCTTCCAGTGGAATAGGCACCCACAAGGGGCACCCCGGGGAACTGCTCACGCACAGCGTTGTTCAGACCCAGTTCAAAGTCACAGGTGACAGTCGGAGGGTCCAGTTGCATGTCACACTGCATGATCACCATGTCCAAAATGTGCCAGTACGTCTGCTGCTGGAGGAGGAAGTAGCAAATCGGGAGGTACAAGTGGAACGCCGGGTCGAATCCCATTATTATTGCAACTTGGGAAGGGCTTGGGACACGCCTTGAAGGTGCAGTCGACGAAGAATAGGTTCTTCGGGTACTTTAGCAGCCGTAGGAGGGTCGGGATGGGCGAAGCCCACCACGCGCTTGTGCTTCCCCGCTTGGGCGTAGAGGTAGTTCAATAGCAGGAAGGGGCGGGCGTCTTCAGCGCTGACGAGTTTACGTCGGTTCCAATTCGATTGCACGGAACGCGTCACCGCCTGTTAACTCCCGCCTAACGTTCTTGACAAACGAAACTGCAGACGGTTTCGCCTCCATGTTGAAGGCGTCACCAGCCCAACTCGCATTCGGCCGCGACATGCTTGTCGACGTCGCCCACACTACTGACTGGACTGCTCAGCATCGACGCAAGGTGGAGCAGGTGCGCGCACACAACGCGCGCGAGAACCAAGGACGTGCCAAGTGGACGTACCGCCCTGGGGACCACGTGCTCCTGCGCCGTGACGCTGGCATCCAAGGCAAGATGCAACCGCTGTTCGACGGACCGTTCGAAGTCATCGCAGTGCAAGAACACGGGACGCTCACCCTCGACAAAGGCCGCTACCTGGAAAAGGTGCACTTCGTCGTGTGCGTCCTTGCAAGGGCAAGCGTGGAGGAGACTGTGAGCAGCCGCAGTGACGTGCTGCTCAGAACGCTCGTGCTGCTCTCCGAGACCAGCAGCACAGCTGCATGTTTGACGTTTACCAGGCTTCAGGTGCGAAGCTCTGGCACATGCTTGATGTTGATGTTGAAGTAGATTAGTTTGCTAGGGGAGCTACGAAGAGATTTAGGAGAACGGAGAGCGTAGATAAACCTTCCGGCAGCTAATTCAAACTCAGTTGTGGATTTACCCTCTAGAGCTCAAAACCTTCAACAGCCACGTGACACCCACCTTGTACAACTTGGCCGCCTTCGAGATGTCCATCGTCGGATCGGCTTCAAGAAGATCGAGAGCATGTTGAATCTGTCTTCGCCGGTACCGACGCTTGAACGCGGCAATTATCCCAGCGTCAAGAGGCTGTCGCTTACTGGTCGTGTTGGGTGGGAGGAACGCCACCTCAACATTCGTCAGCGAGTCCGCGTCGTAGCCTCCGTGAACAGTAGCGTTATCCAGGATCAGCAGAACCTTCCGATGTTGCAGTCGGAACTTGGTGTCGACATCCTTGAGCCACTTCGTGAAGATCGCGCGCGACATCCACGCCTTCACGCTGTTCGTGTAGTTCAGCTGCATCGCCGTGTCTTTCTTGAAGCCTCGCGGTTTCTTAGACTTCCCGACGAATAGCGGAGGCAGACGCTCGGTACCGTCCGCATTGCATGTAAACGCGATCGTCATACGCGTTTTGTCCTTCTTCTTGCCCGAGAGACGCTTCCGAGCCAATGTCCGGTCTGGGGGCATGGAGAAAAAGAGCCCGGTTTCATCCATATTAAAGACGTCCCGCAGCGCGTAGTTTTTTAGCTTACGCTGTAGGTCGCTGATGGAGGCCTCGACAGCCGAACCACTCTCGCCATGGGACTTCACACTGCCAAATCCGTGGCGGATGTTAAACCGGTGAAGCCACCCATTTGACCACGTGGGTGGGTCCTCCACCTTCAAGATCCGCGCGAAGCGTGCGGCCTTCTCTCTTATCGTATCGCGCGTAACTGAGACACTTCTATCCTCACACCAGCACACCCAGTTTGCTAGCGCAGTATCCAGCTCAGGGAAGCGCACTTCATGTCGGGTTTTGACGATGAGCTGGGCAGTCGGCAGCTTCTTAAGGTCTTCCTTGCGCTTGAGCAGCTTGGAGATCGTCCCCTGAGATGGAAGCTGAGGGAGCGAGAAGATGTCACGAGCCCATTCAGCAAGCTGGGTTTGCGTCAGGTGAGGGTACCGGGCTTGGTGCTCGCAAATCTGGAGGCGCTGAGCGTTGGAGAACGATACCCGAGATGATTTAGGTTTGGACTTGGACTTCGGGTGTGAGGGCATTGCGTGGCGAGCTGTTACTTTGAAACTGAGCAATTGGCGTATGACGTTGCTAGTGGCGGCCGCAAAAGCGTGGCTGGTCAGAGTGAATGGTTGGTCTGCTCGACCTGCATGCACCGTTGACAGTACGAATGGTGAGTGTGAAAGGTTGCTAGAGTGTACCATATAGATGGTACAACTTGCGTACCACGTGTACGGTACACCCCATGACAGGAATACCCTCAACTAGGAATAAAAAGTGGGTTCCCGACGCCATGACTAGCGAGGGGATCGTCTGTACTCTTTTTTCTTATCCCAAACAGCTCGTACTCGACGAGTTTCACCCAATGAATGCCTTAAGTTCGATGTATTTTGGCCAATCGGAAGCCCCTCTAAACTAGGGCATTTTTCCAACCATTCCAACCATATTTGGTTGGAATTTTGTCAGAATATTTTTAATGTCATACAAATGTCTATATAAAAGCATATCCCAAAAATATCCTTCAGTTTCCAACCCGAGTGGTTGGTACATGGTTCTTTGTTCAGACTGGAAAGAGCAGGCAGGCTAGCATGTCGATCGCATCGCTTGCTCCTGCCAACAGCAAGAAGGCCAGGACGACGGCGATCAACTCCTTCACGACGTTCCTGGCCGCGGAGAGCGTGACACTCGAAGCCACCCACAGGCTTATCGACGAGGATAAGACAGGTAAGGTATTGCGTATTATACTAGACAAGTATGCATATTCGTTAGCCACTTCAGCCGATAAGGTAAGGGCGACCAATACGTGTCTAGCATACTATGGCAACGTGAAGAATTGGCTAGTAGATAAGTACCCGCTACAAGGAGCTTTGGTTAAATCTCAGCTCCAAAAAATTCTATCTGGGCTGGGTAAGTATTGTAGTAACCGAGAGGAGGTCGGCGACGAGAAGAAAACACCCCCGTGCTCCAAACAAGACTTAGAAGCTATGGTGTCTCTACTGTACTCAACGGCTGGGACTGAGAGTGAATACCTCGACGCGGCACTAGTCGTGATGATGTGGTACCTTTACGGCCGAAGCTCGGACGCGGAAACAGTCGAGAAGAGCCAGCTATCCATCTTGCCTGGTAAGTAATTAATTATCATGTTCTTAGCAGAATTATTTTAACACTGAGTGCATTTATGCTAGGTGGGGTCTTATTTCTTCGATTTAAGCGGGTTAAAACGGCTTTACTACAAGGCATCTCCTTATTCAAGGACCCAACGAATTTCTTGACATGTCCTCTGCAAGCTTTGGCTGTGGCACTGGTTATGCAGAAGGCACCAAGCCAGCACATGTTCCCTCAGTTCATCGCCAAGAAGCACAGATCAGATGATATTGATGATGTACAGGAGCTTACACTGATCGAACTACTGGAGGTTGATGATGACCAGCCTTCTATAGAGGAATCTGAAGCACCTTCGGCAAAGCGGGCAGTTCCTGGTGCACAAGCATACGTCAACAGGTTGCTGGTTCGAGTTAAGAAGCTCGCTGATTTGCGAAGCATTCGCATGACGCCGGAGCTTACCTCCCATTCCTTTCGACGTGGTGGGGCCATGCATGCCAATGACGGTACCTTGGCCGAGAACTGGATTATTGAGCGTGGCGGCTGGCAGTTGGACCGCGTCAATAAGGCCTTCGGGTACATGCTTGGTACAACCCAAGCCGACCAAAAGGTGTCCCGTGTCCTGAGTGGCTGGAAGCCCAAGGATGGCGCACGGCTACCAACGCTAGCCGCTCTGGACACGCCAGTCTTGGTCCGCGCTCGCAAGTTGCAGCAGCTTCTCTTTTCCAGCACGATGGCGTTCGCTGACGCTGCCTTGAACCTCGACGATGACGTCGCTGATGTCCTTACGGCTACCCTGTTCATGCATTACCCAGACATGTTAGTGCTCTCCCCAAGCAGCCCGCTCATCACGAAGATACGTGAGCTCCTAGCACAACGAGCCATCGGTGAGTCCGAACTGCTGGCGTGGAGCGTGACAATTAGCCAGGCATTCGCGACGCCTCCTGAGTCGAAGGCGTCTGCTACTGGTGGTGAGGAGCCGTCACCTGCGTTGGTTGATCTCATCAAGCACCAGTCCGAGCAGATCGATGTTTTAATCCTACAGAACAAACGACTCGACGAGCGCATATTAGCTGTAGAAGCACACCTCAAGACATTTACCGGCACAACCGCAACTCAACCAGCAAACGCCGACGCCGCACTTCCTGCTTCCGAGCAGCCACCGCCAGTAGGGACCAAGACGACACGCCCGAAGAAGAAGGGGGCCCAGTCGTTGTCGGCGATCTGGTTCGAGTGGTTTACAGCGGAGCCTCGCGTGTATGCGTCGCGTTCTGTAAAGAAGACAGCGTTGTACGAGTACAGGCACATCGCAGGGTATCTCATGCTCTTCTTACCTGAAGGGTTTGCGCTGGACATTTCGTCACCTGCATACAAAAGCGAGGTGCTCGAGCTTGGCGATGAAGCACAACAGAACGCACTCACCTTCTTGAAGTCGCACGGCTCCTCCGCAGTCGCAGCAGGTACAGCGTTGAAGGACTTCGTCAACTTCAGAAACTTGGAAAACTTGACGAGCTCATCACACAGTTTCATGAGCTTGTCGACCGTGGCTCCGTTGTCGATCCCACACCACCTTCAGCATTGCCGTCCTTCATTCGCCTGAAGCCTAAGCAAGATTAACCATAGCACAGAATGACACTCCAGAAAAACAAAGTTAAAGCGGCCTCGCTGCACTGATCAAGAAGTAAACACCATCAAATAGAGAGGAGACAACAACATAATATGGATGAACCTCTTTGTGTATTTACTTGCACTTGACTGACACCGACACTATAATACAAACAACACTGCACAAACCATAATGTCAGAAGTGAATATTGCCCCAACCAAAAGCGCAACATCAATTACCTTGTCTTGTTGACTCGAAGACCGAACTGCCTCGTCATGCTGCCGCTGGTCACGGTGACCGTCCCCCCGCAACGCCATGCTGCAGTGCGCGTCGCCGCTGCTGCCGACCTGCTCCTGGGCTGCTGGCCTCGGCAGTCATCACCCTGCCTGAGACCACCCCGCAGTCCACATCGGCGCTGCTGCTGGCCGCGGGGGCCGCCACCCCCTCCGAGGCCAAGCAGCAGTACGAGAAGTCCGCGTCGCCGCCATGCTACTGGTGCTGCCACTGCTGCTGGCCCCGGAGGCCGCCACCCCGCCCGAGACCAAGCAGCAGTACGAGAGGTCCGCGTCGCCGCCATGCTACTGGTGCTGCCACTGCTGCTGGCCCCGGAGGCCGCCACCCCGCCCGAGGCCATGCACGAGTCCGCGCCGCCGCCCTCGTCCGCGTCGCCGCCCTGCTCCTAATGATGATGGCCTCGGCGGCCGTCACCCCGCACGACGCCGAGCACTCGTCCACACCGACGCCCTCCTCTTCGCGGTGCTGGCCCCGGCGGTCGTCGCTCCGCTTCAGGCCGAGCCCTCGTCCACGTCGCTGTCGTCCCACGCCGCTGCCGTCCGACGCCGCTGTCCGCTGGTGTGTGGCCGCTGTGTGCTTCGATAATAATGAATCGGAGGTGTCAGTAAATCGAAATACATGTCATTAAAGTAGGTTGTCCGAGTACCGGTACAGGTTGGACTCCTCGGTCGGACAGTTGGAATTTTGACGGTATGGTGGGTTCAACTCAAAATTGGAGTGGCCGGTTGGTTCAATCAACCACCCCCGGTACTATCCTAAGCTATTTTAGGCGCTGGAACCGTACTTATACGAAATGATAAGGTACATCACCGTTTCATTGGTATTTTGTATTGGGAGGCGATTGCAAGAACCGCCCCAGTAGTCCAAATTTGGCCGAAATTCACAATACCATACCCCACAGAAAAATGGCTAAAACAGTTACAGTAATCCGGACGCTTGATTTTTATGTGGTATTGTGAATTTCAGCCAAATTTGGACTTCTGGGCAGAGCTCGGAAAAATAATTATTTTTATATTGAGGGGTCAACTCGCATCAATAAATTATTGGGCAATAAACTATTGATCACCAAGTAAACCACTATATCAGCCACCTTCCCTGTTATACGACCACTACACGTTGTCTCTTGTTAGTCTCGAGTGCGCACGCTACAAATTCAGCGTGCCAAAGCTTTTGTTGAGCTCCAGCACCACCAGCGCCTCGAGAGTCGCAGGGTGCAAGATTTGCCGGCGGTCGGTAAGGCCTAATCCCGTCCTCGCAATTAAACGTGCAACGTCGCTCGGTGTCGGTGGAATCCAGCGAAGGTCGATGCGCTTGGCAGCATATTGCTTTCACCCGTAATAGCGTTTTTGCAAAAGAGGGGCCATTGCACTCTTCATCGTCACTTGCATCACTCTTTGGAAGCTGATAATGCAACCCGAAAGTGCACCCAAACCGCCCCAAACATCCCGAATAATGAACTTTTTTTGGTGAATTTGGGCACATATTTCGGGTGGAATACACGGTGCTTGGGCAAAGCCCGAGATAATTTTGCCCAAGACATGCAACATACCAGCAACGTAAGCGCAACAGTAAGGCAACATAATAGATGTACTATCCAACTTAAACTTTGTGCTGCTCTCGAACCATTTAGGATGCTGTTCGTTTAACCAGTCATTGTGAGCACGAATTCCGTGCGACTCAGTGCAGTCTTGCGCTCAGTTGGGAAATTTCTGGATGGAACACAAGAACCACACCTACAGTATTAAGAGCCGCTACAACGGCACGGTCTACTACATCTGTAGCCGTGTCCGCTCGACGGCTGTCCGGCTCGTCTGACTGTTAAGTCAACCGGTGTAGTCCTGGAGGTTAACAGCCACACCTGCACGTGAAACCGTAATCGACGCTTCGGCCGAGACGAAGGAGATCATCGAAAAAGTTACCGCAAGCGACATGGCTATGGCTCCGACGCGCGTTTGGTCCACCGCGATGGCGACTCTTCACCGGAAGTACGGCAAGTCGGCGTCCCTTCGCGTGATGTGGTTGGAGGCCCTCATGGCGAACATAGTGTTGTTCAGGAAGTTGTCCCAGTCTTCTTGCGTCTGGATGTCCTTCGTCCGCATCTTCTCACCGATAACGCGATGCACCCGTTCGATGACCGCGTTGGCTTGTGCGTTCCTCGTTGTCGTGGGCACGCTCTCCACTCCGTAGCTGTCGAGCAGCTCCGCGAACTCCCGTTTGAACTCGCTACCGCCGTCGTGAATGCAGCGCGCGGGGCGAGGGTAGCGTGCGAACCAGTATCGATCCATCAGATACGCCGCCTCCGTACTTGTTGCATCGAGAGTAGGGAGGATCTCAATGAGGCGGGTCGCCGTGTCGATGATTGTCAGCGCGCTGAAGCGCTTCTTGCCGTACGGGCCGATCGAGTCGACCGCAATCTCGAACCATGGCCGGACTTCGACCGACTTGGGCGGCAACTTGCCGAATCGAGTCGTGGGGTGCTTGGCCTTCAAGCACACAATACAATCGTCCACAAATTTGTGCACGTCAGCCTCCATGCCGCGCCAGTAGAACACTTGGGCAATCGTGTGCAGCATTGTGGCTGCGCCCGGGTGTAGCAGTAGGTCGTGGTAGCTCTGCACAAGGCGCTGTTGTAGTCGCTTGGGCATCAATACCTTCTTCGACTCGGGGTGCACCAGCAACATCGTGCCTGCAATCTCTTGTTCTTCACTGTCTCCAAGGCTTGTATCACACCGTTGTTCATCTGCGATCACACGCAGGTCCATAGCAAAGCCGTCGTCCATTGCCGTCTCTGCTACGGCTGCCATCGTCGGCGCGGTAGTCTCCTCCACTTCCGATGTTGCTGCCATCAGCAGCGCAGCCTTCTCCTCCAGTTCGGCACTAGCTTCATCAGAAATGGGCAGTCGCGACAGCGCGTCAGCGACGACGTTACTGCTCCCCGGGATGTAGTGGAAGGTCGGGCCGAACTCTTCAATTTCCAGACGCCACCGCATCATGTGAACGTCATGGAACGTCGAGTAGGTCAAGTTGAGGTGGTCGGTGTGCAAGTGAAGCTCCTGCCCCAACAGCATGCTGCGAAATTCGCGGAGCACCAACAGGATGCTCAAAAGTTCCAATCGTTTGGCCGGATACGCAGTCTGTGCTTGGTTGCACTTCTTGGACCAAAAGGCAAGAGGCTGGTCGTCCTGCGTGATCACTGCACCGAGTTGCAGCTTAGACGCGTCGGTGTAAACGTGGAACGGGCGGCCGTTTGCCGGAAACGCGAGCAGCACGCGTTGCGCCAGTGCGTCCTTCACGGCGTCGAACGCGGCTTGTTCAGTAGCAGACCATTGGAATGACTGGGATGGCGAGGTGAGCCGGGTCAGTGGCGCCAGCAACGAAGCTCGTCGCGGCAGCATGTCGCTGTAGAAGTTGACCATGCCCACGAATCGACGGACTTCGCGGCGGTTGCGTGGCGGAGCGATAGCCAAGATCGCCGTCACCTTGTTCGGAAGTGCAGAAATGCCGTCCTCACTGAGCTGATAGCTCAGGTACTCGACCACGGAAGCGCAGATCTTGGACTTCTTGCGGTGCAACGTCAAGACAAAGTCGCGCAGGCGACGAAACACCTCTTCCAGGTGCTGCATGTGCTCCTCGAAACTGTTCGAGGTCACCAAGATATCGTCGAGGTAGACTCGCACATAGTCCAGGTCGCCAAGCTCTTCGTCCATGCGAGCTTGGAATTCATCTGGGGCGGTACACACACCCATCGGCAAGCGCAAGAAGACGAACTTACCCAGCGGGGTCGTGATCGCGGTGACAGGTTGGCTTTCGGGGGCCAGTACGCGAGTGTAGTAACTCAATGGAACGTCAAACACCGACTTGTACTTCGTCTTATCGATGGAGCGCACCATTTCCTTGGCGTCGCGGGTCGGGTAGAAGTTGCGCTCCATCCACTCGTTCAACTTCCGAAAGTCGCACACCAGTCTCACGCTGCCGTCCTTCTTGGACACCACAAACGCAGGCGAGGCCCACATTGATGACGAGTCTCTCTTCAGTACTCCGATGTCCACCAGGTGCTGGATCTCGCGGCGAGTTGCGTCGTAGTACGCACGCGGAATTGGGAATGGTCGAGCGGCCACCGGTTTTGCGTTAGGCTTCAGCGGCAACACGTATGGCTCCTTCTTCATCGTTCCCAGGGCCCCAGTGAAGAGGCCCTTAAACTTCTCCACCAACTCCATCGCCCTGGCCTTTTGAGCCTCCGTCAAGTTGCACCCTTCGAACATTGTGTCGAGCGGTACCTCCTCCGGCTGGGTCAGATCAATCTCCGCTCGGCACTCGGTGTCTGTCTTCAACACCGCTGCAAACGGTCTCCCACTCCGAGGGGACATGTCCATCCGTAGCTCAATGCCATCCCATTCAATGATGCCTCGGTCGAAGTCGAGCACCATGCGTTGCTGTAGGAGGAAGTCTCGCCCAAGCATGATGGGGTACAGAAGCTGTTCCGCTACACGGAACTCGTGCGAGCAGGTCCGCGTCTACGAGAAATCGATTAGCTTGAACGTGGCGGCAGCGCAGTGGGTCGTCTCCCCAAGCGAGCCGTCCGCGTTGCGAAAGTGTGCAGTCTCGCGCTGCAATTGAATGTGCTGGTGGACCAGCTTCGTAGTCTTCCGGACCATCGCCGACCTCGTGCATCCAGTGTCTAGCAGGGCCGGGATACGATGGTTGCCCAACAGGATCTCGATCTCCATTCGAGGGTCTTGGTCGCGGCGCGACGTGATAGGGTCAGGCACGCCGTGCATGACGGCCATCTCGTCCTCGTCACCAGCACTGTAAAAACGCATTGCAGCAAACTCCTCGTCCTGCCGCTTCTTCATCGCGCTCACCATCGCGGCCATCTCGGCCATCTGCTCCTGCATTGCGGCCATGGCATTCACGCCACCAGTGCGTCGCCCCGAGTGTGTGTTGTAGTTGCCACTTCGTGGGCGGAACGCTGGCGATGCCGGGTTCCTGAAGCAGTGGTCATCATCGTGATTGTCCTTCTTGCAGTAGTTGCGGTAGCG
Organism: Phytophthora vignae f. sp. vignae; assembly: GCA_016169955.1. Lineage (NCBI taxonomy): Eukaryota > Oomycota > Peronosporomycetes > Peronosporales > Peronosporaceae > Phytophthora > Phytophthora vignae. Next base: position 354,435 of record JABJUM010000013.1, read on the forward strand.
GCTGCCTGTCCCGCGGTTGTTGCTCCGTAGGTTGCGGGTGTCGGCCTGCGGCTGACGGGCGCCGCTGCTGCGGTGCTGACCTTGATGATGCAGTTGCTGCTTTGGCCCGTTCCGCTTAGGCCGGTTGTTCCGCAGGATGGCTTCATCACGCTCGTTCCTCTCGATAAGTTCGAATTGAGTTTCGATGGACGCCAAGTCCCAGATACGAGAAATGCGATTGACTTCAACTTGCCAATCCACAGGCATACCGAGTCGGTACATGCGCACCGCGTCCGCTTCGGTCACGGCCTCGTTCTCGCCGTGCTCAAGAAACGGGATCATGCGCAGCAGCATGCGAAAGCTGCTGCTGTACTGCCGCACGGTGCCTCCGCGCTTCTTCTTCAGTTGCGTGAGCTCGTCCATGAGCAGACCACGCGTGCCGGCTGGGCAGTGCCTCGTCGTGAGGTGCCGAATGCCAGCGATTGCAACGTCCGGCCTCAGCTGGGCCTCCTCTCGGACGAAGTCATTGAAAAATTGGAGGTCCTCGTCGAACAGGAGGAGCTGGATATCCTCCACAAACGCGAGCTGGTCCTCAGAGTCGTACCCGTACTGCATAAAAGCCGAGTACTCTTGTAGGCGCAGGATCCACTGCAGCCAGTCCTTGCAGGTCCCTTGCCTGAACACCGGCACCTTCTTCTTCACCGTGGTGCCATTCTGCTTCACCTTCGTGAAGGTGATCTCTTCCGTCATTGCGAGTTGTAGTGTCGTAGTCGTAGTCGTCACGCTACGATTTGCTCGAGCAAATTGTCACGTGGCTGTTGAAGGTTTTGAGCTCTTGAGGGTAAATCCACAACTGAGTTTGAATTAGCTGTCGGAAGGTTTATCTACGCTCTCCGTTCTCCTAAATCTCTTCGTAGCTCCCCTAGCAAACTAATCTACTTCAACATCAACATCAAGCATGTGCCAGAGCTTCGCACCTGAAGCCTGGTAAACGTCAAACATGCAGCTGTGCTGCTGGTCTCGGAGAGCAGCACGAGCGTTCTGAGCAGCACGTCACTGCGGCTGCTCACAGTGGGCATTCTTCAGGCAATTATCTGGTGCATTGAGTGCTGGAACGCCATGGCTCCCTCGCTTTTTGCGAAGTGTTGGGCTCACACTGGGCTGTTGGACTACTACACGTGCGAGTGCGATGAGCCGGAGGAGGAGGACCTGATCACCGACGAGCTAAGCTCGATGCTATTGCGCTTACGGGCGTCGAACCCTATGTCCGTAGAGGAGCTGCTCAACCCACCAGAAGAGAACATCATCGACGAGCCCACGGATGAAGAGTTCTGCGGCGTCGACGAGGAGGAAACCCCACCGGCGGAAGGAGAGACCGATGCAAACGAGGTCGTTGACGATGATTCTGAGAGCACGGAAGAGAATCTGAGCCCTAAAGATATCAAGGAGCATCTAATGTGGGTCGCCAAACTACTCGTTAGAGCTGATGCTACAGGTGTGTCGGACAGATCTGTGAGTGGGCTCCGAACGATGCAGCGTGCTTTACGCGAAGAGCTTGGAAGAAAACAAGGACACAAGCAGCAAATGCCATTGCTTGACTACTTTGGACGTCCTGTACAGAATGGACTTTTACTATAGTTAAGCACCCCAGAATATTCATATTTTGCGATTTTTTATTCTTTATTACGATTGAGGGGTGAGGGGGAATAGTTACTTGGTTTTGTATAGGACGGTCATTCAGAAATCGTTGGGACCCGCCTTTATATGCCTGGTGAGCGGGTATTCCTTACCTAGGGATTGCTAGCGAGGGGATCGTCTGTATTACTCCATACCGTGCAGGTTCGGACGGCTCGGACATTCGGACAACCTTTAAAATTTAATCCTATTAAACGTGGTCAGTGAAGTGTGGCTTACATAAAATCTTTTACAATCCTCTGGCACAGGCGGACTGCGGCTGTTTGGCGGACACCGGCTTAAGCGCAGCGGCCATCAGCAGGAGCAGCATCAGCAGCAAGACGTGCGGGACGTTGGCGCTGTGCGGGACGGCGGGTCGTGCTGCGGCTGGCGCTCGGGTGGGGTGGCGGCCCCCGAGGCCCGGCGAAGGAGGAGGAGGTGGAGGCGGCGGCCGACAGCAGGAGCAGCATCAGCAGCAAGACGTGCGGGACGTTGGCGCCGTGCGGGACGGCGGGTCGTGCTGCGGCTGGCGCTCGGGTGGGGTGGCGGCCCCCGAGGCCCGGCGAAGGAGGAGGAGGTGGAGGTGGCGGCCGACAGCAGGAGCAGCATCAGCAGCAAGACGTGCGGGACGTTGGCGCCGTGCGGGACGGCGGGTCGTGCTGCGGCTGGCGCTCGGGTGGGGTGGCGGCGTGGGCGTTTACGGAAGCTCATGTAAGTAGAAATTGATTGTGTGACGGGTACACAGCACTTCTTAACAGAGGAAGCTGGAGTATACAAACTCCAAGTGAACAGCCGTTCACGTGTCCCTGGTCTGAAGGGGACGACTTGACTTGCAAAAGAGGTAGATCTAAGACTGAATGTATTTATAGGTTGGTACAGATTTGGCCTGCATACAAATCCTAAGTTGCCTATAATTTGTTCCATACAAAATGTATCTGTTGGCTCTGAGGCCACTTGGTCACTATCCCGAGGAGTGACCGATGGCTACATGACTGATGTAGCCATCCCTGAATAGTGACAGGGTCACTATTCCATGTAACCCCGTTTCATCCTCCCCCACTTAGATTCGATCTTATCGACCAATCAGAGCGAGGTTACGCCGGCGACTCACATTTCACTCGCAAAGTCGAAATCCATCGACAACGGCGCGAGCTCTGGCGCCTCGGCTCTCGGGCCTCAAAGAGCAACTGGCGCATCGCCGAGCAAGCCGCAGGGTCTCCACGTCGACCGAAAGCATGCCTCCAAAGCGCAGCGCGCGTGGTGCGAAAGCACCTTCAAAATCACGGGCCGCAGGGCCGAAGACCAGGTCGGCCAAGGCCAGGGGCGCGTCGTCCGCGCTGAGGGAGGCCACGGAGACGGCCAAGGAGGTGGTGCGCTCTCGTAGCAGCACGCCGGAGGGCGGGCGCCGGTCTCGGAGTCGGAGCAAGACTCCCGAGGCTGCGCCAAGTGGTGAGGGAAGCTCCCAGCCCCAGTCGGGGCGGGCCAAGTCGGCCTTCGACTGGTCGGCCAGCATCGAGAACTACACGATGCTTGTGCATTCCGGTGAGAGCTCACCCGAGGGCAGCGAGAACGCCGCCAAAGACGAAGCGCTGGCGGCAAGCAGCATGCCCAGCACTCCGCCATTCCCGAAGGCTCCGTCCAAGAAGGAGGGCGAGGACGTCGAGTCCAGCGCCGGCGCCGGCGACGGCAAGCAGGCGGAGGAAGACGACGACGTCATGGCCGACACTGAAGACATGGCCGAGAAGTCGCTGAGCGACGCGGGCTCCGAGCCCAAGGCGGCGTCGCCACTCAAGCGTCTGACGCTGGCACAGGGTCGTGAACGTGCCCAAGCGTCGAAGGCGACTGCCGCCGCGAAGGCCAAACATGCCAGGGCGCAGAAGCGTTCCGCTTCCAGGTCGCCCAGCCCCGGACCAGGCACCCACTTGTTCAGCGACTCGGAGGACGAGGAGGGTGCCGTCCATGAGCCCAGAGAGCTCTCCAATGACCTCGACGAGCAGCAGGAGAGCTACCGTACTGCTCGCTCGGGCGCGCAAGCCAGGCAGTCGTCTGCCGCGACTGCTGTTGAGTCATCTTCTGGCAGGAGTGCCTCGCATCCGCCGGGCTACTTCCCGCCCGAGCCTAGCACCGGAGCGCCTGCGCTGTTGGAGAGGCTCTCGGCTCCTCGTGGCCTTGTCGGCGGGTACACCTCAAGGGGTTCCTATGAGCGTGCACTCGTTGAGAAAGAGCCACTCTTCCTTGGCGACGTTGAAGTCGCCCGGTGTGTGTTACTAGCACCACACAAGCTCACACTGAAGGAGTTCACCACGCTTCGCAAGAAGCCGGAGGACAAGGGTGGACTCCATCCTGTGTGGGGTTTCCACTGGGTCAAGCCAAACGACAACATGACCTGGGGTGAGGTGGAAGACCTCTTCTGGCGCTACGTCGAGCGCAAGGGGTTTTCCGACCAAGAGTTCAAGGAACTCCGTGAGGATCGCACTCTGGCCGCCATCCTGGACTTGCGCGAGCTCCGCATCGAGTTCGCTCAACTCGTAAGCAAGCGCAAGCTCCGCGGGAGGATGGACGAGCTCAAGAACGAGGCGAAAGCCAAAGCTCGTGACGAGCGTGGGCGCGGTGCGACTACGTCTGCTACCGTGCCCCGTGCACCGGCCAAGAGGCCAAGGACTACTTACGAAGCTGCCGCTGTTTCTCGTCCCAGATCGCAACTGCCTTGGGGCAGTCTGCCTGGAGCTGTTCAACAGGCTCCCATGAGTTATCCGACTCCGGGTAACCTCGCCACTTCACGAGCAGCTGGCGCTTGCCATGGAGACGTCGCTCCTGGACGACTCGTTCCACGTGGTAGTGGATCTGCCCATTACGGTCAAGGAGGGCCGGCGGAGGTCTCGCACGACCATGGCTACGAGCCTGAGGCAACGCAGCCGCATGCTGGGGCCCAGAGTCAGGTGGTGACCCTGCAGCAAGAGGAGATTCGTCTTCTCCGGGAGCGCGTGTACGCCCTTGAGATCGCGCTTGGCGTCGGCCTTGGTGGCGAGGCTGCCTCTCGTGCTGGCCAGCCTGGTGCCGTGGAGCGGCTCCGTGCGGACGTTCGTGCGCTGTTTCAGGAGACTCGCGAGCTCCATGGTCGAGTGGACCGTCGGGCCGACGTGACGTCCTTGGAGTCACTGCGAAGCGAGATCGCTGGCCTTCGGGCCGAGCTCCGTGGCCCCATGTCGTATCCGGAGTCGGCGCATCATTATCAGGCCCCGTATGGCCATGGCTACGCAAGCCCTGCGTACGCCGCTCCGACGTACGCCTCGTCTTCGTCGTCTTACGACCAGCGCGCGTACCAGGCGCCGTACCGCGACCCGACGCCGCGCTTCGAGGAGTTGCGGTCGTCTCCGCCGGGGTACCCACCGCTTCCTGCGGGGTATCCTGAGCCTGAGGGTCATGGTACCTCTTCAGACGACCCACGTAGAACGTCGGGTGAGTCGTCATCGACTTAGGCAAGTCTATCGTGTACGCCGCGCCGTGTCGGCTGAGGACCGCGAAGGGTCCAATGAAGCGGTGCTTCAGCTTGTTGCTCTCGACCGAGCTAACTGTGTTTAGCGGTAGGTTTCTAGTATCTAGGAGAACTAAATCCCCAACCTTAAACACGTTCATGTTTCCTCTTCCATTTCTGTCCGAGTACTCCTTCTGTTTGTCTTGGGCTTGAGTCATGGTGTCTCGCACCCTGCTGATGATGTTCAGCCTGTCTTCGACAAACGAGGACAATTGCTTCCGCAAGGCGGCTGGACTCACGTCCGAGACCTGGGAGGAAAGGGTTTTCCGAGCCTCTCCCCCACTTACGACCGAAGCCCCGGTGCTGCCTCGTAATGTGAGCGGCACCTGAGGGTGGCGTAACCCGTTGAGGTAAAAGGGCGTAAAGCCCGTCGATGCATGCACCGCATTGTTGAGTGCGAACTCAACCATGGGCAAGCGATCGGCCCAAGAGCGGGGCATCTCCGCGCAGATACTGCGGAGCGTGTCCTCGAGCACGCGATTGACGCGCTCCGTCTGGCCGTCGGTCTGCGGGTGATCCGCCGTCGACATCGACAGCCGTGTGCCCAGAAGGCTAAACAGCGTCTGCCAGAACGCAGCGGTGAACCGCGGGTCTCGGTCAGAGACGATGGTCTCGGGCAGACCGTGGTGTCGGAAGACACAGTCCATGAACAGGCGAGCGACCTCAGCGCCAGTGACTGTGTCACGAACCGGAGCAAAGTGTACCATCTTGCTCAGGCGGCACACAAAGGCAACAACGCCGGTGTTGCCACGGTCATCGGCCGGAAGCCCGAAGACAAAGTCGAGACTCATCGACTTCCAGCAGTCCACTGGGACGGGCAGGCTCTGCAAAGGAGCCGAGGCGTGACCAGCAGGCTTCACGCGCTGGCACGTCTCGCACGTCCGGACGTAGGTGGCGACCCACTTGTACATGTGAGGCCACCAGAACATCTGAGAGACGGACGCGTACGTCTTCTCACGGCCGAGATGGCCACTGGATGGCGCATCGTGCGCTTCCATCAGGATGTCGTACTTGAGATCCTCGTCGTTGGGCACGACAATACGGGGAGGATCCTCGGGCTCCACCCTATAGTGGAGCAAGCCATCAGCCCACTCATAGCGATGCAGCCGTGCACGCTGGCGGGGCGTGAGCCACTCAGCCTTGGCGTCAGCGCCAGCGGCTAAGAACCGCACCACAGAACCAAGGTTGGCATCGTCTCGGTATGCCAACCGGATGCGATCATACAGATCCGTCGTGACTCGACTAATGTGAGCAAGCTCGTAGTCGGGTCGGCGCGACAGCGCATCGGCAAGCATGTTAAGCTTGCCCGGCTTGTACTCAACGCGGAAGTTGTATTCCGCGAAGAATGACAGCCAGCGCGCCATCCGCTGAGAGAGGTGCGGCGAGTTGACGGCAGTCCGCAAGGACGCGTGGTCTGTATAGACGACAAAGGGCGTCGAGCCCAGGAGGTGCACTCGGAACTTGACAAGAGCGTACTTCATGGCAAGTAGCTCCTTGTCGTGGACTGGATAGTTCCGTTCGGCTGCCTTGAGCTGCCTGGACTGGAACGAGATGACTCGTTCGCGGCCTTCATCATCGGCCTGCAATAGCGCACAGCCAATTGCGTAGTCGGACGCATCACAGACAACGCTGAAAGGCTTCGTCTCGTCCGGCAAGGCCAGGACGGGCGCGCGTTGTAAGCTCGCCTTGATGTCGTCAAACGCATCTTGATGACGCTGTTCCCAGCGCCAGTCGACGTCCTTCTTCAGGAGATCCGACAGCGGCCGTGCCAATCCGGCGTAGCCAGCACTGTACTTGTGCAAGTAGTTGGCAAGGCCCAACCACTGTCGTAGGTCCTTCTGCGACCGAGGTGGCGGCCAAGCCGCGATGGCTTTCACCTTCTCCGGGTCCGCCCGGACCCCGGCGCTGCTGACGAAGCAGCCCAGGACCTTGATCTCCTCAGCTGCGAACACGCACTTGTCGATGTTGGCGTATAGCTTGTTCGCCCGCATGACTTCAAACACACGCCGAAGGTGCTGGAGATGCACCTCCATGGCCGTCTGGCCTGCCTCGGCACGGCTGTGGACGAAGATGTCGTCAAAGTACGTCTGTGCGAACGCACGCAAAGGTCGGAACAGTTAGTTGTGTGACCAAGCAATTGAACGTTGCCGGGGCGTTTGAAAGCCACTGAGGCATGACCAGCCACTCCCAGAGCATGCCGCTCGGCGTACTCACTGCCGTGAGAGGGATGTCGCTCTCGCGCATCAGGATCTGGTAGTATCCGTCCACCAGGTCCAGCGCGCTGTACAGCGTGCAGCCAGCCATGTTGTTGAGCAACACGTCCTTGCGCGGGATCGGTGTCTGCGCAGGCACTGTCGCGCTGTTCAGCTTGTTGTAAGCATGAACCAGACGCCACTTTCCGTTCGGTTTACGAACACAGAAGGTAGGTGTCGAGTGCGGAGACTTCGACTCCCGCACCATGCCTGCCTTCGCCTTGGCGGCAAAGAAGGCATCAATGACTTCACACTGCTCCCGGGGAAGAGGCCATTGCCTCGTGACACAGTACTTCGTGCCCGGCACGAGGTCGATCTCGTGCCTGATTCCCCTGTCTGGTGGGAGTTTGGACGGCGGGTCCTTGGACACCACGTCCTCGAACTCCTTCACCAAGGGATACACCGGATCCTTCGGGTTCTTGAGGATCTCAGAACCCATGCGCGACGCGCGCTGTCTTCGGAACTCTTCCAGGACGTCCTTGTCCATGACCGAGGACGAGTTCAACTCGGCCGTCGAAGGCTCCGGCCTAAGGAGAACCAACTCTGCGAGCTCCCCGGCCTGTAGCTCGGCCAGGAAGTCCTCCATGGCGAGCTCTTCAAGGTTCAGTAATTCTGAAACCTCGGGCAGTGCTGTGAGCTGGACAGCCCCTGCCTTGACCCGACGACCGGTCACGCCGTCGAAGATGTGATAGCATTCTTCGGCGGCTGGAGTCCTCACTGGAGACTCGAAGTCGCTGGCGACTGGCATGGTCGGCCTCACGACTAAGCCCTGCTTACGACGTGACCCGCGGGTGTCTTCGTCTTGTGGCACCGCCTTGACGGCACCACTGATCGTCTTGATCTTGTGCGGAACTATGTTACCCGCCTTGTTCTTGAGCGGAACTTGGTTACCCGCCTTGCTGGGTGGAACTATGTTACCCACTCGCCGTGTGGAACTTGGTTACCCACACCAGGAGCGCCTCCAGCGCCTCCCGCATCAGTTATGGTCTGAGTGACCTCGTGTGGAACTATGTTACCCACATCGGAAGCGCCTGCAGTGCCTTCCTCATCAGTTTTGGTCTGAGTGACCTCGCGTGGAACTTGGTTACCCATGCCAGCGCCAGCGGCGCCTTCTCCAGCAGCGTGTCTGCTGCCTGCGGTACTTCGTTACCCGCATGTGGACCTACGTTACCCACCTGGTAGGTGCTGTCCAGCACCTCCACTCTTAGGCCTTGACCGGCCCGGTCGGAGTCGACGTCAGTCTCAACGGACCCCAAGAACTCGTTAGACGCTGGTGCGTCCTGGCGGCCCTCGCGGGCACCCCAGCTGCTGCAGGAGGTGGGAACATGACTCACCAAAGCTCTGTCAGAGCGTGGGGGACGGCTAGCCCCGATGGCTTTGCCGCGCCAGTCTATCCAAGGCTCGTGCTTCTCCAGCCACGGCATGCCAAGGATCAAGTCGTACTTGTCCATGTCTAGGACCAAGAACGGCTCCGTGCTGTCGAAGTCCTCGAACTTGACAGCGAGGTCCATGTGGACCCGAGGTACTTCTACCACTGTACCGTCGGCCAGTCTTACCGAGACCAGCCCGTTGCCTTGTCTGCCTCGCAGCGCATCGGCGTACTTGTCGCGATTACGTGCGATAGTCTGGCGGCGCGCCAAGTTCTTGGACGCCCCAGAGTCGATCAAGATTCTCAAGGGATGATCGTATCCCGGTACACTCGCGTATACCACAAGCAGCCCACCGCTGCCCTTCTCCGCTTCGAGAGTACACAGACTCTCAGGGGCTAAGTCCCCATGGCGTGCGCCACCCGCATGCCCCTCATGAAGACTTAGTGTTTCCCCAGTAGGGCGCCCCTCTCCTACTGGTGTCCGGCGTTCCCCTGGTTCCTGGGGCGCGGCTTCTGCCAGCGACCCCTAGAACCAAAGGGCCTCGAAGAGAACTTCTTCTTCAGTCCTCCCGCGGGACAGGCACGTTTCATGTGCCCAAGCTTGCCACAGCCGTAGCAGCGAATGTCGCTCTGCTCGGCCATGCCCAGATCCATGGGAACCGGCCCGTTGGTCGATCCACTACCGGAGTTACCACTAGGCGCACCGCCAGAGGCAGGGTTGCTCTGCCATACCGTGGCGGGGGTACGAGCCTGCTTGTGGCTGTACTCCTCCTGGAGGGCAATCTGAATCGCCTCCTCCATAGTGTTTGCCTGCACCCGGAACAGTTGCGTGCGGGCAGGGCCGACACGCAGACCGTCCATGAACACGGTCACCTTGATGTGTTCAGGCAGGGGGTTCCCCACCAGAGAGGCAGTGAGCACTCGCATCTCCTGGATGTACTCATGCAGCTCGCGCCTTCCTTGTTTGCAGGCGAGGAAGCGCGAGCGCTGGCGGTACTCGTAGTTCGCCGGGAGGAACGCGGCCCGCAGCTGCTCGCACAGCTGGGACCATGATGCGAAGCATCCAGGCGTCGTCGCTTCGCGCGTGTACGCCCAACTCTTAGCGCGACCACTAAGGTTGGAGAGCGCGAAGGCGACACGGAGTCGCTCGTCCGAGACAAGAGCCGCGTCCATCGCGAGCTCGACTTCTCGAACCCAGAAGTGGAGGTTCTCTCCTTCCTTCCCTTCGAAGGGGTGAACCTTCAGCCGCAGAGGCTTCGGTTGCACCGGCTTCGGCACGGCCGCAGTGGCCTGCAGCCCCTGAACGTGGGCGATGAGCCCTCGCTCGTAGGTGTCGAACGCATTGATACGCTCAACCTGCTCAGCCGGCGTCGTCGCCGCTAAGCTGCGCAGGGCATCTGTCCCGAAGATGCCTGCCATCTTCCGAACGGACTCGTACTGCGAGTCGTTCAGATGAGGAAACTCTGTCCGATCCATCTTGGCTTACTCGATGAGACCACAGAGGATTCAGGTAGTCCAATCTACCCGCGTAGGCGTAAGATTGACTACAAGTGCTACCAAGTGTGACGGGGCACACAGCACTTCTTAACAGAGGAAGCTGGAGTATACAAACTCCAAGTGAACAGCCGTTCACGTGTCCCTGGTCTGAAGGGGACGACTTGACTTGCAAAAGAGGTAGATCTAAGACTGAATGTATTTATAGGTTGGTACAGATTTGGCCTGCATACAAATCCTAAGTTGCCTATAATTTGTTCCATACAAAATGTATCTGTTGGCTCTGAGGCCACTTGGTCACTATCCCGAGGAGTGACCGATGGCTACATGACTGATGTAGCCATCCCTGAATAGTGACAGGGTCACTATTCCATGTAACCCCGTTACAGATTGGGTTAATGAACGTATCAATGGTTAGACGCTTCTAACTCAGTTGCTATCAATGCCTTCGTCTACGACTTGTTGTGATCGTTGTAGGGCTCAAGCACGTGCACCGGGTCATCCTCTAGAGCCTTACCTTCCTGCCTAAGGCGCTGGTAATTCCTGATGCGATCGTCTATCTTGCCTTGAGCATACATCCGCTTCAGAACCTTAACAATTGTGCCATGCGATTTTGCTTTGACGTTCTCAGCCTCCAGGATAGCAAGAATGTTAGCCTCAGCCTCCCGCCCCGAGCTCAAGATGCGTCCCTTTGCTGTGTCCTCATCCCCAGTCACGTTGTATCCGGCTGGAAGAAAAACCCGCATGAAGGCCACTGCCAGCTTGCATTCGTGATAGCGCCGCCGGTTTGGACGCGCGCTTGGCAACGGGGGCAGAAACCACTCGTACCACACAGTCGCGAGTGGCTTCGCACGCGAGTGCGCACGAGTTGCCGCGCCGCTTGCAGTGTCCGACAAAGCGCTGGACGAGTTCGACAGGCTGCCAGGTGCCGTTGTCGGCGGAGCGGTGGTCGCGTCCGATGGGTGCTCAAGCCGCTGCACCCGCTGGTTCAATGCCTTCACTTCTGCAGCTAGCTCTCCAAGGATCTGCGCCTGTTGCTCTAAGAGCAAGGTTTGCCTCCGCAAGAGTTCGTTGTCTTCAACACGCCGTGGTGGTGGACTGCGTGGAGTGTCAGTCTTGGACGGCTGTAAGGTACGATGAATAGTCATTGACCATGCAGCAACTTCAGCCTCTGTCGCCTGTACCTGACTGAGTGCTTCTTGAACCCGTTTGATGTACAGTGACTCTGGCCTAAGGCGAAGCATGTCGGGGTAGTGGAGAATGGCGGTGGCGGTAAGTACGTCCACTACATCATCTCGCAAGCTGAGTCTCTCCGTGAACCCCTTCGCAGCCGAGAAAAGCCTATCTTGAAGTAGGCGAATTCGACGCAGAACCAGAGGATCGAAGTCGTCCACTGTAGGTAGCCGCGGACTAGCTTTTAAATTCCATCCAGCTAACGACTTGCCGACGGTTTGATCTTCCTGTGTCGTGCCAACAATATAATTGAACGCTTTGCTCACAGCACTCATGCTCCAACCTCCACGGTCTAGAATCCAAGGCGTGCTGATTTTGCTGTCACTGTTGGCGTTTTGAGCAGCTCCACGCCGAAAAGAATGCGACGATAACCCTGGTGTCAGGTTAATACCTTCGCTTTGGCAGACACCACTCCACTTCTGCAGTACGCGATTGACATACGCGTGAATTCCGGGGACTGTCGCTTTTTTTGCAGGTGTTTTTGGTGTCGGCGGCTCAGAGTTGGGAGCTGCTGGGGACCCGGTACGCGCATCAAGTAGTTCGCGGAGCGGCGTTTCGCGAATTTCACTCGGCAAGAGCGCTTGTGTATCCCGAGGAAGCTGATCCATGAGAAATTCGCTTGGAGTAGACTGCATAATTGTAGCCAACGCTAGTGCGTGAATCGGGCAGGACGAAAAATCGTTTGGGTCGTGAAAAATCGATGCTCCTTGATACGAGGCAGACTTCATGCGCTTAAAGGTGATAAATAGACACCTGTGTACCAGCATTAAAAATACACAAGATCAAAACCAAATTAGGAAAATTAAAAAGACAAGTACTTACCAGGGTAAACAGCGACCTGGTTTTTCACGAGACACATAATGTCTGAAGACCAACCCAGCAGATACCAAAGAATGTTGAGAAGGGCTGCATCCTGGTAGTCCTGCACAGATACAGCCCCCTTCAAAATCGCCAAGCTGAGCGAGCGCAGGTCGCTTTTCGTGCACGGTGGGGCCTGGTGCGTAAAGTCTGTGCCTCGCTTGGAGCAGTACTTGTCGAGGATTGACGCAATCTTTTGCAGCCGACGACCCGATACAGCACTTAGAGCTGGAAACAGCTCGAGTAGGTGGTTCTTGACGTTGCCAAAGTAGCTGGCGACCGAGTTCTTGGATAGCAGCGATCCCTTCGAGCTTTCTTTAAACGCTAAATACATTGCAAATTTGTCGAGAACAATGTAGATAGTATCGCCTGTTAAATCCCCACCTACAAACTCATAGATGGCGTTGACGGTGAAGCCCTCCGCGACCGCGAAGCGCTCGAAGGCGTTAAGAGCCGTCGATCGAGCCCGCTGGGAGTTCCCAGGTATGAGCGCTTTCGTCGACATGAGTCGTTTCTTGAGTGGTTATGCTGCCTCGTCTGTCTGGCTCTCCCAAAATTAATATGTGTCCGAATATTGACGATATTTTAACAATATTTGACTTACTGACTTTAACTAACGTAGAATACCGAATAGTGTCCGGTGCGGTATTAGAGTTCCCTGCGAATACAAGGACCCTATCGGGGGGTACTCTACAAGAATACAGTACCCTCAAATATAGTCCCCAATAAATAAAGTACCATTTCATCAAAACCACGAGTTGACGTGTTGGTGTGGATAATTCACTCCGTAGCACTGCATTGTGCCATGGGACGCACCTGCAGCGAGGTGGACAATGCTCTGCCATTCATTCTGCTTAATGCAGCTCTTGCGGTTTTGGCGGTGTCTAGCGGCATCATTCGCCAAGATGCCAGCAAGACGAAAGAGTGTAGAGCTCAGTATCAAGCGCCAGGCTATCGACTGGATTGCCACGGAGGGTGGTGGGGTGCCAAGTCGGGCGGAGTCGCATTTGCTTTTGACGAAGTATGGATCGAAGAATAGTCTCTGCAGTTAGCATAATCTGCTAATCCATCTTGCTGGCGCTGATGGTGGCTATAATTTGCGTGTTCACTTGTTGATTTCAGTGATCGTCGTAAGAAGCATCCTTTTACTCTCGGGAATATAGTACCATCGAATATAGTACCCTAGGTGCCTCTGTAGGGTACTTTATAACATTAGTAGACGGTATATTATTCGGTATTCTACGTTATGAAAATATCAAATATTTTTCAGATGTTCGGACAAAATATGTCCGAATTGTCCGATTTGTTACTAACACCACAGCATGAGATTTGAGGCACGCCCATTGGTCCCCAAAGTATGACAAAGTCTTCTGATAGGTCAAGCGCTAGTGTAATATTGTAATGCGAAATTCTAGATGTCCGAACGGACACGATATTCTACCATACCGCGATAAAGTTATTGTCCCGGCCAAAAAAGCTTGGACGAAAAATCTACTTTTTGATTTGATGATTTTGACTGACCGTAAAAATAGCTGACCCAAGAGTGAGACACCAAGCAAAATCCAGACTGCCTTAGCTAGGACCAACAAAGGCTTTGGAAGACGTGCTGACCAGCAGTAAGCTTGGTCAACGCGTCTCACCCTGCATTTCACTGCCTCTCCGTCGCCATCCCGAATCCAGCCGACCGAATTTCCAGCTTTCAAACAGGCGGCGACTGCTGCAGCTTGCATCTGTGTGATGCGGATCGTGCTGGCGGCATCTGCCACCCTCGAAACCAGCAGCGGCGTCACTGAGAGGAAACTCCAAAGCCCGCATACTTGAGTTTCAAAACAACAAAACCCGCATACTTCTACAAAACCCGCATACTGGCAACAGATGTCCGTAGAATCAGACAAAGCAGGAATAGCTATAAATAAATAAGCATGCGAAGGTCTCTCAGCTTATCTGTAGCAAAAAGTAACTCTCCTCGTGTCCCGAAGGCATAGTGTCTCTGGAGCGTGGGCAGACCTTCAAGAATGGAGAGGAGGCCAAGTACGCCATCCAAGACTACGCTCTATCAGTGAGCAAGAGAGTCAAGGTCCAAAGGAGCGGTGGGGGTCACAAGAAGTTCGTCTGCTCTGTCTCGCGCGTCGGCAAGATCCCTCCGTTCCGGCGTACTGTGGACTTAGATGGCAATCGCTGCACTTGCACATACATGGATCAGTACCAGATTCCATGCAAGCACATGCTTGCCGTACTAAATGCCGTAGGTGAGCTGGAGTCGGCTTATTCTCGCTTCGGATCTTGTTACATGGTTGAAAGCTACTCAAAGGCGTTTGCCGAAGCATCCGTACTGATCCCCGCTTCCACCGAGCTTACTAGCGCCCCGCTCCTACCTGCCCAGCGAAAGGAAATTTCCCGTGGAAGAAAGCGCGTCAAACGAATCCCTAGTGCTGGTGAAAGCAGACCGACTCGTGCTCAACGCTGCACAAACTGCGGGGAATCCAACCACAATCACAAAACATGCAAGACGCCGCCTCAGATTGTGGTCGCGGTTGCTGTAAACACCACCAGGAGCACTACCCCGACTACCTGCACTACCCCGACTACCTCGACTACCTGCACTACCAGCACGAACTCGACCAGCGGCACTACCCCGACTACCAGCACTTCCTGTAGTGCGAGTACCAGTTCGCCTCTGACTACCACCAGATCGACTGCTCACACAAGTCCCATGGCTGCAAGGACCGGCTCCACTCCACGAACCAGCACGACGACCTCTTGAAGGACCCGTTTGACTTGAACACGAACGCAGCTCCAGCTAGCTGTGCGTGAGAGAGAGGAAGGAGAACTTGCATACGTTTATTATATATTATATTTTTTTACAGCTCCCAACCGAAGTGTTTCTGATTCTACGGACATCTGTTGCCAGTATGCGGGTTTTGTAGAAGTATGCGGGTTTTGTTGTTTTGAAACTCAAGTATGCGGGTTTTGGAGATGCCACTGCAGTTAGGGCAGCTGCTTGCTCGGTGAAGCAGCGAGCAACCATGCCGGTTTTAGACTGCAACACGACCGTTTCGAAGTCGTCATGCGCGTTGGGCCGGCATGAAGGTATGTACATTTTTGGCTCAACGTCCCGTCGGAAGCAACGTGCTTCTCTTCTCAGTGAAGTTCACTGATGGTCGAGAGCTCCGCGCCCGAGTGCGCGATCCAAATCGCGGAGGCCGAACAGCGCAGGCGGCCGAGTGGCGAGTTCAAGCCGCTGACAAGTGGGCAGCTGCTGCTCAAAACGCGCCACAACTCTGACCAGCAGCGGCGCGCGCTGCTCGACGAGGAAGATGATGACCAAGACGCACGGGTTGTCGCGAACGACGAGGAGGATCCGGGCCGCGAGTGCTTCCTGTCCAGGTTTCTGGCGGCCAGCATGACGCTGCTGGTCTGCTGCTTCATCTACTTTGTCGTGGTGCAGCGCTGGTTCCTGCGGGGCTGAGCGGCTCTCTGCACAGCGAGCCTGGGTGCCTGGCAGGCAGGCACTGCCTGCATCTCGGCTGGTGGTGGCGTGCCGCAGTCAATACGCCTCGACGATGGCTCTTATTACGCGAGAGTGGTTTATTAACTTATCCTAATCAATAGAGTCGGCAATGTGTTGCTCCCGGAAACCTGCCGACATTGCAGCTGTTCATGCCTGTGTGGCTCTGTTTCGTCTCGTTGTCGCTCTCCTCGAACAAGAGCCAAAGGCTCTGGAAGGCTCCTGAGCAGGCATCCAGACATATCGTGGGCGACAAGCTGGGATGCAGCGGCTGGCGAAAGCAGGGCGACTGGGAGCTCGCTCGCTCGTTCGCTTGTTGCCATTGCCCATTGTCCCATTCAGTGCCCAGCAAGCAGCGGGCGCTAGCGGTCGTTTCCTTCTGCACTCGAGTGCTCTGCCTTATCTATCTTTGAGCCGGACAAGTCCAGCGCAACCGCTCGCTCGCTGCAGCTCAGGTCGGGCCACTTCGAGGCGGCCGCCCCAGTCGCCAATTCGCCTCCAGTTCGTCGGTAGTCGATCACTTGCCCGATGACGCGCCAGGGCTACCTCATCCTCCACGCCAAGCACGCGCGCCCGTCGGTGCGCTACTTCTCGCTCGAGGACGGCTTCCTGCGCCAGTTCGCGACGGCCGACTGCGCCAAGTGCCTGAGCGAGGTGCGGCTCTCGGGCTGCAAGATCACCGTCAAGGCGCAGAAGCGCGCGGACGGCGTGCCCAACAGCTTCTACCTCGAGACGCGCAAGGTGTTCGTCAAGGACCGGTCCTACACGCTGGGCAACGCCGAGCGGCTCGAGTTCAGCGCCTGCAGCGGAGAGGACCGGCAGGAGTGGGGCAAGGCGCTCTTCTCGTGGCAGCGCTACTACTGGCGCGACCCGCAGACCTCGCCCGAAAAGGACTCGGCCGCCAACGAGACGCGCGTGCAGCTCGAGCAGATCATCGCCAAGCACTTCGTGCAGAAGCCCGCGGCCGGCCACGCGCTCTCGTTCGCGGCGGCCAAGCAGCCGATCTCGTTCCTGCGCCGCAACGCGCACTCGCTGCGCCGGTCGCTGTCGCTGACCATGACGGCAGCCGTCTCCAGCACGGCCAAGCCCGAGAGCGACGCGGACCCGACCGACTGCGTCAAGGACAAGGTGGCGCTCGCCAAGGTCGAGTGCCCCGAGGCCGTCAAGGCCAACAACATCAGCCAGTGCGCCGCTGTCACGCCGCACCACGTCCCCACGCACATCCTCTGCGGCAACAACCAGTTGGCTCACTAGCCAGCTTGTATGTCTCAATAGCTAGAACTAAACTCCTATGATCATCTATTCAGCGAAATGCAGCTCACCCCGTTCAATATCTTACCCTTGGTTCATTAATACCTACATGCAGACCGACGGGAACCCACGTCGGCAAAGCAGAGCTCTTGCATTCAATTCCTGCTTGCGTCGTCTAACAACTTCGACGTCAAGGTTATGATGGACCTCTCAAAGCACGGACTGCATCACGATAACGTAAGCTTAGCCATCACGTCGACAAGGCATGGACGCTCGACTTCAACGCAGCAAAAGGGGTTGTGAGAACGCACATTTTATTGACTACAACAATTCTTCACTCCTACTATCCCTAGATCGATCGCTCGTTCTTCATCGCAGCGTTATTTGCCTGCTGCTCCTGTTGCTGCTGTTGCTGCTGCAGCTTGAGCATCTGCTTCTTCTGGCGCAGCTTCTGGGGCCGCTTGTCGCCAAACAGCGAGCGGAAGCGCGAGCGCAGCTGCGACGCAGTGAACTTGGACAGGGGCGCGTACTCCTCAACGCCCGTGCGGCCCGTGGCCAGCATCTCCCAGCACACCTTGGACAGGTGGCGGCAGCGCGGGTCCTTCACGGCGTGCTCGAGCTGCCGAATGTTGTCGTCGCTCCAGGCGTCCATCTTGACCGGGTTGCTGGCCGGCAGCTCGAACTGGCGCAGGTACGCGTTCTGCAGCTCGGCCGCCGTGAACTGGGTCAAGGGCACGAACCGGTCCTCCTTCATGCCGCCCGTGGCGAGCACCGACCAGTAGATCTTCTTGCCCCGACGGCACGGGTTGGGGCGCGGCAGATTCACCGCTTCGTACAGCAGGTGCAGGTGCTCCTGGGGGAGCAGGCGCAGCGGCATGTTGGATGGGACGGGCGACGCCACCGCCGACACGCCACCAAAGCTCATGCGGTTGCCGAACACGTCGGCGCCGCCCATGAGGTTCTCGCGGCCGAGGGTCAGAGCCGGCACCGAGTAGCGCTGCTGCTGCTGCATCCGCTCGGCGTCCGTAGGCTCGATCAGCGCCTCGAGGAAGCTGTCGTAGGCCTGCACGTCGAACTCGTTCTCGCGCTGGATGTCCAGCGGCTGCAGCAGCGCGCTGGACGATCCGGCAGTGTACACGTTGGGGCCGTGTGAGGCGTACTGGTAGTTGGCCACCTGCAGCTGCTGCTGTTGTTGCTGTTGCTGGTTGTTGACAGCGGTCGTGACGCAGTGCACCATAAGGCGGCTGTGGCCGATCTTGAACACCGCAAGTGCGCGTTGGTCGTGGACGATGAACTCGAAGTCGCGCACGGCCGAGTAGCCCAGACGGCACAGGTACTCGGCGTACTCGAAGGTGCACGACTTGGGGATGCCGCACAGCTCGAGCCACCGCGACACCGTGTAGGTGGGCGAGACCACGCCAGGGCCCTGGAACCGCCGGGCCTGAAACTCGCGACGGGCTTGCTGCCACACGAGCTGGGCGTCCGCGATGCCGGCGCGCTGCAGCTCGCTCACAGCCGCGAAGGCCAGCGCCAAGACCGAGTCAAATCCGTCCTGAGCCAGGCGCTGCGTGGCCAGCGAGAGTGCGGCCGAGTCCTGGGCCAGCTGCAGGCTCTTGAGGAAGGACAGCACGTCGTCCGTGGAGACGGCGCTCGAGTAGTTGGCGGCGGCAGGGTACGTCATGGCCGACGAGCTGGTGGCCACGGTCAGCGGGGCCGAGGTCATGACGGCGGACGAGGCGTTGCTGCCGACCTCGAAGCCGGCGAAGTCGAGCTTGAGCTCGCCGGGCGTGGGGAAGGAGCTCAGCGCCGAGGAGCCCGCGGATGGCGACGAGGGCGCGGACGGCCGCTGGCGCTTGCGGTTGCGCAGCTGGGCGTCGCCGTCCAGCGGCGTGACGGTCACGGCGGCGTTCATCTGCTTGAGCTCGGGCCAGGAGGACAACCCGGTGCCGCTGGAGGCCGAGGGCGTGGACGCCGCCGGGTCCGTGACGACGACGTCGGCCTGCAAGACGCTGACGCTATTGTTGTTGCTGTTCGTGGGCTGCATGGCGATCGTCTTGTACTTGTGACTCGGTGACACGCTACGCTTGACGCGTCTTGCTCTCTCTTCTCAGGCCGGTGGACGCTCGTCGACTCGGCCCTTCTTAGCGAGCGCGGCTTGCACGGCTCGAGGCGAATCGGATTGTGGGCCTCGGCCGCGGCCGGCCTGGTGAAAAGCGAGCGAGCGCGTTCGATCTCTTGCCCCCATCCAATACCTTGTCCATGCATCGGGCTCCTCTCGAAAACTGCATCTATCGCTGCTGCCCATCTCCCCGGGCCAGAAATGCAAAATCCGCAAAGTATTTACGGCCGTGGCCGCACCGCACGTCCAGCATTGTCGAGCCTGGCTGGCGGGCGGTCTCGCCCGAGGATTCTTCACTCTACGGGCGCGGCCGGAGGCGTTGCTCTCCGGCGCATCAGCTCGTTGCTGAAGGGGTACAGTACATGCAGGCCGCAGCAGCACCAGCAGCAGCGGCTCCGGGCGGCTGGCATCCTCGTGGCCGTGTGATAACGCCGAGCAGATGTTTGCAATGATGCCGAATCCAGCTGGCTCCGTCGGGGCCACCACCCGATGTACGTCGCTTTGAGCTTCGAGCGGGCCAAGCTGGCCAAAGATACTCGGGCGGCAGCGTCGGCCGGTGGCCGCTGCGGCAGTGTTCATATATGTAGTGCAGCCGGTGCACTGCAGCGGTGGAGAGGCTTGACGAGGCTCTCTCATTCTCAGTCGCTTGGTACGCGGCGTACCGGCCTACTGTGTTCGTACAGTACATGTGCACAGTGTGCTGACCCCGTGACCACCACCGCAATGCCGCGACCGCGAGCGAAGGTAGCATCTACCCCGAAAATCCCGCGCCCGTTGATCGGAGACCTACACGACCTAGTCAAGTCGATTATGCGTTCATGTGAGCTCCTCGTGCTCGGCCCGCATCGGCCTCGAGCTCCGAGCGCTGCTGCTGCTGCCGCCCCAAACTTGGCTATCGGCTCGTAATTTGCGCTTGCCCGGCTCTGCGCGGCACGTATCAGGCGGCTCGTCTTGCCTCGCCGGCTGATGCGGTCACGCCGGCCGCGATTGCCTCGGTGAGCTAACGGCTGCGCTTCAACGCGGGGCGCGCGGAATTCGCCAGTATGCGGAGCGGCTGGCAAAAGCTCGTCTCCCGGAGGGGCAGGCTCTTGCTGGCCGTCGCTGTCGTCGTGGCAGGAAGCTCGCTACATGTACTGCGGCCTGCGAGCCTCGCAGCTCGAGGTTGTCAACGTCAACCGCTGCAGTGCATGGGCCGCCGACAGCGGAAGGTCCCGCGTCAAATGGGGCTTGCTCGAGTGACTGCCTTTGTCAGGCGGGCCGAGGTACATGTGTACAGTACGGGGCGTCTTAGAGAGCCACCTGATATATCCGATTTTGACGGGGTTTGCGATTTGATAGGACAGCTCCCCGTAGCAGAGAAACACAATGTATTGATTTAATTTAGAATGTGGTCCACATTCATTACTCTTTTGGATAGCAGCCCTGTATGCCTCCAACAGTTAGCGAGGACCTTCTTCGGTATCGGTGCCCGCATGCGCCGAAGGTCTCTGTAGTCGATAGCAATGCTGCGCAGCTCTCTCTCTCGCCTTAGAATGCGACTGATGGTGCTTTTCCCGGGCATCGCTGGCAGGTTGAACGTTTCTTGGCACCACGCCGCTAACTGCATGCACTGCAGGCTCGGGTCCTTCTTGTGCTGGTCACACAGCTGCAGTTGCTGCGCCTTTGTGAGGGTGACTTGGGGCATCTTGAAATTGCGGAATGACACGGAGGCTTTGGAATGAGGCTGCGGGTGTGTTCCCGCCTCCTTTCAATTTTTTCAAACGGTTTTGACTTTGTGTTTGTATGGTAGTCCCCCGCGTGAATAGCCAATCAGAAGAAGCCAAAATGTCACTCCTGTCAGTATGTTGGCCTCTATCTTTGAATAATTAATGCGTATAGGAGATAGCAGGTCATAAATTATAAGGTGGCTCTCTAAGACGCCCCGTACTGTACCTCGGGGACACGGGACGTGTCACGAGCTGCCTAGCGCTTCGCAGTAAGCACTTGAGGAGGTGCCGACCACCAAGGCGCCGGCCAAGTGGTCCAGGAAGCACCGCGTTTGCAGTGTCCCCGCGCATGGGTATTACATGTACAATAGCCAACGCAACTCAGCGGTGAGCAGGCTGGAACAGGAGAGATTCCCCGCCAGTTCCAATGCTACAGGCGGCCCGCCATGCTCGACTCGACGTTGAAGTAGCCAAATTCTCCGTGATCAAGGCGATTGCCTGCGCCGCTGCCGCCGCGGTCACGTTATCGTGAACGCCGACATAGGGCGAGCTCGTGCGCATGCGGACAGGAGGATGGGGCGGCCGAGCGGAGACCCGACGGTGTTTAGATGAACCCGTGATTGCCGGCTTCGACTCGAACTTCGAGGGCCTCGAATCGAGGCTGTACATGTACGAGCTGCTGCTGCGGGCCTTCACTTCAAGCTGGCGCGGCCCGTCTTTCGCCTGGACGCACTCATGCTCGGATCGCGCCCGCAGGCACCGTCGCAAGATATGTGGGGCCGCCAAAGCCGGGCGAGCTCTGGCCGTGAGCATTTGGGCGTGTGCCGAGTGTGCGTGCAGGTGAGGCAAATCTGCGCGACGCCGAGCATGACGACGCCCCATCCCCCCGGCTTCGTTAGTCGCGCCCCCGAGTGTAACGCCATCGGGTTGCTACACACGCCACATTCCGGAAGCCGATGTGCTTGAAAACTGGAGCCATTCCGCGTTCGATTCGGGGGTCGACAAGGTCTTGGTTGCATCGTGTTTTGGAATGTGGTGCCATTTTCGCTAGAAGTGAGTTTACTCCAGCCGCGAGGCTTACCAAGCCAGTTCAAGGCTGTCTTGAAGTCTTGAAGCCCAAGGTCTCCTGGTCTTGAAGTCCAAGGTCTCCTTTGGCCCATAGCGCCCCACTTTACGACTCCTTATACTCGTGTGAAATGAGCTCAGCGTTATGGCTGCCGGGGTCGCCCAACACAGCGTGAAGCGTTGGTAGCGACGTCGGGTCACACACGTATCAATTGATGCTGGCATGTCTACATGGCGTCGGTCCTCACACCACAACGGAAAACACAAAAACATCGCGGCAGATTGAGCTTCTACTTAAGAAGACTGCAGCCTCTGGCAGCGGGCTGCCAGCACGGACGTCTCGTCAGTCGCGAAGTCGCTACACGGTCCAGAAGACGCCACGTAGCCTTGTTCGGCTACAGAACATACACCAATAGTTGTGGTCCACAAGTTGTAGACCACAACTGCCCGCGCCGAGGCAGAGTTCCATGTTCGTCGCCGGGGATCTGGTGAGGCGGAATCCAGCAGTGTCGAGACATTTGGATAGGGGAAAAGATCTCGAAGTTGCGACGACTGGATCGAAGAGATCTGTGCGGCAAGCGCTACACTTCCATCCGACACGCAATGGCTGCTGCGTGAGCAGGCGCGCAGATTTTGGCCTCCTGGTACCGTAGAAATTAATAGCCGCAGCGCGGCGTCGTACATGTAGCATTTGTCATCAGAAATCCACGCAGCATTCTCGCGGGCACCGGTACTGTACAGTACTGCTGCACTGCAGCCTGCAGTGTGCAGATACTGTACAGGACTGGAGCGTACAGCCCACGCTTCGTTTCGGAGCTCGGCCTTGCCGCTGCCGGAGCCCTGCAATTGAGAAGCTACATACAGAAATCTGCCTAAATACCGAACGGGTATACAATACATAACCTCATATAACTAATACTTCAAGGTCCAACGACTGGTCGAACGGAGATGGGCAAAGGTACTGATGTAAAAATCCAGGATACCTTTGTTTGGCCAGAGGTACTAAGCTGTGCAGTTGAAAATTGGCGCGCTTTTGATTGCCTGTGCGGTCTTCTATACCTTTCCACTTTCACATTTTCAGTCAATGGACCATGGAATAATCTACTTCATCAAAAGGTATGTGCTTTTTGAAAAGATGATGCATGCACTAGATCAACTAGGAGAGGGAGCAGATAGTCCTTACAAATTAGAGCTACTAACCGCACTGATGTGGTGCGAACACGTTTGGTCAAAGGTCAGCGCTGAAACAATTCAGCACTTCTGGCTTCGCTTGGGCTTGATTAACAAAGCAAGCCTCAAAGTCCTTCTAAACTAAACTAATTCAGTACAGCCTTTTTTATGGTAACGCTGAGATCACTTTATAAACCTAGAGCCCTTATATATATCAGGCGTTCGGTACTCAGGCAGAGTTCTGTACCGGCTGGGATCGCGGCGGGGAATCAAGTTGTCACATGTGACGAGGCGGCTGCGGTCGAAGACTCGCCTTCTTTTTATTTTGCAAAGACGCGGCCAGCATGCGGCCCGCAATGCGGACAAAGCAAAAGATGCCGCGAGGGGCCAAGCAGCGACGCTCCTTCCTTCCTTAGCTGAGCTGAGCAACGCGGCGCGCATCTCCTGGACTCCAGGCTGGAGGCTCCAGCCTGGAGCCCAGGAATCGCACACAGCCGAGTGCTCCCGCGTGTTTTGAAGATGTGCTGCCAGGTAAACGCGTTGCGCAAAGGTCTCGACCTCGTTTCGGTGTGCCCATTGGACACTGCCCAGTGCCCAGTGTGGTGTGACACCACGTACACTGTACGGGTCCCGTAACGAGCCCAGTGGGCTCAGCCCACTGTACGCGCCGCCCGATCCTCTCGGTCAATGAAATGAACTGCCTCCAAGGCCTCAAGGAAACAGTGTCCGTGCGATCTCCAACCAAGCCGAGACGTTGCATGAGCGTTCACTGAGCACCTATCAGTACGAGACGCACAGGTTCGGGATTTGTTCGTATTAATACATGTATACTAAAGTTCATCGCTTACGGTTAAGTTGATTCCTCGAATTCGAGACAGCTCATGGGTCAGCCCGGATACAGAAGGCTCTCGCCCAAACAAAGAGATTCCCCGGTATTCGTCCTCACGATACGCCTGCACTTCATGTGCGTACTACATGCACATTCGAAGACAAGAAATGCAGCGTGAAGCCTCTTGATTTCTTGACCTTCCGAAGCGTCGTACAGACACCACGCCCACTTCCGACACATGGATACAGGCATTAATTTTTGAAGGCAAATGTATTAGCGCAAGTGATCAAATTCAAGGATCCTACACTTGCAGTGTCGAAAGTCGAATAATGACTTCACCTACGTTAACATCTTGTCCGTAGCTGCAGCTCGTTCCACTTTTAGGCTTGTCCTTGGGGTCCAGGCAGCAGATTCCAGTATGGCGAAAACAGTTCTTGATCGTGTCCTTGCTTGTTAGCTCACGCCAGATCTCGTCGCTCCAGCGCATAGCTTGGAGCTGGTCGATAGCATAGGGGTCTTGCTTGATGGTGGTGGGCTCGCGCAACTTGTCGTAGACCCAGCGGAGTTGCTTCTACTTGTAGGCCATCTTGAATGACGCGATGATGCCCGCATCCATCGGCTGAAGGTATGCTGTCGTGTTCGGCGGGAGGTGCTGCACGGTCACATTTGTTAGAGCGAGGTCGCCGACATTGTGGGAGGAAGCGTTATCGAGCAGTAGCAGGATAAAACGGCCGGCAGCGCGCATTTGCTGGTCGACACCGCGTAGCCATTCCTGGAAGATGACACGGGTCATCCAGGCCTTCTTGTTCGCCTTGTAGTTGAAGCCGAGATCTTTGGCAGAGTACTTGTTGAAACAGCGCGGTTTCTTGGCGTGGCCAAGATAGAGAATAGGTAGGGCGTCTGTACCGTCAGCATTTGCAGTCATCACAAGCGTGATCCTTGTCTTCTTTTTCTTCACACCGCGCATCTTCTTGGTGCAAATTGAGCGCGTCGGGGCCATAGCGTAGCATAAGCCTGTTTCATCCATATTATAAATATCATGGGGTGAAAACAACTCTGTTACCTTTTGTATCTCTTGCAGACCTTTTCGAACGGCGTCCATGTCGACGGATGCCGCTTCGCCATGTCGAACTCGGTGCCGCAGCTTGTGTCGGCGCATGAACGCTGTCAGCCAGCCGTTGGAGAAGTTCAGGTCCCAAGCGTCGCACACCTGTCCTTGCAGCTCTCGAGCCTTCATGGTAATCAGCTCCCGTGATAGACAAATATTGCGGCTCTCTAGATCGAATATCCATGCAGCAAGGCGCTTCTCCAGTTGAGGGGAGGTCACCTGCGTGGGCTTGCGCTGGTCGTCGTCGCCGTACGTGTTGTGCATGATGGTCTCCGCGTTCTTCAAGATGTCACTGATCGTGTTTCGGGCAGGTATGGAGCGCAGCTTGAGCTTCTTGGCCACCCACGCAGCCAACGCGGCTTGTGTCATGGCCGGGCAGGCTTCGTGCATCTGTATGACAGCTCTCTTGTGGCCAATGGTGAGCCAGCGCCCCATGGCTGTGTTGCTTGCGGGGCGCGTTCTAAAGTGAGCGCCAAAAGCTGCAAGTACTACGCGAAGAGGCCTCAGAGCCTACCATTTTCCCGCGCTACGATACCTCTATAAAAATATTTTTAGCTTGGTATAAAACCCATACAGGTTATAGGCGGACACCCGTGTCGGAAGTGACCGTGCTGACTGTAATACTAATAGGGTGGTGGACCATCTATCAGATTAGGCGGGCTTCTCTTCCTGATTGGCCAATCCGAAAATCCAGTCCCAAGTGTGCAGGCTTCACGTGTCCACTGCAGCATTAGGCTTGTCCAAAATGACGCAGCGAGAGGTTCTTCCGCCATGCTGCCACGCGCTCACGCCCGGCCGCAAGCGCAGCCCCAAGGTGCGTCTAGCAGCTCCCTTCCACGCAGCACCACCATTAACCTCCTCCCCTTTGTCTCTCGCTCTCTTCCGCAGACGGAATTCGCTTCGGAGCTGGCGAAATTCGGCGTCTCGACCAAAGCGGACGGCGTGCAGCGACTCGCCAGCGACCTCAGCGCTGCGCGCGTTGCCCTACAGCTGGAAGGCGATGTCCCTGTGGCATCCTCCGTCTTCCAGTCGCCCGACGACATCCCGAACTACACGCAGAAGCTCGCCGCCTACCTGTCGCTCGTCAAGGGATTCACGGAATCGCGACAGAGCAATGCAGACACTACGCTGCAGGCGTCGGTACCGGTAACCGATGCACCGGTTGGTGCTGCTTTACGCCAGCCGCTGGTGGAGGGCAGTGCGGAGGCCGACAGAGTCGTGGAGGGCCCCCACGGAGAAGGAAATGCCTCGGCCAGGGACTGCAGCGGGTGTCTCAACTTCTGCCGGTGGCAGGACGCACTCACTGGGCAGACCGTATACGCTACGAGTGCGAGGCAAGAGTACGCGCATGTGCTGCTGGCTGCAGGCATCTTGATGATGACGGACGCCAGAGACAAAGTGGACGCGATTCTGTCCGAGAGACTGTCGGAGCTCGACGAGACGCAGCTCAAGCTCGCGCATCAGCTGCTGCTGCACGCCGCTGGCGTGCTGGACGCGTGTCTTGAGTCGATGAACGTCGCTCCCCGCTCCATCGGCGCTGAGTTTGCGGACCTCGGTGCACAGACAGAGACGAGGGTAGAGGCCCACGACTCTGCCGACGACGTGGTTGAGTCTGTGCCAGACGACGACATGATGGCCAAGTGGCGCGAAGAGCAGCGTCAGGCCCAGCAACTTACGCTGCAGACAGTAGCACCCGACTCGACAGCGGCGGCCTATGCGAAATCTCCAGCGACGGGCCTGGCGATGCTGAAGCGCGTTCCAGATCTCGCTGACGGACGCTTCCCGCAGTTGCTGGCGTGGATTGCACTCGCTGAGGCGCAGGAGCTCGTGGTTCTGCGTGGCGTCACTCGAGAGACCGTCGACTTTACTCTAATGGCGAAGCTATCCATGGACATTTCTGCGAGATACAAAGGTACGACTTCAGCTATTCTCACTTATGGGTCGGATTTCTCAGTGTTGACTGCGTATGGACTTGCTCAGAATGCCAGACCATTGCGTCCAGGCTACTACTGCCTTACTCGACTTCGACGACGGCCGAGCGTATTCGCCTGTATTGCGCTTACAAAGAGCCCTATTACCAAGCCACCTCGGCGTATTTCCAGGGTGCCGCGTGCATGTTTCAAGAAGATGCTCGGAACTGCGTGCAGGCCGTGGCCAACTTCAAGAAGGCGGCAGCGCTCTTCGAAGGAGTGGTGCCACTCGAGAAGAGCTACGAGTCGAAGATTGCAGCGGACAAACACGAAAAGCAGCGCGTGACCCTGCTAGCAGCCGTGTTTCTCAGGTCACAGCAGATCATCAGTCGAGATCTGGACATCGTCTCCCACCGCAACGACAGCGTCTACTACGAGCCGGTAAGCAAAGAGTGTGCCGTCCTGGTTGAGTCTTGGGTCCCGGGGTTCCTCATTTATCGTGATATTTCTGCTATTTGTCTGCCTCAGATTCCTGCGCCTGAAGCTGCGTGCAATGCGTTGAGTCTCGTCAAACCGACAACATTTCCGACGGTAACCACGAGTGACCTGTGGCGCGATGGCGAGGTAGCAAACTGTCTGAAGCCCGCTACTGCTGGTTCATCGGGGGGCGTCGCTGGGAGTCAGCAACAACAACAAACGCAAAGCAATCGGCCTCGTGAAGGATGTTGCTCAAGCTGCACAATTTCATAATGTGGACAGACGTACTGCTGCTATTAGCGACATCCCATAGTTAACCAGCCATGGCCAAGTCAAACTTGGTAGGTTGTGTACACTTTGAATTGAAGCTCAAAAGCTAGATGACAACGATACTAAACGTGGTTATTAACTTGCGTTAATCCTACATTTTCACTTCACTTCAACGTGTTTTTACAGCAACGTCAACGAGTGCGAATTGATTCGCTTAACCGCGCAGAGCTCTCGTTCCCCCCTTGACCAACGCTGCAGCCTGCTTGGCTGCGGACGTCACACTGCCGTCGGTCGCGTACATCAGGTGGGCCATCATGTTGAAGCCAGCGGCGCAGACCGGATCGCCCGTGTTGCAGAACTCGATGGCCTTCGAGCCGTACGTTGAGCTGGAGCTCTTGATGGTCTGGCCCATGAGCTTCAACGGGTTGCCGAACGTTACAATGGCCTTAATACGTGGGGCCAAGGTTTCCGGAATGGTTTTACCGGAGCCGAGCATCGTCTTGATGCCGATGGAGATGTCCGTGACACTAGCGCCCTGCGAGTAGCCGCCGAGCACGAAGACCGTGTTGGGGCACTCCTGAGCCACCGACACGACGTGGTTGGTCATGTCGGTAGCACCCGGGCCGGCGCTGGTCTGATCGTAGGCAGCGAGGTACTTGACCGCGTAGGACGAGACGCTCATGCCGCCGAGGTTGGATGTGATGCCCTTGACAAGGGGCTGGCCACAGATGCCAAGGCCCGCCATCTCTCCACTACCGCGTGCAAACACGACGTGGACGTCGGAGCATTCGGCGTTGGCAACGTTCGTGGGGGTGGCGAGCAGCATGAGCAGAGATCCGAGGAAGGTGGAGAACTTCATGGCTGGCCGTGAGGAGCTATTGAGCGGTCGATGTGAGGCTTGAGCGAAACGTGGTCAAATGAGGAATAACAGATCTTTACTCTCTCGAGGCGGATTGATCCTCTGAAGCTTACACGCTAGAGTCAAGGCGTATTGGGCATGTATGTGGGGTTATGCACTTCGCTGTTCGCAAGCAGGCCTTGGTTCAGGATACAGTAGGGATTTGTTATTGACACCCTCACGTTGAAGTGTGTCTAAGGATCGGCTGTTTTCCAGGAGCACTTCAGCGCGATGAGGCAGCCATGTTGGTTGTTCTCGTTCTCATGGGTTTCGGACGTAAGGAGCTGACTCAAGCAGGACCACCTGTGGACGACAAGGCAGCTAAACTTTGCGCTTGTAGAAGCGAGATCGACGCTTTTGTGGTTGATACGATCGGTAGGACAAGAGGCGGAGAAAGCCCAAGCATTCAAGCACTATCTCAGCTGAAATAGCCCCGTACGAAAACGATCTACATGCGAGTCAGGGTACTGAGCTGCCTCCGTGTGGCGATGTCTTAGCATCCTCCGCAACAAGATGGTTAACAGCCTCTGCGAGGGCCAACGGCATTGCTGCATGCAGGCAGTCACGTTGTTCATTGCGCATTTCGATCCCGATGCATCCTATCAGAGACTTCGAACGATCTTGATGATCACGGGCAGAAGTAATCCCACCGCCGGCCTGAAAAGTCCGTGACTACAGTGACCGATGGTCAGAAGTAGGAAGGTTTGTTTCACGTCGGCATGACACTTACAGCGGAGAGAGCCGTCGTGTGATCTCCGAATAGTTCAGCTCCGCGCTGTTGAGGGTTCCTTTCAATCCGCTCGTAGCTGCCCTGCTAGAAATAAGCTAGTGCCAGATCGTAGAACAAGGAGCTCGATCCACGAACTCGTTGGCGCGGACAGTCAGCTGGTAGGTTCCTGTACCTCCGCCCAAGTGAACCGACAGGAACAAGGCACTTAGCAAGCCGCTTGTTGTCACTGACAGTGACTCGGATCATTGGCCTCGGAAAACCGTCCATTCGGTAGTCGACAAGGTCCTCACTTTGCGTTTTTCGCTGTACTACACACTCAAAACAACACCGCAAGACCTCCCAACAGCCAGTATGAAGCTCGCTACTCCGCTCTCTACGCTCTTCGGATCCTTCGTCGTACTTCTTGCCGCCCCCGCCAACCTCGTCAACGCCGATTGCTCTGATGTCCACGTTGTCTTCGCCTGTGGTAGTGGTGAATTGGCAGGGCTCGGTATCTGCTGTGAGCCGCTCGTAAGCGGCATCACCTCTGACCTCTCTGGCATGAGTGTCTCGTCCTACGCAGTCGACTACCTCGCTTCATACGACCAGACCAGCGCCGGCCCGGGCGCCACCGACATGACCGACCACGTCGTGTCGGTCGCGGCCGAGTGTCCGGACACCGTGTTCGTGCTCGGTGGCTATTCGCAAGGTGCGAGCGTCACGGACATCGCCATTGGCATCAAGACGGTGCTCGGCACTGGCAGCGTCATCCCGGACACTCTGTCGTCGCGCATCAAGGCCATCGTGACGTTCGGTAACCCGCTCGAGCTCACAGGCGAAAGCATCTCGAGCACCAGCTCCACGTACGGGTCCAAGGCTATCGAGTTTTGCAACACTGGGGACCCGGTGTGCGGCAATGGCGCCAACGTGCTGGCTCACTTGACGTACGCGACCGATGGCAGCGTAACTACTGCTGCGCAAAAGGCCGCAGCGTTGGTGAAAGCGGGCACGAGGGCGCTGCGTGCGTAGGCGCTAGGCTAGCAACTCGCAGGCTACCGGGTTTGATCGCCATACCGCCGCATATATGTCGAAGTTAGTACTGTAGTGTGTGTGTCTGCTGAAGCTACCCATCATGACAAATCAAATCTGTGTTCTTACCAGTACACTGTACTGTAACCAGAAAAAGTTATGTTTTGAATACTTCCGTTGAATAAAAAGATGCAGGTATGGCGTCAACTGACTCATTAACGCGCGCCTCGTAGTGTTAGCTTCCTCCTTGGTAGTTCTTGCTAAAACGTGCTGGTAGTGTGTTACATGTATAAGGCGGAGACGCGTTTGTGGCTCTTGTAGGCGACTAGATTGTACCAGTATTAGGCATGAAATGACACTGCGGCCACAATATACCTAAAACTCGTTGTCGATACAAACACTTTAATTTTTTAGGGGAAATTCCAAAATACGTCCGTTTTATTAAAGTAATTCCGTAATGCGTCCGTGCCGTATAAATATGTACCGTAGTCACCCTTATTATTGGGACGTGTACGTTTGGCACACACTCGCACTCAGACCAAGCCCATGCCGTAGAAGCGGCCGCCGTGGATCTTCGGCGCCATGCCTCTCGAGTCTCCTCCTCACCTTCGCGGCTGCTGCGACGGGCGTGTCCGCTGGCTCCCCGCTGCAAACCGACACGCATACGACTCAGTTCATCATCTACACCATCAACGCCGTGTCGGACAACTCGACCGAGCACCCGGATACCACCACGGGCTTCGTGTCGGCGCTCACGCTCAACAGCGACGGCACGCTCAAGCTGTTCAACACGCTCGAGACGCACGGCGGATCCCCACGAACATCTCGCTGAGCCCCGACGCGGACTTCCTAGTGGTCTCCAACTATGCCGGCAGCCTCTCCATGTTCCCGCTGAACGCCGACGGCTCGTAAAGCGATCCTGGATTCGCATCGCAAATCGCCGAAAGCCATGGAATGAGCTTGGAGTAGCTCGTCAAGCCACTTTCAACAGATAATGCCTTGAAATGCGCAACTGCGGTGTGTGCCTGTTTGTACCCAACACGGACTCCATGGTCTTCACGAGCGCGCGATATGACGTGTTGGGGCTTCAAATCGGTTTCATAGCGTGCGGCTTCTTCTGCTACTTTTAATAGCCAGTTTCCTTTCACTTGGGGCAAGCTTGCAACCGCGCAGGAATGCTCCAGTTGGACCGACGAGACGCGTACCACACAAGCAGAGTCGATACGCGCGTTAATAAAATACGCGCACGTGGCATCCTTGCACACCACCTTCATCTTCTCCTTGTTGTTCTGTGCGTAGCATGGTGAACGACAGTCGCGAACGAACAGCTCCGCTACCGCCAGCTTAAAATCCGCCTTACTCAAGAAGCGCTGTTGTTTCTCCATCGAAGAACTCAAAGTGTCGCTCCGAAACCATTTTGGTAGGCTCATCGGTATAAATAGATTGGTAGTTGCGTTTTGGCTACATGGTACATAATGGCTATGCAAACCAAAAGGATACACGTCCTAATAATAAGGGTGACTACGGTACATATTTATACGGCACGGACGCATTACGGAATTACTTTAATAAAACGGACGTATTTTGGAATTTCCCCAATTTTTTAAGGCCGTAATTGAAGCGGTCAGGACACAAATTGTCATTTACCTTCCTTACGATGGTAAGGTATATATTAGATTACTTAGCTGAGCTTGAATTGTAATGATCTGCATGTGCAAGAGCAGCACACTACCACATCATCAGTTGTCCGCACGTAGAAAGCCCAAGTCGTCGTCTACATACTTACCGGTTGCGCAAGCTCCTGTTCCGGCACGCCTCAGCCAACCACTTCATGTTTAGGACCGAGCGCCATGAGGGCGCCCTCGGGTAGATGGATAGCAGCAAACAGACAAAGACATCAATTCAGTTTCCATTTTACTCGCAACACAACAAGCACCACCACAGAACCTTACACTTGGTAGCACTTGCGAAGCCGACGCACGCTTCAGTCCAGTTCCAGTTCCAGTTCCAGTCCTCGTTCCAGTTCCAGTTCCGCCACGCGTTGCCGGTGTGCACGCCATCCAGCCTCGTCCGTCCCGCGCTGCCGTTGCGTACGCCGTCTTCCTTCGTTCGTCGGTGCGCTGCACTGTACCCCTCGCTGTTCAACTTCTCCGGGTACGCCGCGTGCGTAACCTCGTCCGCAGCTTCATTCCACTCGTCGCCAACGGGACCTCCATTTTCGCCCGGCTCGCTCCTTTTCTTTCTGGGGGAGGAGTGGCGACGCGCATTGTCACACGTCACTTCGTGTCGACATCTCATTGGTGCAACCAGCCTAATCACGTCCGCGTGTCCATACGCGACACCCACCTCGACCTTCCGCTTGTCGCCTCGGCTGTCACTTGCAAACAGTGCGCAGCCGAGTGTAACATCTGCGTCGGTGGCCGCTACGGGTCTCGTAGTAGGAGTCTTTGTGCTCCGAGGCGGGCTCGAGCTAGCGCCGGACGGAATTGCACCAGTTGCTTCCTTCGGGACACTGGAGCAAGTGGTTGGTACTTGTCGGAAACAGAGCTTCAGGTCGAGCTTCTGTGACTTCGTTGGGGCTTACAGACATTGTCGGAAGCAGCGCTCCAGGGAGTGCCTGCGACTTCAAACTTTGATTGATTTGGCTGAGGAGCTTGCGCGCCCCAGCCATCTATTGTCGACGTGTCTAGCGTAGGCGCAAACATGGATGAAGCAGCGATGCAGCACGCGGACAGCGTGCAGCAGATGTTTGCCTCGCTCGCGGCGATGATGCGCGAGCAGCAGCAGTTCATGGCACAGACGGCCGAGCTGCAGCGCCAGATGGCGGCGACACTGCAACAGCAACAGCAGCAGCAATCCACCTCGCAGCAGCAGCAGTCGTCGATGGCTGACTCTTCGTCGCCAGACACGCGCGAGTACCGGGCCGAGGGCATCACCATGCCGAAGTTCTCCGGCACCAAGGACGACGACGTCGCGGACTACCTCTTCAGCGCCAAGCTCTACTTTGAGTCGAAGAACATCAAGTACGGCGCCGACTCGCCACAGCAGCGCCCCTTGTCGCTCTTGGTAGCCAACTTGAAGGGGCCAGCAGCGGCTTGGTACCGCGAATACGTCTCCCACGACGGGAACTTCCTGCACTCGGTCACGCAATTCGAGAAGCTGCTGGCCAGCGAGTTCACGACTCCCGATCGGCAAGAGCACCTGCGTGACCAGCTTCTACGCCTGCGCCAGAACAACTTCACCTGTCTTGAAGATTACGTGTCGGCCTTCCGGCACATCATCTGCAAGGTGGAAGACATGTCAGACATTGACAAGGTCATGCATTTTCAGAAGGGGTTGGTCGTGGAGATCGGGCAAGAGGTCAAGCTGCGCCAGTTCCGAAACACGACGGATGCGATTTCATTTGCACTGATGTACGACCGAACGCATGCTGTAGGATCGCGCCGAACCCATGCGAACCGCGGAGGCCAAGGTGGCCAACGCCTTCAACAGTCGTCACAGCACATCGAGGAGCCGACGCCGATGGAGATTGGGAGCTCGCGCTTCGTTTCTCGTGACAAGTGTCTGCGCAGTAATCTGTGCTTCTACTGCAAAGAACCCGGGCATCGCCTGGCAACATGTCCAAAGAGGCCGGCGCGCAACAACCCCCGTGGTGGGTCTCGTCCTACACAAGGGCGCGGGTCATTCCGTGCTAACCAAGGCTCCTTCCGCCGTATTGTAGAGGACGACGTATCGGACGATGATGAAGACGACTACGCAGACAGTCGTGGCGACCAAGTCGAGGTCATTGACAGCTTGCAGTTGAACATGGTGTCCATCGCCGCCGAGCCGTTACCCAATCGTGAACTGTTGCGATTCGAGGGGGCGATGAACGGGCAGGCGGTGCGAAACTTGATCGACAGTGGTGCCGAGCGCAACATTGTGCGCCCTGGCCTCGCCCAAAACTGCGTTGAGTCCACCAAGGTCACGGCGGAGCGCTTTGACGGGACGACAACACCGGCTCGTACGGCACAACAATGTTTGGAGACTATCAGCTTTGATGGCAGAGACTTCAAAGGAGTATCTCTCATTGAATGGGAGGTGTCGACGAATCAAGACGTGATCCTCGGTCTTCCATGGCTGGTGCAGTTCAACCCGGCTATCAACTGGCAAACCGGAGTGATGCGGTTCCCCAACCAGCGCGTAATGCACGACTTCAGTTCAGTGAACGACAGCCTCGAGGTAGCGGGACCGACAGTGGCTTCTGTGGAAGTGAATTCAGAGTTTCTTCAGCACCCGCTGCCCCCGAACCTACGCCAGCAGCTCGACGATCATGTGAAGGCAGGCTACTTCAGTATGCCTTTGGGGCCCAGCTCGATAACAGCGCTGAGATGTCAGCCGTTGCCACGCATCTTTGACAACGAAGGCGATGACGACACAGAGGCATCATCGTTGTGTGTCCTCTCGGCGGCAGAGTTTGAGACAAAGGTGAAGGCCGACGAGTACGCCGAGCTGTATAATGTCACTGTGAAGACGTCGCCCATGGTGAAATCCGTGCCGTCACAGCTTCAAGCAGTACTCGACGAATTCGAAGATGTATTTCCGTCAGAGTTGCCGCCTGGGTTACCACCAAGCCGCTCCATGGAGCACGAAGTGATCTTGAAACCAGGTGCGATGCCCAGCAACCGCGCTCCCTTCTGTCTCTCGAAGGTTGAGCAAGAGGCATTGGACATTTTTGTGGCCGACCTGCTGAAGAAGAACTGGATCGAAGTGTCGGACTCTCCATGGGTATCAAACATCTTCGGCGTGCCCAAAAAGGATCCCGCGACTGGCAAATTCCCATCCCGCTTGGAGTGGCTACATTCGAACAATCTGCACATGCCGATTCGATGGGTCATTGACTATCGCTTGGTGAATGCAGCCTCGGAGGTCGCCAAGATACCGCTGCCGCACATCGAACAGCTCTTCGATCGCATGGTGAGAGCAGTGATCTTCTCGATTCTCGACCTCGCCAGTGGATATCACCAGATGCGCATGTCTCCGACGTCCAAGCAGTACACGGCATTCAGGACAAACCATGAGATATATCATTGGAACGTGGCACCTATGGGCCTGGCCGGCATGCCAGGCACGTGGACACGCCTGACGCGCAAGCTCTTGAGCCATCTTCTGTTCGTGGTCGTATATCTGGACGACATCTGCATCTTCTCGCGGTCGATGACCGACCACATCGAGCACGTACGGCAAGTCTGTGAAATCCTTCGCGCTAACAAGCTTTACGCTCGTCCTGACAAGTGCGACTTCGCTCAAACTTCGGTCGACTTCCTTGGCCACACCATTTCTGCCGATGGCTTGCACGTGGACGCTCGCAAGACTCGAGCCATCGCCGAGTGGACAGAGCCTAGCAACCTCAAGGATCTACAGCGCTTCTTGGGCCTTGCCGGGTATTATCGTCGCTTCATTCATCGGTTTGCGACGCTGGTACTTCCGCTGAGCTCTTTGGTTAAGAAGGATGTGACGTGGGTATGGGATGACGACCAGCGCCAGGCTTTCAATGCCATCAAGCTTGCGCTCCAGCACGCACCAGTACTACGTCTGCCAGACTTCGACAAGCCGTTCATCGTGACAACCGATGCTAGTCACGCGTGCATTGGTGGAGTGCTCTCTCAGCTGCATGGCGGCCATGATCTCCCCGTGGCATTTTTCAGCAAGAAGCTTGGTCCGCATGAGCTGAACTGGCCTGTTCACGAGAAGGAACTCTTTGCGATCAAACAAGCGCTCACGCGTTGGCGCCATTACCTCCATGGAGTCTCGTTTGAAGTGTACACGGATAACTCGGCGTGCAAGTGGTTTCTCCAGCATCCCCGCCTGTCTGGTCGCCTGGCTCGCTGGCTGGACTTCTTTGCGTCCTTCCAGTTCACGCTGCATCATCGTCCAGGTGCTTTGAATGTCGTCGCCGACGCATTATCGCGCCCCCCTGGTGCTTCTTCAAGTCTGGGGGAAGAGCCGAAAGCTGGTGAAACCAAGCCCGAGCAGCTGGCAGTGTGTACGGCGTGTTTGACGTCGCCGACATGCACGAACATTCGCGACGTGTCGTCGCGCCGTACCAAGGCTACGGAGAAGCTCCAAAGCATACCGACTCGCGATCAAGCCGTGATGCTTGCCGTCAAACAGCCAGCCACAAAGGCGCTTGGAGTTGGCACAGCACAATGGCGCATAAGATTGAATGCAGCTTCGATGGAGGACAGCACGGTGATAAGCTCACTCCAACTGGACAACCAAACGAAGCGGGCATTTCAGAAGGCGTACGGCAAAGATCCAGTCTTCAAACCGCTGTGGAAGTCCGGTCGTTCATCGGAAGAGTACGAAGTCATTCGTGGGCTGGTCTATTTGAAGGGCAACGACAGCCTACGTCGCCTCTGTGTGCCAAACAACAGGAAACTGCGGCTCGACGTCATCTACAACGTGCACGATGCTGCCATCATGGCGCACCCTGGGATTCGACGCACACAGCTTGCTGCAGCTCAGTGGTACTTCTGGCAAAGCATGGGCCTGGATATCAAAGCCTACGTGCAGAGTTGCGAGTCTTGCATGAGGTACAAGTCGAGCACGGGGCGGAAGTCAGGCAAGCTTCAACCAATTCCGTTACCGGCAGCTTGTTGGGATGTGGTCTCGACTGACTTCATCACGCATTTGCCAGTATCCGACGGCTTTGATGCGATCATGGTTGTGGTGGACAAGTTGTCAAAGCATCCAGTCTACATCCCGACGCACACCACAGCGACCGCGGAAGACACTGTCAAGCTGTTCTTCAACCATGTCATCCGGTACTATGGTATCCCATCGACCATCATTTTCCGACCGCGACCCGAAGTTCACGTCGAAGTTCTGGAAAGCACTCGTGCAGCTGATGAAGATCAAGACAGCGATGACGACTGCCCACCGAGCGCAGGCGGACGGCCAAACTGAGCGGCAGAATCGGACTCTCGAGGACTCGTTGCGATGCTCTATCTCGTACCATGGCAACGACTGGAATGAGCACCTGCCCATGATTAAGTATGCCCACGCAACACTGGTGTCCAGCTCGTCAAAGCTGTCGCCCTTCTTCGTCGACACCGGCCGTCAACCGAAGAACCCATTGGATAATGCGGAGAGCGACCAGCCGGTGGCGAGGTCTCGTGTGGAGTACGCGTCTCGATTTGCTCAGCATCGTCAAGAGGTAATCGATTGTGCTCGGAAGAATCTGTTGGATGCGCAAGAGGCTCAAAAGAAGTTCTACGACCGGCGTCGTGCAGCAAACCCATTCAAGGTCGGTGATCTAGCCTTGCTGTCGACGCAGGACCTGAACATCTCGCACGCAACCGCGGAAACGACGCTTCGCTCACGGAAGTTCATCCCGCGCTTCATCGGTCCTTACCCGATCCTGGAACTTCACGGCAACGTCGCGCTACTGGATCTACCGGCCAACTTGAAGCACGTCAGCCCACGATTCAACATCGACAAGCTCAAGGTATACAACAGCAACCCTGATCGCTTCGTCGGCCGTGTGATCCCGAAGTCGACCCCAGTGATTTTCGACGACGATGGCGAGCCACTACATGTTGTCGAAGCTCTGATCAAGAAGCGCATCTTCAACCGCCAACCTGAGTACTTGGTCAAGTGGCACGGACTCCCTCACCATGAGAACTCGTGGGAACGCGAGCGCGACATCAAACACGTCAGCCACTGGCAAGCGCTGCTCAAAGATCTTCGCCAACGGAATCGAGTGGCACGGGCCTAGTGGACTTCTCTTCAACCGAGGTTTCACGGTACTGTTCCTTACATCAACGGTCTACGGTACTACCAACTTCAACTTCGGCGACTTCAACGTTCAAGGTGCCGGGACTCGCTCAAGTCGGGGGGAGTGTATGTGACGAAGCGCCTGTGCTCTTTGCTCAGGTTGCTTGACCGCTCGACCTTGGTCTTCGCTCAGCCCCC
Organism: Phytophthora vignae f. sp. vignae; assembly: GCA_016169955.1. Lineage (NCBI taxonomy): Eukaryota > Oomycota > Peronosporomycetes > Peronosporales > Peronosporaceae > Phytophthora > Phytophthora vignae. Next base: position 392,834 of record JABJUM010000013.1, read on the forward strand.
TTGCACCACTTGGCTCAGCCCTGCTTAGCGCTGCAAGAGTTCCGCTCAGCTCCTTCCACTGAGCGAACACTCCCACTCCACTTCGCTGGGCTTGGCCGCTTGGACTCTTGGCTCAGCGCCGACTTGGGTCGGGCGAGGCGTGTGTTCCTCACTCTGCGATCCCCTTGGCGGTTCTTTCGATCACGGCTACGCTGTGGGCCCAGACTCGCGTCGGCCACACCAGCTGCTGTCGATGTTGAAGGTTTCCGGAGGTGTTCCCAGACGAAACTCGCTCCCCACTTGGCGAGTCCCAGTCCGCACGTGTCCACAGCCCGAAATGCCCCGGGTTTTCTTTAATGAACACAACACCACACACAATAGCCTCTACTTCCTCTCTTTGGTTCCGGCTTAGAACCACAACACCCCTTCTTTCCCGGTCGGCCTGGGTACGGGCCGAGTTCGCCTTTTATTTGTCTGAGCCTGGGCGAGGCTCGTACCAGCTTCTCCTTTCTTCTCTACGAGTCAAGCTACGACCCGGTTGGTTGGAGTTAGTTGGCTCGGTTTGAGCCTAGTCCGAATCCAAGGCACTCACACACACCCTGGGACTTCCCGCGCACCAGGTCCACAATGAACCGATACTAATAATCACACAATGCACCGGGGCACGCCAATGTCCCCAAGCACACAATACAATTATCCTGCCTAAACCTTAGAATGGATCACCTTCCACCCGAAAATATGAAATACACCCGAGGATGTAACAGTAATATGAAATAACCGTACTGCCGTCGCACCGAGGCACGCTGACAACGTTGATATGTTAGGTTGAATTTGTGTGGATGATCGCAAAGACACCTTCCGGCCAAAGACCTCCACCACTTGCGTCCTTCGGGGCAAAACGAGCTCTGTTTAAATTTAACACATGCACAAACTAGGACTCACTAAGTGGGGGCGCGATATCCCCCTGGGTACACTCTGACTGGCTGCGCGAAGAGTGTCGGCTGTATGCTTACCGAGCGCCCTTGAAGTTCCGCCTGAAATCTTTAGTCTCAGCCAATGCGGGGGCTCCATGCTGGCGGGCGACGTCTTGGAGTCGCTGCTGGCCGTTGAGACCCGCTTGAAGTGTCTGCGATCTTGAGCGGGCGCACCCAATGTGGGCTTGATTACGGCCGATTCACCGGATGAGTGTACTGGTCAGTACCACCAACTTCGAAGTCAGTACCACTGTCTGAACTTAAGTCCAGCGACTCTTCACCCGGCACTTCAACTGGCCTTCGACAACTCCGCTCAAGTCCATGCCACTCCGCTCAGGTCCATGGCACTCTGCTCGGCTTCTCGACTCAGGCAATGCCTCCCGACATCACATCCAAGGCTGGGCTCGGACCCATGTCACTCCGCTCAGCTCGACATCTTGGGCGAAGGCTCCATGAGCATGGTGGGTACTCGGATCGCGTTCGACACGACCCCGCTCGGACGCCTGCTCCATGACTCAGCTCGCCACATTGGGCAACAGCTCCGCAACCACGGGAAATGTCAAACTCCAACTCCACTAGACTCCGCCCAGCTCCTCGACTTGAGCGGGGCTCCGATCACCACGCTCGAGGCTCAGCTCGGGCTTCGCGCAACTTCTCTCAACTTTCCAGACTCTGATCAGACTTGGGATGTCTAATGCCAGACATCTCGGGTCCCAGACAGGCATTGCTCAAAGCCGGGGTCTGAGCGAAGCTTCGCCCAGCCTTCGGGTTTCGCTACCTTCGTCGCACGTCTCGTGACCGACAGTTGGTGGTCTAGGTCCATCTCAGCCATGACGTACCTGAAGTCCACTTGATTGATACGGGTCAGCGTCGTTGATTGATACGGGTCAGCTGGACTTTGGGTTCGGTGGAGAAATCCACTGGGCCTCATCACAACCGTCCCTTATGAGTGTCGGGTCCACGGAGGTCATTTCCGACTTGGACCCGGCGCCCATAACCCAGATGACTCGCATCGCCTCTTCCCACAACCGTCCGATCCTGCCGAACTTGTGGAGCGTGGTTCCCGCTCATTTGCGAAATTCCGATCAAGTGCAGAGACCGCGGTGGCAACTTCAGCAGCAACAACTGCTGCGCCTCCGCAGTCACCCGCACATCTTCATCCGCATTCGCCGCTTCCGCTGCTTCGTGCCAAGCATGACAGAGTCGCGGCAGTCCGGCGCGCCGCCTGTGGGCGGCACAAGTCAAGATCCTGCGTCGCAGGGCACTCCCGCGGCGCTCCAGGCCTCGTCTAGCGCGCCACCGGCTACGTCTACCATGCCCGCGTCTTCGGCATCGCTGCAGTCGCTGCTCACAACGTCGTCAACACCGCCTGAGGTGGCACAGGGCGCGCCCGCAGCGTCCACATCCTTCATCTCGCCAGTAACGACTGAAGCCACTCCGTCAGGCGCGACATTGGCGCTACCGAGCGCCACAAGCACGCCCACGGCCAGCGCCACCACGTCTGCGGCTACGTGCACCGCATCGGCGGCTTCCGGCAGCGCTCCGGCATCTTCAGCAGCGACCACAACGGCCCCGGGACTCGCAACGACTACTCCTGCATCTTCAGGCGACGCCACAGCGCTCATGCTTCGTCCAACGCCCGCGGTGCCGTCACCTAGCACGCTGCAGACGGCTCAAGCTACCGTGCAGAGTGCGCCGGTAACGAGCACTATCTCTGGATCACTCCACACTGTCGAAGCTTCGCGCTATCAGGTTCCATCCGGTCAGCGTCTGCCTAACGAGCCGTGCTGTACTCCGTGGCACCAGCTCACTCCCCCTGGGCAAGTCATCGTACCGGCCACGCTCGAAGACCTGCGCGATGGTGCGCTCATGGCGTGTGCCCCGGATGGTCTGAGCTGCTTGATGGACGTCACTCAATTCTCTTCGGCTGAGCTAACGCGCTTGAGCGTGCTCATGGGCCGAGATGCTGCCAGCGACCTGCTACAACTCCTCTCAGGTCCGCCTCCCGACATCACGGATCCCCGGATTAGAGCCGCGCTGGACCGAGAGATGATTCCACTCGCGCAGAGCTTTGGGGTGGACCAGCTCGCGTCTCGAACCTTCCGGACCACTCAGTACCTTCAGCAGGCGGTGCAGTTCATCCAAGCGCTCGAGCGGCAAAGCTCAGGTGGTACCTCCGTTCCTGGTGCTACAAGCACAGACCTGAGAAGCCAATTCCTTGCCCAAGCTCTCAAGCGCCAGAGTGACGCGCATAAGGCCGAGCTGCAGCGTATCCAAGCTGCACACGCAGTGGCGCTTCAGACAGCTGCCGCTGGGGCTTCTGGAGGCCGGCTCACTGATATCACCGCGGCCGCAGAGATCCAGAAGCTCAAGGATGACTTGGACAAGACGTTCAAGCTAGGCTCTCGTTATTGTGCTGACAAGATCCAGGCGGAGGACGACTTGGAGGAAGCGAAGAAGAAAATCGCCTCACTCGAGTCTGAGCTCACAACGTCTCAAGAGCGTATCGCTGATCTTGAAGCGCAGATCCAAGACTCTAGAGCGTTCGACCCTGGAGCTCTCTGTGATTTCTTGTTCCACGGCAGCGCGTTTAAGGGCAACTGGCGTCGGCTGCTCGAGCTTCTGCAGCTCTACCGGACTGGGAAACCGGCTCCTGCCAGCTATCGCACCACGATTCAAGTCTCGGCTCGCGACCTCGACTTCGAAGACTCTGAGCCATACACGTCCCAGGCCGCTCAGTCGAACAGCGCTCAGCTTCCAGCCTCCTCACATTCGGGTTCGACTCAAGCTCTCACCACTCCGACCAGCGCGTCCCTGCCGGCTACTCCTTCGGGCACTCCCCCTATGCTCTCACTCGGCCGGTCGTCTTCATCCGGATCTGGGAAGCAGCGACGCAAGCCGCTCAAGCCCCTGCCACTGGCTAAGGCCCTGGCACCGAGCAGTTCGCGGAAAGCTGGTGGGCTGAAAATCAAGACCAGTGCAGCGCCCAGCTCGTCAGCTGCTCCTGTGACTGTGGACCTGACTCGCTCCGCTTCCAGCACGCCGAAGGCTGTGGCGTCAGTACTCAAGCCATTCGCCAAGCGCATCGCTCTACCTCGCCGCCCGAGCTCCTTCAAGCCTGAGCGCAAGAATGCCAAGAGGGAATCGCCCAACGCTCGCTCGGATCTGGACTCAGCGAAGGCTGTACCGAACCAGTTCAGCTGGGATGGCACGCGGGCTGACGTCCGAGAACTCATGTTGGCTGGCGTAGCGTTCTGGGATGGCACGCGGGCTGACGTCCGAGAACTCATGTTGGCTGGCGTAGCGTTCTGGGATGCGGTGGATGAAGTCCAGAAGGACCAAATGCTCCACGACCAATTTGGTAAGAAGCACCTGATTTACATGCTGGCTTCAGCCATGTACTGGGAGGCCTTGGACGGCACCCCGTGGATGCGATACGTCCCCGACAAGTACTTCGATGCGGCTGCTGTCAAGATCCAAGCCCCGGACATGGTCCGGATCCCGGAGCCTTGGCGCGAGTTGCCCAAGCAGTCAAGCTCGAACGACGCAGATTCTGAGTCGTCTTTCTTGTCGGTGATGTCTTCGGAGGACACTGATGACGATGACGACGACCTGAGCTATCATGGCACTAAAACCAAGGCGCCAAGTTCCATCAGTACCCGCTCTCAGAGCTCTCCTGCTGGCACCAAGCGCCAGCGAAGCTCAACTTCCTCCGGCTGTGGATCAGGGTCCAAGCGTTCGCGCGTGGCTTCTGGGACAACTGGGACTTCGGCTGATCAAGAGCATGACGATACGGAGTCTGGTGAAGCGGGCGTAGACAACGGCGTTATTGAAGCGCCCAAACGAGGAAGCTGGTTCCACTACGGCATCCGCGTTCAGAAGCAGCATCACCAGACCATCGGGTTTCCGGCCTACATGCCGTCCAAGACTGGGATCGAGCAGCTTCACAAGCGCACCGAGTACGCCCAGTATCTGGAACTGCTACGCTCAAACCCTTGGGATGACATGTGGGAAGGTCGCGTGAGCTCGCTCGTGTACCACACGTACGCTGAGCTCACTACCGAGATGTGCGAGGCCATCGTCGTGATTGCTGGTTTCATGAGTGCTTGGCGTCGAGCTTACTGGGAGCGGCTGCACTGGTACCCATTTCCTTCCAAGATTGACTTCGCGCAACTCGCCAAGGATTTGAATTTGCCCGAGCTGGCCAGCGCTTACCGAGAGCGGAAAGACCGTGCCCAAGAGTTCGAGCTGCGCCGCCGTGATCTACTCGACCAGCTCCAGAAAGTCAAGGGCTATTCGGACCGACTCTGGTATGAGCCTGGACTCTGGGTTGTCCCCAAAGACCCGTGTCACTGGATCCTCCGTGACCCGAAACTCAAGATTTCACTGGCCGACCAGCTCTTCACGCTGGACGATCAAGAACCGGTTTGTACTCAGTGGGCGACGTGCCGCTCCGAGACGCAATTCCAGACTCTGGTACCGTCGGAGCTCAAACTCAAGAGCCGAGCCGAGCAAGATGCCAACCCAATCATCCCAGCACCGATGTACGATCACGATACGCTGGAGCAAGTGCTGCACGCTATGGATGCTGCGCAAGAGGAGGAGAGCGAATAGGCGTAGGCAGCAAGCGTTCATCATCATTTCAATTCACCACTCATTTTGACCTTGCTTCTCAATCTCTCTCTCGGAATCTCAGTACTTTGATGCAGGCACACCTCGTCCTCAGTCATTATACTCCACGAGAAACTCCAAACCACTCTCCACGCCACTTAGCGTAGTCATAAATTCACTCAATACAAATGTTCACACATAGAACGTCACAGCAACATACACAGGTTCACAGCTGGGGTACCTCTACTGGGCGTCAGGCTCAGGAGGCTCATCCCCAGCTTGCATTACTTGGAACCGTGCTTTAGCCTTGGCGCTCTTGTTGAACTCGTACAGTAAAGCTCCACAACTTAGCTGGGACATAGGAAGCCACTCAGTGTCGGGATACCCCTTCCATTTGACCAAGTATTCACGGACTCTTCGGGAGGTCCGGGTCCGCTTGACCCAGCGCACATCTTGGATGGCCTCCACTTCGTACACGTTCTGAGCTTCATCAGGTTCTTCAGCATCTTCGGGCAGCAGAGCTGCGTCCAGGTCATCATCCTCAGCAACTTCGATCTCCACAGTAGGCCGTTCAGGGAACAGGGCGCGCGGCTTGAGCCGGCTTATGTGAACCCAGGGGTACAGCTTGTACCCAGTTCCCTCGATCTTCAGCTTACAGCGGAAGTCGTCTGAGGTTTCCAGAATCCGGAACGGACCGTGCCAGAGGTGAGCGAACTTTTTCGTAAGCCCAGGTTGTACGCGAGCCAGGTATAACCACACAGCATCACCAACTTCGAAACCCTTCTTGAGTCTCTCAGACAGCTCAGCCCAGATCTTTGTCTGAGCAGCTGAGCGCTTGACTTTGGCTTCAGCTTGTAGGTCTTTGGCCCAGGCCTGAGCGTACTCGTACTCACGCTGAGTCTTGCGGCGCCACTCGTAGGCAGTCTTCTGATCCAAGCCTGTCGGAGATGGTCCCAGCATGGCCGAAACGGTGCTATGGGGGTCCCAGTCGTGAACCAGGTAGAACGGCGTGTCAAGACGAGTAGCGTCAAAGGACGTGTTCAGAGCCCACATCAACTTCTCCACTTGGTCGTCCCAGTCGCTCTGGTCTGGCTCAGCGACATACGCTCGGATAGCTCGGACCACCGTTTGCACTGAGCGCTCTTGCTGACCGTTTGCCTGAGGTCTGTACGCTAGAGTCGCGCGCTGCCGACTTCCCAGCATCTCACGGAATCTGGCAAACACTTCGCTCATGAAACGTGGATCCCGGTCATGGCGGAGCATAGAGCTTGCACCAAACCTCTGGAACACACACTCCATGTAAGCTTCAGCGACATCTTGAGCTGTGGTCAGACTCATCGGCTTGCACATGATGAAACCCGAAAACGCGCACTGGAATAGGAGCAAGAACACATTTTCACGATCGGACTTGGGTAGATGCGTAACAAAATCCATGGTGACCACTTCAAAAGGCTTAGTCGCCAAAATGTTTCCCGGCGACGGCCCAGGGTTGGGCGGAGCTCCCTTGGCAGTGACACAATCCACACATTCCTTCACATAGCGTTCCACATCTGCATACATTCTCGGCCAGTAGTACTCTTTGCGCAGTCGTTCGAAAGTCCTGGTGATCCCTTGATGACCTCCTTGGAACTCCTCATGACTGAGTTGAAGCAAGTCATCTCTAAGTGCCGTTGGTACAACCAATCTCAGATTTCCAGCCGCGTCCCTGGGCCTTCCCGGAGTAGCTCGACTCAGATAGTATAGGACCCCTCGCGAATCCAGAGTGAACTGGTCCACCACCTTGGCCACGTCTTCAGCTTCAGTAGCAGAAAGGTTCCCCAAGTCTCCGTTTAGATAATCCTTGAGCTTCTTCGTCCAGGGCTCAGCTTCTTGTAGCACTAGGATGCGTCTCCATCGCTCGGCGATTGACGCAGCAGGAGTGGCTGCTTCAGGGGAGTACGCTGGAGTCTGCTCAAGTGGGGTTCCAGCATTCTGGGCTGGGTCGACACCTTGGTCGGAGTCGTCCCTGGCCACTGTAGGCTCAGCGTCCCTGACCCGAGCTTGATTCCTCGTCACTACGAAGATCTTGGCACTGGGCAGTAGGGGTTTGGCTGCATCTTCCAGTCGAATTGGCTCGGCTACCACTTCCACGTCCGTTTGAGTATCAGGCTGCTCAGTTTCAGGTTCAGCAGGCTCAGCGTCGTTCACCTTGATCAACTTCTCCGGGATCCGATTCAGCTGCTTGAGCTGAACCAGTTCAACCGGGTCTTCGATAGTGATGGCACCTTGAGTCACCAGAGTCTTCGTCGTGAGGTAGTCCGCAGCCGCGTTATACTCCCGCTTCACGTGCACCAAGCGTAGTCGCTGGAACTCTGGGCGGAGCGTCTCGAACTCAGCCAGCAGCACCTGCAACCCTGGGCTCAGACACTGGATCAAGCCTTGGGCTTGCTGAATGACAATCCGAGAGTCGCCGACTATCACCAGATCTGAGATACTTCGAGCCTTTGCCATGCGGACGCCTTCGAGCAAACCATGATACTCAGCCTCGTTCACTGTGATGCCCTCGAAATGGAATCCTCGAGCTTCGACCACGTCCCAGGACGGGAGCTTCCACAGAATGCAACCAGAAGCACCTGAGCGATCTGAGAGTTTGGCGGCTCCGTCGAAGCTGAGCAGCCATCCTTCATAGTTCGCTTCCAGCATCTCCAGGCTGATTGGTGGGGCTCGGACAACTCGTCCCTTGTCTGGGATAAGGTTCTCTGCGATCTTGTCCAACCGGTCACGGGGTGTGATCCCGGCTCCCATGATCGCGGCCAAACCATCCTCATCGCGTTCCACCTTGTGCACTTCCAGAGGCCAGGGTGACAAACGTGCAGCCCACTGCTCACAGCGTCCCTCCAACGATCGAGACTTGAACAACCACTTCAGAACAGAATACCGGGTGTAGACCTTCAGCAGCTTACATCCGCTCAGCATCGAGTAGAAGACTCTGAGAACTCGGAGTAATGCCACAACTTCCTTCTCGGCTGGGTGGTACCTGAGTTCCTGATCATGCAGCGTCCTTCCAGTGTATCGCACCGGGAAAATGACCCCGTCGTATTCTTGGCCCAGCACTGCACAGACCGCCCAGGGGTTAGCGTGTAGAATGATCACAAACGGCTTCTCCCTGTCCGGGTGTCTGAGCAGCGGGGTAGAGACAATCTTCTGCTTCAGGATTTCGAACGCCTCCTTAGCTCGGCCGAGGTCACGCCCGGCTTGGATCTGCTCATCCGTCAACTCGTAGAGCACAGATGCTACAACCGGGAGGTCTTCAATAAACTTGTTGTAGTAATTGAGACTCCCCAGGAACGACTGTACTCCTTTCAGCGTCGACGGGAATGGCAGATCCTTGACTCCCTTGGCTATCTTCGGCTTAGCTCGGATTCCTTCTGCTCCAATCTCATGCGAAAGATACGAGATAGACTTCTTGCCAAACTCACTCTTGGGTAGGCTCACCGAGATTCCCCAGTATCTCAGCCGATAAAGCAAACGGTCCAGGACTTCGCACATCTGGTCCCAGGTCTCTGCTCCATACGCGATGTCATCGATGTATGAGCTGCGTCCTAGAACAGGGCTCAGCTGAGGCGGTGCCGGAATGTTTCGTCGGAACACAGTAGTCTCTTCAGACAGGGGCGGGATTTCTTCCTCCTTAGCAGAGTCATCTACTTCAATTCCCAAGAACTCCAGCACGTCCGGATCAACTCGGGCCTCCTCACAGGGCGGGAGGCGCACAAAGCCCCACAGGCAATTATCCAACATTTGCTGGTAGATCAACGGGGCATTCTTGAGACCAAATGGCATACGCTTCCACTGGAAGTGTCCCAGAGGACAGATGAAGGCTGAGATCAGCTTAGCTCGGAGTGTCATCGGCACTGCCCAAAACCCACTGGCCATGTCCAAGCTCAGGAACCACATTGCTTCCTCAAACCCAATCAACAGATCGTCAATCAAAGGCAGAGGGTAATGCGAGAGCTTGATCAGTTGGTTGACCAGTCGGTAGTCGATGCATAGCCGGATATCCACACCGTTCTTCTTCATCACAATCACAATTGGCGAAGCCCAGTCTGAGTGCGAATACTCGATGAGCCCAGTCTCTAGCAGCTTCTTGATCAAAGCGAACACTTTATCGAGCAAGTGTGTCGGAACCTGCCGGGACCTCTGAGCAATGGGTTTCGCGTCACCAACATCCAGATCACAGACAACTCCACGGGCGGGAGCTGGTACTGCATTCCCGTCCCCGAGAAAACTGGCGTGATGTCTCTCCAGAATCCTTCGCACTTGGGCGTCCATTTCTGGAGTCGTAACGCCTGGTTCTCCCACATTAGCTGTTGAGAGGTCCGCGTTTGGACTGAGATCTTTCAACTCCGGAAGAGCGGCGAGCTGGTCTCGGAGGTCGTTCAGCAATTCCGTGCCTTCATGGAAGTACACCGTAGCTTCGTCAGCACCTTCACTGATCTCTACCCGGAGGCAACGAGCATAGGCTTCCTGGAGACAGGCAAACGGATCCGACACGAGACCTGTCGGCTCAGCCTTGAATACTCGACTCAGTTCATCCCGAGCTTCCTGAGCATCCACACCGCCTCCAGCAGGAGAGGTCTGAGCTGAGCTTGACTCCACAGAGTTTGGCTCGGTCGTAGACTGAGTGTCATCCTCTTCCAATGCACTTCCTTGGTTCGTCCCTGGCTGCTCATCTGGGTGAGGCGATCGCGGCAATGGTGGCTTCCATGAGGCAGGACGCCCTTGAGGTGTCCGAGCCATCTTGACTTGAGCGGACTCAGGCGACACTGTGTTGGCGGCGTACGCCTCAGCTCTGCGCTGCTTCATGTTGGCTCGGTCTTCCTTCGGGTCATCGGACTGCTTCAACAACAGTAGCTTCGCAGGTCGCTTGTAGGGTGGCCTTTCCACAGCCGGCGGAGCGTTGAGCTCAGCTAGCCGAGCTGCCTCCTCTTCTCGTCTCAGAACGTCTGGGGAAGGCTCAGCTTCGTAGATGAGCTGGGCCCAGTCACGGTACTTCCTCGAGTAAGGTCGCACGAACCGCTTTCCGTTAGGCAGGTAATCCTTCTCCACCAGGCAAGCAACCACAGTGTGTTGGCGGATCATGACTTCTCGTTCTGAGATGTTGACCACCTTGACTGCCTTGGGCCTCCGCCCGGGTCCATAGATGAACTGTGTAACCCATTGATCACCGCGCCCAGCCCAGGGAATTACCTTCTCTGGGTCAGCTTGGTGATACTTGACCGGGACTACTACAGATTGTCCAGGGTAGAGGTAGGCGGTCTCGTTCAGCCAGACGCTGACCTCCAGTCCGACGTGGTCGATCTGGGGACCTCCAACCAACAACAGAGATTCTTCGTCCGGCAGTCTCACGACGCCTTCACGAGCACAGAGTCGCACTCCAGCAGCCACCATGAAGTCCATTCCGAGAAGACAGTCCACTCCTTCACCGATGTTGCCAACCCAGATATTCATGACATACACCACGCGCACTCCCAGTGTCAGCTTGATCCTAGCTTGAGCAGTAATGTAGGTCGGGGCGTCTCCCATCCCAGTTACTCTGAGCCTGAAACCACGGCGTAGCTTGAGCTTCAATCTGCGTGCAAGATCTAAGCCCAAAATGCTTGTCGTAGCTCCAGTATCCAGTAATATCTGCGTTCTGTGATGAAAGACTGCTCCATGCACCATCGCCATCTTCCGCTTCTCGCCAATCAACGTGTGCTCACTCCACCAACCATACTTCTCGCCCGGAGTCAGAGCAAACTCGAGATGATTCTCCATTTCATCCTCCGGGTCCAGCATGTTGAGGTCAGTATCGAAAGTGTAAACACCAGCTTCATAGTAAGAAGTTGTACATTCGGGGTTATCTCTGCGCCAACATGGAAGGGCTGGGCCCACATATGCAAAGGCGCAGAGCGCTTGGGATTTAGGCTCGTCACGCACTGGTCTCCCAACCAGCGAGCCTAGTGGTTTAACGACTTCTCTCGGAGCTCCGGGCTATCCAACAGAGCTTGGATCACCTCAGGAGCAAGGCCCTCAACGGAGCCTCCAGTACGGATTGCCTCGCGTACTGCCTTGAGCGCCGACCACATATCGCACAAACCCCGGCGATGGTATTCGCCACACTTGGAACACGGCTGACGCCTACAGAATTGGGTCGGGTGACCCTCATCGTGGCATCGTCCACAGATAAGTCGGCTCCAGCACTTGTCAGTCGGGTGGTTACGGCTGCCACATTCGTCACATTTCTGCTCTGGGTGCTGGTCTCCTCCACGGTCATAGCGCTGAGCGTTCGGCTTCCAGGCCAATCTCTCAGCGACTCGGAAAATCTCTTCATCGGTCAGGGAGGTAGAGCGACTGGGCTCAGCCTGGGCTGAGCTCGCAACAACAGGAGCTGGCGCGGGCGCAGATGAGGGCAGGGTCCGATCAGTCGAACGATCCACTTCTTCTTCGGAATCTGCCTCATGCTTCAGGTCATAGTCGTCCTGGAAAAGCGTCTGTCGTCCCAGTCCTGGGTCAACTTCCACACCTTCTGCCTTGAACGCTCGTCCCTCAGCTCGACGTTGTGGAGGTTTGAAACGTCCAAACTGTAGTCCTTGCGCTGGGTGCCGCTTCTGCTCATAGCCCTCGTCTTGGCGGAGGGCCTCGATTCTCTTCAGGGTTTTCTCCAATTCATCCAAAGTATCGAAACGCTGTCCCTGAAGAGTAGTTCTCAGCCTTGAGTCAGTCAAAGCCTTGATGAAGCGCCGGATGTGAGCTTCCCGGTCGGCTGTCGGCCTCAAATACGGTATCCCAGCCTTCTTGGCAGCATGGTTCAGACGGTAGAAGAACATCCGAGGTGTATCGGAATCCTTCATCTCCATCGAATAATACCGCTCAGCTTTAGAGCTCAGCGTACGGCACCATTCCTTCTTGAAGACGTGAGATAACTTCCTCCAGTCCGAGCGAACATCATCCGGCAGTTGGGTGCACCAATCCTTGAGGGAACCAGTGAGTCTCATGCGTAGCTGAACCACCCGGGTCTTCTCGTCCCAGAGGGCCATCGTAGCGTAGTACATGAACCTCTCCCACCAGTTGACTCGGTCCTCCAGCGGTCCCTTCTCATCGAACTTCTCCAAAGCGTCGTGGGGAATCATTGCTTGGACAACAACTCGAGTTCCAGAGCTGGTATCAGTACCCTTGGGTTGGGCAACCGCGCCGAACTGCCCTTCGAGCTCATCTTGCGACGAGTCACTCGAACTTGAGTCATCAGAGTCGGAGTCGTCCCCGTCCGAGTCCCCAGGCTTGCCAGGCTTGGTCACCCGAGACTTGCCTTTCGCTCCAGACGCCGAGGCAGATGCACGGGACTTAGACTTGGCCTCAGTATGCTTGGCTGAACTTTGCGTCTTGCCAACACGGCGGCTCGTACCACTCACTTCAGACTTGACTTGGTTGGCTTGGACCAACTGCTGCATCACGCTCGTGAGCCGGGCCAACTGCGCCAGGACCGGATCGGTCGGCGTTCGAGTCGACGCGATGGGTGCTGAGACCAGGGGGTCGGTTGCCAATGGCACACGTCCCTCACCTGAAGCGACGGGGCCAGGATATGAACTGGGCAGCTTCTGGGCTGCAAGGAGTTGACGGGTCTTCTCCTCCTGCTCCTGCATGGCTCGCTGGTGTTCTGCTTCTGCTTGCGCATGTTTCTCTCTCAACCTCAGCAGTTCCAGCTCGTGCTCCGTCTTGATTCCAGCAACTCGTTCTTCTTGGGCCTTCCGCTGTTCAGCCTGCATAGCCCTAACCTCAGCCTCTTGCAACTGTTTTTGGACCTGAAGCAGTTGCTGTGCTCGAGCTTCGTCCGCCTTGCGCTTCTCAGCTTCTTCGGCAGCGCGACGCTGGGCTAGCTTCTCCAGGGCTTCCAGTTGCTTCTGTTGTTCCGTCTTAGCTTGCTGTTGGGCAGCCGACATCTGAGCGTTGGTTGCCTGAAGCTTCTGGTACTCCGTCTGCAGTCGGGCTTGCTCCGCCTGGTTGTCTGCCAGTGCTGCACTCAATCTCGCCTCAAGAGCCCTTCGTTGGGTCTGCTCCGCATCAAGTCTGGCCCAGGCAGAAGCTTCACTCTGTTGAAAAGCTCGCTGGTAGTCTCGTTCTACTGCTGCTAGGTGGTCCGAAGTCGTCGACCTCGCGAACGCAGGCGTACTCACGTCGTACGAGTCTCGGAATCGGAATCCAGCAGACTGCGTCGGTCGAGTCTCAGCTTGCTTCGGAGCGGGGCGCTTCGATTCAGGACTGCCGGGCAGAGGTACCTGAGATGGGTGTTCAGGTTGGTACGTCCTCGGCTCAGCTCTGGCTGATGCTTGACCAGCTTGAGTAAGCTGAGGCGTAACTGAGATCATCATCCCAGGGAACGAGCTGCGAGACATCGTCGTAGCTGAGCCTCGCATCACGGTCGCCGTCGACATAGGCATGTGCGATCCAGTCCCAATCATGTCGTCAGTCGTAGACATCAGGGAGGAACCCGAGGAACTTAATCCAGACAGATTTCCACCTTCATCCATGATCATGTCAGAACCAGAGCTTGCACCAACCATGCTGGGCACTTGTTCATTGCGAAATGCGAGAGCAGTCTCTGAGGCTGCTTCACCAGAACTTCGATAACTTGGTATGGAACCTCCAGCAGAAGACCTTGTGAGCAAAGCACGCTTTCGAGACGGTTCACCTTCAATGCTCGAGGCTGGGCTCCGGGGTCTGAGACCTGTGAGCTGGAGTCGCATCACAACCTCGGGCCCCAAGAAGAGCTGAGTGTCCTCATCCATGATCGCATCTCCATCCTTGTCCAGAGGAAATCCAACCTGAGTCTCAGTGGCTTCAGCTGCCATCAGCTGGGGGTCTGAGGTCGGCCTCACGTAGTATGGGGTTGACCCGACTGCAGCCTTCCAGGCACTGAGCTCAGCTCCCAGGAATCGGGCGATGCGCTCAATCTCAAACCGGATCTGCGAATCCGGGACTCCGGCGACTTCACGGAGCGTGTGCCACACTGGGACTTGGTTCAGGAATTCATAGCCAGCTTCATGCAGCATCGTCTGCAACAGAGCAACGCATGCAATGGGTGGCATCAGTCTCAGCGTCACGCGCACCGCCTTCAGGTCGGAGACAACGGGAATCCGCCGACGTTCAGCATGGAACACATTCAGCCATCTTGCAGCGGGCGACCGAGTCACAGACATCAGGTGCCTGGCCGTAGCTCCAGCCGCTCGGATGAAACCCCAGAGATCGTAGCCACCGTGACATGGCGAGTAGGCCACGTCTACCGGATGCACGACTCCCGCGGGCACAGACATCCACATCTCGAACTGGGTTCGGCCATACGCGAGCATCTCGACCTCCGACAGTTCAGACAACTGGGCCAAGGCTCGGCTGTCGGACTCAGCTCCTTCGGGGACGCCTCTCAGCCTCTGATAGGGGCGTTGTTCCGGCCAAAGCGAACTTGACCAGGCTCCCCCGCCACCTGACGCTCCGAAGTATCCAGCTCCAGGAGTAAAGCCGAACTGGACTGGGCCCGTCCCAGTCGCAGAAGCACCTTGAGCTCGCAGCTGCATCTCTCGGCTTCCCAGCACGCTCAGTGCACCACGCTCGGCTTGGCCACCGCGGAGATCCGCGGCAGTTGGCTCTGGGTTAGCACCTCCCGGCTGAGAAGTCGTAGTCGCGGCCTCAGAAGTCCTGCGCGGCGTCAACGCTCGGCTCACAGCAGGCTCTCTCAGGCTTGGACTTTCACCAACACGAGCGCTCGGCTGAGCACTCGCTCCACCTCCTTGTCCATCCTCAGGCTTCTTCTCCTCGGGTGAACTTGGTGGCGGCACAGCAGTTTCCGTTGTCGGTGGCACCTCCGGCTCAGCACTCGTTTCAGCTTCGCCTGACGACGCAGCCTCTCCCTCAGCACTAGGTGTCCGGGCTCCCGAAGTCGTTCTTCTCGGCTTGGGCGTCCTGGACTCCGTCGGCGCCACCTCGGCTGGCAATCCAGCCACTCTCAAACTTCGCCGAAGCGAAGACTCACTCTTCTCACCTCCAGTCTTGGTTTCCTTCGAATCAGCAGCAGTCGACATGACTGTAGCTTGTCCGTCCAAAGTCGTATCCCTGATCCGGGCACGCGCACCACGTGTGACGAAGCGCCTGTGCTCTTTGCTCAGGTTGCTTGACCGCTCGACCTTGGTCTTCGCTCAGCCCCCTTGCACCACTTGGCTCAGCCCTGCTTAGCGCTGCAAGAGTTCCGCTCAGCTCCTTCCACTGAGCGAACACTCCCACTCCACTTCGCTGGGCTTGGCCGCTTGGACTCTTGGCTCAGCGCCGACTTGGGTCGGGCGAGGCGTGTGTTCCTCACTCTGCGATCCCCTTGGCGGTTCTTTCGATAACGGCTACGCTGTGGGCCCAGACTCGCGTCGGCCACACCAGCTGCTGTCGATGTTGAAGGTTTCCGGAGGTGTTCCCAGACGAAACTCGCTCCCCACTTGGCGAGTCCCAGTCCGCACGTGTCCACAGCCCGAAATGCCCCGGGTTTTCTTTAATGAACACAACACCACACACAATAGCCTCTACTTCCTCTCTTTGGTTCCGGCTTAGAACCACAACACCCCTTCTTTCCCGGTCGGCCTGGGTACGGGCCGAGTTCGCCTTTTATTTGTCTGAGCCTGGGCGAGGCTCGTACCAGCTTCTCCTTTCTTCTCTACGAGTCAAGCTACGACCCGGTTGGTTGGAGTTAGTTGGCTCGGTTTGAGCCTAGTCCGAATCCAAGGCACTCACACACACCCTGGGACTTCCCGCGCACCAGGTCCACAATGAACCGATACTAATAATCACACAATGCACCGGGGCACGCCAATGTCCCCAAGCACACAATACAATTATCCTGCCTAAACCTTAGAATGGATCACCTTCCACCCGAAAATATGAAATACACCCGAGGATGTAACAGTAATATGAAATAACCGTACTGCCGTCGCACCGAGGCACGCTGACAACGTTGATATGTTAGGTTGAATTTGTGTGGATGATCGCAAAGACACCTTCCGGCCAAAGACCTCCACCACTTGCGTCCTTCGGGGCAAAACGAGCTCTGTTTAAATTTAACACATGCACAAACTAGGACTCACTAAGTGGGGGCGCGATATCCCCCTGGGTACACTCTGACTGGCTGCGCGAAGAGTGTCGGCTGTATGCTTACCGAGCGCCCTTGAAGTTCCGCCTGAAATCTTTAGTCTCAGCCAATGCGGGGGCTCCATGCTGGCGGGCGACGTCTTGGAGTCGCTGCTGGCCGTTGAGACCCGCTTGAAGTGTCTGCGATCTTGAGCGGGCGCACCCAATGTGGGCTTGATTACGGCCGATTCACCGGATGAGTGTACTGGTCAGTACCACCAACTTCGAAGTCAGTACCACTGTCTGAACTTAAGTCCAGCGACTCTTCACCCGGCACTTCAACTGGCCTTCGACAACTCCGCTCAAGTCCATGCCACTCCGCTCAGGTCCATGGCACTCTGCTCGGCTTCTCGACTCAGGCAATGCCTCCCGACATCACATCCAAGGCTGGGCTCGGACCCATGTCACTCCGCTCAGCTCGACATCTTGGGCGAAGGCTCCATGAGCATGGTGGGTACTCGGATCGCGTTCGACACGACCCCGCTCGGACGCCTGCTCCATGACTCAGCTCGCCACATTGGGCAACAGCTCCGCAACCACGGGAAATGTCAAACTCCAACTCCACTAGACTCCGCCCAGCTCCTCGACTTGAGCGGGGCTCCGATCACCACGCTCGAGGCTCAGCTCGGGCTTCGCGCAACTTCTCTCAACTTTCCAGACTCTGATCAGACTTGGGATGTCTAATGCCAGACATCTCGGGTCCCAGACAGGCATTGCTCAAAGCCGGGGTCTGAGCGAAGCTTCGCCCAGCCTTCGGGTTTCGCTACCTTCGTCGCACGTCTCGTGACCGACAGTTGGTGGTCTAGGTCCATCTCAGCCATGACGTACCTGAAGTCCACTTGATTGATACGGGTCAGCGTCGTTGATTGATACGGGTCAGCTGGACTTTGGGTTCGGTGGAGAAATCCACTGGGCCTCATCACATGTAATGATCTGCATGTGCAAGAGCAGCACACTACCACATCATCAGTTGAGTCCGCACGTAGAAAGCCCAAGTCGTCGTCTGCATACTTACCGGTTGCGCAAGCTCCTGTTCCGGCACGCCTCAGCCAACCACTTCATGTTTAGGACCGAGTGCCATGAGGGCGCCCTCGGGTAGATGGATAGCAGCAAACAGACAAAGACATCAATTCAGTTTCCATTTTACTCGCAACACAACAAGCACCACCACAGAACCTTACATGAATCCTAAGAGCATCTCTAGCGGTGAGGTCTTATTCTAAGACGTAACAGGGACTTTGAGACCACAATCCTGTAGTTGAGACCCGTGCAGGCCGACTTGCTCCCAGCGGTGAGTTCTAAAGCGAGTCTTTATAAGGCTGTGAAAATCGCATTCAGTATTGGTGTAATCTTTTTAATACGGCGACTCTTCAGTTTTGTATGGGTGGCATTAAGATTAGGGTCTTATTTTAAGACTCGAAAGCCAATCTATAGGCCCCGGTGAAGTTAAAACCAGCAATAGGACCTTCGGCCAAGTCTTAACAGCGTTACTTTTAGGATAAAGAGCATCTCCAGCGGTAGGTCTCTGTAACGGGGTACAATCAAGTGTACCCATTACATGAAGAGTGACGGGTGTCACTCTCCCGAGTACATGGTACACGGTACATGGTACCAGTAGCTCCGCAAGCCAACCATTTGAGTTTGTGTGGGCTTTTGTATAGTTAACTTGTAGTTTGTATTGAGCCAAGTTAACCCCTACCAAAATACAGTCAGTCTTATAACCTACTTCTCCGGTCCGGAAAAGAATTAACAGTTCACATACCAATGCATATCTGAAAAAGTAATGACTGTATTGATGCTGCGAAACCTGCATTCGAAAGCTCTAAGTGCGGGCTTTCCAGGTATATTTTTTACGAGCGCTTAACATGACGCAGTATCTAACTACCACGCTCGCAATGGAGGTATCCACGACCCCTCTAAGGTTTTTTTCGCTGTGTCGTTGCTAGTTGGAATTACGCAAAACTAAAATAATCATTCTAAAGTACTTTAAACAGTTGTTCCATACAGCCCCACAGTTTCGTTAAAATAGCCCTCCCTTTCGGTTGTTTTAGCAATCGGAACCACGAGGTTTTTTGCTGGTTAGATTGATATGCGACAAATCAGTGTTCGAATCCCATTGATTTCAGCCAATAGAACAAGCCTCAATGTTAGAGCTATGATTTATCAGATGATGTACTATGAATTAGAGAAACTGAAGTGCTCCACACAAAAGATGGTGAATCCCACTTTCTACCGCAGCTGGTTCACATGTCAGCGCTGTCGGAGATGCACTTGACGAGAGTCCACGCCGCTGCTTGTAGTGCGAGAGCTTGTAGTCGTTGTGTCCGTGGTGCTTGATCACTGTTTCCATGACGTTTTGAAGGGTCAGGAAACAGTGGTCAAGCGTGTCGGACGTTGTAGTGCGGTAGGCTCGCGCTACCGCTGCGATGAGCTGGTCGATTGTGTACGTTTCCTCTTGGTACTGTAGCGATTGAATCGAATGGAAAAAGCCCAAATCTAAAACGTTCATATCGGGCGAACGCGCTGGTTGACACTTCATCCTGATGTCCCAGCCGTCCTCTTTGCCAGCGGCGGCAATCTCCTCGTCTTTCTCGAGGACGTGAGGGCTCGCATTATCCTGCTGGATAAATATTGCTCGACGCTTGCCACCTACTAATCATATTAGTAACAATCACGAATAAATATTAGTAATAATATAGTAAGTCAACAGAGCAGAATAATATACCTGGCCACTTCGTCCGAATAGCGGGGAGAACCTTGGTCTTGAGCATCTTCACGTAGACTGAGCGGGTCATATTTACGCACTTCGTAATAATAGTACCCTTGGGACGGTTGACGGATGTTCGAAGCGCCACCGACTCTTCCACGATCGGCCAGATGCCGATCTTGCCATCAAATTGGCACTTTCGATGAGTGTCATAGCGCGGCCGCGCTACGGCTGCTAAAAACATAACCTTACCTATGTAGCGCTTGTTAGGCGACGAAGTGTAGGGCGCTGTCTCGTTAGCTGTCAAGTAGAATGTGTTTGTGGCCTTGTACATATTGAACCACTTCTCGTCAATATGGATCATGTCGTACATATGATGCAGTCGATACAATCTTGCACCTACATATTATATCAATTTGGAAAATCAATTATTATTACTAATATCATTATGCGTACCACTTCCTCATATCAGTACTGTTACCAATAGGCCGCTCGACGTGCGCCAGTGCGTACGCCAAGCGCTTCCGCTTGTGGTCTTCCGACAGCGTCGGCTTCACGCGAACAGTGACGCGTTGCACCAGCTTCTTGCTGATGTAGCGCAGCAGGGTAGTCTTGGGGATGTTCGTGGCGTATGCCAAGGCTCGCAAAGTCTGCCGCCGTCGGTGGGGAGTGGCCGCAATGCAGGCCACTCGCTGGGCGATGAGCACCGACGACGCACTTGCGGGCGGACGCCCTCGCCGAGGCTTTGGCAGGCTCAACAGCTTTTGCTTGAAAATCTTGGTGGCTTGCTGGCGGCAGCAACCAAACCTGGATGCCGCTGTCGACGCTGCCCCACGCTTCAAGCGGCCGCCCACAGACCGCTCAGCGAGGAACAGCGCGATGGCTTGCCGCGTTTCCTCAGGGATGTCGACGGTGCCCTTGGCCCGCCCCATTATCGTGTTGCTGGCTCGTTTTGTTGTGCCGATAGGGGCTGGCTCCTTTTGTTGTGTCGACACCTTCATATTAGCGCTGGTCGTACATCGTAGTCGCTATTATTTTTATCCAATAAAATAAAGAGAGGTTTTATTAGAAAAACCTAACTGTTAATTCTTTTCCGGACCGGAGAAGTACTCCTTTGTAGCAAGTCAAGTCGTCCCCTTAAGGCCAGGGACACGTGAACGGCAGTTCACTTGGAGTTCGTATACTCCTGCTTCCTCTGTTAAGAAGTGCTTTGTGCCCCGTCACACTTGGTAGCACTCGTAGTCAATCCTACGCCTACGCGGGTAGATTGGTCTACCTGAATCCTCGGCGGCTCAGGTCTGTGAGCCACGATGGACCGAAGTGAGCTTCCTCACTTGACTGACTCGCAGTTCGAGTCAGTGCGGAAGATGGCGGGCATCTTCGGAAGAGATGCCCTCCGGAGCTTGGCGGCGGCGACGCCAGCCGAGCAGGTCGAGCGGGTGAGCGCGTTTGACGAGTACGAACGCGGGCTCATCGCTCATGTGCAGGGAAACTTGCTGGCTCAGATGAGTGAGCCCAGACGGGTGCAGCCTAAGCCTTTGCGGCTAGCTGTGCCTCCGTTCGAAGGGAAGGAAGGTGAGAACCTTCACTTCTGGATCCGGGAGACCGAGATCGCAATGAGCGCAGGTCTCATCTCGGCTGAGAACCTTCGAGTCGCTTTTGCGCTCTCCAATCTTGGTGGACGTGCCAAGACTTGGGCGTATACGCGCGAAGCGATGTCGCCTGGATGCTTCACATCCTGGGCTCAGCTGTGTGAGCAGCTTCGAGCCGCCTTTCTCCCGGCGAACAACGAGTTCCGCCAGCGCTCGCGCTTCCTTGCCTGCAAACAAGGGGAGCGCGAGCTGTACGCGTACGTACAGGAGATGCGCACGTTGGCAGCCTCGCTGGTGGGGAGCCCACTGTCGGAAGACGTCAAGATGACGGTCTTCGTGGACGGCCTGAAGGTCGGTCCTGTGCGCACGCAGCTGTTCCGCGTGCGCACCAGCACTATGGAGGAGGCGATCCGAGTCGCCCTCCAGGAGGAGTACAGCCACAGCAGGCTGGTGCTCTGGCTGTTGTACAGCCTGTGATCACTGACAGCGAGCCAGAACCTATGGATCTAAGTTCGGCTGAGCAGGACTCAGTCCGCTGCTACGGCTGCGGCGGACTAGGACACTATCAACGTGTCTGCCCATCGCCAGGGTCTGGGAAAAAGACCTACCCGAAGACCAGAGGGTCAAGGGGGCGCCGACGCCATGCACCGTCAGGTGCTCAAGGGGGACACAACCACCAGTAAGGACGAGGGCCTTGCTGGGGTTGGCCCGAGTCTTTGTGATGGGTGTACGGAAGGCGTACACCACAGAGACCCGGGGTCCCTTGAGAGCACTGATGCTCGCATTGGTGAAGGACAACGATGGGTTGTCGGTAGTACACGTGAGTGTACGGGGGTAATGGTATCCCTTGACATGATTGAGTCTGGGACGTTGCGCGTGTTCGCACGTTGCCAGATGTGTCGGTTGGAATAACGACACAAGTGCCGAGACTCTGCGAGAGTCGAAGCACAAGGGCAGGTCTCATTGACTGAGGCCAGGCCGAAGAAGAACCTTGGGGTCCGCTGTGACCCTGGCTGCCGCGTGTGATGCCGCGGGCAGCAATGGAACCGCACATGTTCCCGGACATGGACCCGTACATGGTCCCGGACATGGTGCCGAAGATGGCCCTGGGCATGGAACCGTATATGCCCTTGGCCTGGACAAGTATGGCTTGGCCCTGAGTGAGCTGTGCAAGCTGCACGGGCTCTCGGTCGAGCAGCGCGACAATGCCTTTGAGGCTAAGTCGGCCCTCTGTGTCTGACAGAGCATTGGCGAGTCATGTTCCCACCTCTGGTCAGACACAAGGGCGTCCGAAGGGACCGCCAGGACGCTGGATGCGTCGGACAAGACGAAGAAGAAGAAGGGAGGCATCACTGACATGATGACCAACCGAGGGCTGTTACGCCTGGCATGTTGAGCTGCCTCAAGAAGCAACTCCAGTGCTGAGAGTCATTGCTCGGTATGAGCATTGACAAGGGTGGTGTTCGGTGACGCCACCAGGTGGGTAACCAAGGACCACTGACTTGCGGGTAACTTAGTTCCGCACAAGAGCATGTAATGCTGAGGAGGCCACTCAAGGCATCTCCGGCGTGGGTAACCAAGTACCACACACGGTCGCCCAGACCATAACTGAAGAGGAAGGCGCTGCAGGCACTTCCTGTGTGGGTAACCCAGTTCCACACCAGGTCACTCAGACCAAAACTGATGAGGGAGATGCACGATACATTTCCTGTGTGGGTAACATAGTTCCACACGCGTCACTCAGACGGAAACTGATTGTGAAGTCGCATGATGCGCTTCCTGTGTGGGTAACGTAGTTCCACACGATGCGGCAAGGCTCCGCATGAGCCGGAAGGGGGTCGCGCGGTGCACCTCCTGCGGGGGTAACTTAGTTCCACGCACGGTCAGTATGACCAGGACTAGTGATCAGGTCACTTGGGTCTCCTCGCGTGTGGTGGATGTCCACGCGGAGTTTAAGAAGCCCGTGACACTGTCACGATGTCATAGCCGCACGGTCCTCTTCGAGGCTCCGCACGGCTCTGATTTTAAGCGGGGGAGGAGTGCCCGGAAGCACTTCCTTCCTCCAAGGGCTTAGCATCCCGGTCATCATGGATGACGTTCGACTGGGGGGTTCGGCCGGCGCATCTGTGGCCATGCGCACAGTAGACGTGGCTTGGGTACATGTCGTACCTGCGGCGATGCATGTTGCGTCGCCGCCGACTCGGCGCATATGGTCGATCACGACCTGGAGTGTGTCTGCAGGAGGGCGACACCTCAATTGACCACATGCAGGAGCATGCTCGGTCTGCCTGCGATGGCCGCGGTCACTGAGCGGCGTTGGGGCAACAAGTGTCCAGGACTCGGTGCCGAGATGGCAGAGTCTGAGTATGCGTGCATGTAATGCAGCTACTCTCAAGGAAGGACAAGCCGTACGCTGTCATGGGTGTCTTCACCCGCAGACGTGGGTAACAGAGTACCACGTCAAGTCACGCAGACTCAAACTGCATACAGGCTGGTACACACCAAGCCTTGGTCGACGATGTTGACCCGGAGCCCAAGCAAGGAAGCTGCCCGCGCCACCGGAGTCTGCTGGTATAGCGACTCGGCGCTGCAGGGCGGCGCGAGGTTAGGCAGTCGGCTGCTGCCTGACCCACCGGGGTTCTAATCGTAAGTGGGGGAGGAGATCGGAAGTGCCCTTCCTCCCGAAGTCTCTGGCATGAGACTTGCTTCTTCACAGAAGCCGGTGTAGTGGCTGCATGGTGCAACCACTCACGAAGCATTGCACGAAGGTGCTGGACCTGATGCGTAGCTGCTTAGGTCCCATGGTCTTGGTGACCGATGGCCAGCAACTTTGGCAGTGGTCATTGCCGCTGCTGGGCCGAAGGTGGCGCGCACATTCGCTGCGGGAAGGCTGCATCTGTCGGGTGAGGACATGGCAGCCGGTCTGCGGCTTGGGCCGCGGACGAAGGCATGTGCGCGTACGCATCGCCATGCCGTAGCTTGATGCTGTTGCTACACTGGACGCGGTACGTCTACCGGCCAGTTAGCTATCAGCATCATGCTGAAGCTCAAGGCTGTGGTTACGCTGGGCGCGGCACGTCTGCCGGCCAGGTTGCCATCAGCCCCGAGCATGGGTGTTGTCCACCGGGACGAACCCGAGGGACAGCTCCATGCTGTTGCTACGCTGGGCGCGACACGTCTGCCGACCAGGTAGTCAACGGCAAGGAGCTTGGTTGTTGCCCACGAAGGGTGAGCCCGAACGTGTTGCCTTTGCGGGCATTCACACTTAGCGCGGTGTATACCGTGCTTGTAAGGCGCGAAGACATACGAGTGCACGTGGCACCTGACGCTCACTGTGCGCGGGGCACTTGGAGTACGCAAGGTACTCGCAGTGCACGCGGCACTTGTCGTGCACGTGGCACTTGATGTGCGCGAGGCACTAAGACAGTCGTGGCTCATGTGGTACACGACATGCCTTTGGTGTATGGGGTGGTGACCCGTACACCGTGCGGTCCGGTCCGGTATGGACTGTGTGCCATGCGGCCTTGCTTGCGCACCGACCTGGTGTTGATCGCCGCGACGCATGATGCGATCGCTGGTGACGGAGGCCAGTGTACCTCGCACCATGATGAAGTACCATCGCGGTACCTTGGTGTCGGTGGAAGACACCTCAGCGTCGGCGACACGATGGCCGTGACGCGGGGCAGGACTTTGAACAAGTCCGCCGCGTTGCTCTGAACGATGAGTTGGCTGCGAGCAGCAGCCGTGGTCCCCGGGACTATGGCGACGATGAAGCCGGATGCTTCTTGGCTTTGGTCAACGTTTGACCTCAGCCCATGGGTCGTGCCGATGAACTCGGACGACAGACACACTGCGCTGTGACGAAGCGGGGTCCTGTCGGACCGCTGTCATGGCCGGAGATGAGCCGCACCGCTCTCTATGGTTACGCTTCGCGCTGACCGGAAAGGTGCCGTCCCTTGCGGGAGGTACCGTCGCACGAACGTGACAGCAGGGCCCAAGGGCCATGTGACGCCAACTGCTGGTGGTCTGCGACAGGAACCGCAAGTTTGGAGGCACATGCATCCCGTGCGGAGGCACTCTGCGCCTGCTAGCGCTGTGGATACGGCCACTAGAGGCGTCGGCTTTGCGGCCTACATCGCCGAGGGCAGGGAGGTGCCGCGCGGGGTGCCCGCTGCGGGCACAAGTCACTGTGGGTGTGACAATGAGGCGCGCCAGCCGTGCGGCGGCGGCGCCCGAGAATCCGACCTTTGGGAGTTCGGATTCTCTCGAAGCTGATTGGAGAATCAGATGTGATTCTCAGATAAGTGGGGGAGGATGTAACGGGGTACAATCAAGTGTACCCATTACATGAAGAGTGACGGGTGTCACTCTCCCGAGTACATGGTACACGGTACATGGTACCAGTAGCTCCGCAAGCCAACCATTTGAGTTTGTGTGGGCTTTTGTATAGTTAACTTGTAGTTTGTATTGAGCCAAGTTAACCCCTACCAAAATACAGTCAGTCTTATAACCTACTCCTTTGTAGCAAGTCAAGTCGTCCCCTTTAGGCCAGGGACACGTGAACGGCAGTTCACTTGGAGTTCGTATACTCCTGCTTCCTCTGTTAAGAAGTGCTGTGTGCCCCGTCACAGTCTCAGTCGCGGTTTTAGAGCATCTCCAGCGGTAGGTCTCAGTCGCGGTTTTAGAGCATCTCCAGCGGTAGGTCTCAGTCGCGGTTTTATCCAAAAAGTAACGCTGTGAAGACTTGGCCGAGGCTTATTATGGCTCCCAGCGGCAGGTCCTACATGTATTGCTGGTTTTAACTTCACCGGGGCCTATAGATTGGCTTTCGAGTCTTAAAATAAGACCCGAATCTTAATGCCACCCATACAAAACTGAAGAGTCGTCGTAGTAAAAAATTGCACCAAAACTGAATGCGATTTTCACAGCCTCATAAGACTCACTTTAGACCTCACCGCTGGGAGTAAGTCGGTCTGCAGGGGTCTAAACTATAAAATTGTGGTCTCAAAGGCCTGTTACGTCTTAGGATAAGACCTCACCGGTGGAGATGCTTTAAACCATGTTAATTGATTTGCAGCTCCTGGTCAACTAAAAGTGTAGTCCTCATTGGCCGTATCCACGATCCACGGAAAGTGGTAAGCCATCGATGGTGGCGTCCTGGTCGCATCAAGGAGGCTAGTTTGGTTGCGTAGCGCTTCCGCTGCTAGACGAGTCGCGGCTGGTTGACAGCTTTGTCATTTACCTTCCTTGTGTGTAAGGGGAACGGTCAATTAGGGGCCGCCAAACAAGCCTTCAAGGAATGTGATTGTAGTTTTTGCTCTACGAAAAAGTAGGAAATAGCACTGGTACCACTGAAAAGCTGATGATTTTGCCGATTTGCTGGGCTATTTCGTATCTTGTAACCCATAAAAACAGGCACGATAAGCGCACTCCAAAATCGTAGCGCTCTGCCAAATCGGGGCCGCTTCATGTGACTTAGACTCACTATGGAATCTTAAATACATGTATATCTTATGTCGAGCCCTATAAAGCCGCCAATCACAAGAGATAAATTATAATTAAGATTATTTCCTTGGCTCATGAGAGCGGCCCCGAATTGGCACACCGGCCCCTGTTTGGCCGTTTACCTATCTTACTTTCTCGTTCTCAGGTTATCAGGGATGAACCTGAGAACCTGAGAACGAGAAAGTAAGATACAGTACAGATTCCGCCCTCACTTCCGTCAGGCAGTGCCACTGTTACGGTACTAGAGTGATATTTATTATAGAAGGAGATTATGTCTTAGAAGTGAAGTTCAGAGCGGCGGGAGCATTTACCCTATAAAATAATATTATAAGCAGCTATCAGGTTATCAACTGATTTGGGTGACGGAAGTGAGGGCTGAATCTGTTCATGTACACACAAGGAAGGTAAATGACTATTTGCATAAAAGTAGCCGCGTGACTCTTCAGATACAGGTGATTCTTAGACTCCGTCTTGGAAACCATCTGCATGACAGAGACCGTAAAGACCGGAAGATACCGGTAAGGTCTTGATTGACAATCAAGAATCCATGATTGTGGCCAAAGAGTGCAGGAGTACCCGTGGATAACTTTCTGCACAAGTGGAACCCGTACTTTGCAGTACATGTACTGTACTTAAAGTACGAGACTGACTCAATTGGAGGACGGGGGCTCGTGGTTATCCCAGCGCCTTAGTCAAGACGTATCGGCTTCAGGTAATACAATACAGTATTCGCGCGAAACAACGAACAGCTAGAGTAAAGGTTGGTTGACATCGCTGGCGTGGCAGTGCTTTGTGTTTGGCGCAGTCGGGGAGTAAATTAGGCGTCCAGGCACCGTGGAGCTGGCGTACATGTAGTTCGAGCTCGAAAACCGGCGGCTATACACGACTCAGAACTTACGACCACATGAAAAAGCAGCGTTGTGCGGGAATCGAAAAAGGTCCAAACAGTCCATGCAGTTTGTAACACTCGCCAAGTAATGGGCCGAGTGCCAATTAAAAATCCACAGAAAGTCTGAAAAATCCACAGGCCTCTAATAAAGCATTCTGGGGGTTGCACCCCCAGACCCCCGCTATAAGAAAACTAACTCCGAGTTGCGGCAACGGGTCCGTTCGCTGGAATGCTCGTCGCTGGGCCCGCCTCCGCAAATACCGCGCGGCCCTGCTTCGCGGGCACCCCGCGCGGGTTTGCTTTGGCTACGCTCCTCGCAACCGCTCACTACCGCTCTCTAATATGGTCGACCTAACCCGCACCTTGTGGACGATTCAGACTTTTTGTTGATTTTTAATATTTGCCCGTAATGGGCCTTGCCAGAAATAGACAGCACGTTTGGGTACAATCTCTTTTCCTCGTACGTGTTGCGCATTTTCCGTTCGAACACACAAGTCAAGAGGTTGACGCAGTGAGCCAAAACCTGTTCGCACTTCGATATATCGCCCAGCTCGTTCGCCGTAATTCTACAGTGTGCATCCAGCTGCAGCTACCGTAGCACCATTGGAGATGGCGGTGTTGCTCTCCTATGGCAAGATACATCGAGTGCTGCATTCTCGAAAGTCAAATACGGTATGTGTCGAGGAGAGATTAACATTTCTGCAAAGGTACGAAACGATAACTGCCGTCGCTGTCGAGAGCACAACTGCGAATATCCTACCTCCCACTCACTCAACATATACTTACTAGTCTCGAAGCTGTAGAGCTTCCAAGTAGCTGGCTTGCGTCACTCACATTGGGGACTTCTCGATAAGCTCACACGTAATAATTCCTGCCCTGCATAATTCGAGTCGGCCAGCCTCGGCAACTGGACCAAACGTTCTGTCTGTAGCGAGGGAGTCGATTCCCAGCTGTGCACTCCACGTGATCAGCACGATGCAAGTTCCGCTCGCAACTGCGAACAGTGCTGCGTCCACGCCATAGAGCAACCTCGCTCGGACAGCGTGCGTCAGCCAATTTGATTTGACTGACAGGTTGACCGGTAGCTGTCCACCTCCGTTGACATAGCACGCCGGTCCTTCGGTGCAAATGAGTCATGTGGTGTCTCCGAATACTTGGGGCTCTGCACGACCGACAAATCCCTTTCTGCCTACATTCGATGCCACCGACGGCGGTCTTGCAACGCGCACCATAGTATTAATACAGTAAGCACACTGCGAAGCAATGCAAAATGGGTCTGGATCGTACAGCAAGACGACAAACAAACCCGATCTTTTGCGCCTCAAATCGTTGGCGTCGATGGCCGGCTGGTAAGAACGTGAGTGCCCCCAGGATGCGAGCGACCAACAAGAACAGGACCGGACGACTAGCAAGCCGGAACGAATGCGTCAGCAATACTGTATCAAACCAGCGACTCGCCCTGGAGTCGACTTTGCTACGGCGAGCTCTTCACTCTTCATTTTCCGCTGTGCTACACACACCACATCAAGCAACGCGACCCAAAGCCACCCCCACAAGAACACCATGAAGTTCGCGGCCTTCCTTGGATCCCTGCTTGTGCTGCTCGCCTCCCCCACGAACCTCGCCGACGCCCAGTGCTCTGACGTCCACGTCGTCTTCGCCCGCGGGAGCGGCGAGGCCCCCGGCCTCGGAATCACCGGCCAGCCCCTCGTACGCGGCATCGCCTCCAACCTCCCTGGCAAGAGCGTCTCGTCCTACGCGGTCAACTACCGCGCCGCATACGACCAGACCAGTGCCGGCCCGGGTGCGACTGACATGACCAACCACGTCGTGTCCGTGGCGAACGCGTGCCCCAACACGGTGTTCGTGCTTGGTGGCTACTCTCAGGGTGCGAGTGTCACGGACATCGCCCTCGGTATCAAGACGGCTCTCGGCTCTGGCAGCGTCATCCCGCAGTCGCTGGCGCCCCGCATCAAGGCCGTCGTGATTTTTGGCAACCCGCTCAAGCTGTACGGCCAAACGATTGCGAGCGCGAGCCGTACGTACGGATCCAAGGCCATCGAGTTCTGCAACAGAGGCGACCCGGTGTGCGCTGCCGGCTTCAACATGATGGCTCACCTGATGTACGCTACGGATGGCAGTGTGACCACCGCGGCCCAGAAGGCTGCTGCGTTAGTGAAGGGAGGCAAGGCGCTGCGTGCTTAGCTCGAAGCTGAACTTGACATAATGTTTAGGAACGTACGAAGTATGGACCAATTGGACCAACTTTTATGTTGGTATTGTATAAACCTGGTAAGTTCAATCTGATAGCCTTAACAGTGTAGCAGTCTTGGCAACCGCTCCGTCCTACGATAAGGCCGTATCCAGTGAATGGCTTTATCGCTGCAAATGAATTGAATCATAACACCAACATCTTGAAGCAGGAACATTGCTACTTATTCAACAGATAGACGCATCTAGGTACATATAATGCGGTAACAAACCGTCACACCGATCAGCTAGTAATCACGCACGCAGCGATCTGACGCCTCCCTTCACCAACGCAGCAGCCTTCTGGGCCGCGGTGGTCACACTGCCGTCCGTCGGGTACATCAGGTGAGCCGCCATGTTGAAGCCGGCGGCGCACACCGGATCGCCCTTGTTGCAGAACTCGATGGCCTTGGGTCCGTAGGTAGAACTGGAGCTCGCGATGGTTTGCCCGAAGAGCTTCAGCGGATTACCGAATGTCACGATGGCCTTGATGCGAGGCGCCAAATTCTCCGGAATTGTGGCACCAGCGCCAAGCATCGTCTTGATGCCGATGGAGATGTCCGTGACGCTGGCGCCCTGAGAGTAGCCACCAAGCACGAACACCGTGTTGGGGCACTCCTGAGCCACCGACACGACGTGGTTGGTCATGTCGGTGGCACCCGGGCCAGCGCTCAACTGGTCGTACGCGGCGAGATAGTTCACTGCGTAGGACGAGACGCTCATGCCGCCGAGGTTGGAGGAGAGTGCGCTGACGAGAGGCTGGCCAGCTGTGCCCAGTCCTGGCAGCTCGCCGCTTCCGCGAGCAAAGACGACGTGGACGTCCGAGCACTCGGCGTAGACGAGCTTGGTGGCGGTGGCGAGCAGCACGAGCAGAGATCCGATGAAGGTAGAGAACTTCATGGTGGTTGGTGGTGTGGTGGTGGTTGACGGGGGGGGCAAGTTGTGAAAATATACTTCGAGTCGCTCTGGACTTTGCTTGCTGTGTGCAGTGCAGTGGAAAACGAAGACTGATGGCGATTTTAATGTTCAAAGCGATGGATATTCCTACGTTGACGAAGCTGCGCTCTCCTCTTGTCTGATGGCGGGCACTCGAGCTCATGCCTCTTCTTCTACCTGATCGCGGACAATCCAGCTAATGGGTCTTGCCTAAACGCAGTCACTACATGGCCGCCTTCTCGGTATGCTTCAAAGGTAGTGTGCGTCGGTCGACTTCTATAACGCGCCTAAGTTTAAACTAATAGTCTGGTTATCAACATACATGTATGTGAAACCATAAGACCTGACAAATGGTCTCGCAGAATAAAGTTGAGGCGTCCTGTCAGCCAAGAGGCGAATGGGCCATGGGTGACTATTTGCTCACACAGCTGTATGCCCCCACAGTCTGGTGCTCCCAAACAGCAATTCGGGAATCGGAAGCGTACCGAGTAATGTATCCTGGATACGTGGTGCTTGCGCACTTCCCTACAGCAGTGTGTCTGAAGTGAGGCGAGGCGAACCTTCACATGCCAACGGTTTCGACAGTGAAGCCCTCGTCGCCACATCACAAGCCAACAAATCAACGCTGCTTGTACAGAAGGCGCGTGACAAGATCCACTTGTGTGCGGGGCACACATGGTGTTGATGTCAGGATGCCAGGATGTGGTACTCGTCATTTATTTATGGATAGAAATGGATCGAGCTGGTATGTGGGGTTCTTGCTGTTCGTAGCAAAAGAAGGGAACAGCCGCGGTCACTGGTCAACCAGCAAAGAAAAAGCGCGATCACGCAGCTTCAACACGTGTGAGCGATTGAGCCCCAAGCTGAGGGAAGGTCTACAACAGAAGGCTGATAAGATCACCCGATTGCGGACAGCACGTGTACCTGCATACTATAGCGCACAGCTTGTATCCAAAAGTACATGGATTGTGGGTAGTAGAGGAGTGACATCCACAATACAGATAGGTCCATGACCCTTGACGATGGCGCTGGTACGTCGTGCTGTGGCTCCTCACTTCAAAAGCTGACCCGTTCAACGCACCACCTCAACAGCCTACGTCCCCGTAGCCCCAACAACCACAACCATGAAGTTTGCTTCCGCCTGCTCCAAATTGCTCGGCTCTTTCCTTGTTTTGGCCGCCAATTCAGCCAACCTCGTCAGCGCGGAGTGCTCCGACGTCCACGTCGTCTTCGCTCGCGGCAGTGGAGAGATGCCAGGACTCGGCATCTGTGGTCAGCCACTCGTCAGCGGCATCACCTCCAACCTCGGAGGTATGAGCGTGTCCTCGTACGCAGTCCAATACATGGCCTCGATGGATCAGACCAGTGCCGGACCCGGCGCCACCGACATGACCAATCACGTCGTGTCCGTGGCTCAGGAGTGCCCCAACACGGTCTTCGTGCTTGGTGGCTACTCGCAGGGCGCCAGCGTCACGGACATTGCGATCGGTATCCGGACGATGCTCGGCTCTGGTGACACGATTCCAGAAGACTTGTCGCCCCGTATCAAGGCCGTCGTGACGTTCGGCAACCCGCTGAAGCTCATGGGTCAGACGATCGAGAGCTCCAGCCCCACGTACGGACCCAAGGCCATCGAGTTCTGCAACAAGGGCGATCCGGTGTGCGCCGCCGGCTTCAACATGGCGGCTCACCTGATGTACCCGACGGACGGCAGTGTGACCACCGCGGCCCAGAAGGCTGCTGCGTTGGTGAAGGGAGGCGTCAGATCGCTGCGTGCGTGATTACTAGCTGATCGGTGTGACGGTTTGTTACCGCATTATATGTACCTAGATGCGTCTATCTGTTGAATAAGTAGCAATGTTCCTGCTTCAAGATGTTGGTGTTATGATTCAATTCATTTGCAGCGATAAAGCCATTCACTGGATACGGCCTTATCGTAGGACGGAGCGGTTGCCAAGACTGCTACACTGTTAAGGCTATCAGATTGAACTTACCAGGTTTATACAATACCAACATAAAAGTTGGTCCAATTGGTCCATACTTCGTACGTTCCTAAACATTATGTCAAGTTCAGCTTCGAGCTAAGCACGCAGCGCCTTGCCTCCCTTCACTAACGCAGCAGCCTTCTGGGCCGCGGTGGTCACACTGCCATCCGTAGCGTACATCAGGTGAGCCATCATGTTGAAGCCGGCAGCGCACACCGGGTCGCCTCTGTTGCAGAACTCGATGGCCTTGGATCCGTACGTACGGCTCGCGCTCGCAATCGTTTGGCCGTACAGCTTGAGCGGGTTGCCAAAAATCACGACGGCCTTGATGCGGGGCGCCAGCGACTGCGGGATGACGCTGCCAGAGCCGAGAGCCGTCTTGATACCGAGGGCGATGTCCGTGACACTCGCACCCTGAGAGTAGCCACCAAGCACGAACACCGTGTTGGGGCACGCGTTCGCCACGGACACGACGTGGTTGGTCATGTCAGTCGCACCCGGGCCGGCACTGGTCTGGTCGTATGCGGCGCGGTAGTTGACCGCGTAGGACGAGACGCTCTTGCCAGGGAGGTTGGAGGCGATGCCGCGTACGAGGGGCTGGCCGGTGATTCCGAGGCCGGGGGCCTCGCCGCTCCCGCGGGCGAAGACGACGTGGACGTCAGAGCACTGGGCGTCGGCGAGGTTCGTGGGGGAGGCGAGCAGCACAAGCAGGGATCCAAGGAAGGCCGCGAACTTCATGGTGTTCTTGTGGGGGTGGCTTTGGGTCGCGTTGCTTGATGTGGTGTGTGTAGCACAGCGGAAAATGAAGAGTGAAGAGCTCGCCGTAGCAAAGTCGACTCCAGGGCGAGTCGCTGGTTTGATACAGTATTGCTGACGCATTCGTTCCGGCTTGCTAGTCGTCCGGTCCTGTTCTTGTTGGTCGCTCGCATCCTGGGGGCACTCACGTTCTTACCAGCCGGCCATCGACGCCAACGATTTGAGGCGCAAAAGATCGGGTTTGTTTGTCGTCTTGCTGTACGATCCAGACCCATTTTGCATTGCTTCGCAGTGTGCTTACTGTATTAATACTATGGTGCGCGTTGCAAGACCGCCGTCGGTGGCATCGAATGTAGGCAGAAAGGGATTTGTCGGTCGTGCAGAGCCCCAAGTATTCGGAGACACCACATGACTCATTTGCACCGAAGGACCGGCGTGCTATGTCAACGGAGGTGGACAGCTACCGGTCAACCTGTCAGTCAAATCAAATTGGCTGACGCACGCTGTCCGAGCGAGGTTGCTCTATGGCGTGGACGCAGCACTGTTCGCAGTTGCGAGCGGAACTTGCATCGTGCTGATCACGTGGAGTGCACAGCTGGGAATCGACTCCCTCGCTACAGACAGAACGTTTGGTCCAGTTGCCGAGGCTGGCCGACTCGAATTATGCAGGGCAGGAATTATTACGTGTGAGCTTATCGAGAAGTCCCCAATGTGAGTGACGCAAGCCAGCTACTTGGAAGCTCTACAGCTTCGAGACTAGTAAGTATATGTTGAGTGAGTGGGAGGTAGGATATTCGCAGTTGTGCTCTCGACAGCGACGGCAGTTATCGTTTCGTACCTTTGCAGAAATGTTAATCTCTCCTCGACACATACCGTATTTGACTTTCGAGAATGCAGCACTCGATGTATCTTGCCATAGGAGAGCAACACCGCCATCTCCAATGGTGCTACGGTAGCTGCAGCTGGATGCACACTGTAGAATTACGGCGAACGAGCTGGGCGATATATCGAAGTGCGAACAGGTTTTGGCTCACTGCGTCAACCTCTTGACTTGTGTGTTCGAACGGAAAATGCGCAACACGTACGAGGAAAAGAGATTGTACCCAAACGTGCTGTCTATTTCTGGCAAGGCCCATTACGGGCAAATATTAAAAATCAACAAAAAGTCTGAATCGTCCACAAGGTGCGGGTTAGGTCGACCATATTAGAGAGCGGTAGTGAGCGGTTGCGAGGAGCGTAGCCAAAGCAAACCCGCGCGGGGTGCCCGCGAAGCAGGGCCGCGCGGTATTTGCGGAGGCGGGCCCAGCGACGAGCATTCCAGCGAACGGACCCGTTGCCGCAACTCGGAGTTAGTTTTCTTATAGCGGGGGTCTGGGGGTGCAACCCCCAGAATGCTTTATTAGAGGCCTGTGGATTTTTCAGACTTTCTGTGGATTTTTAATTGGCACTCGGCCCATTACTTGGCGAGTGTTACAAACTGCATGGACTGTTTGGACCTTTTTCGATTCCCGCACAACGCTGCTTTTTCATGTGGTCGTAAGTTCTGAGTCGTGTATAGCCGCCGGTTTCCGAGCTCGAACTACGCCAGCTCCACGGTGCCTGGACGCCTAATTTACTCCCCGACTGCGCCAAACACAAAGCACTGCCACGCCAGCGATGTCAACCAACCTTTACTCTAGCTGTTCGTTGTTTCGCGCGAATACTGTATTGTATTACCTGGGGCCGATACGTCTTGACTAAGGCGCTGGGATAACCACGAGCCCCCGTCCTCCAATTGAGTCAGTCTCGTACTTTAAGTACAGTACATGTACTGCAAAGTACGGGTTCCACTTGTGCAGAAAGTTATCCACGGGTACTCCTGCACTCTTTGGCCACAATCATGGATTCTTGATTGTCAATCAAGACCTTACCGGTATCTTCCGGTCTTTACGGTCATTTTCTTAACATTTTTATTAATTCTATTATTTTTTTTATTTTATCAAAAATTTATCTGTCATGCAGATGGTTTCAAAGACGGAGTCTAAGAATCACCTGTATCTGAGGAGTGCAAGAGTGATCTCAAATTTGGTAAAGTAGCATCCCGCTACTTTTTAGCGGACCCTGAGCAGCATCGCATTTAGCGAAAATAGCGAACGAGATTGAGTGCTTATTACCGTTGTTCACCGATTCCTTCAGTATAGTAAAACACACATTAGGTCCAAATACCTTTATACATCGGCAAGCTGACACTTACGGCCGGCCGCAACTTACTGGCCTAACTACATACACCGATTACCGCTGGCAAAAACCGATTAGGCACGCAGCTTGCGGCCGCCGCCCTTCACCAACGCCGCGGCCTTTTCAGCCGAACCCGACACACTGTCCATCGGGTACGTCATGTGCGCCATCACATTGAAGCCGTTACCGCACACGGGGTCGCCCTGGTTGCAGAACTCGATGGCCTTGGGGCCGTACGTGGGGCTGGAGCTCTCGATCGTCTGACCCATGAGCTTCAGCGGGTTGCCGAACGCCACGACTGCCTTGATACGGGGCGACAAGTTCTCGGGGATGGTTTCACCAGAGCCGAGCATCGTCCGGATACCGATCGCATTGTCCGTGACGCTGGCGCCCTGCGAGTAGCCACCAAGCACGAAGACCGTGTTGGGGCACTCCTGAGCCACGGACACGACGTGATTGGTCTTGTCGGTGGCGCCGGGTCCGGCACTGGTCTGATCCATCGAGGCCATGTATTGGACTGCGTACGAGGACACGCTCATACCTCCGAGGTTGGAGGTGATGCCGCTGACGAGTGGCTGACCACAGATGCCGAGTCCTGGCATCTCTCCACTGCCGCGAGCGAAGACGACGTGGACGTCGGAGCACTCCGCGCTGACGAGGTTGGCTGAATTGGCGGCCAAAACAAGGAAAGATCCGAGCAATTTGGAGCAGGCGGAGGCAAACTTCATGGTTGTGGTTGTTGGGGCTACGGGGACGTAGGCTGTTGAGGCTTTTGAAGTGAGGAGCCACAGCACGACGTACCAGCGCCAGCGTCAAGGGGTCATGGGCCTATCTGTATTGTGGATGTCAGTCCTCTACTACAAGCTGTGCGTGTTGGTGCGATAGTGCGCTGGTACTAGGAATTACTCTAGCTAAGTAGTTAACCCCGATATCGAGAAAGTGTAAGTAAATTGTTGAGCTAGGCCAGGCCGTCGCACAAAGCGAGCGAAGCGAGCCCCCCCCCCCCGCCTGCGGTTTGTCAGCCCGTGTGCGAAGCACGCGGATGCAAACCCAGGACCCAGCACTGGCCTACTTGCAAGCTTTTTTGGGTTCTGTCCAAGCGAGTGTAGCGAGCCTTTAGGGTGGGAGGTCCGCGCGAAGCGCGAAGCATTGTGATAGTTAAAATAAATCTAGCTCATGTATTCTCGTCTTCTTACATACCGATGGAATCTACTTACGTGTCTCGAAATCGGAGTTCGCTTGTACACGTGCTGTCCGCAATCAGGTGATCTTATCAGCCTTCTGTTGTATATTATACATTGTATTTTTATTGTACAGTACTGTACACGTAGATGCCCTCAGCGTGGGGCCACATGTCTGATCTTGAGTCGAGTGGCAGCATATGGTGAAAATACGATATGAAGGTTGTTGTGCTGTTTCTTGGGACTCCCAAGTTGGGAGGTTGGCCAGTGGCCATGGGGCGGTTTAGCTACCAATTGATTTACCCACAGTCAAAACAAATACATTTTCTAGACACAGTCTACCGGTACAGTATTCTGCGTCAATACCGGACGCCTGATTTTTATGGGGTATCTCGGGGTATAGAATGACCTGATAGGTACAGAAACGTGGATGTACTGAATTAGTTGGATGAACAGCTATCAACCATGACACAACCTTAGTTACCATGGGTGTTTGGAGGATAAAAATATTGTGACCACAAACTCAGTGTGTATCCCTGTATGTATGAATCATACGACTTCTTCTTTCATGCTGAGCGGCATTTCAAAAAGCTGGACCTGCTGTCGGGACTGATTTAGATCAGTACCTTGACCCATCTCCGTCGAACATCGTTTATGACAGTTCCATGCATTATATGGATTTAATCGTTTTACACCCGTCCGGTATTGACGCAGAATACTGTACATACAACGCAGCATCGAATCCATCAAGCGGATGGCCAGTAGGTAGCAAACCGAGCATCCCAAAGGGTGTTTACGCACGCAGCGATCGGGTGCCACCCTTCACCAACGCAGCAGCCTTCTCGGCCGCGGTAGTCACACTGCCGTCCGTCGGGTACATCAGGTGAGCCGCCATGTTGAAACCGGCGGCGCAGACCGGATCGCCCTTGTTGCAAAACTCGATGGCCTTGGGTCCGTACGTTGAGCTGGAGCTCTCGATCGTCTGACCGAAGAGCTTGAGCGGGTTGCCGAACGTCACGATGGCCTTGATGCGAGGCGCCAAATTCTCCGGAATGGTTTTACCAGCGCCAAGCATCGTCTTGATGCCAATGGAGATGTCCGTGACGCTGGCGCCCTGCGAGTAGCCACCGAGCACGAAGACCGTGTTGGGGCACTCCTGAGCCACCGACACGACGTGGTTGGTCATGTCGGTGGCACCCGGGCCGGCACTGGTCTGGTCGTAGGCAGCGAGGGACTTGACCGCGTAGGACGAGACGCTCATGCCGCCGAGGTTGGATGTGATGCCCTTGACGAGAGGCTGGCCAGCCGTGCCCAATCCAGGCAGCTCACCACTGCCGCGAGCGAAGACGACGTGGACGTCCGAGCACTCGGCGTTGACGAGGTTGGAGGGGATGGCAAGCAGCAGGAGCACGGATCCGAGGAAGGTGGCGAACTTCATGGTGGTTGGTGGTGTGGTGGTGGTTGAGACGGGGTAAGTGTGTGTGTGTGTGGTACAGCGGAAAACGAAGAATGAAAAGCTGTCGACTACCAAAGCGAGAGTTTTTTTTTTCTTTCCCTCAAGCTGACGAAGCTGCGCGTTCCTCTTCTTTCTGATGGCGGGCAATACGAACTTCGGATCTTGCCAGACGTATTAATAGCCACTAGCCGCCACGCCCTCTCCGAGTACTTCAAGGGGTTGATAGACTTCATATAATATAGTAGCCCAGTTATTAACGTTTACGAAACCAAAAAGCTGGAATCGCAGATAGATGCTACGTCAAAAAGTTGAGGCGTCCTGTCGTCGAAGAAGCGCACGCACCATGGCTGGAGATCATATCGGTTGCTGTTTCTGAGTGACAGCACAGCTGTATGTCGCCACGTCTGGTGCCCTCAAACAAGATGACATTTTTTGCAACGAACAGCAAGAGCCTCAACTCGATTCGATCTATGATAGATCATCTATCCAATACATACTAGAAAGCTATTATACAGTAGCACCCTGACTTCGCTACCAGGTGTACGAAGTACACACAAGTTGATCTTGCATCGTTGCGACAGTCCCCATTGTGCCATCATGCTTGTTACGTGTCAGTCAGCGCTAAGAAATATTTAGCTCCCTTCCGTCATTTAAACGGGGTGACCTGACAATGATACCACCCAAAAGGAAGCTTGAGAGCGCCACATCCAATGTAATATGCTGTACGGCAGTACTTAGTAGGCTCCTAAGTCGATTTTGTTTTGTTGTTTGAGGGCACCAGACGTGGCGACATACAGCTGTGCTGTCACTCAGAAACAGCAACCGATATGATCTCCAGCCATGGTGCGTGCGCTTCTTCGACGACAGGACGCCTCAACTTTTTGACGTAGCATCTATCTGCGATTCCAGCTTTTTGGTTTCGTAAACGTTAATAACTGGGCTACTATATTATATGAAGTCTATCAACCCCTTGAAGTACTCGGAGAGGGCGTGGCGGCTAGTGGCTATTAATACGTCTGGCAAGATCCGAAGTTCGTATTGCCCGCCATCAGAAAGAAGAGGAACGCGCAGCTTCGTCAGCTTGAGGGAAAGAAAAAAAAAACTCTCGCTTTGGTAGTCGACAGCTTTTCATTCTTCGTTTTCCGCTGTACCACACACACACACACTTACCCCGTCTCAACCACCACCACACCACCAACCACCATGAAGTTCGCCACCTTCCTCGGATCCGTGCTCCTGCTGCTTGCCATCCCCTCCAACCTCGTCAACGCCGAGTGCTCGGACGTCCACGTCGTCTTCGCTCGCGGCAGTGGTGAGCTGCCTGGATTGGGCACGGCTGGCCAGCCTCTCGTCAAGGGCATCACATCCAACCTCGGCGGCATGAGCGTCTCGTCCTACGCGGTCAAGTCCCTCGCTGCCTACGACCAGACCAGTGCCGGCCCGGGTGCCACCGACATGACCAACCACGTCGTGTCGGTGGCTCAGGAGTGCCCCAACACGGTCTTCGTGCTCGGTGGCTACTCGCAGGGCGCCAGCGTCACGGACATCTCCATTGGCATCAAGACGATGCTTGGCGCTGGTAAAACCATTCCGGAGAATTTGGCGCCTCGCATCAAGGCCATCGTGACGTTCGGCAACCCGCTCAAGCTCTTCGGTCAGACGATCGAGAGCTCCAGCTCAACGTACGGACCCAAGGCCATCGAGTTTTGCAACAAGGGCGATCCGGTCTGCGCCGCCGGTTTCAACATGGCGGCTCACCTGATGTACCCGACGGACGGCAGTGTGACTACCGCGGCCGAGAAGGCTGCTGCGTTGGTGAAGGGTGGCACCCGATCGCTGCGTGCGTAAACACCCTTTGGGATGCTCGGTTTGCTACCTACTGGCCATCCGCTTGATGGATTCGATGCTGCGTTGTATGTACCGGTAGACTGTGTCTAGAAAATGTATTTGTTTTGACTGTGGGTAAATCAAGCGGACAGCCGTCGATTTATACGGAAATCACTTCGAATGCCCATGTGACACTGGGCATTCTGAGGGTAGCTCGTTTATATGAACGGCGTCCCATCTCAGCATGGGCGGCAAACTTGAAGCTACCGTTTACATGAAATACCCGATGGGTAAATGCAATATGTTTCTGCACGGCTCTGAATTTTGGTACGAATGGCTCTAGCCCACTGCACGATACAGTGCACTTCTGCGACCATTTATTAGGTGTATAGCTCAGGAAGCAAGGCTCTCATTGGCATTTGATGAGGATTTGCGCATGGACGGTTTACGGCCAACCCTTTGGCGTACCCCTTTTTATATATGTCTACCCCTCCTAATAGGAGGGGTAGACATATAAGGCTCCTAATCGGTCTGGATATCTTTGCCGGTTATTTCACAATACCCTCTCTCTCTCTTTGCCACATGCACTTTTCATGGCAACCGAGTGAAAGATTTACACACTTGTAGACTACAAGTGTAGTGTAGTACAAGTTGTAGTCAGTCTAGCCACGAGGTTTATAAATTATAATCTCGTGGCTAGACTGACTGCAAGTGTGTAAATCTTTTTGATCCCACACAACTTGTGCCACAAGGGGCCTGCCTTTTTCATGTGGTCGTAAGCTACGCCTTGTTCTGAGTCGTGCGTAAAGCCTTGGTGCCCGCGATCGAGTTACCGTTCGTATCGAGAGAATGTCTTCTGTCTTCGACACGTACATGCCGAAAACCGGTACGTGGTTCTCCAAAAACCTTTGGGTTGTGTACCATCGACGAGTGTTTCTGTCTGATCGGATATGGTACGGTATTGCTACAGTACTGAGGCGAGTCTACAACAACGCGTACACGAAACATTAGGCACGTTCTGATCGTAGTACTTGCACCAAGGTGAAAAGCGTGGCAGGGAATGCGCCCGTGCGCAGCAACGAGCGACCACGAATAAGACACTACCCGACACCAAGCAG
This sequence comes from Phytophthora vignae f. sp. vignae, assembly GCA_016169955.1. Classification (NCBI taxonomy): domain Eukaryota; phylum Oomycota; class Peronosporomycetes; order Peronosporales; family Peronosporaceae; genus Phytophthora; species Phytophthora vignae. Next base: position 433,992 of record JABJUM010000013.1, read on the forward strand.
CGAGCGTCAGCATTACACAGGCAGGTAACCCCCCCCCCCCCCCCCCGCGATCTTGACGGCCGCCACCCTCGCCAATGAGTTTCTCACTCTTCGTTTTCCGCTGTACTACACACACCAAGCAACGCCTGGAACAACTCAAAGCCAACTAGCACCAACCACCATGAAGTTCTCCACCTTCCTCGGATCTCTGTTCGTGCTGCTTGCCAACTCCAGCATCCAAGTCAACGCCGAGTGCTCGGACGACCACGTCGTCTTCGCCCGCGGAAGCGGCGAGCTGCCCGGACTGGGCACGGCTGGCCAGCCTCTCGTCAGCGCCCTCACCTCCAACCTCGGCGGCATGAGCGTCTCGTCCTACGCGGTCAACTATTTCGCTGCGTACGACCAGACCAGCGCTGGAGCGGGCGCCACCGACATGACCAACCACGTCGTGTCGGTGGCTCAGGAGTGCCCCAACACGGTCTTCGTGCTCGGTGGCTACTCGCAGGGCGCCAGCGTCACGGACATTGCGATTGGCATCAAGACGACGCTGGGCTCTGGTAGCGTCATCCCCGAGTCGCTGGCTCCTCGCATTAAGGCCATCGTGACGTTCGGCAACCCGCTCAAGCTCTTCGGCCAGACGATCGAGAGTTCCAGCTCCACATACGGACCCAAGGCCATCGAGTTCTGCAACCAGGGTGACCCCGTGTGCGCCGCCGGCTTCAACATGATGGCTCACCTGATGCACCCGACGGACGGCAGTGTGACCACCGCGGCCCAAAAGGCTGCTGCGTTGGTGAAGGTTGGCGCCCGATCGCTGCGTGCCTAGCTAGGAAACGCCCTGACGGTCAGCCTAGCAGCATGTGGGTTATGGTGACGTGCTTGTCTTTGGCCGACACGCTGCTGGTGGTCTAGAAATATATGTGATGGATTTGAGTTGCTAGCTACTTCGAAGTATCATTGTGAATGATGTATGCCGTGCATCCGCAGTAATATAACCATGGTAGGTAGGATGCAAGCTGGTTATAGTCGGTGAAGGAACGGCTCTGGGGCCTTACGCCTTCTGACTTGTATTTTCGTTGACACGCATCGTACGTACACCACCACAACAACAAATTAACGCATGAACAGCTACGACCGAGCAGTAACAGATGCATCTATTGAATGACACATTCGTACTAACCATTGGTAAGGGAACCGGTCAATCTGAGGCCGGTCGACCAATTCAAGGCCGAGCCCATTTTAGCCAGTAACGATGCTGTTTCCTCTTTCCTGCTCAGTCATTGGTAAAAATCGTGTTAAGTACTAATCCCATACAAATTGATGCGGTTAAAATTGGCGGGAACCCGTGGCGGGAGTAGAATAAACGGTTGGACGGCAGCTGGAACGATGGCAGCCAGCTTGGGGCTCTCCCATTTCCAAACAAGCAATGGTTAGCGTCTACACGGTGGAGAGGAAGCAAGACATTATCGCTCAAGTCCGCGCAGGCACTACCGTCGTTGGTGTCGCCGCATCTACCGGTGTTCATGAGCGGACCATCCGGAAGTGGATGGCTACAGCGGCTGCGGGACAGCCCCTGACTCCTGCACGACCCGGGCCGAAGCCCTTCTTCCCACGTGACGCCGAGCGCCACATCTACGATTGGGTCGTTGGCAGACAGCTCGTGGGGCATCCCGTCGGCCGATCCGCCGTCATTCGCAAAGCCCAAGAGATTGCGCTACTCGGTTGCGGCGAAAGTGTGCCGCGTATGGCGATATTCAATCTGGCAGCATTACGCCCGCCCTGCCGGGTCAATAAAACATCACAGGAGGCGTCTTGGGTCCAGGCGGCGCGGGAGCTTCGAGCAGGAACACGTGGGCATCGTTGTGTCGTGGCACTGGTGGCGGCGGCGGTCTTGGGGCTTCAGGAAAGCCGGCGCCCCGGGCGCCATCCTGCGCGGCGTGCGGCATCGGCGTCAGTCTCGAAATGCAGTGCTTTCGAAAGTGGCTACACTCGTTGAAAATGCATAACCTATCATATAGGTTGTAAAAGCAATTTATGCTCGTTGATAATGAACCTACCCCCGTTATAATGAAGGTCATCCAAAGCAAGATAGTGTACTGAGCACAAGTGTAATTCCGGCCTCGAACTGGTATGCGTTCCTGTCAAAGTGGTTTCATTCGCTGACGGCCCCACAAAACAATACGATTGGTTCACGATCCAGAATAACCTAAGAAAGAAGCCGAGACGTCGGGCTTTTCAGAACTGTCACATTTTGTTCTCCCCGTCATACGGATCGCAAGTAAGCTGCTTGCAAATGAACAGCTATCAAAGCGGCCCCTAATTGACCGTTCCCCTTACTAAAGTGCTGACTTGACGATGAAACACTCAACACCGATCGAGCGAGCTGCGATTAGGCACGCAGCTTACGGCCGCCGCCCTTGACCAACGCTGCAGCCTTCTCAGCGGCAGCAGGGACACTGTCCATCGGGTACGTCATGTGCGCCATGGTGTTGAAGCCGTTACCACACACGGGGTCGCCCTGGTTGCAGAACTCGATGGCCTTCGGGCCGTACGTGGGGCTGGAGCTCTCGATCGTCTGACCCATGAGCTTCAGCGGGTTGCCGAACGTCACGACTGCCTTGATACGCGGCGCCAAGTTCTCGGGGATGGTTTCACCAGAGCCAAGCATCGTCTTGATACCAATCGCAATGTCCGTGACGCTGCCGCCCTGAGAGTAGCCACCAAGCACGAAGACCGTGTTGGGGCACTCCTGAGCCACGGACACGACGTGGTTGGTCATGTCGGTGGCGCCGGGCCCGGCACTGGTCTGGTCCATCGAGGCCATGTATTGCACTGCGTACGAGGACACGCTCATACCTCCGAGGTTGGAGGTGATGCCACTGACCAGCGGCTCACCGCAGATGCCGAGTCCTGGCATCTCTCCACTGCCGCGAGCGAAGACGATGTGGACGTCCGAGCACTCTGCGTTGACGAAGTTGGAGGGGCCCGCGACCAAGACGAGGAGAGATCCGAGCAATGTGGAGCAGGCGGAAGCAAACTTCATGGTCGTTGGATATTGCAATGGGGTGCTTTGGACGGGTCAGATTTTGTAATGAAGAACCGCAGCGCAGGGTCGGTCAACAAGCCCTGCGTAGGTAGATAGATAGGTAGGTAGGTGGCTAGCTACCTTGTACTTGTCGATCCTCTACTGCTAAACTGTATCGGATATGTGCGGGCGCTATGTGGCCACAGGTGCTGCCCGCAATCGGGGCGATCTTATCGGAGTCTGCTGTAGATGTGCTTCGGGTGTTGAAGTGAGCCAAACTGTGAACGAGCGAACGAAAAAGTCGACCACAATCAAAGTGGATAAGTATGCTCAGTCAAGTGTTGACCAGCGACGGCTATAAGGCGGACCGGCTGGCAATTGTACATATTTCTACGGTTGCCAGCTTGGCGAACACCAGCTTGACGGGAATCAATCCGGGTATCCGCTGGTATTTACATACGACCTCTATAATAATAATAACACTACGACGTCGACTTGCCATGGAGAACGATCCGGAGTCCAGCCGAGTCCCCTGCTCTGTTATTTCACCGTGTGGTGAGCCACAAGTGTCATCCAACTTCGTTAAGAGATACCAAAAAGTAATCTACAAGTAGCTTAAAACCCTTTTAATTAAGTGTATTCAGGCAGCAGCAACTTTTGTTTTTGCTGTTTGGGGTATACATGTAGCAGCAGGCACACAGCTGCTTGGAGAGAACCACCGATATGAGTTTCCAGCCATGTTGCGTGCGCTTCTTCGCCTACAGGCCGCCTTGAAAGTTAGTATACTTTCGTTCTGTAATCCCGACTACATGCGTATACGGTACACAGAGAAGGCGTAATGGCTGCCTCTGACGGGAGCCACAAGCTCGGCATGCACGATCGTCCACCAGCAGATTGGCCTACTTGTAGCCTTTCAACTGTATCTATCTATGATACGACTAGCAATACGCAAAGGCGTCGAGGCGTGCCATCGCTTTTCCGCCCTTGACATGCAGTCGACGCGAATGTTCATTATTGGTTTTTCGCTCAACTAGAAAGACCCAAAGCAGCTCGACGTATCCCCAATTCAAAGATGAAGTTCGCCACGCCGTTCTCCGCCGTCCTCGGGTCCCTTGTGCTGCTTGCCGGCTCCACCAACCTCGTTAGTGCGGAGTGCTCTGACGTCCACATCGTCTTCGCTCGCGGCAGTGGGGAGATGCAAGGACTCGGCATCTGCGGTGAGCCGCTGGTCAGCGGCATCACCTCCAACCTCGGCGGCAAGAGCGTCTCGTCCTACGCGGTCAACTACATGGCTTCGATGGACCAGACCAGCGCTGGACCCGGCGCCACCGACATGACCAACCACGTCGTGTCGGTCGCTCAGGAGTGCCCCAACACGGTGTTCGTGCTTGGTGGCTACTCGCAGGGCGGCAGCGTCACCGACATTGCGATCGGCATCAAGACGTCGCTCGGATCCGGTGACACGATCCCGGAGAACTTGGCGTCGCGTATCAAGGCCGTCGTGACGTTCGGCAACCCGCTGAAGCTCATGGGTCAGACGATCGAGAGCTCCAGCCCCACGTACGGCCCCAAGGCAATCGAGTTCTGCGCGCAGGGCGACCCCGTGTGCGGCAACGGCTTCAACACCATGGCGCACATGACCTACACGACGGACGGCAGTGTGACCACCGCGGCCCAGAAGGCGGCGGCGTTGGTCAACGGCGGCGGCCGCAAGCTGCGCATGTGAATCCAGTCTGTGAAAGACCTACTGCAGACGTAGTAACTGTATGTAAGCAAGTTTTCTGTCTCGTGGTTTCGTGCAGGCCAGCGCAGGCGTGTAACTGGTGCCACTCACAGTCAATCAATACAATACGCACTGAAAACATGCCTTCCTCTGAAAATTGAAGTAAAAACTGCACTTGCAAGGAGCATACTGAAACCTAGTCACCTGAAAAGCGCGCCAAAACTCAATCACCCGCGTCCAGTTTCAAACGCCCCACATCGGTCAAAGTAGGCAGGCAGGCAGGCAGGCAGGCAGGCAGGCAGGCAGGCAGTCAAGGCAGGCATGACGGACGCTGCCGGCGTCGTGTCGGCGTCCGCCGAGGCGGAGAACATCGCCGTGTGCATCCGCGTGCGCCCCATGAACGAGCGCGAGACGCGCGCGCAGGACGCACCGGCGCTGAGCTGCGTGCCGTCGCTCAACGCCGTGGCGCTCACGGACCCGGCGACGGGCGCGCCGCTGGCCGGCAAGGGCAACACGTTCCAGTACGACCACATCTTCGAGGCCGGCAGCGACGCGCGCGACATCTACGCGCGCGTGGCGCGGCGCATCGTGCGCTCGACGCTGGGCGGCATCAACGGCACCATCTTCGCGTACGGGCAGACAAGCTCGGGCAAGACGTTCACGATGCAAGGCGACGGCGGCATGCCGTTCGAGCCCAAGGCCGAGAGCGCGCGGCCGGGCATCCTGCAGCTGGCGGTCGAGGACATCTTCGGCTTCATCGAGAGCTGCGCGGACCGGGACTTTCTGCTGCGCGTGTCGTTCCTCGAGATCTACAACGAGGTCGTGCGCGACCTGCTCGGGCCGAGCGACAACCTCAAGCTGCGCGAGGACCCGCGCAAGGGCGTGTACGTCGAGTGCCACGAGGAGATCATCACCAACTACGAGGACATCGTGACGCTGCTGCAGACGGGCAACCGCAACCGCACGGTGGGCCACACGGCCATGAACGACAAGAGCTCGCGCTCGCACAGCGTCTTCCGCATCGTCATCGAGAGCAAGCACAAGAGCGACGCGCCCGGCCGGCGCCTGTCCGAGGAGGACGTCAACGGCGCCGTGCTCGTGGCCAGCCTCAACCTCGTGGACCTGGCCGGCTCCGAGAGCCTGCGCCACACGGGCAACGAAGGTATCCGCCAGCGCGAGGCCGGCAACATCAACAAATCGCTGCTCACGCTGGCGCGCGTCATCAACTCGCTTGCCAGCGCCGGCGGCGGCGGCCAGAACGCGCCCTTCCGGGACAGCAAGCTCACGCGCCTGCTGCAGAACTCGCTGGGTGGCAACACGCGCACGCTCATCATCTGCTGCGTGACGCCCAGCGACCGGTACATCGAGGAGACCAAGAGCACGTTGCAGTTCGCGGCGCGCGCCAAGGACATCAAGACGTCGGCCACCGTGAACGAGGTGCTGGACGACCAGACGCAGCTGCGCCGGCTCAAGCGCGAGGTGAACGAGCTCAAGAAGCTCGTCAACTCGGAGGCGCTCAACGCGCTCAAGGCCGAGAACGAGGCGCTGCTGAGCGAGAAGAACCACAACAAGACGGAGATGGCGCGGCTCAAGGGGCTCATCCTCTCCAGCTCCTCGGTGGCCAAGACCGCGGTGGACAAGAAGCGCGCGCAGCGTGGCAAGCGTACGAGAGAGACGTGGGGACCGGGGGACTTCCCCGCCAGCATCAAGGCGCGCGCCCCGCTCTCCCCGCATCGTTATCCGCGCAAACGCCGCTCGCCGGCGAAGGAGAATCTGGACCCTCAAACGCTCTTCCGCGTCTACGAAGATGCCGACGAAGACGGTGAAGACCCGGCGTCGGAGTCGGCTACGAGCAAGGTCAAGCCGAACCAAGCCGTCCAGAGCGTTAGCATCAAGGGCAGCAGCAAGGAGGTGCTGGATCTGTTCTCAGCCGTGCTTCGGAACTATCGCGACGAAAATGTCGTGGACCCCGTCGCGGCGATCGAGGCGATTGCGAACGAGAAGAGCGCGTCGCTGGACGACATCGAGCGCGCGCGCGCGTTCGACGTGCTAGCGGATATCCGAGCCCTGATGGTGGCGAACGTGCAGTCAAGAACTGTCTTGGACGAGAAGTTGGTGCTGGAGCAGGAGTTGAAGGAGCTGCGACTGAAGGTGAACGAGGGAGCATCGGAGTGTAATTGCTCGGAAAACGCCTCGAAAGCGAGCGCTCTCATTGCAGAGATGATGGCGGAGCTGGGCTCCACGCAAGAGGCATTGGCGAAGGAGAAGCAGGGCTACCAGGATCTGGAGACGCAAACCATTAACTCGCAGCAAATGGCTGCAGAAGAGCTGGATTCGCTTCGTTGTCAGCTGAAAACCCTGAAGCTCGAGGTGAAAGAATCCCAGCAACAGTTTGACAGCGAAAAGCGCGAGCTTCAAGCTGCGTTGGAGTCCGTTCAGTCGGGGATGACGACGTCCGATGACAATGAGGAATATTTGGCCATGCGCAGCAGAAGGGATGAGTTGGAAGGCGTGCTGGAAGAATTGAAGGCGTCACAGACTGTCCTTCAGCTGGCGGTAGCGGAGCGCGACGATGAAATCGCTTCGTTGAAGTCGCAGCTTAATGATACCAACCCGTCGGAGCAGGAATCGCGCGTGGAGGCCTTGGAGGAGGAGAAGTCCCTGTTGCAGCAGAAGATTAGCGAGCTGGAGCAGCAAATTGCCTCGGCATCTGAAAGCACAAGCGAGGACAAGCAAAGCGATAACACTATAGTGGAAAAGCTGGCAGGGGAGCTGCAGAACATCATGCAGGAGCTGGCGCAGTTACAGGCCGATCACGAAAGAACAGCACTGGAGAAGCAGGAGCTGCAGGCGGAATCCGAGAGAGTGAGCGAGGAGCTGGAGGCGTCGCAACGTCAAGGGTATGAACTGAGCGAGACGCTGATGCAGAAGGAGCATGTTGCCAAGGTCCTACAGGCACAGCTCGATGCGAAGCTTATGACGATTTCACAGATGCAGACCAAGCACAGCGGCGAGGTTGAAGCACTGAAGCAGACCATCCAAGACCTCACGGCGCAGAGGGAGCAGCTCCAGACTAGAATCGAGGATCTGAGTACCGCAGAAAGCATTCCGACAACTGCTGCTGAGACTGAGGCTACAGTTGAAGATGCCAGCACTAATACAGATTCGAACGGGGAAGAAGAGGAGATCGAGGCCCAATGTCTCCGGTCGGAGGTAGAACAGCTGACAGAGAAGCTGTCTGCCGTCGAGTCTGAACTTGCATCGGCGAAAGAGCGTTTGCAGGCGCCCGAGAAATCCCCCGATCAGAGCGATCTCCAGGTTGCTTTCGACAAACTTCAGGCTGATTTCGACAACGTGATGCAGAAACGCGAGGCTGAGCTGATGGCGTTGGAGGAGCAGAAGCAAGACGCTAGCTCGCCTCCTCAGATGGAAGAGAACTCTCAGCAGCGCTTTGACGCGCTGAACAAGGACGTTAAGAGACTAGCGGACGATCTGGAAAAGGTGTCGCGTGAACGCGATGATTGCGTGGACGAACTGCGGGCTTTGGAAGCCCAACTGATGGAAGTGTCCGAAGAGAAGATGAAGCTGGCGATGTCGGCTGATGAACAGGAGATCAAGCTGCGGGAAGTGCAGCAGGCGGCCTCGTCTTCCTCGGAGACGATTGCTACACTGCAGGCGCAGCTTGAAGAGGCTCTGTCAGCTAAGGCGACCCTCGAAGCCAGCAAGGACGAACTTGAGCGGAACGTTGAAAGCGTCCAAACTGCGCTGACAGCTTTGCAGGCCGACCACGCCGCAATCGTGGATGAGCTGCAACAGCGCGATACAGTCGTTAGTCCTGGTAGGGATGTCAATGCCCCGGAGTTGGAACAGCTTCAACAACGCCTCGAGAGCGAGTCCAAGCAACGCGAGAAGCTTGAGCTTGATGTGCAGTCGTACGAAGAAACGCTGTCGGTGCTGCGCAAGGAGGCAAAGGATAGCTCGGCTACGATCGCAGACTTGTTGGAGAAGATGAAGATGCTGGAGACAGACCTGGAGTCGGCAGCTCGCACGCAAGAGGCCAAGGACAAGGAGCTAGCGAGTATGACGGATGCCCTCGCAAGGTCGAAGGAGGAGCAGCAGGAGATGCGTCTGCAAGGCAAGCAGCGCCTTGTGGCGGCTGAAGGCAAAGAGATGGCGCTGGAGGAGAAGATCTCTGCGCTTGAGCAGCAGCTGAGGATGAGCGCGAATGGCGTGAGCATGCCAAGCGATGCGATGGAACTTGTCGAGGCCAGGGAGAAGCAGACCGAGCTCCAAGCGAAGGTAACAGCACTGGAGAACGAACTGACCGAGGCTCGGGAAGAGCTGCGCCGGCAGGATGAAGGCTGGAACAAGAAGCAAGCGATGGCGGAGAGGGAGTTCGCACGCTTGATGGCAGAACAGAAGCGTCTTCACGAGGAGATAAAGACGCTCCACTCCAGCGCTGAAGCTTCGAAGCAGGACATGGAGGCCCAAGCTGACGAGTTGCAGAAGACTAAACAATTGTATGCAGAGCTCTCAGAGCGAAAAGAAGCGGTTCAACAGGAGCTGGAGGCGGCTAATGCTGCGTGGGAAGAGAAGCAGCAGGAGCTGGTGCTCCAAATGGAAAGTATGCGCGAGCAGTTCCAGGAAGCACAGAACGAGCTCGAGGATTACCAGCAGAACGCGGATAATGAGATTCTCCGTCTCCGCTCGGTGATTGAGGAGACCAACGCTGAAGTCGAAGAGCTCAAGCGCGTCGCCAAAGCCAAGGAGGAGGAGCTCGAGGGTCAACTAGGTGATAGGGAGGAGAGGCAAGTTCAGGTCAAGAACCGACAGGAGGCGCTGGAGGCCAAGTGCGAGGAGCTGGACGATGAGCGTCGACTGCTGGAGACGAAGTGCGCCGCTCTCGAGTCCCAGCGTGACGACGTGGAGCAGCAGCTCCGGAACGAGATCTTAGAGCTCTCCCAAAAGTGTGCAACGGCGCAGAAGCAGCAAGCTGCGTACCAAGGGAAGCTCAAGGAGATGGAGACTCAGCTGGAGATGACCGAGAATGACGTGGGGAAGTACCGGAAGGAGTACGAGAGCCTCGCGGAGTCGCTGAAGTCTTCCCAAGTGGAGGCCGTCGAGTACCACAACCAACTGGTGCAGGCTCAGCTAGCCCAGGAGAGCATGGAGCAGCTCGTGGAGAAGCAGAAGGCTCGCATCGACAAGCTCGAGAAGGTCAAGATGACGACCGAGACGCTGGATCTGTTCCGGAAGCTGAAGAAGGACCGACAGGACTTGCAGACCAAGGTGCAGCAGCTGCAGAAGGAGTTGGCCCAGGCTGAGCAAGCATTGGCGCAGTCTCAAGAGAATCACCAGGAGAATCAGCAGCGGCTAGTGGAGAACAAGGACGAGGAGCTGAAGCTGCTCAAGGAGCACGTCGAGGAGCTCTGCGGTGCTCTGCGAGCCGAGACGCAGCGAGCAGCAGACATGAAGGCGGAGATGCGCGCGGCCCTGAGCGACGAGCGCGAGAAGGCGGAGCACGAGATCCACGAGATGCAAGCGCTGGTGAAGGAGAAGATGGAGCTGGTGGAGAGGCTGGAGGCGCAGCTGGCGTCGGTGCAGGACGCCATGGCCAAGCTCCGGGAGCAGAAGAGCGAGAACGTCTCGTATCTGGAGAAGGAGAACCTCGACCTGCACGTGGAGATCCGCGAGCTCAAGAAGCAGTTGGAGTCGGGGCCGCCGGAGAAGGACGAACTCATGGGCGACACGGGCACTTACGACGCCTCTGCAGCGGCAGCAGCGAGGGCACTCGGGGAGGACAGCGACGGCGACCGTCATCACGAGTCTAGCGCGCATGTGGTCTCAGACGGCGATGACACTGAAGCCTCCTCCTCTCAGCCTCAGGAGGACGCTGGAAGTACTCGAGCCGGTGGCTTCTTGCTCTCGACGACCGAGTTGGACGCCATCGCTGCGCACAGTCAAGAAGAGCCCGAACGACCAGAGTGCTCGCAGCAGTAGGTAAGATGTAGGCTTGGTGGTGTAATTAATGGAGTGAATTAGTTATTCGGATTCCGCTGGTGCAGTGCAAGTTCATTTCAACGTAGGAAAGGCAAGGCAGTACAGAGTTCACATGCAAAATAGTCTATTTCGATTTGACCCATCCAGACAGCAACAACGCAGCCGTGTATGTATGTATCTACCAGTTGAGTTCGCCTCCGGCCGCCTCCTGCTCCTGTTCGTACTCGATCTCGACGTACGGGCCCTTGGGCTTCTTCTGCTTCTTGCTCTTCTTGGAGCTGGGCGGCGCGGCCTTGCGCTTCTTGGACTTCGACGCGCCCTCGTCGTCGCTGTCGTCCGACTCGTCACTGCTCTCTCCGTCGTCGTCCACGGCGAACTCGTCCGCGAGGTCCTCGAGGTCGCTCTCGTCCTCGTCAAAGTCCTCGACGTACTCGACCTGTCCGGCGTCCTCGTCGTCGTCCTCCTCCTCTTCGTCGTCGAGCTCGTACTCGACTTCTTCCTCGTCCTCGCTCTCCTCCTCCATGGTCTGGCGCTTGCCCTGGCTCTCGAGCACCTTGGAGAACTCGCGCTCGGGGAAATTATAAATATCGCCGTACGTGCCCTTCTGCAGGCGCTCGAGCAGCTCCTTCTCGATCGAGTTGTCGAGCTTGGCGGCCACCATGGCCTTCTTCTCGCGGCGCTTCTCGCGGCGCTCGATCTTCTTGTTGATGACCACGAGCTTGGGCTTGGTCTTGAGCGTGAGCTTGCGCATGCGCATGAGGTACTGGTGGATCTTGGTGAGCCGCTGCTTGTTCTTGTGGATGAGCTTCTTGGGCCAGAACTGCAGCTGCTCGTCGATCTGCGCCAGCGACTTGGTGTAGTTCTTGCTCAACTTGACGCGCTCCCAGAGCCGGTTGGGCGTGTGCGCGCGCTCGATCGTCTTCATGTACAGGTAGCACACGCCGTCCTCCTCGCGGATCGTGGCGTAGCGCGAGTTGGCCAGCGGGCACGCCGTGCGGTTGCACAGGCCCGTCACGTTGTACGGGTTGCTGCAGAACATGTTGCCCGTGCCCGGCAGCTTGCTCTTGAAGGAGCAGAACTGCTTCGAGATGACGCCCCAGATCACTTCGTCGTGCTGCATCTTGGCCTTACTGTTCTTGTCTTGCTGGAGTCGGAGAGGAGCGAGGAGCTGGAGCTAGGTGCTGCGGGCTGTTGCTGCTGCTGATGCGGCTCAAGTTGCAAGTGATGGCAACCAGTAAAACGCGTCGTTGGCTGGCCACGGTTGAAATCGATGTGATTGGATTAAAAGGTAAATATAGGAGTTTTAGCGAATCAGATGGGTTTAAGGGGGATGAGTGACTTGGCTGCTGGAAGAGGACCATGGAGGACGTTACGTACAGGACAGACCACCGTTTCGGTGGGCTGTTGGCTTGACTGCAAAAAAATTCTTACGCAATTACTTATCCTCCCGCGTCGCGTTTCCTGCCCTACTTAGGTATCCGCTGCTCACGCGTTCGCGTCTCGAGCTCACAAGCACATCCAGTCGGTCGTCTTTACTCTTCGTCTTGTTGGGCACGCGCCCATGAGCTCTGCGTGCGTTTCCGTGGTGGTAGGTGTGGTTGCTTCGCGTGCTGCTGAATCTCCCCAGGCCCGGCGCCTGTCTTCAAGCAATCGTCGTCTTATAGCTGCTTCTCGTTGGACAGGTCCACCTTGCACAGGAACTTGATGTCCTCGATCATGCCGGTGAAGTCCAGCTTGGGGCTGTAGCGCTTGTAGGGCGTGCCATCGGGGCTGATCAAGAACTGCAGCAACAAAAACACCAGCAACAAGAGCAACGTTAGCGAATAGACCAACACAGCTTGAAGACTGCAGCTGCAGACGCACCTTTTCAAAGTTCCAGCTCACGTCTGCGCGCGTGACGGGCATCCAGATGAGGCGCATGGGGTGCGAGAAGACGCCGCTGGGCGTGGACATCTCGTCCAGCAGCGTGCGGTCGCACGGGTAGGGCAGCGTGATCCTTAGGAAGTTGAAGAGCGCGTGCGCGTTGGCGCCGTTGACCTCGACCTTCTCCGTGAGCTGGAAGGCCGGCTCGAAGCCCTTGCCGGGGCGGATGTGCCGCAGACTCTGGTAGATCTCCTCGCCGTTGAGGTTCTCCTGGTGGCCGAACTGGTTGCACGGGCAGCCGATGATCACGAGCTCCGGGAAGCGCTTGGCCAGGTCGTTCAGCTGCACGTAGGCTTTGGTGGTGGAGTTGCAGTGTGACGCCACGTTCACGACCAGGATGGGCTTGCCGGCGAAGTCGGCCAGGCGGATGAACTTGGAGCCCGTGAGCGAGCGGAACGAGAAGTTGTGCGCCGACTTCCGGCGACCGGCCGAGGACGTCGCGCGAGCGCGGTCGGGGCTCTGGGCGGCGGCAGTGGGGGCCGACGAGCGGATGCCCGTCACGGGCACGGCCACCGCCACAGGCAGGTTGTGGTACTGGTTCTGCTGCGAGGCCGGGCGCAGCACGCCGTTGGCGCAGTCTTCTCCGTCCTGGGCGGCATTGGCGCCGCGGCCGTTGCTGGCGTCGTCCCTGTTCGTCGTCTCGCAGCCGTAGCCCGTCGGCAGCTTCATCGCCATGCTGTGGTATGTAGAGTTGAGCGGTGCTGTAGCGTCGATGTGCGACAGACGGAGAGTTTTAGCGAATGAAAAGAGCGGGTTGGCAAGTGAAAGCAGCGTCCTAGTTTAGGACACGTAGGGTCTGGGGCGCATGAAGTAGAAGTTATCAGAGCCCTTGGAGTTCGACACCGCGGAGTCGGACATGGGTGGACTGCGGCACGCGCGTGGCTCGGCACGGGCAGGACATGGGTCTACCTGCACCGGCGCGAGTGAAGGTGCCGCCCCTGCCTAGATTAACTGCGCGGCACACCACGTTGGCGAAGTGGCTGCCTCGACTCTACAGAGCGTGTGTGTGTGTGTGTGGCTCCGAGCGGCGACGCTCGCGTTGTCGATAGCAAGGGCACGCGGAGAACGTGGCTGGCGAATTGCCGCCGCCAGATCTCAAGAAAACACGCACACCTTAGGTCACTTTCCTAGTTAGTTGTTACCACGGCAAATATCCCATCTTCTCCGAATTGCATGATTTCTAGGCAAAGAGACCGATAACACATGGAAGATCTGGTATTTAGCAAATGAAATGGCAATTCGGGAGTACATGCACTTTTTCACGAAGGAGTAACTTGTCCGAGAAAGACAGCATCACACGGGAAATACTGTGTGTTTCGGGACTAAGTGATATGTTACCGAACCTATCTCCTTGACGCAGGTCGCCTAAGCTTCTGGACGCCCGTCAGGTCGATCGCGCTCCATGCGAAGCCTGGCGGAATGATGTAGGACTCCGCGCGGACGTACCCCACGCTCGTCGATGACCTCGCGGTCTGGCGGCACCATGGCTAGGTACAGCTTACTTATTGAGCACGCGCAAGAATTTCTACTGGTTCTCCACCGCCACGAGCTCCACCTGCTTGTCATCGGTGGACCTGCTTGAGCGGGGAGGTGGCAAGCCACTCATCGATTCACCAAACAGTTTTGGTGACCAAAGCCAGACTAGGCATCAAACGCGTGATTAGTTGCGTTCAAAGTCTCTTTGTTACATTCCCCCGCCCAGATTGAGCTAGCGTCAGCAAAATGAGGCGTGTCGTTGTTTTCGCCTATAAGATGTTTATAAAGACTTCACCCTTTTCGTCACATGAAGAGTGCCAAGACATCCTATCCACGGATTGCTTGTTTGACTTGGTCTTGTATGTGAGACCGGAAAAGCTTAAGTTATTCGGGAGATGAGTGGCCGTAACGCCGATAGTCTTAGGCTTTCACGGGTTAAGCTGTTATTCGCGTGAAGATAGATATTCCGTGAAAGCCCAGGTGTTTCCCGTGCAAACAGGTTTTTCGCGCTGTTATTCGTTTCTAGCTATCTAACAAATCTCCCGCCGGGACCACCTGGTGGACCCGGCAAATCATCCGATATTTAGGTTAGTGCACACCAACTCGGGAAGCGTTCTCTTGTTTCCGGTGGACATGCGGTGGACTTCGAAGGACCCTTTCTCTCGGCGATCGCGTGATCGTTGAAGTGCCCATTGCCCAAGTCACCACGGTCCACGTCACTCCACAATAGCTCAGCTGCGAGCACGTGATCGACGCTTTCCCGCCATCAGCAACGCGCGTACGACTCCTCTTCGGTCTCACCTGGGCTTCGTGTCGCCTCAGTGATGACGAAGACTGCAGCTATGTACTGCAGCCCCCCCAGTGTCTACGAATTTGTCCACCAAGAAAGTAACTCGCCGAGACCGGACAATAATCTTACATCAGCAACGACCTTTGACCCTTTGTTTGCGGTAGCCTTGTGTTCTTTTACTGTCTACAACTTTGATCAAAACAGCCCCCGAGTTTGTCGTGTACGAGTAGATATACAACATCCCCTCAAGCTCCAAAGTCAAGACCGATTAATTACGCGAGGACGATTCCGATGGTGCCGCTGTCGCCACAGGTCTCGAATGGTCCTGCCCCTGCGGCACCACCCGGTGCCTTTCTCTCGACAGTCGCACGTCGAGCAATGGTCCATTCATTATACACTGGTGCGGGGGCAAACATGAAAAGCAACACACTATATATACAACGTTGACGCGCACTCACAACGCCCTACTGCTCGCCCGATCAACCCAGCTGCAACGGCCAGCGGCTACACACGTCGTTTCTGGCGACTGCTCCCTCAACGAAGGCGAAGGCGAGCACGCAGCTGCACCAAGCGATGGAGAGTGGGGGTGGGCTTGGCGGCGCCACGCGCGACACGGTGCTACGCATCAGGAGACGCATCTCGGGCGAGAACAGTGCATCTCCAGATGCATCTCCGTTGCCGAGATCTTAGTCCAGGATGGGCCCTTGGCTCACGAAGCGGCATTTGCCACCGACCGCACAGCGGCAGTCCGGTGACTGTAGCCAACCAGACGCTCGCCATTGACACGCATCGCGGCAGCTGCCGAGTTAGCTCGCTGAGCACGAACGAAGGCAACGCACATAACGGCGGGCGGCAACCACGTGGCTCGAAGCCTGCTGGCGAGCGCGCCATATTGGCGCTGTGGTAACGCGGCCGGCTGGTTGTCCGCGTGACGCTGCTGTCAGTGCAAGAGCGGTTCGCCACTCGGTCAAGACATCGCTGCCGCCGCTCGGAGTGCATCATTATCAGGCCGCAGTGTCAGTGAGTCGCTACGTACGGTGGTCATTTCGAGCTCGACCTGCTCATCATGAGCCTCATGACCGCTGTCGTAGGCGAGGTAGGAGGATGCTAGCGGGCAGCTTGGGGACAGCCCGTAATCAGATGTTTGGAGGCCCAGCCTCGCTCGCGATCCCGATCCTGGCAGTGACTACCAGTGCAGTCCATCGGGCTCCGCCGCTGCTGGAGCAGTGCTGGTCTCTGGTGGCCTGGTCTCCGATGGCACCACTTCAACTCGGCCCCTTTTGAAACGTTGGCCAGCTGAGAAAGTCGAGCGGCCGCGGCGAAAAGTTTAATGCGGTGGCGACGCGACGAACGCCGCGCCCTGAGGCGAGCTCCATGCAGGCCACTGCGCCCCACGCACGCCTCGGTCCGCCCACGCTGCCTGACGCGGTAGTCAGCCAGCGCCGGCGGGGCTTTTTTCAAGCATAAAATTCAGGTGGACGTCGCGGACTCCGAGTCGGTGACTTTGGCCCAGCCGGCCTGCCTCTGCAAAAGAGAGATGCGCGCCCATCCGCGCGCCGTGATTGGCTGGCGCAAAGGAACCCGGCCTGAAACGAACCGAGAGTGAGTGTCGCACTAAACCGTAAGGTCAAGCTTGGAATCCCCCCTCGCCGGCCGGCCGAGGGGTGGGCTAGTTTCGCATTGGCCGCGCCGAGCTCAAGCCTCCGTCGCCGCCGCCCGGAGCTCCAGCGCAGTTCCTCGGCACCACACACACGCACGATGCCGCCCAGCCTGATGCTGTCCCCGCAGCCGCAAGACTCGGCGTGCTGCGCGGCTGCCGCCGCCGCCAAGGCGCCGCCCAGCCCCCCGCCGGCCAAGGCCGGCCACCCGTCGTCGCTCGGGCTGCCCCCGCGCCCCGCGGCCGCCAGCGTGAACCCGGCGCCGTCCTCGGCCGCGGCCAAGAGCACGCGCGCGCGCACGCAGAGCCTTCCCACGGCCGGCGAGCAGCTGCTGGGCAAGGACAGCCCGTGGATGCAGCAGGCCGTGGACCGCGGGCTGTTCCGCCGCTTCGAGGAGGTCAGCGCCGAGGTCGCGCGCCTCACGCGTATCCAGAACATGGACGCGCTCTCGTCCGCGGCCGGCGAGCAGGGGCCCGCGCCGCACCCGGAGCTGGCCGCCGTGCAGACGGAGCTGGGCCGCGCGCGCCGCCGCTCGCTGCGCATCCGCGAGGACCAGAAGCACATGATCCAGCAGTTCGAGGCCCAGCAGGACCGCGGCGTGCTCAAGAAGTACCTGGCCATGGCCACGGGCTCAGCCGCCCACCAGAAGAAAAAGACCGAGGAGCTTAAGAAGAAGCTCGGCCACCACATGGCCGACGCCGTGCGGGTCGACGCCGAGCTGCAGCGGCTCGAGCGGCGGTCCAGCTGCCTCGTGGACGAGTGGAAGCGCCGCTCCTCCTTCTCCATGAGCTCCAGGAGCGGCCGCAGCTTCTCCGCCCAGCCCGAGGGCGAGGACGACGTCGTGGAGCAGAGCGAAAGTCGCGCAGACAACAACGACGATGACAACGAGCTCTACTTCGACGAGGAGGAGGACCTGGATGTGGCCGAGCGCCTCGAGCAGCTCGAGAGGGAGAAGCAGAGGCTGCTGGGCCTGCTGCTCCGAACGTTGCGGCTCCCCGACGCCCTGCAGATGCACACCAACGTGGCCATGTACGCCTCGGAGGCGCAGGCCTGCGAGTCCATCAAGAAGCAGATCGACCGAGCCATCGGCCTGTACCACCAGGCGCTGCAGCTGCTGCGCATGGCGATGGCCACCGTCGTCTCCTCCCAGTACTCGGGATCCGCGAGGGAGTTCGCTAACGGCCCGTTCGCGCTCACAGTCGAGGCCGGCCAGCTCATGGAGGCTGCGGCCATCGGCATCCAGCCGGAGGCTCGCCGCAGATACCGACAGTTCGCCCCGGAGCTGCAGACCCTGCGCCTGCCCAAGTTCCCCCAGGTCGTGAGCGACTTCGTGCGTCGCGCTCGCACCAACTTTGACCCACGCAGCGCGCTGGCGCAGGAGGCCGTGAGGAGACTCCCGGCGTGCGAGACCACCATGGTCATGACGCACAAGCTCGTGATCGAGAAGCTGGAGCTGCTGGACCGATGGAAACGCACCGTCGAGCAGGACCAGGCGCACGCGCTGGACTCCCAGCGCCGGCTCGAGACGCACCTGCAGCAGCGCCTCGCCGTACTGGCCAGGTCCGTGTCGGTCTAAGGCGTAGCAGGTGGAGTTACCCACCACCACACACAGCAGCGAATGCGGTAAGTTCCGCTGCGTTGCTCAAGAGGGCGGGGGCTCTACAGCGCCCCGCCTTCCTAGTAAATTGTTTATAATTTATGCAGCGCCTCAAGTCTTGAGCGTTGCTGCGATTGATATCATATAGACGTGCATCGTCATTTCATACACAGTGGGGGATGGCACTTGAAGTTGTCAAGCCTGTGAGGTGGCCTCACTGACAAATGCACGTCAAGCACGTAAAGTCTAAAACGACAACAAATCTTCTTACATGTATGCGAATCAATACCGGGCAATGCTCTTGCCGCTCCCTTCTACTGCAGCTTACACCTCACTGCCCCCAATCGCCCATATTCACATCATTGTCGTCAGGTTGGTCCATGCCGGGGTGGCGGTACGACCCACGACCCAGCAAAAAGTCCTGGCTCACCATTCCCCGGGACTGCGGCTGTCCTGGCTGTTGCTGCTGCTGCTGCAGGTCATTGAACATGTGGTGGTCGGGGAGCTGCCGCTGCTGGCCGGGTAAGCCCTGCGAGCCGAACACGTCTTGCGAGCCGTCGTCGCCATAGAAACTCGTCCGCGGTGCCGTCGGCACTGGCTCGCTGCGCGATACTTCGTAGGGAGCTCCGCGCAGGCCACCGGACGCATTGCCAACGAAGTGGCCCGAGTCCTGGTGCCGCACGACGTCGTGCATGTCCATGCCCATTTGGGCGGCCTGCTGCGCGTAGATATCCTGCTGACTTGAGCCCATTCCGGAAGACATGAGCATTCCCTTCGGCATGTCGCCGTACAGAGGGTGCTGCATTTGGCGCGAGTGCTGCTGCTGTTGAAGCGCGGCCTGTTGTTGCTGGAGCTGCTGCTGCTGCTGCTGTTGCTGGTTCAGCATTTGCAGGTGAGAGGATCCGGGGACTTGAGGCAGGTTGGGCACCTTGTTCCGTTGGAACTGACGCTGCTGCTCTTGGCGCTGCTGTTCTTGGCGTTGCTGCTCTTGCTGCCGACGCTGAAGCTCTAGCCGTTGCTGCTCCTGCTGTCGTCGCTGCTGCTCTTGGCGCTGCTGCTCCTGCCGTTGTTTCTCCAGACGCTGCTGCTCCAGACGCTGCTGCTCCAGTCGCTGCTGCTCTTGGCGTTGCTGCTCCAGCCGCTGTTGCTCTAGACGTTGCTGCTCCAGGCGTTGCTGCTCTTGGCGCTGTTTCTCCAGCCGCTGCTGCTCAAGACGTTGTTGCTCAAGGCGCTGCTGTTCCAGACGCTGCTGCTCGAGACGCTGCTGCTCCAAACGACGCTGCTCCTCTTCAATGCGCCGCTGCTCTTCCATGCGCCGCTGCTCCTCAAGGCGTTGCTGTTCAATACGCTGCTGTTCACGACGCTCCTGTTCTAGTCGTTGCTGCTCACGTCGCTGCTGCTCCCGGTGTTCTTGTTCCTGACGTTGCTTCTCAATGCGCTGTCGCTCAAGACGCTGCTGCTTCTCCAAGCGCTCCCGCTCTCGACGCTCTCGATCTTGACGCTCTCTTTCCTGGCGTTCACGCTCCTGACGTTGCTGTTCCAGACGTTGCTGCTCTAGCTGACGCTGCTGCTCAAGTCGTCTTTGCTTCTCCAGCTGTTGCTGCTGCTCTTCCAACTGCTTTTGCTGCTGCTCCAACTGACGTTGCTGCTCAAGACGCTGCTGCTCTAGACGCTGCTGCTGTTGCTGCTGCTTGTTCAGAACTTCGAGCGCTTGGTCAAGAAATGACTGCTCGCTTTGACCGGCACCTTTGGACGCCTGGCCTTTTTGCTGCTCGGTCTCCTTTGGGGCGGCTTCCCTCTTGTCTGCCCCCTTTCCCCCGCGAATCGAAAATTGGCCCTGCGGCGCCAGTTCCTGCGATGCCTCTGCTGCAGGCTTCGCCGTCATGGGCGGCGAGTTAAGCAGTGGGTCACTTCCAGCTGAAATGTCGGGCAATACTGAGGAGGTAATGTCAGCAATCGCGCGAGATGCTAGCTCTAGATCCCCCTCGCTATCATCAGCGTCATCTGCGCGCGACTTGCTCTCAGCGGAGCTGTAATTGGACTCCTTGGCATCCGAGTCTTCACTTCCTAGCAGCTGTGAGATGCCTTTCGCTTCATGAGATGTGGGCGCCTTGCTTGTTGGTGTTGCGTTAGTGGTCCCCGCCACGCCGGAGCTACTGCCAGACGCAGTATCCGCTCCGGTCAAACGCGGTTTCTTGGCTTCCGGCTCCTCTGCACTCACTTCACCGCCATCGGTACTCTCGTCATGATCTTCGTCTTTCTTCGCCTTCGCTTCAGCCTCGGCTTCCTCTTCCTTCAGCTTCAGCTGCTTCTCTTCCTCCTCAGCCTTCAGATCACGGCACTTTTGGTACAACATGTCCGTCGTGTTGACAATTTCTTCGCTCAAATGCTCCTCCCGGGCGATCTTCAGAATACCGGACAGCGTCTTGCGCATACGGGCGCGGTTCTGACGAATCGCATTCAGATTCACCTGGTAATTCGCGATCTGGCGCTCAATGAGGCGCCGGGACGGCGGGATCTTCACCTTCGCAAATAATGCCGGTGTCGGCGGTAGCTTCACAGGAACACCCGTGCGCTTTCGCTTCGTACCAATCAGAGTCAGCGACTTCTTGAGACTCGACGTCATCTTTTCGAAGTGGTTTTCCATCTTCGTCCACTCATTGACGGAACCGGTGATGTCGCGGAGCTTGTCCAGCAGAACAGTCAACAGGAGCTGGTCACTGCTCGTAGTCATGAGCTTCGAGCTGTAACGGTAGGCCGGTACGAAGCGGTCCACAATGTTTGTGGAACGGATGAAGTTCCGCCGGTGGCTGATACTCTCCAGAAGCGTCTCGTCGAAACGAATATTCTGCTCACACTTGTTCAAGTCGCTCGAGTACTGGTTGATCAAATCCACCACCTTCGTGATCGCAGAAGCCTCGACAGTGCGCGCCTCCTCTAGATCCATGAGCTCCGTTTCAGCATTGCGCAAATGCTTCTCCGTACGCTTAGCGAGGGTACTCGTGGTGCGTTCAAACTGCGCCTGTGAGGACAGAATTTGGTGGCGCAAATCGAAGATCCGAATAAGGTCGTCGACCTCCGATGTGTTGGAGCGACCGACAGCATTGTCGTCATCCTCCGTTTCGGCTTGGTCATTATCCTCGTCGTCTTCTTCAGCCTCCGGTCGAGTAGCAGCCAAGATTTCACGCTTGCCATACTCCACAAGTTGCACGAGCTGCGTTTTCTCCAAGTGTACGAGAGTCGCACCCGTGCTGTTGGCAATCAAGTTGGCTCGTTCCGTTTTCGACGATACATCCGCAATGAGACTATCAATCAGCACCAAGAATTTTTCTTCAGCCTGGGGAACAGCAGTGCAAGGAAAGTCATGTTAGAACCAGTAAGTCAGTGGTGTCCGGTAGTGTAAACGTACGCTTGCAGACGTCGTCGGCTTGGTAGCAACCAATTCCATCTCCGCCGCAGTATTATCGTCGTCGTCCACCACGATTATCTCTTCCGAGCTCTTCGACTCTTCGTTGGTGCTAATCGCTTCAAGGGCCTCCTGCTTAATCTCCTTTTCTTCCAGAGCTTCAGTGGAGGTTGAGGTGGCATCCTTTGGCTCAGTGGACACTTCAGCCGTGGCCTTACAATCGTCGACAGAAGCCTCGTTTTCAATAGATGCTGCCTCAGCGGGTTTTTCAGCGCTGTCGGTCTCCGCAGCCTTGTCAGCTTCCTCGTCCTTCTCCTCGTCAGCGACAGCAGGCATTTCTTCGTCCTCCTGTGGAACCTTCGGTGCATCAGCAGCTTCGTCCTGCTTATCCTCCGTTGAAACCTCTTGCTCAGCACTGGCATCCGTCTGCTCGGGCTTCTCCTCTGTTTCCTGCTTCGCCTTCTTCTGCTCTGCGATCCTCTCGACCAGCACCCGACGTGTTTGCTGGAGAAACTCAAGGATGCGGTTGGCTTGGCCAGTCAGGCACTTATCGCAGAACCAGGGCGAAGGCGGAGCCGCCTGCAGCGGAGGAGTCACACACTTGAAGTGCGTCTGGCTGTGGCACGCGCTGCAATTGGCCACCTCACCCGCGGCCTCTTTCCTGCAGATGGCGCACTTCTAAACAAAACACAACAGCACAGTCAGCCAATCGCTCTAGCTCAAGCACCGATTAATGACCGGCCACGCACCGGGGCCGCCTCTTGCTTGGCCTGAGCTGCAGCCGCCTGGGCCATCCTCTCCTTAGTCGTAGGCGACGGCGCGGGCACTGGCGCTTGAGCTGGAGCTGGAGCTGGAGCTGGCGCCGCCTTCTTCTCCTTGTGGGCGGAGCGCGCGTTCGTGCCGCGCTTGCGGATGTTGAGGCGGTCCTTGATGTCCTTGAGGCTTTCGCCCGAGGCGGCCGAGTACATGGACGACCAGCCCGCGTCCGTCTTCAGAGCTACAGGAAGAGAGAATAAGTAAGTTATGGGACCAGGGACGTGTCTACGGGACGAGGCCCCTTCAGCCGGTCAGCAACGTACAGGGGTTCAGCGTGCGCTTCATGTGCAGCGCGCAGGGTACGGGCGACGTGTAGACTTGGTCCTTGAAGCGGATGGAGCCGTCGGGCAGCAGGTCCGCGTACACGCGCTTGCGGTAGTACGACACATAGAGCTTCTTGGGGCCTGCGCATGTACAGTAACTAAGTATAAGTGTGGTACAATACGTGGTGGGGGTGCTCGCGTACCGGGCGACAGCAGCTTCTCGTCGATGAGCGTCGTCAACACGATGCGCGCGTCTCCCTATTGCATACACACGCAGCAAGGTCACGAGGGGCGGTCAGATGGATACACTAACGGGTGGCGGCGGTGGTGAGACGCACCATGATGAAGGACGTGGCGAGCCCGCGAGGCGGCCGGAGGATGAGAAGAAGAAGAGAGAGAGGAAAGAGCGCGCGATGGGCGAGTGCGGACGCGCGCGCTTTTTGTCTGGGGCAATCAGGGGGAGGAAGCGCGCCACTACGAAAGAGAATATATAGATGGTGTGGCGCGACATAAAACTATGTTATGGGATGACTGCTCTGAACAGCAATGTTCTCGTCGGCATTTTCATTATACGGTACGTTCAAGCACAGTGTAAGTTTTAGTAGTCCACCGAAGCTGTGCTCGAATTCCTATCCAGTTCACTACTGGTACGTTGCACATAATTTCCATTCCAAGTCTTCTAAGAACTGGGTGGAAGCCGCTTTAATAAAGGTTTTGCGATGGCTCGGCATTCGGCAAATACATGTACTGACAATACGTGTTCATCATCATCCTAGATCCTATGCACGAGGATTCTTCTACGAACGTTAGGCTCAATTGTTGAGCTATCCGCTCGGCAGCTTTTGTCCAGACTCTGGACCCCGGAAACATACCACAAAATAAAGCCGTATCGCTAGTAATAAAAATCTTCTCGCAGCGTCGGCTTCACCAGAACGCTCTCCGCCAGAACACCCCTCAACTCTGCGACGGTGGCTTCCATCGAAGCTCGCGCCATCCGTCGTGCGCAGTCAACATCACTCACTCACTCGTTGTGAATCATACGGAGAAAAAAATGAGGTTGAAGCGAGGTGGCTACATCGTATTTGTTATACCACTTACCACCAACCGCAATACTTTACCCAAGTTCACCATCCAACCGGTATCTAACAACCTCTTCCTCGGTACTCGCGCCCATTTCTGACTGCCAGTAAAATTCCGCAATTCCTCATTCCATTTCCGAATTGGACGCCTTCGCCGCACAAGGACCAAGTGCAACGACAGAGACAGAGATGGCCCCGCAAGAGCCTGCCGCGGACATGAAGGTGAAGCTGGTGTCGATGGACGGCGAGGCCTTCGAGGTGGACGCCAAGGTGGCGGTCATGAGCCAGCTGGTGCAGACGCTCGTGGCCGACGAGCAGGAGCAGGGCGACGAGGTGCAGGAGATCCCGCTGCCCAACGTCAAGGCGCACGTGCTGGCCAAGGTGGTGGAGTTCTGCCAGCACCACGAGGACGCGCCCATGGCCGAGATCCAGAAGCCGCTCAAGAGCAACGTGCTGAGCGAGTCGGTGGACGAGTGGGACGCCAACTTCGTGGACGTGGCGGACCAGGAGCTGCTCTTCGAGCTCATCCTGGCCGCCAACTACATGGACATCAAGTCGCTGCTGGACCTGGCGTGCGCCAAGGTGGCCTGCCTGATCAAGGGCAAGACGCCCGAGGAGATCCGCGCCACCTTCGGCATCACGGAGGAGTTCACGGAGGAGGAGCAGCAGCGGATCCTCGAGGAGAACAAGTGGTGCGAGGACGTCTAAACTTGCATGGACAAGAGTTCTCTATGAGATAAAGAGAGGAGAGAATTGTTGGAGGAGAATATAAGGATCGTTTTATTGCAGGTTCGCGTGCATTTCTTCTCGTTCTACTCTTACTAGGCACTTACTCGTTCTCGTTCAGCTCTTGATCTTGTATTGAAGTTAATGGACTGGAAGGGGGTTACCAGAACATGTTGCCGCCGCTGGGGAGGCTGGACTTGGTGCTCCGGTAGCGCATGTACTTCTGGTCGTTGAGTTTGTCTCCCTGCGTCTTGTCGAGGCCGATGGCCGCGTTCGAGACGACGCGGTTCGTGGTCACGATGCCCGCCGCCGCGTTCCGTCCCGGCACCATAATGGAGCGGATGTTGCCGCTGCCGCGCTTGGCGTCGTACGGACTCGACGGCCCGTTGGACGACGACGCGATCGGGACGAGTTCCGACTTGGCGCTGGACGTCCTCGACGGGTTCAGCTGGTGCATCCTGCTCTCGATGGCCTCCATGAACTGCTGCTGCGGGCCGATGACGCTGCCAGGGCGGCACAGACGCAGCCAGCCGATGAGTTCGTGGGCCGAGAACAAGTGGTGCTTCATCATGTAGGCGCCGATGCACGTGCCCGTGCGGCCGAGGCCGGCCTTGCAGTGCACCGCCACGGCGCCCGGGGTCTTCTCGCACGCCTCAATGAACTTCATCAGGATGGGCATGGGCGCGTTCGTGCCGTCCGGGTAGATCAAGTCGAGGTGGTCGATGCCCGCCGATAGGAACTTCTTCTCGTCGTACTGCTTGTCGTTGAGGCGCACCACGAGCGTCACGTTCCGCTTCTTGAAGTACGGGATGTAATGCTCGGGCGTGAGCATGACGTGGCCCTGCGGCGTGCGCTGGTACACGTTGTGCGGGCCGGCGAAGGCGATGAACTTGGGCGAGACCCACGTGAGGTCGCCGTTCTCGACGCGCTCGAAGTGCTGGAACTCGTGCAGGTCGAACGTCTTGGTGGAGATGTAGCCGCTGTTCATGGCGCGCTCGAGCCCCTTGAGGCAGTCCAGGATGGTCAGGTTGAAGGTGCAGACCGAGGGCGTGGCGTCGTGGAACGGAGGGAAGCGCATGCGCTGGAACGGCTCGTAGGCCTTCTCGGCGCTCATGTTCTGGAACAGCACGGCCCAGCAGCCCAAGATGCACACGGCGTTGGCGCGGCGCTGGCCCTGCGTGGACGAGTAGAAGTAGACGACCTCACCGGTCTTGGCCGCGGCCGCCAGCTTCTTGTTGAGCGTCTCGGAGAAGACGAACGTGTGGCCCAAGTTGAGCGGCCCGAAGTCGAGGTAGAAGTTCCAGTACATGAGCTCGTCGTCGATGGAGAAGAAGTGCGCGCCAGGGAGACGCGGGGGCGCCTTCTTGAGCGGCACGTAGAACAACCGACCGGGCAGGAACTCGATCGCCTCCTCGAGACCGTTTGCCATCGCCGAGCTAGCCATGGTTGCTGTTGAAGTGAGTAAAAGTGAGTAGGTGCTTGGTGGGCTGCTCGGAGACGCGAACTCGCGACGGGTTCCTCTGCCCGCGCTGAAAACGATCTGAACGCGCGAGTTGCTGCTGGAGGGGACGTCGACTGCTGTTGCTGCTTGCTGCTGAGTCGAGCTGTAAAGGGCGTTGAGGCTGTTGAGGCGGTTGAGCTGAAGTGGAGGAATCCGAGAGTGAGTCACTGGATTGGACTCGGGACGTTGAGCGCGTCTTCGGCCCGGTCAACCCCAGTCCGCTCTCCAGCTGCAACACGAAGCTCAAGCTGGCACGCTTCCATTCTGGTCAGCCGCCGACAAGGCTGGAGGCAGGCGATCGATAGATAGCACTCAATTCATCTTATGAAAACGCCTCCTTCATGTCTTGGACCTTGAAATAGGACTCTCCCAATACTTGCGGGTCCAGCGACAAAGAAAGCATCAAGCCTCAGCTGGAACGAAGTTAAACCGAACCTTGGATCCCGTTGTTTTCAGCGAACCGATAAAACCCCAGGAACCTGGTTCTCGAGGTTTTATGAGCTCGCGTGTGGAGTTACATGGAGCAGCGAGCACGCTTGAAACGAACGAACATGCTCCTACTTCGCAGTCACTATTGGCCAAAACCCAGGTTACTTAGAGCGGCCTTTTGAGAGAGCGCGAGACACCGGTCGATGGATCAGCCACGGAGCCGAAGATGCTGCATGCAATGGCAGCTTTGACGGGTATGCGTTGCCCAAGTGACCAACTATGCTTGCCGTCGGAGGCGTCGGACCATCACGACTCAACCCTACAGTCGCAAGAGCAGAATGCAGACTACTATCATTCAGAACACCAGCTTGTACAGCGTCGACGCGTCATGATGCAGGAGGAGCTCATGCTAGCGGGTCACCCAGTGCTTGAAGATGTTCAGAGCGCACTTGCCCATGTCGAAGCCCGCGCACAGCAACAAGCGGCAGACATGGAGCGGCGCATGGAGCACTTCATGAGCTCCACTTGCGGGGCACTCGCTGACGTGGAGGCACGGCTACAAAACCAGCTTGAAAATGCGCTAAGAGCGACGCAGTCAGTGGTAATGACAGCGGCTACGAATGCGGCTCGCAGTAGTGGGGCGTGCACACACGCTCAGCTTGAAGCGGCCTTAAAACGCTACGATGCCCATGCTCGTGCTGCTCAAGAATATTCTGGCGCAGCGCAGCTGCAAGCCTGTCAACCTCATGTAGGCGAGACTATAGATTCCACCCGTCATTGGCTTGACGAATCCGCGTCCTGCCAGACCAGCCCCCCCCCCAGCTTGAGTCGGTGGAGATCCCGGTGGCGTTGATGGTTCAAAGTCGCCGTCGTCGTCGGAAGTAGCTTCACAGCCACTGAACCAGTGGTGCATCGGGGAAGCCGTTGTAGCGTAGCGATCGGGCCGGGTGTAGCTAGATGTGGGTACCAGTGATGAAATCACGAAGTAAGAAGCAACATGCCGAGCGAGTGCTTACCCTGCGCTACCTTCCAGTTATGCACACATAGGAACGACCACGGACGGAAGCCTTTCAGCAGTAAAAGGCGCACATTCATGCCGATATCCTCGAAAGGCTCTCACACCCTAGTGAACGGCGATGGGTGCGGCTCTTAGCGAAGCAACGCTACTGCATTATCTTCCAATAGCAAGCCTACAATGCGATCCTCGTTTGAACCGCCATGAACTTTGTTGGCGCGGGCAACTCCCGAGAGAAGCTGAAAAACCTGAACTATCCAAACTACTTCTCGAGTTCACAAGGTTTTTTAAACGAAGATGAAAAACGGCGATTCCAGGTTCGTACGAAAGGGTATTCGTAGGGATGGGCAAATGCATGCATTGATGGCATTAATGCATCGCACGAAAGCATTAATGGCATTGATGCAGTGCATTTATTACGGACAGAAATAGACTCTTGTTTGAAGCTAACTCTCGAACTTGTGCTCCTCACTACCGTCGTACGAATATGAATTGCTGTAGCTTGGGCTTGCATTGCTGTCGTCCGAGCCCGCGCTGCTGTCATCCGCCGCCGTGTCATCATCGCCATCATCGTCTTCACTCTCACTCTCTTCGTTGAGTTGGTAGAAGATGTTGGTCTTGGCATCCTTGTTGCCTGCGTTGCAGTAGATGAAGACAAGCTTCTCCACCCGCTTTGCATCCAGCCGATTCCGTCGCTTCGTATGAATAAAGTCATGAATGCTCCAAGAACGCTCGCTCGATGCCGATGACGTTGGGATCGTGAAGATCATGACTGCTAACCGAGCAAGCAGTGGGTAGTAGTTCTTTGAAGGGTCCGCAGCTTTGCCGCACTTGTCGGTCCACCATGCCAATGGCGAGACTGTAGCTTCTTCCGCACGCGTCTCCTGCGACCACCTCTCTCGCTTGGTGTAGAAGGCTTCCGCATCAGCACCAATTTGCTTCTCTTCGCTGAGTACCTCTTCCAGAATGAGATTGAGGGCGTGGCTGCTGCAGCCGTTGCAACACAATTGGCGCTCCCTCTCTAGAATGTCCCAAGCCTTCTGCATGACAGGAGCGTTGTCAGTTGTCACGGATACTACAGCCAATCTCCCAGCTGCCAGGTTGATCTCGTCGATGACGGACCCGA
The DNA here is from genome assembly GCA_016169955.1 of Phytophthora vignae f. sp. vignae. Lineage (NCBI taxonomy): Eukaryota > Oomycota > Peronosporomycetes > Peronosporales > Peronosporaceae > Phytophthora > Phytophthora vignae. Next base: position 462,524 of record JABJUM010000013.1, read on the forward strand.
TCTCTTGAGCTACGTACTCGGATGTCTGCTCTGCTTCACCAGTCCGTCGGGTACACCAAAGTAGCGGCCGCATGAGAGGCGATACGACGATGTAATTGACGACCTTCTCCTTGCTGACGCTCGACCACCCATCGGATACAACTCCAAGCGTCGGCTCATCTCGTAGTCGAGCTATCAATTCGTCCTTCTCGCGCTGATATTCGTCTGACAGGAGCTTACCAGCCAACGCTTTCCTCGTAGGTAGGTACTTCTCCATGTCGGGCTGCAAGATTGTCAACGCCTGACGCATGCGAGGGACCTCGATGGCCCGGAAGGGAAGCCCAGTAGCGTAGAAGCCCCGCGCAATATCCGATTGAAAGCGCTTCTTCTCTTCCGTGGTGATGCCTCCGGCAAAGGGCGTCGTTGGCTGCGACTGCGACAATGACACTTCGGTCATGACGGACTCTTGCGTGGCTTCCGGCGACCGAGTTGCACTGCGCTTCTTGCGCCTCTGGCGCTTGCTCTTCTGCTTCTTGGCGGGCTCTCCGTATCGACGCCACTTGGTCCGCTCTGCCTCCGGCAGGTGAGGGCACGACCCCAAATGCCGCAGCAAGTTTCTGCTGGGTTGGCAGTTGGTCAGCCTCTGGCCACAGTGCTTGCAGGTGGCGTCGGGGTAAGTGCCGTCGGTGTAGGCAAATTCTTGCCATGCAGGGTGCGTTCGTACACGCGGCAGTGTTGGCGACTTGGCGAGTTGAGGTGGGTGGGTGGGGGGGGGGAGGCGACCTTGCTGACGAGGCTTCAATTGGAGAATGAGGAAGCCGTCGAGGCGCGACTTCTTCATCATTGGCAGTAGAGCCGGGTGTACCGCGCCGCTCACGCGTGCTGTCGTGCAGCGTGTGAGGGGGGGGGGGGAGGGGCAATTACCCTGGCGGTGCGTCCATGGAACAACTTGCTTCTACGTCAGCTCCTTCAATCACCGCACGTCGCTGTTCTACCGATGCAGGCACCACCTAATAAGGAGAGAGGAGGCATGAAGCATCTCCATCGACACCGCCATCAACCAACTTCGTCAGCACGCGCCATCAATCGTCGTGCAGCAGGAAGCCAAAAATGCCGGTCACCTGATCAGCAGCTATTTTTAGAGCCCCCAAAATGCATGCATTTTTTGCTGAACCCATGCATTAATGCCATCAATGGCACAAATTGCATTAATGGCACAAATGCCACTTTTGCATTTGCCCATCCCTAGGTATTCGTAACCGCGAACCGAAATCGAGACGTTTCGCGCTTCGGGTTGCAGGAGTTCGTTCCAGCTGAGCATCAAGCGCTTGTACGATGGAACGTGTCCGCATTGGAGCCGTTGGTGGGAGGAACTACAGGAACGGGCAAGCCCAGAATGAAGACAGCGAACTCTTTGTAAGGCAGCGGTGGACTGCAAGAAGGATGACCCCGTCCTCGACTGAAGACATCCGCTCCAACGGCACCTCCCCCTTGTCGATCTACCTGCAGATCCGCACACAACTACCTGTAGGACGCTCGTAAGTTGAACCGACAACACCTTGGCGAAATGAAAAACAATATACATTGCAAACTTACTCCACGCCACGCGCACCCAGATAAGTTACCCCGTCCCGTGCTAGCTTAATAGCCACTCTGCATCACAACCAGTAGCTGCTCCTGCAGCCGCTGCTTGATAGCCGAGTAGAACCGCAGGTCAGCCTCCAAAGACTGCTTATAACTATCGCTGACAGTTGCTCCCTCGCCCCCTGCGAGGCCGCGGTGGCACCGGTCGATGTTTTCGTTCACCTTCCGCAGCCGGCTCTCGAGTATATCCCACTCGTCTGGAGGCAGCATCATGTCCGATGGCCGCGTCGCCAGAGCTGTCGAGATCGTTGTGGTCGTGTGCATCCGCTTGCCCGAATGGGGGACAATGTCGCTCACACTCGGGACCTCCACGATGGCTGTGCTGTCCTCTTCTTCACGCTGACGCTTGCCCGTCACGGAGGCCGGTGAGGGCGCCGGTTTACTACCGATAGAGGTCTTTCGGTTGGCAGGCTTGCTGGGGGCCTTCGTCTTCGGCGGTGACTTCTGCTTCGACGGCGAGGCTGTTTGCTTCGTCTCTTTCGCCGAGGTTGCACCGCTTGGCGCCTTGGCCTTGCCGGCTGCGTTTTGAGTCTTCTTCTGGGCAACCGGCTTCTGAAGAGGGGCTGCTGGCTTGGTCTGGTTCGCCTTCGCGGCCGGTTTGGCCGCTTTAGCTGCAGTCGTCTTTGTCGGTGCCTTTGGAGCTGGGGGCTTGGCTTCATCCAGTGTCGGGTCCTCCTCCATCTCCGGGTTCTGCGTGAGTCCTCGCGGAGCTTTAGCTTTGACTTTGGCAACAGGAGCAGCCATCGCCACAGCAGCAGCAGCAGCAGCAGCGACAGCAACAGTCGGAGCAGACATTGTCTTGGGCTTTTCGGGCAGAGGAACCGCTGCAGGTTTTTCCGGGGCAGACGCCACCTTGGCCTTCCCCCGCGCCGCCGGTTTCGCTGCCGGTGTGGCCGAAGTCTTGGTGGCCGTTTCGGGCTTGCTGTCAGTCTTGCTTTTGGCCTTGCTCTCGGGCTTGCTGTCCGGGTTAGGCTGCGCAGACTTGTTCGGCACTGCGTCGGGCGTCGCCGCCTCAGCTACAGCAGCTACAGAAACAGCGGCGGCCTTGCCCTTGGCCCTGCCGCCGCTGAACGGGTCGGCCGTCTGGATCTTGTCCGACATGATGAACTCGGAGAGCTGGGGCTCGAGCAGCATGGCCATGTGCAGGTAGAGCAGGTCGAGCCGGCCGGCGCAGAAGTCGAAGAACGAGTGCACGTTGTCGTTGTGCGCGGCCGCCTCCTTGGCCTGCGCCACGGCGTTGCGGTACATGGCGACGATCTCGGCCCACATCTGCAGCAGGCGCGCGGCCGGGTGCGGCAGGATCACGTTGGGCGTGACGTTGACGAAGAGCGCGTCCTCGAAGTGCAGCGCGTCCAGCATCGAGTTCTGCGCCAGGAAGGCGGCGTGCACGTCCAGCCAGAACTGGTTCACGTCGCCCAGGCGCCCGCCGGCCGCCGCCATCTCGCCCCAGCGCCCGTTGAAGTCCGGGCTCAGCAGCGCGTTGATGAGCCGGAAGCGGCAGCCGCGGCGCGCGCGGATCACGCGCGTGGAGCTGCCGCTGCTCATGGGCTGCTGCGACTTCTTCTTGGGCTTGGGCGCGGCCTTGGCCTTGACCTTCTTCTGCTGCTGTTGAGGCGGTGCCGGCTTCTGAGTCCGCCGGGTCTGAGTCTGAGTCCGTGTCGACGGCGTCGTCTGGGCGGCCGGTTCTGCGTGGGCCTTGTCCCAGTCCCGCAGCAGGCGGATGAAGCCGGCGCTGCTCGTCACGCGCTTCTCTCCGACACGGAAGCTGATGCCGCGCACCGACAGCTCGCGGCGCAGGGCGTTGTACCGGTGCTCGTCGTACGGCTCGCCCAGCTCCGGGGGCGAAGGCGACGACACCTTCCGCGGCATAAATGACACGAGCTTTGTATGGCGCAGGAAGAAGCGCGGGAATTTTTTGATGCCGATTGGCCATCTATGTCGTGTGGCGCACGTGAAATCAAGCAATCATTTCGACACTCCGTGTCAACAAAGGCAGCACCAGCTTTGCAACACTTGCACTGCAAGTCTCGATCCCAGTCCACCTGCAACGTCGCTGATGACCAGCCACTTCAGCAGACAGGGCCGGCGCGACACTTTCAGTGCCGGAGGCGCTGTCCGAATCTCGCCCAAGAGCTCGCAGCCAAAGCAAAGCCAAAGCCGCGGAGACTAAATTTTGCCAGCGGATCTGCTCGCGGCGACCAGCGCCCGCGCCGTCTGCAGGCGTACAGCCGCCGTTTCTAAAGGGGGGGGGGGCTGAAGGGCGATCGATCTGTTAGCTTGGCGAGCTCAACAGCCGGCGAGACCCCGCACGACGCTCGGTGTTCTCCCCAAAACGCAACGTATGGAGCGCATTACTGTGGTGTCAACGGCAGCTGGAAGAACACGCCCAGCTTCTGCCTGCCTGCACGTGTAATGCAGTGAATGAGAATTCTGCCCGCGTCAGCGAAGAGTTCCGATCTCAAGAGTTTATTTTTTTTCAGTCTTATGTGTGGGTAGCCCGATTCCGAAAGCTCTAAGAAATTGAGTGTACATCGTGCGAAGGCGTGTAAACAGACATTATACACGCCTACAAGTGTAGAGCGCAGAGTAGCGTGGAGAGCGCTATCGATCTTAGCTTAGAGCTGATGGTGCGATCGGATCCAAGCAGAAGTTGAAGGAAGACCCAGATTGAGCCGAGCGCCCAGGGCTGGGCTGAGTCGGGGTGGGGGAGATGGCACTTCAAGCAGCGGTCGGAACATGGGGCTGTCCAAATGGCTCCAAACACGTGCTGCGGGCCCCGCGCGCAGTTGGCCGGCCCCGCTACCAGCAGGGCCACGCCGGCCCCATTTAGGATTTCTAAATGCAGACTCAAAATAGAAATAGCTGCCCCTCCTAAATGCACTTGGCAGACGTGGCACCGAAATGGCTGGACGCCCGCAGGAAGCGATGCTCGGGGCGAACTTTGTCATGCTAGCCGCTCTGCACCAAGCAGGGCCTTCGGATCCACCAGGTGGGGGCCATCTGGTGCCGCTGCCACGTTGTGGTCGCCCAGATTCGCTCGTTGACACGCTCCTCTTCAAGATTGCCGACCGACGACGGGTTTGCCGGCGGGATTTGGCATACTGAAGCGCTGTCAGCGTCGGAAGAGGCGTGAAGCAAGGCCGAGCTGAGACTCAACAACGACAGCACGCCAAATAATGCGGAGGCTGTGCGGGCGATGACTGCGGCGAGGGTGACGATCCCCAGTTCTCCATGGCGCGCTGTCCGCAGCCAGCTGCAGGTGGCGGTGCCGCGGCGCCGACGCCCACGAAAGTGAGGCCCACACGGGCGCGTAACCAGGTGGGCAGGTTTTCGTGGATATGTGCTGCGAGAACGGGCTGGTCGCCTCCGATAACATCAGCAGATTTGGTTTTTGTACTTCACAGCGTTGCTACGGCGGCGTCTTATCTTGCCTGGGACCTGGCCTTCTCGAAGGACAGGGGCAGTCATGTAGCTTCTGTCTGCTTGAACCTGGCCAGGACCTCTCGGTACTACGCGGGTACTGTCCTGTATGTATATGTAGCTTTTGCTGCTGTACGATGATGGCACGGTGAAGTTGCTGATAATCCTACAGCAAAAAGATCAATAGTTTGTTTACCAGCAAGTCAGCCTTGCCGTAATGGTTCTTTGCGAGCAAGGACAGAGTTGATATTTAATATGTTCAAGTAGCAACCACGTCCTGCACTGCGGGGTGCACAAGTTTACCAAGAAAAATTGATGGACCCCAATGAGTTTCCCTTGCCGTGAGCCGAGTCGATACATTCCAGATCCTGGCTCAGCTTTTCAGGATCGGGAAATCCTCAAACTGAAAGTTTCAAAACGAGGCGCCAGCTGGATTTGCTTCAACCAATAGAAGAGGCTTCGAAATGTCGCTTGGCAGCAAAGGTTGGCACAGTACAAAGGCTCATTTCACAACTGGAGCCCGCACCCACAGAGCACCCCCTGCTCCGCTCCACCCTCACCTCCCCACGAACATGACAGCGCTGCTGGTGAAGAGCCACTGGAAGCAGCAGCACGAGCCCATGCCCGCCGCGCTCGCCGACGTGATGCCTCAGATCCGCGTGGACGACGCGCGCGTGCGCGAGGCGCGCGCCTGGACGCACAAGCTGCGCCATGACGAGAGCGCCAGCCCCAAGCCCACGGACGCGCGCTCGCCCACGCAGAGCCCCGCGGCCAAGAGCCCGTTGGTGGTCGAGACGAGCAGCAAGAAGCACCGCTTCTCGCTGCGGAGGCTCTTCAAGCACGAGCACCACCAGCAGCAGCACGAGCAGCAGCCCGACAAGAAGGCGGCCTTCGTGCCGCCCGTCCCCATCCCCTCCGACTTTCTCACCAGGGAGAGACACGGGGGCGTGACCGTGAGCGGCAGGCGCGTGCCCTTCACGCGCGACGCCCACAAGCGCAGGAAGAAGACGGTCAAGCCGCTGCCCCGCATCAACGAGGACCGCGCCGTCGTGCCCTTGAGCTCCTCGCTCGAGGCCTACCGCCGCCGCGCCTACTACCCGGCCAAGAAGGACAAGGCCAAGAAGTGAGTTGGCACGCGCCGCCTCATCGCGCGCCAGACCAACACAACGACGCGGAGGACGCCCTGTGCCTCCAATCACTCAAACAGCAACAGCGGCGAGGGACCTGAGCTGCCCATTATTTTTTTGCCTACGAACTAGAACTGCAATATTTATGGCTTGGAAAATGCCAACACTAATGCAAACACACTCCCCCCATTAACTCTTTCTCGAGGTGTTCGCCTCCTTCTCCTTGTCGCCCCACCGCAACAGCAGATAACCACGCGAGCCAACGCTAATGCAAACTCCCCCTTAACTCATGTCGCCCCACCGCTGCGGAAGCTGAGAGCGCGTAAACCTGCGCGTCAACGTGGCGCGTGTCTTGTAGCGGAGCGGTCTGAAAAATCAAAAATCCTGTTGAAGAGGTGCGGAACTCGTGTCTTTAGAGAGAACTGCAGCAGCCTTACAGCAGCTCGAGCAAGGTGCCTTGCCACTCGCCTTGCCACCCTGCCTGCTTGCATGGCCAACCGATTCGTGACGGACAGCCAGCCATTCCGTGCCGACGTGGAGTGCAGCCATGTTCTGGCGGTTTCTGAAGATCGTGCCCATCCCCTTGCGCTCGTCACATGTGCCGCTTGAAGTGCAACAATCGGTCCGGTGCGACGTGGGGCTGCACCGGCACGGCGGAGAGGAAGTCTCTGAGTTCATCGCTTGCTGGTTGGCGCTAGACGGAGCGATGGAGGCTTGGCCCGACGAGTGGAGGCAGGTTTTATCCATAAAACTGGATGCATGATACATGTACTACATAATGGACTCACTACCTACCTACCGTCGCCTGCGCAGGTCTTGCAGTTTCTTGGCTGAAAGCTGCGCGCTCCGCATGAACTGCGCCTCTCGCATGTTATCAGCCGCATTGGCACTGCCCAGTGGCTGCCTCGCTCTCGCCATAAACTCCTTCAGCGCTGGCGGCGGAGTTGAAGCGTTGAGCTTCGTCGCATTCGCAATGAATGCGGCTCGGACGAGATCGTCGTGCGAGTGCTTCTTCGCTGCCTTGAGGAACTTGAGCTCCACTGCGCCGATGTCTCCCGTTGTCGACTTGTCGGCGCTGAGTAATAGTCGCTGCTGGGCTGCGAGATGCCGTTCCGCGTCGCGGGCCTTGGCCTCCGCACGGAGCCACACTCGCAGCAGAATGGCCGAGGCCGTGACCAGCCCGATACTGAGCCAGCCGAAGTAGATCATGTTGAGCGACCGCGTGCTGCTCTGGCCGGCGTAGTGCAGGCGGTGGATGGCGCCGAGCGACGCCCAGCACGACGCCGCGTAAATGCCGCACTTGACGTACTTGATGTACCAGAGCGAGCAGCTCTGCATGGCCAGCGTCAGCCCCAGTAGCACTCCGTTGCCGATAACCCCAAGAACCGCGAGAAGCATCGGATCGTAGGGGAAGAACGCCTGCGCCGTGGCCGCCCCTGCCTTGACCAACTGCGCCACGAGCAGCAGCACGGGCGCGTACTTGATATCGAGCGTCTCGCGCTGGAACAGCACGTGGCTCATGCCATGGGCCAGCAACCCGATGGGCAGGAAGAAGGTGATCCCCCATATCCCGAGAAACGCGTACCACTGGTGCTCTGCAGTCCAGCAGCTAATGTCTTGGTGCGCGATGAGGAACGGCGGCGGCTGGGACTCGACGTTGACTTGGCACCTCTTGAAGCCGCTGGAGCTGTGCTGGTCCGAGCAATCCATGCACGCGAGGTACGAGAAGAAGACGGAGATCGTCCCCATGTAGAGAAACCCGTTGATGAGCGCTGGCAGGTCCTTCGTCAGCACGCGATGCAGCAGCGCGCTCGTTTCTTGGAACTTGTTGGCGCATTTCAGCAGCACAAACCACAGCAGCAGCAGGAGAAGAACCCCCAGCGCCTGCAGCTCCGAGACCGACGACACCCCGAACTTGGTGATACCTTGATTCCCGAGCCACTGTAGCGCGGCTGGAAGCTGGTCTGTGTCGTCCCATTCGACGGCTGAGTCGAACGCCAGCGAGTTGAGCTGCACCAGCTCCACACCGATCGAGATCACGGCCAAGACGTTCTGGTAATAGCGGGAGACAGGTCGGATACGCAAGCGAGTCTGCTCCAGGAGTACAAAGCGGTCTACAGTAGCGACAGAGAAGGTAGAGGGATGAACATACAACCAACATAGTGATAGGGGCCAACTTACTCCGTGCGATCAGCATGATGGACACCACAGACAGCAGGAAGATCGAGATGCCGTACGCGTAAATGATCCGAGTCATGACAGTGTTTCGGGTCGAAGTGTCCGCTTCAGAGGAAACCATGCTGGGAAGCCACAATGCTATGGCGATGCTAAGGAACGTGCCGCCAAGTGCGTAGTACCGTTCCTGCCAGAGCAGGAGTCCGAGTCTTCCGCTCGTGGGCATCCACACCCGCACGAGCTCCCCAAGGCCTTTCTTGGCATGGTACAGTCTGTAGTATTCGTCGTGCTCGTAGGGATCGCGAAACGCACGAGCCATAATGGGGTCCTGGAGGTCCATGCGCAGCTCTTCTTGGCGCCAGAACGCGATCAACAGGATCAACCGCGCTCCAAGCGAGAGGAACCACTGGAACGCCCTGTCAGCGAGAGCAGCCTGTCCATCAGTCCGATACTGCGCCGATCGACTCGCTTCAGTCTGCCAAAAGTTGCGGTATTTCGCTCCGTTTGCGCCGCTACGTCTCCGTTTCTGAGCGTCGAGCTTCCTGCGAAGTTGGATCATGGCCGCGTTATCCGAGAACGGGTCAGGGCCAACAATCCCATCGCAAACCTTCAGAATCGACTCGGAGATGGCCACTTTGGGGAATAACGGTGATAAAGTCGGTGGCCCGTCCACTGGAGCGGGAGGGGCCACAGGTTTCGGCAAGCTTACCATCGACCGATCAGCGACAACGCGCTGTGTACCATTCAGAAATGGGTTTACACAGAATTTGGACCACGCGGAAGATTCATGTGACTTTGTCTCCATCTTGGGAACATTTTCACTTCGGTTGTCGACTTGATCTCGATGAGCGCCGGTCATTGATGGACGCTGCGGTGACCCAAGCCGATATTTATTCAGAATGACCTGGCGTTTGCTGTAGTCGCTCACCACAAAGCGCTGCACCTGTTGATGCAGGTGGAAGAGCCTCAGTCGCTGAATCGGTCGCACCATCAGCCGCCACAAACTCATTTCCATCTTGTCGTGCACTACGAACGGGATACTCGAGAACGGCAAGTCATCATCCTCTAGCGTTAGTTGCCGGAGTTGATCGAGCACGTCGAAGAGTTTCCTCGCTCCTTCCAGCCGATGGAAATGCTCGGCCAGTTCGAGGAGCGACATCCGCTCGACTGTTGCGTTATCGGTACCAATCGCCGACCTTAGTACCTCAGCTGTAGCGCTCGCGTGCTTGGGGGACAGTAGAAGCTGCTTCGCCCGCCTGGCAGCAACGCACTCGCATCCGAAATGGTCCAAAAGAAGCTCCGACGACGTGAAAGGGAAGCGAGACAGCACAAAATCGGGATTCCTACCAGCTAACGCAGCGACTTCGTATCCATTGCTGCTCTGAGATTGGTCCGTGTTCATTGAGTCAGCCGACTGCGGTGTATCCAGCTCAGCGGACGGGCTCTCAAAGTCCTCCTCAGTCGGGTGACTCTGTCGCTGCATCCCAACACCAGCCTTAAAGGCTCTCATCGGACGCTGCAGTATCCGAATAAACTTGGCCAACTTCTCCGTGATTTTCTTCATCAAACTAATGGACTCCTTCGAGCTGGTCATGGCCTTCTCCAGATCCTTAGTCCCCATGATCCGTCGCCACATGTACTGCATCGCTACGAGAGCTCTGGAAAGGTTCTCCATTCCGTGTGGAGAGTCTAAGAGCACTCCTAGCGAGGTGGAGACTGCCACGTCGAGATTGCGGAGACGCGCTCGGATTCCCTTCGTTTGGTCCACGATGCCCGATCCGTTGGCTGCAACCACGCGTAACTCGTTCCGATTCGTCGCGCGTTTGAGTAGGCGATGGAGGTTGTCGAGGAACAGCATGAGCGCCTGCTGTCGCGAATGCGTCCCCAAGCGCTGAATCTTGCGCAGGAATTGCGGTAAATCAAGGATCAGAGAGCGGAACTGCCGCGCGATCTCCGCGTAGTAACTTGCATCCAGCTCGTGAAGACCCGCACATAGCAGCCCGGCCAGTTCTTCCAGGAGCAACAGCCACTCGAGGAATGTCGTCTGGTGCGCAGTATCCAGCGTGACAGTCTTGCGTTTACTTGCTTGGAGTTTCGTGGCTGTGTCAAGGTAAAAGTCAAGGGAGATACTGGTCATCGCATGGAACGCCATCAGCACGCGCGCATTCCGCGTCGCCGCTCTGATCGCAGACGTCATAGATTTCTTGCGGTTTACCGTTAGAACCGACAGCAGCTCGGCGTGCTCGTTCGCGTACAGAATCAGCTCGCGGAGCTCCGACTCGAGTCTCGCGTCTTCCGCTGCCAGGTTCTTGCTGGACGAGGTGATCGCTGGGCTCTCGTCACTGCCAGTAGCTCGCCATAAATGAGAGTGGCGACGGTGGATTGAATCCACTTGATCGAGGTGCCACGACACTGACGCGCCTTCAGTTGGCAGAAGGTGTTCCTGGTCAAAGCGCTGGAAGACGCCGCTACACTGCGGAGGGATGATTCCAGTCCGAACGCCGGCTCGAATACACGAGTAGTACGTGAGCTGGACGGCGTGAAGCTCGCTCTGAAAGTCGTAGCGAGTGAGTTCAATGCATTTTCTCAAGCCAACAAGACACTGCTCTTCGAATTGCTTCGTTTTGGTCGATCGACGGTTCAGAAATTGTAGCAATGTCTGCTCAAACTTTGCCCGGAAAGGAAGTTTCTCGACTAGAGCAGCTAATACGCTCGACGCCAGACGATCAATGCTGTCAAAGGCGACGTGGGCATCATTAGCTCTTGAAGGCTTCCCAAGGAACAGCAAGAGCGCCTCGACGATCGATAGGCCGTCGTCGCCCACTTCAAACGCAGTGAGCAAGGCGTCGTACTGCTCACTCTCGCTTGTGTCCGCGTCCACCGCTACCGACTTAAGCAGTCCGTCACAGAAGAACCCACAAGCTACGATCAAATCCTTGGCCGCTTCGCTGGGAAAACCGTCGATCCACTGTCGCCGTGCAAATACTTCATACGCCACACGGGAGAAGAAGCCCAGACTATCCGCGCCGTGAACTCCGATCCCGGGACAGCGAGCTAATCGTACAACAACTGAAGCTGCGAAGCATAGCAACTCGCAAAGTTCTTGCTCGGACTGCGCAGCGCAGTGTCGGATGCCAGCATCAAACACAGACCGAAGCAGTTTCCGAGCGCTCTGTGTGGTGAACGCTTGGCAATGCACAACTTCTCGGCGGATGGCGATGGCCACCAACGCAAGGAATGTGGACTGCGGATTCTGCTGGGGCTTGAACTGGGCGCAGAGATACAGGAGTAGGTCGGAGTTCTCCATGAACAAGAGGTTCAAGCAGTGCGCGGAAAAGTCCGCAGCTTCCACTGACGCAATGAGCTCGACGAATGTCTCGAGAAACGTTGAGGTTGAGGTGTAGTTGTCCTCTGAGATAAGTGGCTTCACGCCGACAACGTCGTCGGTTATGCAAGCTAGTTGACGCAGGTTTTGGATCAGCCGTAAAACCGGGGAAACACTCGATTTTAAACTGCTCACTGTCGGTTTACTCGGAAACCACCCGCTCAATGCTTCCAAGCACGTAACGTCCATTTTCCCATCGACTGAGAAGCTCGCCGACGTAGCGAGAACAAGCAAAATTTGCTCGGGAAGACCAATGACCGGATCACAGACAATCGAAAAGTCCTTACAGAACTCGGTCACAATACTCGATAATGCTCCAAACAGCTCGAAACGTATTGCGCCGGTTTCCTGTCGCAACAATCGTGACAGAACGCCTCGAGACTGGGCGTTAGTATTACCATGCACCGGAGTCTCCGAAACTCGCACCTTTGTGGAACCACAGTAATGCACCGACGAGCCAAACCCACCCATAAGCTCGAACGTGCTTTCAGTACCGTTGTCGCTCTGTGTCGAATTACAAAAGCTCACAGTACATCGAATTGTGCTCGCTGACTCATCAATGAGGAATTCGTGGCAGCTGTGAAGACCCGCTTCGTACTCGAATTGTCGAACACAAAGTCCACTTTGACGGAAAACTTCAAAACTCAAGCGCTCTACCGAAGAATTGGCACCAGAATTGGTCCAACCATTTCCTTCTCGTTGCGCCACGACGACGCTGATCCTGCGAATATCCTTCAGCAATGGATCAGGTAGTTTGCCAACTAATTGCTGAGTTCCAGTGGCCTTTTGGCCCGGCATTCCGACGAAAAGGAAGTGAGCCAGCTGCTGCTGTACGCTTGGCGAGAATCCAAAGACACTTTGTCGTGTAGAGCGAGAAGAGCCTTTGCTTGATGGCGTGGCCAGTTTCTGACAGATCGCTGCTGCTAGAAGTTGCAACGGCTCAATTTCTAGCCACGCGCCCAAGCGAGAAAGCAGAGACGTGCTGCTTATCAGCAAGTCCTTGATCACGTCCTTCAACGCAAGTTCTTGTATTAGCTGTGCCGCCGCGCTCTGCTCGATCTCGGATGTCGAGCGCTCGACGATCAGCATCAAAATCATCATCTGGCGGGAGTTTGAAAACACCTCAACGGACGGTGTGCGCGGTAGATCCAAGGAGCACAAAAGCTGCACCAATTCAAGAGACCGACTGCGGATCTGACTGCTCGAAACGATGGACGTGTCGGCCCCATCGCCGCTTAAACTTCCACCAGGTTGGCGTTGAGATCGCCGCTGGCATAGCGCCAACAATGACTGAAGTAGTAAGGCGTGCTCGCTCTCCTCCGCCTCCCCGTTATCGTTCTTGTAGATTTCCGAGTGGAAGTTGGAGACAATATACAACAAGAGCTCCAATATGTCGGCCACTAGGTTCACGTGCAAGTCACTCGAAGGTGTCGCGAATTCATCAGAGCGGAAGCCACTGAGCAGTGATAAGTTCACGGAATAATAGCGTAACCAGCGGATCAGGAGCACGAAACACGACGGGAACATACTGGACGGTGATACGCGGAAGGTTACCTGCGTATCGATGGTTGAGAAGTACTCGAGCCAGCGGTAGAGCCCTCGGTCGCACTCGTACCGTGTTACACCCGCAACCGGTTCATCTTCCGAGTAATTCCAAACCGGAGCGCAGCGAATCAAAGTGCTCAAGACTGAAGCCGCAGCGCCCGCAACTTCGCAGGCGGTCGACGCTAGGCATGCCACAAGCTGCGGCATCAACTCCATGTCTGCTTCCAATGACTGAGCTAGATAGCGATCGCTGACGCATAGATGAACAAGGCGTAAGGCTAACACTGTCGCCTGCGTGTGAAGTTCTGTAGGGAGCTGGTACGGCAGGAAGTCAGCAGGGCCAGCAGTCGTCAACACTATGGGTCGGAGAGATCGGGTGGCAGTAGCTACACTTCCAATGCATTGGTGCATCACTTCGACCAGGACATCACTCATAGGCCAGCACTCTGGCGCGTTCCGAGCGTGAACAAGCAGCGAGACGCTCTGCTGTGACCCACAGACTTTAAGCACCAAGGAAAGCACGCAGGCGAGGTCAGCGACGTCGTTTTCACACTGAAGAAGCATGTCCGATACTGCGCGTAGCCGAGTTCGACGTGTTATCGAATCGTGGTCGGATTGCTCCGTCGGGTAGACGCAACACACTTTTTGAACAGCAACCAGAGTTTGCTCGTGCGTGACCAGAGCGCTTAGAACTTCTGCTGCATCCCACTTCGCGTCGTTCATGTCCGAGATGGAGACGATAGAGCGAATACACAGCTCTGCTAGGATCTCCATGGTCGCATACTCTTTCGCGAAGAAATGTCCATGGTCGGAAATGTTGGATGCTTGAATCACAGTGGAGACCAGACGAAGAAGCTTTTCATCTCCTGGTTGCCGGAACATTCCTTCATCTTGTAGCTGGTGCTGGTGCTCATACAGGACGAACTCTTCCAAGAAACGCTTCGCCATGATCTCTAACGCGGCCTCCCGACTGCAGCATAACTGGGCCAAGAGCTCACACCACAGCGCTCGAAGCTCACGGTCTTCAGTCTCCGAGTCTTGATTTCCAGTGGAAACTTGCCACCACAGAACATCGATCATATTGATTTGACACGTGTCGGTGACAAAACGGCGGAAGTCGCCGCTAGACGGACTCTGCAGTATCTGCAGCAGCAGCGTTGCTACGGTAAAGTGCGCTTCTGCACCTTGAGAGCTGACAAACATCCTCGTTAATACACGCCAATAGGGTCGAAAGTTCATCACGGTTGTAGAAGGATCCAATTGTACGTCAGCATCCAAGAAGTGAAATGCCAGTGAGTCTTGAAGAAGTAGTTTGCTTTCGTAGTCGAAGCTGCCGAGGCGGCATGAGCTGGAGTTCAGCCACAGTGAGAAGAACCTCGCGCTGTATTGCTCCATAATCGCTTCAGCGCCACCAAGTTTGCCTAAACTGGCGAATACGAGCAGCTCGAGGATCGAGGTGTGGCTCGCACCATTTGGGTCAGTGTCATCAGAGTTGCTGGCCATTTGGAGGTCGCTGAGTAGTTGCATCAAGGTGTTCTGCAATCCTACAAACAACTCACCCGGCATGCTGTTAAGGTCGCAAACGTCCAAGATGACCACCAACCCTCTTACAACCGTCACTAAAGATTCCGGGCTGTTTTCCGAGTAGTTCGCCTCAGCCAGGATGCAGCGAAAAATACGCCAAATACCGCCGCCCAGGTTTACCCCCTCGAAAGCGGGCGACCGGAGCAATGAAGGCAACAGCTCCAAAAACTGCAATCGGCGCTCGCTGTTCAAAAGATCGTCGAGTTGGCTCAGTAGTTGCTGTGCCAATCGTGACGTATGATTCGTCGCGATCTCGTGCGCAAGGAGTGTTTTTAGTACTTGGGTCGGGCACTTGCGCAATTGATTGAAGCTGTCAGTCAAAAGCATCTCACCAACACTCAAATCGCGGGTCATACACTCACACAGCGTCTCAGAGTGACACATCTGCGCTAAGGCTTTCATCGATAGCTCTGCAATCGATTCATCCAATAGAGTTAAGCTGCCATGCACCAGGTCAGTCAAGCGCAATACAACGCGCTTGCCCCGGTCTTCCCAGTCATGTGCCACCCTAGCACGCAGTTCTTCCATGATTGCTGCTGAGCAGCACAGTATCTCGAGTGAGTGCTTGACAGAATCCGAGTGGGAAGTGCATCGCGGATGAAGCAGCACCTCTGAAACTACCTCCCAGATCTCCTCCACGATGTCCAGATGAATGCTCGAATCTGACCTCCCGAGCATCCGAACGATGTGGTACAGCGTTTGCGGGAGAAACGAGCTGACAAGTGCATTCAGGCTCAACAATCCTTCTCGGATCCTGCGAAGCCTTCCCATATTCGTAGCTTGAACAGCACATACTGCGTTGACAAACGAGAACTCGATGAACGAGTTGTACAATTGCAAGCAAAGCTCCACTAGTTCACGACGAGATTCTGTATCGTTCTCGTTGGCAGCCATGACCAGCAGAATCTCCATCAAGTCACCTTCACCATGCTCTCGCAATGCTGCAACCTCGCTGCTTGCAGAGATGTTTCGGCTCACATAAGGAATCAAGGATTCCACTATCGTGCGTCGGAAATCCCCCGTGCATGGCTTCAACAGGAGGTTGGTGCAATGCTTTAAGAGTTGTCCACGTCGAGCAGCAAATTGATACGACCGAACACTGGTAGTGCCTTCTCCCATCAAAATCCTTACGAGCTCAAGTGCGTCGATTTGGACTCTCAACCACGGATCCACCAGCTTCTTCACACTTAAAATTGAAATCGCCTCCTGGAAAATGGATCCGCACATCACGGAGTGAAAAAAGTCGGCACTAAACAGCGCTGTCCGCGTCTCCACCTCCCTTGCGAGATAGAGAACCAATCGTAAACTCTCTCGAGCCAGAGCGAATCGCAGTTTAGCTTCATCGGACAGCGTTTTGCCATCGCTAGTACGACATTTTCGAGAGGACAAGAAATCGTCTGAAATTCCAGACGCAATGCTGTGCAATGTGTCTTTTGCCAGTCTTCCGCCATACATTTCCAGCACTGCCCTGACAATATCCACAAGCTGCGTAGGTGACTGCACGAATAGTTTTACGTGATCTTCATCGAATGCCAACTCTGCCAGCAAACCGGTTACGTAGCACTTTGTCAACTTGGACGATGTGAGGGACCTCAGCGTATCGATACATAAAGGGTAGAGCCCCTGCCATTCTTCGGCATCGTCAGCCAAGAGATTGCCAAAGTGAGATTGAAGCTTTACAGTGAGCTGAAGAAAGCGCATCGCGAAGCATTTGAAGGTGTCGTCTGATACTCCCATCGAACGACACGCTTTTAGGAGACTGGAGACGCTAATTTGCGGCAAAAATGCTTTGATCATGCTCACATCATGGTGGTTGGCCAGCCAGCGATTGACTCGTGCAACCTCACTCCACTGCTCACCAACAGCACAAAGGAAATGCATCCATGATGTTGCTTGAGGTAAATCAAGCGGACGAGTTATATTCCGTAGCTCTGCAAACATATAGACCAGCGCGGCTGCAAACCCTGGGTGAAGATTCACAACTTCGGAAATTGAATCGTGCTCGCTCAGTTTGATCAGTACTGCGAGCGCAGTAGCTTTCAAGCCAGCAGCGGTAGCTAGTAGGCGGTCACGTTTTGAGTCGCAGTTCGACTTCAGAGCAAGAATGGGAGGACAATGGGAGGCCTCAAATACCACCCAATGATACAACCACGTCAGGAACGGATCCTGCTTTCCACTGTTGCTGAAGCAGGTTGTCCACATTAGGTCGATACACGGACGACTTGATAATAACTTGTCGAGAAGTCTTGTATAGCTTTCCAGCAGCTTCATGTGGGTCAAACTGTCCCTCGTCTCTGAATATTCTTTCGAGACGCGTTCATAGCCAGCTATAAGAATGTTCACGCTGCTTTCGTCGCGGAATGCGTCGTTATAGTGTCGGAAATCAGAATTCAATCCACGAAGCACCGCATTGACCACGGACTGTAACGCAGCCGTCGAATCGCTTAAGAGAGTTTGTGATGATGAAGGGAGAAAGTGAATCAACCGAACGGCTGTAGATACGACATGTTTCGGTTCCAATTCATCCGGGTCACTGACAGCGATGATGGCACCAATGCACAGAAACACTGCTTCGATCGCGGACGGTTCAACTCCACTGCTGCCATCCAAGTCCTTCTCAAGTTCACTCAGCGATTTGGTAACTGTACTGACGAGAGTTAGCGACTGGTTCTCGGGAGGAAGCCTCAACGCTGTTGCAATCTTGCAATTTTCAGTCTCGTCAACGCAAATACCCCCAATACATCGCAGGAGGACACGAATCTGCAGAAATAAATATTCCAGCATGAGCAGATTGTACTGGGCCAACACATTTAAAGAAAAACAACGTACCGATTTTTCGTCTGGCGCCTTATGCAACTTCAAAATGAGCTTGACCAAGATGCCAAATTGGCTCGAGATTGAGCTGCGAAACTCGAGATCACGCTGTTCACACGTCCCACTCATGCACAAAAGATATACAAAGCTGCAATAGACTTCAAGGCTCACGAAATCGTCCGCCTCGAAACATTCGTCAAGTGCTGATGCAACATGCTGCAGCACCCCATCAAACTTTCCACTAGAGCTGATTACCCGTTCCCAAATTTCTTCGCAAAGCAGATCATCCGAACAAAGGGCAGCAAAAAGCCTGAGCAAGCCTACAATATTTCCACCAGGCGCTCGCGCCAGCACTTGCGCCAGTTCTAGGTGCAAGCCGAGGTTATATCCACCTCGCACCAGATAATCGAGTCGGCACGGAATGGCACAACTCAGGTGCAATCCAACAGCTTCAGTGGTGCCTTGGCACTCTGTGTTCAGCAAAGCCAGACAATTCTTCAGGTAGCTTGAGGGCCAAATTAACTCCAGGTTTATCCAAAATGCGTGAAGATAGCTCGCAATTTGAGCTTGGATGAGAAAGAATTTCTCTAAAATTGAAGGATAATCCTGCCACAATCGAAGCTTGAACCGATTCAAAATACTGATAACAGGGCGCAAAAGACTTGTAGTGGTATCATTTGGGCTTTCTGGTAGGGGTTCAAGCTCTGACGTCGACAGCCGCGCACAAAATCGCTTTGTGTAGGCCTCGGTGGCGGTCATGGCAGCAATCACAGTCAGAGCATCCAGCACGACCGCACAAGGTAGAGCTCCCAACGCCACATCCACAATAACTTCTATGGCCCACTTGTCGTTGAGCAAACTGTCAATGAAGACGTCTGCACTGATGAGTCGAACAATCAGCGAGACAGCCGATCTCTGCAGTCGGCGCTTTCCTGACGTGGGGAGTGGCAAGGTGTTTAGCCCCATCAAAGCCGAGATGGCCTGGATGTCTCCAGCTCCGTACGCTCCATGAAGTCGTTCGTTTACCAAGTTCAGAACAGCTTCCGGAAGCTCCGACTCTAATACTTCTATGGGTATGACAGCCCCAAGCAATCCACACGCGTGCACTATCGTGCCATTGCAGGCTTCCACGCCTCCACGCGGAGATTCCTGTTGAGTCCAAGGTGGATATCCAAGCAGCCCTCCTCGCTTGACCGTGCCTTGGACTATTTCTTGAGATCCTGGAATGTGCATTTCAATCTCGACGCTTTCGTTATAGACTAGGAGCAATGGCAGCTTCTGCAAGACCGAAGTGTCCTCGATCACAATCTCAACCGGAGTTCTCATACGGAACGCCAAATTTGCAAGCAGATCGCGTTGAGTTCCCTCAAATAGTGGGGTTTCCTCCAGCAATAACAGTAGATCCGACAATTGTTGAGTTCTCATTTGCTCGAAAAGCGTGCGTTCCGACACGCGCTTGGTATATGCAACGCGGCGAATAATTTCGGCTCGGTCTTCCACGAGGAGTCTTCCCAGCCGCATCACGATTCCATTCCGTGCACGTACAGACCCTCGATACAGTTTCGCGTCGTCTGTATACATCTTGAGTAAGTTGTCGAGTCTCAGTGCAATACGCTTCCGTGTAGCTGCAGAAGTATGACTTGTGTATGTTTCTTTGTCGATCGAGTATAATGAAACGTTAGCCTTGTCACGGTGCACTCCAAGCGAACTTTCAAACCGTTTCTGAATGCGCTTCATAGCAGAAGCGGACGACGCGACGGTGGAATTGTTGGATTCGAGCATCCACTCCGGGATTGCACTGAAGCGACTATCATTCACCAAAATATGCCACCGACTTGGAGTGTACTCGTTGCATCGATTGAATCCAAGAGACAATTTGACCAGCTCTGTTGTACTCAGTCCCGTGAAGAAAGGGACGAAGAAAAGGTGCGCAAGAAGCACAACGTTGTCTTGGGGCATTGGCGGGGATAGCTGGTGCTTCACTAGAATCGTTTCTGTCACGTACGAAAGTACGTCGGCATTCACACTGGCCACAGGCTGCGCGAGGTCTTCCAGATGAGAGAGCATCGCAAAAAGTCGCGGATGCTGTGCCAGACTCTGCAGTAGTTTAATGGCCGTCGTTTGAACTTCATGGGCTGGAGCATAAATGAGATCAACGATGCACCTGAGGTATCGAGGATCCGCCGTAAAAATGCGGAGATACTTTGCATTTTCCAGTTCCATGAGGCGGTTCACTAGATGGAGCAAGTTGGACAAGAATGAACGAACAAGTGGCTGCTGCATTTGAAGAGCAGAAGCCTTTGCACCCAGTAGCATCATGTCCAATAGTTGGGTATAGCCTTGAGACTGAACATACCCCAGCGAAGCTGTCGGAGCGTGTGACGACAGCAACCGCAGAAGGTCAACGCCGAAGATCGTTCGTAGCTCTACGTCCGGAGAAGGGTCCAAGATGGTCACTCTGGTATTCGTAGCTAGTACACATTTCACTGGAAGATATTCCAGCTGAACGGGACTCCAAAAATGCCGAAACATCTCACTAGGTGCGCCGTTCTTTTCATCAGATTTGATGCAGTGTATCATCGCGTCAAGCTTTGCAGGAACATGGTTGCAAGCATGCTGCAAAAGTAGATACTCCCTTCCCATCATTGCCCCAGAGTACGGACCCGTGTTGGCTACCACTTCAACCATGGACTCCACGTCAACTGCATTAAATATGTCCGGCTCCACTTTTCCGACCGCGATCACGAAATCAAGCAGCGATCTCCGTCTTTCAAACGCAACCGTGGAGTACCTGGTTCGGCTGGTTTTACTCCAGGCTCGAAGAATACCCGGAATGCTGGATACCACGAAATCTCTTACCATCGATCTCGCAATTTGGGCCTTTTCATCGTCTCCTTCTTCATCATTCGCCAACTCCCAAAGTTTTCTCAGGAAATGCCACAAGTGAGCCGATCCACGGAAGCTGGGGTCATTTGGTTCCCTCGATGTTCGATCGGATCCCATGAAAATATACTGCAGGTATCGGGGCCTTGAAGGATACGAGATTTCGCACTTATAGGGCGCGATAGCATCAGCATCAGCATTTGCGGCATCGATAGCATGGCTCCCATATATCCGCTCGGTGGTGTCACTAACCGATGGACGAAGGTGGAGCGCTACCAACACGCGCAAAAACTCACTGATCGAAGGATCCTTGAGGTGTTTGCATGTGGACACCAACTCCTCGCTCAACAGCTTCGCAGATTCTCCATGAAACGCGCCAAAACTCGACTGCCGTAATCTCTGTAGCATCGGTTCGAGCCAGTTGTGAAGATACGCTGTTAGCCGCTTGGAAGACGGGTAGTTGGGGAGTTCTCCAGACTTACTCGGGCTCATAGCACGCGTGTAGCGCCACATAACTGAGCGAAGGCGTTTTTCGTCGCGCGCGTCGACCCGGAAGTATAATAAATGCGCTAGTACATCCGCGCACAAGTCTCCCACGTCATCGGAATCAACCCCGCTGGAGAGCAGTAGCCTCATCAATAGCGACAGAATATCATCGTCTGCACTTCGCCCTTGTAAGCCTGGTGTCAATAAGGCTCTGTTGCGGGTAAGAATCAGTTTATTGGCCAGGACGACCCTGTCGTGCTCTCCACTAGAATCCTGGGGCTCACCACAATCCAACACTGCGTGAGCGAGCATCGCCATCTTCTCTTGGAAAAACGGGTCTCGGACAACTATTGGGTGTTCAGCAAGCCTTGCCAGTGTGAAGGACGATGCTCGGCGAACCTCTACGTTCCTAGCGAACAACATGTCCCTGCATCGCGGAATGGATGACAACCATAATACAGTGAGTAAACTGCGTGGTTGGATTAGTGCACGTACTAGTATTGTACTACTTCGAAGCACATACGTGGGAGTGAGGTATGAAAACAGCATAGCAAGGAATGGTTTTTCGGTCGCCAACCGCAGCGCAACTTCTGCTTTAGTCAATCGCCATAAAACAAGTAAGTACTTCGGTAAGTGAAAAATGAAACGCGATCAGCAGCAAGCCTGACCTTTTGCACCACTTAAATGGCCGAACATCTGAATAGTTTGGGCTGCAGTGACGGTAATCGAATCCGCGTCCCCATCATCTGACCAACTATCGGGAATAACGGCACATCTCGTCAAGAGCGGGATCCACGACCATTCTAGCGCAGCCGATCCACGAATAAGCTGCCCTCGGCTTTGGTGGTTTGCCGCCAAAATCTCAAGAATCGTGATGCTCAGACGCTGAACACTGGCGGCTGCGTCTCCTTTTGCTGATATCAAATGAGAAACATTGTAGGAAGGGCACAAGACACGCTCTGCTACCGAAAGACGAAGAATAACGTGTCCACAGTGAGCCTATACCACGCAATCACTCAGGTGTCAGACACTCATTGTTTCTTCGAAGCAACGGAAGGCGTTTACCTTGGCAATGATGTCACATGGGTCGCAGCTTAAGCACCCGTCGGCTTCGCACAAACAACCATACCGCTCCTCTGAAGTAAATTCGGGCCCGGTAACTAGCAGCAGCAACAGTCGTAGAAACTGAATCCTAATTGTTAGCCATTCGGTACCAACCCCGAATTGTCGTAGCCTAGCTTACCTGCTGGTATATGTCGTCGGTAAAGTAGGATATGTACACTGCTTTTGCAGTTGCCACCCGTAAGAAATAACTTGGTGCACCTTCATCTAAAATTTTTGCAGGCTCCTTTTCATCAGAAATTCCTTCATCCATATCTTCCGGTACAGTGCGATCTTGTTGCATGTTGGGTGCGTCATTACCATGGATATACTCGGAAAACCCGCCCATGACGTCGACAAGTTTCGGGATGCAGTTTGATGGGAAACCACTTAGATAGTGACGAATGCCATCGTGGGTATCTGCAGCTAGGAAGAGTATGCTAGCCACATTTCGTAGCTCGTTCTGCGTCAATTGCTGCGATAGCAGCTCAGTGATAACATCCAGCCGACTTTTCCGCTCCAAATAGTTGACACGATCGCCCTGTGTTACTATCTGATGCAAGAAATTAAATAGCTAAATCGAAACAACGAAAGTGTCAGAAAGACAAAGATTTCCCTTAAAGCGTGGTTTGCTCTGAGTGTCGTACCATGGGGCGGAGAAACGTGTCGTTGCTGTGGGCCTTCAGCGTGAGGCAAATGACGTCGACGAGCTGATCACCACCCGTATGAACAAGATTTAGCTTTAGAATCAATCTCACGAGAAGCTGGAGCACACTTCCTGCCGAAGGGTTCGTCACGATCTCTCTTGAGACAGACTCAAACAGCTCCATTATCAGCTCTTTGTTGTCCTGCGAGCCGAATGCTTCTGCGACACCTTCCAGGAAGTTTTGGTCGTCTAGACGAAAGACAGCTTCTACTAAAAACAAAATAACCTGCGCACGCCAGCGTAGGTTAGTCGTTTCAATTTATATAATCCTGCAACAGTAGTAGTACTTTACGAACCTTTCGTTTCACTTCAAAATTGGGGCTGCGCAAACACGAGACAATTTGTTCAATATGTGGTGAAAGTTTGAGCTGGAGACCGGCCAAATTCTTTTGATCTGCAAACGCCAGCTTCATGCAGGAGAACGCTGCAATTTGGATCAGCGGGTAGCTGTCAAAGAAGAATGCGATCACCTTGTCTTGAACTTCAGCCTCGAAGAGTTTTGTGCACTTTGTAGGGTGGGTTTGTAGGTGAATGATGCAGCAAAACACTGCAAAATGAGCGATTTGCTTGTTTGGGTAGTCGAGAAGTTGAAGCATTGTCAGTCTCGTCCTCGCTGCTTCGTCCAGAACCGACTCGGGGTTTATCCGTTGCATAGCTTCAAGCGTGTTAACTGCAGCTCGACACAGTTGGAAAAGTTCTCTCTCCACTCGATGCGCGATCGGACACAAGTAAAACAGCGACGTTCCAAACACTTCGCCAGCAATTTGGGACAAGTCTTCTACTTTCGGGTCCATCATGTGTCCAGCTCGGACCACCCGCAGCATTGATTCGATCAGCTTCAGTATAAACGGATACCCATAGTTCGTAAGGAAAAACGGACTACTAGCTGGGTTGGCAATCATGGATGCCAGCGCACCCGAATCATTCTCGATCGATCGGCCACTCGCCAATTTTGATGCCAGGTTGTCGACCATGACCGCAAACCCGATGTTTTTCGTAAAATAGCTGCCTGTAGCCACGGCATCGTCAACCTCAAACGAAAGTATAAACGTGTTAGATTTCTCGTAGGCATCAGCAAGACCCCATAAAATCCCTGACGCCAATTCCTACAATCAAGCACGCTTGTGAGTGGAAGCTTGTGCTACCAACAGATCAATTTCATATCGTACCTGGTATAGTTTGTCCTTGGCCAGAAGCAGTAGCTTTCGAAGAAACGAAGCCTCCATCAATTCCGATATCCCCCATTTAGCAACGTCTAAACGCGTTGCCCATACGATATTCCTCAGCGAAAGCAAGTACAATGTAGTATGGTAAGAAGTACTGTGCATCCGCTCTCGAACAAATCGCTAAATCAACATAGTAAGTTGTCAGTTGCCTTTCGTAACGACAGTAATTTACAAAGGAATTATCTTGAAGTACGCACCACAAGTAAAATCAGAATCTCCCGTAACTCGTCGCTACCTCCGATCGAAACCACGTTGGTTGTCATGGATGAGAGGACAACAAGGATTTTCAGGTGGGTAGCAAGTTTCTCGGCAACTGCGCGGTTGGGATCGTTCCATTCACTAGACTCCCAGATAGCAGCATCGGGTGAACGTCCCTCTACCGATGCATCTTCCTGGCCCAGTTCCTTCTCCCTTGTACGGATTTGATTGATATCTCTGTAGTGGCAAAGAATCGAGTGAGAATCCTGCGTGTTTGCAGCGAACTGAATCATCTCCGGAGTCTCCAGATTAACACCTGATCGTTTCGGAGAAAGCATAAGCCGAGACCCTGAAGCCAAAGTGGTGGTAAGCAGATTGAAGAGCCGCTTCACTCGATACTCGTCCAATACTCTTCTTGACAGTAATCCTTGGAAAAGGAACATCACGTATGCTCGAGAAGCCATTATTGACACTGCGGCACTCTCACTCTCGACGAGAGTAAGAAGTACCTCATCCACCTCCAACTTCTCTAAATCACTGGCAATTTCGAGATTCGTCAATATCCACCCAAGAGTGATTAAAGCCGGTATTTGACACACCGGCTGAAGAACCGAGTTCCAAGTCAACGAACAGAATGAAACCAGTGTTTGTACCAAGGATTTTGTACGCGAGCGCGCGACAGGAGACAATTGCCCTGATCCACCAACAAAGTTCACGTGCTCTTCGTGCAGTAGTAGCAAGATATTGCTGGAGTCGTGCTGGTGATACTCCGAATGAAACAGCACATCAACCATGATCGAATTCACGCGTGAGAGGGAAGGATCCTCACACAGATTTTCTAAAATCTGGTAAAATGCTGCGAGGAACGTTTCCATCGAGATGAGCCACACTTTCTTGTCCACCGCCAGCCGAAACGCAAAACTCAGAACGCGCAGTGTTCCAGTATGCAACGAAGGATGAGCCTTCTGCTGCAAGAGCTCGAGAAGTGGGGATGTCAGCTCCGATAGCAGCCGTAGGTACTGGTGCGGGCTTGTCATGCGTTCAAGAAACTCCCACAAGTTTTGAAAGATCAGGTCATGCAGCTCGACCATTGCAGGGATCCAGTGATCTTGTTGTACATTCCATAACAAAAACAAAACACAATCCCGTGGCCCCCGCATATCTTCTTGAGCCCACGTTACTCCTGCATCGGTGATGATCAGCTTCACAAAAATTGTCATCACACCAACACATGCCTCCGTGTTGCTCTCCACATGCGCATCGCATCCACACGGACACGTTTCCGTATCTGGTTCTTTGAACGATCGTTCAGTGAAAAAATGCGCGTGAATTTGCTGGAGAAGGAAGACCGAAAATGTTTGGTTCGATGGATGTCTTTCCCACGCCTTCTTCTCGACATAAAACTGGAGATACTCGCGCCAATGGGTGAGTAGACCACTCGTTGTTGCACTAAGCTCGTGCGCCATCAGAAGTGCGACAATTGCAACCTCAATCGACTCCTTGCGTGCAGGAAGGTGCTGCAATTTTGTGGTAACACTCACTAGGATCTCGAGACCGCATTGCGTAGCGAATGCTTTCTACATCCACATGACAAGTACAGATTTGTTCGCAAGTAAACATTAAGACTGGACAGATAGGTACTTTGAAGAGCCTAGGCAACCCTCGCCAAACTTACCTGGGTATGTGTCATCATGGCAGCTGAAAAAGCACCTTGAACTCCGTTTAACTTGGTTTGTTGGACATTTGAGCATACTTCCTGCAGGACGATGACGGCATCGTCTGCGATGTCTGATGCGTCGGGTAGTACCTCAAGCAGTTCTACAATGATCTGGATGTTCTCCTTCGTGATACATTGTGGTGCGTGAGGAAGCATCGTGATAGTAGCTTGTATCGCCCGCAGGACATCTTCGCGAAGACACTCAGGGCCTGGTCCACATTTCTCTCGGATGCAGTCAATGAACGGCTGTCCAAACTTCACCAAGTGCCACGGTAGTTCTCGCCCTTCCAAAAGCGAATGCAAAAACCTCAATCCTCCAGCCTTACAAAACGCGACCACTTCCTCTTCTTGCGCTGACTCGAGAAACCGGTCCACTCTTCTGATGGCGCTCGGGAGTTCCCACCACACGCCTGCTCCACTATCAAAGCTTTGCTTACCAGCGGAAATCTCTGTGTGTACTCGGAAAGCAACTCGGGTTGTCTGGACGGCCGGTTCATAACAGTATCCAAACGAGACTGATGTTGCAGCAGCATATTCCCGCAGTACCGCGCTCAGTGAGAGCACCGAGCAAAGGTGGGGAAGAAGATCGGAATGGATAACATTGATCCCAATCCCAATCGCGACATTCGTAGGTACCACCGGAGTGCTATTGCAGAAGAAGGCAAAGGCATGCTGAGCCTCCTTCTTCGCAAATGTTTCATAGTCTTCCCAGTGCATTTCATCGCTGCCACCAGATTTTGTTCGTAAGTATGTGTACTCTAGAGCAACTTCTTTCGGTCCGATGAAAAAATACCTGTGGGGGAATGTTACTGAAGTTCACGGTGCCTAAATCAGATAATCATGTGCGTACCTGGATATCTCTCCTTTGATCAATTCCTGCTCTTCCCACCGACCTCGTACCCGCAAGCTCCCATCTCTCATCATGAGCTTGCACTGATAATGAGTCAATACGGATTCTTTCCCGTCCATGTAAATTCTCCCCAGACCTGCACTGCTTCGGGATGCATTGATCTTATCCACGTCAACGATTTTCAAACCGATACTTGACAAGTAGGCGTCTGGACTGGCCGAATGGAGTTTATGTTGCTCCAGCTGCTCACGTAACGAACCTAAGTACGCCTTTACGGTGCCGTGTGGTGACTCCCGACTACCACGCGTAGATGTGAGTAGCCCAGACAAACTTTGAGCAAGCTGCTCTGACTTTCTGGCCAGGTACTCGACAATTGCAGGGTAGAACACGGTCCCATCGATCTCTCGACTGTACTGATGAGCATCGCGCAAAAAAACCTTCACCAGCGCGTTCACGCGCTTCACCATGGAGATATCTTCAACGTCTGTTGTGCGAAATTCTAATCTCTTCCATACGTCAAAACTGAAAGAGGAGAGCTTCTGGATTGCAGCTTGAATGCGGTCTTGGCGCGTGTGAAGACTTTCCAGCTTTGCCAAGGACTTCGGGCCTGCATTTCTCCGTGATTGTAAAAAACCGTATAACAGTATATAAGTCACCTCCAGGCCATCAGCTAGCCATTTTTCCAGCCCCACAGTAGAAGTACTCGAGCTCGCCATCCCAAATAGCTGACGATCTTTGTCCGATAGACGGAGCAAATTCAATCTCCTACTGTCGGTAACTGGTATTAACTGAAGAGGTTGCTTGTCTTCAAAGCACCAAGCCCGCAGTTTTGACGGCGACTTCCAACCTCTCATGCCAGCGAACAAGTTGAGCGCGTATTCAAAGCGCTGAAGGGACCCGGGATCTAATCCATTTTCTTTCTCAACAGGAAAAATCTTCAGCAAAACTTGCATGAGTTGCCCGTCGACGCCACCTTGCACGTGATTGCATCGGTTACCGAGCTCCGCATCCAGCGCCAGCAGCAATCCGTTCAATTCAAGCCCGCGATAGTCAATTCCATAGTACAGAAGTGCTGCATCAAGTTGCTGAGAATCGAATTCTCCCATGCCAAACCGAAAAATCTCCACGAATGATAGAACAAGCTCTTCAACTTGCTCGTCGGTAACCACCTCATGCTGCTCCAGCTCCTCATTACTCCAACTTTGCTCGGCAAGCTTTGCAGCAGTAAGCGTCTTGAATCGCCTAGACCGACGTAAATGCCCCGGTGTCTGACTAATCAGCCTTTCCGGAGAAGTTGACATTTCCAACACAGGGTCGAGCTTTGTAGCAGCACCATCAGGGGGGGTTGCCTGGGGTTCCTCTCCACATGCCTCTTCCTGGTTGTCTTGTGCCAAACTCGACGTAGGAAGCGCTTCATCTTTCATCACTTCGACGTCAGCAATTGCAACTGCTGCATCTTCAATGGCAGCCAAGGTGGGGTGTGCATCCTTCGGAGGTACAGAGCGAGCACTAACTTCACTCAGAAGGCGAGCGACAGCCCTCCGACTTCGCGGTACTGCCGCGAGTGTAGTCTCCACTGAGCTTTTATCTTGGTACCGCTTCGCCTTCCGCTCCACTGGCAGTCCAGCACTGCCAGCTCGCTTGGCACCGAGAAAAGGTGTCACTTCTCCATCCGCCGTCTTCGTTTCAACTGCATTGCGTGAAACGCGTAGATGCTCCTCTTCCTTCTTGCGGTCAGCTAAGCTGATAGCGTATTTCTTCTTCACTTCTTTCGCACGAAAGGGCGCAGTTTGTTGCTCTCGGATAGTGCTCACTTTATCTGGCAAAATGTGTTTCGACGGACCAACAGCAGCAGTGGTAGCAGCAGTAGTAGTAGCAGCAGTTCTTGGTCGTGCCACAGCAGGCGTGTCCGAAATCCATGAGGGAAGCTTCATCTGCTGCTGCGGTTGTGGCTGCTGGGGGTGCGCCGTGTCTGGGCGTTGTCGCCGCTGCTCTTGCTCCACACCCAAACCTGTTCTAGCAGCAGCAGAAACAACAACAGTAGTGTGGGCGTCTCCAGTCGCTGCAGCCTCTCTCAGTGGCAGCAGCGCGATGCAGATGAAGGCCAAGTCGGCGGCCCGGACGTCCTTCTCCTGCGCGGCGTCCACTGTCGTGTTGGTCGTCGGGTGCACGAACTGGAACTCGCGGCGCGGCGGCAGCGCGATGAACTGGCCAATGAGCGCGCGCACCGTGGCCAGCGACGCCGACGACACGAGCTCGAGGCTGCCCAAGTCCTCCAGCGCGCTGCCCTTGCGCTCGCTGCGGCGCACGACGCGGCGCTTGATCCACTGGAAGGCGGGCGGACGCGGCTGGTCCTTGGCGGCTGGCGGCGAGCTGGATGTCGGGGCGGCGAGGTCATGGGCTGCTGCCGGGGGTGGGGAGGTGCGAGACAGCACGTCGCCTCGAGCCAGGCTCTGCTGGCGCGCCTGCACGTCCGCCAGCGCCGCGGTGAGCTCGTCCAGCTCGCGGCGGCCACGGCCCATGTTGAAGTGAGTGCGCAATTGTGGAAGATACAACCTAGGTGTACCATTTGTATGGTACAATGCGTAGGATGACAAAACATATTTTAATACGTTTTATTATTATTAAAATAACGTGTGGTTCAAGCACTGGTGCAACATTTTGTTAGCGTTTGAAATGGTTTTGTCCTGAAAACATGTGTGGGTAATCTATCCGTAATTTATATTGTTCTCCTTGTTTCAAGTTCTCTAAATTGGCCTAACGTTACGCGAATGTTAGTCCAGGTGTCCCCACGCATGTCAAAGCCTTAAGTGCGGTGTTATACATGCCGGAATCCTACGTTTATACAATTGGGAGTGCAGTCAGTTGTGCGTGCAGCTTCGGATCGACATCACGGGCTTTCGCTTTCAGTCGAGTGGAACTCGGGGAAGCGGGGCTGCAGCCACCGGCAGAGGTAGGCGAAGACCTCGTCTCGCTCCGGGTCCTCGAAGACGCTGTGGAAGACGCCGTCGAACACTTTGAACTCCTTGTCCTCGTTGGCGAGTTTGTCGAAGAACTTGCGGGTCACGCCCTGGTCGGCGATGTGGTCCTCTGATCCCACGAGGAACAGCACGTTGAGCGCGCAGAAGCCGCTGCCGGCCTGCTGGATGCTCTTGTCCTTGGTGAGCCGGTGCATGGCGCTGAGCGTCTGCTGCATGGTGCGCGCCGTGATGTCGCTCTTGGTGGCCAGCGCGTCCGCCTTGAAGTCCTCGAGCGTACCGGGATCTCGCCACAGCAGCTCGTAGTCCACGCCCGGCACAAGCCGTACACGCGGCAGCAACAGCGCGAGCGGCTGGATGAAGGCGGCCTGCACCTTCCACAGCGTCGTCATCTCCATGCCCACGGTGGGTCCGGCCCAGAACGCGGCCTGGAACTTATGCCGCCCAGAGAGCACCACATGCAGCCCCACGAGCGAGCCGAAGGACGTGCCCGAGATGATCAGCGGTGGCGCGGCGAGGCCGGTCTGCGGAAAGATGGCGTTCTTGGCGAAGGCCACGTACACGTCCGTGTCCTCCACGAGCTGGCGGAAGCTGCGCACGTGTCCGCGCGTCTTATGTCCGTCGCACTCGCTAGCGCCGTGGTTCACCAGGTCATACGTTATCACGCCGAAACCCTCTTCGCACAGACGCTCGTACAGCGGGATGTAGCGTCGGCAGTGGTCGCCCGCGCCGTGCAGATACAGCACTACGCCGCGTAGTGCGCGCTGGGGCGGCGGGTAGAGCGAGAAGTAGAAGAGACTCTGGCCGCGCAGGTTCTGGAACTTGCCTTCGAAATGGCGTAGGCCCGGCGGCACGTGCACGCCGAAGGAGCTGCTGCTCATCGAGCCCGAGGAGGAGGACGACGACGACGGCCACGCTGCGCGCGACATCGTGAGGCCTGCGCTGGTATCGGCTAGAGGCAGCTAGCTACACACACTGCAGCTCGCAGCGCGCACTTGGGGAAGTGGTGATGATGGTGCCACGCTGGACGCGGCGCGAAGCGAGTGGTTCAGTTCAAGTCGTCCGGCGTGTTCTCCACCGTGAATGGAGTCAATGGGGCGCTGAATGCAGGCAAATCACTCGTCCCCACACCATCGCGGGCTCTCTGCACGAGCCATGGATGTCGCGTCGTCGCCAGTTTAGTCAGGCGCGGAGGACGGCAGCGCTGCCGTCAGCGTTCAAAGCTTTCGCGCCGTCCTGGCGTGGCGTGAGCTTCCGACCTCCACGGTGTCGGAATGCACAGACGCAGACGCATTCCCGCCGGCGGGAGGTCCGCGCGCTTCATCCGCGGGAACATGGCGGACGTGTTCATCCTGAGCGAGCTCTGAACACGACTTTGATGCCCCAAAGTCTCCGCAAGAAGATCGCCATACAGATAACTTCAACCTTATGCGCCCAATGCCACGCTGGCTATTACTCACTCACACGCGTTGCTCAAGACCTCCAAACAGATGCAGCACGGGTGACCATGTACACCTTCGCTGCCAATGTCAAGCACTCGCCACTGCGCTGCCGACTCCCGAGAGCGTGAGGAAGCAGCCGACAAGAAGCCGCGCCTTATCCGAGCCTTATCGCCTCCTCTCCAGCAGCAGAGACCGCTCCTTCCTAGCGCAACGCGACGACGCCCTTGATGTAATAGACCGTGCTCTCCGGCAACCAGACAAAATACGAAAAACACCAAAGAACGCACACGAGCACCTTTCCTAAAGGGCTAGGTCGACCATATTAGAAGGCGGTAGTGAGCGGGTGTGAGGAGCGTAGCCATAGCAAACCCGCGCGGGGTGCCCGCGAAGCAGGGCCGCGCGGTATTTGCGGAGGCGGGCCCAGCGACGAGCTCCTCTGCGAACGGACCCGTTGCCCTGTCCAGTAGTTAGTTTTTCTAATGCGGGGGTCTGGGGGTGCAACCCCCAGAATCACCCCAAATAGAAGGACGCGATTTGCTTGGGTGTTTTTGGTAGGTTGTCCGGCAACCACCATCGAGGTCGGAGCTTCGGCTCGTTTGCTGCGCTTCATGTCCCCGGCGCGGAGCTGTGGCCGTGCAGGCTGCACTACAGCGGCTCGGATGCTGCTGGCCATCACTTTACAATCGCCCTGTCGAGCAGCAAGCAGGTCATGGACACGTCTATCGGTAGCGACTCGCAGTCGCCCAGCTACAGCTCGTACGCAGTGCTGGTGCCGCCTGCGCTGCAGCACCTCGAGGGCCGCTTCGCCAATGCGCGCAACCAGTTGCTCTTCTACTTCGCGCTCTTCCCGCCTGAGAACCGGTCGCTGCGTGGCGTCGTGCTCTTCTTGCACGGCTCGGGCGACCACTGCCGGCGCTACCTCTTCCTGTATGAAAACCTGTGCGAGGCCGGCTACGGAGTGATCGCCTACGACATGGTCAACCACGGCGCGAGTCACTGCGAGTCGTCCAAGACGCGTGGACACGTGCGCAGCTTCCGTCACCTCGTGGAGGACACGAACGCCTTCATCACGTTCGCCAAGCAGAGCATCTTCCCTCAGGTCAAAGCGCTCGCTGGTTCGCAGACGCCACCGCTCGTCATCTCGGGCACGTCCTTCGGGGCGCTGCTGGGTATGCACACAGTACTGTCGGGCTGCCACAAGTTCCAGGCCGCGTTCTGGGGCGGAGCCACCGTCGGCATGGAGATGTCGACAGCGTGGAAGCTGCAGGCGACGGTCATCCAGGCGCTGTCGCTGCTTGTGCCGACGGTGCGGCTTGTGGCGCCGCTGGACTACGAGATGTTGTGGCGTGATCCCGCTTACTTGGAAGACTTCAAGGCCGACGCGCTCGCGACGACCGAGGACATCACAGCCAGGACCATGCAGCAGACCATGAGCGCCATGAACAGACTCATGAAAGACAAGAGGATCGAGCAGCCGGACAGCGACTTCTGCAAGCTGCGCATGCTCTTCCTTTCGGGCTCGGAGGATCACATCGCCGACCAGGGGGTCACACGGCAGTTCTTCAGCCGGCTGGCCGACGTTGACAAGGAGTTTGAGGTGTTCGATGGCATTTTCCACTGCGTCTTTGAAGACCCGGAGCGAGACGAGGTGGTGGCCCACGTGCTGCGGTGGCTGCGTCGGTGACGTTGGCGACACCGCTTACTCGGTAGAAATCTTCTGCTACCCGGGTACACTGTAGCAATACCGGTAGCTGCAGAACTATGAAATGAATCGAATACTCTAGCCAACGGATCGATTACATTACATACCTCTCGTGAAGCGTACTGCCGATAACCTGTCCGTGATGGACGAGCGCAATGACGAGCCATGTGGACGGTCGTCTTACTCTCGGTGACAGACACCCAGGTCAAGTCCACGGTGTGAGTGGCTTGGTTGCCATGACCGGACGAAAGAAGGCGAGGAACCGACCGCGTAAACGAAATAAATGCCATTCTACATTGTATCCTGTAAAGGGCTTGCGGAAGCTCCGCATGTAAGCTTTAGACCGCAGCGCATTATTGTATTGGGGCGCCGCGGTGTACATGTACGCATGTACCGGTACATGCACCTCCAATGGAGGCTCCATGGCCCGCGTCTGCATGTACTTCATGGCCGCTTTGCAGACTGCCCGAAACAGGCCAAAACCGGCAGGCACAGCCTTGCACACATGTAGAGGCGATGATGGCCCACTCAAATCGCGGTCGGCGCAGGACCAGCGGGATCCTCCGCATCGAAACGACTCGGAGCCTCCCGCGAGATCGGGCGGAGGTGGCGACTGCGCTGACAGCACCTTGATGGTTGTCCGTATCCTCGGCCAGTTGACTCAGTGCCGGAGCCACGGCGAGGTGAGCTCCATTCACTTGCGATCCACCTCCACCGGCTCAGTCAAGGGCCCGTAGCATCTACTGTACATACAATCCTACACATGTGAAAATCCGAAAATCGGAAACCATGGGATCAGTCGATCCTAAAACCTAAGAAATACCACCAACATGATACACGTATCAGCAGCCGATTTCGGTGAGGCAGGACCATGTTGAAGTGCATTTTGTCGGCGATACAGCTCCGTGTTCCCGAGCCTTCAAGCACCAGGGAGCCAATTCCTGGCCGCGAGCGAAGCCTTCAATCTTCAAACGAGCGCGGCGAACGTCCGGGTCCGGTCAAATCGCTCGCGCCATCGCTACAGCTCGAGCCTGCGTCCGGTGACTGGCATCCCCTCCCATCGTTGCGCCTGATCTCGCGTATGTGCATGTACTACACAGTAGTAGCCGGGTCGTCTCGTGCACAATGGCTGCTCTGGTGTCTTTCCCTTCCCTTCGCGCTGAGTGCCCGCCGCCACCACGAGCAGATACACCGAACGCACCGGCTGGACGCTGATGCGGAGCCATTCTCGAAAAAATGGTGAACTGCAGAGGCCAACCGATTCCGTCGGCGCGGCGGAGCGACACGCTCAACACGCGGCCGACGGAGACCGTCCGGCGGCGGGCAACACTACACAAGCGGATGCCGGCGAGGCGTCATTCGAGGGAGAAGCTCGAGCCGGGCCCAAGACCCGCGTCGGTTGTGGCCATGGCGCTGGCAGCAGCGACACCCGCGGATCTGACGTCGTCCAAGGCCTCGTCCAAGTCGGCATCGGCGTCGGCGTCAGCGTCAACTTCCTCGTCACTCGGGCGCTCGAGGCTGCAGCACATTCCGCCCTACCTCCGGCCCTACGAGGGTAGATTCCAGAACCGGCGGGGGCAGTCGCTCTACTATCTCGCTTTGTTCCCGCCCGAGGGGAAGCCCATGCGAGGCGTGGTGCTCTGTCTGCACGGCCTCGGAGACCACTGCAGGCGCTACATCCCGCTGTACGAGCGCCTGTGCGAGGAGGGCTTCGGCGTCCTGTCGTACGACCTGCTGAACCACGGGGCCAGCGACTGCGACTCGCGCAATACTCGCGCGCACATCGAAAACTTCCGCTTCCTCGTGGACGACACCAACGCGTTCGTCACATTCGCCAAGAAGAGCGTCTACCCCGACGCGCTCCGCTACTGGCGAGAGCACCACCACCCTCACCACCCGCACGGTCGGGTCAAAGGCCGCGTTGTCGCCCCGGAACTCCCCTTCATCATTGCAGGCACTTCGTTCGGATCCCTCGTGGGGCTCCACACCGTCCTCACCGGCCGACACAAATTCCACGCGGCCGTGTGGGCATCACCGACCGTCGGTGTGACCTGGACACCGCTCTTGTGGGCGGAGTCGAAGCTCGCCGCCCCGCTCGCGCTCCTGTTCCCCAAGGCCAAGCTCGTCCCCGCAGTGCAGCACGAGCTGCTGTGTCGAGACCCGGCCTTCCTCGAGGACTTCCGGGCGGACCCGCTGACGTCCATGGACATGCTGACGCCTCGCACGGGCCACGAGTCCTTGCAGGCCATGATTCGGCTCCAGGAAGACGCGCGCGTGTCGAGCCCGGACAGCGCCTTCTGTGCCGTACCCATGCTCTTCCTCGCCGGCTCGGCCGACGGCATCGCCGACCAGCAGGCGGCTATCAGGTTTTTCGCCTCGATGGGCAACTTGGACAAGGAGTTCAAGCTGTTCGACGGCCTCTTCCACCTCGTGTATGAAGACCCGGAGAAGGAAGACGTGCTCCGGTACCTTGCGCAGTGGCTGCGACGAAGGTTCCCAGTGGAGTCGCGCGATGCCGACAATTAGTTCCACAAGTAAAATATTAACACAAAGTACATTACGAGCACTACAGCATTCTCGTGTTCACGATAAAAATATATTTTTATAAGTTTATTGTCGGATGAAGTGCGAGTACAGGCAATAGCGAAGCCATGACGACAGCTCACACGCCGAGATCGACGCTGGTGTGAGGTACTCCAGTCTGTACATGTGAGCACGTGAGCAAACCTGTTCGAATGAGGTACCGGTAGTTGCTCAGACGTCCTTGCAAGGCACCGTTGCTGGTAAGAGCTTACCTAAGCTTACATGTACTCGAGCTACACCTATGGTGGATGCTATCATAACATCTGCCGTAAAACGGGAACAAGCCCACATGGGCTGTGCCACTCACAGTTTGACAAGATCTACCACTCAATCATTGAGTAGTAGATCCGATCTATTGAGTCAATGACCACGAATCCTGGTCCACGATGCTAAAACTGTACATGTATTACACGGACTCCGTGTCACTTAGGCACAACCCCCCGTCGCCTTCCCGGCCTCGTCCATCCAGCCTCCCGGTGTGGAGGTCTAGGGCAGCGAAACTTGCTTGCTTTACGCGCAGAACTGGGAGGGTTGTGAAGCTGCAAGTGTACATGCCCTTGAAGACCTTCCCGTGTGTCGAGATTCGAGTAGCGAGCATCAAAACCCGCAGAATTACACATTGAACTGTGCACGGTATAATACTTACCTGGTACTGTACACTTCGAGCAGGCACAACCCGTGTTACCTCTGGGAATCAGATTGGAGAAAGCTTGCCCATAACGCATACACTGACAAGTGGAGCCCCACTTCTTCCCGAGGCACCGCCTGCTCCCGTCAGGAAACCCGGATCTCGCGCTCGGTCCTTCAGGTAAAGTCTTGTCGACGAAGTACTACCCGACGTGCATGGTATCATCTTAGTGTTGACAGATGAAGGTCTTACGCAGGGAGGCGCTGGAGCGTATGTTGTACCTGGACATCGGTTAGAACGACCAGCACGACGCCCTTCAGCTTGCCAGCCGCTTCGGTAACGCCGAGTGTCGACAGGAGGCCTTGTGAGTAGAAGGCCTCCTGGGTAGAAGGCCTCCTCCTTCCAAAGGCCTCCTATCCAGAAGTCCATTGCAAGCTTGAAATGAATAGCGAAGACGAAGTACGGCAGTATACCACCGCTCGGCTCTTGAAAGTGCTGCAAGTAAGTGTACACATACCTACATGTGGGTCTTGATGTGAGCTGCTGTGTTTCCACGTGTACCATAGTAGTCTGCTGAAATAGCAAGTGGCTGAAAAATTCTTAGACCCCACCAGAAGTTTATGCTACGGTACGCCTCGTCCAGTCGGCCGCCTGGAAATCTGGACAACCGGCACTGCGTGCCTGCCGGACCGGCAGGCACGCACCCGCAGCTTGAGATTTGCTGATGCTGCGCGGCGACACCCACGCGCGACCTGTGAAGCGGGCAATGAGCGCTTCCTGGGCGTCGCTGCGACAGCCTCGAGCGGCGTGCTCGACGCCCGGATCACAGCTTCACCTCGCCCAGGCGCAGGTGAGCAGAGGCTGTGAGTCTCTCGATAATCGAGTCGATTCGGTTGCCGCTGTCTGTGACAGACTGTCACATTCATCCATGGCTCGGCTCGCCGATCATCGAGACGACAAAGCTGCGAGGAGGGTGCCCAAACATACAGATTTTGGGGTCAAAACATACAGGCATTTATTCTATCACCCAGCTAGCGCTTCGCGCGTACCCAAACGACCCTTATTCTTGGGGCACAAAACCCTACCGCGCTGGCGCGCGGGGACCGGCTCGCTGCGCTCGCTTAGTGCGACCCTACCGCGCTTCGCGCGGGAATCGGCTCGCTCCGCTCGCAAGGTATTACGTATCAGTGTATGTTTGACCCCAAAATCTGTATGTTTCGGACCTTTCATTGCGAGTTTCAGGTTTCTGAAATAGTCGTTTCCTAACTTGGGCGCCCAGACGCGATGAAGGGGCGGAGCGACCGGCCGAGGCAGAGCGCTCGCCCATTTCGCATCCAGCGCCCAAGTCGTCCAAATTTCTGAAGACAACCTCGCTCATGAGTGCCTCGCCCTCGCCACCTGCCCCGGCCCGTCCTTCGGAGACACCAGCGTCACCAACACCGCCAACGTCAGCGATGCCCCGTCAAGACCCGGAGGTCGCCGCCGGCGATTCGGCGCCGTCCGCTGAAGCTGCTCCAGCGTGCAGATGCGGCTGTGGCTCCGTCGCCCACGACTTCCACCGGCGGCGAAGCGACGACGGCGCGCGCGAGCTCCCGGATCGCTGCGAAGAAGCGGTCGGCGGCCGAGCTCGCCGAGGCGCGTAAACAGAAGCGCCGCCTCGTCGTCAACAAGGAGGCGGCCGCGGCGGCTTCAGCCCTCCCGTTCGCAGTCCCGCTTGGCCCCGTGCCCATCCGTGACCCAGCGTCCTCCTCCGCCCTCCAGCCTCTGACCCACGCGTCCGACACCAGGCCCATCCTCGAAGGTTCCGGCAGTGGCGTTGCGACCGCGAGCGCACCCACGTCCGGGCCGGCAATGACGGCCACAGCAGCGAGGGCTACTCCGTCGACATTGCAGGAGTCGAAGGCCACGAAGGCGACAAAGAACACGAAGGAGCCCAAGTCGACGAAGTCCCCAAAAGCGGCAGGCAAGACGACGAAGGCCGCGAAGACGCCCAAGAAGGCAACAGCGTCCAGCGGCGGACCACCCGCGGAGGCTGCAGCAGCCGCGACCAGAGGGCCCAGTACCTCGCCAGCAACGGCGACAGCAACGGCGACAGCAACGGCTCCAGCATTCGACCCCGCCGTCGCCGCTCCAGCTGCCGCGCTCCCGCCGCGCCCCGCCCGTCCGCTCCCGCAACCGGCGACGGCCCAAGCGTACGTCCCCAGTCCTGCTGCCAGCAGCAACGTCGGTCGGGTAGACACATCCGCATCAGCGCCCCCCCCCCCCCCCCCCCCCCCCGCAGTTCCCCCCTGCCGTCGAGGGCTGCAGCAGTCAGCAGGATCCGCCAGCACCGTCCCGCTCTCGCGTCACCGGCCCACTCATAGACGTCGACGCCTCGGACTCCGAGGACGAATACTACAGCGGGGCGCCACCGCCCACCGCCCCGACGCGCCTACAGCAACCCTGGCAGACCACCACTGGGGGAAGGCAGGCAGCCGACCGCGCCCCACCTGCACACCCGACCGGGACGACGACGCGGTCAGACTCTGCGCACCCGGCGTTCGACCTGGCCGAGTTCCTCAGCCGGTATCACCAGCTGCGATGCCCTCCCCGCCACGGCCGCCCCGCGCAGCGTCCACAGCGGCTAGGGCGGACGCGTATACGTCAGACACGCGAATCCTCGATGGCTCGAGCTCTTCAGCTCCGCTGGGGATCGATCCCACCGTGTTGTTCGCCGAGTTCGCGCGGTTCATGCAGAGCCGGGTTAGACCGGAGTCGGCGCCGCCTGTTCAACCAATTGCAACCACACACTCATGGACTCTGCCCAACGAGAGAGGCGTGCTGCCACCCGCGGCGATCCGGAACTTGCGAGCGGCCGACTTCCCGCCGCCAGCCTACCGCACACGCGGCGACTTCGTCCCGGCGGCGGTACACCGTCTGGCAGCCCACCGACTTTATCCCTTCCTCCTCTCTCCAGAGGGGTTGGAGTGCACACCAATGGAGTTTGTGTTGCGCATGAGACTCCTCGACTGCCTTCGGTTCAACGACTGCCCACCCATTCTCGGCGCGACGCACAGCGCCCGCTTCGGGCGCTATGGCGTGACCATCATGCACTACCTCCGGGCGGACCAAGACGCACGGTTGGCAGCGGGGTCGTCAGACGCGAATTTCAGCCTCGACTTCGGGTCCAACGTGGCGCCCCCGCCCGCCCCCGCCTGCAACTCCTACAATGACCTCCTCGGGGCCGTTCAAGGGCTAACCACTTTCGCCAATGCGGAATGGTATGAGCCGATGGCCCACGCGCTCTACCGGGTGCGGGAGTTCGTCACGGCCAACATGGACGCGGACCCGGGGAACACGCCGCAGCGCGTCCAGCGAACACTCCACGAGGTCAACCAGTTCCTCGGGTCCGCATTCATCCACCTGGCCAGTGACTTACCGTCCTGGCGGAAGGACTTCTGCGCCGCCGTGCACCGGATCACGTTCACGTCGGCATCATGGGCGGTGGCGCTCAGCACTCTCGCCCCGGCGGCCGCCGCAGTCTCCCCGGCCACCGCGCCTGCGCCTTCAGGAGCGCCGCGGCGCGTCACTCACGAGCTAGGCGCGCGCAGCCATCAGGCTCGCCCCCAAGGGTTCCCAGCTAGCATGCGTCAGCTAATCCCGCGCAATGCCGAAGGCCAGGAACCGTGTTTACGGTTCTTCGCGGGGTCGATGTGCTTCGGGGGTACAGCGTCGACATGCGCCTCCACGAACCGGCTCCACACGTGGCCGGACGCGTTGCCGCCCGCCTTGTTGGCGTTCATCAAGAAGAAATTCGGCCGCAACAACGCCGGCAAGCAGCAGCGCCGTGCTTGAAGAGGACGAGGTGCCGCTGGTTCACCAGCACTTCGTTCCGACAGCCTCAGCTCTAACCCGAATACACAGAATTCGTACACGAACCTGAGTCACAGTGGACCTTCCCTGCCCGTCCCCGCGCGATCACTCAGCGCTGACGTTCAGTCCGACCAACGCCCCGCCTCGACTGTCATACACGACATGGCTGAAGTTTCGCCCGAACTGCAGCCGATCGTGACGCTTGCCGGTGAGAGTCTCAGCGTCCCCGACGTCGAACTTGCCACCGATGCGTGCCCACCCCATCCTCTCGCGCCCACACTTGCCGACGAGAAACCCTTCCAGGGTCATGCCGTCGAAGCGTGTGGCCGATCTAGTTCCATCCTCGCACTTGCCGGTGAGAGACCCAGCGCAGCTCGCGCCAGTCATGCCACCGATGCGTGCCCTTCTCAAACCCAGGTCCACTCCGCCCCGGCCATATCAGGTGGGTCTTTCAACGCGTCGCCGCACCCAAACCAGCCAGGCGCCGCTACCACGATGAGCACATTGGATACCGAGGTGGGCCATCCTGTTCTTCGCCCCGCACCATCGCTCCAAGACCTCCGAGCACTACAGGCCAACAGCACACAACGGTCTTGCCTCTGGGATTCGATCCGATGGTCTTCAATGTCCTCCGCGTTCCGCAGGGCAGGCGTAGAGCTACCAACCCGCCATCAAGCCGACTCGCACAGCGACGACACTACCTTCCAGCTGAACAAACCGCTACAAGCCGCGATGTCAGAATTCATTCGCCGCACGCGCCCATCGCTGAAAGAGTTCACGGAGCTGATTCGATGTCAAACCCCGGACGATTACCGGCCCAACAAGGCGCTCCTACCCGCCACGCTAATGCAACAATGTCGAGGGTACCCAAAGTTAGGCGAGCTCGTGACCATCGCTTCCGAGGGCGTACGCGTCCACCTCCAGAAAACACCCCCACAACAATCCCGCTTCCCGCGCAACCACCCGTCGGCGTCAGCCCGCCTCGACGTCTTGCGCAAGAACATCAGAAAGGAGCAAGACTTGTTGCGATAATTCGTGGTAGACGCCGACATCATCCGCATCTGGCCCGAAATCGTCGTCAGCCCCTTCGGCGTTGTCGACAAAGGCTCAGGCGACCCCCACGTCACGGGCAGGACGATCCATGACCTCTCCTTCCCCGAGGACGAGTCCGTTAACGACTGCACGGACCCAACCAGCATACCGAAGGCCACGTTCGAGCACTGTTCGACCCTCGCGAGAGAAATCATCCGCTGCAAGCAGGCGGACCCCGGGCGTGACGTTAAGGTCATGGCCGGCGACGTGGCAGCTGCGTACCGGAACGCTTGCATCCACAGCGAGTCCGTCCATCTCTTCGGGGGCCACATCCCAGAGGACAACGCCATCGTCATCGACATGTCCGCAGCTTTCGGTTGGTCCGGGTCAGCAGGCATCTACA
Source organism: Phytophthora vignae f. sp. vignae (assembly GCA_016169955.1). Classification (NCBI taxonomy): domain Eukaryota; phylum Oomycota; class Peronosporomycetes; order Peronosporales; family Peronosporaceae; genus Phytophthora; species Phytophthora vignae. The sequence continues at coordinate 503,984 of JABJUM010000013.1, forward strand.
GCGTCCTCGGCGGCGCCGTCGCTTATGTGCATGGCTGCAGCTCAGACGCGGACCACCCGTCGGGGTTCTTCAACTACCATTGGGTCGACGACCACGTGAACGTGGCAGCAGACACGCGGTTCCGCTGCTCAGTCATCGAACGGTCCCTTCGCTTCGCGATGACATCCATCATGGGGCCCGCCGCGGTTAACGAAGAGAAGTTCACCCCCTGGCGCACCCGCCAGCAAGTGCTCGGGCTAATCTTCGACACCACAGCGGGGACGGTCTCGATGCCCAGCGCCAAAATCACCAAGGCCCGACGCCGGGTCGAGGACGCACTTCTGACGCCGTCTATCACCCGCAGCGAGTTCCGCTCCCTCATCGGGTCGCTCCGTCACGTAGCCACCTGCATCCGACCCGCCCAAGCGTTTCTCCAACGCCTGCGCTCCGGGGAGGTCCAGCTCCACCGACACTCACGCGTCCCGATTACTGCAGCCATGCGCGACGATCTCGCTTGGTGGTGGCGTATTCTTCACGACCCGGCTCTGAACGGAGTCCCCCTCGAGTACTTTGGGGAACTCCCCGAACCCGACATCGTCGTGTCCACCGACGCCTCGGACGTGGGGCTGTGCGCGCTCGTCCCATTGTGGCGCGGTGGCTTTCCCGAAGTTGTGAAGCCTGCCTTCATGAACAGCTCTCCGATGTGGCGATTGTTGTTGTTGCGCATGGTGGTGATGGATTCCCGAGCTTGGGCACTTGCTCGCGGAGGTTTCGACTGGAGTCTCAAGGTCTGGTCTACAAAACAAGAGTATGTACCCGGGGTACCCGGCGCCCCTGAAAAGGGCATTGCTGTGGTTAAGTTGATCCCGTTCCCAGAAGCACATGGGAATGCGTGCGATCCTTCCCTGAATCCTGGAGTAAGGCGGAGTTCGGCACGAGTTATCGACCGGTATTCGGGGTGCTTTCCGGATTACCCAAGATATTCTCGAGATTGCCACCCTATGGAGCCTGTTATCCCGGACGTGCTTCCCACAAAACCCGAGAAGGCCTTCGACCAAGGTTCCTCCCAGACCCCAGACTCAAGAATCACGCGAATCCCAAGACTCTCGCGATGATCTCAAATCATATCAAGATCCGAGGTTCACCCACAGGCGCGACTCTTCAAGCTTCAATAAAAATCAGGACCAACACTCTGGAGAAAGATCCAGTAGTCAACCCAACGACCAAGCGTCGCTGGAAAGATCGTCTTTGCATGTAGCCTTTAACCAAAACAGAGTTCGTTTTTCCCTCAAGTGCCGAAGTCGTGTTGGGCCGAAGCCCTGAGAGCGTTCTCCACCAAAAATTCAAAGTTCCTTAGGTAAGGGATCCATTGCGAAAGCCTGGACGTGAACTTATCTATTCCATATTCTGCGCATACGCCGTGTGGGCTTGGTGCGTTATATATTGCGGGAGTAAGCGTATAGTGAGGCTCCTGAGAGTGATTTATATCGGTATTAGGCTGTATAAGTCGATATTTGATTGAATTGCTGTTCTCCTCTTAGAGGAGTGGTGCGCGTCCACAAGACTGTCCAAGTGTCTTGGGTTTGGACCAGAAGACTTGGTATTTGGCTTTAGTCCTGGGCCTAGAGAAAGAAGAGAGGACAAGAGGTATCTGTGTGATTGTATATTTGTGTGTAACTCTGTATATTTGGATTGAAGTGTTTGTTGGCGTTGACTGGTGTGGATTCTTGAGTCGCGGGGTTGATACTAATCGCCGATCAAAAGAACCTACCACAAGGGGATACACAAGCGTGCGCCTGACCAGCAGTGTGCTGATATTTCTCAAGCAGCTCACTGCGTGGACGATCCTAGCTCTCTAGCTCGTGGTCGTCTGCCTATCGAGTCACATTCTCAAGACTTGCTTTTGCTCCACTAACCCGCAAAAGGCACTCGCGCCTCGTCACAGCTGGTGCGCGTGCCCGGATCGGGGATTGGAAGTCAAGCGTGTATTCAAGGAGTTCAAGAAGATGTCTACGCCTGAAAACAAGATTGTACCTGCTGCGAGTCCTGGACGTCGTGCTGGAGGTCGAGGTCGCGGTCGAGGCGCGCACCAAGTGTCAAGACCGCTCCAGCTGCCAACACCGCTGCCAGAGCCCGCGCAGGATCCTGGAATGTCGGCGAGAGTCGAGCAACAACTCGCGCTGGCAGAATCGTCGCGTCCGATGTCGACGCAGTCCACGCCACGGCGATCTCCACAAGAGCTGGTCCCAAGATCGACGCAGTCAAGTCCTGATCGACCTACTCTTCGTGAAGTCCCGGCGTTGCCTCAACCACCTCTGGAGTTAGCTCTCAGCCCCGCGGCTGAGAGCACACTGGGAAAACGCGATCACCTCGCGCTGCGAGGGCATCACGAGACCACGGTCCCGGATAACGGTGCACCTGTGCGTCTTGGGTTGGCCCCGGGAGCCCAAGTTCTTGGACCTGAGCTTCCTGCACCGCGTGGTCACGCACTTCCGCGAGGAAGTCTTCCGGTGATTCCCCGAGGTGTGTACGGTGAAGCTGGAGCCGGAGGTGGACAGCTGGTGTCTGTCGCTGACGATGAAGCTCGTGCCTACGGCGCGGAACAGCTGAGGCGCTGGGTCGCCCTGCCTGGTGACGTGATCTCCCCGGTCGACATTGTCTACGACGAGGCCGAGGACGAGTATGACATGGAGGCGTGGGTGAAGGCTGCGCTCGAGACCAGTCGCTATCTGGGCCTTGTCAATGCTGGCCGCCTCTCCGAGTCATGGATCAAGATGCTGTCGGTTCGGCGTCGGCGTCAACCTTTGGTCACTGACCTGAGAGCAATCTCAGTATCGCCGAAGCTGCTTCCCCTGCTGTCCTGCGTTGCTCTGCTCCAGACGATGCTCATGGAAGCTGGGTTCGAGTTCTGCAACGTCGTCCCGATCTGGAGCTCGATCCCTGAGTTGTCCGCTGTCCCGGAGAGCCAGATTCGTCGCGGAGTCGAAGAAGTCCAGGCGCGGATCGCCCTGGAGTGCCTCGAGTGGAACAAGCTGATGCGTGGTGTGGGCTTTCACATCCGCCAGCCACTCGACCCATTGCCCGAAGTTCGCCCTGTGTCTCCGGATGACAACCAAGCGCGTGACGAGGAAGGTGACATCCTGATGACCGACGATACGGTGGAGCTCCTGGGGCTTGGGTTGGTCCGCAGACTGCGGATCACGAGAACTCGCCGAAGGAGTCCTGCTTCAAGCGCCTCAGGATAACCGCAGCCCAAGCGTCCCGCGTTGGAGTCGCAACGAGCAGCTCCCATGCTTCAGGCACCTCGGCCGCCGCCTCAATCTCCGCTCCCTCCGGTCACGGGACCTCTGGTTCCAGTCACGGGCATGGAGGCGATGGCGCGTGAGGATTCGGTCCCCAGTGTGATGGGCCCTAGTGGCGATTCGGACCAGTCGATGCATGTGGGCGAGGCGACGGACCTGTCTGGGCATAGTTCCTCGGGGTCGTCGTTCTTGTCTGCAGCCGACTACCTGGCAGGAAGTGCTCTGAGCCACATGCCAGGTCCCGGTCCAGTGGCCATGGTGATGATCGCGCAGACCAGCAGTGCTGCAGCGGCCGACCCGCAAGGTTTCGGTGTCTCGGTTCCTGTGGCCGCGTACCCGCGTTCACCCGAAGTAACACAGCGACAGCCCGCGCCCGTGCAGAATCTCCCGCCTGAACAAGCTCCACTGCCGGAATCTCCAGAAGGTAGTTCCCGAGCGGCACCTCAAGCTCGCTCTCGAGAATCTCCAGCTCGGACTCAAGAAGATCATGGATCTCGTCACGAGCCGCGTCCACGTGGACATTGCGATTCACGGGATGGGTCTGCGGTTGGCAACGTCCCCACGCAGGGTGTCACGGTGCCCACTCGGCCTCAGACTGTGAGCCAGGTAGTTCCAGACGCGCGTGAAGCAAGAAACGAGTCCGTGCACTCCGTGAAGTCGAGCAGGAAGTCGTCCTCCAAGTCGAGCGCGAGATCGTCCTCCTCGAGGATGTCTTCTCGAGTGTCTTCCAGGTCATCTGCGCGGTCAGGGGCTTCTGAAGTGGCGTTGATCATGTTGCGACAGCAAGAAGCCGCCTTGAAGCAGCAAGAGGCCGCCTTGAATCACGTCCGGGAGACCATGACTGCCGAGCTGCGCGATATGCGGGTAACGGCGCAGCAGGAGAAAGACTCGTTGCTCGAGCGTCTTCAGCGAAGTGAGGCAGCCCTCGTTGCCGAGCAGGAAGCCCGCGTTCAAGAAGCGAAGCTGTCCCATGTGTCCCATGCGCATGTCGCCCAGGAAGCCCGGGAACAATCGTCCAGCGCCCAGGCCGTGTCCCACGTCGCGTCCCACGTCGCGTCCCTGCCACCGAACACTGCCGAAGCTCACGTCGCTCAGGAGTCTGCTGCCGCACTTGAAGCCGCGGCCACCACAGTCATGGCGGCCGCCGCGCAGGTGAAGGAAGAGCAGGACGCGCTTGATCGGAGAGCGGAGGAGTACTTGATGGCCTATGAGGAGCGACTGCGCCAGGCCAACACGGCGTATCTGCAGAAAAACGCGCTTGCCCAAAAGATCCAGCGGGAACGGGATGAGATGTTGCGTAATCAGTCGCATAAATCAGACCCCACGTCCCACGCCTGTCGCACTTCAAGCAGTGTCGCTGGACAGGCGCAATCTGATGCTAATCGCGCTCGGCAGTTACAAGCGACCCATCCCACCGAGAGTGTACCCATAAAAGGTGAGGCAAGAGCCAGTGCGCCAAAACAGAGGAAATCTGGAGCCAAAGCTGGGACATCGACAGTCAAGACGGAAACCACGAGCGCCGACCCGACGGCAGTGAAACAAACCCCCGGCAGTGCCAACCAACCTGCTAGGAGCAAGAAGAGCAGTATCAAGTCGCCCGCTGAGCCCGCCAAGAGCAAGACTCGGCGTGACCGTCGCGGACAGCGTTCTGGAGGTGATCCCCCTGACGATGACCCAAGTTCAAGCGACGACTCGTCGTCGAGCGAAGGCGACGGCTTTGATTCGGATTCTGACTGGGAACGAGAGCTCGAAGAGGAGTTGGCGCCTACGACAGTGGCTGGGAATGCTGGTTCGTCGTTCACGTTCCGCCCGTACGTCCAGTACAGTGCGGTGGAGAAGTTCGACCCAGACGCGAAGCTCGAGGATCGTGTAAACTGGTGGGAGCGCTTTCATTACGCTGCCTCCCTCGGCGCATGGCCCGAGACGATGAAGCTGAGGCAGCTGCAGAGCCGCCTCCCTGCCCCGATCCGCGCCTGGTACAAGCAACTTCCAGAGCGTGACCAGAAGAGCTGGAGTCGTCTCTCGAAGCTGTTCCGCCGCGAGTACTGTCGCACTGAGGCATCTCCTTACGACCGGTACTATGAGTTGAGTCCGGACTCTGGAGAAACCGCCCGCTCATTCCTGTATCGTCTCAACGCCGCTGCGAAGCGCGCTGATGTGGACTACGAAGGCTCCGCCAGTGATCGCGAGCTGCACATCCGGAGATTTATCAAGAAGATCTCGGACCCGCGTCTCAAGATTACGTTGCAGGGCCAGAGATTCCTGTCGATTCGTGAGTTGGAGAAGACATTGAAGCGAGTTGAAGCTGTCCAGCGGAATGACGATGGATATGAGACTCCACCCCCCAGATCCCGTGATCACAAGACTCATGGCGTTCGATTCAGCAGATTCCCGTCGCAGCGTCGCGGCCAACCCGAGAGGGCCTACTTGTCAGCTGGTGAGGACTCCGATTCCGAAGATGAAGATACTCAAGCTCAGGAATCTGAAGAGAAGTCCGAGCCGGTGCACCGACCAGGAACGCCGCCTCCGGTCTCGAGCCGTCCGACGGCAACTGTGAATGTCACGAGAATTCCCGAGGTCCCTGCTCCGGTACCCCGCGCTCCGACGACGGAAGAAATTTTCCGAGCTGTGGAGCAGATGGGTTGGCGTCCACCGCTTCCTCCTGCACCTCCCCAATCGCCACGTCGAGACAACAACGTCTTCTGTGAGAAGTGCCGCACATTCGGCCACACCGCCCAATACTGCTGGCAAGACGTGATTTGTGACCGATGCCATGAGGCTGGACATCCGACACACCGATGCAACCGTCGACCGTGCTCAAAGTGTGGAGACTTTCATCGTGAAGGGCTCTGTGCTGACTGGGCTGCCCTCAAAGCAGTTCGTGAGCTGGCGCGGAAGGGGGCACTTCAAGATTTGCCTGACGATGTTCTGAAGCAATTGCTGAAGAATGAGAAGGGCAGGTCTGGGACGTCGTTAAACGACTAGGCTCGCCGGGTAGGGACCCAGTGCGTGCCGAGCCTAAGTCCCAAGATTATTGTGCCCTTGCATTTGTTGGTCCAGACCTTAGGTATCAGCGCAATAATCCCAAATGCATGTCTGCAATTGCCTGTGATGAATCGATCTACGCCGCTCGCGATGTTTCTCGAGATTACGTTCCGCGTGGTGCGGAGTTTGAAGACGAGAAACCCGTTCACTTCCCGCTCTTGTTTGGGGAGAGATATGGCTGGTGGTCGAATCATTCGCTGGAAGACAAGCATGCGGTTGCGCTGGTACATGGGGGGATCAACAACCACCGAATCCAGATCATCCTTGACTCTGGGGCGTCCACGACTATTTTGAGTCCTGACCTTGCACGCAGGTTGGGCCTCAAACTGGAATCGCACAAGAGACTCAAGGTGAAAGGACTTAGTGGCGTTGTGACGTATATCAACGCGCAGACTCAGGTGAAGTTAACCCTGGGGGTGCGCGTGGTGTACGTCCTCAAGATGTGGGTCGGAAACATTGGAGATGGAGTTGATTGCTTGCTCGGGATGGATTTCATGGAAGCGGCTGGAGTGAGACTTTGTGCGCGAGAGAAGCTCGTGAAGTTACCAGATGAAGAGGACATACCGCTCGTGAACAACGGAGAACCGCAGCGCTATGGCATGCAAGTGCCAGTGTGCATCCGCGAGCATGTGTACTTGGAGCCTGGGGGTAGTGTGATGGTACCCGTCCGCTATGGTCAAGCTGATGCGGACAATGTGGTTGCCTGGACCGGAAGAGGAAACCAGTGGGTGACGCAAGTGGTCTATAGCTCGCAACGGAGACCTGCTGCTATTCGGGTAGTGAACATCTCGGATTCTATGGTGACGCTCTTACCCCATACGACGGTGGCACAGCTCGTGGAGCCGAGCTATTTACCGCGCGGTGATCGATTTGTCCAACCTGGATCAAGAAAATACCGCGAGTGGCAGCAGCTGATTTACGAGAACACGTACTCCCGTGAGTTCCAGCGTCGGTTGGATCATGAAGCTCGGCTAGAGGAATTGCGACAACCCCCCGCGGTCCCGAAGCGTGATTACGTGTGGCCCACAAAGATTCTCCCGTCTCCGCCGAGGACTCCGAAGTCTGAGACGGAAGGCAAGAGACCCGAAAGCGGCTGCGCAGTGTCGATGCTAACCCAGAGTCAGCCCGAAGGGAAGCGAGAGACTTCTAAGCTTGAAGCGATGGTTGTTCCTGAGTCGGTTGAGACCGAGGATGAAGTCATCGTGGACTGTGACGACGTGAGTACCAGCGTTGAGGAAATCTCGAGCGGCTTTGAGGAATCGTGGCCAAGCTCACTGGCGATCTCAGGTGGTGGTGTCACTACAAGCCAAGCTCGAGAAGAACTTGCGAAGGCGTTCCCGGAAGAGACTGTGGAGTTGTTCGATGATCCTCTGGAACAGCTGGAAGCTGCCTTCGTGTTCTACCTCAGCTCGGCCGAATCGCGAGAACCCGAAGACGAGCAAGTGTTCTTTCATGAAGGGACGGAGCTGCTGACTCAGCTCAGGGATCAACTTGCTGTCCTCCCGGAGCTCAAGGACTTGAGTCCCAAGGCAAACATTGCTGAGGCTGATGTTGGTGAAGAAGGCAAGACGACCCCGGAGATGGACAAGCAAATGCGAGACATCTTGGAGTACCACCGTTCGATCTTCTTGGGAGATGGCAACGCTGTACCAGCGCCAGCCCGAGGAGTCGTGTGTGATTTGGACGTTGGGGATGCCAAGCCAATCGCTCAGCGCTCTCGTCAGATTGCCCCACAGTATCTCATGAAGGTGTACGAGTTGATCAAGAAACTGTTGGAGACTGGATTAATTGAAGACTCGAAGTCTGACTGGGCCTCGCCAATCGTGATCGTTCTCAAGAAAAATGGGAAAGATATCCGGTTGTGCATCGATTATCGCATGGTCAACCAGTTGATCAAGCTGTCTTACTACCCGCTACCTCTGATTGACGAGTTGCTGATCGGCTTCGAAGAGGCCATGTGGTTCATGAGCCTGGACATGGCGAGTGGTTTTTGGGCCATCCCCATGACTGCTCGAGCCAAGCTCGTCTCTGCGTTCATCTGTCCGCTGGGCCACTTTCAATGGCGGCGTATGCCTTTTGGCTTGAAGAACGCCCCTCTGATTTACCAGCAGATGCTGAATAACTGTCTCTGGGGATTCGTGAGATTGCCTGCTGAGGAAGAGGCCAAGGTGGACCCAGACGTGCTCGAATTCTTGGGCATCAAGGTGGATGAGCGGCCCGCGTCCAATGCGGTTGAAGAAATGCCCGCACTAACTGACGCCATGACCGTGTTTCACCGGAATATCCCCGCACCTCTGTCCATGGGTCCTGTCCTGGGTCGAAGCTCGTACATCGACGACATCGCCCATGGGGCGGCGACCTGGGACAAGTTGTGTTCGGATCTGAACGCTCTGCTGTTCCGCCTTCGGTACTGGGGTATCTCCGTGAGTTTACCGAAAAGCGAGTTTGGAAAGCTGTCGATCCCCTATCTGTCGCACGAGATTAGCGCGGAGGGGTTGAGAGCTACGCCTAAGATCGCCAAGGGCGTCGCAGATTTGCCCTTCCCGTCCACTCTCAAGGGTGTGCAGTCGTTTCTCGGGAGTATCAACTACTACAACAAGTTCATTGAAGATCTCCCGGTTATTGCTTCGGTACTCTACGAGCTGACGGAAGAACAAGTGCGAGAAGGCCGTGACTTGGGGCGCGCTAAGGAAGCTTTCGAGATTCTCAAGAAGAAGATCGTGTCGACGCCGCTGTTGCGGCATCCAGATCGTTCGAAGGATTTTGTGATCATTCTGCACGCGAACCCATGGGCTGCCTGTGCTGTCCTGGGCCAGGAACATGATGGCGTTATCCTACCTGTTCGTTTCACGGGCAAGACACTGAATGACTCTGAGCTCAAGTACCATCCAGCCGAGAAGGAAGTGGTTGCGCTGTTGCGCGTCCTGAGAGTGTTTCACACTTTGATCTCGGGATGCCACCTCAAGGTATACACGCGTTACTCTGTCTTGCGCTGGATCTTCACGTCTTCGTCTCTGGAGGGAAGATGTCTGAGATGGGCAGCGCTCTTGTCGCCATGGGATATGGAGATACACCGAATCGAGAAGGATGAGGATGGTCTGGCTGCCATCATGGGGGCCGGTATCACACCTCGCGAACACCTCGATAAGGTTGCGGAATCTCTTATACCGAGCAAGGGGCGCGTGACTCCAGCTCCGCCCATCAGTCTGGAGATGCTAGAAGCGAATTATTCCGGGTATCTCCTGAGCTTTGACGGTGCGGCAAAGACTTCCGACAGGAGAGGTAGTTGCGGTTGTGTGCTTTGGAAACTTCCGGAGTGGAGCGTTGTGAGTGCGCGTGGTTTCTTCTTGGAGGATGTCACGGTCAATGATGCTGAGTATCATGGGATGATCAAAGGAATTACGATGGCCATGGAGCGTGGTGTGTACGACTTGGTCATGGTAGGCGACTCGCGCATATCTATCCAGCAAGCGCAGGGACTGATAAACTGTAACCAGCCCAACCTGCAACGGTTGCTGTCCGAGTTTGAGTCGCTGAAGGCGAAGTTCCGGTCTGTGAAGCTGATTCATGTAAAACGCGAGTTTAACCAAGCAGCTGACTACCTGACCTCCCGGACTCTGGCCGAAGGGCAGTCGCTGGATATTGAGGATCCCCTCGAGCTTACCCACCTTGCCCAAGTGAATCGGATTCCTGAGAAACTACTGCATACCCCCGAGCCGTCTGGTGCTGAGTGCGTCAGTGGCAATGCCGCGTACAAAGTCCTGAGAGCTGAAGTTGATGGGTTCCCAGACTCCGAATCGGCGCCACTTCCTATGAACGCGAGGATTCTGGCTGCTCTGACCCGAAGTCAATCACGAGCTGCTGATGATGAAGTCGAAGAAGATGATCCTGATAGGCCTGCGATGTCGCCGTTGGAATACCAGGCCGAACGCTGGCGTCGGATCAAGGCTTATCAGAACAGTGACCCGTGGATGAAGCAGCTTAAGGACTTCCTTCGAGGTGATGTCAGTAGTATCTCGCAGGTGGAAGCACAGAAGATGGCTAAAATCTCGGACAACTACGTCTTGGACTCTCGAGATGTCTTGTACTACCTGAGTCGGTCTACCGCTTCGCGTCCCCGAGACATGCGCGACGAACCTCGACTGGTGGTGCCGGCTGACCTGCGACAGGATCTTTTACATCATTGCCATGAAGAGCTACAGGGCGGACATCAGGGCATCACGAGAACTCACGAGCGATTGCGACGAGAATTCTTCTGGCCCGGGATGTACGCCGACGTGGAGCGATTCGTCAAGGAGTGTCTCGACTGTGCGTCAGCGAAGGGCAACCCACCAAATCCAGGTCCGTCGCCCGGGAATATCGAACCGAACTGCCCGTTTGAGGTGCTGTCTATGGATTTCGTCACGCATCTCCCGAAGTCGGAGCGTGGAAACACGTTCCTTCTGCTCTTCCAAGATGTTTTCTCTGGCTATGCGCTTTGCAAGCCTATGAGTTCGACCACGGCCCAAGATGTGGCTGAAGCCTATGAAGAAGCCGTGTTCCGACGCTTTGGGGCGAGCTCTCTGCTCCGACATGACCAAAATCCCAGGTTCATGAGCGAAGTTTTCACGAGATTTCGAGAGCTGCTGGGCTCAAGACAGCGAGCTACCCTTGCATATCGCCCACAAGCCAACGGACAACAAGAGCGAAGTGTGCAGACAATGGTTCGTAGTATCCGGGCGTACGTGGCGGAGGCAGATCAGAGTGACTGGGATGACCATGCCGAAAGGCTGGTCTTTGCTCTCAATACTTTGTTTGATGCCACTCGGCTCGAGACTCCGTTTTACTTGGTTCATGGCTGGGATGCCAAGAGCACTGTGTCCGCCATGTTGGGACCCTCGCCTGTTGGCCTCGAGCAGAAGACTGCCTACGAGTGGAGACGCAAGCTGCAACGTGACTACAGTTTCGCCCAGGCTTGGGCTCGAGACTTGCAGAAACAAGCTAAGCGCCTTCGCTCAGAGGCCCAGACTCAGCGTTGGAAGGATCTTTCTGATCGACTCAAGTCGGGCTTCGAAGTGGGTGATTCTGTGTGGCTATATCTCGCGAGAGTCCAGCCTGGGCTGAGCAAGAAGCTCGCTCATATGTGGCATGGGCCTTTTCGCATCGAAAAAGTTCGTGATGACTACCGTGTTCGTCTCAAGATCGAAGGTACTGGCTACCGTATTGGGCCGTGGGTTCACATTAGTAGATTGAAGCCAAGGGCCCTGTTTCCGGAGCGTCCGACAGTGGAGTTGCAGATTTCCGAGGACGATGACTTTGACTCGGCGTTGCTTCCCGAAGACTCTTGGGAGCCTGAGAATGAGTCAGGAGTCTATGAAGTTGAAGCTCTCAAGGACGTTCGTTGGACCAAGAGGACCAGGACTTCGCGCCGAACCCGTGAATACCTCGTGAAATGGAAAGGATATGCTGAGCTGGAGTGGGTGCCGGTGACACAGCTCAACTGTGGCAACTTGCTCCACGAGTTTAACAAGGGAGCTCGTGCCCGAGCCCGATTCCGGGCAATGCAGGCTGGAGATGACTCTGCAGCTGTGGAGGAGTCTCGCTAATTCTGCTGAGTACTCGTGCAATTTGTGAAACCCTGTATATCAGTCAAGTATGGATGAACACTTCTTTTCAAGCACGATTTCAACGGTGAAGGTTCCTGCAAGACCAGAGCAGGACATGATGATGAAAATTTGATGACTATGACGATCTCAGAGCGGGTGGCGCTACCATACCCTTGCGGTTTGCCGATGTGAAGTGTGCCAACCAATGGATGTATCGACACCAGAGTGAACCGGTCACAGGACGAGACGACGAGGTGGGTTCGTGGACACTGCGAATGAGTTTCTGTGCAGGCCAAGGTGCTGTTCCGAACGTGTCTGATGGTGACGCTGTTCAGGCTTCGGCATCGAGCCTGTGTCCAATGACGACATGGTGGTGCGAGCCCCGCGCTGGATGGTTCGGATCAGGAGAGCGGTGGATCGCGTTGCTGCCGCTGACTTCGGGGAGAGACGTCACGCGCGGAGACTTGGCGGGTCTCTTTGTTGCTCGATACGCGCCAATTCGGCGGTGAGGCCGCCTCTGTGGCTCATGTCGATCAATGGGGCGGTTGTGGCGCGGTGGCTTTCCCGAAGTTGTGAAGCCTGCCTTCATGAACAGCTCTCCGATGTGGCGATTGTTGTTGTTGCGCATGGTGGTGATGGATTCCCGAGCTTGGGCACTTGCTCGCGGAGGTTTCGACTGGAGTCTCAAGGTCTGGTCTACAAAACAAGAGTATGTACCCGGGGTACCCGGCGCCCCTGAAAAGGGCATTGCTGTGGTTAAGTTGATCCCGTTCCCAGAAGCACATGGGAATGCGTGCGATCCTTCCCTGAATCCTGGAGTAAGGCGGAGTTCGGCACGAGTTATCGACCGGTATTCGGGGTGCTTTCCGGATTACCCAAGATATTCTCGAGATTGCCACCCTATGGAGCCTGTTATCCCGGACGTGCTTCCCACAAAACCCGAGAAGGCCTTCGACCAAGGTTCCTCCCAGACCCCAGACTCAAGAATCACGCGAATCCCAAGACTCTCGCGATGATCTCAAATCATATCAAGATCCGAGGTTCACCCACAGGCGCGACTCTTCAAGCTTCAATAAAAATCAGGACCAACACTCTGGAGAAAGATCCAGTAGTCAACCCAACGACCAAGCGTCGCTGGAAAGATCGTCTTTGCATGTAGCCTTTAACCAAAACAGAGTTCGTTTTTCCCTCAAGTGCCGAAGTCGTGTTGGGCCGAAGCCCTGAGAGCGTTCTCCACCAAAAATTCAAAGTTCCTTAGGTAAGGGATCCATTGCGAAAGCCTGGACGTGAACTTATCTATTCCATATTCTGCGCATACGCCGTGTGGGCTTGGTGCGTTATATATTGCGGGAGTAAGCGTATAGTGAGGCTCCTGAGAGTGATTTATATCGGTATTAGGCTGTATAAGTCGATATTTGATTGAATTGCTGTTCTCCTCTTAGAGGAGTGGTGCGCGTCCACAAGACTGTCCAAGTGTCTTGGGTTTGGACCAGAAGACTTGGTATTTGGCTTTAGTCCTGGGCCTAGAGAAAGAAGAGAGGACAAGAGGTATCTGTGTGATTGTATATTTGTGTGTAACTCTGTATATTTGGATTGAAGTGTTTGTTGGCGTTGACTGGTGTGGATTCTTGAGTCGCGGGGTTGATACTAATCGCCGATCAAAAGAACCTACCACAAGGGGATACACAAGCGTGCGCCTGACCAGCAGTGTGCTGATATTTCTCAAGCAGCTCACTGCGTGGACGATCCTAGCTCTCTAGCTCGTGGTCGTCTGCCTATCGAGTCACATTCTCAAGACTTGCTTTTGCTCCACTAACCCGCAAAAGGCACTCGCGCCTCGTCACACCATCCCTTCGTCTCGCGCTCACCTACCAATTTTCCCCGTCCGAACTCAGCCAGATCGAAGCCTTCAAACAAGGCACCCCGAACGAGTTCGACATCAACTACCGAGAGCTCCTGGCTTGCGCGTTCGCACTCCAGGCATGGGCCCCAGTCTGGCGAGCCACTCACAGACAGTCCCGACCGCTGCCCGTCCACTTCCGCGTCGACAATACTTCCGCGATCGTTTGGCAAATGAAGATGGCGTCACGCAACTCACGAGCCCAAGTCCTCATCCGCCTACTCAGCTTATGGGAGCAGGAGTTCGGCCTCCGCATCTCGGCCTCACACATTCCAGGAGTCGACAACGAAGCGGCCGACGCCGGCTCCAGGCGGTGGGAGAACGCCTCCTACGCTCTCCGATTCAACAACTTCACGCACGGCTGGCACCACACACCACCCCTGCCGAGCATCACGGCCATCGAGGACATCTGGCTCAGCATCTCCGAGAACACTCCGTCGCCGATTCCTCGTACAAGAAATACGCTCGCTCTTTCGAGAAATGGAAGCAGTGGACAAGACGCCGAGGGGTCCCGTGGCAAATCGACGTCCCAATCGACAGGAAGATCGCTCTGATATCCGAGTTCATCGTCGACGACACGCAAGGCCTCCCCGCACAGCGAGGACCAGTCCGCGGTGCTACCATGAAAACGACTTTGTGCGGCATCCGACACTTTTTCACCGCCTCTGGTCTCGTATTCCCGTCAGACCATCCACAGGTTCGCATGCTCTTAAAGGGCGTGAGCCGCCTCGACGCACCGCGCCGTCAAAAAGCCCCCGTTTCCGTCGCGCTGCTCGAAGAGTGCGCCAACACACTCGACCTCAACGACCCCGCCGACCAAGCTCTCTGGGGGGTTCTGTGCCTGGCCTTCTTCTTCATGCTCCGGCGATCCGAGATATCCGCGACGACGAGCACGTCATTCAAGTGGTTCGCCCTCAGAGCAGCCGACCTCACAACGGTTGACGCTTCTGGGACGCCCACAGTCGATCCGACGCTGGCCTCCGCAGTCTGCATCCGGTTAATCGGCTCCAAAACCAATCAAGGAGGGACCCCGACCACGCGGATGCTCGCACGCTCCGGACATCCGATTCTGTGCCCCGTGCTCGGCGCCTTGCTTCTCCTCCGCGCTAGAGTCGGCCTGCCCGCCTCGATTCCCGCCGCCGTGTTCGTCGCCAAGAACGGAGTCCCCGGGTGCGTAACAGCAGCGCGGATCTCGCGAACCATCCAGTGCGCCGCCCGCATAGTCGGCGAAGATCCAACCCGCTTCAGCACCCACTCACTCAGAGCCGGCGGCGCGACCAGCCTGTATCGCGCAGGAGTGGACTCACTTACGATCCAATTCCACGGCCGCTGGGCGTCGGACGCCTTCAAGCTCTACACACGCCTGTGCCAAGAATCGGTCTCGAGCGTCGCGGCGAAAATGGTCAGCGGTCCAAGGGCGTCGACGACGTTGGCGTAGCGGAATGTATCCACCACCCTGTATAAGGGGGCTCAGCCCGGACCTCCCGGCCGGGCTGCAGCGCGGTAGATACATTTCCGTTAACGTAACACGTTATTAACGCCCCAGCCGTCTGTGCCTTCAAGTGGGAAACCAAAGCTGCGACTGCAGCGGGGGCTATGGCCGACCAGGTGCTGCTGCAGAACAGCACCGCGAGCAAGAGAGCGGATCGTCCGCCGTGATTCACTGCGAAACCTCAGTCACAAGCTAGTCCGGCCGGTCCATGGAGCCTTGAAGCCTCCGGCTATCGGTCTCTGGCTCTGGTTCCTCGGCTTCCCCGTTTCGGCGTGGCAGTTCGGAAGACCAGCCACGACTCGATCAGGCGCTTCACCGCTTCACTTTGTCCTCAGCTCATCATAGCGACGAAGCTCCGCATTGTCGAACACGATGCCAACGCTCTCGAGCAGCAGCAGCAGCAGCAACAGCGGCGGCAGTAGGATGCAGCGCATGCACGCCAAGGCCAACAGCGTCCGCGCGCGCGAGGCGCTGGCCATGTCGGTCATCATGGAGGAGCCCTCGAGCATGCGCGAGTCGCGCCTCAAAGCGCAGGAAAAGCATCCGGACGACATCAGACCCAGCGAAAGCGGAGACCTCCAGCATCAGCAGCAGAGCCCCACCCGAACGAGTCCGAGGCCCGAGTCTCCGGTGTCCAAGCCGCAGTCAGAGCTGCAGCAGTCCAGGTCAGCCTCCAGCTCGGCGTCCACTGCGCCCTCGTGCTCGGACGACGGGTATGAACCGCACCACGCGGAGTCCCGCTCCAGACACCACTTCTCGTCGAGTAGCAGACACGAGCAGGACTACTACCGTCACATGCGCTCTTCTCACCGCGCGTCTTCAACGAACCCGGAGCGAGTGCCGCGCTCCAAGCCCTCACACTCGGTCTTGTCCGAGTCAGAGGACGAAGCGCGCGCCCAGCACAGGAGGCCAACTCGTCGCCACGCCAGCTCCTCGTCGTCACGACCCAAGGCGTCTTCCATTCCTCCGTCCGCGCCGACAAAGCGCGAGCATGAGCGTGAACATGAACGCGAGCGCGCGCATCGCCACCACTCGAACCACCGATCCGCTACCAATTCCCCGACCAGTTCATCAGACGAATTGACGCCACGCAACAGGCTGGAGGAGGGCGCGTACGAGCGCCACCGAGCGTCAAGTCGCCACGACCCGACCGCGCCGGCGCGTCCAGGAGATAAAACAATGCGGCTCAGGCCGTCCTCATCCTCAAGGATGCCTTCTTCTTCCTCCTTGTTGTCGAGGGACCCTCGCAGAAGCACTTCACATCACGAGCGCACTTCTTCGTCCAGTCCGCGTGACGCCTCTCGCTCGAAAGCGAACGCTGCTTCGGCGTATCACTCGGACCAGGAGCGCATGCATCGTCGGACGCAGTCTCGAAGCAATGCCCCTACGCGAGCTAGCCGCGCGAAGTCAGCAGCCACTTCATCGTCGTTGTCGGAGAGCGAAGAGATCGAGAACCGCCGACTACGCGCGTTCCGGGACGTGAGTCCCCCGACCCGCGCGCGCTCGACGTCCAACCCCAAGCCAGCCTCGCAAAGCCAAATCGATCCACGGAGGCAGGTCGTGTCGAGCCGCGAGTCCAAGACGATGAACCCGAAGCTAATGGCTCCATCCAGCAAGGACCATCCCCGCCAGGAGCCATCTCGCCGCTCGCGAGCCTTCCGGTCCACTTCGCTGCTCCCTAAGCCCAAGTCTCCGAGCAGTGACAGCTCGGTGCGCCACTCCGCATCGGCGTCCAGCTTGTCTTCACTTGCGTCCGCTCCGTCACCCTCATCTCGATCTAACGGTAGCGACGGCAGTGGTTCTCGCACCCCGCTGCGGCTTCGTCACTATGAGGGCAGGTTCTCCAACCGACGAGGACAGACGCTGTTTTACTTCTCGCTCTTCCCGCCCGAGAAGATGGCCATGCGCGCAGTCGTGGTGTGTCTGCACGGCATCGGCGATCACTGCCGCCGCAACGTTGCGCTGTACGAGCGGCTGTGCAGAGAAGGCTTCGGTGTGATAACGTACGACCTGCTCAACCACGGCGTGAGCGACCTGGACCAGCACAAGACGCGCGCGCACATCAGCAACTTCAGCCACCTCGTGGAGGACACGAACGACTTCATCAAGTTCGCCAAGCGGTCCATCTACCCGGACGCCACGCGGAGCTGGAGGAAGCAGAATGGACTACCGGAGCCGCCGCTGATTATCGCCGGCACTTCATTCGGCTCTCTCGTGGGCATCCACACGGTGCTGTCGGGCAAGCACAAGTTCCACGCGGCAGTCTGGGGCTCGCCCACCATCGGCGTCACGTGGAACCCGCTGCTCTGGGCCGAGTCCAAGCTGGCCAAGCCGCTGGCGGCTATCATCCCGACGGCCAAGGTCGTGCCTGCCGTGCAGCACGAGCTGCTGTGCCGCGACCCGAACTTCTTGAGGCGGTTCGAGGCAGACCCGCTCACCTCCATGGACATGATGACGACGCGCACGGGACACGAGTCGCTCCAGGCCATGATCCAGCTCCAGGAGGACGCGCGCGTGACGGATCCCAAGAGCGCCTTCTGCGCCGTCCCGACGCTCTTCCTCGCGGGCTCAGCCGACGGCATCTCCGACCAGCAGGCCGCCATCAAATTCTTCGCTACGATGGGGAACTTTGACAAGGAGTTCAAGCTGTTCGACGGGCTGTTTCACCTCGTCTACGAGGAACCCGAGAAGGAGAACGTCTTCAGGTACCTCGCGAGCTGGCTGCACCGGAGGTTCCCCCAGTAGATAATACCCGTGTAGTAAGAAGTAGCGTAGAAAATATTTTAATAATGAGAAACTGGTCCCTCAATCGATATTGTCAAAGATGCGTTGGTTGAAGGCCAGCAGCACTCCCCTACCGCTTAGTCAGAGCAAGAAGCACACGAGTCCCCGAATGCGAAAGCAGACACTGACATTGCGTGATCCATCCAACACGCGCTTTGTGCAGCAGCCTGAAGTCGCTAAGAGGTGGAAAGCCTAGGCGAATTCGGCAGTCGAGGTTCAACCACGCTACATGTAACGTGGAGAACTGGGAACTGGCCTGGTCTCCAGCAGCAGCAGCAGCAGGAGCCTCGAGAGCCACTGCTGGTGGGCGAATCTCTCTTGGCTGCAACAGCCAGAGCCTGCTTTCGCGGAGAGCAGAGCTTCCCGTCACGAGTGTGGCGTGATGTGACTACGCGGGAAGGAGCTGGTGCAATGCGACGATGTCCGCATCCTGACAGGATGATCCTGTTAATTGCTTCAAGGTCCCCGCCAGGAGGCACCGCCACTGGTGGCCCACCAGCTCTGGCCCAGCTCAAGGTTTTGAGTCAAAACTTGTCTGGTAAGTTACCACATGTGTAAGTTCTCTAATACTTGAAATGACATGCAATTCCGTACATGCACGCTTTTAGTAAAGTCGAGTCAAATGGCAGTGCATTCATGTGTCAAGAGGTTCGGACTTCTAGGAAAACCTCTGGGCTGGACAGTGCTCTTCCTCGCAGCATCAAGCGATCGATCGAGCGCTCACCTGAGAATGTCGGGCCAGGATTGCGGCGACGAAATACTGCTTGGCCCCGCTCTGCCACCTCGGGCCAAATCTCGGGATCGGCGAGTGTTGGCTTGAACAGACACACCATCTCGGCCGGCGCTCCCCATTTCGACGCCAGCGTCCGGCTTTCTTCAAGTCGGAACGAAAGCCAGCCAAGCGCGGTCGTCCGTCCGCCATTGTATGCCGGCGATGGTCTCTCTCCTTCCTCCTTCCTCCGAGCTCTGCTCTCGGTGAACCAAATGGTCGAACCACTCACCATTTCCGAAAACGATGACAAACGCGCGAGGAGCGATCGGACTTCCCATTCGGCGCGTCCAGAGCCGCAATGCGCTCGCCATGTCGGCCATTCAGGAGGAGCGCGAGCGCGCGAGTCTCGACAACGTGCCGGCAGAGACCCCCGTCGCCGTCAGCCCTCCGTCGAGCTGCTCGACGTCACCGACAACGTCGATCTCCAGCTGCGAATCGAATCCGGACCAGCCACGCGTGACTCGTTCTCTTTCAACCGCCCCAGCCCCAAGCTACAGGGATGAGAGTAGGCCGCTGCGCGAGGCTCGGTCGCGCTCCGTCGCCAAATTCGAGGAGGTGAGCGAAGACCCTTTCACAGCTCAGGCATTGAAGCGCGTTGCGAGGACCCAGTCCGTTCGCGCGCGCCCCAATCCGTGCATCATCGATGCCCCCATGACAGGAGTCTCAGCGCTGAAGGCGGCGAGGGCGAAGGAGATGAAGGCGCGCTCGGTACGTCAGCGCCCCGTTCCGTGCGTGGACGATGGCAACTCGACGATTACTCCGCAGTCGCCCCCCAAGCAGCCCGCGAAAGCTGCTTCCGCCAGGTCTCGCCCGATTTCGTGCTTTGACGACTCTCTACTGGCCGAGGCGGCAGCGAGGGATGCCATCAAGCCCAAGCCGACCAAGCCGAAGGTCGCGCAGTCGCTGCGCTCGCGCCCCGTGCCGTGCTTCGAAGACCTGCTCGCCTCGGGCCCCGTTCCAGAAACAGCGCGGAAGCCCCGGGTGGTTGGAACGCGACCCGCCTCGAGCCCGAACTCTCGCGTGCCTCGATCCAAGTCCAGCGACTCGTTGGATCAACTCTCGCTCTCGCCATCGTCGTCCTCGGACGATCAGTCGTTCGATGTACAGCGTTCGGCGCGGCGGCGAGGCTCGATCCCCCCGCTGCGCTCGGCTAAAAGAACTGCGCGCGCGAAGTCGTCGTCCACGGCAGCCTCCAAGCAGCGAGGACGCGATGGTCGTCGCCGGTTCCCGTCGGAGGACGAAGACTCCTCAATGAACCGCGAGCGCGCGTTGTCGGACGGATCCAAAGGACCGAAGGAAGCCCCCGCGTCCAGTGACGAGGATATCCGTCCGAGATCGCTGTCAGATTCAGGCTCAGGCTCCTCCGCGTCGACTAATGTCAGTAGGAGAATGAAGAAGTCTGCGCGTCCTCGCCACTTCGAAGGCAAGTTCGAGAACCGTCGAGGCCAGTCGCTCTTGTACTTCTCGCTGTTCCCGCCGGAGAAGAAGGCGCTGCGCGGTATCATCCTGTACCTGCACGGCATGGGCGACCACTGCCGCCGCAACACGGCGCTCTACGAGCGCTACTGCAAGGAAGGCTTCGGCGTGATCACGTACGACCTGCTGAACCACGGCGCGAGCGACTACGACGAGTTCAACACGCGCGCGCACATCAGCAACTTCGACGACTTCGTGGACGACACCAACGACTTTGTCACGTTCGCCAAGGCCAACATCTACAAGGTCGCGCTGCGGTACTGGCGGAAGCACCTCAAGCCTCGCCACCCGCACGGAAGGGAGAAGAAGCGCGACACTCCGCCGGAACTGCCGCTGATCATCTCCGGCACTTCGTTTGGGGCGCTCATCGGCCTCCACACGGTGCTTTCGGGCGAGCACAAGTTCCACGCCGCGGTGTGGGCCTCGCCGTCCATTGGCGTGACGTGGACGCCAGTGCTGTGGGCGCAGTGGAAGGTGCAGCGCGCCCTGGTCGCTGCCTTCCCGACGGCAAAGGTGATCCCTGCCGTCCAGCACAACCTGCGGAGTCGAGACCCCGAGTTCCTGAAGAGATTCCAGGAGGACCCATTGACCAGCAGTAATATGATGACACCGCGCAGTGGCCACCAATCTCTCACCGCCATGATGCGGCTTCAGGACGACACCAGAGTCGCAGACCCTGACAGTCGCTTCTGTCACATTCCGATGCTGTTCATGGCTGGATCCGACGACCGCGTGTCCGATCAGCAGGCGTCCATGAGGTTCTACGCCCGGATGGGGAGCTTTGACAAGGAATTCAAGCTCTTCGATGGCCTCTACCACATGATCTACGAGGAACCGGAGAAGGAGGACGTGCTCAAGTACCTGGTCAATTGGCTGCACAAGCGTTTCCCGCTCGAGACGCGGCACCCGAACGAGTCCCACATCAACGCAGTCAAGAAGCTGGAGCCGTCGGTGCGGTCTTACAACTACATCAAGGCCGAACGCACGGAATTGTAGATGGTGAAAAAATGGAGGAATAAATCAAAATTCAATAAGTAAGCAGCGTGGTCTCTAAGAACTCGTAGAATGCGCTATCGGGGTCCGTAACGAGCTCCTCGGCGGCTCCGCACTCAGCAAGCGTTCCATCCTGCATGACGATGATACGGTTGAAGCCGAGTACCTGGTCCAACCGATGGGTGATGAGGAAAATGGTTGAGCTCGCGAACTCCTTCTCGATGACCTCGAACAGCCTCTTGTCGCACTCTTGGTCAACTGAAGAGAACGCCTCGTCCAGGATGAGCACGCGCGCAGGCTTCAACAGCGAACGTGCTAGTACCAACATCTGCCGCTCGCCCATGCTCCAGTTTTCTCCGTTCTCGGCCAGCTTCATGTCCAAAGTTGTCACCACCACGCGACTTGTAGACTCTGCAGTGTAAACCTCTCCAGGCGTTTCTTCGTTGATACTGGCTGTCGGTCCGGGTGTATCACAGAGCCCAGTCTTCACGATCACATCCCACAACGCGTCGTCATCAAACTCCTTGAATGGGTCCAAATAGCGGCGAATGGAGCAGCGATAGAACAATGGCGTCTGCGGGATGATGCAGATGCGGCTACGAAGGTCGCGCAGGTGTAGTCGGCTGATGTCCACGCCGTCGATCAGAATGCGGCCACGCGGTAAGCTGTGCATCTGTAACATCGCCATAGCGAGGGAGCTCTTGCCTGACCCCGTTCTCCCCACAACGCCGATCTTTTCTCCGCCTGAAATTGAGAACGAGACGTCTTTCAACGCACAAATTGACAGGTCGTCGTCGTTCAGCTCCGTCTCGTACCGGAAGAATACGTGGTCGAACTCCACTGCACCATTGGTAGGCCATTGCAGCGGTGCACCGAGACGTCGTTGCACACCCTTCCGGTCAGCACCTTCTTCGGGCGGAATGTGTTGGAACTTCTTTAGGTTGGCGATACTAAACATGTTCACAGAGCTGTTTAAAATGCCCACCGAAAACGACACAAAGTCACGCTGGACGCTGTATATACAGTGCAGCATGAGCCCCAGCGTACTTGCTTGTAGGCCGCCGTGAGCGAGGAGAAGCGCTAAGCAGAACAGGAACACTGCGACGAGAAGGCTGCACCGAATGTACAGCCAATGCGTAAACACCTCCACCACCGTAGCGATCCGCGATCTGTCGTCCACCATCTTGCCATGGTGGAGGCAGACGCGGTTGACTTGCTCGGCGCCAAATGAACGAATCACAGCGGCTCCATCCAGCATTTCCGACACAAAGTTCAGGTCCGCAGCCTCGAGCTCAGCCCTCAGCGAGTAAACTTGAGCGAATAGACGCTTATCCACCATCCCTCGGCACAAATACACAGTCAACGCCGCGAAAACCGCGCCGGTCACACCCAGTAGGTAGCACATTGTCCCCAATGCAGCTGCAATGGACACAGTACTTCGGAACATAAATATCAGCGGGAAAGACATCAATCCGTCGATGACTTGCATGTCGGTTGAATAACGCGCCAGGATCTCACCGATCGGAGTTTGGTACAGCACCGACATGGGCGCGCGGAGCAGAGACTGCGTCACTTCACTGAAAATGTGCTTGGCGCGTCTGGAAAGCGCGTAGTATATCACCGCGCAGCTCACCAGCAGGACGACGAAGGCGCCGACACTCAGCATGCCGTAGACAACGGTCGCCTTCCACATGTGGGTATACGTCCAGGTCATATTGCTCCAGTGGACTAACCACAAGTTCTTGGCCACATCAACAAGACCGTAGACAACGAAAAGAACACACGCGATGATGGTGGAGTTCCGTCCATGGCTCGGCCACCAGATCTCCTTTGCGACTTCATCCATTGTGCGGCGCGTCAAGTCGATCTTGGGCGTTATAGACACCTTGGGCACTGCTCGATGGCGAGAAATCCGTCTCCGCACGTGTTCCTTTTCCTCTTCATCCATCGCGAAAGGCGCGTAGTCGTCGATGGCGCTTTTGTCACTGTGGCCGATGCGCCACGGAGGGATATCGGCAAGTCGGCGAGCACGACGACTCGTCACACCAGACGAGGGCTCACTTCGACAAGTTTCCGATACAACCGAGTCGCTGACGTACCATAACCGGTCAACGAAGCCAGATTCCACCACCTCTGGGTTGTGCGTGGCAACGATAACAGTCTTGTACCGCAATAACTCCAAGAAGCATTTGCGAAACACGTCGCTTTGCACGATGGCGTCGGCGCTCGCAAGCGGGCGGTCAAGCAAATACACGTCTGCATCGGAGTACAGCGTTCGAGCGAGCGCGATCCGCGATTTCTGCCCGCCCGACAGGTTGATGCCTTTCGGACCGATCATCGTGGCGTCACCATCCGGGAGGCTTTCGAGGTCTTCCAGCAGGCAACACGCATCCAGCACGCGATAGTACTTGGCTTCATCATACGCATAGCCGAACAGCACGTTGTCCCTGATACTGAGAGTCTGCAGCCACGGTTGTTCCGAGCAATACGCCACCTTGTAGTTCGACGACAGGAACACACTGCCCTTCACGCACGCAACGTCACCCAGGAATGCAGTCAGGAGCGTCGTCTTGCCAGCGCCCGCCTTGCCGTGGATCACGACCAGCTCGCCAGCGTTCACGCGCAGATTTACATTGGTCAATACTGTGATGGGGGAGTGATACCCCACAGACAGATCCGCCTTATCCATGGCGGCGACCACACCTTCTGGGTACGATTTGGCTTTAGTTCCCACTTCGGCTTCACTCACGAGTCTGTCGGCGTAGGTATCGCAGTAGCGCAGGTAGTGGTCGATCTTGCGCAGCCCAACTCGACCGTCGATGATGACTCGGATCCCCATAATCAGCCCGTGCAGCTCGACCTGGACGTGGTCAATTAGAATCAGCGCTGTGAACACAGTGGCGGGCGAGAAGAACCCCGCGCGCGCAGCTAGAGACGTGAAGATGGCCACGGACGCGAACGCCGGCGCCTCCCACACGCAGCAGTAGCGCAGCATGCGGAAGGCGGCCTCCCACCACTTGCGCTTCTCCTCCTTCCGCCGCGCGGACATGATCTTGGACAGGATCTTGTCCTCCCACGCGTACAGCTTGATAGACTGGATGCCCTTGAAGCACTCGTTCACGGCGGCGATCGTCTTGGCCCGCTTCTTGGTGTACCACTGCAGCATCCTCGCCGACAGCACCGTGAGCACCGACAGACTGCCGATAATGACGGCCAACGACGACAGGATCACCGCCGCGCTCGTGTGCAGCGTGCGGTGCAGGATGAAGAGCAGCACGGCGAGCTGCACGCTGGACGTCCACATGTCGTGGAAGCGGATGAGCAGCCAGCTCACCTGCACCAGGTTGGACGAATAGAGCGTGGCGATGGCCGCGATGCTGGTGCTGGTGCCGTGTCGGCCCTTGACCGGCCGCTCCACCGACTTGGCGAACACCAGCAGGCGGATGGACGCCACCACGCGCAGCTGCGCCTTGAACATCCTGAAGCGCGCGTGCCGGTCGAAGAGCACGGCCAGCATCACGGCCACGTGGATGCCCACGAGCAGCAGCAGCAGCTCCAGCACCGACTTGTGCTGCGCGCGCGGGTCCATGGCGGCCGTCAGCAGCTTGAACAGCAGCACGGGCACGCAGCACGCGCTCAGCGCCGAGCACAGCCCCAGGCCGCCGCTGCACACGATGGCGCGTCTCTCGGTGTGCCAAATGGCCGACAGCAGGCCCCCGGACGCGCGGTAGGCGGCGCGGAAGCGCTGTTCGGCCTGCTCCGCCGTGTTCTCCGGCTCGAGCGTCCACAGATCCTGCAGGCGCAGGCGGCGCGCACCCCCTAGCGCCACGAGAGGCTCCACAAACATGAAGCCGAGGCGCGACAGCCACGACGCCGAGGCTTCGTCCACTAGGCACGTTCGGCGCGCTGCTAGGGCGGCGTCATTCACGCTGGAGCTGGAAGTTGCATGCGCTGACGCGCCGCATGCAGGCGCAGAAGATGCGCGACGACGCACGCGGCAGCGCGCCCCGCTGCCGGTGCTGGAGCCGTCACCGCCGTCGAAGGTGCCGTAGCGCCCCATGTTGGAGACACGCCCATCGTACGTCATACGATCTGGTCGTACAATTCGATCGTACACAATATGGATCTATTCGTACAGTTTGGTCATACAATCACGGCGGCTGGTTGACCGTGTGGTGCTGTGGCGATTGCTGAGCCGCGCTAGTCGCCACGTGAGGGTCATCTCACATGGGCTCAGAAGCCATCAGGGGTGGCCACGCAGGCACACGCAATGCCTCCGGTATCAATGCAACTGACGCAGGCTGCGAAAAAGCCACCTGCCTGCCTGCTGAGGTCCTCGGCTCACGCTGCCGCTGTCGGCTTTGAGGCCACGGATCCGCTTGGTCAAGCCTGCTGGCGAATTATTCCTGAGCGGAACGACCGAAGAGAGCAAAGCTTGCTCGAATATTTGGAGCTCTGCGCTGAGCGGGTCGGGGATGCGGTGCAGGATGCGTGAGTGAGTGAGTGAGTGAGTGAGTGATCATCTTTTCAGAGGACTCAGCACACGAGCTGTTGGATGGATCCATGTATGTAGATGAGTTGAGCAGTTGACAACTTATCAACCAGCACACTCGCTTGTCAATGTCAATGGCAAGCGAGTGTGTTGGTTGGATATTTTGCTGGGATACGACGCCAATGAACCGTAGACTCTGCCAACACTCGCCGGCGGCTGTGCGGTTGGAGCCCGTATGAGCGCCCCTTATGGAGACGGATAGCCTTGACCGTCCAGATGGCGGGTGTTCACCTGCTGCGCTTCAATCCTCGTGTGAGTGTTTCGGGGGCGACGTTGCTCCCCCAGCCAATGGCCGGCGTAATCGACTGCGCTCCACGGACCAGGGGCATCCGTTGAGCTTTGCACAAGCTCGTCACCGCTTGGGCTCACCCACGCAGACTCCACTCTCGAATTCCCGACGTCCAGCTCAACCAGCAGCTCCCAAACGCAGCACACGATGCCTCCGCTTACTGCGACCGCCGACCACGTGAAGCCGTTCGTGCTCGTGCCAGTGAAGGCGAGCGGCATCAGTTCCGGGGACAGCGCTACCGACCATGACGGGTGGCTCGAGAAGGTTTTCGAGCGTCAGGAGACTGCAGACCCGAAGAAGGCCAAAGACAGCTTCATCCAGCGAACGCTCAAGAGTCTGACGCCCCACCAAGGCAAAGACGACGATGTGTCTGCCAAGAAGGACGCGTACGACGAGCACAGCTACAAGGAGGAGCTGCAGAAGTACATCGCCGAGTCGTCTGCGAATCTGCGCTACGATGACGACGAGCCGCTCAACAGCTCGGACGAGGACACGTCGGACGAAGACATGTCCCCCCGCAACGCCGAGATCATCGACTTCTCGGCGTCCATCGTCTCGACGACGTCGGACAAGACGCAGGAGTACGTCGAGCCGCCAGTGGAAGTGCCGCGTAAATACCGCACGCAGGATCGCCAAGGAGGAGTGCTCGTGGCTGGACACCACGTGCTGTTCACGAACTGGGCGTTTAAGCGTGAAATGCGCCACCTGGGGCGTCTAGGACCGCTCCCGGAGCGCGGTGAGGCGGATCTCCCCTCGCTGGACCAAGCAGAAGAAGATTTTGTGAGCTTCTACGCCGGCAAGATCGTCGAGCTCTAACTAATGTGCGCGCTGCGAAAGTAGTTAGTGTATGAGTGTAATAATGTGCTAATTTATCAACTTGAACGGCAAATCGAAAGGCATTCGCGAATGAAAGTCTACAGACGCTGGTTGAAAAGATCAACGATTCACGCTTCATTTTCATTCACAGCGATGACAAAGATACACTACAGTACTACCTAACTATCTCTTGCGGGTCTCGAATGGGAACCTTGCTCGAAGCCACTGCAAGAGGTGCTCAATCGCAGCCTCCTTCTGGGTATCCTCGAACACAAAGTGGAATCCGCCCTCAATGAGCTTAAACTCCTTGTCCTGGTTGCCCATCGATGCGAAGAAGCGGATAGCAGCCTGCTGGTCGGACACGCCGTCGTTCGACCCAGCGATGAACAGCATCGGGATGGCGCAAAACGCGCTGTCGGACTGCGTCACGCGCGTGTCCTTCTGCAGGCGCTTGATGGCGTTCAGCGCCTCCGTCCCGCTTCGTACCGTCATTTTGGCTGTGCAAGTCAGCGGGTCGTTCTTGAACGCCTCTAGGAACGCTGGGTCTCGACAGAACAGGTCGTGGCTGACAGCGGGCACGATCCGCGCCTTCGGGATGAACAGCGCGAGGGGCAGCAGCGACTCGGCGTACAGCAGCGGGTTCCAGGTCACGCCGATCGTCGGCGCGGCCCAAACCGCGGCGTGGAATTTGTGCTGCGCAGTGAGGACGGTGTGGATGCCCACCAGCGAGCCGAGGGACGACCCAGCGATGATCAGCGGCGGCTCGGGCAGCGCAACGATGCTGGTGCTCCCGTGCGGGTGTCGAGGGTAGTGGTGCTTCCGCCAGTACCGGAGCGCGTCCGTGTAGATGGAGCGCTTGGCGTACGTGACGAAGGCGTTGGTGTCGTCGACGAGATACCGGAAGTCGCTGATGTGCGCGCGCGTCTTGTGTTCGTCCAGGTCGCTGGCGCCGTGGTTCACCATGTCGTACGAGATGACGCCGAAGCCAGCCTTGCAGAGCTCCTTGTACAGCTCAATGTGGCGGCGGCAGTGGCTGCTGCTGCCGTGGATGTACAGCACGACTCCGCGCATGGGCATCTTCTCGGGCGGGAAGAGCGCGAAGTAGAAGAGCGATTGGCCTCGCGTGTTCTCGAACTTGCCCTCGTAGCGGCGGAAGCGCAGCGGGATGTCCCTGTGGGCGGCCGAGGAGAGCCTCGAGCTCGACATCGAACATGCGGGTGGCGATGAGGCCGACCCGGAGCTGAGCTCCGTGGCGTCCAGCGCGTCGTCGTCCATGAAGCGGATCGTCCTCTTCCGGTTCACGTTGCCGTCGTCTTCGTCTTTCACCGCAGTCTCCGGGGCTGACGGCAGTCGAATCGTCTCGGACAGTTGAGGGACAGGGGCCATCCCGCTCCTGCCCAAGGTGTGCTTGACATTCGGTCGACGGCGGCAGTTAACCATCGCTTTCAAGACTGAGCGAGTTGCCCGTTGCCTTGGCTCTCTCCGCCCCCTCTGTCAGTGGCACTGGGCAGGTGGCGCGCTGGTGCCCGATGGGTAGAGAGGGCCAGGAAGAGGACAAACACGGCTCTCTGTCTCGAGAATCGTGAGTGAGCATCGAGCAAGCGAGAGGGCACATCACGAACACCGGTGCAAAACTCTGGTCCAGAGTCTGGAGGCAGGGAACAGACTGGGAGGGTAGAGGACGCGGCTTCGGAGGGTGCAGCCAAACAGATCCAGAGATCCGCAACAGGCATCACGCCATGAACCCAGGCATCAGCGATTAAAATCGGCGCCAGGAACGCTTTAAAAAGCTCGCAACAAGATGGCTTACAGTACATGCGCCCATGTACAGTACCATGCATTCGGAGCATTGATCGGTTGAACTCTTTCCGCCATCTGAAAGTGCTGCGACCCCATCCGTTCGCCGAGAAGACAGCCGAGGTCAGGACGACAATCCACGACCAGTCCACAAAGCCAATTCGCTGTTCGTCCATCCAGGCCGCCGAGCCGGTTGAGCTCCGATTCGTTGGGCCATCGCCTTGCATAACTTCACTTTGTTAAGGTGATAAATCCCGGTGCACATGTATAGTTTACATGTAACCGGAATTTCTCAGGGTTTTTTAGTCACCAAACTGAAAAAGAACACAGAATTGTGCAGTTTTCATTCACATCATGGTTGGTCCGACCGCCGCCACCATGGCGACACTTCCTGCAGCCGACGCCATCAAGGCCGAGAGCGAGAGCGAGTCTGTTTCCCTACTGCTGCCTCGGACGCGCCGCGCTCGATCGCCCGTAGACTGGAAGGAGCTGCGCGCCATCGCCACTGAAGTGCAACGCGCGCTGGACGCGTCCGACAAGATCCAGCCCCACGAGGAATACGAGTGCGTCCACTGCATCAACAGTCCGTAGCCCTACACTACTTCACAATTAACACTCTTACGTATTTATACCGTGACTGCAACTGCAGGAGCGTGTTCGCCATGTGGCAGGCGGAGCTGGGCGACGCTCCCAACCGAGTCGACGACCAGGAGGAGGAGGAGGTGGAACTCGCAGCGGAGGCCGAGACCAGCGCCGACGCCCCGCAGACGCAGGAGCTGACGTGGTACGCCAGCGCCCACGACTACTGGGACGACGAGAACAACTGCCCCCTGACGGACAACGGGGTGCTCGGAGGCTTCGCGCACGTGTCGGGCGTCGACATCCGCGAGTCCAAGCGCTTCCTCAAGCACGTGCGCGACACGGCGCGGCCCGAGTGGGTCTGTCACGCGGCGGCGGACTGCGGCGCCGGCATCGGCAGAGTGAGCAAAATGCTGCTGCTGCCCATGTTCGAGCACGTAGATCTGGTGGAGCAGAGTCCGCGCCTGCTGCGCGGAGTGCCGCAGTATCTCGGCGCCGACGAGACGCTGCGCGCGCGCGTGAGGGACCTCTACTGCATGGGGCTGCAGGACTTCGAGCCGGCGCCTGCGAGCTACGACCTCATCTGGATGCAGTGGGTGCTGGTGCACCTCACGGACGTGGATCTGGTGCGCTACTTGAAGCGCTGCAAGCAGGCCCTGACGCCCAACGGATTCATGGTGATCAAGGAGAATGTATTCCAGACGGCTGAGCCCTACGATCTCGACCGACAAGACAGCAGCATCACGCGCTCGGCCGTGTACTACAAGAGCATCTTCCAGCAGGCTGGACTCACCTTGCTCGCGGAGCGCAGACAACGCCACTTCCCCGAGGAGCTGTACCCTGTGAAGATGTACGCGCTCGCATAGGAACCACCGTAAGTACCATTTAAAACCTCTATCTAAGCTTAAGCCTTCAGTCCCGCCACCACCTTCTCCAGCTGCTTCGGGTCGGAGACGTACACGACGTCCTTCGCCTTCTTCGCCTTCTTCGCCTTCGACTTCTTGGCTTTACCGGGCGCTTGGTCGACTCGCTCCGACGGCACTAGCGCGAGCTTCGTCGCCTTCTCGCCGTCGTCTTCCTTCGCCACCGCCACCAACTTGGTCAGGAACGGCTCCAGCTCCCGCGCCTGCTCCAGCGTCGAGCGGCAGCCCACCACATACAGCCCCAGTCGTGCACGCGAGAAGGCCGTTGACGCGCGACGCACGTCCCGAAGGTGGCCCACTGAAGTCCCGCTGCGCACCGTGGACAACAGGATAAAGTCGTTCTGCTGGCCTTGGAAACGATCTACAGTCGACACCTTGCACGTCTTGGCGTCTTCAGGGGCGTCAGTACGCAATAGCCGCTGCAGGAGCTCCTTCTGCGCGTTGTACGTCGTGAGAATGGTCACTTGGTCTGCACGGTAGCCGATCCCCACCATGTACTTGAACAGCGCAACGATGAATCGGGCCTCCTCCTCGTTTTCAAAGGCAAAGGGCTCCGGCTGGCGCTCCTTGGCTGTCCCCGAGAGATCCACAAACTGCGCCACGTGCGCGAATCCTGCATTCCCAGTCTGGTATTCAGCTTCCGACTCCACACGAGGCAAGTCGCCCAACGACTGCTTGTCTTCAGTCGAGGAGATATCATCGTAGCGCCACCGATAGATGTCCGCTAACTCGGGGCGACTGCGGCCTTGACGATCGAGGACAAGGTGCGGCACACCGAGGCGCAGCAGACGCGTGAACAAGCTCTGATCGAAGTGGGCGTAACTCTTGAGCGCGAGAGACTTGACGACCGGTGGTAGCTGCTTCGCATCCCCCATGAGCACGACGCGCTTGAGGCCTGACGATGATTTACTCTCAGCCGCTGTCGGTCCGGATTTCTTGGAGCACGCCAGAAGCAGCGGCACCAGACTGTCCAGCTCGCTCACCTGCGCTGCCTCCTCCATGATGAGACTTCCGAAGGTCAGTCCAAGCTCAGTGAGCCTCGTGTGATTTAACGCCGCGTGAGTGCACGTCATGGCAACAATGCGAGCGTGGTGGATCAGGTACATATCGCCACGCTGGCGTGGGGTTTGAAGCAACTCAAAGGGCTGGAGGCGCCGCAGCTCTGAGAAGTACGACTCGATGTCGAGTGCGAATTGGCGCAGCGCGTCGATCTTGTCAGGCGCCGATCCTTTTCGCAACGCGAAAAAGTCTGAAAGCGCAGCGACCTTGTCATCCTTCGACGGCAACTCCGTCGCGTTGCGAGCTGCTTCAAGGAACGCCTTCATGTGGAACTGGTAAAAGATAAGCGCGTTCTCGCACGAATACGACGCCGAGCCGCCAGCAAGTCCAGCGTAAAGCGCTGCGTCGCGCTTGATAAGCCACTGGGCCATCTGCTCCACCTCAGCAAGCAATGCTGCCCTTCGCTCCAACAGAAACGCAACACGACCATTGCGACTGAAGTCTCCTCGGAAAGGTGCTTCGCTTTCTGCACCGCCATCGTTCACAAGCTGCGGTTGTCCCATCCGTACAATCTCCGCCTCATGAATGGCATTTTGGGCCAGAATCTTCGCGAAGAAGTCGTTTAGAGCTTGGTTGGAGTGAGCAACAATCAGAATTTTCTCGCGAGCTGGCGTCGCGCGGTACAGGTTCAATACGAGCTGCACGGCCACATCCGTTTTGCCAGTACCCGGTGGACCCACGACCAGTGTGAGGCCTTCACAGACACCACTTCGCACGGCAGCTACCTGAGCCCTCGTGAATCGGATAGAAGAAGCCCCTTCAGGAGATGCAGTAGGTCCTTCCTTATGGCTCGCTCGGATATAGCTTGAACCATCACGAATGTCCTCCACATAGGTAAATGGAGCCACTGCATCCTTCGCTTCAAGCACCTGTGCTGCTTCACCGTCGGCATTGACAAGCTTCTCAGCCCCACCAGCTTCCACTGCATGTTCACCGTCCACCAACAGTTGACCCATCGGTACAACAACCTGTTTCTCAGCTCTGGCCTTGTAAATTGACTTGTACAGCGCCGCCGCCGGGTCGCCGTAGCCCAAGAAGAGATCGTGCAGCCACGCAGGCAGCAGTTCTTCCTTGTTAGCATCATGCCATGCCCCGGTTACCGTGTCGAGGATAGCCTTGAAGTTGTTCTCACGCGGCTTCCGTCGTACAACCACGTTTACCTGTTCATACGCCTCCAGCTGGCCAGCTTCCAAGTCCTCTTTGTACTGCACACCATCCAGCGCTAGCTTGAACAGACGCTTACTTCCTTTCCCCACAGGGTTTTCGTCGTTGATGGCGTTTCCGGCGGCGTCAAAGACCTCGATAACCTCTGCAGCACGCACATACTGCACACCAAAGTTTTCAGGGAACGATCCAGTATCCCGCGCTTGCTTTGTAAAGCCCATCATCTCGGCACCTTCGTCAGCAGTGGCTTTGACTGTTACGAGAAACACCACCTCCTTGGTCTGATAGCAGTCAAAGCGCTTGCGATCATGCCGGCCCGAGAGTTCCACTTCGACGTGTGCAATGACTGAAGCTGGGGCAGTTTGGCCGAGCGCCGGTTTGCCCACCTTGACAATCTGGAGCGCACTCGCAACCGGCACAGCAGCTCGAGAGAAACCCCTGAAAATCGTGTCATTTCCACTTGTCGTCCGGAGCGCGCGCACGGCGTCAAGCTGCTTGATGGCAACCTCAAGGTCTGCGCGAATATCCAGAGCCGCTTCCAAGCGAAGCAGTTCATAGTTGCGTTGCAGGTAATCGTCCAAGTTCAAAAACTGCAGACCCAACTTGCGCAGAGGCAGAACCGGGAAGAGGATACTATCCTCCGCGCCGTAGATATCACCCGTGACATCATCTCCCTGATCTAGCATGGGCTCATCGCCATCCGATGCGTGCGATTCATCCTTTCGGTCGAGCATCTCGTTCCAAATGTCCAGCTCTGTAGGAAATACCGGCGTACTCGACGAGAGAGGGCCACAGCAAGCTCCAACCGAGTACTCTTCTTTGAAAAACTCCACCAAGTCGGCGTCAGAAGTCGCTTCTGCTTCAGCCTGGTCGGCGAGAACGCCAACAGCGATAGCAAACGACGAAAGACGTGAGCGATCAGCAGCCACGATACCGTTCAGCATTTCGGTCAAACTGGACGCGTCGGCGATGTGGCTGCACGGCGCAATGGCCAGTTCCTCCACGCGCGTGTTCCTGAACGACTGGAATGCGCACTGCTGCAGCGCCTGGATGTGGCGCGCTTGGTGCTCGCGGTACTCTCGTGCAGAGAGCGACGTGCCCGTGTGTGCATCAATGGGAAAGTTCATGCATGCATCCAGAAGCGTCAGCTGCTTCTCCAGAGCTTGCCTCTCACGAGCACTTTGCCACTGCAACGAGTGCTGGACTAAGGTGCTGCCTCGAAGCACCGTTCGCACATGCCTCCGCCGCAATGCGACCAACAGGAAGCGGCGCGTAGGCAGCTGGCTCAAGAGGTCGATCAACAACGCCAGGAACAAAGCCACGAAGCGCAACCGGAGCGTGATCTCGTGCTTGGACACGCTGTCATCCACCGGCGCCTTCACCACCTGAAAGAACGCGTCAAGGCGACGCACGAACGCCGTCTGTTCGAGTCGCGGAGTCTCCGCCGTCGCCTCCAGTTTGCGTCGCTTGTTCTTCTTGGGCGTTTTCTTCTCCTCCACCTTGGTAGCGTCCTCTGACATGATGCGGTTCCAGTGGCGCTCCAGCTTCGGGTACGTTTGGAACTCGAGCGCTCTCTGGGCGGGCGACAGCGCCGACCAGAGCGGCAGCGACGTCAGCTGCAGCACAGAGGACGCCACCTGCTGCACTTCGAGGCTCTGGAAGCACACGATGAGGAACTGCGTGAGCGCTGTCTGCTCCTTGAGCGTCCACTTGGCGTCGTCGCCCTCCTCGGCCAGCAGCGTCCACAGCGTGGCCATGAACGTCTTCCAGGACGCATCGTCCTCCGCCTTCAAGAAGCTCCACACACTGGTAGTACCCGACGAAATCCCTGTGTCCCTTCCGCGGGCGCGGAAGCCCACGAGCAGCAGCACAGACACCATCCAGGCCTTCTTGACGTGGTGGCGGCAGTCGTGCGCGGACGCCGCCACGTCCGCCAGCGGCCACAGCGCGTCCTCCAGAAAGCGCAGTGCGTCTAGCTCTCGTAGACAGTTCAGCGTCTTTGTGTCATTGCTGGCGTCTCCTAGGAACTCCTCGTAGAGCGCCGCAACTGCATCCAGCGACTGAGTCAATAGTAGCCAGCAATAGAGAGCAAATACGCAGCGTTAGAGACCGATCCAGCATGCGAAAACGGTATGCGCAGCTACCTCTTTCGACGGAGATTGCGCCAGTATCTGCGCGGCGAGCTCGCGTGTCGTGGGGGCGGTGCTAGCGGCACCCGAAGCCGACGACGACGCAGCTCGACGAGGCATTTTGAGGGCTGCCAGAGGATTCGCCCAAAGGATAAAGAATGCCAATCAGAGGCAAGAATGAAGCCTATATCATGCGTTGATTGGTCACTAAATACATAATGCATAATTGTAGGTTGCAGATTGCATATTACGGTACTGTATCCAGGCAGTAACGACGATTGCGGAGGTTTTGTATACCCACTGCAGCTGGAGCCACCAGAGCAACAAGTAGCGGCACTCAAGCAACGGACGTCCTTCCGGCAGCCCCGCCTCATTGCTCCCAGAGCCCTCCGCCGCGCCGTCCGCGCCTGCCAAAGGCTTCATCTGTCCTTCCTCTCTCGATTGCAGTGGTTTGCATCTCTCTCCGCGCTCTACGACCCGAGCTGCAGCGCTTCTCCCGAGACACCTCTTCGTCCTCTTCATCATGGCTTCGAGCGCCTCCCACGCTGCCAAACGCGAGCGCGCAGCGCCCGCGTCGCAACCGCCGAGCGCTGCGTCCCTGCAGGCTGTTGGAGAGGCCAGTCGCGACCTGCAGATCACGGGCGTGACCCGCCGGAACACCAGTTGGCAGTACCACATCGAGGTGCTCGACGTGCGCGCGTCCAGCTTCAGCAGCGGCAGCTCCGGCGCCTCGGCGCGCGCGCTCAGCGTGAGAAGCAGCAGCGTCAGTGAAGCGCCAGAGGCGGCGACGGCGGACGAGCGCAGCGCCGCGTACCCGGAGCTGCCGCCCATGGTGCGCTACACGGTCATGAGGCGGTACACCGACTTCCGCCATCTGTACAACTACCTGGTGGAGACACACGGCTCGGCGCTGCGCGACGCGCTGCCCAAGTTCCCGGACGGGGGGTGGATCTCGTATCTGCGCGGAGACGACCCGCGACTGCTGCACCACAGGCGCGAGCGGCTTCAGCGATTCCTGAGAGCAGTGGACGCTCGCCCGGAGCTTCGGTGGAGCGCCGCTTTCACTACGTTCCTACGTCCGGACATCGAGGAGCTATCGTCGGCCAGCACCAGCGCGTCGCTGCCGACGTCGTATGGCAGCTACCCGTCGTTCGCGGCCTCGAGCAGCAGCAGCAGCGACTTGGATGCGCGTCCTCCGCCCCCTCCGCCGCGGTCGGCCCCATCGGCGCTTCCGCCTCGACACGACGGCTCGGATGCCTGTGCTGTGCCACCCGTGAGCTCTTCCGGTGGCTATGTGTCGCTGTCGCACCTCAAGTCTCCAGAGATTCGCTTCCGCAAGAAGGTGGTGCCCGGAGGAGCGGACGCGCGCGGAGACCTCAAGCGCCGGAGGTTGCACCTGCACAGTCAGGACGCGGACGACGAGGCCTTCGAGCAGCGGAAGCCGTCGGCCAAGAAGCAGCTCGCGATGGCTCTCAGCGGGGCGTTGGGCTTCAAGCGGTTCGTCGTGGGCGTCGGCAGCGGCGTGATCGGCACTCTTGGCCGAATGGGAGGCGAGCGGTCGGACTCGATAGACACTGCGGAGTACCAAGGTGATAGTGATAGTGACATGGATGACGACCGCGGCTCGATCGAAGGCGCGCGCGATCGCAACGCCGACTTGCTCAAGATGCTGTCAAGCGGAGGCAGCCAAACTGTGGAGCATTGAGAGGGAGCGGACGTTGCGTTGCATATGCGTGGGCGCGCTGCAGTCAGCGCACGAGTATTAGATGGTGCACGATGATGCAGATAAAATATTTAGCAAATCCCGAAGTGGTGTGATCGCTGGGACTTGGCACCGCCAAGTAGACGAGCTCGAGTCAAGAGCATTCGTGCAAAAAGCCACCAAGCGTAAGTACAACTACCTCCCCCGTAGTGTACATCGAAGCTTCACGGGTAACGACAAAAAGAAGAAGATAACAACTCCGTCGCTGTAGATGGCGGCACCAAAAGGACCAAACGTAGTACATGCACATTTATCAGTAGGGGGCTGTGTTACTTACTCTCTGCACGATACGTCAGTAGGAAGTGTCATACTCGGACCAGCCCATGCTGTGCAGGCTCCCTGTGGACGAAGTGCCACGCAGCAGCGGCTTGATCTCGCAGCGGCGACGTTCAAGGTGCGGTAGAAGGATGCGCGCCTTCTGCCCTGATGCCAGCTTAATGTAGAGCGCGTCGTCCGTGATGGAAGAGATAGTGCCTGTGTAGTCCTCATGGACGAGCGGCATCGAGATCTGCACTTCATCTCCGTCTTCGAACACGTACTTGCCACAGAACAACCGCCGTCGCTCGAGCTTGAAGGGCACTACAACAGCAAGCACACAACATCTTAGTATACACGCTGCATCACATAGTGCAACGACGTAGATCTTACGGTTTCCAGCATTCGGTAAGCGCTCCACCGTAGTCTGCGCAGTCTGCTTGCGGTCGCCCACGATGGCAGCAATGTCCGACGTGAGGTCGTCGAACGGCAAACGCACAGCTTCGACCGGGAGAAGCTTCGACACCTCAACCGGATCTGTGGGCGCGGTCGGGTCCATTTTGCGTCGCTTGAGAATAGGCACCTCTTTCGTCGTAGCAGGCGGCTCGGACACTTCGCCCTCCTCCTGCTCAGGCTCGCTAGCTTTCTTGTTCTCCTCGTTGTCTCCCTGCACAGCAGTAACAACCACTGACGGTTTGTCTGCGTCATCGGCCGCTGGTGTCGGCTCAGGCTTCTTGGTCAGATCCGTGACCTTCGCGCCCGGCTCCGAGAGCGCCTTCATCTCCGCCTGCAGCTTGCCCATGACGGCGTCCACCTTGGCGAGCAGCTCCTCCTTCAGCACCTTCCTATCGTTCTCCCACAGATGGTGCGCGCGCTGCACCTCGAAGCTGTACAGGTCCTGTCCGTTCTTGAGCTGCAGGTTCTTGTGCAGCTCGGCCGTCTGCAGCAGACGGTTGCGCTCCTCCTTGAAGGCCGCGACGCGGCGACAGAACTCGGCCAGCGTGCCGTCCTCCACCATCTTCTTCTTCTGCTCGAGCTCGGCCACCTGCTGCTCGAGTCTGGCGCGGCGCTGCTCCTCCGTGAGCGGCTCGGAGGCCAGCGAGGAAGCCGAGGTGGACGACGTGTTGGACACATTGGACAGCGAGCGCTTGCGTCCCGCGTTGTCCTCATTGTCGTCCTCCTCTTCGTCCTCCTCCTCGTCCCCCGAGCGCGACGAGTGTCGCTCGTCGGCGCTGCGCAGCTCGCGCGTGGACTTGCGCGTCTCCTCCGCGGCCTTGCGGACTGCGGCGCCGCGGCGGCGGCCAGGGTGGCGCTGAGCTGGTGTTCCTGCTTCCGTCGCGTGGGACGCCGCGCCTGTGCTGGCGTCTGTGTCGGCGCCGTCCGACGTGGAATCGGCCGTGGAGCTGCGCGTGTCGCGCGAGCGGCGGCTACGCAGGCGCGTGTTGGTGCCCGTGTCACTGCTGGGGTCCTCCTCGGGGTCTCGCGAGCGGTCGCGGCGGCTGGAGCGCTCCATGGGCAGCGGATCGGGGCGAGGTGACGGGCGACGGCGACGGCGACCTGCTCGGCTCAGCTTTTGTATGTGTGCTGGTCTCTTGGCTGCATGGCATCGGGTACCCCTGATGTGGTACATCGATATGGCTACAAGCGGGTATCCATAATAGAATTGATACAGATTTAGGAATTAGGATTTAGATTATTATACCGGTACCAGATTTCGGTGGTCGAACGAACTTCAACTTCTTAGCTGCTAGCTAGCGAACACTTTGCCGCTGAGACTCAGGAGCAGGCCCGGGTTCTCGAGCAGGAAGACCTGCAGGTCGTGCTTCTGGATGACGAACACGGACCCGGCGTGAGTGCACACGAGCGACGTCGCGTGGGTCGTGTCCTCGGTGCACGTGAGTCGGTCCACGTCGCCCGCGAAGCCGCCGTGGCTCAGCATGACTTCCTGCAGGGCCTCGGCCTTGTTGCCGCCTGCTGCGGCGCTGCTCATGAGGCTCAAGTCCATGGGGATTATGCGCTGCACATCCGACAGAGCACAGTACGAAGTTAGTGAGCAGACACATTCCTGGTCGGTGGGGGTGAATGATGGCAGGACGGGCGCACGTACGTTGAGGGATTTCCGAGCGATGAGCGACAAGGTCTGGCCGGGCGAGTTGGGTCTTGAGCGCGAGGGTCCAGCGCTAGACGCGTTCCGAATGGGTGACGGGCCGTTCGTGGTTCCGGCGGAGGGGGAGATCTTCAGCAGGAAGTGGCCCTTGTCCACGATGACGGCGCTGGAGCACCGGTCGCCGATGGCCCACAGCACCTGCCCCTCGGTCACGTCGCGTGGCCGCAGGATGATCTCCAGTGCCGTGCGCTGGGCCTGCGTCAGACGTCGGAAGACCTGGTTGCTCTCCACAATGTCGTACGAGAAGTAGAGGCGGCTTTGGGCCAGTTGCTGGATGCGCTCGAACGAGGACGTCCGGCGCAAGAACCAGTTGAAGTCGAGCGCGTTGAACTCGAGCAGCGACAGCTTCGTGCTCGCGATCATATCGTACGGCAGCAGCCAGTTGGGGGTCAACAGCGACTGCAGGTCGAAGTAGTCACCTGGCCGGTACTGCTTTGCCAGCGACAGCATCGATAACCTACGGCGGGTACAGCTGTCGCGACCGCGGGCGAGTGGCTTGGGGGCGCCGATATTATCTTGTGACGGCGGGTGAGCTAAGGAGGGCGGGTCGGCGCTGGATGCCCCGTCCTGGTGGTGCGGGTCTTTGCTGTGCACGGCTTGTGCTTCCCCAACGATGATGATGTAGAAGGTGTCGCCCACGCTGCCCGTCTTGCCCACGATGTCGCCCTTGGCGTACTCGACCTTGCGAGCCATCTGCAAGATCTCGTACGCGTGGTTGAGCGTGAGCTCCGCGAACAAGTCGACTTTCCGTACGAGATCGAGGATTTCGAGCGCCCCCGCATGCTCCGGCAGTCGAGGCACGTCCAGAGTTATGGTGTTGTGCACCCCCTCGGGGGCACCCCGCAGGCCGCAGTTATCAGGAAGGTCTTTGGCTGCTGTATGTACCACATAGACCTTCTTACGAATGTCTTCGTCTAGGGCCATGAGAGTCTTGAGCGGGGTGTGAATCGGTGGTACCCCCGCTTCGTGCAGAATAGCATCGCAATGCCACGGGAAGTTGAGCAGTTCCTGCGCTCTGGAGGGGGAGAGCACCCCCTCACTTTCGAGCTGGAGGATCTTCTCCACGTCGTTGAGGTGGTCACCGGAGAAGGCGATCTTCTTGTCTCCGTACGTGACCTCGAAGCCGACGCAAGGGATGGAGTGCAGCGAGTAGAAGAACCGGAACTCGGCTCCTCGGATCTGAGTCACGTCATTGATGCGTACAAGGCGATGATCCAACACGCGCTCGAGGAAACTCGGCTCAAAGCCCGAGAGCGCCGAGTACTTGCGCAGGAACGAGCGGTAGATGGTGTCGGTGGTGATCAGAGCCACGCGGCCTTCTTGCAGAATCTTCTGAAACGTACCTGCGTCGTGGTCGGCGTGGCAGTGCGTGAGGATTACTCCGTCGATCATGAGCGCGGGGATGTTGTTCGCACTCAGAATCGACGACGAGAACGGCGGCGGGTCGATCATGATGCCGCGGTGGTTAATCCACAGCACGTAGCCAGAGGTCTTGCCGTTCGGGTCGAAGCCGTGAGAATTGCCCAGCACTGTGACTCCGAACGCAGGAGGGTAGAAGGAGTCAAGATGCGGGGTCGTCACACTAGCAGGGGGCGGCGGCAACTCGACAGCGTCCTCCAGAGTCACGCTTCCGAGAGTACCGTCTACAATGGTGAAGCAGCCGTCCCCTTTACGAATGAGGAGTGGCGGAGTATCACTAGCAGCCCCAGGCTGTAAAATCCTCGCCTCTCCGTTCTCGTCAAAGTGCGTAAACGTCAAGAGCATGTCCAGAGAGATGAGGGTGTCGCCAAACTTTCGAAAGTACTCGAGCTCCTTTCTTAGATCGGGGAACTGTTCAGGCGGCGTAGACTGGGGGAAGTCATTGCTTAAATCGAGCTCCACCGGCCCAAAGAGCGTCTCCTGGAAGACCTGGCGGATGCGAGTTTCGACATCCGCAGACGCCACGATAAGGTTCACGCACTGCCGCTTGAAGAAAAAGTTGCAGTAGGCCGGGAACTCGAATTCGGCAACGTTCACGCCCATGTTGGCGCCCAGCGTCCTCGTGAATGGCTCGGAGGGTACAATGTAGTGCCGTGGTACGGGTAGGCCGAGCTTCATGGAATCCTTGATGGTTTCGGGCGGCATTCCCAGCTGCACGGGGCCGATAGACGTACATGCTACGACGCCCCCGCGTGGAAGTTTGATGGTCTCTAGCGTCGGACCAGAAGTTGGGTCGGACAGATCGCCATTCGCCTCTCCTAAGCTGGTCGTCATGGGCCAGAGCTAGAGGGACGTCGATACGGCTTAGCCTGGATCCACAGGTAGACTCGGCGCCCGTGCTGCTTGGTGGAAGGTGGACGATTCGCTGGGTTGTCTGTGCAGGGTCGATCGAGAAGAGCAGCTAGCAATCTGCACCTTGAGCGATTGAAGGAGATAAGTATAGATACCTCGCGCCACGCAAAAAATAACGGAAAGCCCGAAACGGAGCTCTGCCATCATACATGGAGCGCTTGCAGTCTGCCTGTAGCTGGCGGCGCGTAAAAATATCGACACCCTGAGTGAAACAGACTTGGAAGCTCTGCCCAGTGTTGTCGTCGCCCGCGTCTTATGTCGGGGACTTTTTAATACGTGCACCGGCATGGTTGCTAATTGTTGCTGTCTGGGTTTGACAGCGCTCAAATCAACTGCAACTACCGGTAGAATGTGAAAAGATCTTCAGCGTGAAGGGGTGCGTCGTCTCGAAAGAAATCAACGCCCAGTCGACTATCGAGGGAGAGCCCCGCAAAACGAGCCATCGGTGGTCTTACCACTGTGTTGCGTCACTGCGCTACGTGCGCAAGTACATAGTGATCCCTCTCTGACTCCTCACCACTTCAACTAATAGTTGCCGTGAAGTTGAAGTGATCTCGACAGTAGCGCTGCTCGAGTCTCTTCGAGGCTCTTCGCGCACGAGGTCTCTCAGCCTTTGCATGTCCAAGTCAAAATTGCGTTGCCCTTGTTAGATTAGCTTCGCAGCAAATGCAACACGCGATCCCGTGCGCACAACTGGTACCGGTAGAGTTAGACTCTCTACCTCTGTTGGTCTCCACAGCCAAATACTCAACACTGATCGCCTCTTTCTGCAGCTCTGTTGACCACCAACTGGGTGCTCGATGCGAAAGCTTCATTCCTCTTTCTACAGGCTTCCTCACTGCTGTCCTATTTCTCTTGGCACGGCGAGACAGGTTAAGTGTACGCTACACTACGTTTCTAATTCGTTTTTAAATGGCCGGGCTGTACCAATTGAAGCTCAAGGGCCTTAGTGAAAACCACTCACTTCTCTTCCCAGCTGCAACTGGTACAGCTCCATATTTTGGGATGAATCTCATTGGCCGAAAGAGCCACTTAAACGAGTGACCTGTGTACTTACAAGTGAGGTGGGTGCGAGTGACCCTACCGCAGCACACCGTAAAAGTGTATTTCTATAGTTATATCCACAATGGCGGTTGCAAACCATTAACTTTAGCCGGGGTAGTACAGTACCTTGCTGAAAAAATATGCAAAAGTAAATGGCTTCAAAGCGAGAGTCAATCGAGAGGTGGAATTTCTGAATCTGCCAATTCACAAATAATTGCTTGTCCAGATTTCACAAATATCCAAAAAAGCTTCCTCAAGTTGAAGAAGGGACGTTTAGAAACGAAAAGTGAGCGGAATACTCTCAGCCCTTCAGGCTGAGAGAACTCCTCATTGGTCATTCAGCAACCAATCACCTATTTTCGACCGCTCGCCAATCAGTCCGAAAATGAAGCGCCAAGACCATCACGATGCCCCACCGTCCGCCGCCGGCCCGAAGCGCAAGAAGTGCCGAGGCCGGCGCAAGTCCAAGGCGGAGCGTCTAGCGCGCTCTGCACCCGCGGCTTCCTCGCCTGATGACCTCAACAAACTGCTGCAGGGAAGCTCCAGTCGCGAGTGGGACGCGGCGCAGAGTCTCGCGCTCGGACTCGGAACAATGGAAGCCCGCGCGACGGTCGTGCGCGTGATTTTGAAGGAACGCGAGGCCCCCCGAGCGGCGGCGCACTACGTTAAGCGCCTGAATTTACGAGGCGAGGAGCTGCTGAGCTCCGTTACTTCTGGCTCGGAGATTTCCCCATTGGCCATGGCCCAGTTCCTGGTGGAGCTGGACGAACACTCGCTGTCAACGCGCGAGAAGCTGCAGCGCTTTGTGTGGCCCTGGCTGCTGCAGTCAACAGAGAAGAGGGAGGACAAGGCTGTGGTTAAGGCGGCGGTGCACTTGATGCTGCACCCGACAGCATCAGACGACACTAAGGTGCAGGACAAGAAGGAGCGCGGGTTGAGGCTGCAGCGAGCGGTGGTGACGCAGTGCCTACAGACAGGGAAGCTGCTGCATCTGGTTCCGACTCATGCGCGTTCGTTTATTGATCGTATGGTGATCACTACGTCTGGTGGAGAGCTAGACGACGGGAAGGAGGACGAAGCTATGGAGAAGGAGCTTCAACGGCGACAGCAAGTGGCTCGCCGCGTGCAGAATGTGTTGCGACTCATGTGGCCTGACGCGCGCGTGCTGCTCTTCGGTTCCTCGGTGACTCGATTGCTGGAGTTACCCGAGGATGAAGCGGGTGTATCGGCTGATGTGGATCTGTGCGCGTTGTTGCCGTCCGCTGCTCAGTTTCGCCAGGAGACAGCGCCTTTGGTCACGGAAGTGAAGGAGCATTTGACTCTTTACTTTTTGCCCGACAGCACCGATGAACAGGAACACGTCACTGCTGTTACTAGAGCGCGTGTCCCCATTGTGCACTTCCAAGACCCGTCCAGCAAGCTGCCGTGTGATCTGTGCGTGAACAATCTTCCGGCTCTGTGGAACACTCGACTACTGCGGTGGCTGTTGTACGGTGGAGCTAACACTGGGTCTACTGAGCAGACTCAACTTCAACATGTGAGGAAGCTCTGCAAGTGGCTGCGCAAGTGGCGCCAAACCAAGAAGCGCGTGGTTGGCGGAGCAGTGAGTTCGTATGGACTGATGCTTCTTGCCCTCTACTATCTCCAACGGATCAGTTTGTTGCCTGTCTTGGACTGTAGCGCCCACGTTGTCGAGGACGAGTCCAGTCTACGCGAGCTGACCGAGAGTGCCGTCGACGAGCGCCTCGAAGCTGTAGACAAATCCTTCGTCTGCGTCGAGGAGCATGCTAAGCGTGCAGTGCAAGATTGGCGAGCGCTGCGGTGCGGCTTTCTCCGCTTCTACACTTGCGACTTCGACTACGAGCACACGGTCGTGAGTCTTCGCTCGAAGGAGGTCGTGACAAAAGCCAGCAAGGGGTGGTCGCGTCAAAACAACGCCCGGCTGTGCTTGGAAGACCCCGTGGAGATCGAGCGCGACCTCGGCACGCTCTGTTCCCGACTTGCTCTTGGTCGTTTACGCTGCGCATTTGCGCATGCATGCGTCGTGCTGAGCAGAAAGGATGAAGGGCAGGGCACTGGTGCCGAAAAGAACGACGTGGAGGCAGAACTACTCGCCGCATGGCCGTACGAGGACGACACCGCTCGCGAGGAAACAGAAGATGCGACTGTGGGCCAGTGCGCTAGTCTCTAATTTTAATGCATGCGAGTCTACAGCATCACATGCTGCCCCCACTTAACCAGCTTCTGCAAGGCTGACCCAATTCCGCTGTTCCAATGACGGTGGCTAATGGAGACAGCGCTGCCAGCCTCAACGGGAGTGGAGCGCTGCAAGGGCTTGGAAACCAGAGCTCAGCACGAGAAGCACGAGAAGCACAGCGGCGCGTCAAGTTACAACACTTCCTGGTGTTACGCGCGTTCAATCTTCGCCGACCGAAGGAGACGCTGCACGAGCAGTTCCAGTCGCTACGGAAGCGAGTCGAGAGCAGCGATCCCAGACAAAGCGGCGACTTCTTGGAGCTGGATGAGCTGTGCGCTTACCTGTCCATTCCACCGTACCGCCGTCTGCTGCTGGTGCAAGTGTTTGGCTTGGGTCCGCAGGAAACGCAACTGGGCTTCGACGACTTCGTGCGTTTCCTGCAGTCAGCAGCGGTCCGAGCAGCTCGAGAGGAGCG
Source organism: Phytophthora vignae f. sp. vignae (assembly GCA_016169955.1). Lineage (NCBI taxonomy): Eukaryota > Oomycota > Peronosporomycetes > Peronosporales > Peronosporaceae > Phytophthora > Phytophthora vignae. The sequence continues at coordinate 548,851 of JABJUM010000013.1, forward strand.
TCAACAGCACGACGGGGGCTTGCCTACTCCGCCACCTCGACGGCCCAGGCCACCGCAGCTCAGTGAAGCTCTTGTCACCTTCGACCCCGCCCGCGCACACCATGCAGTGACACGAGCTCCTCCGGCTCCTGGTCTCTGGAAGAAGCGCGAAGTTACCATCCAGGAGAGAATCACCGAGTACACCAAGATCGACGAAAAGGGCCAACCGCAGCGACTCGTGGAGAAGGAGCGGCACCAAACGGAGGTCCTGCACATGGAGTCACTGGACGGTGAGTTCGCTCACCGTGAGATCACACAGTTCGAGCAAACGGAGCATCTGAACGACGAGATGGTGCACTTGGACCACGGACGCGAGGAGTTCCTGCACCTCAAATCTAGGCACGACGAGATCTCGCGGTTTGAGTCGTCGGTTCCGCCAGGCGGGCCAGGTGGCGGTGGTCGCCCTGAGGAATGCGAGCAGCAGCCACCTTCGCCTTCCATTAAGCCAGCACCTGGATCAGCACGAGGGAACACCGGCTTTGAGAATAATACTCCAGCAGAAGCTGAGCCAGCGGAGTATGGGGAGCGTTGGGAACAACAGGAGGACGCGCAACAGGCCTAAGCGCAGAAAAAATAAGCAACGGCAACCATATAGCAGTAGCACACGAGTATTATTGCCAGCATCGCGAGGTAAAACGTGCCCAATATACAGCAATGTCAGGCTACAGGCTACTACTTACTGCAATCGCTTGCCGCTTTGAGGAGGATCAGTTGTCGCTGCTGAAGTTGCTGTCGCTGCTGTTGTTGCTGAGCGAGTACATTGAGCGCTTCACTGGTGTCACGTCCCCGCTGGTATTGGTGCTACCACCCGCGGTGCTTTCAGGACTACCGTTGCCTTTGGCTGCCACCGTGCGACTGATCATCTCCTTGATCTCGTTCTGCTCGGCATAGTCGATACAGTCAGCCACGTAGTCGACAAGCTCCTGGCAAGTTAGGCCCTCGCGTGAAATAATCTTCAGCGGCGCGACCTCGACCTGCTTCTCTGGGTCCGAGATCAGCGGGTCTTGGTCAGCTCCAGGAGAGACGGAGATCTCCACACGGAAGCGCTGAGGGTCCGTAAGGGAGTACTGCACCCGCTCGAACACCCGTACCACGAAGTGCGTCATGTAACACAACTCCGGAATGTCTTCGATCCATTTGCGAGACTCCTCGCCAATTGGACTCTTTACCGTACACTCCTCCCGCCCGTAGCGCAGGACGTTCAATAGCGAGTGCAAGTGCGATTCGCTGGTAAAATACAGGCGCGTGCGTACGGAGCGGTGCGTCGACTTGATCTGCTTGGCGTACGACGGGTTCAGGCGATGGGTGTTGTGGTCCTTTACAAGCTCGGGACGAAGACCGCGAGCCAGATCCAAGTCGGTGTTGATCTTTGATAGCAGCGTTCGACACATCGCCGATCCGATGAAGATTTTTTCGTCCACGTTGATTCCGTACTCTTGCGGCACGAGGGCATGCGAAAGTGCGCTCGAAATCTCCAAAAGCTCACGCACATCCGTCAAGTTCAGGTGGGCGTTGTGGACTGCGTCGTAGCGGATGCAATCATGGATGTCCGGGATCTTGGACAGGTCATACGTGTCACGCTTCTTAACGTAGAAATCGCGGTACAGCTTTGCCCACCGCTCGCGCATCACCTCGAGAGTCTCACGACCGCAGGGCTCTGGGTACTTGATCTCTTCAGGAGACAACGGCTCCTGTACTCGCATTTTGCGCAACCCCACGCTACTGTTGGCGGCGTCGCTAGGAATGTTACTTCCTTCACTGTGCTGCTTCCGGGGGGCGTAGGAATGCACGTGGCGGCTCCTGGGCTGGTTCAGCTCATTGACACTCGCGGATCGGCCCATGGCGGGCGCGATCAGCCTACCATCGTTCGCCTTCTTCTGCTGCCACCTGTCGATCTCTGAGCGATACTGCGCCTTCTCTTGAATCATCCGCGTGAGCTGCTCCTTGAGAGAGTTCAGCAGCTTGTGCATGATCCCCATTTTCTTGATCGGTTGGTCCACCTTGGTTAGTGCAAGGGCCACAGAGCGAATAAGGCGCGAATTGGAGTCGATCAATTGACTGCAATGGTCTTCGCGGTGGATGATCTTGTGCAGACGCTGCTTCACGCGCATAATAATTTCTTGAGCAGAAGACCCGGATTGATCTAGCATCGAGTCGGCGTCCTTCGACTTGAGCACAAGTCCGACAAGGATAGGGATGATGTCACCTTCAAGCTCCAGCAGCCCCTTAGCAAACGACGCGGCCGTCTTCTGGACGCGACCTTCGTCACTGGTGTAGATCTTCAAGTCGTGGCGGAACGTCGAGTGAAGACGATTCAAACCGCCAGCGCCACCTGGATACATCATGCGTCGGAACTTTTGGCCAAGATGCTCGGCTTGCTCTTCGCCTGTGTGGGTCAAATCCCCTCCCCACTTGATGATCAGCAGCAACTTGCTCACGCGGCGCCTTGTTAGCTGTTCACCGTTCTCGGACGCTCCTTCAACAGGCACATCCACAAACTCTTTGGGCTTTAGCTGCACCTTGCGGTTGATGCCCACAAGCTGCCATCGTTGCAGCACATCTCTCAGTGTGCGATATCCCTTGACGCGGTCTGTCGCGTCCTCACCGAACTTGACCTCGCGCTGCTCGAGGAAGTCCATGAACGCAGGGTCGCGCGACTCGTACTTCTGCAGCAGGTTGTTGCTCACCTGCAGCAGGCGCTCTAGGTTCGCCACCGCCTTGATCTTCAGGTCCATTTTCTTCTTCTTCTTGGAGTCATTTCCGTCTCCGTTCTCCTGCTGAGACTCGCGCAGCCGGTCCTCGTAGAACTGCAGGAAGGCCGGGTGACAGACGTTCATCTTCATCTTCTGCTTGGGCGTGCGGTCGCCGTGTCGGATCACGGCGAGAACGCAACGAAGCTCCTCCTCTTGGTACAGTCCGTCTTCGTTGCCGTCCGTGATACTATCAGCTTCCGATATTTCCGATTCGGCGATCGACGAGGACTGGCCGCGGAGCATGGCGTGCCTGTGGGCCGTCGGGGGCTCCGACAGCTCTGCGCTTGGGGGCGGCGCGTCAGGTGCGAAGCGGAAGGTGACGGAGCTGAAGGCCGAGCTGTCCGTGCCGAAGTCGTCGCCTACCATCGTGCCGCCAGCCAGCGCCTGCTCCAGGTACTGCGTCAGCAGGATGCCGCAGTCGTCGTAGTACTTCTCCGAGTTCTTGACAAAGCTCCAGCCGTTGACGTCGCACACGTACGAGGCGTCGCGCACCCTCAAAATGTCGAAGCCGCAGATGGTCTGTTTGAAGGCGCGACACACTCGGTACGCGATCTGCTTCTCCTCGGTGGACAGCATCACGGGGTACCGCACCTCCTTGCCGTCCGCGTCACGCACGACGCGCCCGTCCAGCACGGGGGACTTGCGCGCCTCGGCGTGCGCGTAGTGCGGGCCCACCGTGTACACCTTGACGTCCGTTCCCTGCGTGGAGAGGAACTCCTCGTAGATGTACGAGCCCGAGCCGGCGCGCACCGTGTTGACCTGCGGGTCGTACTCGCTCGAGCGGTTGCCGATCTTGCGGAAGAGACGCTTGCGGCCCCCGCCGGCGCTCATGGGGTAGTAGATGTGGATGTTGTGGTCCTCGCCGTCCACGGGCTTCTCCACGAACGGCTTGTTGATGCGCACGCCGTCCACCTGGATGAAGTCGTCGCCCTCCACGACCTCGGGCGGCTCCGTGCGGCCGCCGTAGCCGTCGCGGCTCACGAACACGTGGCGCGGCGTCGGCACGTCGTGCTCCTGCAGCACGCGGTAGACCTCGCGCCGGTCCTGCAGTACGTACTGCGTGGCCAGGTCGTTGACCACCACGGGCTGGCGCAGCGCGACGTAGTCCTGGGCCTTCTGCAGCGGGAAGCCCTTGGAGAAGAAGGCGATGAGCGCGTCGCAGTGCGGCCAGGCCTCCACGGGCCGGTTCAGGATCGTGTCGTCCCCGAAGAACTCGACGCGGAAGAGCTCGGGCGGCAGGCGCCCCAGGATCTCCAGCATGGGCGCCGAGCGCGCCTTGCGCTCCATCACGCAGATGCCCAGCGTGTACCTGGCGTCCGAGTCGGCGCCATTGAAGCGCGCGGCCCCCTCGGGCGCGGGCGCAGCGCTCAACGACGTCATGGCGGAGGAGGAGCGAGTGCCGTTGCTGCTGGCGCGAGAAGCCCGACTGATTGGCGGAAAAGGCACATGGCTACAGTACCATTCCGTGGTCCCGGCAGGCGACGACAACGCCAGGGCGACTTGGCCAACGCAGAGCCCCTGCCCTGCTCCGCTGGAATTCTGTCTGTTTGTGTTGGCGGCCTGGACTAGAATCACATGAGGGTAAATACGATGGACTTGTGCTTCTTGCAGCAGTGGAAATGCTCCAGGTTCAGCGAAGCTGAGGCGGGCAGCTTTGCCGCGCCAGGGCTGTCGACAACAGTCCAGGCCAATTTTGGGCGTAGAGCAGCAGGTAGAGTAGCTTGCTCTTTTCCCATGCTACTGCGCTCGATGCTCCCACATGGCTGGAACCAAGCTGCTGTTGCGAACCCTGGAAGCAGTCGAGCTGAAGATGTCTGCAATAGCAGGAGGGAGGTCTCTTGAGACTGAGACTGTAAGTATCAAATGCAGCCGGCATCATCATGACCAGGCAGAGATATAGGAAAGCCCAACGTGCCAGGCATAGCACATTGGGCTTTCCATCCTTCCCTTCTTCGGTCCTGACTCCGTTGGATCCTTTGGTTATCAACTTCAACGTCAACGCTCAGAGTGATGGTCAATTTGTTGCCGCTGAGTGGCGTCGCCAAGTATAGCCGCTGGGCCTGCCTGGATGAGTGTGAGGTCGAGGACGACTGCGCTTCCAGCCACCATGCCATGAAAGACGAGAATCTGTGGAGAAGTGCGTATTAATAGGGCGCCCTTGCTCGCGCCCGAAAGTGTCTTGGCACGGCGATTACTTCTTGTCTGTGACCATCCCCGTCCTGTCCTGCGGCCCTGCTGGAGCATCAACCCCAAGGCCGGCTCTCGTAGCTCTGCAATGAAAGGCGCCGTGCTGAAGCGCGTGCCCAATGCCGGCAGCCGACCCACCAAGAAAAAGAAGGACAAGACCAAGCTGTACAGCTCGCCGCCCAAGGTCTTGTTCCGAGACCCCATCGGCCACGAGCTGCCGGCGTCGCTGCAGAACTTCCGCTGGAACGTGGACAAGGTGGAGCGCAAGCTGCAGGAGAAGATCCAGGAGAAGACCTTGATCGCCGGCAACTTCGTGTACCAGCAGGCCTACCGCCTGCTCGAAGGCACTCGAGGCGAAGGCATCGACTTCCCGAGCTTCCGCGAGCAGCTCCGAATGAAGTTCGGCATCATCCTGGACGACAGCGAGCTGCACCTGCTGTTCGACAAGTACGACGAGGACGGCAACGGCACCATCGACCTCCACGAGTTCATCCGCCGCGTGCTGCCGCCCGACTACAACTACGGGCGGCAGTGGTTCGAGGTGAGCCAGCTCGAGAGCGAGCAGAAGGCTGCGCGTCTCAGGCACGAGGCCCGGCAGGAGTTCCTAGCGTGTCAGAATCAGGCGACGACAGAGGAAGTGGACAACATGGGCGCGGCTTCCAACTGGACCATCGAGACGCTCAAGAAGCAGATCCAGGCGAAGGTCGTGCAGAAGACGCCGAGCGGCGAGGACCAGTACCGCCGCGCGTTCAAGATGCTCCGCTCCGGACGAGACCAAGGCATCCGCATGAACGGGCTGCAGTTCAACCTGCGGACGAAGTTCGGCATCTACGCGAGTGACGAGCAAATGCGGCAGCTCTTCTCCTTGTGCGACCAGGACAGCAACGGAGAGATTGATCTCAAGGAGTTCTTGCAGTTCGTAGACCCGCCCGCGTATCCGTCCAACAGCCGAGTGCCTGGTGGAATCTGGACGCAGAGCGACAGCGAGAATGAGGAGGACGCCCCTGACACCAATGACATGGAAGCACCAGCTGAAGCGAGCTTCAACAGTCAGGGATATCGCGTTACCCCTCGTCGAGGGTCAGCGTCTTCTGTTGGCACCGAAGAGGGAAGTCCCGCAACGCCACCGTCTCGAGTGAAGAAGGAGCGGCCGAGAACTGCCAACCCACGCAAGACGCACATGCTGCAGCAGAGGCGAGAGATGGTGGATCAGCAGCGGATGAAGAATGTGAGTGCGCGCCAAAGCCTCCAGCCTACGTGCTCGATGTCGACCGGCGACATCAACAGCCCGCATCTCGAGGCACTATCACTTGCCAGTGGAGGGGGCTCAGCCTGTGCTCGCCCACTTCCTCGGGTCTCCACGCAAACCCCACGACAGCGACCGAGTACCCCCAGCGAGGCGGACACAGCGAGCTTAGCAGGGCGTAGCGATGGTACTTACACGCCGCGCCCGCGCAGCGCTGGTAGCGTGCGCTCCTACGCCTCATCCTCTATTGGCAGTGTCACCAGCAGTGTCAAGGGTGCAGCGTACATGAAGCGGCCGCCTACGCCGCAGACTCTCCGGCAGAAGTGCATGGAGTCACGTGGAGTATCCGCGGCCACAGCAGCGGAAGCCCACGCGAGGACCCGGATGAACAGCAAGCGGGCATCATTAGGGGCCACACAGATCAACGCAGGACAGCAACTTCACCGGGGAAGCCGCGTGGCGCCGCGAGACACGGAGCGGCGGCACTCGTACTCGGACACATCTTCGGTCTCCAGCGCGGGTGGCAACGTCTGCAATTGCTCCTGCCAGAACAAAGACGACGACGAGGAAGATCGCAATGTGCCGCGAGTAGTCCGCGTGCACGCCAAGCAGTTTAACGGGCGGCCGTACACGCCGGAGGGCCGCGTGCTGCAACGCAGCAAGGTCTTGTCCTCCGGCTTCGTGTAGAACAACGAGCGAGTAGTTGGAGGCAGTAGCCGCAAAAGGTATTCTAATCCATTTCACACCACATCAAGTTGAAGTTATCGTGCGCCACACAGCCACATCTTCGAGATGATATCATGAAGGATACATGGCAATGACCAGAGGAGTTTGTTTGAAGCGAATGATTTCTTCGACTACATTCCAGGTTTCACATAAGTCTATCTGTCTGCACACACACACACATCGAATGGATCGCGCTCGCCATGCTCCCGCGCTTCTGTCGCTGGAATCGTGCTGAATGGTGGGGCTAGATTTATTGATATGGAGGCAGGCTCTGATACTGCCGGCCTCGCATGAAGCTCTCTTGCTTGAGTTTGCGCATGGGTTTGTTCGTTGTACATAGAGTAGTAATAGCACCGGCATGCGGCGTTCCAGAGGCGAGCTGTCGCTCGCCTAAAACAGCAACTGGTTGTGGTTCTCCGAGAACTCCGTCACCCGCTCGTCCTCGGGCAACGCGCCCAGGGCGAAGTAGCTCGCGTACTTCATGTGGAGCTTCACGATCACCTCGGCGATCTCGGGCCGGTTGCGGGCCAGCGACTCGCTCAGCCGCGCGTCCTGCGCACAGGCCATGTCCATCTCGTCCACGGTCTGGCCGTCCACGCCCATGCCGTTCGTCTCGAGCAGATACTGCACGTGCGAGTGGCCCTGCAGCTCGGCCATGTCGAAGGCGGTCTGGTCCTGCTCGTTGGGCATGTCCGGGTCCGCTCCGGCCGTCAGCAGGAGGTAAGTCGCACGGTAGTTGCCGTCGCGGCTCGTAAAGTGCAGCGGCGTGTTGCCCTCTGCGTCTTCCACCTGCGGGTCGGCGCCGGCGTCCAGCAGCAGCTCGACGACGTTCGAGTGGCCAGCCATGCAGGCCAGCAGCAGCGCCGTCGTGGTCCTGTCCCGCACGGGCAAGTCGCACTTGGCCTTGGCCGCGAGCAGGATGGACACGATCTCGGTGTGGCCGTGCTTGGCCGCCAGGTGCAGCGGCGTGTACCCGCTGAGCGCCGCCACGTCCACCCGCGCGTTATACTTGAGCAGGATCTTGGCAGTGCGGTCGTGGTTGTTCTCGCAGGCGGCGTGCAGCGGCGTGGAGCCGTCCAGGGCCACGTCGGTAGCGCTGGCGCCGCGCTCCAGCAGCAGCGAGAGCACGTGGTGGAAGCCGTTGGCCGCGGCCACGTACGCGGGCGAGTGGCCGAGCGAGTTCTTGGCCGTAAGCTCGGCGCCGGCGTTGAGCGCGTCCATGACCTCGGCCAGGTCGCCCTTGGCCACGACCTCGAGCAGTTTCTTGCGCTGCTTGACCGTCTTGATGGCCGCCAGCTTGTGGCCGAGGAAGTGCCAGACCTTGGCGCTGCGGTAGCGGTAGCCGTGCAGGAGTTGATGCGCCGCCACCTTCTTGGCGCTCACGGGCACGAGCGCACCGTCCGTCGGGTACACGTAGCCGCGCGCCGCCTCAAGCTGCTGCTTCACGGGTCCGCTGAGCGTCATGATGCTGTCTGTGTCTTGGGGATAACTTCGACTGGAAGGTAAAAGGAGGAAGGACAAGCGGCGGCTGGCTTGTAGTTCGATATATACGAGCCCTTCGACGGATCCGTGCGGAGTTACGGCTGTGCTCTCTTGATACCTGCTTCCACAGGTAAGTGGTTGGACTCTTGAGCTCAACAGTGAGAATCGGCGAGTGAAAAGCCCTGCCTCTTCCCAGCCCAGAACAGCCGTGCGATATTTGTGGGGAGAACCGGCTTATCCTTGTGCAGACTCAAAAGTCCAGTTCGTTGCTCGGACTTCCTTCGCCCAGGCCACATGGGCGAGATAAGTCGTTTCAGCATCGATCAATGCGATGCGGCTCACCACTCGCCTCGCTCGTCAGCTAACGCCGGTGGCGTCGGCGAGCTATTTTCTGAAGCCGCCACTGAGCCCAAGCAGCGGTGCTGCTGAGCAGTCCCATGCATGGCATGCAGGGCGGAAGATCAGCTACATTTTCCTCGTCTGTTGACGTCATGGACCAGAGCCCATGACATGAGCTCACCCGCCAGCCGATCTGATCGTGTCGACAGGCCATTGGCTGCCAGTGTCCTCCGCTGACGGCAGCTCTCGGCGCAAAAGCACCGTTCGCCTGCTTTGGCCCGGCCGGCGCTCGCGAGAGCTTCTCGGTGACCCGATGGTCGTGCTCCGCGATGTGCAGCGCTACGCGGGGGCCGACACTGCTCGGCGAGCCGACACCGCGATGATCACGGGCAGCTCGCGATTGCGTCTGGGTAATATGTAGCGCGATCCCGGTGCATGTATTTACATGCATGCACACTGCACTTGTACTGTACAACAGCGCGCGTTCTCCACGTCAGCAGTACGTTGCGAACGCTGGTCTCCGCCGGGACCGGAGACTCTCCGGTGTCAATGCTTTTGCATGATCGTACGTCAGCGGGTGAGTGCAGTATGTGCATGGTGTACACGTGGTCTCTTTTGAAGCTGCGCTTTCGCGAAATCGCACCGAGATGCCGAGATAACCTGCTCATTCGGACGACTTCAATGCATTCTCAAAGTTTTACCAAAAACGTTTTTTGTAAAACTTTCAGTAAAGTTTGACATGAAATACCAAATGTATTTTACACAAAAAAAACAAAATTTAGGAATTACCCTAGACAAATTTGCCACTCGACTCGGACGGTGAATCGTTGGTATCGGAGCATGCTGAGGAGGACCATGGCTGCTCTTCCGCCGGTCGCTCGTTTGTCCGTCGCGCCCATGGTACGCTGGCGCCGCTGCCTAGTAGCCACCGATAAAATGGTGCTGAATATGCTGACATTTTTCTACGTAATAATGCTCTAGATGGACTGGACGGATCGCCACTACCGCTTCATGATGCGCATGATCACTAAGGAGACGCTGCTGTTCACTGAAATGGTGGTGGACCAGACAGTACGTCGACGCTACCTTTTCACGCTGCTAACTGCACCCGACGCCTTACTGACTTGCGTACGTCTTCTGTAGCTGCTGCACCAGAAGAAGAACCTGGACTACTTCCTGGGCCACGACCCTGTCGAAGCGCCGTTGGCGCTGCAGCTTGGCGGTAACAGCGTCGAGGATCTTGGGGGTGGGGTGCCAACATCTTCTGTAGTCGCGGTCTGCTATGCATATTAACGCTTGCTGCTGTTGTTTGAACCTTGCGTTGATGCAGCGGCGGCGCATCTGAGCCAGTCGTACGGTGGCTTCTGCGAGATCAACCTGAACACTGGCTGCCCCAGCGCGCTGGTCTCCAGTCGTTGCTTCGGTGCTCGACTCATGCTGGAGCCCGAGCGCGTGCGAGACATTTGCGCCAGTATGAAGCGTAACGTCGCCTTGGCAGCGGAAGAGAATACGGACCGACCAGCGGCGGAGGTGACGGTCAAATGCCGCATCGGCGTGGACGATTGCGACAGCTACGAGGAGCTTCATCATTACGTTTCCACTGTGGCGGAGGCCGGTGTACGCCACATTATCGTCCATGCGCGCAAGTGCCTGCTGAAGGGACTGAGCACCAAGGACAACCGCACCATCCCGCCGCTACGCTACGATGTCGTGTATCGGCTGAAGCAGGACTTCCCCGAGCTGTCCTTCACGCTGAATGGTGGCGTGCAGAGCATCCAGCATGCACGTGAACTACTGGACACCACCAACGTCGACGGTGTCATGATCGGCCGCGCGGCGTACAACACGCCGTGGAACTTCCGTGACGCTGACCGCCTGATCTTCAATGCTGAGCGCAACCCAAACCTGTCGCGCCGCGAAATTATCGCCCGGTATCTTGACTATGCCGAGGACCTGCAGGCGAAGTGGGGGTCTACCGAGCCTCTGAGCGACTCTCCGTACACCATGGCCACGTCTGCGTTGATGAAGCCACTGCTGTCACTCTTCAAGTACGTAAAATTGCTATTACTTGGCGTTTAATCTCGGATATTTACACCGGATACGTTTTTACAGTGGCGAGTTCGGCGGCAAGGCGTTCAAGCGCGAGATCTCGGCGCAGTGGGCGAAGAAGGGACCTCGGCCGGAGCTACGTGAGATGATTGAAAGCGCCATGAAGGTTCTACCCGACGAAGTACTCGACGCGCGTGTCGAGGACGAGCTCGTTCAGCAGCAAGCTGAAGACGCAGCTTGCAGCTAAGCCTGGCGAAGCACAGACTGAAGAAAATACCATACCATAGATGATCATTTTGCAATGTATTGTTGCCTCTAGTTTGCGGAAACTTGCTCTTGTTCCTGAGTTGCCAGGTACTCGAGCGCTTCGTCGATGATAGTGTATACGTCTTGGGGTGTTTGGGTGCGCGCCATGCGGTCTCGTAGCTGGCGCGCGTTCGGCACACCTTTGAGATACGAGCCGTAAAACTTTTTCATGCGCGGGAATCCAACCAGACCTGGGTCGGACAACGTCTCTTGAAAATGCTGCGTGTGGCGTCGGATCACCTCCAGCTTTTCTTTCACAGACACATGAGTCGTGTCGGGGTATCCCTGGAACAGCCACGGGTTGCCAAACAGCGCGCGACCGAGCATCACGCCGTCCACCCCATATTCGTCCACTTTCTTTTTCGCGTCCACAAGACTTTCAACGTCGCCGTTGCCGAGGATAAGCGCCGGGGATCCCGCAGACTTTGCCAGCGTCACGATCTCGCCAATGACGTCCCAGTGTGCTGGAACTTTAGACATCTCGTCGCGTGTTCGTCCGTGGATAGTGAGCACCTCCGGCTCAGTGCCCAACAACCTCAGTACCCAGTCCTGGTAGTCGATGTGGTGGAAGCCAATCCGCGTCTTGACGGACACCGGAAGGTCCCCAGCTCCGCGTTTGCACGCAGCGACGATGTCAACCGCTAGGTCCGGCTGCAGAATCAACGCGGCGCCGCTGCCTTGGTTGTTGACGTTGTTCTCAGGGCAGCCCATGTTGATGTCGATGCCGTCAAAGCCCAAGTCCCGCACGATCATGGCCGACTGGCAGCAGCAGAGCGAGCAGGTGAGTATCACAATAGATACACAAAGTGTCGAATACAAGTTCTACTCATACCTCGTAGAACTGTTCCGGCTTGGAGCCGAAGAGCTGCGCCACCACAGGCCGCTCCAGCTCCGCGTACTTTAGTGTGGTCATCATGCGGCGGCGCGAGTCCGGGTCGTGCGTCAGCGCCTCGCAGCTGACGAACTCGGTCCACATGACGGAAGGCTTGGCGATCTCGCTGATGAGGCGGCGGAACGCGGCGTCCGTCACGTTCGCCATGGGCGCCACGCAGTAGAGCGGCCGCGGCAGTCCCCGCCAGAAGCTCATGGTGTCGACGCGTGCAATTGTGTGGTGCTGACGTACTTAGTTGTCGTACTTAGTATGGATTGTATCATTTATGTGTCATTTGGTGTCGATATTGTGTGGTAGAGTGTTGGTCTTCAAGTTGAAGTTGCATTCCGCAATCTGCCAGCAGCATGGAGAGCAGGAAGATCACACGCTGCCGAGGCGCCAGGGGGCAGTTGGTGCTATACAACCCGCGGACAGTGCCCAGCGAAGGTGCAGGCTTGGTGGAGTCGTTGTAGGAGGTGTCAAGAGCTCTCTGGGCTTAGAAGTTATGGCGTGCAGTGGCTCAGGAGCTGCAGGGAATCTACGGATTCAGCCCGAAAGGCAATAATCTAGGGGTGTTTTCCCGCACTTCACCGACGTAACTTACTAATTGATGTGTTGTGCGTGGGCTTAGAGGCGAGCGGCTGTCTTGCTGGTAAGCGACCAAGGTTTTTCGGCTACTGTGCGGGTGACTGGCTGATGGCACCTCAGACGTGATGATCTCGCAGCGAAAGGGAGAGTTTCCTCCCGTGGCGTTCATGGTGCGAATGGGGGGGGGGGGGTATGGAATGCAGAAAGTTGTTGCTGATGAACGGACTTTCCAGCTCATACACAGGGAGGCACCGGGGTTTTCGCTTGAGAACACGATCGACAGGAAAGTAAAGCGGGGTGTCGTGGATCTGTCTGTGTGCACGCCGCTAACGTTGTTTCCTGTATTTTGATGTGCAGGCTGTTAAAAGTCGAGAAGGCATTCGGCAACGTATTCGCTATCAGTATCCTCCCGATCCCGCGGTACTCGGAGCTGCAGCTCCTCGCCATCAACAATTCAGTGCAGCTCAAAATGCTCACAGGTAATACAACAAGTATGGTGGCTATACGTATCTAACGGGAGGCATGAGTGCAGTCTTCAGTGTGTCCGCCGCGGTGAAGCTCATGGTGCGTCCGCCATAATTGGCTGCAGCAGCATGGGCATGTTGTGACGTATCTGCACTGCAGGTGTCTGTCCATGAGAAGCACGCTTACAGCATATCCGAGAAGGCCGACCAACTGAACAAACATGTACGGCAGGAAAGAGTAAGTATTGTCTCAATACTATGGAGGCCTACCAGCTGACCTGTGAGCTGTCTGTTCCAGATGAACGAAGAACTGCTCACGCGCAACCATGCGATGGAGACTCTGCAAGTCAACTTCCCGTTTCTAAGCGTTGACGAGTGTGATATGCTTCTCGATCTTTTCGGTACGCTGCTCTGAAATACCACTACTGTAGTAGTACTGGAGCACTTCAAGTTAAGCCGCTAACTTCAAGTGCTGACTGAGTAGGGAACATCGCCTCGATTGCCCAAGCGGGGGCAGAAAAACTTCTGGACGTGACGGTGCTGAGTACCGCAGCAGCTCATGCGATTGAGGAGTTCTTCAAAACTGAATACGCTGTGGAGTAGCTTCCTCGTGAAGCATACGCAGTGCGATTCGCTTTGATTGAGATCACTTTATTTCACATAAATACTCGAGTAGAAGTTAAGCATGAATGGACGCACGCGCTCACGCGTGGGCTGCGGCTACGTTGTCTCCGTCAACGCGGAAAGCCTTCAGTTGAGGGCACTGGGACGCAATGAAATCAATCTGTTCGCCTTTCAGACCACGCGTGAACGCGACGCTGAGCTCATGAAGCCCACCCATGCGCTTCAGCTCGGCAGCCAGCGCAATAGGATCCGAGATAATTCCACGACAACCGCCGATGTCCAGCGTCTCGAGCTTGGGGCACGAGGTGGCTAGAGAGCTCAGCACCGCGAGCGTCAGTCGGCCTTGCCCGCAGAGAATAAGGTGCTCTAGCCGCGGGCATCGCAAGACCAGATACTTCAACGCGTTGTCTGTAATGCCGCCGCGACCAAATCCAAACGGATTGCTCCGCGAAATGTCCAGCGAGGTCAACCGGGGGCAATGGTCTCCAAGGGCCAGCAAGCACTCGTCCGTCAGGTTCTTGGCTCCTCCGACCAGGAGCGTGTCAAGTGCTGGGCAGCTTTCCGCGATGAGAGCGACCGCAGATGTCGTCACTGCTGGAGACCCCTTCAACTTGATCGAGCGCAAATTGCCGCAGCGTTGCACTAGTGACTCCACTCCGCCCTCGGAAATTTGTCTACAGTAGCTGAAATTGATCCGCTCCAGAGACTGGGAGTGGTTTTCAGCGACGGCTTGCAGCGCTGCGTCCGTTAGCCGTAGACACTTGACCGCACGCACCTCCACCAGCTGCTCGCGAGCCGACGCTCGCACGAGCGCGGTGAAGTCGACGTTCTCGATGGTTTGGCAGCCAGACACCGTCAGATGCGTGAGGCTGGTGAAGAGCTTGGCCGCTTTGACGAGCGTCCCCTTCGGCACGACGCAGCCGATGAGCGTCAATTTCTTGACTTGCGAGCCATGGCGTCTGGCCACGAGGCGGATGACGGCAGATGCCAGTTCGCTGTCGTTCCATTCGTGAATGAGCTGTGCATGGCTCCAGAAGCGCGCCGTAGCCAGCGTGCGTCTCCAGGTGCGGCTCACGCGTTCCAGCACCAAAAGGTCGTCGACCGCGAGGAAGGCGAAGAGCTCGCTCAGCACGGCGTCCGACAAGGATGTGGCGTCGACAGTCATTCCTGGTGATCAAAGAGGCGGCCGCTTGCGTTCCGCTGCTGCAGGTTCCAGACTGTCGGCCGCCATGAAGTCGGCGGAAAGATGGCGAACACGTGGGCCGAGTCCATTGGAGTGCCGCGGGGGCCAACCGGAAGGCAAAGCAACACCACATCGACATGGCTACATTTAGCAAAGTCTCACATGGCAAGAGTGGTGAAACGTATCTTATCCTTTGACGGCGTCTGTTGGGCAAGAACGCTGGGCAATAGGTTTGTCAGAGGTGAAGGCACAAGTGTCGGCGTTATCAGCTGAGCTTGCAAGCAAGCAACACGTTCATTCATATGCAAGAGGAGGCTGGCATTTTGTTTAACACTTAGCAAGATCCAGCCAGACGTGCAATGCAGGCGAATGGGCGGCGGCTCAACTAGCCGTGCAACGTTTGCCCCCGGTCTAGTCGGACTTCTTGACGGGCGTGGGCAGCTTCTCGAGGTGGCGGAAGTAGTCGTCCAGGAACTGGAAGTACCAGGGCTGGTCGAAGGTGCCGCGGAAGAAGTTGCACGAGATGTTGACCTCCAGCAGGAGCACGCCCAGGTTGGTGAGTGCCACGTCCCAGCCACAGAGCGGCACGTCCTTCATGAGCTTGTAGTGAGCCTCCTCGGCGAGCTCCTTCATCTGCTTGATCTCCTTGATTACGTTGCCCGTGATGGGGACGCCCGTGTCCGGGTGGTTGGTGATGTCGTGGCCAACGCTCAGGTTGCCGCGGAACATGTGGTGCGGGCCGACGCGGTACCAGTGCGTGGTGGTGGAGCCCTTGAGGATCTTGCCCGACTCCATGTCTACGTCGAACATGATGGACTTGTGGTCGGTCGAAGCTCCCGCCAGGCCGGCGCGGAACACGCAGCTCAGCGACTTGACACCGTTGCCGCCGTCCTTGAGCGCCTCCGCCTCGCCCAGGCCGTGGCGCGAGGCCGTGATGATGCGGAAGGTCGAGAGCGGCGACACCTCAGGCAGCAGCTTCTTGATGAAGGGCGAGTTGTCAAGCTTCTCCTGGATGATCCAGTCACCGCCGTCCACGGCGTTCTTGAACATGTAGATGCCCATGCCGCCCTCCTCGTTGCGGTCCTTAATGACCAGCGATCCGGGCGTCTTAAGGTAGGGCGACACGGCGATGCCCTGCTTCTCGGCCTCGAGCAGGAAGTCCCACTTGTTCTCCATGAGGTAGCCGGGCGAGTCGGTCTTGAGGCTGTGCAGACTCACGACGTGGCAGTTGACGCGCCAGAATGCAAACCAGTTCTGCGGGCACACGAAGATCTGCGTGAAGGTGCGGATGAAGCGCTCGATGATGCTGCCCTGCTTGTTCGAGTACTCCTTGGGCAGCTCGAAGAAGGCGCCGATGGCGCACAGCCACGGGTACACGAAGAGCAGGAAGGGGAAGAGGATCAGGCGCGAGTAGCTCACGATCGAGAGCGGCACGCCCGTGCCCGGTATGGCCACGTTGCGCAGATTGGTCACCAGGTCCTTGTAGAAGCTCGGGTGGCGGTAGTGCGGCTGGCTCCACAGCGGGTTCAGCAGCGCGATCGAGTACACGTACGTCTTGGCGTGCAGGTCGTCGGCGAAGAACGGGCACTCGGAGTAGCTGCCCTTGCGCACCCAGTAGTAGAGCAGCGAGCCGTAGAAGCTCAGCAGCGCCTTGGAGGCGCCCATGCCGGCGGTCACGATGCCCATGACCATGACTGCTTGGTGGTGGTGTTCTTGCTTCGGAGGCGGCTTGGCTTGCGCTCGGCGGAGACGAAGGAGGAATGGCTCCGGTGGCGGCGCGAACGTCGGCCCCTCGTTTGAAGCGATCCATAACGGACGCGCCGCGCCGATTGGCTGGTGTGCATATTGACCAATGAACGGCGCGCATTTTAGGATTGTAAATCATGATCACGAGAACCAGATTTTAACAACTCTTTGTATGCACGAACGCAGCCATGTTCCTTGAGCTGCTTATCCTGGCGATCGGAACCATACGCCGAGCGTGAGCCACCATGCGGGCGTGCCGCTGGCATGTGCGCGAGCGAAGTATTTACGGGCGAGAGCAGCTCTCCCAGATCTGCGGAGGAAGCTTTTGGACGACCGATCTTCATGGTAGACTGAAGTGGTACCTCGTTAATCGTTGGTGGTCACCCAAAGTAATAGTGGCCCTCCCGGTGCATTGACAGCCGATGGCGGTGAATTGGTACGAGCTCGCCGCCGCTGGCTTATGGCCGCCCTCATGAATCTGGATCGTGACACGATGGGGTCGCTTTGCACGGCGAGCGACGAACGTGTGGCCGCTGAGCTCCCAAATCCTCTTGGTATCTTTGACAGTCCGACGCGAGTGCTGCATCTGTATTCCAAGACGCGAGCGGCGCTCCATCCGGGGTGGTTAAGCTGTTGGCGCCCACACGATTCGGACGTACCTCCCACTCGAAGGTGTACGTGGCAGTCTTGGCTGCAGTAGTCTGTTAGTCATTACCGTATTTGAGATCTCCTACTTCAGACAGATCACCTAATTCATAGCGTAGAACAGGTGCAAAATGACCAGAATATGGCCATAATTTGCACGAAAGGGACTGAAAATGAACAAAAAACGTTATACAACGCTACAACTTCAATAACCACGTGTCTGAAGTAGGAGATCTCAAATACGGTACTTAAGCGTTGTTTAAGCTAATCGTAGAACCTGTTGATTTGGTTGCTTTTCAATGAACCGCAATGATGGTGCGGTAGGAGTGCATTTAACTACTCAAGCCAAGCTACACACTACAGTGTAGAAAATTTACAAGCGAATCAATTGGCCGGCATCATTTTGCCCTAATCGTTGGTGCTGCACAGATCCATCGATTGCTTGTGTACTCATAAGCAACAAGTTGTTCACTGTTGTTTATGTGAAGGTTGCGTAGTGGCAACTTGACTTGCTGCGTCAACAAGGTAAATTAGGCGCGGATTTCTAGCGGTAAGATGACAACTGGGATAATATATTTATCTGAGACCCTCATAATGAGGAAGGAGGTTGAAGCATCAACTCTGTCAAACAACTTCACGATTCTAAATCGCCATAAGTTTGTATACAGCTGCTTCAGAACACGAGCATGCGAAGTGTGTCATCGAAGTGATCGGTACGGTTGCGTGGTCGTGCTGTTCTTTGACAAGCACTGTAGTTTGGTGGTCAGATCATCGCCTCCACTGAGTTGCAGGCCATGATAAACTGTTTTCCGTAGCGTATTTTGGCGAAGCAAGACTCGTTCCACTGGGTACGGGTGTCCAAATAGGGGGCCAAGACTTTTCTTGCCCTCGCCGGCTCGAACACTGTTCAGTATTACTAACAGCTAGGGTACAGTACTTTTTGAGGGCTAGCCACCTATACCGATACAGTATTCTTCGTCAATACCGGACGCCTGATTTTTATGGGGTATCTCGGGGTATAGAATGACCTGATAGGTACAGAAACGTGAATGTACTGAATTAGTTGGATGAACAGCTATCAACCATGACACAACCTTAGTTACCATGGGTGTTTGGAGCATAAAAATATTGTGATCACAAACTCAGTGTGTATCCCTGTATGTATGAATCATACGGCTTCTTCTTTCATGCTGAGCGGCATTTCAAAAAGCAAGACCTGCTGTCGGGACTGATCTAAATCAGTACCTTGACCCATCTCCGTCGAATATCGTTTATGACAGTTCCATGCATTATATTGATTTAATCGTTTTACACCCGTCCGGTATTGACGCAGAATTCTGTACTGGGCAGATCTAAGTTTACCAAAAGGTTCGATCGAACCGCAACAGCCGCCCAATGAATTCATAAAAGTGCGCGTACTTTTATGAATGCAGATGCCCAATTGGGACTGTGGTGGCTTAATAAGTTGGAAAATGGAAATACAGTATCATAGTCCATCGAGGAAGTTTGCTGGTTGGTGTACATGTAGGGACAAAACGCTGCACATGCAGGTATGAGGCGGCCATTGCATGGGATCCTAAACTCTCACAGGATACTACTCCTTGGCGCACATGTGTGCAAGGAACAGTATCTGCGCGAGTAATATTGGGTGGGGAAGCACTTTCCACAAACTATAAAGCAACTGCAACCTGCAGTCGTGTGGAAAAGTTACCTCGTCCTTCGTTGAGCATCCTCCACTGTGGAAGAGCAACGCCACAGTCACTGTGGCACAGTGTGGCGTTGTTCTTCCTGCAGCTCAATGGGTGCTTCAACCGTGACATAATCGGTAAAATGCATAGTTAGCGACCTCTATGGTAGAAATCGTTTGTCGCACGCAACTCTTCTCTATGTGCACATTTGTATCACCCTGCCGAGCAGTGTTGGCAACAGTCTGTTGCCAACATGATACAGTACAGTACCATACATAATACCTACTACATAACTTATGTAGTATGTAACATTAGCGATGATTAAAAGCTCGCCAAAAACCTGCTATAGCTCCTCGAGTATTAACTCTAAAGAAGCGTGGAGACCAGCAATAGATTCCCAAGCGTCTTGGCTAACTACTGGACACCGTTCGAACGACTCAACGGCGCATATTGACGCAAAATAGCCATGAACTGTAGTCGTATAAACAGGGGTTCAACTCTAGGGTAATCACATTCATAATCATATTTCTTGAACCAGAGATCATTTTTAATAAGTAAGAAACGCGGGGAAATGTAGCTACGTGTGTGGACATGCCGCTGAGTGAGTATCAAGCGAAAAAGGCAAACACAGCGCCGACAATAGCCTCGAGTTCGAGTCGAGTTCGAGTCCAACAGCGATTTACTCGATTCTGATTGGTCAGATTTTAGAACTTTCATGTATTTAGCTACATATGGTAATTAGGATTCACAAATCAAAACGTATCCTTGTGGGATACGCGTGTCCCGCAAACCACAAACAACACTGGCTTCGAAAGGTCTAATGGCGGCTCTTGTCCATCAAGTTACTTGATTCAAGTAGCCTGACTGGAGTTTGTAAGCTGTAGGAGCAAGAAAAAATTAGGAATTTGCTGCCCTGCACAAGAGAAAACGGGTATGTGTACTTTTAAGGGGATGGGGGGGGGTATCCGTTCTAGGCTTGTGTGCGTGTATAGCCGAACAGCTTGGCAACGTGCTTAAAAGTCGAGCTGCGTTGCCGGGATTATTATCAAACGGGCGTTCATCGCTTAGGGGATGTTTCATTCGGGGGCAGGTTAGATAGGGCAACTTTGCACTGCACAAACAAATATGCGCTTCTAGCCATAAGTTTTCCGCAGTAATAAGTTTGCGGAGCAAGGGTCCGCATTCCCAAAAAACACACAACACCACCACAACGCTAGGTAGAGCTCAGGCGGAGCTCGCTGTGCCATGGGGCTCCGCTCCTTCCGCGAGCAGCTCCGCGCCGCGCCGCGCGCTATCCCCACCAGGACCAGTCGCAATGTGACGAGTGTGTGGGGACTTCGTGCTTTGTTAGCAGCGCTAGCAGATCGCTGCGGTCCCTGGCGAGCGGTGCACCGAAGGTGGCTAGTGCTGGTGTCGTTATTGCGCGAGCTGAGTACTGGCTCGTGCTCATGCGCATGCTACCCCTGCTGCATCACCTATTAATGTATTATAATAGCTACTGTTGCCACCGGCGCCACCACCCGGAACGACAACGACCCATGGACGTCGCGGCGCGCGGTCTCCATGCCATGCCATGCAGCCCGGGGCCATTCATCTCGCCGATTGATGATGCAAACCAGTGGTGCCATTGATCGGCTTAAACAGGTATAAATCTGTCCTAGTTGCCCCAGCTGCCCTGAGCTTTTTGGTCAGGGCAGATTGGGCAGAAATAAAGGTCTCTGATTGGTCCAGAGAGTTGCCCTACTTAACCTGCCCCCAAATGAAACATCCCCTTACAGTATGGTGCCATCGAAAGCATCCTTCTATTACCTCTGGTTAGGAATACCATTGGGTAAAATCTGGTACATATCATTCGAATGCACCAGGCTTTGTCCCCAAGATTCGGCGTTTGTTTTTTTGTATGTGTCGCGTGCTGAAACGAAAGTTTGGATTCCTCATCATTCATTCCTCAACCTGGACGCCAACGTAAAGTGAAGCATTCCAGCATTCCTCGCGATGTCGGTGACGCCGACGAACCGCCGCAAGAGCAAGGCCGCGTGGTCCAACGAGGACGACATCCGCCTGTGCCGCGCCTTCGTGCTCGCGACGCAGGATGACGACGGCACGGAACACGTCAAGAACATGTGGACCCGCGTGAACACCCACTACGCGGCGCTGGTCGCCGAGGAAGACCCGACGGCCGCTCCTCGCGCTGGAGGCGCGCTGCAGACGCACTGGTCGTCGTTTATCCGCCCCGAGGCGGCCTTCTTCATGTCGCTGCTAGTAAAGGTGCGTGGTGTGGAGGCTGGCCGCAACGTTTGCTGTAAGATTTCAAATTGACAAGCTTTGTTTTGCCTAAATAAATCTGCAGGTGGAGAAGGAGGAGCACGAGGGCTGGGGCGAGAAAGAAGTCATGGTGGAGGCCAACAACCGCTTTGAGGCCATCCGCCAGGCGGAGGAGGCCGAAGCCTTGCGCGCGTACAGGGAGGCCAAGCAGCAGGCGCTCCTCGAGAGCTTGGAGCCCCCTCCCAAGCCGCGGACCAAGGCCACGACGTTCCGCTATCCTCACTGCATCCCGGTCCTGCGCACGAGCAAGCGCTTCATGCGCGCGGTCATGTCGGAGAAGAAGCCTCGCGTGGTGCGCTCGCCCATGCAGAAGCGGCGACGTCGCCAATCCAAGCCTGGCACTGACGCTGAGGAAGCGTCCGAGTCCTCTGATGCCAGCGGTGATCTGCACGAGAGGGTCTCACCTCACAATGGCGAGGCGTCCTCCAAACGCCGCAAGGGCAGTGAAGCGTCTTCGGGTGTATCCGCCTCAGCGTCTGGGTCGTCGTCGTCGAGTTCGCTGAGCGACGAGTCCAGCGACGAAGGTGTTCCCGTCCCCAAAGGATTCACCGTGGCCCAGGCTGGCCAGCCGCCTGCCGCACGAGGGAACCACGTTGCTCGTGTTGGTTCTGTTCAGAACGGGAATACTGCGCTGGTGATCAAGAACCACCGCACACAGCAAAAGGCCAACTACCGGTTGAAGCTGCTCGCCGAGCTGCGTGGAATTGTGGAGACCATCTCGCAGCTCAGCAACCAGCTCACCAACAACGGCGCAGTGCCGCCCATGGGCGCCGCAGGAAGCCGAGTGGACCCGGCGCTGGCGGAGGAGGTGCAACAGGACTTGACCTTCTTCCGCGACCAGAAACACCGTCTCAAGCAGGAGCTTGATGCGCTTGATGCGGCGGAGCGTAAGGGCTAAGCATACATGTACTGAGGTGAGTGTGGGTGCTTGAACGAACGAACAAAGTCGACCAAACGATCGATCTTTCATTACGAAGCATATAAGTCAAGTTTTTTTTTTCCTGTCCAAGTTGCCGCTGGCAATACGTGCCATGTTGTATTACGACACGTGGGGAGTTCCCGGGAGCGACGTCATTAGCTTCGTGTGCGAAGTGAATCCCTGCTTTGGAGCGAGTTCAGCTCGCCCAGCTTTTGCGTTTCCGCACTTTGATTGGGTGGATTCTCCATCCAAAAGTGCTGAACACACTTTTTGAAGTGTACAGAACCCTCAAACCCAAATATCCCACACAAAAAGTGCCTTCTATTTTCACCAAGTGCGTTGTCTTTCGTCGGCAGAATTTAGTTTTCTTCTTCAAAGACAAGAGAGAGATCGACATCGAGATGCGGAGAGGCAAGGAGCGCTGGACACACGCAGACGACCGGCGGCTGGGCCGCGCGCTGCTGGCCGTGTTCGCCAACCAGGGGGACGTCGTGGTGCTGAGCGACAACTGCGCGCTCTGGAAGCGCGTGCAGCAGCGCTACCAGGGGCTCGTGACGGCCGAGCAGGCCGTCGTCCCCGACGTCACGGCGGCGCCGCGCAGCGCGCGCTCGCTGCACACGCGCTGGTCGCGCGGCATCCGGCCGGACATGATGCTCTTCGTGTCGCTCGTGGACAAGGTACACCGTAATATATTGATACTGTACTTAGGAAGAGTCACTTGATTGACACAAAGTTTGTTGCACTTTTGTGTGTGGACAGTTGCAACGCGCCGGCAAGAAGCCCGCCAAGGCCGTCAAGCAGGCCACCAAGCTCTTCCGCGAGGAGCGCAGCGAGACCAACGCGGCGGCCGTGCGCCAGTTCGTGCAGGAGCGCCAGCGGCCGCCGACGCCGACCCCCAGCGACTCGGAGACGGACTCGGCGCGCCCGAAGCTCAAATTCGAGTCGTTCCACTTCCGCCACTGCTACGACATCTTGAGCTCCAACCCGCAGTTCATCGCGGCGCTGCTGGAGCAGAGCAAGCTCAGCAGCGAGCGCGGGCCCCGCAAGCGCCGTCGGACCGAGGCAGGCTCGGACGCGGACGAGTACAGCTCGTCCACGTCCAGCGACGACTCGGACACGGCCGACTCGCACGAGGACGAGGAGCTGCTGCTGCGCGATGCGCCCGCCGGGCGGATCCAGTTGGCCAAGGTGGGCGCCATCACCAGCCGCCAGGTGCCCGCGCAGGCGTCGCCGAGCTGGCCCAACAGCCGAGCGGCTAATGCCAACGGCATCCCGATTCACCCGTCCAATGTGGCGGTTGCAGGGCGCGGGGCTGACAGCGTGGTCATCACTTTTGACGATATGGACGACGACGTTGAACTCCCGCGTGTGGAGTGCGACCGCGAGGTGGCGAATGCATACGTGCGTCTGCGGATGCAGACGCTGCAGGAAGATCGCCGCCTCAAGCTGCTGGCCGAGCTGCGCGGTGTCGTCACGACGATCTCGCAGCTGGCGCAGCAGCTCGCGTGGAACGGCGTGGCGTCGGCCGCGCTGGCCGCGCGAACGGGAGGGGTCTGCCCCGCGCTGGACCAGGACGTGCTGCGCGACATCGCGTTCTTCCGCCACGAGAAGCAGCGGCTCAAGCGGGAGATCGCTGCGCTCGACGGCAACGGGGGCAGCGCCTAGCGGAGAGACTGGGGGGTGCGGAGGAGCAACTAAGAGGGAGCCAACTATGACCCAGCCACCAGTCAAAAGCAATCTACCTTATGTGTGAATAACCTACATGAATCAATTTTCGTTAGTGAAGGGCAACAACAACATGCACGTCAATCAACTCGCAGTTGAAAGTGTTGCAAATCCCATCAAGCAAGCGAGTAGGTCCATAGACGTGCGTGCACACACCGATCGGCTCACATTTGCCCTGTCAAGCATCATGGCGGCCCGAGCGTTGGCGCTGCTGCCGCTGGTCGGTGTGGGCGCCTGGAGCGCCAACGCGACGCTCACGCGCATGAGCCACCAGGTGCGCGCGCCTCCAGGCGGCGAGGCGCTCGAGTTCATCCCCGGTTCCATGGACGACACCATCATGGAGACGCTCGAGACGGGCGACCTCGTCTTCTTCCAGCGCAAGCTCACGGCCATGCAGCCGCTGGCGGCGCTGCACACGTGGGTCACTCGCCTCCAGCTGCGCCCGCGCTTCGACCACTGCGGATGGATCTACGTGGACCGCTTGGGCCGCAAGTTCATCGTGGAGGAGACGCTGGACAAGGTGCAGTGCCGGCCCTACAGCGCTCGTCTGTTGACGTCTGAGGCCACCGAGATCTCCGTCTTGACACTCAAGCTAGAGGTACGAAGGGCAGTACACGCAGAGTATCTGCTTACAGGTTCTAATTGCTACTATGGCGACGCGCAGCGATCCAAGGAGATGCAGGAGGCTGCCAACGCCTTCATCGCCGAGAATTTGGGCCGCACGAGCCGCATCTCGTTGCGCCACACGGTCTCGGCGCTCATTAGCCCGGAAGAAATGCGCAAGGCTGGCCCCGATGCGGTGCCTGCCTTCCCCAGTGCCGGTGCGTATTCAGGCTGTCTAGACAAGGTGTTTGTTGGTTCTTACGAAGGAATCGTCTTGCAGCTTTCGTCGCGGAAGCCTACGACGCCATGGGGCTGGCGAACAAGAAGCAGCTCACGAGCACTCAGCCGCCACTTTCAGCAGCTACTATCACCCCACGCGACTTGGCCTCGAGCAAGATCAGACTGCAGGCCCCGCCGAACGGAGCCAAGGCGCCAGCTTTTGGCCGCTTGCTGCCGATCCGACTTGAGTAGCTGCTTGCCTAGAAGACAACAAACGACAATTCACTACACTACTACGGGCGTTGCGTTGCTTTGAGTGTGTTGTTGGCTTGTGAGCGACAGGAAGCTCACGCCGCAGCTTAATATCTAGCTCCATTTCATTACTCGATGGGTAGACACTTGGAGTGGAAGGCCTGGCCGTTCGCGTAGTCACGGAAGGACGGAGGCACGTAGGCCCACTCCTCGCTCTCCTTGGCAAGCAGCTTCTTGCAGAACGAGCACGGAGTCTGGTAAATTTTGTCGTAGTAGCCGAGCCACGTGAAGAGGTGGTAGAAGCACGTTTCCGGGTGCTGCTTGCGGAAGTGATCCAGCGCCTTGCGGCCGTGCAGCGTGACCAGACGGAAGAGGTTGTGCGACGACTCGGACCAGGCGCCGAGAGGGGCGTCCTCGTTGTACGGGAAGATGGACAGTCGCTGAATGTACTTGGTGACCTGCAGCCCAGCAGCGCGCGCTTGCTCCTGCTCCTTGATGGCCTCACGCGCCTCCGCGATGCGCGTCTTGAGCTCCTCCATCTCCATCTTGGTGGCCTCCTCGGCGGCGAGCTTGGCCTTGGTGAGCATGTCGCCCTTCTTCTTCTTGACGAGCTGCTGCTGCTGCTTCTTGTGCTTGTTGCGCGTGCTGCGCAGGCGGCCGCTGGCGAAGGCCGGGGACGTGGGCGTGGACGGCGTCATGGGACTCGCGGCCACGCCCGACTCACCGCTGGGGCCGCTCTCCGGGATGGGCGGGCAGAAGCTCAGATGCACCGTCACCTCCTTGTTGATCTCGCACTTGATGGACTTGATGACTCGGCGGCCGCCGCGCGTGGTCTCAGCGTGCTTAAAGAACTTGAGCTTGCGGTTCTTGGCCATCATGTAGTCCATCATCTCGTTGAGCGTGGCTGGCTGCTTCTCTCCGTACGGGTCGAAGACCCGACCGCGCTTGTGCGACTTGGGCACGAAGAGGCTGCTGGGCGTGGGCGGGCAGCGCACGTCGCCCAGCATCTCGAGCCGCGGGAAGGCGCCGCCCAGCTGCTCCAGGTACACGGCCTGCGCCTTGGCGCCCATGTCCTGCACCTGGTTCTTCCAGTGGTACTCGAGCATGAGGTTGCGGTGCGTCTGGATCACGCTCTCGATGGGCTTCGTCTTGCCGTCTAAGGAAAGGGAGGGAGAATACACAAGGGGTCATTGTTAGGCAAGAAGAACGGGGGTAGAATATACTACTATTAGGCTCAAGGGTGACCCACGCACCGAACTCGGGCACAAGCTTGCGCAGCAGCTTGAGGTTCGTCTGCACGCGCTCCAGTTTGTTCTTAATTGCGAGGCGCAGCGCGTCGTCCGCGGCCTGGCCGGGATCGAGCTTGGACTGCGCCTCGCACAGCTCCAGGATGATGCTCTCCGCCGTGGAGCGCAGCACGCCCACGCGCCCCAGCAGGATGTCGGCCAGGTAGAACGGGTCGCTCATTTCGGTATTCGGGGCAGGTTCGCGAATGGATAAAACTCTGGTAACGTTAGAAGACAAAAAGTGCGAAAACCGGATTGGGTGAAAATACAAAAAACAAAAATCGATTTTTAACGCCCAATCGGAACGGATTTACACTACAGAGGGACAATGGAGGACACGTTGTGGCCGGCCACTTCAACTATCGTCCACCTCCATGGCCGAGTGCGCGTCCCGCCCGCTCTTGTCCTCGGGCTCAGCGTCCTCCATCGCCACGTCGCCGTCGCCCTCTTCCTCGTTGTCCTCGTCGTCCTCGCCAGTGTCTTCGTCTTCAACGTCGTCACCGTCCTGCACGCCGTCGTGGGTCGCCTCGCCGCCCTCCTCCTCGTTCTCCTCGTCATCGATGATGATCACGTTGCCGTCCGTGAGGTCCGTGGCCAGCAGCTTCTCCAGCAGACCCACGGGCTCCGTCTTGATCGGGTGCTCCGTCTTGATGGCGGCGCTGTCGTCGGAGGCCACGGCATCAGGTGCCTCCTCCTCCTTCATCTCCACGTCGCCCGTGGCGCTGGCGTCGGTCTTCCGCCGGGCCGCTTCGAAGGCCGAGATGGCCGCCACATGGGCCGCAACGGACTTGGCCAGCGAGTTGGTCTCGCGACGCACGTCGTAGCCGCCCTCCAGCACCGACACCACCCGGCCATCGCACACCTCGGCCGCGAGCTTGAGCACCTCCAGCGTCGCCCACGCGTAGTCCTCCTCCACGTAGCCGGCCGGCACGTTGGGGTTGTTGACGGCGGCCACGCCGCCCAGAATGTCGTCGCGGTGGCCGTCGAAGCCGGCCGAAATGAAGATGATGTCCGGCTGGAACGCCCGCATGGCCGGCAGCACCTTCGTCTCCAGCGCGGACCGGAAGGCGAGCGAACCGCTGCCCGCGCCAGTGTTCTCGAGAGCCACGTTGATCAGGTTGCCCGTCTCGCACGACTTGCCCGTGCCCGGGAAGTATTTGCCCGACGAGTACAGATGGATGGACGCGAAGAAAGCGTCCGGGTCATCCTTCAGCAGCTCCTCGGTGCCGTTTCCGTGATGAATATCCCAGTCAAGCACCGCAACCTTCCGGATCCACGGGTACAGCCGCGCGTGCGTCGCGCCGATCACCACGTTGTTCAGCAAGCAAAAACCTGAGGACGGGGCAGTCTCCGTCCGGCCGTGACGACCAACGTGGTGGCCAGGGGGCCGCACCAGGCACACGGCGTTATGGTACTCCTTGCGCACAACACGGCCCACTGCAAGACACACGGTGCCTGCAGCCGCACGGGCCACGTCCCACGACTTGCTGCTCACGAACGTGTCCAGCGTGATTCCATTCTGCTCGAGACTGGCAGCGCCAAAGGCACCAACAAGCGCGGCCTTCTTTCTGCCTCTTCGCTTGGGCGCGTCTTCGCGGATTCCGGAGTCGGACTCGAACACCAAAGCACGCGACGATGGCGACGATGCCGTGGGAGAAGAGGCTGTCTGCGATCCAGCCTCAATGGACCGCTGCTTCATCTGCCGCAAGTAAGTTGGCGAGTGCACCATCAACAGCGTAGTTTCAGGCGGGCACAACTCTTCGGGGGACATCGAGAGACGGTCAAGCTTGAGAGTATCTTGGTGTTTCTTGACCAGTGTGTTCAGGATGCTCACAATACGCTGGAAGGGAAACACATGCGCACATTCTTTGGTTAGAGAGAGACATACACGACAGTTGATAGCGTAAAGCACTTACATCCATGCGTTCGGGGCACTCCGGGTGGTTCTTTGGCGTCTGGTGGTTAATGAACACAGGGTGATACACCACCAGTGTCGTTGGCTCAACTGGCGGTGGCACTGGGACCACCTGATCTTGTGTCAAGTCGATCATCACACGCTTCAGCTCGTCCATGACGCTGTACGGCGACTCGTACTCCGAGTCATCGCCGTCTGCTGCAACCGTAGACTGGGTCTTGATCAGCTCACTCTTGATCGCTGAAGGTTCGTTCGATGAAGTAGGAGTTGTAGGCGCCAAGAACGTCGAATTCAGCTCCTCCGGCCACTGAATGCGCTGCCACTGCGCTAAGCACGAATCGACCGCTTCACGTAGCTCCTGCTCCCGTCGGAATTTCCCGGATTCCTCCTCGGGCTCCGTTTTCACGACGACTTCAGTGCTAGCGTCCGACTTCGATGAGTTGGCGTCGGTAGTATCGGGCTCGACCACCTTGTCGGAGCTCACATCCGCCTCCTTTTCAACCTCCGCGGGAGTGTTTGCAGCATTCTGAGACTTCTCCACTGAGGTGGCCTCGGTTGCTTTAACTGCGGGCTCAGCTTCCGTCTCAGACTCATCCGTCTTCTCCTCAGCAGCTTCGTCCTCTACCTTCATCTCAACGTCGTCAGACGTCTTCGTCTTTGACGGCCTCTGCGGCACCACTGCCTTCGCAGGCGACGCCACTTCGAGCGCATTGTTGAGCAGAGAACGTTGGATGGCTTGCACCATTTCAAGCGAAGAACTCCGCTCCTTCCACAAAGCCTCCATTTCGCCCATGTAAAACGTAATATAAGCCTCACGCAAACCAGAGCTGTCGCCGAACTGGTCGAACTCGTCTCCCTCTTCTGACGCAATGGCTTCACTGTCGTCGACAAGCTCCACAATTTCCGGTGATGCTGCTGGATCGGTATCAGCAACCTCGCTCGTTACCTTGGCGATGTTTTCACGCTTGATTGTCACGCTGTTATCATCGATAACCAGATCCGCCGCATCAACCGGACTAGCATCACCCTTCACCGCAGGAACATCCTTGTCTGGCGATCGCATTAAACTCAGCAACGCGTTGCGATAGTACTCGAACTCTTGGGCGAAGTCCTCAAACCGCAGAGATAGCTTGCGGAAACAACTCAGCAGAGCGTCTTCGCACTTGTCGAGCAAGTCACCGAGAATTGGGTTGAAGGAGTGCTGCATCAACTTCACCAGCTGCGCATCCTGGCTTACGCGCGAGTGATTCTTCAACGCCAGCGCAGTTTTTGCGTCCAGCTTTTGCATAGCTTCGCGATACACTACCGAAACGTCATTGAGCCGATCCTGTTCGATCTTCATGATGCCTTGCAACGCGTGCTGGTGGTTCGTTTCGCGCTGAATTTGCTGTCGCACTTGGCTCTCGTCAACATGCAGCTGCCGCAAGTGCTCCATCCACGCAGTTTTGCCGTCAGGAGCAGCTGAAGAGGAGCATACCTCCTCCTCTGAAACTTCCATGTCCGACACCTCCTTTTCACTCAAGAAGACGTCCTCCACAAACTCACCCAACTGGTTGTTGCTTGACAAAGGGAGCAACCGCCACACATCATCTGCTGTTGTGGGGCTGCCCTTCACGGGGGGCACCTGAACAGCCAGGCAAAATTGCCATTCGAATTCATCTTGTTGCGGAATGACCAGAGCTGTGGATGCCGAAGTCTCGGCAGTGTCGTCCATCACGACATCATCGCCATCCTTCGCAGAGACTGATTCATTTTCAGTACTGGATGCTTTACTTTCGGAAGATGCGGCGTCTTCGGATTTACCCTCCTCCGTGTTTTCCACGCCAGCGTCATCGATCTCTGCGTCCGCCTTCTCTTCAGCTGACTTCTTCTCTTCCGAGTCCGCTTCTGCTGTAGTTTTCGCTTCAGCCTTATCTTCCTTTGCCTTTTCACCGTTGACCTCAGCTGCAATTGGTTCCTGCTTGTCCTCCTTGGATTCCTTCTCTTCAGGTTTGCTGCCTTCGTCTAGGGTTTCAGTAGAGGCTACTCCCTTTGCCTCCTCGGTCGCATCGCCGTTGGCGGTATCTTGCGACACTGCCGTACCAGCAGCATCTGCTTGAGGCTTGTCACCGTCATCGACCTCACCAGCATTCGCGTCCTTCACCTCCGCATCCGTTGTAGTCTCGTTTTCCTTCGCAGGTGTCACGTCAGTGGACCTTTCAGTTTGTTGTGGCTCCGCAGCACTTACAACTTCCGTCTTCACATCAACTTCTGGTGCATTATCCGCGACCGCTTCCTTTGTCGCTCCGTCCGTCTGGCTGACCTGATCAAGCGGCTCCTTTGGCTCGGTATCGTCCGCAACGCTGGCTGGCTTGGCCGGCTTAGAAATGAACACTTTTCGTTTCACGTACTTGGCAGTTTTCAGGAGGTCGGTCTTTTTCGTCGCCTGAGGCACAAGATCCGTCGTAACGGGGGCACCACCGACAGCAGCAGCTGGAGCTCCAGTACTACTCGGAGCAGGTAGCGCCACGCTCTCCAAGTCACGCATAAAGTTTGCCAGTTTCTGTTTCTCGTTGTTGCTCGACATTTGCAATCGGGCACGGTAGTCAACAACAGCTTGCAGCTTGCTTTCGAACTGGTCGTCGACTGCCGCGCTCGAGTCTTTCCCGTCCACTTTAACCTTGAGGTGCGCGAGGTCATTTATCGCGCTAATCAACTTCAGATGCCGCGACGTAGACAACAAGTCGAGAATAGGTGCACAGCGGGGTGGGGCCTGGAACAGCGGGTCTACAGGAGAGTCCGCCGCGTAGATCTTGAGCTCTTCCATCATCAGCGCGACCGCGTTCTGGATCTCGGTCTTGCTCTGCCTCAACTTCTGGTCCCGCGTCGTGAACTCCTTCTTGATCGTAGGTCCAGAGCCGAAAATCTCCGTCTTCACCAGTGCAGTTGCTGCATCGTTGTCTTCTTGCTTTTCCTCTTGCTCCTCCTCACTCTTCACAGCATCGGGGTGCAGACCCCACTGCACTCTCTGCGAGGCCTCCACCATCTTCACCGACCTCTGCAGCTTCGACATCCAGGCGTTCAGCTTCATGATGGACAGGTTGTACTTGGCATTCTGCGCGCTACGACTCGCATAGCTCGAGCCGCTGGCTTGTCGCGCCATCTTCTGCTTCTCCTCCTCGAGCAGTTGCTTCAAGAACTCGTCACGCTTCTCAGGGAAATTGAGAACGATTTCATCGGGGCGAGCGTCGCTGGAGCCGACCGGGCCACCGAAGAACTTCAACGCCGCCTTGTCGTACGCCATCGCAGCGTCCTTGGCCGTGGCGAACGTACCCAGATTGACGACCTTACCGTTCACGTGGATCTGGGCGTGGGCGTACACGCGGTGCACCTGCACGCCCAGGTACTTCTTGGCCGGCACGCCCGAGCCCTTTTCCTGGGCCACAGCCACCTCTTCCATCCTGCGACGCTTGGCTTCCAAGTGCGCAGCGGCCGCAAGCGCGTCGGGGGATTCCTGGGAGCGCTTGCCACGCCCACGACCTCGGCCGCGTCCGCGTCCTCTTCCCCGCCCGCGTCCAGGAGACGGATACAGGTCTACGTGGTGTGCCCCTAGGGACGGAGTGGCGGCGGGTGCGACGCTCGGGTTGGGCGGGCGCACGCTGAAGGCGACCTCGGGGCGGATGAAGCTGTCGTGCAGGTGCGGGAAGTTGAGCTGCGCGCTCTTGCCGTAGTGCATGAGCGCGGCCTTGTCGTAGGCGTGCGCCGCCTCGATCTCGCTGCCGAAAGTGCCGAGCTGCAGGTACTTGGAACCCTGCCAGAGCTTGGCCACGAACGGCTTCTTGACGCCCTTCATGGACACTTTGGACACGCCCCTGTACTTGGACTCCTTCATGAGGATTGTGGGCTTGGGCGCATTGGCGGCTGCGACGGTCGCGGCCGTAGCAGCGGGGGCTGCAGCGGCGGGCGCAGGGGCCAGCGGTCGACTAGAAGCTACAGTACTGGCCGCAGCAGCAGCGGTGGACGCAGCGTGTCCTCTCGCAGCAGCTGAAGCAGCAGCAGCGGCGGCGGCGGCGTTAGCGCCGGCAATAGCCGCAGCCTTGCGCTGCTTGGCCAGGTTGGCGTCCGTGCACTTCTTGCAGTAAAAGTCTCCGGCCGGGATCTCCGTGAGCGGCGGCACGAGGCAGTACGTGTGGTACTCGCCGTCGCAGCCGTCGCAGAGCAAGATGCTGTCTCCGTTCTGGTCCGAGCCGCACACGGCGCAGCCGTTGCTGTGCGCGTGCGGGCCTCCCACCACCGCGGCCGCCTTCTCGCGCTTGATGTTGTCGCCACGGCCGGGGAACATGCTGACGCGCGCCTCCTTCCCCTTTTGCTGGCGGCAACACTTGGAATTGCTTTGCGCGCGCGATGATGGCGCGAAATGAGGGGGAAGTTTGACGGTATACTGGGGCCAGGTGAACGATATTTGCGGTCTGGGATTGGTGATAATAATGTCCGAGAATTATGAGGATTGGTCAATAATATAAATGTTTTCCACCAATCCATCTGCGTCTTACGCAAAAAGCCAAAAGCTGGGTGCTTTCCGATTGCTACTTCCTATCCATGATAGCCCGATTTAAAATGGAGCTCCAGTATGTATTGACAAGGGGCGTTGCTTGAGGCTGGGAGGACAGATATTACAATGGTGGTGTAATGTAGTATTGCATTATCGTACTAATTCCTTACTCTGGTAGTAGCCTCGTCAATACTTAAAGTACTAATTAATTACTTGACTGTGTAGATGTTGGGACGTAACTTGACTACAGGTAACATCATCTACTGTTTTAACACGTGTCGTTCCATTATACAAATGTTCAAAGGCCCAAACTGGTTTAGTTTGAGATCTATCGAACAGTAGTGCGATCCGTTTTAGAGTTACTACTTGCGCTTTCTAAACGGTTTGAACGAAAGCTAGTTCAACAGCATACATGATGTACTTGTACTGCTTGTTGACTTCAGAGCCAAGACGAGAAAACTTCACGCAAGACAAATATCCTCCCTTATCAGACAAAAGTCAAATTGGGACGATAACCTTCCGTTTGTGAGTGACTCCGCCATCATTGACTATCATCTCCGTTGCTTCGAGTGGCCATCTTTCGCCACTGATATCAGATCCACCCCGATGTATTAGTACGGCGTTGAAGTAGTCTCGGTGCGGCAACTCTTTGATGCATGTTGAATGGATGTATCTGCTGCTTTTGCGTAAGAGATCAAATCCCATCCGAGGGAGTGCATGTAGCAAAGTGTCCGTTTGGCATTATTCTATCCGAGATTACCTGCATCATTGTCCAGAACTTGAGTAAGGGCCCCAGGAATGAAATACACAAACAAATAGGGCTGTATATCTTCAGTGTACAGAGCCATCAAAAGACTTTCGCTAATCTTTGCCGAATTGGTCCTCTCCACCGCAGAACTGGGACGCCATGCAGTGTGCCAAAACGTAATGCAGTGGCTCTGCAGCTCCAGGAGTCTCCAGCCGACTATGAGCTGTGTGGCATGGTCACGGGGAAAACGGAACGTCTGTAGTTGGAGCTGGCGTAGCATATTTGTAGCAAATGACAGCAAGCAAAAGATAAAGACAGCAATCGCAGCATGCAATTTAGCTTCTCCGTTCTCATCTACGTATCGATGGTGTGTCACAATGCTGATGTCGTCGGAATGTTTTCTGTGGTACGAGCAACTTTTTTTGGACGAATTAATGTCTGTGAGGCTGTCCATACAGCTCTTCTAGCTGTCCTCCCAGGATAAGTCAGATTTATGTAAGCTAGGAAACCATACCAGTACCTCTTCACACGTACGTAATGGCACCTCGGGCTGATAAAATTTACCTACGGCAGCTACAACTTCATGCCTCGTTAATCTGAGATGTTCCAGAAATGTTTCGGGCCGCTGGCAAAAAGCGGTAACTCTGGTCCTTGCTTCACAAAGAGCCTCAACCGCCAATCAGGTCAGATATAGCTAAACGTTTATCAACCCCCTGCTAATAGATTGGCCTCCAATTTGAAGCCCTCCAGCGAATAGGGTCCAATATATCGGATCTTTGACCACCTGACTTTGGGTGATAGCCACAACATACTTTATAGTACAGAACTGTAAACACACTTCATAAAATAAATGCTTACAAGCATTTATTTTGTTAATATGCAACTATTTTTATAGTTGAATGTTAACAATACGCAAAATACGAAGTTAATATTAATAAAAATAAAAAGATTTATAAATATGTTAATAAAGCAGGGATGATACCTGTTCTAAACCATTTGAAAATATTATAGATTTTTTCTTAAAAGCATTTACTTATCTCGGTATTCTTAGATATTTGCTATATATATTAGTTACTGTTAAAACAAAAGACTAAAGTTTTAAGCTCTCGTCGGATGATTTTAAATTGAATTTACGTTTATCTTATCCGACGCAGTATTCAGCAAAATCTTAACACAAAAAATTCAGTTTAAGGAATACCGGGGTGTTTTTGTTTTGTGTGCAGTTTCAATGTCTCAAAAAGCATATATTTTGTGATGTACGGTGCCGTTATATACACATTCCGTACTCAAACTGATGTATTTCTGTGATTAATATTTTTTAATCACGCGGGCTTGAAGCCTTACAAAACTCAAGAGCAGTAAAACAAATAAGAAATAATCGTTCCTCAATACTACTGACTCAGTAGAATTACTACATCTAATGTACGTGATTCCCTACGTATGACAAAACACCGGTTTTCACTTTGCATTGCAGCAATATTTTGCGCAAAGTAAACATTTGTGCTTCCTGTAAGCAGTTTTGGTTTCAGGAACTTCGTTTATTCGATTGCCATTTCCTCGTTTATCCGAGCACTGGTGGATTTAATTGTGTATGGGCCAAAGGCTGAGTCTGTATTGGTGATCTATGTAGCGCCTACGCTCACGCTCAAAAGCTACGGCGTCCAAATGGATATCCAAAGAATAGTGACCAGTCACTAATATGAATTTTATCACTTCAACGACAATCGCTCTTGTGCGCACTCCGCACTTCGCCGCAGAGCACTTCCAGCAGGATGCTGTCCACGCTTCGAGCTGCCACTTCAGGGAGCCGACAATGTGACCAGCAGCAGCTACGGCGTATCGAGAGACCGCTGCGATCGACAACCTACCGAAACGGCAGGGTCTTCTCCGACTTAGACGAAATCGCGGTCATTTTGGAGGACGTATGCAGCAGCCCCTCACAAGTGGTGGACACCTTCTTTCACGGGCAGTATTTCGTCGATAGTGTTCTTCACCAATGGGTCGGGCCAGGACGTTCCGTGGAGGCTGATGCTGGAGACGTGCCGCAGATCCAGCAATCGGACTCTCCGCCACCAAATGCCATGATACTACTAAACGACGGCGTATTAACCAGCGATAATGTGACCCAGGTCGAGGCTATGTAGAACGTTGCCGCGGAGTGGAACAACCGCCTGAGCGATGGCCTTCAAGCGTCTCGAAAGGCAGCACAAGAGGCATTGTTGAACAGCAAAGCCGTGCCTAAAGCAACGATTGAAGTGACGATGCACCCGCTGTGGAGTCTCGGACCGCTCGACTCTATCACGTATCCTCATCGAGTTGTGGACGACCCGAACAACCCCGGGGCCTGGATGGGTGACGGGGGAGGGGTATACATCATTACAGTTTGCATTCGATACGAGTTTAACGGCGTCGATGGGTACTTGGAGATCACGAAGGTCGGATGCACGGACCGTAATTTGTGTGAAAGGGTGAAATAGGTCGTGACGCACTATTCAAGATACAGTTCTCGGTGCTGCATTCGATGTGTGCTTCACACAGACCACCCAAGGGCGTGTGAGAAGATGTTCAAGCTCCTGGCGTCGAACTTGGGCTTACTGGTCAGAATACACGACGAACTTGGGGTGGATCGGATGGAGCTTTTGTGGGGATCCCCATCCCAGATTTTACTGGCACGGGACATCCTGATCTCGGTAGCGCTCGTGCACTGCCCAACCTGGTCTGCCATTGCAGATATCGACTGCATTGTGGCAAACGCGCCTCGTGCCGGTTCCAAAGTACCGCCCGTCCCAACATTCAGTGATGATGGAGAGATGATCTTCGATGTTCTGGATCAAGTGGATGACGGCGCCGTTGATAAACCCGTCGACGTGGATGATTTTATGGATTCGTTTGGGACGGCAAAGAGCCTCAAGGCTTTCCGTGTGCATCTGAAATCTCTCGATGAAGATATTTTGAAATTGGCATGCCTTCGTCGCGCAATTTCGCTGACCGACTTTAGGCAAGCGTGAGGACTACATCGCAGCACTGTGGTCAAGCTGCTTGCTGAAGTTGAGGAAACAAAACACCCGGAGAAAACGTGGGCGGGAGGCAATCGAGGAGAATTCGTTGCAGATTGAGCTCCTACAAGAACAGAATTTCCAGATCCTACTAGCATTCCAGCACGTCATGCTAAAGCGCGCGGACATGGCCAAGTGGTGCCACCAACAAGCCTACGCGGAACTAAAGTCGAGTCTGGATCGGATGACTTCAAAGGAGGGGATTCCGACACTCCAGAGCTCCCTACGTCGACGGATCTGGACGATGGGCGTGCGCTTTTGCGCAAAGAGCTCGAACAGCAGCGTGAAATTTTCGAATTGGTTCGACTTGAACACGAAAAATTTCAAGGCACAGATACTTTTCATAATTCTCAGTATGAATGTAAATTCAAAAGCAAGTCTGCTAACGAAGGGTACGGTGCCGCCTTGGGTGTTGAGCAGTAGTTTCCTGTTAGTACTACCACATGTCAATGCTTGTAAGTTACTAAAACATATGGCGAACTCGCACAGTTTGACCTCTATAAGTTGGTGGACTCGGCAGTTAAAGAAGAGTTAAAAAGAGCGAAGAAAATGGTTTGGTAGCTAAGAATTGAAAGAGTTAAAGTTAGAAGAGCTAGCTCTTTCAGTACCAGATCATCTCCTATGGACATACGGTCCGATCAATATTTTGTCTAATTAACTATTTTGGACTCGTAAACACTTTAACTCTTCAGTTTAATCTAAAGAATCAAATCAGAGAGTCGATGCTAGTAGCAAAATCGTCACGCTCATTCACTAAGTACGAATCCCACAAAGTCCGATTAGCTGCCGAGCGCAGCGAAGCCAGCCCCGAAAACCTTTTGCTGCGTTGCGGGCCCCCATCAGGACCCAACTATCTTACATAACTGACCTAGCACGGCGAGTAGTGCAGCAAGTCAACGAGGCGAGCGGAACGGGGGCGCGAACGCCCACCAACTAAAAAATAACTTACCGCCGCGAAGCGGTGGTGCTTGGCTAGTTATAAAACGATTTGGGGATATCCCTCTCTCGATCACGTAGAAAAAAAAATTATCAAGTCAAACGAACATTTAATGTTTGTTTGACTTTTTCGGATTTATGTTAGCCGGCTACTTTTTTATCTTAACGTCAAAAAACGTTGGTGCCAAGACCATCGGATTAAAAGTCCGGTGCTCTACCAGTGCTCCAATTTTTTTTAATTTTAGTATACTACTACTATCGTTATCATCTCTCCATCCGATTAACTCCGTGCTCGCTCCTCGAACTGGTCGACATGGCTGTGGTTGACATTGGTGGCGTACTCGGGTCTGGGGTACCACATCACAGTATATCGACTACCATATATATCGATGCCCAGCCGTTTATTGTACACTGGCGCTGAAAGCGCCCAACTTGTTGTTGAAACACAAAGAGCGTATTACGTGTCCCTAGGACGCCATAGTGACCATCGAGAGCTAGCGGGGGAGTTAATTGAGCTTCTCCACCAGCTCAGTTTAGCAATCAAATATACAGACATCTGCTTCAATAAAGAACACTAGAAACCCTATAACTCTCGATATTGTATGGAAGCTGATTGGCTCCTACATACAAATTTTACTATAATGCTAACGTAATATTCAATACATTTTACAAGTTTGTATATATCAGGTGTTCTCCTGGTAGTGCTACTTATGTAGTAGGAGAAGCCCAATAGGGATTAATTCGAGACGTGAAATATGTGGTCCACAGAAAAAGTAGGTACTGAACCAATACAAATTTCAAGTGTAATGGTCTTATAAATCTAATATTTTCCATCAAAAACACAAATCGACTGATTTACACAAGTTTTATTACAAAGTATTACAGGATGGAGGCTTAAATGATATCTTACCTTATTTCAGTAATTTATATGGTGCAATACGTTAGACGTATACCGTACGTATCCGATGTTAGACTATGGGCCTGAATGTAAATCGAATGCTTGCGTAGGTGCATTACCTTACAAAGGCCTATTCGTGCTCTACCATCAATAGTGGTGTCGTCGCATTACACGCGAAGCCACCTAGTCGTGCACGAAGTTTAGTTGCCTGTTAAAAGTGCCTTAATTGTAGGTATTGGTTGTCTGATCAACTACCTACAAAACTCCAGCAAATCAGGCATAGCTCTGGTATCGCGGTGACCCGCATACTCAATCAGCACCGCGCGGCATCCAACATGGCATTCACCCTCGACACTTCGATGCATTTGGGCATAGCTTCGGGATCGCGGTGCCCCGCGTTAACGAATCGTCAGCTGACGTCACCGCAGCACGGTACCATGTCGTAAATAGGAAACATAATATGCACACAAAAGTTAGTTCCGTAAGATTGATGAACAGGTAGCGTTATGGTAGCAGTGCGCTCGGTGCCGCGGCAGCGAGTATGAGCCCGCGGAGGGTGGGGGCCACCGCAGCAACCGAGCACGGCGCATTGATTCGTTGCATGGTTGCACGGTTGATCTGTAGATTGGTAGATTGGTTAGTAACAGCGCGCTCGGTGTCACGGCAGCGAGTATGAGCCCGCGGAGGGTGGGGGCTACCGCGGCAACCGAGCACACTGAAGAATGAATGAGAAGAATCGTAGGAGAAGCTCAGATGGCTCGGGACGCGCTGCACTAAGTCAAGTTCTTTCAGAACTCTCCTCAACATCTTCTTGAAATAGTTCATCTTGATACGCTTAGATGTCATTTCCGCGACCGTGATGAATTTGAAAGTTAGCATACATTTTGTTGTACATCACCTGACAGTTTTGTTATTCAAAACGCAATGCGCAGACGACTGGTACGCCGCAAACGCGGCGTGCCTAAGTCGCGCGCGCGAATCGCATTTGTGTTCAGTTATACTAACTATTTCAGCCCGCTTCGATGCTGACTCGGCACTATAATTGAGCGCTACCAGCCCAATCCTCTAGTTTATTGAAGCAGATGTCTGTATATTTCTGCCGGCATTTTCGGTGGTCGGCACCCACCTTAACTATGGAGTACAGACATCTGCTTCAATAACGAACACCTGATATATGCAAAATTATTAAAGGTAATTGAATAATACGTTAGAATTATCGTACAATTTGTATGTACGAGCCAATCAGCTTCCATACAAAATCGAGAGTTATAGGTTTTTTAGTGTTCTTTATTGAAGCAGATGTATGTACCCTAAGTGTTCCACACGGTTCGAAGGTATGAAGGTTGCAGGTATAAATGTCGCCCGAAGGTGATGCTGCCAAAACCGTGCCTCACCTGCAGGTAAAAACATTTTCTCCAATCAAAGGACTCTAGTTTTGAATTTCAGCCAGTCAAAAAGTACCTGCAGCTCTTTTTGATACCTTCAGCCAAAATCGCTGAAGGTACTAGAGGATTGGGCTGGTAGCGCTGTCATTCGATGTGTTGCCTCAACGCGGTAACTATCACGTCTATTATTCAATTTTGATAATACCGCGAGGATGATTGTAGCTAATTTCTTGGCTCTTTCACACAGCGATCGCGCATGCAACCAAAGTCGTTCTCGCCTTCGTCGTCGCGGACGACAGCAAGTCCTTGGGTCCAACCAGGTTGGTATTCCGTCAAGCCCAGCGGTCTTGCCTCGTCACCTAGCTGCGTGGCAGCCAGGTTCTAAGCTTGATCGACGATATACGAAAAAAAAACACACTCACAAGTAGAACGACATTGGCAACTAAAAGCGCAGCGTTGCGGATAGCAGTAGTCGACACTTACCACGATGGCAAATGTGGATTCGAAGCCACTGTTTTCTGTCGGGACCTTTGACGTTTGTTGACGCAAAATAACCTAAGGCCTACGAAGTAAAACACATTCATGGAAAGATAAGAACCAGTAAATTCTTTGATTGTAGCAACACCGATGCTACCTGCTCTGAAACACCTTGCGGTAACGACCGCACAGAATCTACACAGCACATACTTAACCAAAAGCACTTTGCAAAACCGATTTTGGCTATCCACAGTTAGTTGTTTAATCCAAGATACATTTTGCACATCTGCTCGCCTCGTTCGTAGCCGCAGCATCTGCACCGCATATCCGAAAGCTGAAACGAAAAAGAAAACAACGAAAGCAGCCACAACGTCTGATCCTATCAAAAACGGATACTTTTCTTAAAAATTGTCTGCTTAGAGTAATCTTGTAAACCCAAGCAAGAAATTTGCTTAAGTCCAATACTATCGATCGATACACATCCGAAACGCCGACTCCCCAGTCTTGCTTTTGCGGTCGTCGTGGCAGCCACCTCCCCCTACTCAGGGATCATACTCCGCTGCCACGGCGCCGCATTAGCGAGGCTCCCCACACACACATGCCTCTCTCTATTTCGACACTCTTCCCGAGACTGGCGCGCGTCCCGGGTCTGCCGCGCCATTCGACATGGCGGCGAACGCATTGGTCACCTGCAGCTCCAGCAGCACGTCACGTGCCCGGGCAGTACGACGTCCGCGCCGAAGGAGGAGGTCTCGCGATAGCGGAAGGCGCTGCGGCTGTCACACATTGCCGGGGGGGGGGGGGGGGGGGCTTTGTGCGGGGCGTTCATTGCCGTTGCCTTCAAGTCATCCGCGACCAACCGAACCATGTACAAGCACTGAGTTGGGCTCGCCTTGTAACAATTGCAACTGCAACATTCTCAGATTTGGTTTTCTGCTATCCCCTTTGCTACTCGACTAGATTAGAACCGCATCGCCGTACAGTACGGAGTCTGTGTATACCACCGGACATACCTTGGAAATGGCTTTCGCGCCTTACCACTAAATCTGGTTGACACGAGTTAAAGTTGTGCTGTAATATACTAAGTACGAATACGTATTCCTCTTTAATTTTATGAAGCTAGCCTGCTGAATCGGGTTGCCTGTCAATTTGGATGCAAAACCAAAAAAATATAAGCACCTTGTACTTGAAAATTGTATTGGCTCACTAAATACGAGGTGGGTGGTCCACATATCTCGAGTTAATCCCTATTGGGCTGTCCGTACAACGTGTACCCCGTAGCACTACCAGGAAAACCGGATAAAAGGGCATCTGAAAGGAAAGCCGAAGGTATCGCTGATTGGCTAGTTTTACCTGAAGAATACATACCTGCGAACCGTGACAAACACTACTATAGTATACCGTACCCCGTGGTTGGGCCTTTCAGCCACACTAAATTTTGTATGGTAGGATCAAAATGGGGTGGGCAAGGTACCTACAATAGAAGTCCCTGTGTCACACGAGAGGCCCCCGCCGAGCGAAGCGCGTACATGTACTGTACATTCTAGAGACCCGCTTTGCGGGGCTTGTAGCAAATCAATTTTGTCTTCTTCTCAATCGTGACGAGATAGCTCCGATATACTTCGTGAAACATTGTAATCCTACCAACTAGTCTACTCCGCAAACATGTTAGTGATTTTCACAACACACTTACCTACAATTAGTGCTGTTTGCAAACGCGTTTGTATGCTTGCTGCTCTATCACCAGCAGTCACATTAATGGCTACTGTTACCCGTTGTCGAGGGGTCATCCTTACTTTTAAGTATACTTCACGGACTTCCGAGTAATGCGTGAGGTAAGTCGAGTACGTAAACTTCATATAAACTCCTGCGCTGGGTTTACCTGATACTATTGACTAAACTCTAAAGACGTTGCTTGTTGGGGTGCCACTTACGAACACAAATAACGTGCTACAGACCCTTTATGGCAACTAATCTTCTGTTTTCTGCTAGATGGCGCTTGAGTTGTCCATTAGCTTACTCACGCCCGCATAAGTGGCTGTGTTACTTCCCCAGATGCATTCACACTGTATCCTCCTCCCGTCTGGTTCATGCAGGGCATGGCAGGGAGAAACTAACGAGCCAAATTTCTGGTTTTGGCTCGCGAAGAGAAAGTCCCGAATAGCATATGCCCCGGACAGCCGGCAAGCCAATGCCGCTGCCGGGTACCGAGTTGCTGTAACAGAGGACCTACCGAGTTACCGTATCAATAACACGGTACCTACCGACTAACAGTAACACGGTACCTACCGACTTACAGTAACACGGTACCAACGTAACACGGGGCTATCAGAATTCGTTGTCTACATATATCAATCATATCAATCTGAGATACAGACGACTGATGTCATGGATTGAGGATCCACCCAGACAGGTAAGTGAACTGCCCGCTCGAAAGACATTCTCAAGGCTCATAAGACATCGCTCCCTCGAGTGCACACAGCATCTCCGTCACCGCGTTGAGTTCAACACTGTAGCATCCAGCAATCATACATATATATTATCGAAACGTGTGCCTCTAATTCTTGTACACGTTTCCGAGAATGTTAGTTTGACTTGGTGCGTGCACGACGTCGTTTAGCTTTTGCCTTGGTTTTCGTTGGGGTTTTAACGCCCCCGCTGAGCAATCCGAACTGGCATACAAACAAGCATCCCCTTTATCCAGCCATCCGAGGTCCGCAAAAGTCTTGCGCTTACTGGGGTGGTGATCTCGCGAGAGAAATATATCCGCAAATGTTGAATCGCTTCGTGCAGACACCGCGACGTCTTGCAGATCACTGCGCGCACAAGCTAAATCTTCGAGAAAGCTACTTGTCGTGGCTGCATAATCCGATTCACATGCCGTCAATCGCCCGCCGCCGCAGCATCGATAGACATCGCGGTGTTGCTTATAGCAGCGACAACATTGCTTCTGCAATCCACTGGCACACTCCTTCCAACATCACTGATAAGTGGCTGCCTTCAAGGACCGTGAATAGTGCTATCAGTTTAAAAGTAGCACAAGAACTATTTTCGTGGGAGAAACCGACACTATCAGTGCAATTCTTTGTCTGCACCGCCCCGTATTACCATAACCCGGTCACGATCACCCGAGTTACCATAACTCGGTAGGTCCTCTGTTACAGCAACTCGGTACAGTACGGGGCGTCTTAGAGAGCCACCTGATATATCCGATTTTGACGGGGTTTGCGATCTGATAGGACAGCTCCCCGTAGCAGAGAAACACAATGTATTGATTTAATTTAGAATGTGGTCCACATTCATTACTCTTTTGAATAGCAGCCCTGTATGCCTCCAACAGTTAGCGAGGACCTTCTTCGGTATCGGTGCCCGCATGCGCCGAAGGTCTCTGTAGTCGATAGCAATGCTGCGCAGCTCTCTCTCTCGCCTTAGAATGCGACTGATGGTGCTTTTCCCGGGCATCGCTGGCAGGT
This sequence comes from Phytophthora vignae f. sp. vignae, assembly GCA_016169955.1. Lineage (NCBI taxonomy): Eukaryota > Oomycota > Peronosporomycetes > Peronosporales > Peronosporaceae > Phytophthora > Phytophthora vignae. Next base: position 592,535 of record JABJUM010000013.1, read on the forward strand.
TGAACGTTTCTTGGCACCACGCCGCTAACTGCATGCACTGCAGGCTCGGGTCCTTCTTGTGCTGGTCACACAGCTGCAGTTGCTGCGCCTTTGTGAGGGTGACTTGGGGCATCTTGAAATTGCGGAATGACACGGAGGCTTTGGAATGAGGCTGCGGGTGTGTTCCCGCCTCCTTTCAATTTTTTCAAACGGTTTTGACTTTGTGTTTGTATGGTAGTCCCCCGCGTGAATAGCCAATCAGAAGAAGCCAAAATGTCACTCCTGTCAGTATGTTGGCCTCTATCTTTGAATAATTAATGCGTATAGGAGATAGCAGGTCATAAATTATAAGGTGGCTCTCTAAGACGCCCCGTACTGTACAGCAACGGACAGAATGCAACTGCCACCAAAAGCCAACGTAAAACGGGCGCGCAAGATACGACACTACAAGCATATCCAAATATTATCCAATCAGAGCACTCAAAACGTTACATCGAAATATTAAATCACCGCTCCAATTCTGAGCCAGTCACAAGGTAAAAATGGAGGCAGCCAGCAGAGCACCGCCGGAGCCCCCACCGGAGGATCTCCCCCCTGCGCCACCAGAGGAGAGCGCAATTGAGGCCCTCCTGAACGATGTCTTCTCGCAGCCTCAGGAGCGTCGAAGGCACTACTCCATGAAGGAGAAACGGCGCATCCTTCTTGCTACAGAAGGACTCAGCCAGCGCGAGGCTGCAAGGGCTCAGAAAATCCCGCGGTGGACCTACACTACCTGGCGCAAAAGCAAGGACGACATTTTTGCCTTCACCGGCAGCGAAAAGACTCTATCGCGGGCGCCAGGTCGCCCCGAGAGCATTCCGTTCGGCCCCGAGCTCATCATCTTCATGAAGGACACCCGCCGCGACAGTAGGGCCCTCACAGCCTCTGTCATGGCTACATACATTCGCCGAGAGTACCCCGACTGGTTAGAGGACTACACCAGCAGCAAAAAAGATGACTTCACAGCGTATGAGTCACTGCTGAGGCGAAGATCAAGCCGTTATGGCTGTTTGAAGATGCTACCGCCACAACTGCAAAAGAGAAACGGCTAGCTACGATCAAGCGTGCAATTGAAGCGTGGGGGTCCATTGACGTCGACACCATCAAGAGTGCTTTTAACCCTTTAGCTCCCATGCTTGGTAGAGGTCCCCTTAGACCTCTACCAGGTTTCGATAATAATTGCTATTGGACAATATTCACTAACCCCTACCGCAGGTCGGCACGTTGACGTTCGTAGAGGTCCCTCCAGACCTCTATCATACCATCACCTAGGGTTCTGTTACTGCCCGAGTGCACTAATATTAGATCGTTAGAGGTTCCTTCCCTCCTTTGCACGCTCAAAACAAAACAGACGCCGCGATGAGCTCACCCGTGGATGAGGAGGACCTCACAGGGGACTGGGAGGTTGAAGCTGATGATGAAGACGACTGCGGTAACGTTGCTTCGGACGATGGGGTACCAGCCCGCGCTGACGAAGGAGGCCATGCTGGCAGAGGAGGCACGCCCGCCACCAACGCGCCCGAGAGCCGCACCACGGCCGAGGAGTACATTGCCTCACTGCGCAACAATAGTGGACTCCATGTGCCGATAGCTGACCAAGTAGCGAAGGCGTACGACAAGAAGGCGGAGTACGGCATTTTCTCTTTATTTTTTACGGCCGTGTTCAAGGAGCGGCTTCGGAAGTGGACGTCGGACGTATTGGTGGAGGAAGGGCACGCAAAGATCACTGAAAGCGAGTTCAACGCGTACTTAGGCCTCGAGATCGCGATGAGCATCTGCCCCCTGAATGAGATAGCAGAGTTCTGGTCTGAACGCCGCTTTCTTGGGCAGCAGGCATTCATCGAGACGATGTCTAGAAACCGGTTTCAACAGATTCGAGGTGCCCTCACTCTACATGCACCCCAGCCGCCATCGTTCGATAAAGAGCGGGATCCGCTTTGGCGTTGCCGTGGAATAATGGAGCATTTTCAGCAACAATTTGCAGAGTTCGCTGTTCCTATTGGTGTGAGTACTATTGATGAAATGACTGTGCGGACGAAGGCACGGACGCGGGCAAAGACATATATGCCATCCAAACCCGACAAATACGGGGTTCGCTTTTATGCTGTAGTGGGGTGGAGCTCGCTGTACGTGCACGCGCTATGGGACAACTCGTCCGGCAACAGCATGCCGTCCACGCCGGCGGAGCGCTACACGAACCTGTTTCCAACATTGAGGACTCCATTGTACAACACACTGCGGGCGGAAGATGTATCCATCGAGCCGGATACGGCGACGGCTATGTGGATTGCCATGACCGGCCATCAAACCCGTGCTCTGCGATCTCCTACTGGGCATCGCCTTGTTGTGTCGGATAACTTTTACACTCGTCACACATTTGCTCAAGCACTGCTGAAATTTACGGACGGTGAGATGCACTTGCTGGGGACAGTGCGTATCAACTTGGTCGACAAATGGAATAAGGCCGCCGTGGCATCAGCGATAGCACGCGTGGGGGCTGGAGAGCGTGGCACCTGGGAGTTAGTTGCAGCAGTAGACCCAGAACCGGGGTGGGAGGCGAAGAAGAAAGCTCATCAAAACGCTCAGCGCCGACTAGCCAAGTCAAAGCAAACTCAATACGAACCAGCGATTCTGCAAGCTGAACGGGCCGGTTATATCGTGTACAAGGATCGAAAAGTGGTTATCTTCTACACTAATGACTTGAAGGCTACGCCCTCTGCACTGACACTGCCCTCGACATCTGCCGAAGCTGTATTTTGCTGCCATGGTACCTATCCAATCCAACGCTGGACAGAAGATCGAATGTTGCACCGCAAAATATTCATGGCACCGACCGTAATTGCTGCATACAACCTTTGTATGAACGCGGTCGATCGTGTGGATCAACTGCGCAGCACTAATCCAATTCGTCGGCGCGAAAAGCGGCTTGGAATGACGATGTTCACGTGGCTAATGGACCTTGCAATAATAAACGCACAAACTTTACTCAGCACAGTGAAGCCAGACGCAGCAAAGGGTGTATCCTTGCGCGAATTCAAACGCAGGATAGCCGACGTACTTACCAGTGGCGAGAAGCAGAACAAGCGTCGGCGCGAGTTGCAGCAGAAGCAGCGCGCCACCGAGACGCTGGAGGAGATAGTTGGTATGGACACGTCGCTCCACATGATAACGCCTAACTCCACCGAGCACAGCAATGGCAAGCTACTCTGTCATCTCTGCAGCGTACGAAACATCAAGAAGAAGTCCCGATATGGGTGCACAAAGTGTGAGGTTGGTTTTCACGTGGAGTGTTTCACGGCCTTTCACAACAAAGACGCGCTCAAAAACTCACCTCAGCTACGGTCTGCCCTGGAAGCGCTCTGTCGAGCCTCAACCGACGACCCCGTTACCTTCACACGCAAGAAAAGCAACAGGACGATCACACCTATTGAGAAACTCAAACTACCAGAGGCATAAACACAATATACATCGTTCATACCTTTGGAGAGTCCGGCCAATACTCCTTCAGCTTCTTCGCCACGCAGCGAGGTACGGGTCCGCGTAGGTTGCCGGCTTTCTGATAGAGATAAAGCCGGCTCAGAGTCTGCCGCAACACGCGGTTGCAGTGCTTGCGCCGCAGCAGTTTCCGCTGCACTCGTCCAGCCGCCAGCCACAGCTCTTCCGCGTAGTTCTCCCACTCGCACGGCGCGGTACCACACCAGCAGCAGAGGTCGTCACGTACAGGCTCCATGGGACCTATGTAATGGCACGGGCGGTAGTGAGCTGCACAAGATTGTAGAGGGAGGGATAGGAATTCGGTTGCAGCCAATTGGATGAAAATATGCCCGAATCCGAAATGTCAGTCATTTGATTCGCCCTAGTAGAGGTCCGGATGGACCCATTGGAAATTGCTGGTAGCTAAAGGGTTAACAAAGCACTCAAGACTAACTTTTAGAGCAAATACAGCTGCCCTCTAAATTTGCCTCTAATTTGTACTAATTTGCAACCTCGGCATTTCTGCACATCCAAAGGATACAGCTGTTTCAACTAAAGGAAAGTGGCAGTTGCATTCTGTCCGTTGCTGAACCCGACAGCGGCATTGGCTTGCCGGCTGTCCGGGGCATATGCTATTCGGGACTTTCTCTTCGCGAGCCAAAACCAGAAATTTGGCTCGTTAGTTTCTCCCGCATGGCATCGTTCCTAAGTCACACAATGTGGAATTACATGTACTCAGAAGTCAGTGAAGTGTACTCACAATTAAGTAGCACCCGATGTCGAGTCCATAATCCATGTACGCACTACGGTGTACAGAAATCTGCCTAAATACCGAACGGGTATACAATACATAACCTCATATAAATAATACTTCAAGGTCCAACGACTGGTCGAACGGAGATGGGCAAAGGTACTGATGTAAAAATCCAGGATACCTTTGTTTGCTAAGCTGTGCAGTTGAAAATTGGCGCGCTTTTGATTGCCTGTGCGGTCTTCTATACCTTTCCACTTTCACATTTTCAGTCAATGGACCATGGAATAATCTACTTCATCAAAAGGTATGTGCTTTTTGAAAAGATGATGCATGCACTAGATCAACTAGGAGAGGGAGCAGATAGTCCTTACAAATTAGAGCTACTAACCGCACTGATGTGGTGCGAACACGTTTGGTCAAAGGTCAGCGCTGAAACAATTCAGCACTTCTGGCTTCGCTTGGGCTTGATTAACAAAGCAAGCCTCAAAGTCCTTCTAAACTAAACTAATTCAGTACAGCCTTTTTTATGGTAACGCTGAGATCACTTTATAAACCTAGAGCCCTTATATATATCAGGCGTTCGGTACTCAGGCAGAGTTCTGTAGCAACACTAATCTAGCTGCTTAGTTTGAAGAGATCACTGTCGGTATAGAAAAGAAGACCTTCGCCTGCAAGTCAGCTTCCTACAAGTGAAGAGATATTTAACTCTTGTTAGTTCAAGATAGATGGTTAAAGATTGTCTAACCACAAAATATAAGTCAGGTATACAAACACACTAAACAAACAGTTTGCAAACACTAGTGTTACCAGCTATACAGTTAGTGTTTGTGCGAACACTACTACCAACGAAACTTGTTGGCGCTGGACGAATTTTGCAGTATAGTACATGTACGCAAGCAGCGCTCGGCGAGCACTACCGGTAGTTTGGTCAGTCAGTGGTTCCACTGCCTCAATGTGCCTCATTGGTAGTCACGACTTTGCTAGCACAGGAGGAGTAGAGTGTTATCATTGGGTAGGAAGGAAGATCCATCTCTGGAGGAGGCAGCCACAGCAGCACTTTAGACAAAGGGGCAATGCACTTTACATGTACTGTACCACCGCTTTATCTCAATTTGGGCGTGTGGTTACTGTGCCTTGGGATTCCTGAGAGACGTCGGCACACTCTTCGGCAAGTGGTGCGCCTACCAAAGACTGCTCAGCATTCTCTTTTTATTGATGTATTAGTATTTTATTTTCTCAAGTACATGTATCGGCCCGAAGGGCAGAACGAGATCGTCAAAAAGCGATAATTTATGGGTGGAGTTTTGACTAGTCTTCTGTGCTTTTAGTCATGCAATTATAACTTGTTCCTTTTGCCAGAGCCGTTGCTGGACGGATTTACTAAGAACCTCCGCGTACTCTGCGCCCAGACCGTAAACGTCAGGATGCGCTCCACAATGGAATTCGTCTGCACGGCCCTCAACTACAGACTAGCAAATACTGTAGTATATTATACGACGCAGTACACGTAAACTGGATTGTTGTGGCCATGGATTACTGGTTGTTTCCTGGTCAAGCGGCCGCTGACCCTGCATCCTGTAAGTTAGTATAAATATAGGTGCAAGCTAACCCCCGGACTTGCTGAACGAGCCCACGAGCTCGTCCAAGAAGTCCGAAGTATGGAGCCCACAGAATGAAGCAACGAGGAGGAATACGCAAGTGAGTCGTGGTTGAACATCGAGCCCTACGGACACCTTCGCAGTGATACTACCACTACAGTACTACGTTCTTTGTGTAGTACTACACAAAGAACTCAGTTATTCAATTGATCGCTTCGATGTCGGTCTTATCACCTCGCCATTACCTGGTGAGAAGTAATCTTGGCGCTACATGTATTTCGGTTTGGTTTCCGATGGCGGTTAAAGCGCTGGGTAAAACTAACGCAAGTGTAATGTGGCAGCGATACCCGGACCATGCGAACGCTGTAACCAAAGATCACTCCGATACGTATTGCACCCAGCCCATTGCAATTGCGAGTGAGCAACCGAGGCTGAATGGCGGCGGCGCGGCGCGCGACTGCGCAGTCGACACACTTGTTGGCGAGGGATTTGCAAGGGGCTCATTCTTGCACGGTTGAACTTTGGCCCCACCACTTCAACCACGAGCTGCTCGTGCCGGTCAGCGGCTCTTTCTGTTTGAGAGCGCATCGCCCTCCAAGTTGGGGGCGATGCGCCCCAACTGAAGCTGTTAAGAGGTGGCTCCGCGTACTGTACCCGCGGACCGCCATCTGCCTCAGCTTTTCATGCGGAGCGTTGCACTCCCGTCTCGGACCTCTTGGTATCTCTTGATGGCGCCTCACTCCGGCAGCTGAAGAAGCTGGAGTCCAGCTTCTTCGGTGCTTCATTACCGAGCATTATCCAGCCAGCACTCTGCCAACTCTTCGACGCAATGATGGCGACCCACTTCAAGGGAGGTCGGCGGCTGACCTGACGCTGGTCCAGATCTCTCGTCCACTTCTGCTTGATTAAAAGCTAAAAACAGATGGAGGTATGTACAGACCTTCAACGTCTGCAGATTAAAACTGTTCTCCGGTTCGCTTTTCGTCACGCCGCTCGCAGTTTGTACATGTACCCTTAGGATTTCCGCAGATCATGCTTGTATCGGCGTGCTTTGCGATAAAAATGTTCAGAAGTTTTGAGGACGGCCACCGGTTGTGAGAGGGTTCACATACGGATGTTCTCAGTTTTTCTAGTAAAACCCTGCTACATACTGTACCGCGTGAGTCAAATTGCCCGCAGTGGATCGCGGACCTCGCACCATTTCCGCTTGGCAACGAGCCCTGCGTCACACGCCTTCCGTTTGAAAGGCAGGCACCGTTGTGGTCTCGCTTCAACGTGTCAGGGCACGCACACTCGGCGGTCCCCTGCTTTCCCCGAGGGAGCGTGTTGAAGTTTTAGTCGCAGTTTTAGTAAGTTTTAGTTTGTGCGCACAAGCAGGGCAGATCCCGGCGGTAAGCCGTGCGAGAGCCTTGAAGCCGCATGCACATGTACATGTATGGTTTTGCTCTGATAACCTCCGGCACCGGACAACCGGGGCGTGGATGCAGTTGTGCCGGCGCGGGACCACTCAACAGACCTACACATCGGGAGGTCCTGCCCATCGTTCCTACGGCTGAGCTGAGCTCACCGTTGAACCAGACCCCGCTAACTCAATGCTTCAACGAGGATGGACTTCCCACGCCTACCGCCCCGCCTAGGTGCTTAAAGCGCTGGCAGCCATGTTAAACCCGCCCGACATGCATTACTTGTACAGAAATCTGCCTAAATACCGAACGGGTATACAATACATAACCTCATATAAATAATACTTCAAGGTCCAACGACTGGTCGAACGGAGATGGGCAAAGGTACTGATGTAAAAATCCAGGATACCTTTGTTTGCTAAGCTGTGCAGTTGAAAATTGGCGCGCTTTTGATTGCCTGTGCGGTCTTCTATACCTTTCCACTTTCACATTTTCAGTCAATGGACCATGGAATAATCTACTTCATCAAAAGGTATGTGCTTTTTGAAAAGATGATGCATGCACTAGATCAACTAGGAGAGGGAGCAGATAGTCCTTACAAATTAGAGCTACTAACCGCACTGATGTGGTGCGAACACGTTTGGTCAAAGGTCAGCGCTGAAACAATTCAGCACTTCTGGCTTCGCTTGGGCTTGATTAACAAAGCAAGCCTCAAAGTCCTTCTAAACTAAACTAATTCAGTACAGCCTTTTTTATGGTAACGCTGAGATCACTTTATAAACCTAGAGCCCTTATATATATCAGGCGTTCGGTACTCAGGCAGAGTTCTGTAGCAACACTAATCTAGCTGCTTAGTTTGAAGAGATCACTGTCGGTATAGAAAAGAAGACCTTCGCCTGCAAGTCAGCTTCCTACAAGTGAAGAGATATTTAACTCTTGTTAGTTCAAGATAGATGGTTAAAGATTGTCTAACCACAAAATATAAGTCAGGTATACAAACACACTAAACAAACAGTTTGCAAACACTAGTGTTACCAGCTATACAGTTAGTGTTTGTGCGAACACTACTACCAACGAAACTTGTTGGCGCTGGACGAATTTTGCAGTATAGTACATGTACGCAAGCAGCGCTCGGCGAGCACTACCGGTAGTTTGGTCAGTCAGTGGTTCCACTGCCTCAATGTGCCTCATTGGTAGTCACGACTTTGCTAGCACAGGAGGAGTAGAGTGTTATCATTGGGTAGGAAGGAAGATCCATCTCTGGAGGAGGCAGCCACAGCAGCACTTTAGACAAAGGGGCAATGCACTTTACATGTACTGTACCACCGCTTTATCTCAATTTGGGCGTGTGGTTACTGTGCCTTGGGATTCCTGAGAGACGTCGGCACACTCTTCGGCAAGTGGTGCGCCTACCAAAGACTGCTCAGCATTCTCTTTTTATTGATGTATTAGTATTTTATTTTCTCAAGTACATGTATCGGCCCGAAGGGCAGAACGAGATCGTCAAAAAGCGATAATTTATGGGTGGAGTTTTGACTAGTCTTCTGTGCTTTTAGTCATGCAATTATAACTTGTTCCTTTTGCCAGAGCCGTTGCTGGACGGATTTACTAAGAACCTCCGCGTACTCTGCGCCCAGACCGTAAACGTCAGGATGCGCTCCACAATGGAATTCGTCTGCACGGCCCTCAACTACAGACTAGCAAATACTGTAGTATATTATACGACGCAGTACACGTAAACTGGATTGTTGTGGCCATGGATTACTGGTTGTTTCCTGGTCAAGCGGCCGCTGACCCTGCATCCTGTAAGTTAGTATAAATATAGGTGCAAGCTAACCCCCGGACTTGCTGAACGAGCCCACGAGCTCGTCCAAGAAGTCCGAAGTATGGAGCCCACAGAATGAAGCAACGAGGAGGAATACGCAAGTGAGTCGTGGTTGAACATCGAGCCCTACGGACACCTTCGCAGTGATACTACCACTACAGTACTACGTTCTTTGTGTAGTACTACACAAAGAACTCAGTTATTCAATTGATCGCTTCGATGTCGGTCTTATCACCTCGCCATTACCTGGTGAGAAGTAATCTTGGCGCTACATGTATTTCGGTTTGGTTTCCGATGGCGGTTAAAGCGCTGGGTAAAACTAACGCAAGTGTAATGTGGCAGCGATACCCGGACCATGCGAACGCTGTAACCAAAGATCACTCCGATACGTATTGCACCCAGCCCATTGCAATTGCGAGTGAGCAACCGAGGCTGAATGGCGGCGGCGCGGCGCGCGACTGCGCAGTCGACACACTTGTTGGCGAGGGATTTGCAAGGGGCTCATTCTTGCACGGTTGAACTTTGGCCCCACCACTTCAACCACGAGCTGCTCGTGCCGGTCAGCGGCTCTTTCTGTTTGAGAGCGCATCGCCCTCCAAGTTGGGGGCGATGCGCCCCAACTGAAGCTGTTAAGAGGTGGCTCCGCGTACTGTACCCGCGGACCGCCATCTGCCTCAGCTTTTCATGCGGAGCGTTGCACTCCCGTCTCGGACCTCTTGGTATCTCTTGATGGCGCCTCACTCCGGCAGCTGAAGAAGCTGGAGTCCAGCTTCTTCGGTGCTTCATTACCGAGCATTATCCAGCCAGCACTCTGCCAACTCTTCGACGCAATGATGGCGACCCACTTCAAGGGAGGTCGGCGGCTGACCTGACGCTGGTCCAGATCTCTCGTCCACTTCTGCTTGATTAAAAGCTAAAAACAGATGGAGGTATGTACAGACCTTCAACGTCTGCAGATTAAAACTGTTCTCCGGTTCGCTTTTCGTCACGCCGCTCGCAGTTTGTACATGTACCCTTAGGATTTCCGCAGATCATGCTTGTATCGGCGTGCTTTGCGATAAAAATGTTCAGAAGTTTTGAGGACGGCCACCGGTTGTGAGAGGGTTCACATACGGATGTTCTCAGTTTTTCTAGTAAAACCCTGCTACATACTGTACCGCGTGAGTCAAATTGCCCGCAGTGGATCGCGGACCTCGCACCATTTCCGCTTGGCAACGAGCCCTGCGTCACACGCCTTCCGTTTGAAAGGCAGGCACCGTTGTGGTCTCGCTTCAACGTGTCAGGGCACGCACACTCGGCGGTCCCCTGCTTTCCCCGAGGGAGCGTGTTGAAGTTTTAGTCGCAGTTTTAGTAAGTTTTAGTTTGTGCGCACAAGCAGGGCAGATCCCGGCGGTAAGCCGTGCGAGAGCCTTGAAGCCGCATGCACATGTACATGTATGGTTTTGCTCTGATAACCTCCGGTACCGGACAACCGGGGCGTGGATGCAGTTGTGCCGGCGCGGGACCACTCAACAGACCTACACATCGGGAGGTCCTGCCCATCGTTCCTACGGCTGAGCTGAGCTCACCGTTGAACCAGACCCCGCTAACTCAATGCTTCAACGAGGATGGACTTCCCACGCCTACCGCCCCGCCTAGGTGCTTAAAGCGCTGGCAGCCATGTTAAACCCGCCCGACATGCATTACTTGTACAGAAATCTGCCTAAATACCGAACGGGTATACAATACATAACCTCATATAAATAATACTTCAAGGTCCAACGACTGGTCGAACGGAGATGGGCAAAGGTACTGATGTAAAAATCCAGGATACCTTTGTTTGCTAAGCTGTGCAGTTGAAAATTGGCGCGCTTTTGATTGCCTGTGCGGTCTTCTATACCTTTCCACTTTCACATTTTCAGTCAATGGACCATGGAATAATCTACTTCATCAAAAGGTATGTGCTTTTTGAAAAGATGATGCATGCACTAGATCAACTAGGAGAGGGAGCAGATAGTCCTTACAAATTAGAGCTACTAACCGCACTGATGTGGTGCGAACACGTTTGGTCAAAGGTCAGCGCTGAAACAATTCAGCACTTCTGGCTTCGCTTGGGCTTGATTAACAAAGCAAGCCTCAAAGTCCTTCTAAACTAAACTAATTCAGTACAGCCTTTTTTATGGTAACGCTGAGATCACTTTATAAACCTAGAGCCCTTATATATATCAGGCGTTCGGTACTCAGGCAGAGTTCTGTAGCAACACTAATCTAGCTGCTTAGTTTGAAGAGATCACTGTCGGTATAGAAAAGAAGACCTTCGCCTGCAAGTCAGCTTCCTACAAGTGAAGAGATATTTAACTCTTGTTAGTTCAAGATAGATGGTTAAAGATTGTCTAACCACAAAATATAAGTCAGGTATACAAACACACTAAACAAACAGTTTGCAAACACTAGTGTTACCAGCTATACAGTTAGTGTTTGTGCGAACACTACTACCAACGAAACTTGTTGGCGCTGGACGAATTTTGCAGTATAGTACATGTACGCAAGCAGCGCTCGGCGAGCACTACCGGTAGTTTGGTCAGTCAGTGGTTCCACTGCCTCAATGTGCCTCATTGGTAGTCACGACTTTGCTAGCACAGGAGGAGTAGAGTGTTATCATTGGGTAGGAAGGAAGATCCATCTCTGGAGGAGGCAGCCACAGCAGCACTTTAGACAAAGGGGCAATGCACTTTACATGTACTGTACCACCGCTTTATCTCAATTTGGGCGTGTGGTTACTGTGCCTTGGGATTCCTGAGAGACGTCGGCACACTCTTCGGCAAGTGGTGCGCCTACCAAAGACTGCTCAGCATTCTCTTTTTATTGATGTATTAGTATTTTATTTTCTCAAGTACATGTATCGGCCCGAAGGGCAGAACGAGATCGTCAAAAAGCGATAATTTATGGGTGGAGTTTTGACTAGTCTTCTGTGCTTTTAGTCATGCAATTATAACTTGTTCCTTTTGCCAGAGCCGTTGCTGGACGGATTTACTAAGAACCTCCGCGTACTCTGCGCCCAGACCGTAAACGTCAGGATGCGCTCCACAATGGAATTCGTCTGCACGGCCCTCAACTACAGACTAGCAAATACTGTAGTATATTATACGACGCAGTACACGTAAACTGGATTGTTGTGGCCATGGATTACTGGTTGTTTCCTGGTCAAGCGGCCGCTGACCCTGCATCCTGTAAGTTAGTATAAATATAGGTGCAAGCTAACCCCCGGACTTGCTGAACGAGCCCACGAGCTCGTCCAAGAAGTCCGAAGTATGGAGCCCACAGAATGAAGCAACGAGGAGGAATACGCAAGTGAGTCGTGGTTGAACATCGAGCCCTACGGACACCTTCGCAGTGATACTACCACTACAGTACTACGTTCTTTGTGTAGTACTACACAAAGAACTCAGTTATTCAATTGATCGCTTCGATGTCGGTCTTATCACCTCGCCATTACCTGGTGAGAAGTAATCTTGGCGCTACATGTATTTCGGTTTGGTTTCCGATGGCGGTTAAAGCGCTGGGTAAAACTAACGCAAGTGTAATGTGGCAGCGATACCCGGACCATGCGAACGCTGTAACCAAAGATCACTCCGATACGTATTGCACCCAGCCCATTGCAATTGCGAGTGAGCAACCGAGGCTGAATGGCGGCGGCGCGGCGCGCGACTGCGCAGTCGACACACTTGTTGGCGAGGGATTTGCAAGGGGCTCATTCTTGCACGGTTGAACTTTGGCCCCACCACTTCAACCACGAGCTGCTCGTGCCGGTCAGCGGCTCTTTCTGTTTGAGAGCGCATCGCCCTCCAAGTTGGGGGCGATGCGCCCCAACTGAAGCTGTTAAGAGGTGGCTCCGCGTACTGTACCCGCGGACCGCCATCTGCCTCAGCTTTTCATGCGGAGCGTTGCACTCCCGTCTCGGACCTCTTGGTATCTCTTGATGGCGCCTCACTCCGGCAGCTGAAGAAGCTGGAGTCCAGCTTCTTCGGTGCTTCATTACCGAGCATTATCCAGCCAGCACTCTGCCAACTCTTCGACGCAATGATGGCGACCCACTTCAAGGGAGGTCGGCGGCTGACCTGACGCTGGTCCAGATCTCTCGTCCACTTCTGCTTGATTAAAAGCTAAAAACAGATGGAGGTATGTACAGACCTTCAACGTCTGCAGATTAAAACTGTTCTCCGGTTCGCTTTTCGTCACGCCGCTCGCAGTTTGTACATGTACCCTTAGGATTTCCGCAGATCATGCTTGTATCGGCGTGCTTTGCGATAAAAATGTTCAGAAGTTTTGAGGACGGCCACCGGTTGTGAGAGGGTTCACATACGGATGTTCTCAGTTTTTCTAGTAAAACCCTGCTACATACTGTACCGCGTGAGTCAAATTGCCCGCAGTGGATCGCGGACCTCGCACCATTTCCGCTTGGCAACGAGCCCTGCGTCACACGCCTTCCGTTTGAAAGGCAGGCACCGTTGTGGTCTCGCTTCAACGTGTCAGGGCACGCACACTCGGCGGTCCCCTGCTTTCCCCGAGGGAGCGTGTTGAAGTTTTAGTCGCAGTTTTAGTAAGTTTTAGTTTGTGCGCACAAGCAGGGCAGATCCCGGCGGTAAGCCGTGCGAGAGCCTTGAAGCCGCATGCACATGTACATGTATGGTTTTGCTCTGATAACCTCCGGCACCGGACAACCGGGGCGTGGATGCAGTTGTGCCGGCGCGGGACCACTCAACAGACCTACACATCGGGAGGTCCTGCCCATCGTTCCTACGGCTGAGCTGAGCTCACCGTTGAACCAGACCCCGCTAACTCAATGCTTCAACGAGGATGGACTTCCCACGCCTACCGCCCCGCCTAGGTGCTTAAAGCGCTGGCAGCCATGTTAAACCCGCCCGACATGCATTACTTGTACAGAAATCTGCCTAAATACCGAACGGGTATACAATACATAACCTCATATAAATAATACTTCAAGGTCCAACGACTGGTCGAACGGAGATGGGCAAAGGTACTGATGTAAAAATCCAGGATACCTTTGTTTGCTAAGCTGTGCAGTTGAAAATTGGCGCGCTTTTGATTGCCTGTGCGGTCTTCTATACCTTTCCACTTTCACATTTTCAGTCAATGGACCATGGAATAATCTACTTCATCAAAAGGTATGTGCTTTTTGAAAAGATGATGCATGCACTAGATCAACTAGGAGAGGGAGCAGATAGTCCTTACAAATTAGAGCTACTAACCGCACTGATGTGGTGCGAACACGTTTGGTCAAAGGTCAGCGCTGAAACAATTCAGCACTTCTGGCTTCGCTTGGGCTTGATTAACAAAGCAAGCCTCAAAGTCCTTCTAAACTAAACTAATTCAGTACAGCCTTTTTTATGGTAACGCTGAGATCACTTTATAAACCTAGAGCCCTTATATATATCAGGCGTTCGGTACTCAGGCAGAGTTCTGTAGCAACACTAATCTAGCTGCTTAGTTTGAAGAGATCACTGTCGGTATAGAAAAGAAGACCTTCGCCTGCAAGTCAGCTTCCTACAAGTGAAGAGATATTTAACTCTTGTTAGTTCAAGATAGATGGTTAAAGATTGTCTAACCACAAAATATAAGTCAGGTATACAAACACACTAAACAAACAGTTTGCAAACACTAGTGTTACCAGCTATACAGTTAGTGTTTGTGCGAACACTACTACCAACGAAACTTGTTGGCGCTGGACGAATTTTGCAGTATAGTACATGTACGCAAGCAGCGCTCGGCGAGCACTACCGGTAGTTTGGTCAGTCAGTGGTTCCACTGCCTCAATGTGCCTCATTGGTAGTCACGACTTTGCTAGCACAGGAGGAGTAGAGTGTTATCATTGGGTAGGAAGGAAGATCCATCTCTGGAGGAGGCAGCCACAGCAGCACTTTAGACAAAGGGGCAATGCACTTTACATGTACTGTACCACCGCTTTATCTCAATTTGGGCGTGTGGTTACTGTGCCTTGGGATTCCTGAGAGACGTCGGCACACTCTTCGGCAAGTGGTGCGCCTACCAAAGACTGCTCAGCATTCTCTTTTTATTGATGTATTAGTATTTTATTTTCTCAAGTACATGTATCGGCCCGAAGGGCAGAACGAGATCGTCAAAAAGCGATAATTTATGGGTGGAGTTTTGACTAGTCTTCTGTGCTTTTAGTCATGCAATTATAACTTGTTCCTTTTGCCAGAGCCGTTGCTGGACGGATTTACTAAGAACCTCCGCGTACTCTGCGCCCAGACCGTAAACGTCAGGATGCGCTCCACAATGGAATTCGTCTGCACGGCCCTCAACTACAGACTAGCAAATACTGTAGTATATTATACGACGCAGTACACGTAAACTGGATTGTTGTGGCCATGGATTACTGGTTGTTTCCTGGTCAAGCGGCCGCTGACCCTGCATCCTGTAAGTTAGTATAAATATAGGTGCAAGCTAACCCCCGGACTTGCTGAACGAGCCCACGAGCTCGTCCAAGAAGTCCGAAGTATGGAGCCCACAGAATGAAGCAACGAGGAGGAATACGCAAGTGAGTCGTGGTTGAACATCGAGCCCTACGGACACCTTCGCAGTGATACTACCACTACAGTACTACGTTCTTTGTGTAGTACTACACAAAGAACTCAGTTATTCAATTGATCGCTTCGATGTCGGTCTTATCACCTCGCCATTACCTGGTGAGAAGTAATCTTGGCGCTACATGTATTTCGGTTTGGTTTCCGATGGCGGTTAAAGCGCTGGGTAAAACTAACGCAAGTGTAATGTGGCAGCGATACCCGGACCATGCGAACGCTGTAACCAAAGATCACTCCGATACGTATTGCACCCAGCCCATTGCAATTGCGAGTGAGCAACCGAGGCTGAATGGCGGCGGCGCGGCGCGCGACTGCGCAGTCGACACACTTGTTGGCGAGGGATTTGCAAGGGGCTCATTCTTGCACGGTTGAACTTTGGCCCCACCACTTCAACCACGAGCTGCTCGTGCCGGTCAGCGGCTCTTTCTGTTTGAGAGCGCATCGCCCTCCAAGTTGGGGGCGATGCGCCCCAACTGAAGCTGTTAAGAGGTGGCTCCGCGTACTGTACCCGCGGACCGCCATCTGCCTCAGCTTTTCATGCGGAGCGTTGCACTCCCGTCTCGGACCTCTTGGTATCTCTTGATGGCGCCTCACTCCGGCAGCTGAAGAAGCTGGAGTCCAGCTTCTTCGGTGCTTCATTACCGAGCATTATCCAGCCAGCACTCTGCCAACTCTTCGACGCAATGATGGCGACCCACTTCAAGGGAGGTCGGCGGCTGACCTGACGCTGGTCCAGATCTCTCGTCCACTTCTGCTTGATTAAAAGCTAAAAACAGATGGAGGTATGTACAGACCTTCAACGTCTGCAGATTAAAACTGTTCTCCGGTTCGCTTTTCGTCACGCCGCTCGCAGTTTGTACATGTACCCTTAGGATTTCCGCAGATCATGCTTGTATCGGCGTGCTTTGCGATAAAAATGTTCAGAAGTTTTGAGGACGGCCACCGGTTGTGAGAGGGTTCACATACGGATGTTCTCAGTTTTTCTAGTAAAACCCTGCTACATACTGTACCGCGTGAGTCAAATTGCCCGCAGTGGATCGCGGACCTCGCACCATTTCCGCTTGGCAACGAGCCCTGCGTCACACGCCTTCCGTTTGAAAGGCAGGCACCGTTGTGGTCTCGCTTCAACGTGTCAGGGCACGCACACTCGGCGGTCCCCTGCTTTCCCCGAGGGAGCGTGTTGAAGTTTTAGTCGCAGTTTTAGTAAGTTTTAGTTTGTGCGCACAAGCAGGGCAGATCCCGGCGGTAAGCCGTGCGAGAGCCTTGAAGCCGCATGCACATGTACATGTATGGTTTTGCTCTGATAACCTCCGGTACCGGACAACCGGGGCGTGGATGCAGTTGTGCCGGCGCGGGACCACTCAACAGACCTACACATCGGGAGGTCCTGCCCATCGTTCCTACGGCTGAGCTGAGCTCACCGTTGAACCAGACCCCGCTAACTCAATGCTTCAACGAGGATGGACTTCCCACGCCTACCGCCCCGCCTAGGTGCTTAAAGCGCTGGCAGCCATGTTAAACCCGCCCGACATGCATTACTTGTACAGAAATCTGCCTAAATACCGAACGGGTATACAATACATAACCTCATATAAATAATACTTCAAGGTCCAACGACTGGTCGAACGGAGATGGGCAAAGGTACTGATGTAAAAATCCAGGATACCTTTGTTTGCTAAGCTGTGCAGTTGAAAATTGGCGCGCTTTTGATTGCCTGTGCGGTCTTCTATACCTTTCCACTTTCACATTTTCAGTCAATGGACCATGGAATAATCTACTTCATCAAAAGGTATGTGCTTTTTGAAAAGATGATGCATGCACTAGATCAACTAGGAGAGGGAGCAGATAGTCCTTACAAATTAGAGCTACTAACCGCACTGATGTGGTGCGAACACGTTTGGTCAAAGGTCAGCGCTGAAACAATTCAGCACTTCTGGCTTCGCTTGGGCTTGATTAACAAAGCAAGCCTCAAAGTCCTTCTAAACTAAACTAATTCAGTACAGCCTTTTTTATGGTAACGCTGAGATCACTTTATAAACCTAGAGCCCTTATATATATCAGGCGTTCGGTACTCAGGCAGAGTTCTGTAGCAACACTAATCTAGCTGCTTAGTTTGAAGAGATCACTGTCGGTATAGAAAAGAAGACCTTCGCCTGCAAGTCAGCTTCCTACAAGTGAAGAGATATTTAACTCTTGTTAGTTCAAGATAGATGGTTAAAGATTGTCTAACCACAAAATATAAGTCAGGTATACAAACACACTAAACAAACAGTTTGCAAACACTAGTGTTACCAGCTATACAGTTAGTGTTTGTGCGAACACTACTACCAACGAAACTTGTTGGCGCTGGACGAATTTTGCAGTATAGTACATGTACGCAAGCAGCGCTCGGCGAGCACTACCGGTAGTTTGGTCAGTCAGTGGTTCCACTGCCTCAATGTGCCTCATTGGTAGTCACGACTTTGCTAGCACAGGAGGAGTAGAGTGTTATCATTGGGTAGGAAGGAAGATCCATCTCTGGAGGAGGCAGCCACAGCAGCACTTTAGACAAAGGGGCAATGCACTTTACATGTACTGTACCACCGCTTTATCTCAATTTGGGCGTGTGGTTACTGTGCCTTGGGATTCCTGAGAGACGTCGGCACACTCTTCGGCAAGTGGTGCGCCTACCAAAGACTGCTCAGCATTCTCTTTTTATTGATGTATTAGTATTTTATTTTCTCAAGTACATGTATCGGCCCGAAGGGCAGAACGAGATCGTCAAAAAGCGATAATTTATGGGTGGAGTTTTGACTAGTCTTCTGTGCTTTTAGTCATGCAATTATAACTTGTTCCTTTTGCCAGAGCCGTTGCTGGACGGATTTACTAAGAACCTCCGCGTACTCTGCGCCCAGACCGTAAACGTCAGGATGCGCTCCACAATGGAATTCGTCTGCACGGCCCTCAACTACAGACTAGCAAATACTGTAGTATATTATACGACGCAGTACACGTAAACTGGATTGTTGTGGCCATGGATTACTGGTTGTTTCCTGGTCAAGCGGCCGCTGACCCTGCATCCTGTAAGTTAGTATAAATATAGGTGCAAGCTAACCCCCGGACTTGCTGAACGAGCCCACGAGCTCGTCCAAGAAGTCCGAAGTATGGAGCCCACAGAATGAAGCAACGAGGAGGAATACGCAAGTGAGTCGTGGTTGAACATCGAGCCCTACGGACACCTTCGCAGTGATACTACCACTACAGTACTACGTTCTTTGTGTAGTACTACACAAAGAACTCAGTTATTCAATTGATCGCTTCGATGTCGGTCTTATCACCTCGCCATTACCTGGTGAGAAGTAATCTTGGCGCTACATGTATTTCGGTTTGGTTTCCGATGGCGGTTAAAGCGCTGGGTAAAACTAACGCAAGTGTAATGTGGCAGCGATACCCGGACCATGCGAACGCTGTAACCAAAGATCACTCCGATACGTATTGCACCCAGCCCATTGCAATTGCGAGTGAGCAACCGAGGCTGAATGGCGGCGGCGCGGCGCGCGACTGCGCAGTCGACACACTTGTTGGCGAGGGATTTGCAAGGGGCTCATTCTTGCACGGTTGAACTTTGGCCCCACCACTTCAACCACGAGCTGCTCGTGCCGGTCAGCGGCTCTTTCTGTTTGAGAGCGCATCGCCCTCCAAGTTGGGGGCGATGCGCCCCAACTGAAGCTGTTAAGAGGTGGCTCCGCGTACTGTACCCGCGGACCGCCATCTGCCTCAGCTTTTCATGCGGAGCGTTGCACTCCCGTCTCGGACCTCTTGGTATCTCTTGATGGCGCCTCACTCCGGCAGCTGAAGAAGCTGGAGTCCAGCTTCTTCGGTGCTTCATTACCGAGCATTATCCAGCCAGCACTCTGCCAACTCTTCGACGCAATGATGGCGACCCACTTCAAGGGAGGTCGGCGGCTGACCTGACGCTGGTCCAGATCTCTCGTCCACTTCTGCTTGATTAAAAGCTAAAAACAGATGGAGGTATGTACAGACCTTCAACGTCTGCAGATTAAAACTGTTCTCCGGTTCGCTTTTCGTCACGCCGCTCGCAGTTTGTACATGTACCCTTAGGATTTCCGCAGATCATGCTTGTATCGGCGTGCTTTGCGATAAAAATGTTCAGAAGTTTTGAGGACGGCCACCGGTTGTGAGAGGGTTCACATACGGATGTTCTCAGTTTTTCTAGTAAAACCCTGCTACATACTGTACCGCGTGAGTCAAATTGCCCGCAGTGGATCGCGGACCTCGCACCATTTCCGCTTGGCAACGAGCCCTGCGTCACACGCCTTCCGTTTGAAAGGCAGGCACCGTTGTGGTCTCGCTTCAACGTGTCAGGGCACGCACACTCGGCGGTCCCCTGCTTTCCCCGAGGGAGCGTGTTGAAGTTTTAGTCGCAGTTTTAGTAAGTTTTAGTTTGTGCGCACAAGCAGGGCAGATCCCGGCGGTAAGCCGTGCGAGAGCCTTGAAGCCGCATGCACATGTACATGTATGGTTTTGCTCTGATAACCTCCGGCACCGGACAACCGGGGCGTGGATGCAGTTGTGCCGGCGCGGGACCACTCAACAGACCTACACATCGGGAGGTCCTGCCCATCGTTCCTACGGCTGAGCTGAGCTCACCGTTGAACCAGACCCCGCTAACTCAATGCTTCAACGAGGATGGACTTCCCACGCCTACCGCCCCGCCTAGGTGCTTAAAGCGCTGGCAGCCATGTTAAACCCGCCCGACATGCATTACTTGTACAGAAATCTGCCTAAATACCGAACGGGTATACAATACATAACCTCATATAAATAATACTTCAAGGTCCAACGACTGGTCGAACGGAGATGGGCAAAGGTACTGATGTAAAAATCCAGGATACCTTTGTTTGCTAAGCTGTGCAGTTGAAAATTGGCGCGCTTTTGATTGCCTGTGCGGTCTTCTATACCTTTCCACTTTCACATTTTCAGTCAATGGACCATGGAATAATCTACTTCATCAAAAGGTATGTGCTTTTTGAAAAGATGATGCATGCACTAGATCAACTAGGAGAGGGAGCAGATAGTCCTTACAAATTAGAGCTACTAACCGCACTGATGTGGTGCGAACACGTTTGGTCAAAGGTCAGCGCTGAAACAATTCAGCACTTCTGGCTTCGCTTGGGCTTGATTAACAAAGCAAGCCTCAAAGTCCTTCTAAACTAAACTAATTCAGTACAGCCTTTTTTATGGTAACGCTGAGATCACTTTATAAACCTAGAGCCCTTATATATATCAGGCGTTCGGTACTCAGGCAGAGTTCTGTACCTGTGACTACCAACTGCAACTACACTGTAGACCTACTAGCCGGCCTCGATCTACAGTACTTCTCCGAGCGGCGGCAGCGATCTCTCATTCTCGAATTCGTGCCTTCGAGCTCGGAACGCCACCACAGCTCACAGCCCAAAGTCTCCTCTGAACCGGACAGCAGCCATGGCCCCCGTCCCTCAATCGCCGGGCAGTGGTTACGTACCAGCTCTGACTCCGGGCGTGCCCGACGCGCCTTCCCCGTCGCACGAGAAGATGAGCGTCGGCGAGTACCTCAAGTCGCGCGTGACAACGCTCAAGCCGACCATGGCGCAGGTCGAGAACCCGTTCAAGGTGCTCGGTTTGCTCAATCGGCTGCAGTGGATGCAGTTCCTGGTGGCCTTCATCGCGTGGTCCTGGGACGCCTTCGACTTCTTCACCGTCTCCATGACCATCGAGGAGCTCGCGGAAGAGTTCGGCAAGACCAAGACGGACATCACGTGGGGCATCACGCTCGTGCTCATGCTGCGGTCGGTCGGCTCTATCACGTTCGGTATTGCCTCGGACCGCTGGGGAAGGTAAGAATGTCGCGCACTTGAAAATGCTTGTTATCGCGTGATACTGACGCGTTTTGCTCTCCAGGAAGTGGCCGTTCGTTGTAAACAACATTCTCTTTATTGTGCTGGAGCTGCTGACGGGCTTCTGCAACACCTACACGCAGTTCTTGTGGGTGCGCGCGTTCTTCGGCATCGCAATGGGCGGCCTGTACGGCAACGTTGCTGCCACAGCGCTCGAGGACTGCCCCCCGCGGGCGCGCGGCATCATCTCCGGCATGATGCAGCAGGGCTACGCTTTCGGCTACCTGCTGGCCGTCGTGTTCGCGCGTGCGCTGGTCAACACGACGAGCCACGGCTGGCGCCCGCTCTTCTGGTTTGGAGCCTGCCCGCCCGTGCTGATCATCATCGCGCGTCTGTACCTGCCCGAAACCAAGGTGTACCAGGAGCGCCAGGCCGTGCGCGAGGCCTCGTCCAACGTCACCAAGGCCTTCATCGCCGAGGGCAAGGTCGCGTTCAAGCGTCACTGGATGCTGCTGACTTACCTCGTGCTGCTTATGGCTGGCTTCAACTTCATGGTATGTGGCACTGAGATTATCAGTGCTGGACCTAGTCACGACACGTGATACTAATTATATTTCTGATGCTCTCCCCTAGTCTCACGGCTCGCAGGACCTGTACCCGACGATGCTCAAGAACCAGTTCGAGTTCTCGGCTGACGAGGTCACCGTGACGCAGGTCGTGGCCAACCTAGGCGCCATCACGGGCGGCACCCTGGTCGGCTACTACTCGCAGGTCTTCGGCCGCCGTCTCAGCATCATCGTCATGGCCTGCATCGGCGCCGCGCTGCTGTACCCGTACAGCTACACGGACAACACCAAGATCATGATCGCCGCCTTCTTCGAGCAGTTCTGCGTGCAGGGAGCGTGGGGCGTCGTCCCGATCCACCTCATGGAGCTGTCGCCTCCGTCGTACAGCACGCTCATCGTCGGAACCTCGTATCAGTTGGGTAACCTCATCTCGTCGGCCTCGTCGACGATCGAGGCTCGTCTTGGTGAGAACTACCCGCTGCCGCCGACTGCCGAGGGCACGAGCCGCTACGAGTACGGAAAGGTCATCTGCATTTTCATGGCCGTCGTGTACGCGTACCTGGTGCTGCTCACGTTCCTCGGCCCCGAGGCGCGCGGCAAGGAGTTCGACGTCGCCCACGACAGCGACCTGGAGGAGGCCGCGCACGTGAACAAGGAGGACCTCGACAAGATCCTGCACAATGACGCCGAGCACGACAAGACCGTCAAGGGTGGCTGAGACGGGCCTGCGCATGGATCGGAGCTCAGCGCCGCCACGTTACGTTAAACGGACGGTATCCTGCAAGTACAGTAGCTTCGAGTTAACGTTGTCAATGCTACATTTTAATGCGTGAAGCAAAAACGTCCCTCCTTGCTAAAACGGAGCTTACTTCCACCTTGTTGCTGTTGATGTTGGGCAGGCGTTGCAGGCCTCTGCCCGACCATGGTTGGCCGTGCTTTGTCTGCTTCGTGCAGTCCTTGGACCGAGCCCACTTTATTACCGAGCCAGCTGGCCCCATCCACATATGCCTACCGCCTTTTACCTGTCATAAGGGGTCGCTTTGTCTTAAGGGCCAAAGTACTTTTGACCAATCAGATGGTGTGATCGATTGTGATGTTGTGCTTTTTGTCATAAGGGCTCATAGTACCGTATATAGAGTATAAAGTACGATGTAATTCTGATTGGCTCAGCGGCATTTTTCAAAATGCCTCGGACCGATGATCATGGCGTGGGCCCGCTATCCCACCGGCCCTGGGCGCGCGTTTGCAGCGAGTGCAAAGGCCCCGACACAGCTTCCTAGCGCATGGGCGTGAAGTACACCCCTTACACTATCGTTTAACCGCAATATATTATGCTACTAGTCCGCGAGTCGTACACTAGCCGTGCCCTAACAGTCACAGCTCACCCCTGCCAGCCAAGTGCGTACAGAATATATGCTTCTAAGTACGATGCATTTTGCTTGTGGTCATCTAATCTGATAACCCTACCCCAGATGCATTTGGGTGAGCCCTTATGACAGGTAAAAGGCGGTATCCACACCGTGCCAAGGCGAAGTGAGGGCTCGCTCACTCATTCAACCCGCCCGGGCCTTCCTGTTGCATGCTAATTTTGTTCTGAGGACCAGGTTTGAGGCGATATTCCGGTGAGATCGCTATGCTTACAGAAAGATGGAGGGGAGTGAAGGCATTGAGTGCATCGGCGACCGCAGCTTGGCGAGCGGTGCGCTTCTCGCTCGAGCGTGTTGCGATGACAACGGGGCGTGGGCCGGGGGTATGCAACGCTTGCACTTGGTAGATCGCCGAAACTTCAAGGCGTGCCGGTGTGGTGGCCGGGCGAGGAGAGCGTGGCGCTGTATGTCTGCCGCGCTTCAACCTGCCCAGTCGGCAGCCCAAAGCAGCAACATGCTTCCAACTGCGTCAAAGCTCTGCTGAAAGCTCTAAATTGAAGGCGCGCGCGCGGGCGAGCGAGCCAGCGCCAAAGATGACGGCTCGATTTGCCAGTGGCCGTGCTCACGTGCTAAACGCAAATGACATACCGGGCCCAGGTTGCCTACCATAAAGTGGTGAAGCCCTCGCGCTAAATGCGGCGTGCACTGAGCATTTAGGCGCTACCAGCAGAAGAGTTTTTCCTCATGAAAGGCGGGCACGGTACACATGTATGTAGGGGACGACCCGTGGCGGTCTCTGCTTCGGCTCCGTTTCTGAAGTGTTCGGCTCCGTTTCTGAAGTTGAGAAAGGCCACATTATTGAAGGCATCATGCGATATGCAACTGGAAGATGGGGTTTCTGAAGCGCAAAGAGTGGACATGTTGGACCCCGTCTCTATTGTGTCCTTGCTCAAGCAGTCCCAAAGACGCCCGCCACAGGAGACTTTGCCGCCTCCAATGCATTGACTGCACGGAAAGCAGCGCCGCCAGCGGAGCGGGGCTCGACGCATACATTAACCACACGCACATTGTTTGTTGCTCATGCAGGTCCACAGCTGCGCATCGGCCGTCGACTAAAGTGTTGCCGTTAGTCGACAAGGGGGGGGGCGAGCGCGGGGGCCAGAAAATGTCCGCGGTCGCAGGATCGGATACCAAAGGCAGTGGCTCTGTTCTGCTTCTGAGGGAAGGGTCTCCCGACATCGCGAGTTGTGTCCACCAAAGTTAGGAAATTGTCACCCGAACTTAAGCAATTCTCGGCAGATGTTCAACTTCATGTTGCACTTGATTGGACGACAAGCGAATCGCCGAAACGAAATTTGCAGAAAAGTAGCTTTGGACGTCCTCGAGTTGCAGAAAAGGGAACGTGTCGGCGATGTTGTAACGTTCGTACACACGTTGCTACAGTATAATAGCTGGTACAGCCCCGCTCAGCTTCACCCACTCGCCCTTGATGCACTCCGCTCCGGGTGGCCCCCGCTCTGCACCCACGATTGCAGCCTATTACAGTATAACGCGGTCGCCATAGATCGCCGGTTCCGGTTGTTCAACCAGGATGCTCTGATCAACGCGCCCGCTCTCCTGGTCCCCCTTGTGCGCTCGTCGCGAGGCGCAGGATATCGACCATTCTCCAATTGGCCTTCTCGAGCGCACCCGCACTCGACCCGCCTGCTCCCAGCGACAATGACCGACGAGAACAAGTCCGTGCCCGCTTCCCCGGTGGACCCCGCCTACGCAGAGGTCACGACGCCCCAGATCCACAACACGGTGCTCGAGCCGGAAGAGGCGGCGGCTCGCATGCGCGTTAACCCCACGTACATCCTGTGGACGAGCGCCATGCTCGCCTTCGTGCTGCCCCTGCAGTACGGTTGGTCCACGTCGCAGCTCAACCTTCACAAGTTTAACAACGTGCACGACTGCAATGCCCGTCCGGTCGCCGAGGGCACGTGCATCATGTTCCCGGGCCACACCAAGTTCCAGTGGACCATCGTCGTGAATGCCTGGATCTTCGGAGGCATGGTCGGTGCCGGCCTCGTCGGCAAGTTCGCTGACCGTTTTGGCCGCAAGCAAGTCCTGGTCTACAACTGTGGCTTCATTATCGCTGGTGCAGTTATCATGGCTTCCGTGTCGAACCTGTGGCTGTTCGCGGTTGGTCGTCTGCTTGCTGGTATTGCCTCGGGTGCCACGACGGGCAACGTCGGCGGCTACATCAACGAGATCTCGCCTCCTCACCTTCGTTCGTTGCTCGGCGCCGTCCTCCACAGCGGCATCACCGTCGGTATTCTCTTGGTCGCGACGACGTTCTTCTACATGGACTTCCACAACGGTTGGCGCTACATTGCTGCGTTCCCGATCGTGCTGGCGGCCATCTTCCTGAGCATGTCTCCGTTCCTGATGGTGGAGTCGCCTGTGTGGCTGCTGCTGAAGGGCCGTCGCGCTGAGGCTGAGGCTGTGCTCACCCGTCTGTACGGCGCCGAGAACGTGCCCGTGGCTCTGGAGTGGATTGAGTCGAAGCGCAAGCACGACATGGAGATGCAGTCGAGCACGTGGAGCGAGACGGGCAACGAGGTGGTCCGCAGCGGCAAGGGTGTGCCCTTCTCGGAGCTGATCGCGCCTCCTCTCCGCCGTCAATTTATTATCGCCTTCGGTGTCGCCGTGATGCAGAAGATCACGGGTATCAACACGGTGTTCTACTACTCGTCGGACCTCTTCAACCAAGCTGGCCTCAAGAACGCTCGCGTCAGCACCATCATCATCGACATTGTCAACATGCTGCCGACGCTGGTGTCGGGTTTCTTCGCTGCGCGCTTCGGCAACCGTCGCATGCTGCTGAGCGGTCTTGCCGGTATGTTCATCAGCGCTATCGGTGTGACACTCTCGCTGTCGTTCAACTGGTCGGCGCTGTCCATTCTGTTCATCGCGACGTATGTGGGCTCGTTCGGTGTGAGTCTGGGTCCGCTGATGTACGTGGTCATTGCCGACATCTTCCCCGACTACGCTCGTGCCACCGTCACCTCCATTTGTGTGCTTACCGCCTGGTCTGCTAACCTGGTCGTGGGCGTCGGCTACCCGTACATCTCAAGCGCACTGGACGACCTCGCGTACGTTCCGTTTGTGGTGCTGCTGGCCATCTCGTTCGTGTTCGTGTTCTTCCTGCTCCCGGAGACGTCAGGCAAGACGAACGACGAGATCCAGGACGAGTTCCGCGCCATCCGCCAGAAGAAGCGCCGCGCGGCTGAGAACTAGGGTCAGCGCTGTTGCTTCATACATGACTCTCCCTACATACCATAAAAAAATAATCTTTTGCTCCATATTCGCAATACGACTAGCGAAAGGTCTTCTTCGAGCGTACTGCACGTTGAAGTTGGTCCATCTCCATTAATGTCTTGCACACAATCCTAAATTTTGGTAAATCAAAAAATTAGGGAAACTTTGCGCGTGGTGGTCGTCCAGCAGCCTGATTTCCTGCGTCAGCAGGACGCAGGAAATCAGGTCACCCACTCTTCAAAAGTAGCGCAGCAAATGGGTCTCAAGCACTCGCGCCCGCAGCCGTCGGGCGACGGCAAGACCCGTCCGGATGAGCTCCGACCGCGCGGCAACCAGCAGGGCGACGGCATCTCGGCCGAGGCGCGCGCCGAGTTCACGGTAGATGACCTCCACAGCCCGGAGAACACACGGCGCGCGCAAAGGCTGCGAAGCAGCGACCTCGACCGCTTCTGCAAGTACCGCAACTACTTCAAGAACCACCACATGTCGCTGGCTCGCGAGGTGGGCCGCAAGACCAGCAAGAGCAAGGCGGAGCTGCTGCGCTGGGTCGAGGACGCCGTCGGGCCGCTTGAAGAGGGCAGCAAGTACACGAAGGACGAGATCCTGGAGATCGCCATGGTCTCGGCGGCGCTGACCGAGTACGGAGAGGCCGCGCTGGCCAAAATGTACGAACGGGGCGAGCTAGACGCGCTGCCCAACGTGCCGCTGCACACACACAACCTGCGCATGCCGGCCAAGCAGCAGGCGTGCCGAGACAACTCGGACGCCGCCAACAAGGACAAGCTGGAGGCAGCTCACTACATTGGACTGGAGGTGATGCTGCGGCTGAACGAGCGGCTGCCGGTAGAGCAGCGCATGGGCGAGGAGCTGCGCGAGATCCTCAACCACCCGAGCAACCTCCGCCTCATGCTGGCGACGAGCAACCAGGTGCTGCACAAAAAGGTGGACGCGATGCTGATCAATGCCAAGGACGCACCGCCACAGGCAGAGCAAGCTCAGACCGGCAAGAAGCAGGGCTGGAAGATCTCAGCGCGTGAGTACGACCGGCTGGTTCAAATTGCGAAGCATGCCCAAGACGAGGGGTTCCAGGACGCCATGGTGGCTGCCAACGGCCATTATTTGTACGCGAGCTTGCGACAGCAGTTTAATCGGCTTGACGTCGGTAGTCGACCCAAGCTCTGGGATATTGAAAAGGACAAGCAGGAGCTGCGGCAAATTCCTCGTGGTAGATTCCGCTCGCCGTCGCCAGCACCGCATCCACCAAGGACGCCTCCCTCACCGGAGAAGAAAGCAGACCCGAAGCCAAGAATGGCTTCGCTGTCTCCTGTTGACCCGGAAAAGAAACACCGAAACCCATTCTCTCGCCTGGCAGCGAAGATATTCCACTCACACGGCAAGAAGAAGAAAAAGCATGCAGCCACCGCTCGATCCGCTTCTACTACCGCAATCGCTGAAGAGCCCGCAAGACCAGTCAAGGTGAAGGTCTCAGGACGCGGAACACCTAGCAAACAAGAGACAAAGGTGAAGCAGAAGGCCGCCAGACGCGCGGGGAAAGCACCGCGAAAGCAGAAGCCAGCCCAGGCAAAGGAAAAGCGGAAACAGCGTCAGCCTCGCACTGCCGCAAGAACAGCGCCAGCCCACCATGACAACCAAGAGAGCGAAGATTTCGGTGACGACTCCTCTGCTGATGACAGCGATTACGTTGATGAGTGCTCCGAAGAAGAGATCGAAACGGGCAAAACGGACGACGCAGACAGCCGGATTTTCCACGTCGGTCCTCGCGGAGGCAAATACTACATCAATGGGGCGGGCAAGAAGGTGTACGTAAAGTAAAGGGCAACGCGGACCTTATGCTGCAGCGAGAGTGCCTTGAGCAACCCAGCTTCGGCACAGCGCTGAACAATCTATTCCAGTTTCCTGAAGGCACTTCAGTAGTGGGCATAACACCCCTGTCGATGGAGTTTAATGGCCGGGATATGTACTTGGCATGTAAATAATGAAGATAAATTTGCGAAGACGGCGACACTGAATAGGCAGGTTGTGCCGCGCGTTTCCCAGTTAGATCATCACTGATACTGCATGTTTCGATACCAAGGAGCTCTTCTGTGCAAGCAAAACCACTCTAATCCTCACCCAGTGTTCAAACACAAGGCAGCGTCGGATAACCAAGTTGCCACGCTCTGCGATTACCAAGTAGCAGTAGAACACTGCTGTCCGCATTGATGCGAGCCTCGCAGACCAACACCAGAGATAACCTGTCGCTCCATGCGTTCATGGCCCGATGATTTGAACGAAGCACGCGAAAGCATTGCACATAGTGGTGAAGTCATGTTCGAGGCTCTCGATGGCAAGCAAACTCTAAAGCTCTTCCTTCGCTTTGAAGCCTGAACACCCGCAACAATTCTCAAAGTAATACATTGCCGGGACCGCAACCAATGCCCTCCGCCACAGTGCTAGCTATAATATGGGTGTAGCTTTTTATCGAGGAAACGATGTCTGTTCATCGAGGAAACTCTGAGAAGTACGAAAATCGAGGACCAATGATGCTTTGATGATTTGTCGAGGAAAGTGGTCACTCGACAAGCAGCCAGACATTGCCTCATGCTGCTCTATTAATAAGGCGCTTTGCGCGCTGCACCCGCGCCGCAGGTGCTCAACCCACAATTGTATCACGCATGGCCTTGCAATCCTAGCCATAACGCGGAAAGTTTGGTCCTATAGTGGCCTACATGTATTAGTCATGTGGCTCAGCAGCGTCGGGTCTGAGAGTGGCGCCGGGATCTCCACGGGTGGGGTCAGTACCCACCTCAATTGGCCGAGGCGGAACGTACACGGATGACATCACATGCAGTGCGCTCTCGGAGCTGTTAAAAAAAACCTACGCGATGACAGTACAGGTACATGTATGTAGTAGCGTAGCGTCCGCAGTTCCCCCAAATTTTGCGTCGTCCGACGAGGAGGACATGCGCTGCGTCTTTAGCTAAGCCGATTATCATGTTGGACACCAGTGAGCGTCAGTGTGGTGTCCTTATCGGCTTGGTCAGCGCATTAGCAGTGTGCGGTTTCTATATATGAGGAAGCAGTACAACAAACGTGGTCCACGGTATTATCGGCTCGTAGCACAAGATACTGTCTACAATCGGTGCGATCTACTCAGCAACACGGAGCTGTGGCGCATGGGCTGTAATCACCCAGGCTACAGCGGGATCGAGTATCTGTTTAGTCGATGCATGGAGATGCTATGACGGCGTCAACTTGCAGTTATCATTTATCAAACAGGAACATGTTTAGCGCTATTACATAGTTAACTAACTGGGCTGCTGTCGTCGGCGTGGAAATCAAGACGCAGCAGCGACTGTGATCAGTTGTTCTTGCTACTGTGGGCCCGTATCCTAGTGATCTAGCGATACAACCACCGTTGGCGGAGATGCAGCAGTGCGCGTCTTCGGGAGTAGGTAGCCGACTAAACCGCAACAAACATCAACTAGCTACTTAATAGACAAAGAGAGCCTTACGCTTTGTTAGAGTTTGCGTCAGTGCAAGATACGCGGCTTTCTTAGAGAGTTTGCGTCAGTGCAGGATACGCGGCGAAAGCGGTTATCGGCCAAGGCGTTGTGTCTACTGCAGTGGTACATGTATGTATCTATAACGGGGGTGGCGGTGGTGGTGGTCTGTAGCTTTTGTTAACTGTAAGCTGCGCACGCAATTGCTTTAACAGCGCGACACAGCCTCATCATCCAGAACCACCGACACTCCACGTTTGTGAGTCCACGGTAGCGATGGCGCCCCTGCCCAACGTCGGCATATACTCTAACAGGGATATAACATAATAACTAAGTTGCAGCAAAAGCAGTGTTCTGGGCACCGTGTTCACTTTTAATCTACCGAGCCATCAGCGGCTGCAAGAATAGTTGCCGGAACGGCGCGCAGTGCCTCCACCGGAGGGTGTTTCCTTGTGTCTGCGGCGACTAGCTGGTTTGGGTCCAGCTCACAGTCTTCGGGACGACCTTGTACTCATTCACGGCGCCTTGGAGGTCGAGGTGACGTATGTAGCAGTCACCGACGCTCGTGCCCAGCGCAACTGCCAGCGGCCACAAGAACAGTAGACCGCCGCCCTCAGCTAGATCAGTGTTATCGCTTCAGAGGTCTAGCGAAGGTATTGTCGACCGAGTTGCTGTTGCAGCAGCAAACGCCTAGTCATGCTACTGAAACAGGAAACTGCACATGCATTACTAGCAAGTAGCAGCTTGCAGCAGTTTATATCGGCAAAGGGGTAGCACGCAGCGACTTTACACGGGGAGCACACGGGGCCCTAATGCCTTCACTGCGCAGCATTATATTGTAAAAGGCGCCGCACGTATGGCCCGCCATGATTCCTCGCCGAACATCCGTTTGGAGCAGCATTCCTCGATTAGCGTACTTTTTGCAACGTTCCTCGACGAGCATCCATGATTCCTCGAAAATAAGCCCGCCCCGTATAATATCGTCGTGCTCAGAGCAAAAATAATATTAGAACGCTTCCCGAGTTGGTGTGCACTAACCTAAATATCGGATGATTTGCCGGGTCCACCAGGTGGTCCCGGCGGGAGATTTGTTAGATAGCTAGAAACGAATAACAACGACAAAATACGAAAAACACCAAAGAACGCACACGAGCACCTTTCCTAAAGGGCTAGGTCGACCATATTAGAAGGCGGTAGTGAGCGGGTGTGAGGAGCGTAGCCATAGCAAACCCGCGCGGGGTGCCCGCGAAGCAGGGCCGCGCGGTATTTGCGGAGGCGGGCCCAGCGACGAGCTCCTCTGCGAACGGACCCGTTGCCCTGTCCAGTAGTTAGTTTTTCTAATGCGGGGGTCTGGGGGGTGCAACCCCCAGAATCACCCCAAATAGAAGGACGCGATTTGCTTGGGTGTTTTTGGTAGGTTGTCAATAACAACGCGAAAAACCTGTTTGCACGGGAAACACCTGGGCTTTCACGGAATATCTAACTTCACGCGAATAACAGCTTAACCCGTGAAAGCCTAAGACTATCGGCGTTGCGGCCACTCATCTCCCGAATAACTTAAGCTTTTCCGGTCTCACATACAAGACCAAGTCAAACAAGCAATCCGTGGATAGGATGTCTTGGCGCTCTTCATGTGACGAAAAGGGTGAGATCTTTATAAACATCTTATTAGTTTTTTGGTGAGGTACATTACAGTCATTTAGAAAAATCTAACGACTAAGCCAATGTCCGTCTGTCAGAAGCCTACACATCTTCTGTCAGCTTGCTAACTACCTTGTGAGGTGTTAGCACATGCATCCTCCGCAGAGTTGCCTAATGAGTGCGACCGTCTGCCATCTGCATCTGGGTCTGGGTGGGTTTCAATCCATTGTGATACATCGCTCGTGAGTAGCGCTGTCACGGACGACCAGGTCGGAGCAAGGTGCTCGATGTCTGTGTCCAGTACCTGAATGCTGCGTTTGGTATCCATCGCGATGTTGGCCAATTTGTCAGCCGCCTTATTGAAGTGGCGGAGGTGATGCGTCCAGGACGTGATTTGAAGCTGGTCCGCGATAGTTCTGCATTGCGCGTAAATATCTCGCAAGTGCGCAGCCTTGGGAGGGCGTCGTCGCTCCAGATGCGTGAGGATAAGTTTGCTATCTCCAATCACATGAAGCCCCGTTAGCTTCATCGCCAGCGCTCGCCGCAGGCCCACTAATAGCCCCCTGTATTCCGCCACATTATTCGTCATGGAGTGCGCTGCGTACGACACGCTCGCCATCCACAGCACAACCGGAGAAAGGTCACGACCCCCAATCCGTATGATTACCGACCCCGAGCCACCCGGTCCGGGATTTCCTCTCGAGCCGCCGTCGAAGAAAAGCAAACATCGTGACGTCTCCAGCCATCCTGCAGCGTACACGAGTGTGGTGCTGCCGGCGGCTGTGAGCACCGCATGGGCAAGCCGAGCCGCTTGATGGATGTGAGGAGCAGCGGGTGATCCGAGCGCACGTTCTCGCAATGTGAGGTACCCTTGTGCTAGACGCCCCGATAACAACGCCATGGCTCGGTGCGCCGACGTATCCTCGACAGGGTCTTGGCATCGGCTCCTCCATTTCCAGATAGCGTGAAGAGTTAGGACGACGCCAAGCCGCCAACAGTCCTGCAATGAGTCTCGGAGTACCCTACGGACATTGTGTCTGGCAGCCTCCGACTCCAAGGCATAAGTCGTGTCCAGCAGTGCCCATACACCAGCGGGCACGATAGACAGGCCCAGCCCGAATATGTCAGTGAGGTGTGACTGTAAGTCTCCCAGACCGATCTCTTGCCATGGCGCTAAAAACACCGCCCAGAGGCGGCTAGCCCCAGCGCACTCCCAGAAAATGTGGGCCGCGCCAGTTGTCAGTTGGAGGCAAACCGGAAGGGGACACCCGGGCCTCCCGTGAACCGCATCCCAATATGAAAAGGCCCGTAGCTTCAACCTATAGAGAACTTGTACACTCCAGACTGTGGCCCCTGTGATTCGGCGCAGGTCCAGCCAGTCCACCTTAGCCAGTGCCGCGCATATAGCTGGATGATCCGCCTTCCAGTCCGACTCGCGCCCGTCAATATCTTGAGCGCCGTGTCGACGCGAAGCCATCTGTACGACACGTTTGAAAGTGTCTCTCGTGCATTTGACACTCGTCCACAGCGTAACCACGCGCGACAGCGCCGGGTCCGGAAGAACGGATGAAATAGCGGCGGCTGAGCCGGCAAAGCGACGCAGCTCCTGCAGCGCCGCCGGTTGTGAGTGGACCAGCACTTCCGTGTGCGGTCCACGTGCCGCCGCGGTGATGGTTAAGAGGCAGCCTGGATCTGGGTCGGGAACGTAGCGAGCGTGCGCAATGATTGGGTGATCGGACGGCGTCGCTACTAGCTGCATCTCCCTCATGTCGTGGCGGGAGTACAGCAAGTCTGGGTAATTTGCGATAAGCGCCACCAACAGCCTTCGAATGGTTGAAGAGCTGGCTCCACTTACATTCCGAACTTCGATCACTCCCGCCCTTAATATTGTCCAGTCAATCACGTGTCGAACCGACCGACCCAGTGAATAGGCCTCACGAGGTAGCAAGTCGTGTGCATTTCGATGCCCGCTCGCGTCGAACAGCAATAAATGCCGTACCTCTGCGTATGGGAGCCACTCCAAGTGAAGACGCCCGTAGTTGATTCTCCAGAACTCCCGTAGCCGCGCTGTCGACTGTCCCAGAAGCCCCGATACATCGACCGTGCAAATTCCACCGTGCCACTGCAGTTCACTCGGGAAAGCCGCTTCCACGGCTGCATATTGTGCCGCAACGTGACGCCCATGTCCTTCCGCCGGGTCTTGCAGCCCCGCCAGCGTTAACATCCTCGTGCCTGCACGCCACATTGATTGTCCTTCTCGGAAGCCCCCGTACATGCGACCAGAGCGGCCAGGTGTGACGAAAACCCGGGGGGGCGTGGAGTGTGGGTTCCCGTGGATGAAGGATATCGCCTACCAGTTGCTCCGCTGACGTCGCCTGTCGACCCCACTTTAGAACCGTCGTCGCCGCCATCGCAAGAAGTTCGGCTTGGAGATCAGGGAGAGCAAAGCCGCCGTCTTGCTTCGGTAATTTCGCGACATCTTCTACCACCACGTTGTGCATCGGTGTTCCAGCCGCCCAAAGTAGCCATGCCAGACATAAGCCTTGATGTAAGCGTTGAACGCTCGCACCGTCGCCGTCGTAGGCCACGCATGGCGGCCGATGAAAAGGAGGTTTGGGATGACCACCGCGGCGACCACCTGTGCCCTCTGCTCCACGCTCAGTGTCTTGTGACTGGCGAGGCGGAGTCTAGTACGGAGATGTGTCTCGGCTAGATTCCACGTAGCCGCTCGCTGGTCCTTGCTACCGATTTGCATACCGAGGTAGCGACACCGTGCACTCGGATCAAGCAGCTGTATTCCCCAGCGCCAATCAAGCGGTGGAGATAGCCCGTCCTCGTGTAGTGCCATTGCCACCGTTTTGTCAATATTGAGCTGCAAACCCGATGCAGCCCCGAAGCCTTGCACGATCTCCAATGCCCGAGGAATTTCCGCTGGGCTTCGTAGATAGAGAGCTGTATCATCAGCGTACCCGGCTACCTTGAGGAGAGCTTTCGCCTCTGCCGTCTGCAGCGGTATTCCCACCAGGCCGTCCGCACCGTCCAGTTTCTGGTATAGATGTTCCAAAGCCAAGATGAACAGAAGCGGAGCCAGCGGACAACCTTGACGGATGCCTCTGGTCACTTCAACATGGCGAGAGCGTTCCCCCTTGGCAAGGAATCGCACTGTTGTTCCCGTGTGTAGGCTTTCAACCACGCGAATGAAGTGAGATGGATACCCGTGCCGCCGCAGAATAGCGTAGAGAAAACGCCGATCCAGCGAACCATACGCTTTTGCAAAGTCCAGAAGAAGTACGAGCGATTCCCGCAGCTCCGGTGAGAGTGTAGCCATCCGCTGCGCAGCATCCAGATAATCGATCGTAGCGTGAATGTCTCGGAACGGCACAAACCCATTCTGGTGGGCGTTAATTCGAGATGCGAGACTATCGCGGATCTGCGTAGCGAGGAGGCGTGTAAGAATCTTGTAATCCGTGTTGAGCAGCGCCAGCGGTCTGTAGTTCAATGGATTGCTCCCATCGCCTTTCTTTTTAAGACAGAAGATGTCCGCGTGAAGGAAAGAGGCAGGGAAGCAGTGTTCACTGTACCACAACTTGTACAAGCGCGTCAGTAGAGGTACTAGTGCGGCATCATATGCGCTGTACCAGTCGTTACCAAGGCGATCGGGCCCGCAAGCTTTGCCCGCCTTGCAGGCACGTAAAGCTGCCGAAACTCGGTCTTCGGTGATCACGTCAGGGGTACCCAGCTCCAGCACATCTGCAGTAGGACCGGCCCCCATCCATTGTGTGACATCTTCCGCTGCGCAGTCTTCTCCACCTCCCTGAAAGACGGATGCCCATGCATCAGCAAGGATGTCTGCCTTTTCGTGCTGAGCCCTGGTGGGGCTTGCGGCACTCGGCTGCAGCGTCGGAATCACATTGTCACCAAATTTGCAGGATATTCTCCGGAAGAAAGCTTTAGTTGTTTTCCCTTCCCACCAAGTGTGCTCTCGAAATAAGCGGCGTTGCCTCGTTCGGAGCCATTCCGTTTTAGTAACAGCGATCCGGCGCAGAATCATTTGTACTGCTTCCGCTTCCGCACCGTTTGGCACTGAGTCCACGTTTCCAAGTCCCCCGGCCTCGGCCACGATGCGGTCGTACTGTTTGTACAGCCGTCGTAACTTCTTGCGATAGGTGTTCCGGAGAGATTTACGAGCCTCCCGCTTGTGCCGTATCATCCCCACCACAATCGACTGCTTCGTGTCATCCCAGAGTTGGGCTGCTGCTTGTGCAGTCAGTGTCGTATCCTTCAATTGCTTCGCTAGCAGATCAAGTTGACTACACACGAATTTGTCCACTCGGGCCTTGGCGTAAGACGGCACAGGAAACGCCCGCTGCTCTTTTTGAATCCGGACAGGGTTGTCTGGAGATCGTTGATGCAACAGTAAGCCCTTGTGGTCTCCTTCCATGCCAAACCGGTCAATCTCCGTCGAAGCCATCCAGACCCGTGCTACATCGTTACTATACCAACGATCTAGTCGGCTGGTTGCATACCTCATGCTGGGTAATCGATACTTGTAGGTGTGAAAGTGGTTGTGAAATCTCATGAGTGCAGCAGCGTCCATTGGATCGGGCATTGCAGTAGCAACACTATCATTGAGCCTCCACTTCGCGATTAACCCGCGGAGCGCCGGAGAGTCATGTTCCAGAGCAGCCGGTGCATACGATCTGTCCGTAACTCCATGCAGTGTACAATTAAAGTCACCACCAACGTAAATCTGAGCCTCCGCCGAGACGGGCAGCCCAGTCACATGCTCGTACAAATCTTC
The DNA here is from genome assembly GCA_016169955.1 of Phytophthora vignae f. sp. vignae. Classification (NCBI taxonomy): domain Eukaryota; phylum Oomycota; class Peronosporomycetes; order Peronosporales; family Peronosporaceae; genus Phytophthora; species Phytophthora vignae. The sequence continues at coordinate 629,269 of JABJUM010000013.1, forward strand.
TCGCTGGCGAAAGCCAATCGGCGCGTAGAAATTGACTAAATAGACAGCATGCTGACCCAGCTTGGCAGCAAGTATCATGAAGTGAGGAGACCAAGAATCTTCAAAGACAGGATGAACTTCTTGGAAGCAGCTCCGAGGATGGAGCAAGACCCCGACACCCGCTCTGGTGCCTGAGGCTGGAGACCAGAACGACAATTGGGGACAGTCGCCTCCAACTCGGTATCCCCATTGCTGAGCGTGTTCCCTGGTGAGCTTGGGAATGTAGGCATCTGGAGCATGCGTCTCTTGCAAAAAAAAACAGCGTCGAAGTGTCCATGGCGATGCTGTCTTTTGAAAGAAGCTAGCCAGTCGGAACGATCTTGCTCAGTACTTCCAAAGCCTCGCACATTTTGGGTCAGCAGCCCGAACGTTCGATCCGCCTGTTGTAGAATATCAAGCCGACCTCCGTCTGACGCGTTGCGGTCCCGTAAGGCTTCCCGACGTCGGCGGAGGCGTCGGCGTTCGTGTCGGAGATCATCGAATTCCCGTTGGAGCGTTGATTCCCGATCCCTCGATGTTTGGACCGGGAAGTACTCCCCTAGCGTGGTCTGCTCATGGCCTCGATAGGGGAAGGCAGCCGTGCTGCCTTTTAGTGTACTCGCGTTGAGACACCATCCCCATCAGCTTGTCGTGATGCTGAGTGAGAAAGGTGTCCCGTGCCAACCGCAAGCGCAAGCGACCTACTCCAGTCGCGTCGCTGCTCAACGTCTTGACACAACGCCGCAACTTCCGGATATAAAGAGTGCCAAAGTGCCCGCGCCCCGCTGGGCGCTCTGCCCATTGGTGTGGTGCCCCAGGCCTTGATTGAGTACGGGAGTAAGTGGAGGATGAACCAGCGAGGAACAGCTATCCCTGTAGGTCTGTTGCGAAGGAGCGAGGCGTCCACATAAGTGGAAAGCCCATGCCAGCGTCCATCGTCGCTGGCCTTCACAAATGCATCTTCCGTGCTGCCGCTGTTGCAGTCCTGTAGCCATTTAATGCAGTACTCCCGAGCACTGTCGTCGCTTTCCTCATCATCTGCGATTCGCTGCAGAGTTTGAATCTGTTGCCGATGCACCTCTCTTTCTCCCCACAGCAGCAGTTGTTGTGTGCTGCATGACTGTACGGCGAGCTCCGGAAACGGTAAATACGAAAGTACGTGGCGACACGCTGTCGGGTGCTCCATGAACCAGTCGGTGAAATCCTGCCAGGTTTGACGTCCTTCCTGCAGCGGTGGCGCCTCGAAATGGGTGCCATACCGGTGGGACCACTCCAGAAAGGCTGCATGGTTTGCATTGCGCAGGCGGTAAGCATGACGTCGGTCAGGAATGGACAAGCTCTCCACGTCCGCGTTTTGTAGCAGTCGGGCGTAGACCTCTGGATGGACTTGCTCGTCCGGGCGTGGTTGGACCCTCTCCACGGACGGCGTTGTCGGTTCGTCTGGCGTGGCACTGTCCTGAGATCCGCTTGCGTACACGTCCATCCCCACTTCTTCGAGCAAGGCCTGTTCTTCGTCCGCCGCCGTCGCCGCGACTGAGGACACATCGTAAGGACTCGCATCCAAAAGAGGAAGTCCCAATTGGGCATGGACTTCGTCGAGCCGCTCCCGCATAGATCTTCCTGGCTCTGCTTGCCATTCCAGGAAAGTTTGGCCGTGATGCACGCCGTAAAAATGCCCGCGGACAATGTGCAAGACTAACATAACCGGGATAACGTGCTTGTAGAAGCATCCTTCAAGGATGTCCCTCGCGCGGTCGTCAGAGAGCGCCATAACTGTGCCCGTTTCATGCCTGTCCCCGTTAGGCATCGCGAACGTCTGATAGGCATAGCGCTGAACATGGGCTGTTCCATCGGCGCCAACATCCCACACGTAAACCGGCTCGCGAAGGTAAACTGCCAACGCTCTCAATACAAGCGGACCCTCCCAGAAGGCTCGAGGGACATCCGTAGCTACCGACTTGGTGCGCGCTTCCGCGTAGTGGGCGAACAGAGCGGCAGTTGCTCCCGCAGTGGAGGCCGGGGCTGCCGTCCCGGGGTATAAGCGGCAGAGTTCCGCCACCGGGTCCACCAGGTTCAGTTGCACATCGTAGCGCAAGTTCGCCATCACCAGGTCAAGGACATGGCACTTGAGCTCACCGATGCTCCGTATCTGCGTGGCTGTAGGCTTGAAGACGTCCGCCTGTACGTTGGTTGTAGACGCATAGACCGCGTAAAACAAGCACTGTCCGTTCGCAGGAACATGAACCTGAGACCCATAGAGGCTCCCCAACCATTCCTCAATCGGCAGCGCTCCAGCAGGTGCTGCAACCACCTCCCCCATCTCAAAATCCGCACTGCTCGCTTGGCTGCAGGTAAGCTGTTGGCTCGAGGTGGGTGTTTCCGCAACGATGTCCTCGGTCGCGGTCGAGGTCGCCGGCGACGCATCGTGCCAATAAGGTTCTTGCGAAGGCTGCGTTTCTGAAGACGGGCTGTGCACGCCTGTAAAATCCAATCTTGAGCTAGGGGCGGCCTCTGTAACGAAGGTTGTCTCCGGCGATGCGCACGTATCACTTTCCGCGTTATCCATTTCAACATCCACGTTAGCGTCACCGCCACCGCTACCCTCGGCAACGGAGTCCCGTTGGGCGGGCGACTGCGGCCGCTGAGGCGCGTCCTGGTCGGTGTTGGCGACCGTGTGCACCGCCGCTTCATCCTCCACCTCCGCTTCTAAGGCGTCAAAAACAGAACGTGTCTGCTGGTAGCGTCTGGCCGCATCCGAGATCGTGCTTCCCCTCCGAGGTGTGGAGTCCGTCGAGGTGGAAGCGACCCGGGGTGGAGTAGACCTTCGAGAGGTATTTTGGCCCAGGCGGCTACGAGGTTGTTGCGGTGCTCGTGATCCGCCCACCGTGGATGTACTCGAGCGACCCGCGGGTGGCGCAGTGCCGTTGCTCGCCGAAATGATGTCCGGCCGCCGGCCAGACACACTAGCTCGGGGTGCAGGAGTAGTGTCTCCTGCCGCTTGGTGATTGCGGCGGACGATCGTCCACCCCGTGGCATCTGCCTGGGCAACTTGCTCAGTGGTTGCGACAGGAACGGGTGCAGCCGCGGCCGGAACTGCTCGACTGGCCAGTGGCGATTCCGGTGGTGCAACGTGCTCAAGGGTAGGACCCTGCGGGGTTCGTGCCGAGTTGGCGACCGCGTTCATTAGCTGTGTCAGCTTCATATCCAGCGTCTCCATACTGTGACAGGCACCGAAGTCGACGTTGTCCATCACCGGGAATTCAGCAACAAAGCGACGTTGGCGAGACGATCGAGCCACCTTGAGTCGAGCGTCGGTCACCGTGCAGCGGGACCGAACATGGGCCGGGTGGTAGCAACGCTGGCAGGGAGCCGTGGATATCCGCTGGAAGTGGTGCAGCAAGAGTTCATCATCTCCAACGAGCACCGAAGAAACACCCTGAAGTGGAGCCGGGCAGTCAACAGATGCAAAGATAACGGTCCAGTAGTCATTGTCGGCATCGCGGAGGCCCCGCAGTCCAGGATGACGAATATCCAGGATGGGAGCCCCAGCAATGAGGCCAAAGACTTGGTGTAGCGCAACTGCGTTAAGACCCTCCGTCCCCAGCACTCGGAGAGCGTAATACCGCGCGACTTGAGGTGGTGAAAGCGTTCCGGGAGTTGAATTGTCACCCCAATTTAGGGTCAGCTTGCATCCTCGCAGTGTTAGATCGACTCCAGCCCAGCGCTCCGCAGCACGACGCGACATGAAAACCAGGCTGAGGGTATGACGGCCATCAAACACGATGCGTTGCACGGCCTTCATAAACAACTTCATTTGTTGCTTCCCCGTATCAGTGCGCGCGTTAGCCTCAACGAGCTCACGGAGTAACGACCGACGCGGCAAGTGTTTGCCAAGTCGTGCCTTTGCGGGCACGTCCGCGATGAGGGTGCCTTCCACGTAGTCGTGATGATACGCTAACATCGCCGCGCGCTTGAGCGCCGGTACAGAACAGGTCAGGAACGTGGGAGGTGCCGGTAAGTCCAGACGACGATCCAAGTACGCCTCCAGCTGTTGCGCCATATAAGCTTCTCCGTTGTATACCATAGTGAAGATAAGTTAAGAGCCAAAGGATCTGTTATCTAGATACTGATTGGATAATACAAAGGGCGACTTAGGGCCATTCATAGGAAAGAAGCCAGCGCTTGCTGGCAGCAATATGATACGCCGAGGGATGTGAAGGAAGCAGGCTTTCATTGCCATCACTTCCGAAACTGACGGCAACAAACAACCTACCTACATTGCGTGTACGCAACATTTCAAGTACGATGACGGCTACCGACACGAAGATTGGCGGCGGCCTGGAGAAGTTCAACGGCAAGTCGTACACCATGTGGAAGGACAAACTCCTGACACACGTCAACTCGTTGGACCATGAGTACCAGACGAAGCTGCTTGAGAAGAGGCAGCCTGAAGCGAAGGTGCTCATGGCCGACTTCCTGCGGAGCAATCCGGAGAAGCCAGCAGCGCCGACCACCGAAACCTCCGAGCAAAAGGCGCTCGAGATGAGGTGGGACGTGGCGCACTGGAAGAGAGGAAGGGGTGACCTGCAGAACCTGCTCAATCAGGTTCTGCCGAATTTCTTTCTGTCGACGCTGCCGGACGTGGTGTCCTCCATGGACCCATGTGAGGTGATCCGGCTCCTCGAAAAAGATTTCGGCCAAGGTGACGCGGCTGGTCTGATTGAGTTGACAAGGTCTCTGACTAAGTTGACACGCAGCCCCTGGCGCGACTTAAGAACCCTGTTCGCGCAACTTAAGAAGGCAAGGAATGAGATGAACAGGAAGACTCGGAAGCTATTTAACCAAGACATGGTGTCCGAGTCCTGGCTTTGCGTCGAAGTCCTGTCGCAACTGCCAAGTGAGTACTGGGCGTCCTCCATCTCGATGACCAAGGAGGACTTCACGGTGGACAAGGTGGAAGGGGCGTTGCGCCGCATCTTCGGCGACAAGTCAAAGAAGGACGTGGGCCTTATGGACAAGACTCAGGTGACCCACATCAACAACGTCCGAGCCAAGGTGGTTGGACAGAAAAGGAAGCCCGCCAGTACCGAGGGCGACAGAAGTTGCTTCTATTGCTTCGAAGCGGGACACTTCAAGTCGGACTGCCCCACGAAAGCGGCCGACCGGGACCCGAACCGCCAAGGGGGACCTCTTTTCCGGACGGACATAAAGACGGCCCCGGGCGCTAAGAAGGCGAAGAAGGTAGCGATCAACACTCTCAAGGCAGTGGTGGCTGAAGGACAAAAGAAGCTCGGCAAGGACGCCAAGACGACGCTTGAGAAGAGCCAGGAGGACCAATTGATGGACGACATCAACAGCCTGGACCCCGAAAGGCAGGACGAAGGCAAGTCGGCTGAGACGCCGCCACCGAAGGACATGGACGAATTCGAGGCCATGGTACGTAAATTTCATTCGCCATATTTAAGTTATTTGCGGAACCTAAAATTGACGGATGATATGTGGGTCGTTGACACTGGTGCAGGCCGAGGAATAACTTCCGACCGAAGCTGGTTCACGGGAAGTCTGCAGCCCGACCAAAGTCACGTCTTCACTTACGGTAATGGCACCGTTTCACATAGTGCACTTAAGGGATCAATAAAGCTGAATGTTTTGAATCCTGAAGGATATTTGAGTGCGTTAAAGTTAACGGAAATTTCATATGACCGGAAATGTGACAGTAATTTACTAAGCGCATACTATTTGGCTAAGCAAGGTTACCGGCACATCCAGTCAAAATCTGGAGATTTCCTCTTTTTCGTAGGAAAGAACTTTAAGCTACTGTTTGCAGCAGTGGCTATAGGTGAAGTGTATTACTTACCGAATGTTAAACCCGTGCGGACGAGCGTCTTTAGTGTCCAAAGCCACAAATATGGCAATATCCTTAAAGAATGGCACTTGAGACTCGGACATGTTGGGAAAGAGCGATTAATTCGAACGCTAAGTAATGAGAAAATTGCAGGGCTGCCAAAAATAGCTTACGCTGAACTGAAGAAGGTTCATTTCTTTTGTAAGACATGCGCCCAAATGAAATACAGAAGAATGTCCTATAGGAACATGGTGGGAGCCAAGGCCACTGAGCCACTCCATACACTCCATATGGACTCAACTGGAAAACTACGGGTGAATGGCTTATATGGCTCTTTTGGCTATCACTATGCCTTGTCCGTTGTGGATGATGCCACCGCTTATAAATGGTACTTCGTGGTAAAATCCTTAAAGGAAGTTCCCGGTAAAATTCGGGACTTGTTGAAGAATTTGTCAGTACAATTTCCTTTTAAAGTTAAGCGAATTAGAACAGACGGAGGACCTGAATTTCTCAATACAGAGGTATCGAAACTTTGTCTAAAACTTGGGTTAGACTTTCAAAGTTCAAATGTAGAGTCCCAAGAAGAAAATGGAAGTGCAGAGCGAGCACATCAGACGATGATGGCTGGAGTTCGCTGTGCGCTAAGAGGGGCCAATATGCCGGCTAAATGGTGGCCAGAAGCACTAAACTATATTGTAGACATCACAAACCGCCTACCAATGGCCAGGCTGGGGATGAAGACCCCATATGAGTTACTGCACCGTAAGAAGCCGCATGGCTTAGCACTCAGAATTTGGGGACAACATGCTTTGCACATGTTCCAAAATCTAAACGTACAGATCCAAAACTCGGTGATCGAGCCATCGAGTGTAAGTTTCTGGGTCTGACACCCAAATATAAAGGGTATCGGCTGCTAGACGTCAAGGCTAATGAGTATCTAATCTGTCGCGACGTAAAATTTAGCTCAATAAATACAGAGGCGATGATACAAAGATCCTTCCCTACTGAAGACAGTAGTGTTGATCAGGAAGAAGAAAAGGTCATACAGAATTTAGGAAAGCGTTCTAGAATGGACAGTGAAGTTGAAGCGACCACTGAAGTTGCAGCGACCACCGAAGTTGAAGCAGCAGCTTCTGCGTCTGTGATGCGACCACCGACAACCCGAATAGTGGGAGTAGAAAATGGGGTCGGTGGTGATAAACGGAGGTCTAAACGGAAGAGAAAGCGTAATGTCAGGCTGACAGATTACGTTACACAGCTAAATAATGTTACCACTGGTAAGAAACGCATTCCCATTCCTCGATCTATTAAGGAGGCGAGGGCTAGTGAATATGCTAAGCAGTGGGAGTGTGCAATAAAGGCAGAATTTGAGGCCCTACTAAAGAACGGCACATGGAAGTTAGTGCCTTTGCCGGAAGGGCGACGAGCACTCGGTTGTCACTGGGTGTTCGACGTCAAGTACCATTCAGATGGTACAGTTGACAGATTTAAGGCACGGCTGGTAGTCCAAGGGAACACCCAGCTCTACGGCATTGACTACCAGGAAGTCTTTGCCCCTGTAGCTCGATATGAGTCCCTGCGGCTTTTGCTCGCATTATCTACAGTCCTAGATCTGCACCTACACCAAATGGATGTTTCGACTGCCTTCCTAAATGGCATACTAAGTGAAAGTATCTACATGAGACAGCCAATGGGATTCCATGAGGGATCTAGGCTTGTCTGTAAGCTTCAGAAAAGTCTGTACGGCCTAAAACAGGCCCCCCGAATCTGGTACGAAGTAATTAATGCCTTTCTAAAAGATTTAGGCTTTTCAAGATGCAAGAAAGAACATTGCTTGTATCTGAAAAGGTGGGAGGTTGAAGGAGTCACACACACGCTGATTGTGTGCGTGTATGTGGACGATCTTACGATCGCTGGCTCACACTTGAGCTCGATCAACGATCTTAAAGCAAAATTGTCAGCAAAGTTCACTATGAAAGACTTAGGCGAATTGCATTATTTGCTGAAAATGGAAATTCAAAGAGATTTAGACGGAAAAACACTGCGTCTATCACAACAAAAGTATATTCAGGATCTTTTGGAGAAGTTTCAGATGAGGGACTGTACTACAGAGCCTACACCACAAGCTAAGAGCGTGGTTCTTACAAAGGAGACCAATCTACCGCCCGATCAGATCGCGGCTCAGCCGTTTGATTACCGAGGATTGGTTGGTTCCTTAATGTACTTAGTAAGAGGCACTAGACCTGATATAGCAAACGCTGTAAGAGAGTTGAGCAAGTACTTATCTTGCTATAATAAGACTCATTGGAGAGCGGCTCAGCGAGTACTAAAGTACTTGAAAGGAACGTCGAAGTATGGCTTAGAGTACAATGGAAATAGTACTATTAAGGTAGAGCTATACACAGACGCGAGCTTCGCGAATGCAAATGAACAAAGGAAATCAATTACAGGATATGTATCAATACTCGCTGGTGCATGTATTACTTGGAAGAGTGTTAAGCAAGACTGTATTAGTCTCAACACAGCGGAATCGGAATTAGTAGCCGCAAGTGAAGGGGTAAGAGAGGCAATGTGGTTACGACTACTACTGAATGAGTTGGGTTACGGCCAAGCGCTACCGACACAGTGTTGGTGCGATAACACAGCCGCAATTAGTATCATAAAGGACCCATGCAGTCATTCGTCAACAAAACACATTGACATCAGGCATCTGTACGCCCGCGATAAGCATGAAGAGAAAAGTATTAGTATTATTTACTATAATACCAACGATATGATAGCAGATGCACTCACAAAGCCACTGACTCAAGGTCAATTTGAAAAACTTCGCAAGATGATGGGTGTAAACAATTTTGAGGCGTAAACTTTCGATAAACTACGCTGCGAGAAATAAAATTACTTTTCACCACAAATAATTGTTTTCAGACACAAATAAGAATGAACTTTGTGCCAAAGGCAATTTATGATAAGCCACAAATAAAGAACCACTTTTCAGGAAGTTTTTCAACATAAGAACAGTAAAAGTACAAAGAGATGATTAAAGTTAACAACAATGGCAAAGATTTACTGCAAAGTTAAGATTAAAGGTCAGTTTAACGGCTAAAACCTCACTTTTAGGTGCAACCTAACCCTAATTGTGGGCTTCTTGCCGGTCTGGGCTGCAAGCCCCGCACTCTTGAGTACATTTGACTCAACTTTAAGTTAATTTTGACATTCCGACTCTCTCATCTGTCGCCGGTCGAAAAGTACAATGATCATAGACTGGATGACCGCGAGTAGCTCAAAAGAATGAGACTTTCCGTCCACAGGGTCCCCAGTTGGGCTGTTGGCTGCATGTTAACCCGCAGGGCTCTGTGGCCTAGGTCACACAACTGTAGCCAGGAGAATGTGAACGGCTTACGGCACCCCCCCTTTCGGAGTTTTCGTCGGACCAGCACTTGTGCACCACGGAGACAGAAGAGAGAGTGAGAAGCAAAAGCAAAAGGCGGAGGGGGCTTTATGGGAAAGGTGCTCTCTCCAATATATAAGATAAAGTATGAAACTTAATTTGGGCAGATCTGATTTATATTGGGTATCTGCACTGCTTATGATAAAAGTATCTTGGGCAACCTGATAATTTAATTTTGAGTATGCGACACGAAATAATCTGAGAACGGCGTTGAAGTCGAATGGTCGAGAGCGATCTTTCGAGAGGCGCGCTGGCATCTTTAGTGGGAGTGTTGCGCCATATAAGCTTCTCCGTTGTATACCATAGTGAAGATAAGTTAAGAGCCAAAGGATCTGTTATCTAGATACTGATTGGATAATACAAAGGGCGACTTAGGGCCATTCATAGGAAAGAAGCCAGCGCTTGCTGGCAGCAATATGATAAGCCGAGGGATGTGAAGGAAGCAGGCTTTCATTGCCATCACTTCCGAAACTGACGGCAACAAACAACCTACCTACATTGCGTGTACGCAACACCAGCGCCCTGCGTTCATCTGGTAGGAGCGGCCGAAGTGTTGAATCATCGTGAATCGGGTAGTCCGCGGTGGACAGCGCAAAAAGCCTCCGTAATTCCGGCGACTCTTCAACCATGCCAGTAGCCGAAGTTAGTCGCTGTCGAAGACGTGCTGTCCCTTGCGAGGTCCACGCAGCTGCTACGCTCGTGCTGGCTGGGTCAGGGCCGGCCTGGTCGCCGGGCGATACAGCATCCTCTGGGCCTGATACGCTTGTCGCCGTTGTGCCGGCCGCCCCGACCCGGAGCTCCGACTCAGCGGGGCGTCCACTCGCTGCCGCACCCGGAGGCGGCGTCGCGGTGTCGGGGGGGGGGGGGGTCCGGAGGACGTGGGGGAGGGCCGGCTCGCGTGGAGCCGTCCTCATCGCTCATGCTTGGGGCTGGCGGTCGGTCGACCAAGGGGAGGGAGGGAGAGCCGGGTTCAAATCCTCCTGGGCGTTCCCAAGAGAATTGAAAAGTAGATAAACATCTTATGGGCGAAAACACCGGCACGCCTCATTTTGCTGACGCTAGCTCAATCTGGGCGGGGGGATGGAACAAAGAGACTTTGAACGCAACTAAATTACGCGTTTGATGCCTAGTCTGGCTTTGGTCACCAAAACTGTTTGGTGGATTGATGAGTGGCTTGCCACCTCCCCGCTCAAGCAGGTCCACCGATGACAAGCAGGTGGAGCTCGTGGCCGTCGAGAAGCAGTATAAATTCTTGCGCGTGCTCAATAAGTAAGCTGTACCTAGCCATGGTGCCGCCAGACCGCGAGGTCATCGACGAGCGTGGGGTACGTCCGCGCGGAGCCCTACACCATTCCGCCAGGCTTCGCATGAAGCGCGATCGATCTGACGGGCGTCCAGAAGCTTAGGCGACCTGCGTCAAGGAGATAGGTTTGGTAACATCTCACTTAGTTCCGAAACACACAGTATTTCCCGTGTGATGCTGTCTTTCTCGGACAAGTTGCTCCTTCGTGAAAAGTGCATGTACTCCCGAATTGCCTTTTCATTTGCTAAATACCAGATCTTCCATGTGTTATCGGTCTCTTTGCCGCTATTTCATGTAATTCGGAGAAGATGGGATATTTGCCGTGGTAACAACTAACTAGGAAAGTGATCTATTATTGTCGTGCTCAAGTGTGCTCAAGTGGCCTAATATATAGTGTAGGGTTGATGTTATCTTCGCTCGAGGTGTACAGTCGACACGAATCTACAGCCATTATTACTTCGCCCAATTCTTAGTCAAAATATGGGAGCAGCATATTCAGCAAGCAGCGAAGGCGTACTGCAACGAGAAACCAAAACAACATCTATAGATTGAATGTTAGCTGATAGGGACGCGACACGAGATCTCTTACGCAATGTCTAGACTCTAGACTGCACCGCGGGGGCCGACGGACGACATCGGAATGGGTCACAGCAGCAGCAGCAGCAGCAGCCCAGCAGCACCAGCTGTCGTAGTAGTACTGTAGTAGTGGTATTAATAACAATACCACGCCACCCTCCTACGCCTACGCATACGTGATGGTGCTGGTGGAGTACTTGCAGAGCGACCCCGACGGGCCGGCGCCCAGCTCCTTGGGCTCGCCCGACGTGGAGCCCTGCGACCACGCACAGACGTCGACCTTCTTGCCCTTGATCTTGATGTTGTCGATGGTGGCCTGGTCGCCCCAGTTCTTGTTGACCGTGACGAGGCTCACCTTGCCATTGACGGCGTACACGTTCTTGACGCTGACCTTGCGCGCCTTGTTGCCGCACGTGCCGCACGAGCGGTAGAGCTTGCCGAAGTCCTGCACGTAGAAGCCCTCGATGGAGACGGAGCCGAGGCCGTTGTGCTGCACGACCTTGTCGTCGGCCGAGCGCGCGCCGCCGCCGACCACCTTGGAGACGCTGCTGGCCGAGCCGCCCTTGATGCTCAGCGCGTCCTCGCACACGTCGTCCCACCAGACGTTCTGGATGGTGCAGCCGCTCTGCTCGCAGTGCACGCCCTCCATTTGGTCCTTGCCGATGATGACGTTCTTGAGCGTGGCACCCGGCTCCACCATGAACACGGCGGTCTGCCAGCCGCTCTCTGCCTGGCCGCCGCACTTGACATTCGAGCGCTGATACGTCTTCATGCCGCCGTCGAACACCTCGCCCTTCTTGACGGTGTAGGGCTCGGACAGGTAGACGTTGCCCTTGCTGGCGGGCCACGAGCCGGACGGCATGGCGGCGGCCTCGGAGCGCATGGACGCACCGGAGGCAACGGCAGCGGAGGCGGCGAGCGCGGCTGCGATCGTGGAGAGTGCGTTGACCATGGTTGAACGACGGAGAGGAGGCGGTCGGTTGAAGGGGTTGGTTCGTTGGTTGCCACGAAGCGAGCGAATTGGATAATGAACGAGAGCGCGGCGTCAGCGGCAGCGGTGGTGCTGGTGCTGGTGTTGGCCTGCAAGAGCGATCCCGGAGCATCCACGCCGCTACAAGGACAGAGGAGCGGACGCAAATCCTGTCGAGTCGACGTAGGCGGCATACCTGCCTGCTACTACTACAATACGATCGAGCTTGCTTGCTCTTGAATGCCAGATGCTACGACCGAAGCCCGGGAGATGACCACCTCTGCTTCACTTCTGTGGGCGGGCGGCCCGCACGATCGACCGGCCGACTCGCGTGACTGACCTCGGTGCGCCAATAGCCACATTGTACGGTACTACTGTACATGTACAATGTGCACTGCAACTGTACTGTAGACACCACGTGCCGATCCAAGCCACGGGGATGTGCACCTCGGGTGGCGACTAACCAAATCGACGACGGCACGAAGGAACTCTGACAGTGAAAAGAACGGACAGCAGAAGGCACTTGCTGCTCGCCACTTTAACAACCGTTAGTGTATCGTTGGTACGGTGGTGATCGATTCGCTGTGCCGGGACGCGGTGCGCAAAAGTTGCTTTCTTTAAAGCAGGTTCGACGGCCTTAACACCGCTGCTCACCATCTGCCTGCCTGCCACCACCGGACTCTGAAGCTGGAGAGTTCGGAGAGCAACGGCAGCAGCAGCAGCAGCAGCTCTCCCTGCGTGTCGATTAAACGAGATTGCGAACTAATCAGCCTTCAATCGAGATAGTAAATGCATCGGCTCGCTACCACGGCCACCGTGGAAGTTCCACTGGAACGGTGCAGTGCAGCCCGTTGTTCGCGCACCAACACCAGAGATAGTCTGTCGCTCCATGCGTTCATGACCCGATGGTTTGAGCGAAAAAGCAAGCAAAAACATTGCAAATAAAGTCGCACAATCATGCTTGACGTTCTCAGAAACAAACGGACGCCTAAGCTCATCGTCTTGATGACCGGCACACCCGCAATCTTTCCAACGAGACGGCACTCGCAACCAATATACTCTGCAACAGCGAAGACTACCGTCATGCTCTGCTAGACGGCCTCACCCACCGTATCAGCAATGTACTGCAGCGGTGGTTAAAGACTTTAACCACCGCTACAGTACTTTAAATGAAGTAGCGAGCAGCCAGTGACGTCATATGCTGCAGGCCCTGCAGTGCTGGGCGAGCCTTCTGCTGTCCGTTCTTTTCACTGTCAGAGTTCCTTCGTGCCGTCGTCGATTTGGTTAGTCGCCACCCGAGGTGCACATCCCCGTGGCTTGGATCGGCACGTGGTGTCTACAGTACAGTTGCAGTGCACATTGTACATGTACAGTAGTACCGTACAATGTGGCTATTGGCGCACCGAGGTCAGTCACGCGAGTCGGCCGGTCGATCGTGCGGGCCGCCCGCCCACAGAAGTGAAGCAGAGGTGGTCATCTCCCGGGCTTCGGTCGTAGCATCTGGCATTCAAGAGCAAGCAAGCTCGATCGTATTGTAGTAGTAGCAGGCAGGTATGCCGCCTACGTCGACTCGACAGGATTTGCGTCCGCTCCTCTGTCCTTGTAGCGGCGTGGATGCTCCGGGATCGCTCTTGCAGGCCAACACCAGCACCAGCACCACCGCTGCCGCTGACGCCGCGCTCTCGTTCATTATCCAATTCGCTCGCTTCGTGGCAACCAACGAACCAACCGCTTCAACCGACCGCCTCCTCTCCGTCGTTCAACCATGGTCAACGCACTCTCCACGATCGCAGCCGCGCTCGCCGCCTCCGCTGCCGTTGCCTCCGGTGCGTCCATGCGCTCCGAGGCCGCCGCCATGCCGTCCGGCTCGTGGCCCGCCAGCAAGGGCAACGTCTACCTGTCCGAGCCCTACACCGTCAAGAAGGGCGAGGTGTTCGACGGCGGCATGAAGACGTATCAGCGCTCGAATGTCAAGTGCGGCGGCCAGGCAGAGAGCGGCTGGCAGACCGCCGTGTTCATGGTGGAGCCGGGTGCCACGCTCAAGAACGTCATCATCGGCAAGGACCAAATGGAGGGCGTGCACTGCGAGCAGAGCGGCTGCACCATCCAGAACGTCTGGTGGGACGACGTGTGCGAGGACGCGCTGAGCATCAAGGGCGGCTCGGCCAGCAGCGTCTCCAAGGTGGTCGGCGGCGGCGCGCGCTCGGCCGACGACAAGGTCGTGCAGCACAACGGCCTCGGCTCCGTCTCCATCGAGGGCTTCTACGTGCAGGACTTCGGCAAGCTCTACCGCTCGTGCGGCACGTGCGGCAACAAGGCGCGCAAGGTCAGCGTCAAGAACGTGTACGCCGTCAATGGCAAGGTGAGCCTCGTCACGGTCAACAAGAACTGGGGCGACCAGGCCACCATCGACAACATCAAGATCAAGGGCAAGAAGGTCGACGTCTGTGCGTGGTCGCAGGGCTCCACGTCGGGCGAGCCCAAGGAGCTGGGCGCCGGCCCGTCGGGGTCGCTCTGCAAGTACTCCACCAGCACCATCACGTATGCGTAGGCGTAGGAGGGTGGCGTGGTATTGTTATTAATACCACTACTACAGTACTACTACGACAGCTGGTGCTGCTGGGCTGCTGCTGCTGCTGCTGCTGTGACCCATTCCGATGTCGTCCGTCGGCCCCCGCGGTGCAGTCTAGAGTCTAGACATTGCGTAAGAGATCTCGTGTCGCGTCCCTATCAGCTAACATTCAATCTATAGATGTTGTTTTGGTTTCTCGTTGCAGTACGCCTTCGCTGCTTGCTGAATATGCTGCTCCCATATTTTGACTAAGAATTGGGCGAAGTAATAATGGCTGTAGATTCGTGTCGACTCTACAATCACACGTACTTAACTACTGTACACTGTCTCTTTTAGCCATAGCCTATTGAATCAATAGTATAGAGTAGGGCGACGAGTAGAGCACGGCGATATTACCGCGCTCACTGTTGCGGAGAATATTAGTTGCGAGCCTGGCAACGCCTGCCAGAGGTAGACGTGTTGAGACAACATCGTGGTGCTACCATAGCAGCTACCATCACCACGAACGAAGGTGCGCCCGAACACGGCCTCGTGTCGCTTGGCGAACACCTATAGTCCCTTCATTTTCTGCCAGCACATTAGCTCCGGTGGTCAGTCGACGACCCAGGACTGCACGCCACAGGAATCAAACCCGCAGATAGAGGCGAAATCCCCGGGCCTTGCACCTGTTGAAAGAATCATCTTCCTGGTAGTGCAACGGGGTACACGTTGTACGGACAGCCCAATAGGGATTAATCCTGGTAGTGCAACGGGGTACACGTTGTACGGACAGCCCAATAGGGATTAATTCGGAATATGTGGACCACCCAACTCGTAATTAGGGGCTCAATACAAATTTGAAGTACAGGGCACTTATAATTTCACGATTAAGGATGTAAAGGAAGAGGTTTGTGTGATACAAAGGATCGTCAATATAAAATTATACAGGTAGAAATGGTGTTCAAGCAGCAGGCTGCATTGATCGATTCGTGCTGGGGACGAATGAAGCCACTTGCATGCATTTTTAGGGACAAGTTGGATTGTTGTAAGTCCCAACCGCGCGTCATGAATAATGAAGTATCTTTGCGAGAAGGGCAGGAGCATCGCCACCGAGTCAAGCATCATGAAATGCCTTTTAGTTATACAAATAAGACCCGAAACTAAGTGATTGCTCACACACGCGAGAGCTGCAGCCAGCCGAGGCCCCGTCCTCGCTGTTCGTGTCGTCTACATCTGTGGTAGCTCCTCGGCCGCCACCTTGAGGAAGCTGATTCGCGGATGCAGCGTGGCCAGCTACCGCGCCACCAGATCAGCTGCACCGGTAGGATTTTTTACTACCCTTATTTCACCCTGACCGGAACTTTTACCCGGACCTTTTTCCGGGTAAAACACCAGGTCAGGCCAAACATCCGTGCAACGCAAGAGTGTGCATTGAAGTTATGTTTAGTTGCAGTGTTTAAAGTAAGTTATGGTGTGCGTTGAGTTATGCAGGTGTGTAGCTCGACGATTTAGCGCGTCGCAGCGTGATCGCAGTCTAGGGGCTAGAATGACCACTCCTCCACGCCATTTTCTTCATCTGGATCGTGGTCACTGTCCGAGTCGAGGAAGAAGTTGTAAGTGTTAGCGTGCTCATCAATTTCCTGCTGCAATTCGTCAGCCGTCTGCGCATTTCGAGGTGGTTCATCTTCCTCCGAAGAGTGATCAGCTTCGCCACTACGAGCTGATTCGACTGAGCCGTCGGACTGGTCGCCAAGCTCATCATAGTCACCTTCATCTTCCCACTCAGGCGGAACTTCAAATGTTGCTAAGTCGGGGGCAGCCGGCAACGCAATGCGTGGTGGACGCTGTTTCTTCTTGCGTAGACCGCGCGTGATGTTGACTTGGCGCTGCGCGTAAGCAGTTGAAATTTTGGCAATTGTAGAAACGAAGTGTCGTAGCTTTGGGTGGGACTTGAACGCGGCGTTCATCTCCCTGTTAAACCTTTCCAAGGGGTTGTTTGTGCGCGCCACGATAGTATTGGCGATACCAAACACATTCCACTCTGTGATGTAGTATCGCTCAAGCCAGGTTTTTCTAAAGTAAGCCCAAAAACTTTTCCACTCATGGCGTGAGTATGGGCAGTTGTTTGCGATGCACCTCTGCTTGATCTCCAGCTTCACCCATGCGATGCCTTTCGGATCAACAAGGTCTGGATCAATTACCGTGAGAATGTCCAAGACGCCCGACTCCATAGCGATAGTCACTTCGTCGTCGGAGATGCGCTCGTCTTTCAGTCGCCGGCGAATCGCTTGTTTAAAATGGAAGAAACAGCCCACCACTTCAGCGTTCGGGAACCGTGTCTGAACAGATGAGATGAGGCTAAACTCGAAATCACATACGATTTCTGCAGGATTGAGCTTTTTGCCGGTGTCGCGGTAGATGAGATGCAGGATATCGTCGTACATGGACTCAGTCTGGGACGTACAGAGCACGAAGTATACCGGTGTAAACAGGTTACGCGCTGGGTCATCCACCATTAAGATCAAGCACTGGCGAAATCCTCGTGGTACAGATCGAAAAGTACCGTCGAGGAAAAGAGATACGCTGTTGTAGAGTAGGAGTTCTTTCAGCGCAGGATGGGCCCAGCCTAGCACACGACTAGGTGCTTTCTTAGGGTCGGGGTGCGCTGTCACCAAATGGAACCGGAAGAATGGGATGGCCGAGTCTTTCACTTTGGAGAAGGGTGGGACTTCCACAACGCCGTGAATATCACCACCGTAGTATCGGCGGCGAATGCGACGGATACGACCAATAACTTGCTCCTCTGTCAGTCCGTCTAACAGCTCTTCTCTATCGGGACCGTAGAACGCCTCACATACTTGCTGCCAAATGTCGCCCTCTGGCATTGTTGGATTTTGGGTTGCTAGCTGATCTGCAGTTCGTTTCATTGCGTCGGTCTCATCGTTGAGTCGCCCATTCAATACTGGTACCGGACGGCACGTGTGCTCACCCTCCACCCACCAGACAGCGGCCGGGGTTACCTTCAGGGTGGCCTTACAGCCAGAAGTCTTGGAAGTACTGCAGCGATATGCAATGTGCTTCTTCGAGTGCCAGTTCTTGCAGTACCGAAAGCCCTTGTAGATCTTGATCGTTTTCGATCCCCGCTTTTTCTTGGCTCGTGACATGGGTTCCTGGCTAGCCGGGGTTAGGATCCCATGATCACTGGCAACTTGGACTTGGTCAGGTGGATCATTAAGGGGCAGCGCTTGCAACTCGAGAGTGTTTCCACTCGCATCATCGACGACCTTGCGACGGACAGAGCGCTTCTTCTTTTGCTGGGCACGAGTGCCCTGGCGGGTCATCTAGGCGTCTCTAGAGTTGGCTGTGGTTGACCAGGGAGCTGCGCTTGTGCGAAAAGCAGGAAGATAGAATGTGCTGCTGCCTTACCAGTGTTCCCATGGGGCGTTCCCATGCGCGAATGCTGCGGATAAGTATAGATTTGTGAGAGATTTGGATAATAATAGTTTCTTCGAGTAGATGGCGATGTAGATGATATTTATGCTTGGCAAATACATCTTCTCCGGGTTATTCTCAGGTCATTGAAAATATGCGCTCTTTTTCACTAGGAAAAAGTTCCGGGTAAAAGTTCCGGTCAGGGTGAAATAAGGGTTGTAAAAAAGGTAACCAGCTGCACCCACCGACGTCGCGCACGCTGTCCCATCGACTGCGCCGCGATATATCTAACAAAACAAGATAGTAAACCGAGCTGTAGTCACTACCCAGATGCGGGGTTGGCAAGCTCTGCAACCACGGCAGCGAAGTATATCCCTTAAAAGGGTGGGGGCGGCTGCCACAGTGTGAGAGCTCACCAGAGCGCAAATTGGGTAGTGAGAGGGAAATGTACTCTGCGGATAAGTTGATGAAAGGGGGCCTGCGCAGTTCTATCGACTTTCTGTAGATATTCTAGTTCTACTGATTGACACTGTGTGACCACCTCACCATGCTGCAACTTTCTTTCTCACTTCCGCACTCTTGGCGAACGGCGCGAAGACGCGCGACGAGTATCAAGACGAAGGAGACCGTGGACGACGCGCAGATGAAGATCGAGGCGGACGAGAACAAGGACAGCGTCAAGTCAGAGGCGGATGGCGTCTCGGACGTGAAGACGGGCCGTCTGGCGGTAGTCGTCCTCGTCCTGTTGCTGCCGCAACTGTTGCGACGGGTGTTGTGGCGACTGGAGGGACATTTGAGCTTTGGTTTCTGGACATTGCTGTTTGATGTACTCTCACGGTACGATGTGCTTGCTCGGTGCTGCATTTTACAGGAAGCTTTCTATATCGAGGTACTGATAGATTAAACGTGGCGGGTGTTATGTTGCTGTCAGATACGTGCGGCTGGTTGTTACTGCTTTAATGATCGTTTTGAATGGTCTGATGAACTGATCCAGTACGCTTGTGATTTATAACTGTGATGAATTATCAAAGGCACGAAATCGAGCATCGATGTACATCCGCCTTAAGTTTTAATCAATTTTTGTAACCTGACAAAGACAGTGTGCTTCGTCGCGCTGACGCTTCGAGGCAAAGTCTTTTGTATACTGGTCGTCCTCATTATTCTGGTACGCTAGTAGTTTTATTTCCGGATAACGTATTTAGACTGCAAACGTTGCTTTCATAATTGGCCTAAAAGCAAAGTCCATACAGCGCTACCAGCCCAATCTATCTAGTTCGAGATATGTGGACCACCCAAGTCGTAATTAGTGGATCAATACAAATTTCAAGTACAAGGTGCTTATATTTTTTTGGTTTTGCATCCAAATTGACAGGCTACACGGTTCAGCAGGCTATCTTCATAAAATTAAAGAGGAATACGTATTCGTACTTAGTTTATTCCAGCACAACTTCAACCCGTGTCAACCAAAGCTTATCGGAGATTGAGTGGTAAGGCGCGGAAGCCATTTTTAAGGTATGTCCGGTGGTATACCCGTACTGCACGGCGATGCGGTTCTATTCTAGTTGAGTAGCAAAGGCGATGGCAGAAAACCAAAACTAAGAATCTTGCAGTGGCAATTGTTACAAGGCGAGCCCAACTTCGTGCTTATACATGGTTTGATTTGGTCGCGGATAACTTGAAGGCGACGGCAATGAATTCCCCGCCCAAATCCACCCTCCGGTCATGCTTGGCAGCCGCAGCGCCTTCGGCTATCGCGACATCTCCTTCGGCGCGGACGTCGTACTGCCCGAGCACGTGACGTGCTGCTGGAGCTGCAGGTGGCCAATGCGTTCGCCGCCACATTGAATGGCAGCGGCAAACCCCGGTCTCGGGAAGAGTGTCAAAATAGAGAGAGGCATGTGTGTGTGGGGAGCCTCGCTAATGCGGCGCCGTGGCAGCGGAGTATGATCCCTGAATAGGGGGAGGTGGCTGCTACGACGACCGCAAAAGCAAGACTGTGGAGTCGGCGTTTCGGATGTGTATCGATCGATAGAATTGGACTTGAGCAATTTCCTTGCTCGGGCTTACAAGAATACTCTAAGCGGACAATTCTTAAGAAAATTACGTTTTTGATAGGATCAGACGAGGTGGCTGCTTTCATTATTTTCATTTTCGTTTCGGCTTTCGGATACGCGGTGCAGATGCTACGGCTACGAACGAGGCGCAGCAGATGTGCAAAATGTACCTTGGGTGAAACAACTAACTGTGGATAGCCAAAATCCGTTTTGCAAAATGCTTTTGGTTATGTATATGCTGTGTAGATTCTGTGCGGCCGTTACCGCAAGGTGTTTCAGAGCAGGTAGCATTGGTGTTGCTAGAATCAAAGTATTTACTGGTTTTTATCTTTCCATGAATGTGTTTTACTTCGTAGGCCTTAGGTTACTCTGCGTCTGCCAACGTCAAAGGTCCCCGACAGAAAACTGTGGCTTCGAATCCATATTTGCCGTCGTGGTAAGTGTCGACTACTGCTATGCGGAACGCTGCGCTTTTAGTTGCCAATGTTGTCATCGTTCTACCATGTGTGTGTGTGTGTGTTTTTTTTTCTTCTTATATC
The DNA here is from genome assembly GCA_016169955.1 of Phytophthora vignae f. sp. vignae. Classification (NCBI taxonomy): domain Eukaryota; phylum Oomycota; class Peronosporomycetes; order Peronosporales; family Peronosporaceae; genus Phytophthora; species Phytophthora vignae. The sequence goes on from JABJUM010000013.1 coordinate 650,005, forward strand.
GTCGATCAAGCTTAGAACCTGGCCGCCCACGCTGCTAGGTGACGCGGTAAGACCGCTGTGCTTGACGGAATGCCAACCTGGTTGGACCCAAGGACTTGCTGTCGTCCGCGACGACGAAGGCGAGAAAGACTTTGGTTGCATGCGTGATCGCTGTGTGAACGAGCCAAGAAATTCGCTACAACATCCTCGCGGTATTACAAAATTGAATAATAGACGTGATAGTTACCGCGTTGAGGCAACACATTGAATGACAGCGCTACCAGCCCAATCCTCTAGTTATTGCCCGTAATTCTATCGCAAGCTTTAGCGCCCGTAACTTCTATTCGCAGTTCGAAGAACTGTCGTTAGGCGGCCCAGGCGAGTTTGTCATCGAGTGACATTCTCGCGACATCCACCGCCTCGGCGGTGCAGGCCAGTATCTCACCAAGCGACATTCTCGCGACATCCACCACAGGCCAGCACTGGCCCCTGTGTATCATCGAGCGACATTCTCGCGACAACCACCGCATCGGCGGCGCGACCAATGTCTCATCGAGCGACCAGAATTTGCAGTTTCGAAGAAGCGGTGTATCATTTGAAGTATGATACCAGGGCAGATGCTGCGGCTGCGAGGCAGGCGCAGGAGATGCTTACCGATATGTAGTAAAAGAGATTCCTAACACAGATATAATAAATAATTCTATAAAAAAATGTTGTTATCCTAGTCTTCCCGGTGGAGCTCTGGTTGCGTGTCAAGCAAACACAATATTTGTTTGAAAGTATGATGCAGATGAGCTCAAAATGCATAATTTTGGCTGTTGTATCTTTGTTGTCGGAAGTCCATGCAGAAATCTTGCTGCTCCCGAGAACTGCGAACCCCCCGGACAACCAGTCCGCCAATTCTGCCAGGAAAACGCAACCTTCGATTGCTAACATTAGGTCGTTGAAATGCATTTGTGACTGCATCAGGATCCGTCACGATCTGTGATTGGTCAAGTAACGATTCCAATCTCTGCTTAACTCTGAATTGATTTTAAGAGAATATGCGTGCGTGTGTCCTAACCAACTAACATTCAGCCTCACGTTCAGATCCAAATGACTTTCCACGTGGCTTTCCCGCCGGCAGCCACGTCAATTTCGTCGATCTTGTCGCCGCCCAACGTGATGTTGACCGTCACGTTCTTAATAATAATAATAATAATGTTCAGGTGTATTGAGTTACTGGCTTACGCCGAACGTCTAATATCGAAAAGAAGAGGGCTGGGAAACGCTACACAAATGAAAAATGTATATCCAGAGGGAGGATTATCACCGTAGTTCACCCTTTCTCGCTGTCTGCCAATGAGTAAAGTCCCCGCTAAGGTGACTCAGTACTCCGGGATAGCGCCATTCTATCATCTCATCCGTGTGTAACGAGCTTCTTATCTTGCCCAGCTCGTTGGACAGATCGTATTGCTCCGCTGCGTTCGTTCGCCCGCGGGAACTGGAAGTTGACTCCGTGCTGGCCGACAGCAGCTAACCGAGCTACTGCGCCGGATCGTCCGTACACACACGAACGTATCCTATTTTATTAAAGAGGCTAGATTACTCAATAGTCCTCCGTCAACCCGTAGCTATCAGCCCACAGCCAACAACTAGAGCTAACTACACTCAGTCAATACAACGAGATTTCACCCACACACGTGAGCTACTAACCCTCCACTCGTTCGTCAGCAGCGGCGGAGCGCCCGTCGACACCCCACCACCACCTGTCCGTCACTCGTTCAGAAGGAGCTGTCGCCCCCAGCAAGAGCCTTCGCCCTTGTAGTCCGCTAGCAGCTCGTTTCCAAGCCACCAACCCGTACGTGCTCACTTGCGTCTGAACCCGCCAATTCTGTTGTCCTCGTCCTTGGCCGCAGATTCTGTTCTCCCAACCCGTCGCGTTCGCATGCGGCAACCAAATCCTTCTCCGCTAGGATCGCCGTCCTATCATAGCCGATGACCTATTATAGGCCGTGGATAACGTAAATTGCCTCCTCCATTCGGTCTGAACCAGAAGAGCCGACCGCCGGACAACGTAAATTGCCTCCTCCATTTGGTCTTAATCGCTCGCACTTAGCCGGAAGACACCGTGAATTGCCGGCACTAGTGTGTACACACCAGTTTAGTGCTGATCTCCGGTTGCTCGTTCGGGGTGCGACGGGTCGGAACCGTTCCCCGTCCGAATCCGGTGACCTTCCATCGTGAATCCGTACCAGCCGCTCTCGCTCGCCACGTCCGACTCGTCGCCCGGCCCGCACAGCGAGCTGCCGCTGTTCGTCTCCATGGTCACCACGCCGTGACCGCCATCTGCCCAAGTCCTGTTACAGGTGGTTGGTTCGTCTTCCCGGCTGCGCTTTGAATCCATAGCCAGGTTCGCGATACCATCTGCCATCTTATTTTGCCGCCTCAAGTGGTGGGACCACGAAGCTATTCTGGCCATGTATGGCAGAGGTCGAGCGCGGTCATACCAGCCTTGGAGCTTGCGCGACTTTGGCCTTCGTCGTTCTTTCATCATCCGCAGGATCAGCAGGCTGTCACCAACAATATGAACTGGGGGTAGCTTCCGCTTGACTACAAAGAGCAGAAGACTATAAAGCCCCCGGAACACCGCAACGTTGTTGGTGCATCTGGTCCCTGCGAGTGATGTACTGCATATCCATATAATCTTCGGTGCGCCTACCTCAAATTCGACCAGGACGCTGCCACTCCCCCCTGGGCCTGGGTTACCCCGTGAACCTCCGTCGAATAATCCGACATACTTCACAGTCGGTTCAGGTTGGGTGAGAGGACTCTCAATCGATACCCCTCTTAGGTAGCGCATCATTTTCCGGATTTCCATGGCCACTACCCATTCTCCATATTTCCCCCCAGTCAGCGGAAACGAGAAAGCAACGTTATCGAATCCTTCCTGCAGTTGTCGTCCTAAAAGCGACCTCCGTTCTTCAGCAGTAGGCATTCTTTGATCCGTACTGTATATTAGGTCCAGTCGTACGCTCCATATCAAGCTGAGAACCTGCATCACTGCGTATTTCCAATACGTGTTGACCACATCCAACATGGTATCCGTCGTCATGTCTTGTTCTTTTTTGTTGTTGCTGTCTAACCAGGCCTTCGTGAACGCAATGCACCTCGATGGCGGGTAGGTCAGGCTGAAAGAGAAGATTTCATCCGGCCCATGCGTCACAGGTTCCTCGTGGAGGTTTGCGAACAGCTTGAACATCCAGCTCCACGCTTGTTGAGCGAAGTAGCAGTCCCAGAAGACATGCGCCAACGATATATCAAGGTGTTCGCATTGGTCATGGGGGCATGCGATTGCCTTGCGATTCTTGATCCACAGCGGCAGTGCGTGAAGTTTTATATGATAAAGTGGAACTACCAACGATTCTAGCCAAACTGCCCCACGAAACCATGTTCAAGGCTGAGCTAATTTCCGCGCAGTCCTTGGTCCATGATGTTTCGGCTTGAATCACCCTCTTTTCCCCTTTCTTGGCTCGCTTCGCCATAATGACTCTCCGGTATCTAGCTCTCGTGTGAGACCAACGACGCTGGCCCAGCCAGATTGCCGCCATTCGCGTCGCCCACGCGTGGGGTGCGGTCCATACAGACGATCGTGGTACCGCAAGAAATGTTGCAATTTCGACGTCAAGTAGTGGTGGGGATGAGTGCTTGAACACAACGGGGTCCCTGGAGCCCCACGTATGCGTGACGATAAAGCCAGGTAGTGCTTCTATTTGAAATACATCGTGTGGGTCATCCAGTTTATGTGCCACCACAATTTGGGAGTTGCAATTCTGTTGAAGCTGCAATTGTGAGAAAATCACAAGCAGATCCAGTGCGAGTTCGCGAAATTGCTGAGCCAGCTGCGAGGCCATAGGGTACTTGTAACGTACACTTTTGACGCTAACCACTCCTGGTCTAATCCATTTCCAGTCCAGAATTTACGACAAAGTCCTAGTCGCGCTGCTTGCGAGGAGGGCAAACTTCTTCCTCAATGAAACAGGGTGATCTTGATCGCTGAAGATCGGTAAATCAAAACGGGGAGATGCTTAACACCCTCGGCTGCAAAAGCACCCAATCTTTTTTTCCTGAAGTTGCGCCAAACGCCGAGTATCAACCAGCAAACCCCTTAAATCACAGAGCAGCTCCCCCTCACGCCATCTTGCCGGTACATGGTGAACAGCTCCGAGGGGGGGGGGGGGTGATCGAACGGGAGACCCAAAGTAAACCTGTGGCTCTAATTGAGTCTCGGATGGTAACGGGAGCCGCCAGCTTCCAGCTCGGAGAGACGTGGGCTCGGCGATCAATTCCACTGGGGCATAGAATGTCCCCGATAATTCGAGCAATACGTGAAGTGGAAGTGGCCCACTCGCCCACAACGTGGGCGCTTAACGCATGTAGCTCCTGTTGTAAGTTCGGCATTGCTAGCCCTCCACGTTTTCGTGGTAGTTCTAGGGCTTCAAACCTTGCCCATCCACAAAGTTTTGTTGTTGGTCGTGCAAAGGAGCTATTCCAGATGAAATTCCGCATCCTCATCTCCGCTTCACTGGCGATACGCGATGTCGGCCATGAATGCTGGGCTACATACAGTACTTTGGGCGTGATTATTGCGTTAGCAATGTCGACTCGCTGCATAGCGGAATTAGTCTTGTCAATCGCCAACACAAGGCGTGAAGATAGAGCCGAGAAGCTCTTTTCCAGGCTTCAGCAGTCGTGTCCAGAGTTCCAGTCCAGTGACCAAGGTACCTGCACGTAGATTGGTTGGAAATTGGTCCAGGAATGGCGTCGCTAGTGTGGGAGTTTTGGTTGGAATTGCTCAGCAGAATCGCAACGGACTTAGCAACATTGACTCGCAGCCCCGACACGTCCGAAAAACGCCTTACAGCTGCGATCATTCTGTCTTGCACTGCTTTTTCGCGAATGCAGATAGCTGTGTCATCCGCGTAACCTGCTACGTAGAGCCGAAAGGAGCCCTGTTGTCCCACTAAATTCAGTCCACACTCTTCTGCTGTGAAGCCCAGCGCATCATACAACAGATCGACCGCAAGGATAAAAAGAAGCGGGGCCAGAGGGCACCCTTGCCTAATTCCACGCGTAACGGAGACCGGCTCAGACGGATAGCCATTGGCGAGGAGGATTGCGAAAGTGTCAGCGTGAGTAGCGTCCACCAGCCGAATGAATTTAGGCGGGAAGCCTTTGGACTTGAGCACCGCCAGTAGAAAATGGCGATCTAAGGTATCGTAAGCCTTTGCGAAATCCAGCAACAGTGCCTGCGCATTGGAATACTTCTCGCTGGAGTTACAAACCTTCTTGGCCGCCTCAAAAAGTTCGATTGCAGTGTCAAAAAATTCTCCGACCAGGTACAAAACCAAACTGAGTGTCGTGAACCAGGGAACCTATTCGAGTCCGTAGCCTCTTCGTAAAAAAATTTAGAGAGCACTTTGTAGTCTGAGTTGAGGAGCGCAATGGGTCGATAGTTGAGAGGATCCGTTGAGTCTCCTTTCTCTTGATGCTAAAGATGTACCCTTGCTGGAAGCTCTTGGGAATCGTACCAGCGTCCATCCACTTGTTGCAAAGAGTAGTCAAAATGGGGCGGAGTTGCTCCGAGTGGTCCTTGTACCAATCATCCCCAAGCTTATCCGGCCCTGCAGCTTTTCCACGCTTACACTTCTTTATTGCCGCCTCAACCTCGTCTTCTGTGATGATGCCGTCCATTTCGGAAAGATCGAACTTCTCCCAGCGCGCCTTGATCCTCGACACGTAGCCATCAATCTCCTCACAACTGATGTCCTCTTTCGTCATAATGGGGGACCAAGCGTCCGCAAGAATGCTGGCTTTGTCGTTTGGGTTGCGCGTGAGATTTGCGCTCGAAGGCTTCAGTTGGTGAATACTATTGTCTCCAAACCGAGTACAGATCCTACGAAAGAAAAAATTCGATGATGCACGATCACTCCACGTATGGTTCCTCACTAACTTTTTCCGTCGAACGTTTCGGCGCTGATTCTGAATTGCCTTCAGCTGGTTGAGAAGTTCACTGCGTTTAAGGAAAAGCGTGGAGTGTTGATCGGCCTCTCAATTGCGTAATTTTCTCATCACGCGTCGGATGGGCTATCTGAATCCTTTCGCCACTTTGCGTCTGCATTGTCGTTTAAGACGAGTGAGCTCTTTGCATAAGTCTCCTTTGAATTGATCCCATTTTGTTGCATGAGCAGAAGCGTCTCCAGCATCTTCGCAGCAGAGCTCCTTGTTGAAGACTGTCAGTCTGGTAGCAATGAGGTCATTCGCTGCAGCCGTAACGAAAATCGGCATCGGGTAAATCGGCGCTTGGCGCTTGATTCGTAGCGGGGTTTTCGGCGCTTGAAGGTGCATCGTGACTCCGTAGTGGTCTGATTCGAGGGGACACTTGTTCTTTTCAACGCTTCTGACCCACTGCTACATTTCGGCAGAGATGTACCAGCGATTAATTCGACTAGAACCTTTCTGCTTGTGAGCCAATTTGTAGAAATACGTGTGAAACCCGCTAGCGAAGGCGTTTCTAGTGATTGTATTGATATCACGAGGTTTAAATTGCTCCACCGCATCGACAACGCTGCTTTGTTCAATCCAAGTTTGTAGTTGCGCACGTCTAGCATCTCCCTTCTGCGAAGATGTTCGTCGATCGAGAGTGCGGTCAATCACGCAATTAAAGTCACCTCCAGCGATCACCTTTGCCCCTTCCGGCACGGGGAGATCTTTCAGCTGATTAAAAATTGTTTTCTGGCACGGCGCGTACAAAATTCATCACCAGCAGCTCCTCGCCTTGCAGTTTACACTGGATAAATTGACGGTATGCAGTCCATAGCTCCTCTCTCCACGGCCTCGCGTCTCGAACTGCTACGTACGGGTTGACTAGGATACCAACACCTCCATGCCTCGCACGCTCGGAAGCACTTCCTGCATGAGCTGGAGACCAAAAAGAGGCTACACTTTTGGCTGAACCCTTGAAGCCCCACACAGCTTTATACTGACGCTCTGCAAATGCGGACTCCGAAACATCCAGGTGTGTTTCTTGCAAGATAACTATATCGTTGACCCCATTCTGGTGTTGCTCTCGCAGGCCTTGAAATAGTTGGGAAAGCTGGTTAATATAAGATGCAAGGCCCCCCACATTGTAGGTAGCCAATCGATATGTAAAATCATCTGCGTCAAGTCTTCGTGTTGTTGCTTGTTGCGGCGGTAAACCAAAAGTAATACGTGTCCTTCGATTGACTCGAGCGCGCTGAAAAAGATGCCGCACCTGACGTGCGCGGTCTTGTTCAGGAACTCTTGAGTAAAAATCTCTGATCGAAGCCTGGACAGGACTTCGTCGAGATCTCGATCCCCCTTCGCCCACTAGAGATTCAACGAGGTTACCGATAAGTCCTCCTTGGCATTACCGGTGCCCGCAGCCCTTTCGGAGCCTTTGCCCTCGTTGTTCTGTGCATTTACACACGCGATACTCTTATGGGTCTTTCGAACCGCGCGATTTGCCGCCAGAGTAATTGATCTTATGTCCGTGTTGCCCCTCGGTGGCCGAGTCAGTCCGTATGATTGCAGACTGTCGTCATGTCGACCCGCCATCAAGTCGTAAGACTTTGGATCGTTCAGCCCTTCAGATGCGCTGTCAGGGTACACCACCGCTTGGAAATGCTTGCTGTCTCCTTCCCACTTGACTACCATGACAACTGGTTGCACTTCTGCACTACGCAAGTTTTCCAGCATTTGCACAGGATTTCCAGCGTTAAGATTTTGAAAGTACGGGAACTCGGCACTGTTGCCTTTCTCATCAGGCTTCGGCTTGTAGGAGTACATGCCAAGATAAGCCCTTCCAGTTTCGTGCACATCAATGACGTAGATTGGCTCTCGGAGAAAAAGAGCTGCCCTTTGAGTACCGTGTGGCTTACCAAGCAGTTTTGCGGCACAGGAACGTCGACATTACGCCTACGCTCTGTATCCCAGTAGAGCGCGAGTTTTTCCGTACTTGGTTCTTTAACAATTTCTTGCGCGCCCAAATAAACGGCTCCGGGTTCTGCCTTTATGTCAATTGCTCGGGTATCCACCAGGTATTGAAGCTTTGCGAGGAGAATGTTCAGTATCTTCTTCTCCATCATGGTGGCTTCCACGACTTGTTTTGAGTCAGTTGGAGGAGCAAAACGCGCTGACCAACCGCATTGACCATTTGCCTCTACGTCAGTGATAGTCCCTCCCAACGCCTCTGACACGAGGCGGTTTCAGGAATTTGCCGACGACGAGCCGTCACTCCCACGACTTGGAGTTTGTATCGAATTGTGATTGGTGGATTACTTGGGTGCGGCGCGGCTGTACCCGTGTGACATGGATGGCGAATGTGGGAGAGAAGTGATCCCAGGGGATGAATCCAGTGCCTGACCACAGATGGGCCCAACTGGCTGGAAGTGTGAATCCTGGGGGTGCACGCCCAAGATTTCAGAAGAACACTCAGTCCAGCCGCGGACTTTCCCTTACGATGAGTGCCTAAAGTCTGGCGGAAAGTGTCTTTGGAGAATGTATCCCAGAGTACACCTCATCTTGCTGTGGTCCAGAGTACTACAAAGGACCAGAATACCCTGAAAACCCAACCCACTGCCACCGTGAACACGCGCTGGAGGCCGCTACACCCACTAAGTGCTTGGATTTATGGAGACGCCCAAGAGTCTGTGAAGATTACAACTTGGTACCCAGAGTGTCACATGGAAACCCTGAGAATCACCCCCGATGAACAGAGGACCCAGGATTTCAAGAGGTGAATCCTGAGTTTGACCATGAATCCAGACTACCCATATTGAATTTAAGTGTCTCCCAAGTCAACACCCAAGGATCTCCAAGATTCCCAGAAGACTCCCCTGAGTTCCAGTGGATTTCAGAGACTGACCCAGAGTATCATGAATCTCTGAGTTTTCGAGTCAGTCCGGAATCAGTCTGCAATCAAAGTGATGCGTGACCTTGAAGATACGACTATGGATCTGCTAACTGGATACTTTCGAGGAGTCGAGAGGGAACCGAGAACCATACAAACCCGAGTCCAAGGACCCACATTTGGCACTTTGGATGCCTTGCGACGATGGAATCGCAAGCCGATCGCAAGTTTGGACCGCTGAACCCAAGGTATACTGAAACCAAGATATTTGACCCCAGGCATAGTGAAAAGAAGATATTTGCCCGAAGAATGCGGAAGAACAGAGAAGTAGGAGAGAGAAGTAGCTGATAAAAGACAAACAGAGTTCCTTTTACCCTGTACTGCGCAAGTGACTTCGGCCAAGCCTGCCGACGGAAATCCGGAGGACCCGAGACTACGACCGCGGGACGCTAAGGGCACATCAACGGCGAAGGACAGCCGTCTGTGTGGACTCCATCAAAACTCAAGTCCAGTTAGGTGGGGACCAGTGACGGCCTTGAGCTTCCTGGGGTGATCCATCTATTTCATATCCTAGTTGGGTCACTTGCTGTGCTCGTGGTAGCCCATTTCATATTATTCCAGAGGGTATTCTGGGGCGCTAGGTAGTCGCCTCCAGGATTTTGTATTGACTGCTTGTGTGAAGGGAAAGGTAACTGATAGTGATTGTATTTTCCTCCTGTATTGGAGGTGGTGCGCGTTTGTGTGAGTCTCAGGGGAGCTAGGCCCCTGAATTTCAGACTCGAGTGAGCCTAGTGTGTGAGTGACCCACCGTCCAAGGGTCCAAAAGAATAAGTGACGGCTAGTTGTAGTGTTTGTATACTCTGTATTTGTTGGTTTTATCGAGCTAGGAAGGCATTTGGGTAAGGTGTCTTCTGAGTTCCTCACCCCAGAGTTGACTATAATCCTGAACCCTGAATTCGTGATATTCTGGGTTTCGGGTGATCTGATTCTCTGGGTTTTGCCTCTAGTGTCGAGGTGCGTTCTGAATTAGACGTACGCCTCAGCGCTTCTTCAAGGCTACATCCAAGTTCGGTGGAGTGCCGTTCCGTCAAAGACAAACGAGCCGACAGGGATTACACAAGGTACCCACGCCAACCAAGGAGAGTGATCCTCAGGGTTTAAAGCTTCGCGGCTGCGAACCTCTGGATTTATCTTCTTGCTGTTGACCCTCAAGTCGATTCTCTGGGTCTACACCCTAAGAACCTTCTTGGGCTGCGCTATACGAACCCCCCCTGGGCGATAAAGGTTTCATCGGCCTCGCCTCAGCTGGTGCGCGTGCCCGGATTTGATTGTCGAGGATTTCACCGAACTCAAGAGTCGAAGAACTGCTGAGTGCCCGTCAACTTCAAGCGAACAAGATGGCTGGAGGACGAGGGGCGAAGAAGAGTGGACGCGGGGACGGAGGACGCGGTGAGGCGTCACGTCAGTCGCGTCGTGTTCAAGGTTTGGGGCCTGAAGAGCAGGAGGATCTGGATACCGTGGTCCGTGACGCTCGGAAGGCGAAGAAGGCTGCTCGCGAGAGCGAGGCAGCGCAAGGTGGGGACGCTAAGGCGTCTGCCGATCAAGATCAGTCCGCTGCTGGACCTCCGACGCAGGATGAACAAGCTTCGTCCCGAGATCAAGGTTCATCGGAGGCAGTTTCTGGGTCGCAGACCCCTGGAGTCCCAGAGGAGCACACCCGTGAGGGTGGTGCTCAGGCGTCTGAGGGAGGCGCCAATGCGGCTGAGTCCCCGGAGGTGATCGACTTGGTGTCATCTTCGGACGAGTCTGTTGTGGAAGTGAAGCCGGAGCCCGTGCGAGCGAAGGAGGAGGCGAAGACTCAGAGTTCCAAGGTGAACTCTGGGTTCGCACCACCCGAACCCAGGGTTTCCACGTCAAGTTCGCAAGTGGTATCCAGGATTTCTTCTGAGAACGAGGTCCAGGACACTACTGTTTCCGCTCCAGACGCTGAGAACATGGTGTTCTACGTCCGACGTGAGGTTCGACGCTGGGAAGAGGTGAACCCTGGGAAGGTGACACCCCCGAGCGTTGTCTACGAGTGGCCGACTCCGAAACCGGATGCCAACTCGTACTTCGCGGCCGCGTATGCAACTGGAGACTACTTCAAGTGGCGGTTGTCTCTGGCGAACCCCGACGAAGCCTGGATCTCTGAGTTTCACCTCGCCCGGTGGGGTGTCGGAACTGCCCAAGATCTCATGGCGACTACGATTCCCCAAAGTATCATGACCGCACGCGAGTGCGTCGCCATTCTGCAGACTCTGTTTTTTGAAGCTGGTTTCGAGTTTGTCAACCTGATTCCCGACTGGTCTTCGACGCGCGCATCCAGGATTCCAGAAAACTGGGTGCGCACTGTCATGGAAGAAACCCAGAACTTCATCGCTGTGGAGCTCGTCGAGTGGAAGCTGGTGATTGCTGGTGTACCTTTCAAGGTGAACTCTGAAGAACCACCGGTGACAAATGTCCCGGAGCAAGCACCAAGACTGGATTACCACAAGGAAGATGGAGACGGTGATTTATTGATGACGGACTACGATGCGGACCTACTGGGACGACAATTTGTCCTGAGATTCAGAGTCACTGGACTCAGGATTTCACGGAGCCCGCGAGGGTCAAGTGAAGGCGAGCCGCAGCGCAAGCGAACTCAGCACGGACCGCCACGCCCGCAGGTCTCATCGACGCCATCAGCGTTGTCCACACCGTCGCTGTCCTCTCTTCCTGCGTACAAGTCCTCGGCCAGTGCTTCGTTTCAGAGTTCCACTCCCCTGAATTCCATGTCCAACGGGCGTGATCCTCTGGAGTTGGAAGCCAAGGATGTCGCTCCGGATTCTGTGCCAAGTGTCATCGGTACCTCACGAGCTTCGGACGAGAGTACGGCTTCAGGCGTGCAGACGTCTTATGGCAGCTCTTCGTCTTCGTCGATGCAATCACTGGGACAACGAGTTGGAGCTCTGGCGCTGGTAGCTCAGAGTGCAGGCGGCTTCGCGGCTGCCGGAGATCTGGGATTCCAGGTCACCCGAACAGTCATCCCTCCGCGTCTTGCGTCAGTTGATCAAGATGACGTTGAGATGGCGTCGTCCGTGCATTCTGACCCAGAGATCGCCCCCAAGAAGGCAATTCCCTCCGGTGTTCCAGCATCAGCTGCTGAGCCGAAACTCAGGGAACCAGCCTTGGTCTCTGGATTCGGCGGCCCGAAGGATGTCAGCGGTGACGAGCGGAGTCAACACCAAAGCTCTAGGAGCGAGGTGCGCTCTAGACGCTCGACGAAATCCAGGAGATCAGCCGTGTCAAGTCGCTCAAGTGGATCCAGAGATCTTGGATCAGCTTCGTCCGTGTCCGCTAGGTCGGGGCCTGCCCAAATCGAGCTGAATGTCTTGCGACAGCAGCAGGAATGGCAGGCCCGCATGGAGCAGGAGCAACGCGAGTTCCTCGCCAGAGAACGTCTGGATGCTCTGGAGCGCGAGCGACTCAGGGAACAACGCGACTTGGAAGCGCGTCGCCAGATCCAGGAACTCACGGATCGTCTGGTTCATGCAGAAATTGCCCGAGGGGAGGCGGAACGGCGTGCGCAAGAGGTGGAAACCCGTCAAACTCAGGATTCCTCAAGGATCCAGAATGTGACCCAGGATTTCACCGAAAAATTACGCCTGGAGCGTGAGCGCCTGGAGGCTGCCTACGCTGAGCGCTGGCAAAAGCGCGAAGCCGAAGCTGACGCTGAACGTGCGCGCTGGGCCTCGGAGACGTACGAGAACTGGAAAGCACAAGTGGCGTCTCTGGAGCAGAAGGTCCAGGAAACCGAGGCCGCAAGAGAGCAGGAGCGTGAGTCTTCCCAGAATATCCAGCGGTTTCACGCCAGTCAAGTGCGCGACCTTCGAGCAACATTAGCCCAAGTTCAAGCGCGGCGCGCAATCGCTACCCCTGATTTGGCAACCAACGTGAGGCCGTCAGCGACTCAGAACCCTGAAATCGCAACTCGACCCCAGGAGTCCAGTGGCGTAATCAATGGAAACGCAAGTGTCGCAGGACAGAGACGGGAGACAACTGATTTGAAGAACACTTCCGAAGTCGCCGCCTCCCAGTTAAGGGCGACCCTCGCGCAGCATCCCGCCGACACTTCCGGCAGAACGAAGCAGGCCAAGCGAGGACATAGTGCTACGGAGACCAAGGCGACCCAGGACATCAAGCAGGAGCCTGCGCCTCTGGAGAAGACTTCGGAGCCCAGGAAGGTAACGACCTCTAAGGCCTCGCAAGACTCTAAGACAGACCCCAAGCGCTCCGCGGCCAAGAAGAACCCGCGCAAGAAGAAGAAGCGCCAAGACTTCAACCCGCCCTCAGACTCGGACCCAAGTTCTGACACTAGCGATGACAGCTCGTCCTCTGAAAGCGATGACAGTTCGGACGAGAACTCTGGAGTTAACCTGACGGCGGCTTCTACGGCTCAAGCTGGCACTACGCTTCTGACGTTCCGACCGTACATCAACTCGAATACTCTGGGTGAGTTTGATACCAAGGCGTCACTCAGGGAACGCGTGCATTGGTGGGAGCGTTTTGCGAACATGGCCGCTCAAGGGGGCTGGTCCACGAAGATGCGAATCCAGGAACTCAAGCTGAAGCTCTCAGGAGCTGCGCGTGACTGGTTCAATCAGTTGCCCAAGCATACTCAGCGCGACTGGAAGGAGCTGGCGTCTGCGTTCAGGAAGAAGTACTGCAAGGCACGCTCGTCGTACTCTGAACGGTACTTCACGATGGAGATGAAAAGCTCAGAGAGCGCTCTGGATTTCTTCTATCGTCTGAATTCCGCCGCTGGTAAAGCTGACATTGACTTTCGCAAGTCATCGAAGCGTCTGGAGAAGCACATCCTGAGGTTCATCACGAAACTCAAGGACACGCGCCTCAAGACGTCGCTGCAAGGCCAGAGATTCAGAAGCATCGCCGACCTGGAGTACGCTCTGGAACAAGATGAAGAGGTGTGGAGTCGCAGTGACCAGGATGCGCCGCCACCCAGAGTTCGCGACTTTCGTGCTGACAACATTCCTCAGGGGCGTTTCAAACCGAAGCGTGCTGGACGTGCGTATGTGACTAGGGGCGACGTCTCTGACTCTGAGTCGGAGGAAGACCCTGAAACTCACGCTCGTTTTCAGGAAATCTCGGATGAACCCAGAGTGTCAACCCGAACTTCAAGCGCGAACTCAGGGTCAACTCGAGAGATCTCTGGAGAGGACACTACCGCGTCTAACGCTGGAAGCTCGACGAGCATGCAGGGTACGGAATGGTCTCAGACGCTGACGAACGAGGTCTATCGTGTGATGGATAACATGGGATGGCGCCTACCAAGTGCCCAACCAGGATCGAACATGAACTCTGGGTTTCGTTCGCCTCGCCGCGAGAACCCGAATTGGGACAAGCTCTGCGAGAAGTGCGGCAAGCGGGGACATCCAGAGGAGAACTGCTGGAAAGACATGAAGTGTGATCGCTGCCTCGAGACGGGTCACCCGACGCACATGTGCCGCGCGCAACCGTGCGAGAATTGCGGCAAGTTGCATCTCGGGAAACCCTGTGAAGACTGGAAAACGCTGGAAGCTGTGAAGAGACTCGCCCGCCAAGGTGCACTGAAGGACATGCCGAGCCATATCCTGGATAAACTTCTGGATGGCGAAGCAAACTCTGGGAGGCCGTCAAACCAATAAGCCCGCTGGGTGGGGACCCAGTACGCGCCGGGCTGAAGAAGGCCCCAGAGTTATGTGTTCTAGTGTATGTAGGCCCGGAGCTCAGAACAAGAACCCAATATAACCAACAATGCATGACTACTTTGATTCAGGATTTCACGAATTCCCCTGAATTTCAACGTCCTGAACAAGTGAACCCAGGAGAAGTGAACTCTGGAGCAATTATGGAGTACAAGCTGAACCTTGGGGAACGCTATGGATGGTGGGAAAACAACGATCCTGATCCGAGGAAACGTGATGTGGTGATGGTGCATGGTGCCGTGAACGACTGCCGGACGAAAGTCCTCCTGGATACCGGTGCGACTGTGAATATTGTGAGTTTCGACTTAGCGCGTAAGCTCGGACTCAGACTCAAGTCGCACAAACAAACCAAGGTGTCTGGAATGGGAGGCGTCCCGACGTATATCGGCGCCAGTGCCCAGGTGAAGATCACTCTCGGCCCGAGAGTGGTGTATCTCCTGGACGTCTGGGTTGCTAACATCGGCGAAGGGATCGAAGTACTTCTGGGTATGAGTTTCATGTTTGCAGCTGGAGTGAGGATCATCATTCGAGAAGGTCTCGTGACACTCCCAGATGAAGCAGCGATCATGATGTGTGGATGGAATCCAGAGGATCGCCTGGGTGTCGACATGCCCGTGGAAACTACAGGAAGTTGGTACCTGGGCCCTGGGGAATCCAGAGTGGTGAAGATTTCATATGGATCGACGAACCCACAGCGTGAGGTTGTGTGGGCAGGACGCGGTGACGGTTGGGTAACGCACCTGATCTACGCGTCGAGGTCTTGGCCGGTCGCTGTGAAGGTGGTCAACATCTCCGACAAGGACGTCTGGATTCACAACCGGACCCCGGTCGCTCGAATCGTGGAATACGGCTTCTTTCCGCGGGCTGGACGCTTCGTACGCCCCAGTTCCTTTGCGTATCGTGAGTGGCAGACTCTCATTCTGGAGAGTGTTCAGTCGCGCGAGGGACGGCTACGTGCCGAGCGCCTAGCTGCGCTAGAGCCATCGTGTGTGGAGACCCCAGAGTATCAGTGGCCTAAGAAGATCCTGCCGCGCCCTGCAAAAGGACCCGACATGGCACTGCTCGCCTCGATTCTCAGAAAGCCAGAAGCCCGTCGTGTGCGATTCGCTGAAGATGCATCAACCCAAACTGATGAGGTGCCTCCTGAGGATCCCCCTGCATTCCGAGATGTTGCTGTTGACACAAGCGACCTGGACGACGCTCCCAGGGACCCAACGATTAGCACGACCTTGCAGACCGACGGAATCCCAGAGTGCACAAGTCTCGAAGAGGATACAGCCGCTGAAACTCTGAGTTTAGAGGTCGAAGCTGGCAGTGATTCTCTGGATTTCGAAGTGAAGGACGATGATACTCTGGGTTTCCCTGGACCAGAATGCGCCCCGTTGCCTGTGGCAGCCAAGGTTTTCGCTGTCATAACCCGAGCACAAACGCAGGAGGCAGAAGACAAAGGCGAACCTATGGGCCCTCTGGAGTACCAGGCTGAACGCTGGCGACGAATCAAGGTGCACCAAGACAAGGATGATCACTTGTTGCAACTCAAGGATTTTCTGAAGGGAGACGTGAGCAAACTGTCACATGCCCAGGCTAGGAAACTTGCGAAGGTCGCCGATGACTTTGTGCTGGATTCCAGAGAAGTCCTGTATCGCCTGAGCCGTTCTACGCGGGATCGCCCCAGAGACATGGTCGATGAACTCAGGCTTGTGGTTCCGAAGGCACTACAACCGGACATCTTGCACTACGCTCATGAAGATTTTCAGGGTGGCCACCAGGGGATCACCAGGACGTATGAGAGATTGCGCTCTGAGTTCTACTGGCATGGCGTGTACGCGGACGTGGAAGTGTTCGTCAAAGAATGCTTGGACTGCGCTAGCGGCAAGGGGCGTCCTCAGAATGCCGGGCCATCCCCTGGAAACATCGAACCCAGGAGGCCGTTTGAAGTTGTATCCATGGATTTCGTGACGCACCTGCCCAAGTCTGACCGTGGGAACACTTTCCTGCTGCTCTTTCAAGACTCGTTCTCAGGGTTCGTCATGTGTAAACCTATGAGTTCAACGACAGCTCAAGACGTCGCTGAAGTGTACGAGGAGCAAGTTTTCAGGAGGTTTGGAGCGAGCTCAATGCTGCGACACGATCAGGACCCAAGGTTCATGAGTGAAGTGTTCACGCGTTTCCGTGAACTTCTGGGTAGCAAGCAGCGAGCCACTCTGGCATACCGCCCCCAGGCGAACGGACAGCAAGAGCGGTCGGTGCAGACAGTTGTGCGTAGCATTCGTGCGTACATCGCTGAAGCGGACCAGAGCGACTGGGACGACCATGCTGAGCGTTTGATGTTTGCCCTGAATACCTCTTTCGATGCTACGCGTCTGGATACTCCCTTTTTCTTAGTACACGGGTGGGACGCACACGGCACCGTGTCCGCCATGCTAGGACCCAGACCGTCGAGTGTTCAGGAGCGCACGGCGTATGAGTGGCGCAGGAAACTGCAACGCGATTACAGCTATGCACAGGCCTGCGCAGAAGATCTTCAGAAGAAGGCCAAGCGAGCACGTTCTGCCGAGCAGACCAGGAAGTGGAAAGAGCTGTCTGATCGTCTGAAGTCAGGTTTCGAAGCTGGTGACGCCGTCTGGCTGTATATACCCAAAGTACAGCCAGGTCTGAGCCGTAAGCTAGCCCACATGTGGCATGGACCTTTCAGAATCCAGGAGATCCACGACAATTTTCGCGTGAAACTCAGGGTCGAAAACACTGGATATCGCGTGAACCCCTGGGTGCACGTGAGCCGCTTGAAACCCAGAGCACTTTTCCCGAAGAGGCCTACCGTGGAGATCGACGTGGATGAAGATGATGACTTCGACGCGGCACTGCTACCTAAGGATAGCTGGGAACCTGACACAGCGAATGACGAGTATGAGGTCGAGCGAATTCTGGATCTGCGTTGGACCAAGCGAACTCGGACGTCAAAGCGGACTCGTGAGTATCTTGTGAAGTGGAAGGGCTATGATGAGACCGAGTGGCTGCCTGTATCGAAGCTCAATTGTGGCGCCTTACTCTATGAGTTCAATCAAGGCGCGAGAGCGCGAGCCCGTTTCCAGGCTATGCAAGCCGGAGATGACCACCCAGGGGTATAGTACCCAAGGGGTGACATTGACCCAGAGCTACATGTGGAGTTTAGGGGAAACCCTGAGTAACACAGTGAAACTCTGGGGAAGATCGATGGAATGTATGACGATTGGAGATGGAAACGTGAATGTGAATTGATTTGATTATGGAGAAGGTGACAGCGCTGAGGCTTTGGCGTGGCGCTAAGTGGTGAACTTTTCGAAGGACATGGAATTAGTGAAGTGAAGTGAAACGACGCAAGATGGCAACTCAGAAGACAGTGAAACTCTGGGAAAAGATGAAAGCAGTAAGGTGAAAATCCTGGATATTGCTGGAAGTTACGCTACGATATGTGAAGAACTAAGTGGAATCCAGGATCTGATGAAGGTGCGGACACTCAGGGGTGCACGAGAGACAACGGATTACGCTTGCGGATGGCAGCAGGCTTGATATTGCGCTGGATGTTGCTTGGCACGTACTGAAGCCACTCGTCATCATTCGCAGTGTTCCACTGCACGCGGGCTGGCTCACGCATGTCCAAGGACGCGAGCTGGACTTCCAGATCGTTGCACTCTGGGCCTCCGAGGGTTTCAACTCTGGGATCTTCCCAGATCCAGGGGCAGCACTTGTATGGGAACTTCCAGAGACCTGGCTCGTGCAGCAACGAAGGAATGAATCCAGGGGTATCGCGCGAGCGCTCCATGAGTGTCTTGAATGCCCTGCGTAGCGCGTTCCGACGTGCTTTGCGCTGAGACTCCATGGCAACGTCCCTCTTGGACTCGGTCGGAATGGGCACCCAGTGTCCTCGCTCCCAAATTGCCTGTGCATGCTTGTGCATGGCATCCACGATGTCGTCAACCAACTTGAGCGCCTTCGCTGCCAGCATGTCCCGCTCGTGGAAATAAAACACCCGGATGCGACCCTGAAGCATGGTTTTCCAGGGCTTCGAGTCCAGGATTTCTTGGTAGGCCTTGCGATCCCAGCGTTCATGGGCGATGTCGTACGAGTACTTGTGAATTTCATACTCAGGGAACCCAGGGGTTTGACACGACGCGCTCTTGGTCGCGCTCGGATACTGGACCAGGATCCCAAAGATACGCCAAGATTTCTCGTCATCCTCAGGAACCTCGGTTTCCGAGAGCTCTTCAGCGGTAAGCTCTGAGTACGACTTGCGCGCGAGCGCCGAAGGTTTCTTGGGACGTGAAGAGGCCTTGGTTTCCTGGGCAGCACTGGAACCCTGAGTGCCGGAACTAGATTTCTGAGAACCCTTGTGCCGCTGCTTCTTCTTCTTGGGGCTGGAATCCTGGGACTGCTCGCTGGACTCAGAACGCGGACGCTTGGCAGGAGGCTTGCGCTCCAGACGTTCTTCAGCCTCATCGTCGACGACCTCTTCTACCTCGTC
The DNA here is from genome assembly GCA_016169955.1 of Phytophthora vignae f. sp. vignae. Lineage (NCBI taxonomy): Eukaryota > Oomycota > Peronosporomycetes > Peronosporales > Peronosporaceae > Phytophthora > Phytophthora vignae. The sequence continues at coordinate 669,179 of JABJUM010000013.1, forward strand.
ATCCTCATCCTCCAGAATTTCAGGGGCGAGGTACTCCACCTCTTCCTCCGAGCTGCTGGAAGGGCTCCCACCAGGGCTTAGGGCCGGAGGCTGATAATCGGGGTCGTTCTCTGGGTAATCGACTGTCGAGTCGGCATCTTCGTCTGGATACACCACGTGATCGTCGAGGTTTCCCCAGGGCGCCGGGACTTCATTGCGACGGAGACGACGATCCAGGCGCTCGTCAGCCATTTCGTAATAGGCTTCAGGGACGTATTTGCTCCAGGGAGTCTTGTCAAGTCGACGCCAGTACATCATGCTAACTAACATCTTAATCAGTTGAGGTTGCCTGAAGTGGCCGTGAGCAGCGCGATCGCTGCCAATCCACTCCATCGCAGTGTCGTACTTGAGCCCCGCGAGAATAGCCTGACGCACATCCGGACGAATTTCTTTCCAGACGACACCCCCAGGGAGCATCGAACGTGCGGCCTCCTTGGAAACCACAGTCTTGTCGCCGGCACGACGCACAGAGTCGCGGCCAGGCTGATGATCCTTGGGGCGACGTTGAACCTTGTGCGCCTTGGAGTCCGTAGCTCTCGCTTGAGTCTCTGGAGCGCCAGAGGGCCGCGATGTTTTGGAGCCTTGACTCTTCTTGGAGCCTTGATTCTTCTTGGAACTCTGGGTGTTCTTGGAACTCTGGGAACCGCCGCGAGGCTTGCTGCCAGGACCCGTGAGATCCAGAATTTCAGGTCGACTAGAGGATCCCGGCCCTGCAGATGGAGGCATGCGCTTACTTTTCTCTGGGTACGCGGTCACCACAGCCTTGCGCTTGTCCATCGCAGTGACGCTCACAACCGTGTCCCAGGACTCGGGAGGTTTGGTCTCCTTGATGCAGTGGCCGAACAGGTCATGAAGACGCTCCCAATTTCCCGTGAAATCCGTGTGTTCTTGGAGGAAGTCAGAGAACTTCCAGGGATCCACCGTGGCCGATGCCAGACGTGACTTCAGGATCTGCACTTGAGTCTCAGAGTCGGCTAGGCGCGCCTTGAGCTGCGCCTTCTCGGCCTCCAGGGAATCAATCTCGTCTTGATACCGTGCTTTCTGCTCCTGGAGTGCGACCTTGTGCTCGTCGCCTGCGGATTCTACCTTGCGCAGAGCCGCCTGGAGCTCTAAGAACCAGAAGTCTCGAGCGAATTTCCAGGTGCGCTTCAGTTCCGCATGCTCGCGTCGCGCGTCAACCAGCTCTCCGACGGCAGCAGCACTCTGCTGAGACTCAGCCAGAGATCGCATCTGTCTGTATGCCCCGAGAACCCGACGCAGGTAGCCGGTGGTCTTGAACACGCGCTCTGCGAACCGCGTGCTGTTGAAATGACGCAGAAGTGAAGCCACCTCGCGACGAATGCTGATGGAATTCAGAGTGTTATCCAGTTCGTACGCAGACAGAGGTGAACCACGGGGCCGCAGGACGCCGCTCCCAGCGTCCGCACCGCAGATTTCCTTCAACCCCTGGAGATCATCGTCTGAGAGCTCTTCAAAACCGACCAGGGTGGTCACGCCGCCGTAGCCTTCTGTGGCGAACGCACCCGCGCGGACGTCGCTGGTGATCCCAGGGACTCCCACAAGATACGCGTTGGTCTCGAGATCCGGCGGAGTCGGGAGCTGCCAGTGTGGTGGGCGCTCAGGGACCATGAAGTCAGGGAGGTTGACCTCTTCTTCCCGAAGCATGCCCGCGTAGATGAGCCCCTGGATGTCAGTCACCGTCGCGTGGCGAGGCGTCTTGAACTCAGGGGCGTTCGCCGCAGCAGCGCCTGATGCCACGTTCGTCGCGTCAGGAGCCTTGGACTCAGGAACCACGTCACCAGTTGCCTGGGCTGCAGCGTCAGCCGAGGCGTCGCCATCGGCCTCGCGCATGTTCGTGTCCGAAGTCCTGTTCGCGTCGCTGGAGAACGAGACATGCTTGGCCGGCCCAGCCTTGGCGCCGCTCGTTGAAGAGACGGCAGGCGTAGGGGCGTGCATTTGCTCACCGCTGCCACCTGCTGGGGGAGCGTTCGCGACAGTACCGCCCGTGTCTTGGCGCGCCGGCGGAGGCGTACTGCCTGGGGGCGCCGTGCCTTGAGCCGACGCCGTTGCCTGCTTGTCGCCGGAAGGTGTGCTTTCCGCCATGTTGACGATCTGTGAAATCGAGATATGACCTCGAATCACCCGTTGAAGATTTTGTGTCTGGGAAGAGAACCTTGAGGATTGGCCCCGACCAACCGTTGGGGAGACAGGGGGCCGTCGAAGTGAGTGAAATCCTGGGAGTCGACAGAGTGCAACGGCCGTGTCGATTTCAACGTTGCCTCGGAGTCGGTGTTTGCGTGGCCTGGCCATGGTTCACCAGTTCGGAGCAATTTCCTCTTTGATGGACCCGGACCAGGAGGGGCGGTTGACACGAGGCGGTTTCAGGAATTTGCCGACGACGAGCCGTCACTCCCACGACTTGGAGTTTGTATCGAATTGTGATTGGTGGATTACTTGGGTGCGGCGCGGCTGTACCCGTGTGACATGGATGGCGAATGTGGGAGAGAAGTGATCCCAGGGGATGAATCCAGTGCCTGACCACAGATGGGCCCAACTGGCTGGAAGTGTGAATCCTGGGGGTGCACGCCCAAGATTTCAGAAGAACACTCAGTCCAGCCGCGGACTTTCCCTTACGATGAGTGCCTAAAGTCTGGCGGAAAGTGTCTTTGGAGAATGTATCCCAGAGTACACCTCATCTTGCTGTGGTCCAGAGTACTACAAAGGACCAGAATACCCTGAAAACCCAACCCACTGCCACCGTGAACACGCGCTGGAGGCCGCTACACCCACTAAGTGCTTGGATTTATGGAGACGCCCAAGAGTCTGTGAAGATTACAACTTGGTACCCAGAGTGTCACATGGAAACCCTGAGAATCACCCCCGATGAACAGAGGACCCAGGATTTCAAGAGGTGAATCCTGAGTTTGACCATGAATCCAGACTACCCATATTGAATTTAAGTGTCTCCCAAGTCAACACCCAAGGATCTCCAAGATTCCCAGAAGACTCCCCTGAGTTCCAGTGGATTTCAGAGACTGACCCAGAGTATCATGAATCTCTGAGTTTTCGAGTCAGTCCGGAATCAGTCTGCAATCAAAGTGATGCGTGACCTTGAAGATACGACTATGGATCTGCTAACTGGATACTTTCGAGGAGTCGAGAGGGAACCGAGAACCATACAAACCCGAGTCCAAGGACCCACATTTGGCACTTTGGATGCCTTGCGACGATGGAATCGCAAGCCGATCGCAAGTTTGGACCGCTGAACCCAAGGTATACTGAAACCAAGATATTTGACCCCAGGCATAGTGAAAAGAAGATATTTGCCCGAAGAATGCGGAAGAACAGAGAAGTAGGAGAGAGAAGTAGCTGATAAAAGACAAACAGAGTTCCTTTTACCCTGTACTGCGCAAGTGACTTCGGCCAAGCCTGCCGACGGAAATCCGGAGGACCCGAGACTACGACCGCGGGACGCTAAGGGCACATCAACGGCGAAGGACAGCCGTCTGTGTGGACTCCATCAAAACTCAAGTCCAGTTAGGTGGGGACCAGCGACGGCCTTGAGCTTCCTGGGGTGATCCATCTATTTCATATCCTAGTTGGGTCACTTGCTGTGCTCGTGGTAGCCCATTTCATATTATTCCAGAGGGTATTCTGGGGCGCTAGGTAGTCGCCTCCAGGATTTTGTATTGACTGCTTGTGTGAAGGGAAAGGTAACTGATAGTGATTGTATTTTCCTCCTGTATTGGAGGTGGTGCGCGTTTGTGTGAGTCTCAGGGGAGCTAGGCCCCTGAATTTCAGACTCGAGTGAGCCTAGTGTGTGAGTGACCCACCGTCCAAGGGTCCAAAAGAATAAGTGACGGCTAGTTGTAGTGTTTGTATACTCTGTATTTGTTGGTTTTATCGAGCTAGGAAGGCATTTGGGTAAGGTGTCTTCTGAGTTCCTCACCCCAGAGTTGACTATAATCCTGAACCCTGAATTCGTGATATTCTGGGTTTCGGGTGATCTGATTCTCTGGGTTTTGCCTCTAGTGTCGAGGTGCGTTCTGAATTAGACGTACGCCTCAGCGCTTCTTCAAGGCTACATCCAAGTTCGGTGGAGTGCCGTTCCGTCAAAGACAAACGAGCCGACAGGGATTACACAAGGTACCCACGCCAACCAAGGAGAGTGATCCTCAGGGTTTAAAGCTTCGCGGCTGCGAACCTCTGGATTTATCTTCTTGCTGTTGACCCTCAAGTCGATTCTCTGGGTCTACACCCTAAGAACCTTCTTGGGCTGCGCTATACGAACCCCCCCTGGGCGATAAAGGTTTCATCGGCCTCGCCTCACCTCCAACCACAGCTGTAGATGATAGTGCATTTCAGTTGGCTTCACTCCAGTGAAAATGACATCGTCATCGTTGATTGCTACATGCAATGTGTCCTAGTTGGTTGATGTTGAACAGCCTCTGTTCCTGATGTCACTACCTCAGCCATGTCAATATCGCTGAAATCGGCTTCGGCACTGGACTCCGCAGCCGGCAGCACTTCTGCCCAGGAGATAGGCAGCATTTCCTTCCTAGGCGAGACGTGGGATTGATCCACATTAGCGCTTGACGAACTCACTTTGACATCTTCAACTTGTAATGGTCCGGTCACCGGTTCGGTTGAGATTGTTCGTGCTTCAACCCGTAGCGTATCGTAGAGAGAAAGTGCAATGGGCCTACCTTGGCTCACTACAACAGCTTACACGTGTGCGCACGTGTATGAGGAAGCGTAGCTTAGTTTAAACTAGAGTTAATTATACTCGGGCCTCCGAGTATAGAATAATATAAATAAACGATCCAAATAATGTTTTGGGTTAACCCTTACAGTACCGTCGGCCTCGATGGGCGTATAGGACTGTTGAGACCTATATTCTCACTTTTTCTTGAATACGATTGGCCAATATTCTCGTGCAATGGTTGCGGTTAGCAGGGTCAGCAACGTAGAGGTCCATTTAGATCCATATCGAGCACGTCGATGCTCTGAACAAACTCGTACAATTCCAAACTGTTGTTTTTTTGCAGCTTGTTTCTGAATAGTTTACAATACCGGCATGTTACTGTTTCTACATATTTTTCAGCTATGAGCAGTCGGCAAAGTTAGGCTTCGCCTTCTCGCGATCTCACACGTGCAACTTGCCGAAAGATGCCGACCTTACGGTATTGGGACGGTCGTCCAGCCGTTTATCCTTGAACAGCCCCAGCCAACGGTGTTTTGCGGTTTGAAAAGACGGCGGCAACGGCAACCAGGTTGCCGTTTCTACAATTTCCTGGAAGTTGCTTGTTCTGTGTGTGTGGAAAAGCGGGGAAAACCAGTCCAAACGTGCGCTTTCCACCGCCTAACATATACATCGAGCAAGCTGAACGCCTTCACCACCGAGCACACGAACCTGCATTTGGCCTGCTTGCTGCGGTATAACTACGATTGATGTGGGTCGTGGGTGCTGGCCTCGCAGACTACTAAACTTTTTTTGTATATGTCTATGCAGGAAGGTTACATCAGCAATATGCATGGCCTGCGCCTCAATCGCAGTCGTATCGCAATACCCCTTAGCCTCGGCTCACACCTGCACGGCTGCGTTGTCGTCAACGAGTTGATCTGTGACGTATCCGCGGAGGACATAACTGTGGTCAGGACATGTTTATGGTTTTCGTCCAGCATACAAATTCAAATCAATAGTCTGAATGACGCACGGCCTCCAGTCGCTCCGTTAAGTCACCTGGCGCGCTATCCAACACCTGGCTCGGTTGGTTGATACACGCCGCCTCCCGGAGCATTTTGAGCCCTCAACGAGCTCTCAACTCCTCATAGTTCAAAAGTTACCGCACTTTACAACTCGCCAACCTCTCAAGCCCTGCCAACTTGCCATGCTGCGCCACTACCAGCTAGACATTTCCGCCTTGACCAAGACCGAGCGCTACCAACACGCCATTAATGCCATGGACGGCGGCATGTCGTCTCGCGAGGCTGGTGAACGCTACCTCGTCGCTCGAGAGTCTCTACGCCTACGCTTCCACGGTCTGCGTCCTATCGAGTGCCGCCCCGGACCCCAGCTACTCTACATCAATGATGAAGCGGATGCTGGCCTCCTCGAGGTCATTGAATTTCGGGCGACACGGGGCATGTGCATGGGAACGTCGCAGTTCCGCGAGCTCGATCGCCAAGCAGCGCTGGCGACATCTCTAAAACCAGTCCCAGCCAACTTCCCCGGCGTCAAATGGGTTCAACGATGGGTGAAGCGCCACAGCGATACCATTTCGTACCAAAAAGGGCAAATTTTGGACGCAAAGCGTGCCGAGTGCTCGAACGAGGACACGGTTCGCTACTACTTTGGCAACCTGAGTGAAGCTGTAGCTGCGTTGGGCCTGGAAGCGGAGCCCTCTCGAATTTGGAACTGTGATGAAACCGGGACGACAGCTCAAGGAAGTGGAGCTGAACGAGTGTTATGCCCTAAAGGGCGGGGCGCTAATGTTCGGCGATCAAGCGACCGCGAAAATGTGAGCATGTTGGGCTGCATTAATGCTGCTGGCGACCGAATGCCGCCTATGTTCATCTACGCTGGGGCACAACGGAAGATGGAGTGGCTCAAAGGTACGCCGGTCGGTGCCGTTTCGGCAGTGACGGAGTCCTCGAACATCAACACGGAGCTGTTTCTCAAGTGGTTAGGATGGTTTGTCTCGATGCTACCCGCCGCGCGACCACAACTGCTGGTCCTGGATGGCCACTTTGCCCATGTCTCGCTCGCTGCAGTTGAATTTGCTGAGACGCATGGTGTTCATCTATTTGTCCTACCAGCTCACACGTCGCACTTCCTACAGCCGTTAGATGTGGCTGTCTTTCAGCCTTTCAAGTCACTCTACAATGCAGAAATCAAGCAGTTTCCTCTTCTAGGCGGTGGACTTCCAGTTAGAGATGATATTGCGGCCATGGTGCGAGTCCCGTTCGAGTCCGCGTTTTCCCCAAAGAACATCAAGCGCGGCTTCAGAGACAGCGGTATTTTTCCGCTGTCTTTAGAAGTGATGCTGCAGAAAATGGTTGGCGGTGCTAAAGGAGCTTGCGCAAATTCGCGCTCGTCGAAGTCTCTCGTTCGGCATCACGCTGTTCTTGCGCCGCACTTCAACGGCCAGATTGTTTCTGACCGCGTGAAGATCGCAATGGAACGACACGGGCTTCAGCTGGACACTCTACAGGTTGCGAGCCTGTCGCTCGAGATGCTTCTCGAGCCAGCTGTCAAGCCGCGACCGAAAGGCACCTTTATTGGCAGCGACGTCTCCGGCGGAAAGTTGCTGACGCTCGAGGAGATGCAGCAAGCGGTGAAGGTGAAGGAAGCTGCTGCTGAAGCCAAAGCCAAGGCAAAGGCTGAGGCTGCTGCTGAGAAGGCTGCGCGAAGAGCTGCTGCTGCTGCTGCTAAGGAAGCACGCAAAGTAGCGGCTGTGGAGGGTAGAATGAAGTGCCAAGCGGAGCGAGAGCTGAGGAGGGATGAATCAGCTAAGAAACGTGCCAGGAGACAAGTTGCTGCGACTCCCGCAGTTCCCAGCGTACATGTGCCCGAGATCGTAGTTGCTTTTGCTGATGTATAGGTAGCACATCAAGCCATAGTTTGAGCAAGTTATTCTTGATAACCACAGTTGTGTCCACTCAAGTCTGTGTGCGACGTGTGTACACTTATTTTAATGCAGGCGTCGTTAGGCGACCACTTTCATGTCCGCCGCGGATACGCTGTCGCTGCCTGCGACTACGGTTGAACTGGGCAACGAATGTGACTAAGCTCTGGTGAAACTCTGCCGGATGGCTACATTCACATTTTCGTGGAGTGCTGGTCTCGGGTAGTGGATTGAGTTAGTGGGCTATGATTACAATTACAAGTTGCTCTTGTGGCTACTACGACAGTACTGTTACTGAATGAGCGCATGGCGGTGGAAGAGCGGTCACCACAATTTTCGTCAATGCGTTCGCATGCAAGGTGGCGGCAGTGCAGGCACACGACGTCACGTGGGGTGGTGCGCGCCTGACGTTCTTGCTGCGTCTTACGGTATCAGTCCCTGGGCTCTTGTTGGCGCCTTCCGGTATGGCTACAGCTACCCTGCGGTGGATCCGTACGTTGGTGCAGCGCTCTCAGTGGCCTGCATCTGACCTGGTTTTGGTGAATGACTAGTATGGTGGCCAAGTTGCTCTATGCCTACGTTTGAAGTGGGAAGTGGGGACACGGATGCCTGCATGGCTGACTCTCGTCTACTTGCTGCAACGGTTTATGGGCTCTGGTGGGGCCTTCGAGGATGGCTTCAGCTACCTGTTGCTCCCGTGTTCGTTGGCACCTTGGTGGCAGTGGCTCGATATTTGTGCTGCGACTTTGCGTGTGCTAAGGGTTTTATGGCAACATCTACGTATCGCGACCACGCTGGTCTGTGCGGGGGCGGCAGGGGTCTCTAGCTCGGTGACCCTGACCTATGCCTAAGCTTGGAGTGGGGCACTCATGGTGGTCGCTAGCCTACTAGTTGCATCGATCGCAGCGCTCTGGTGGCGCTCTCCGTCGTGGTGGCCGCCACAATTTTCGTCAATGCGTTCGCATGCAAGGTGGCGGCAGTGGCCGCGGGCTCCTGGTAGCAGGCACACGACGTCACGTTGGGTGGTGCGCGCCTGACGTTCTTGCTGCGTCTTACGGTATCAGTCCCTGGGCTCTTGTTGGCGCCTTCCGGTATGGCTACAGCTACCCTGCGGTAGATCCGTACGTTGGTCATTGGCGTGTATCTGGATATCTTTTCAGGCGGGCTTTCTCTTTAGGCTTACTTGGGGGCATCGACGTTTGTTCCGCCACCCGGGTTATCTTCACGTTTTAGCGAACACGTTGGTTGGCAAGGGTGGTGGAAGAGGCTTGCGTCTACATTGAGACAGATTCGGGCCTTCATTGCTGTCATCGTTGATTTGTTGGCAAGCGCACGGGCAGTGACGCATGGGTAGTATGAGCTATCGGGGCTGGTCCCTGTATATGCATTGCTACTTGGGGACAATCGCTTGAGCTGACCGCTTGCGGCCATGCGTAGCGGTTAGACCTTAGTGCCAAGTTGTTCGTGTGTTGGCCAATATCGAGACGATGTCTCCCGTGAGGGTCTCGCGCGCGTAACCCAATGGTGTCACCTCGAGCCCAGAAATCACAATAGGCTACTACCGTAACGAGAGTGGATATTGAGCCAGCGTTACCATTGGTGTACTATTTTGGTGCTCCGGGATGACTACAGCTACACTGCGGTGGATCCGCGTTGGTGCAGAGTTCTCCGTAACCGGTAGCTGGCTTGGTATCGTGGCCACGTTGGTTTGGGAGGCGGCTTGTGTCTCGCTGGCCTTGGCCATGCATGCGTTTGAAGTGGAGGGCTCTTCGAGCAATCGCTGCTTTCTCGTTGTATCGGCTGCAGCACATTCATGGTGCTCTTCGTCGTGGCAGCCTGATGCAAAATATACGCCGTACTTATGGGAATGTATTCGGTACTGGCTGGACATATGTTACACTGTTGAGGCAGCTCAGCGAACCAGGAAATGGCCAGCAGTTGCAGGGGCTGCTCATTTCTGAATTGACTTTCTCCTGGAACAGTTTACAGCTCAAGAACACACACTCTGCGCAAGAGCGAATATGGAGATTTCGGAGTTGCTGTGTGGGATGGAATGGGAAGCAACCGAGTGGGAAAATATCACCGATCAAGACGAGAGAGAAGGGGAGCAGATCGCACCAAGTGAGATAGCTCAGCAATATATTCAGCGTTTGACTAGCGAGAGCGGGTTGCACCTGTTGAAGCCCAAAAAGATTGAGCGAGCTTACACCAAACATGCCGAAAAGGGCTTGTTTGGTCTATTTGTGAGCACCAGACTGAAGAAGGCGTGGCGTATCTGGACAAACGCTGTCTTGGTAGCGAAAGGAGAAGCTCCGATTACCGCAGAGGAGCTGGATGCGTTCATTGGACTCGAGCTGGCTATGAGACTGGTACCCATAACCGATATGAAGGAGCTGTGGTCTGACAAGAAATTTCAAGGCCACCACGATTTCAAGACGACAATGAGCCGAACACGGTTCCAAACTATCCGTGGGTCGCTCCAGATCCACCCTCCTCTTGATGCAACCGAGACAGAGGATACAGCTTCATCTTCGGACAAGGACCCCAGTTGTGCCGATCCAGGAGTAGAAGCTACCGATGGCGATGCTACGGAGTCAAACGCAAGCGTCGGACCTGAAGACAACTCGCCTTCGACACCTATTTCCCAGAGAACGCAGCTCCAGTGGAATCGGAGGCTGACCGACTAGCTCGTGAGGATCCGCTGTGGTTCAGCCGCCACTTACTAGAGCACTTCCCGCGCAAGTTTGCAGCAACAGCAGTTCCGTTTGGCGTGAGCAGCCTGGACGAAAACGGTGTGCGAACCAAGGCTCGGAGTGCAGCGAAGTCATTCATGCCACTGAAGCCAGACAAGTTTGCGATTCGATTCTACGCTGTAGTGGGCTGGGCCTCTCTGTATGTCCACAGCCTGTGGGACAATGGATCAGGGAATAAGCTGCCGACAACACCCGCCCAGCGGTACACGCGACTTTTTCCAAGAATGCGAACTCCATTGGACAATACGCTGCGTCGGGCGGATGTTCGGATTAAGTCGGATGCTGCCGGTGCACTGTGGATGGCTATGATAACCCATCAAACCAAACTGTTTCCAGCTCCATCGCAGAGACGTTTGCTTGTGTGTGACAACTTTTATACACGGCATGATCTCGCCAATGCCGTTCTTGCGTTGACGGATGGAGAAGTTCGCATGCTTGGTACAGTTCGGCAAGACTGGGTTGTCACTTAAACAAAGCGGCTGTGGTCGACTCTATTTCGCGTCTCAAGTCGGCAGCGCGAGGAACATGGGAGTTAATCGCAGCAGTGGATAGCGTTGATGACACCAAGAAAGCAAGAGCCGCCCATACACGAGCTCAATCCAAGCTCCCTCGACACCTACGGGTCGCATTTACACCCCGCGTGACGTTCGCAGCGTGCGCTGGATTCATCGTGTTCAATGATAAAAGCCGGTGGTGTTTTATACCAATGATTTGGCACAGACGCCTTCTTGTCGTGTTTTGGATGGAACCAACCCGGAAGCTATTGCTTGTTGCCATGGACTGTACCCGATGCGGAGATGGACCGGTACCGAAGTGATGCATCGGACGACATTTTTGGTTCCTGCAGTTGTAGCAGCCTACAACCTGGCGATGAACGGCGTTGATCGTGTCGACCAGCTCCGGTCAACAAACCCGACACGACGGAAAGATGTCAGACTATCGATGAGCCTACTCACTTGGGCGTTGGATTTGGCAATCATCAATGCCTTTGCGCTGATGAAGCAAGTTGCCCCAGAGTCGGCAGACACGCCCAAAACTCTTCGTGAGTTCAAGCGGAGGATATGCGAATCTCTCACAGAACCATACCGTAGTTCGCGAGAACGGAAACGCGCTTCATCAAAACGGCCAAGATGCGATTCGCCTTCCAACATGCTGGTCGAAGATCCGGCACCTCATGCTTTGACTCCGAACAGCCATGAGAATTCAAGCGGAAAGTTGACATGCTACTTGTGTAGTTTGCGGGGAATTCAGTCCAAGTCTTCATACGGATGTACGAAGTGCCAGCGAGGTTATCACGTTGCTTGCTTCTGCGTCATGCACTACAGAGATGCGCTTCAAGCCTCTACTGAAAGTGTCGCGCACGCCCTGGAGACCATTCGCAGTGCCGAAAATGGAAACGCGCCCTTCAAAACGCGTAGACGTCAGAACAAGTCCATCACATCATTATCCAACCTGGAGCTGCCGACTCAAGATCATTGAAGCCTAGCCAGTCGAGGAGCGGACTGTTATGCTGCAATAAAGATATTTTGATCGTGCCACAGAGTACCAACTCCTTACCTGAATGAAATGGCGGCAAGGCCAAAGCAATCGGCAAGAAGCTTCAGTATTTGAATTGTATATTTTGAAATTTAGATGCAAAATTTGAAACACTGCATTTATCGATCGCGTGTTTTACAGGGCAAAGCGTTGGGCTCGAACGAACCGCTGTACTTGCGCGTGGAGCTCAGTGTACAATCTCGCTAAATGCAATCCAGAATTAGTTTCGTTTAGCAGCTTGATCACGATTTCCGCAACTTCTTGGAGCGTAAAGGTGTCGTTCTCGACCCAGCGCGATCGGCAACAACGGAAAACGATGTTGGGAGTTTCCGCTTCCTGCTCTGACAACGTGATATTGATGTTAGACAGTAGTATAAACCATAACAACACAGAAAACTTTCCGGGTTAACTGCGAGATAGTCTGCAATACGGGCTTAAAGACGTTCGTTGGCGACCCGTTGAAAGTTTTGACGAAGATCGATGGGGTTCCCGGTCTCGGTGAAGTCGAAAAGTAATGCGTTCGCGTTGGTGACCTGTCGGGAGACGTAGCTCTCTTGACCGGCGATGAAGCGGATTTCGTGAGCTCCTTCTTCACGTAGCGGCCGAAGCGTCATAGCGAATCCATGCACGATGTCCTCCTGAGCCGGCGCGGTGGTCACTCTGTTTTCACAACGACGAAGCTGGCGCGCGAGCTGTTGGTGTAGTTGGAGTAACTGGTTCAGGTGGGTTTCGACACCGTTTAGCAGAACCATCTTCTCGTGGTGGTGGGAGGTAATTAGGCCTGTGATCTGGATGTCCTTGAGGCGATTAGTCTCTCTGAGGTCAGCGATGGTGGCGTCTCTAGTGACTATAGTAGCGTCTCGGGCCACGATAGTGTTCTCGCAGGCTTGAAGGTCATTCCGAAGACGCTGATTTTCAGCTTGGAGTTCCTCCATCGTCGGCATGAAGGGCTAGCCTCTGTGAGGAGGTCTGAGGGGCACAGTGAGCGGTATAGATAAGAAGTCGGAGGGGGCACAGCGCCGAGCGAGAAAATTTTGATGAGTGGTGAGCATGTACCGAGACAAATATCACTTTGGAGGGGGCAACTTACAGCCAATAAGAGAACAACAACGCATTGAGCGGCGTAATATTTGGCGACATGTTTACTCTCATGTTTGCGCTGTTGTTTGCTACACTGCGGATTTTACCTTCGGCATGGATGCCTTGCTCAAAAATGGGAAAGTTTTCATTTTTGGGTATGTATGCGACAACCGCATGATCCCAGTTCATATGTGTCTCGTGTTTTGTATGCGGCGCCTGCATAGTTGTATGTGGAATACATTTTACAAGGCAACGCTTACAACTCGCAAATGAAGCGCTTGATTGCATCATTGCGCCACGATATTACGTCCTGTGTATAGCAAAGGAAGGCTTCCAGTGACAGTGCGAAACCCGTATTGCTCGTATTGCTTTCTCCGATTCATTCTCAAACTTGCCAAGCCATCCACACTGCAACCTGCTTGCACGCCTCCTGCCGAGGTTTTCAACGACCGGGTTCGTTCGTTGTCCTCCCGCTGGCACCAGCTCAGACGCTACCAACTGCGACCCAAATACCAACGCACCGACCAACCCCATTCTGACTGTAGCCACGTTGGAGAGTGCCAACAAGAGCCCCGTGGCCGGTACCGTCAGGAGCAGCAAGAGTGTGGGGTGCACACCACCCAACGTGACGTCGTGTGCCTGCTACCAGGAGCCCGCGGCCACTGCCGCCACCTTGCATGCGAACGCATTGACGAAAATTGTGGCGGCCACCACGACGGAGAGCGCCACCAGAGCGCTGCGATCGATGCAACTAGTAGGCTAGCGACCACCATGAGTGCCCCACTCCAAGCTTAGGCATAGGTCAGGGTCACCGAGCTAGAGACCCCTGCCGCCCCCGCACAGACCAGCGTGGTCGCGATACGTAGATGTTGCCATAAAACCCTTAGCACACGCAAAGTCGCAGCACAAATATCGAGCCACTGCCACCAAGGTGCCAACGAACACGGGAGCAACAGGTAGCTGAAGCCATCCTCGAAGGCCCCACCAGAGCCCATAAACCGTTGCAGCAAGTAGACGAGAGTCAGCCATGCAGGCATCCGTGTCCCCACTTCCCACTTCAAACGTAGGCATAGAGCAACTTGGCCACCATACTAGTCATTCACCAAAACCAGGTCAGATGCAGGCCACTGAGAGCGCTGCACCAACGTACGGATCCACCGCAGGGTAGCTGTAGCCATGCCGGAAGCGCCAGCAAGAGTCCAGGGACTGATACCGTAAGCCGCAGCAAGAACGTCGGGCGCGCACCACCCAACGTGACGTCGTGTGCCTGCAACCAGGAGCCCGCGGCCACTGCCGCCACCGTGCAGGCGAACGCATTGACGTAAATTGTGGCGGCCACCACGAAGGAGAGCGGCACCAGAGCGTTGCGGTCGATACAACGAGAAAGCAGCGATTGCTCGAAGAGCCCTCCACTTCAAACGCATGCATGGCCAAGGCCAGCGAGACACAAGCCGCCTCCCAAACCAACGTGGCCACGATACCAAGCCAGCTACCGGTTACGGAGAACTCTGCACCAACGCGGATCCACCACAGTGTAGCTGTAGTCATCCCGGAGCACCAAAATACTACACCAATGGTAACGCTGGCTCAATATCCACTCTCGTTACGGTAGTAGCCTATTGTGATTTCTGGGCTCGAGGTGACACCATTGGGTTACGCGCGCGAGACCCTCACGGGAGACATCGTCTCGATATTGGCCAACACACGAACAACTTGGCACTAAGGTCTAACCGCTACGCATGGCCGCAAGCGGTCAGCTCAAGCGATTGTCCCCAAGTAGCAATGCATATACAGGGACCAGCCCCGATAGCTCATACTACCCATGCGTCACTGCCCGTGCGCTTGCCAACAAATCAACGATGACAGCAATGAAGGCCCGAATCTGTCTCAATGTAGACGCAAGCCTCTTCCACCACCCTTGCCAACCAACGTGTTCGCTAAAACGTGAAGATAACCCGGGTGGCGGAACAAACGTCGATGCCCCCAAGTAAGCCTAAAGAGAAAGCCCGCCTGAAAAGATATCCAGATACACGCCAATGACCAACGTACGGATCTACCGCAGGGTAGCTGTAGCCATACCGGAAGGCGCCAACAAGAGCCCAGGGACTGATACCGTAAGACGCAGCAAGAACGTCAGGCGCGCACCACCCAACGTGACGTCGTGTGCCTGCTACCAGGAGCCCGCGGCCACTGCCGCCACCTTGCATGCGAACGCATTGACGAAAATTGTGGCGGCCACCACGACGGAGAGCGCCACCAGAGCGCTGCGATCGATGCAACTAGTAGGCTAGCGACCACCATGAGTGCCCCACTCCAAGCTTAGGCATAGGTCAGGGTCACCGAGCTAGAGACCCCTGCCGCCCCCGCACAGACCAGCGTGGTCGCGATACGTAGATGTTGCCATAAAACCCTTAGCACACGCAAAGTCGCAGCACAAATATCGAGCCACTGCCACCAAGGTGCCAACGAACACGGGAGCAACAGGTAGCTGAAGCCATCCTCGAAGGCCCCACCAGAGCCCATAAACCGTTGCAGCAAGTAGACGAGAGTCAGCCATGCAGGCATCCGTGTCCCCACTTCCCACTTCAAACGTAGGCATAGAGCAACTTGGCCACCATACTAGTCATTCACCAAAACCAGGTCAGATGCAGGCCACTGAGAGCGCTGCACCAACGTACGGATCCACCACAGGGTAGCTGTAGCCATGCCGGAAGCGCCAGCAAGAGTCCAGGGACTGATACCGTAAGCCGCAGCAAGAACGTCGGGCGCGCACCACCCAACGTGACGTCGTGTGCCTGCAACCAGGAGCCCGCGGCCACTGCCGCCACCGTGCAGGCGAACGCATTGACGTAAATTGTGGCGGCCACCACGAAGGAGAGCGGCACCAGAGCGTTGCGGTCGATACAACGAGAAAGCAGCGATTGCTCGAAGAGCCCTCCACTTCAAACGCATGCATGGCCAAGGCCAGCGAGACACAAGCCGCCTCCCAAACCAACGTGGCCACGATACCAAGCCAGCTACCGGTTACGGAGAACTCTGCACCAACGCGGATCCACCACAGTGTAGCTGTAGTCATCCCGGAGCACCAAAATACTACACCAATGGTAACGCTGGCTCAATATCCACTCTCGTTACGGTAGTAGCCTATTGTGATTTCTGGGCTCGAGGTGACACCATTGGGTTACGCGCGCGAGACCCTCACGGGAGACATCGTCTCGATATTGGCCAACACACGAACAACTTGGCACTAAGGTCTAACCGCTACGCATGGCCGCAAGCGGTCAGCTCAAGCGATTGTCCCCAAGTAGCAATGCATATACAGGGACCAGCCCCGATAGCTCATACTACCCATGCGTCACTGCCCGTGCGCTTGCCAACAAATCAACGATGACAGCAATGAAGGCCCGAATCTGTCTCAATGTAGACGCAAGCCTCTTCCACCACCCTTGCCAACCAACGTGTTCGCTAAAACGTGAAGATAACCCGGGTGGCGGAACAAACGTCGATGCCCCCAAGTAAGCCTAAAGAGAAAGCCCGCCTGAAAAGATATCCAGATACACGCCAATGACCAACGTACGGATCTACCGCAGGGTAGCTGTAGCCATACCGGAAGGCGCCAACAAGAGCCCAGGGACTGATACCGTAAGACGCAGCAAGAACGTCAGGCGCGCACCACCCAACGTGACGTCGTGTGCCTGCTACCAGGAGCCCGCGGCCACTGCCGCCACCTTGCATGCGAACGCATTGACGAAAATTGTGGCGGCCACCACGACGGAGAGCGCCACCAGAGCGCTGCGATCGATGCAACTAGTAGGCTAGCGACCACCATGAGTGCCCCACTCCAAGCTTAGGCATAGGTCAGGGTCACCGAGCTAGAGACCCCTGCCGCCCCCGCACAGACCAGCGTGGTCGCGATACGTAGATGTTGCCATAAAACCCTTAGCACACGCAAAGTCGCAGCACAAATATCGAGCCACTGCCACCAAGGTGCCAACGAACACGGGAGCAACAGGTAGCTGAAGCCATCCTCGAAGGCCCCACCAGAGCCCATAAACCGTTGCAGCAAGTAGACGAGAGTCAGCCATGCAGGCATCCGTGTCCCCACTTCCCACTTCAAACGTAGGCATAGAGCAACTTGGCCACCATACTAGTCATTCACCAAAACCAGGTCAGATGCAGGCCACTGAGAGCGCTGCACCAACGTACGGATCCACCACAGGGTAGCTGTAGCCATGCCGGAAGCGCCAGCAAGAGTCCAGGGACTGATACCGTAAGCCGCAGCAAGAACGTCGGGCGCGCACCACCCAACGTGACGTCGTGTGCCTGCAACCAGGAGCCCGCGGCCACTGCCGCCACCGTGCAGGCGAACGCATTGACGTAAATTGTGGCGGCCACCACGAAGGAGAGCGGCACCAGAGCGTTGCGGTCGATACAACGAGAAAGCAGCGATTGCTCGAAGAGCCCTCCACTTCAAACGCATGCATGGCCAAGGCCAGCGAGACACAAGCCGCCTCCCAAACCAACGTGGCCACGATACCAAGCCAGCTACCGGTTACGGAGAACTCTGCACCAACGCGGATCCACCACAGTGTAGCTGTAGTCATCCCGGAGCATCAAAATACTACACCAATGGTAACGCTGGCTCAATATCCACTCTCGTTACGGTAGTAGCCTATTGTGATTTCTGGGCTCGAGGTGACACCATTGGGTTACGCGCGCGAGACCCTCACGGGAGACATCGTCTCGATATTGGCCAACACACGAACAACTTGGCACTAAGGTCTAACCGCTACGCATGGCCGCAAGCGGTCAGCTCAAGCGATTGTCCCCAAGTAGCAATGCATATACAGGGACCAGCCCCGATAGCTCATACTACCCATGCGTCACTGCCCGTGCGCTTGCCAACAAATCAACGATGACAGCAATGAAGGCCCGAATCTGTCTCAATGTAGACGCAAGCCTCTTCCACCACCCTTGCCAACCAACGTGTTCGCTAAAACGTGAAGATAACCCGGGTGGCGGAACAAACGTCGATGCCCCCAAGTAAGCCTAAAGAGAAAGCCCGCCTGAAAAGATATCCAGATACACGCCAATGACCAACGTACGGATCTACCGCAGGGTAGCTGTAGCCATACCGGAAGGCGCCAACAAGAGCCCAGGGACTGATACCGTAAGACGCAGCAAGAACGTCAGGCGCGCACCACCCAACGTGACGTCGTGTGCCTGCTACCAGGAGCCCGCGGCCACTGCCGCCACCTTGCATGCGAACGCATTGACGAAAATTGTGGCGGCCACCACGACGGAGAGCGCCACCAGAGCGCTGCGATCGATGCAACTAGTAGGCTAGCGACCACCATGAGTGCCCCACTCCAAGCTTAGGCATAGGTCAGGGTCACCGAGCTAGAGACCCCTGCCGCCCCCGCACAGACCAGCGTGGTCGCGATACGTAGATGTTGCCATAAAACCCTTAGCACACGCAAAGTCGCAGCACAAATATCGAGCCACTGCCACCAAGGTGCCAACGAACACGGGAGCAACAGGTAGCTGAAGCCATCCTCGAAGGCCCCACCAGAGCCCATAAACCGTTGCAGCAAGTAGACGAGAGTCAGCCATGCAGGCATCCGTGTCCCCACTTCCCACTTCAAACGTAGGCATAGAGCAACTTGGCCACCATACTAGTCATTCACCAAAACCAGGTCAGATGCAGGCCACTGAGAGCGCTGCACCAACGTACGGATCCACCACAGGGTAGCTGTAGCCATGCCGGAAGCGCCAGCAAGAGTCCAGGGACTGATACCGTAAGCCGCAGCAAGAACGTCGGGCGCGCACCACCCAACGTGACGTCGTGTGCCTGCAACCAGGAGCCCGCGGCCACTGCCGCCACCGTGCAGGCGAACGCATTGACGTAAATTGTGGCGGCCACCACGAAGGAGAGCGGCACCAGAGCGTTGCGGTCGATACAACGAGAAAGCAGCGATTGCTCGAAGAGCCCTCCACTTCAAACGCATGCATGGCCAAGGCCAGCGAGACACAAGCCGCCTCCCAAACCAACGTGGCCACGATACCAAGCCAGCTACCGGTTACGGAGAACTCTGCACCAACGCGGATCCACCACAGTGTAGCTGTAGTCATCCCGGAGCATCAAAATACTACACCAATGGTAACGCTGGCTCAATATCCACTCTCGTTACGGTAGTAGCCTATTGTGATTTCTGGGCTCGAGGTGACACCATTGGGTTACGCGCGCGAGACCCTCACGGGAGACATCGTCTCGATATTGGCCAACACACGAACAACTTGGCACTAAGGTCTAACCGCTACGCATGGCCGCAAGCGGTCAGCTCAAGCGATTGTCCCCAAGTAGCAATGCATATACAGGGACCAGCCCCGATAGCTCATACTACCCATGCGTCACTGCCCGTGCGCTTGCCAACAAATCAACGATGACAGCAATGAAGGCCCGAATCTGTCTCAATGTAGACGCAAGCCTCTTCCACCACCCTTGCCAACCAACGTGTTCGCTAAAACGTGAAGATAACCCGGGTGGCGGAACAAACGTCGATGCCCCCAAGTAAGCCTAAAGAGAAAGCCCGCCTGAAAAGATATCCAGATACACGCCAATGACCAACGTACGGATCTACCGCAGGGTAGCTGTAGCCATACCGGAAGGCGCCAACAAGAGCCCAGGGACTGATACCGTAAGACGCAGCAAGAACGTCAGGCGCGCACCACCCAACGTGACGTCGTGTGCCTGCTACCAGGAGCCCGCGGCCACTGCCGCCACCTTGCATGCGAACGCATTGACGAAAATTGTGGCGGCCACCACGACGGAGAGCGCCACCAGAGCGCTGCGATCGATGCAACTAGTAGGCTAGCGACCACCATGAGTGCCCCACTCCAAGCTTAGGCATAGGTCAGGGTCACCGAGCTAGAGACCCCTGCCGCCCCCGCACAGACCAGCGTGGTCGCGATACGTAGATGTTGCCATAAAACCCTTAGCACACGCAAAGTCGCAGCACAAATATCGAGCCACTGCCACCAAGGTGCCAACGAACACGGGAGCAACAGGTAGCTGAAGCCATCCTCGAAGGCCCCACCAGAGCCCATAAACCGTTGCAGCAAGTAGACGAGAGTCAGCCATGCAGGCATCCGTGTCCCCACTTCCCACTTCAAACGTAGGCATAGAGCAACTTGGCCACCATACTAGTCATTCACCAAAACCAGGTCAGATGCAGGCCACTGAGAGCGCTGCACCAACGTATGGATCCACCGCAGGGTAGCTGTAGCCATGCCGGAAGCGCCAGCAAGAGTCCAGGGACTGATACCGTAAGCCGCAGCAAGAACGTCGGGCGCGCACCACCCAACGTGACGTCGTGTGCCTGCAACCAGGAGCCCGCGGCCACTGCCGCCACCGTGCAGGCGAACGCATTGACGTAAATTGTGGCGGCCACCACGAAGGAGAGCGCCACCAGAGCGCTGCGATCGATGCAACTAGTAGGCTAGCGACCACCATGAGTGCCCCACTCCAAGCTTAGGCATAGGTCAGGGTCACCGAGCTAGAGACCCCTGCCGCCCCCGCACAGACCAGCGTGGTCGCGATACGTAGATGTTGCCATAAAACCCTTAGCACACGCAAAGTCGCAGCACAAATATCGAGCCACTGCCACCAAGGTGCCAACGAACACGGGAGCAACAGGTAGCTGAAGCCATCCTCGAAGGCCCCACCAGAGCCCATAAACCGTTGCAGCAAGTAGACGAGAGTCAGCCATGCAGGCATCCGTGTCCCCACTTCCCACTTCAAACGTAGGCATAGAGCAACTTGGCCACCATACTAGTCATTCACCAAAACCAGGTCAGATGCAGGCCACTGAGAGCGCTGCACCAACGTATGGATCCACCACAGGGTAGCTGTAGCCATGCCGGAAGCGCCAGCAAGAGTCCAGGGACTGATACCGTAAGCCGCAGCAAGAACGTCGGGCGCGCACCACCCAACGTGACGTCGTGTGCCTGCAACCAGGAGCCCGCGGCCACTGCCGCCACCGTGCAGGCGAACGCATTGACGTAAATTGTGGCGGCCACCACGAAGGAGAGCGGCACCAGAGCGTTGCGGTCGATACAACGAGAAAGCAGCGATTGCTCGAAGAGCCCTCCACTTCAAACGCATGCATGGCCAAGGCCAGCGAGACACAAGCCGCCTCCCAAACCAACGTGGCCACGATACCAAGCCAGCTACCGGTTACGGAGAACTCTGCACCAACGCGGATCCACCACAGTGTAGCTGTAGTCATCCCGGAGCACCAAAATACTACACCAATGGTAACGCTGGCTCAATATCCACTCTCGTTACGGTAGTAGCCTATTGTGATTTCTGGGCTCGAGGTGACACCATTGGGTTACGCGCGCGAGACCCTCACGGGAGACATCGTCTCGATATTGGCCAACACACGAACAACTTGGCACTAAGGTCTAACCGCTACGCATGGCCGCAAGCGGTCAGCTCAAGCGATTGTCCCCAAGTAGCAATGCATATACAGGGACCAGCCCCGATAGCTCATACTACCCATGCGTCACTGCCCGTGCGCTTGCCAACAAATCAACGATGACAGCAATGAAGGCCCGAATCTGTCTCAATGTAGACGCAAGCCTCTTCCACCACCCTTGCCAACCAACGTGTTCGCTAAAACGTGAAGATAACCCGGGTGGCGGAACAAACGTCGATGCCCCCAAGTAAGCCTAAAGAGAAAGCCCGCCTGAAAAGATATCCAGATACACGCCAATGACCAACGTACGGATCTACCGCAGGGTAGCTGTAGCCATACCGGAAGGCGCCAACAAGAGCCCAGGGACTGATACCGTAAGACGCAGCAAGAACGTCAGGCGCGCACCACCCAACGTGACGTCGTGTGCCTGCTACCAGGAGCCCGCGGCCACTGCCGCCACCTTGCATGCGAACGCATTGACGAAAATTGTGGCGGCCACCACGACGGAGAGCGCCACCAGAGCGCTGCGATCGATGCAACTAGTAGGCTAGCGACCACCATGAGTGCCCCACTCCAAGCTTAGGCATAGGTCAGGGTCACCGAGCTAGAGACCCCTGCCGCCCCCGCACAGACCAGCGTGGTCGCGATACGTAGATGTTGCCATAAAACCCTTAGCACACGCAAAGTCGCAGCACAAATATCGAGCCACTGCCACCAAGGTGCCAACGAACACGGGAGCAACAGGTAGCTGAAGCCATCCTCGAAGGCCCCACCAGAGCCCATAAACCGTTGCAGCAAGTAGACGAGAGTCAGCCATGCAGGCATCCGTGTCCCCACTTCCCACTTCAAACGTAGGCATAGAGCAACTTGGCCACCATACTAGTCATTCACCAAAACCAGGTCAGATGCAGGCCACTGAGAGCGCTGCACCAACGTACGGATCCACCACAGGGTAGCTGTAGCCATGCCGGAAGCGCCAGCAAGAGTCCAGGGACTGATACCGTAAGCCGCAGCAAGAACGTCGGGCGCGCACCACCCAACGTGACGTCGTGTGCCTGCAACCAGGAGCCCGCGGCCACTGCCGCCACCGTGCAGGCGAACGCATTGACGTAAATTGTGGCGGCCACCACGAAGGAGAGCGGCACCAGAGCGTTGCGGTCGATACAACGAGAAAGCAGCGATTGCTCGAAGAGCCCTCCACTTCAAACGCATGCATGGCCAAGGCCAGCGAGACACAAGCCGCCTCCCAAACCAACGTGGCCACGATACCAAGCCAGCTACCGGTTACGGAGAACTCTGCACCAACGCGGATCCACCACAGTGTAGCTGTAGTCATCCCGGAGCATCAAAATACTACACCAATGGTAACGCTGGCTCAATATCCACTCTCGTTACGGTAGTAGCCTATTGTGATTTCTGGGCTCGAGGTGACACCATTGGGTTACGCGCGCGAGACCCTCACGGGAGACATCGTCTCGATATTGGCCAACACACGAACAACTTGGCACTAAGGTCTAACCGCTACGCATGGCCGCAAGCGGTCAGCTCAAGCGATTGTCCCCAAGTAGCAATGCATATACAGGGACCAGCCCCGATAGCTCATACTACCCATGCGTCACTGCCCGTGCGCTTGCCAACAAATCAACGATGACAGCAATGAAGGCCCGAATCTGTCTCAATGTAGACGCAAGCCTCTTCCACCACCCTTGCCAACCAACGTGTTCGCTAAAACGTGAAGATAACCCGGGTGGCGGAACAAACGTCGATGCCCCCAAGTAAGCCTAAAGAGAAAGCCCGCCTGAAAAGATATCCAGATACACGCCAATGACCAACGTACGGATCTACCGCAGGGTAGCTGTAGCCATACCGGAAGGCGCCAACAAGAGCCCAGGGACTGATACCGTAAGACGCAGCAAGAACGTCAGGCGCGCACCACCCAACGTGACGTCGTGTGCCTGCTACCAGGAGCCCGCGGCCACTGCCGCCACCTTGCATGCGAACGCATTGACGAAAATTGTGGCGGCCACCACGACGGAGAGCGCCACCAGAGCGCTGCGATCGATGCAACTAGTAGGCTAGCGACCACCATGAGTGCCCCACTCCAAGCTTAGGCATAGGTCAGGGTCACCGAGCTAGAGACCCCTGCCGCCCCCGCACAGACCAGCGTGGTCGCGATACGTAGATGTTGCCATAAAACCCTTAGCACACGCAAAGTCGCAGCACAAATATCGAGCCACTGCCACCAAGGTGCCAACGAACACGGGAGCAACAGGTAGCTGAAGCCATCCTCGAAGGCCCCACCAGAGCCCATAAACCGTTGCAGCAAGTAGACGAGAGTCAGCCATGCAGGCATCCGTGTCCCCACTTCCCACTTCAAACGTAGGCATAGAGCAACTTGGCCACCATACTAGTCATTCACCAAAACCAGGTCAGATGCAGGCCACTGAGAGCGCTGCACCAACGTACGGATCCACCGCAGGGTAGCTGTAGCCATGCCGGAAGCGCCAGCAAGAGTCCAGGGACTGATACCGTAAGCCGCAGCAAGAACGTCGGGCGCGCACCACCCAACGTGACGTCGTGTGCCTGCAACCAGGAGCCCGCGGCCACTGCCGCCACCGTGCAGGCGAACGCATTGACGTAAATTGTGGCGGCCACCACGAAGGAGAGCGGCACCAGAGCGCTGCGGTCGATACAACGAGAAAGCAGCGATTGCTCGAAGAGCCCTCCACTTCAAACGCATGCATGGCCAAGGCCAGCGAGACACAAGCCGCCTCCCAAACCAACGTGGCCACGATACCAAGCCAGCTACCGGTTACGGAGAACTCTGCACCAACGCGGATCCACCACAGTGTAGCTGTAGTCATCCCGGAGCACCAAAATACTACACCAATGGTAACGCTGGCTCAATATCCACTCTCGTTACGGTAGTAGCCTATTGTGATTTCTGGGCTCGAGGTGACACCATTGGGTTACGCGCGCGAGACCCTCACGGGAGACATCGTCTCGATATTGGCCAACACACGAACAACTTGGCACTAAGGTCTAACCGCTACGCATGGCCGCAAGCGGTCAGCTCAAGCGATTGTCCCCAAGTAGCAATGCATATACAGGGACCAGCCCCGATAGCTCATACTACCCATGCGTCACTGCCCGTGCGCTTGCCAACAAATCAACGATGACAGCAATGAAGGCCCGAATCTGTCTCAATGTAGACGCAAGCCTCTTCCACCACCCTTGCCAACCAACGTGTTCGCTAAAACGTGAAGATAACCCGGGTGGCGGAACAAACGTCGATGCCCCCAAGTAAGCCTAAAGAGAAAGCCCGCCTGAAAAGATATCCAGATACACGCCAATGACCAACGTACGGATCTACCGCAGGGTAGCTGTAGCCATACCGGAAGGCGCCAACAAGAGCCCAGGGACTGATACCGTAAGACGCAGCAAGAACGTCAGGCGCGCACCACCCAACGTGACGTCGTGTGCCTGCTACCAGGAGCCCGCGGCCACTGCCGCCACCTTGCATGCGAACGCATTGACGAAAATTGTGGCGGCCACCACGACGGAGAGCGCCACCAGAGCGCTGCGATCGATGCAACTAGTAGGCTAGCGACCACCATGAGTGCCCCACTCCAAGCTTAGGCATAGGTCAGGGTCACCGAGCTAGAGACCCCTGCCGCCCCCGCACAGACCAGCGTGGTCGCGATACGTAGATGTTGCCATAAAACCCTTAGCACACGCAAAGTCGCAGCACAAATATCGAGCCACTGCCACCAAGGTGCCAACGAACACGGGAGCAACAGGTAGCTGAAGCCATCCTCGAAGGCCCCACCAGAGCCCATAAACCGTTGCAGCAAGTAGACGAGAGTCAGCCATGCAGGCATCCGTGTCCCCACTTCCCACTTCAAACGTAGGCATAGAGCAACTTGGCCACCATACTAGTCATTCACCAAAACCAGGTCAGATGCAGGCCACTGAGAGCGCTGCACCAACGTACGGATCCACCGCAGGGTAGCTGTAGCCATGCCGGAAGCGCCAGCAAGAGTCCAGGGACTGATACCGTAAGCCGCAGCAAGAACGTCGGGCGCGCACCACCCAACGTGACGTCGTGTGCCTGCAACCAGGAGCCCGCGGCCACTGCCGCCACCGTGCAGGCGAACGCATTGACGTAAATTGTGGCGGCCACCACGAAGGAGAGCGGCACCAGAGCGTTGCGGTCGATACAACGAGAAAGCAGCGATTGCTCGAAGAGCCCTCCACTTCAAACGCATGCATGGCCAAGGCCAGCGAGACACAAGCCGCCTCCCAAACCAACGTGGCCACGATACCAAGCCAGCTACCGGTTACGGAGAACTCTGCACCAACGCGGATCCACCACAGTGTAGCTGTAGTCATCCCGGAGCACCAAAATACTACACCAATGGTAACGCTGGCTCAATATCCACTCTCGTTACGGTAGTAGCCTATTGTGATTTCTGGGCTCGAGGTGACACCATTGGGTTACGCGCGCGAGACCCTCACGGGAGACATCGTCTCGATATTGGCCAACACACGAACAACTTGGCACTAAGGTCTAACCGCTACGCATGGCCGCAAGCGGTCAGCTCAAGCGATTGTCCCCAAGTAGCAATGCATATACAGGGACCAGCCCCGATAGCTCATACTACCCATGCGTCACTGCCCGTGCGCTTGCCAACAAATCAACGATGACAGCAATGAAGGCCCGAATCTGTCTCAATGTAGACGCAAGCCTCTTCCACCACCCTTGCCAACCAACGTGTTCGCTAAAACGTGAAGATAACCCGGGTGGCGGAACAAACGTCGATGCCCCCAAGTAAGCCTAAAGAGAAAGCCCGCCTGAAAAGATATCCAGATACACGCCAATGACCAACGTACGGATCTACCGCAGGGTAGCTGTAGCCATACCGGAAGGCGCCAACAAGAGCCCAGGGACTGATACCGTAAGACGCAGCAAGAACGTCAGGCGCGCACCACCCAACGTGACGTCGTGTGCCTGCTACCAGGAGCCCGCGGCCACTGCCGCCACCTTGCATGCGAACGCATTGACGAAAATTGTGGCGGCCACCACGACGGAGAGCGCCACCAGAGCGCTGCGATCGATGCAACTAGTAGGCTAGCGACCACCATGAGTGCCCCACTCCAAGCTTAGGCATAGGTCAGGGTCACCGAGCTAGAGACCCCTGCCGCCCCCGCACAGACCAGCGTGGTCGCGATACGTAGATGTTGCCATAAAACCCTTAGCACACGCAAAGTCGCAGCACAAATATCGAGCCACTGCCACCAAGGTGCCAACGAACACGGGAGCAACAGGTAGCTGAAGCCATCCTCGAAGGCCCCACCAGAGCCCATAAACCGTTGCAGCAAGTAGACGAGAGTCAGCCATGCAGGCATCCGTGTCCCCACTTCCCACTTCAAACGTAGGCATAGAGCAACTTGGCCACCATACTAGTCATTCACCAAAACCAGGTCAGATGCAGGCCACTGAGAGCGCTGCACCAACGTACGGATCCACCGCAGGGTAGCTGTAGCCATGCCGGAAGCGCCAGCAAGAGTCCAGGGACTGATACCGTAAGCCGCAGCAAGAACGTCGGGCGCGCACCACCCAACGTGACGTCGTGTGCCTGCAACCAGGAGCCCGCGGCCACTGCCGCCACCGTGCAGGCGAACGCATTGACGTAAATTGTGGCGGCCACCACGAAGGAGAGCGGCACCAGAGCGTTGCGGTCGATACAACGAGAAAGCAGCGATTGCTCGAAGAGCCCTCCACTTCAAACGCATGCATGGCCAAGGCCAGCGAGACACAAGCCGCCTCCCAAACCAACGTGGCCACGATACCAAGCCAGCTACCGGTTACGGAGAACTCTGCACCAACGCGGATCCACCACAGTGTAGCTGTAGTCATCCCGGAGCACCAAAATACTACACCAATGGTAACGCTGGCTCAATATCCACTCTCGTTACGGTAGTAGCCTATTGTGATTTCTGGGCTCGAGGTGACACCATTGGGTTACGCGCGCGAGACCCTCACGGGAGACATCGTCTCGATATTGGCCAACACACGAACAACTTGGCACTAAGGTCTAACCGCTACGCATGGCCGCAAGCGGTCAGCTCAAGCGATTGTCCCCAAGTAGCAATGCGTATACAGGGACCAGCCCCGATAGCTCATACTACCCATGCGTCACTGCCCGTGCGCTTGCCAACAAATCAACGATGACAGCAATGAAGGCCCGAATCTGTCTCAATGTAGACGCAAGCCTCTTCCACCACCCTTGCCAACCAACGTGTTCGCTAAAACGTGAAGATAACCCGGGTGGCGGAACAAACGTCGATGCCCCCAAGTAAGCCTAAAGAGAAAGCCCGCCTGAAAAGATATCCAGATACACGCCAATGACCAACGTACGGATCTACCGCAGGGTAGCTGTAGCCATACCGGAAGGCGCCAACAAGAGCCCAGGGACTGATACCGTAAGACGCAGCAAGAACGTCAGGCGCGCACCACCCAACGTGACGTCGTGTGCCTGCTACCAGGAGCCCGCGGCCACTGCCGCCACCTTGCATGCGAACGCATTGACGAAAATTGTGGCGGCCACCACGACGGAGAGCGCCACCAGAGCGCTGCGATCGATGCAACTAGTAGGCTAGCGACCACCATGAGTGCCCCACTCCAAGCTTAGGCATAGGTCAGGGTCACCGAGCTAGAGACCCCTGCCGCCCCCGCACAGACCAGCGTGGTCGCGATACGTAGATGTTGCCATAAAACCCTTAGCACACGCAAAGTCGCAGCACAAATATCGAGCCACTGCCACCAAGGTGCCAACGAACACGGGAGCAACAGGTAGCTGAAGCCATCCTCGAAGGCCCCACCAGAGCCCATAAACCGTTGCAGCAAGTAGACGAGAGTCAGCCATGCAGGCATCCGTGTCCCCACTTCCCACTTCAAACGTAGGCATAGAGCAACTTGGCCACCATACTAGTCATTCACCAAAACCAGGTCAGATGCAGGCCACTGAGAGCGCTGCACCAACGTACGGATCCACCGCAGGGTAGCTGTAGCCATGCCGGAAGCGCCAGCAAGAGTCCAGGGACTGATACCGTAAGCCGCAGCAAGAACGTCGGGCGCGCACCACCCAACGTGACGTCGTGTGCCTGCAACCAGGAGCCCGCGGCCACTGCCGCCACCGTGCAGGCGAACGCATTGACGTAAATTGTGGCGGCCACCACGAAGGAGAGCGGCACCAGAGCGTTGCGGTCGATACAACGAGAAAGCAGCGATTGCTCGAAGAGCCCTCCACTTCAAACGCATGCATGGCCAAGGCCAGCGAGACACAAGCCGCCTCCCAAACCAACGTGGCCACGATACCAAGCCAGCTACCGGTTACGGAGAACTCTGCACCAACGCGGATCCACCACAGTGTAGCTGTAGTCATCCCGGAGCACCAAAATACTACACCAATGGTAACGCTGGCTCAATATCCACTCTCGTTACGGTAGTAGCCTATTGTGATTTCTGGGCTCGAGGTGACACCATTGGGTTACGCGCGCGAGACCCTCACGGGAGACATCGTCTCGATATTGGCCAACACACGAACAACTTGGCACTAAGGTCTAACCGCTACGCATGGCCGCAAGCGGTCAGCTCAAGCGATTGTCCCCAAGTAGCAATGCATATACAGGGACCAGCCCCGATAGCTCATACTACCCATGCGTCACTGCCCGTGCGCTTGCCAACAAATCAACGATGACAGCAATGAAGGCCCGAATCTGTCTCAATGTAGACGCAAGCCTCTTCCACCACCCTTGCCAACCAACGTGTTCGCTAAAACGTGAAGATAACCCGGGTGGCGGAACAAACGTCGATGCCCCCAAGTAAGCCTAAAGAGAAAGCCCGCCTGAAAAGATATCCAGATACACGCCAATGACCAACGTACGGATCTACCGCAGGGTAGCTGTAGCCATACCGGAAGGCGCCAACAAGAGCCCAGGGACTGATACCGTAAGACGCAGCAAGAACGTCAGGCGCGCACCACCCAACGTGACGTCGTGTGCCTGCTACCAGGAGCCCGCGGCCACTGCCGCCACCTTGCATGCGAACGCATTGACGAAAATTGTGGCGGCCACCACGACGGAGAGCGCCACCAGAGCGCTGCGATCGATGCAACTAGTAGGCTAGCGACCACCATGAGTGCCCCACTCCAAGCTTAGGCATAGGTCAGGGTCACCGAGCTAGAGACCCCTGCCGCCCCCGCACAGACCAGCGTGGTCGCGATACGTAGATGTTGCCATAAAACCCTTAGCACACGCAAAGTCGCAGCACAAATATCGAGCCACTGCCACCAAGGTGCCAACGAACACGGGAGCAACAGGTAGCTGAAGCCATCCTCGAAGGCCCCACCAGAGCCCATAAACCGTTGCAGCAAGTAGACGAGAGTCAGCCATGCAGGCATCCGTGTCCCCACTTCCCACTTCAAACGTAGGCATAGAGCAACTTGGCCACCATACTAGTCATTCACCAAAACCAGGTCAGATGCAGGCCACTGAGAGCGCTGCACCAACGTACGGATCCACCGCAGGGTAGCTGTAGCCATGCCGGAAGCGCCAGCAAGAGTCCAGGGACTGATACCGTAAGCCGCAGCAAGAACGTCGGGCGCGCACCACCCAACGTGACGTCGTGTGCCTGCAACCAGGAGCCCGCGGCCACTGCCGCCACCGTGCAGGCGAACGCATTGACGTAAATTGTGGCGGCCACCACGAAGGAGAGCGGCACCAGAGCGCTGCGGTCGATACAACGAGAAAGCAGCGATTGCTCGAAGAGCCCTCCACTTCAAACGCATGCATGGCCAAGGCCAGCGAGACACAAGCCGCCTCCCAAACCAACGTGGCCACGATACCAAGCCAGCTACCGGTTACGGAGAACTCTGCACCAACGCGGATCCACCACAGTGTAGCTGTAGTCATCCCGGAGCACCAAAATACTACACCAATGGTAACGCTGGCTCAATATCCACTCTCGTTACGGTAGTAGCCTATTGTGATTTCTGGGCTCGAGGTGACACCATTGGGTTACGCGCGCGAGACCCTCACGGGAGACATCGTCTCGATATTGGCCAACACACGAACAACTTGGCACTAAGGTCTAACCGCTACGCATGGCCGCAAGCGGTCAGCTCAAGCGATTGTCCCCAAGTAGCAATGCATATACAGGGACCAGCCCCGATAGCTCATACTACCCATGCGTCACTGCCCGTGCGCTTGCCAACAAATCAACGATGACAGCAATGAAGGCCCGAATCTGTCTCAATGTAGACGCAAGCCTCTTCCACCACCCTTGCCAACCAACGTGTTCGCTAAAACGTGAAGATAACCCGGGTGGCGGAACAAACGTCGATGCCCCCAAGTAAGCCTAAAGAGAAAGCCCGCCTGAAAAGATATCCAGATACACGCCAATGACCAACGTACGGATCTACCGCAGGGTAGCTGTAGCCATACCGGAAGGCGCCAACAAGAGCCCAGGGACTGATACCGTAAGACGCAGCAAGAACGTCAGGCGCGCACCACCCAACGTGACGTCGTGTGCCTGCTACCAGGAGCCCGCGGCCACTGCCGCCACCTTGCATGCGAACGCATTGACGAAAATTGTGGCGGCCACCACGACGGAGAGCGCCACCAGAGCGCTGCGATCGATGCAACTAGTAGGCTAGCGACCACCATGAGTGCCCCACTCCAAGCTTAGGCATAGGTCAGGGTCACCGAGCTAGAGACCCCTGCCGCCCCCGCACAGACCAGCGTGGTCGCGATACGTAGATGTTGCCATAAAACCCTTAGCACACGCAAAGTCGCAGCACAAATATCGAGCCACTGCCACCAAGGTGCCAACGAACACGGGAGCAACAGGTAGCTGAAGCCATCCTCGAAGGCCCCACCAGAGCCCATAAACCGTTGCAGCAAGTAGACGAGAGTCAGCCATGCAGGCATCCGTGTCCCCACTTCCCACTTCAAACGTAGGCATAGAGCAACTTGGCCACCATACTAGTCATTCACCAAAACCAGGTCAGATGCAGGCCACTGAGAGCGCTGCACCAACGTACGGATCCACCGCAGGGTAGCTGTAGCCATGCCGGAAGCGCCAGCAAGAGTCCAGGGACTGATACCGTAAGCCGCAGCAAGAACGTCGGGCGCGCACCACCCAACGTGACGTCGTGTGCCTGCAACCAGGAGCCCGCGGCCACTGCCGCCACCGTGCAGGCGAACGCATTGACGTAAATTGTGGCGGCCACCACGAAGGAGAGCGGCACCAGAGCGCTGCGGTCGATACAACGAGAAAGCAGCGATTGCTCGAAGAGCCCTCCACTTCAAACGCATGCATGGCCAAGGCCAGCGAGACACAAGCCGCCTCCCAAACCAACGTGGCCACGATACCAAGCCAGCTACCGGTTACGGAGAACTCTGCACCAACGCGGATCCACCACAGTGTAGCTGTAGTCATCCCGGAGCACCAAAATACTACACCAATGGTAACGCTGGCTCAATATCCACTCTCGTTACGGTAGTAGCCTATTGTGATTTCTGGGCTCGAGGTGACACCATTGGGTTACGCGCGCGAGACCCTCACGGGAGACATCGTCTCGATATTGGCCAACACACGAACAACTTGGCACTAAGGTCTAACCGCTACGCATGGCCGCAAGCGGTCAGCTCAAGCGATTGTCCCCAAGTAGCAATGCGTATACAGGGACCAGCCCCGATAGCTCATACTACCCATGCGTCACTGCCCGTGCGCTTGCCAACAAATCAACGATGACAGCAATGAAGGCCCGAATCTGTCTCAATGTAGACGCAAGCCTCTTCCACCACCCTTGCCAACCAACGTGTTCGCTAAAACGTGAAGATAACCCGGGTGGCGGAACAAACGTCGATGCCCCCAAGTAAGCCTAAAGAGAAAGCCCGCCTGAAAAGATATCCAGATACACGCCAATGACCAACGTACGGATCTACCGCAGGGTAGCTGTAGCCATACCGGAAGGCGCCAACAAGAGCCCAGGGACTGATACCGTAAGACGCAGCAAGAACGTCAGGCGCGCACCACCCAACGTGACGTCGTGTGCCTGCTACCAGGAGCCCGCGGCCACTGCCGCCACCTTGCATGCGAACGCATTGACGAAAATTGTGGCGGCCACCACGACGGAGAGCGCCACCAGAGCGCTGCGATCGATGCAACTAGTAGGCTAGCGACCACCATGAGTGCCCCACTCCAAGCTTAGGCATAGGTCAGGGTCACCGAGCTAGAGACCCCTGCCGCCCCCGCACAGACCAGCGTGGTCGCGATACGTAGATGTTGCCATAAAACCCTTAGCACACGCAAAGTCGCAGCACAAATATCGAGCCACTGCCACCAAGGTGCCAACGAACACGGGAGCAACAGGTAGCTGAAGCCATCCTCGAAGGCCCCACCAGAGCCCATAAACCGTTGCAGCAAGTAGACGAGAGTCAGCCATGCAGGCATCCGTGTCCCCACTTCCCACTTCAAACGTAGGCATAGAGCAACTTGGCCACCATACTAGTCATTCACCAAAACCAGGTCAGATGCAGGCCACTGAGAGCGCTGCACCAACGTACGGATCCACCACAGGGTAGCTGTAGCCATGCCGGAAGCGCCAGCAAGAGTCCAGGGACTGATACCGTAAGCCGCAGCAAGAACGTCGGGCGCGCACAATCCCACGTGACGTCGTGTGCCTGCAACCAGGAGCCCGCGGCCACTGCCGCCACCGTGCAGGCGAACGCATTGACGAAAATTGTGGTGACCGCTCTTCCACCGCCATGCGCTCATTCAGTAACAGTACTGTCGTAGTAGCCACAAGAGCAACTTGTAATTGTAATCATAGCCCACTAACTCAATCCACTACCCGAGACCAGCACTCCACGAAAATGTGAATGTAGCCATCCGGCAGAGTTTCACCAGAGCTTAGTCACATGCATTGCCTAGTTCAACCGTAGTCGCAGGCAGCGACAGCGTACGTCACAGTTCAACTCGTTGACGACAACGCAGCCGTGCAGGTGTGAGCCGAGGCTAAGGGGGTATTGCGATACGACTGCGATTGAGGCGCAGGCCATGCATATTGCTGATGTAACCTTCCTGCATAGACATATACAAAAAAAGTTTAGTAGTCTGCGAGGCCACCACCCACGACCCACATCAATCGTAGTTATACCGCAGCAAGCAGGCCAAATGCAGGTTCGTGTGCTCGGTGGTGAAGGCGTTCAGCTTGCTCGATGTATATGTTAGGCGGTGGAAAGCGCACGTTTGGACTGGTTTTCCCCGCTTTTCCACGCACACAGAGCAAACAACTTCCAGGAAATTGTAGAAACGGCAACCTGGTTGCCGTTGCCGCCGTCTTTTCAAACCGCAAAACACCGTTGGCTGGGGCTGTTCAAAGATAAACGGCTGGACGACCGTCCCAATACCGTAAGGTCGGCATCTTTCGGCAAGTTGCACGTGTGAGATCGCAAGAAGGCGAAGCCTAACTTTGCCGACTGCTCATAGCTGAAAAATATGTAGAAACAGTAACATGCCGAGCTTCATGTGATGCTAGCGCCATTTCCGCTCACGACACGGGGTAGTCTGTGGCGAAAGCAGCACCCAGTTTCCGTTGCTAGGACGATATCTATATATATTTTGAGAGAGCAGCACCCAGTTTCCGTTGCTAGGACGATATCTATATATATTTTGAGAGAGAAGCACAAGTTGAAGTCATTTTTGTCGCTGAAGAATGAACTCACTACCACCATACCTAAATTTGCGCTCAGCGACCTCCCTACATGAAAGTGAGCCGCCATGCTTCGCGTCCGCTCTGTGAAAGACTCTGCACAGGCCACCTAAAAGGATTACGCGTGAATGATTGCGTCGCCCGTGCGATTGTTTTGTTTGCTGTGAGCAAGGCAACGAGCGCGGAAGAGCTAGAGATGGTGATTACTACAGTCCTAGAAGACCAGTACGTGAGGGGTGTCAGGAAGCAGATAACGACAGCAACCCTCCTCAAGAGCGGCATTGGGAAACATGGGAACGAGGTCGAGCCACAGAATCCAGAAAGCTCCCTTGCGACGGACCTCTACCCAATTGACCGTATTATCGGGACCAGCACGGTCGCGAACGGCATCGAATCAGCGGACGTGAATTGGGAGCCAACAGAGGAAGTACACAAGACTCTCCCGAGGCTCGTCAAGACAGCGTTTAGGAAGGAACAGAAAAAATGGGTTAAAAAGTTTTTTGAGTGGTAAGCAATACTAGCAGAGGCAGGGTGTACTTCGAAGTAGATGGTAATGAGGTCACGACATACAATGCGCTTTGCTTCCAATATTGATTTAGTTGATACCACTGAAGAGAGCTTGCAGTCACACGTCCACTTAACAAAGGACAGACGGATCACTGAGAAGTAAGCTAAATCACTCAAGCTCTCATTGCCAACCGCACACACTGTACGCATCCTTTGATGTACAGGGCAATGTTGGAGTATATGCGATAAGTGGTGTGCCAATGACCACCGTTGAGGAGCTTGTTCTAAAGGCTCGAGTTGACCTGGTATGTCTTATAGTCCTTCGCCATAAAGGCGAGACACCGAAGACGATTGACCGCATCAGCGAAATCGCGAACCGAGTGATATTGTACGAGGGTGTGCATCAATACCGGTCGTTGAGCCGCTTCGCCAGAAATCACAGCCGCGTCAGCGA
Source organism: Phytophthora vignae f. sp. vignae (assembly GCA_016169955.1). Lineage (NCBI taxonomy): Eukaryota > Oomycota > Peronosporomycetes > Peronosporales > Peronosporaceae > Phytophthora > Phytophthora vignae. The sequence goes on from JABJUM010000013.1 coordinate 704,438, forward strand.
TCTCGCCTGGCGCTTCTTCGTGTAGATCATTCTGGGACCCCAGGGGCAGGGTGGTTCACTCCGAGTATCTCCAGCGCTGCGTCTAGCATACCCTTCTCCTCGCCCCCTTGAAGTGTTTCACAAAATCAGCGGAAACCTTGCTGTTCAAACCAGCGCCGATCACCTCCAACATTCAGGTGCTTGGTTTTGGCGCTCTGGAAGAGAAGCATAGTTCACCAGATTTTCGTACTTCTCGCCCAGTTCACCAACAAACACAGTCTCGCGGTGAGACTGTGTTACTCTCGACACCACGCTGATGAAACCATAGGCGGTCGAACAGGAAAAGACATCAGACGAAGGTGCTGGTGCTGTCCGCCACCTTGCAAACGCCATCCTTGATTAGCTTGGGTGAGTGCACATCCAAGCAACCGGTCGATTCGCCCAGGAACAGCACGCCAGCCTGGGCCGCAAGCCCACACCGATGCGGCCCAGCACGCGCTCGCGTGGACGGCCGGACTACTGACTGGGTGTACCAAAATCTGGGTACCATCAAGTCGAGCGTTATTGGCAAAACGATGTGAATAGTTGACAAACCTCAACTTCTCAGTCTTTTCAGCCTGCCTCCCATTGGCCAATATTTTCTCGATACACTACGATGACTGGCTAAACATGCAGGTCTTGCAAGACCTTTAAGTACAAACCGGTACTGAAAGGGTTAACCCTTTCAGTGGCAACCCTGAGAACTGCTATTTTCGTTTTATGTTTTCTGACTTCCTCTAGATGTAATATTCTAAGTTAGAAATCTGCCAACGGCTGGTTGGCAGAATTCCAGTGCTATGCATGTCACTCATTGGTTAAAAGATGCTGCTTTCAACCAATAGGAAACCTAATTGTCTATGGACCACCCGTCGTGGTGATCGTAAATGAATGTGGCCTTGATGTAACGTACACCAAGGCCGAGGAAGTGGTTGTACCTTTAACAGGCATCGCGTCTGTTATAGTTACAAGTGGCTGTAGCCACTTGTGCGTGTAACCCCGTTACATCGTGGGGGAGCAGAGCGTGCTCTTCCGCGCCAAATCAAAAGATCAGCTCAGGTGGACATTGGCACGAGCAGCCAGTTTATACGGGGGTTCCTGGGCGTCGTGCGGATGGTGGAACGGGCTTGATAGTGCCAACACGGCATCAATATAGGTCGACGACGAGCCCCACGACAGCGCGTACACTGACACTCTGCAGCAATTCATCAGAACAAGGAACCGTGCAAGCTTCAGACGTCTTTAAACTCTTCCGGTGTGTCGTACCTCCCCGCCAGCGGACCATTTCCGCTTCCAGTGAATAGCAGAGGCAGCGAAGTATTGGCAGTTGTCGCAACGCAGGAGAGGATCGAGCCCTCAAGGCCGTCCAAGTTCAGCAGCGCCTAGTCAAAATAAATACATATCACCCTCGACCATAGCCTCACCAACGCATACCACCATACCTCGTAACCAGCGTGTATATCCTTCACACGCTGTAGTAGCTCCGACACTTCATCAATCTGAGAGAAAATACGTGGGTCGTCTTCTTGGTCGCTACATGAAAACCCTAGCATGTCGTTGTTCTCCTCCTCTAGCACCGCAATAGCTAAGGCGTCCGTTTTTTTTACGCATAAGGCTGTTTTGTTCGCTTTGCTTCGGCGTCATCGCTTCCTCCTTTGAGTTAGATCTGAAGTCAGCCGAATCTCCCGAGCAAAATTCGACTCCCATAATCCTAATGCCGTGCGAACACGGGGAAGGTCTGGATTAAATAGTAGAAAGTAGTTTGAGGTGATCCCACGTGGTGATGATAGTGTTTTAGTACTGCTACTTCTGGCCTAATTTCAGAAGACCTCTAAATCGTATTCCAAGCGCCTTCGGCGCGCCGCACGTGCGGCGCACCAGTCGCTCCCCGCAAACCTTGCTGTTGCCCTTAACGGTAAATTACCCCCTGTCGTAAACCCCACGGGGTTTATATAGAACATGCAAGAATCCAATTTAATCCACTCGTCTTCGTGCAACCTTCATTGGATGATTGGGCTTTGATGTTACCCCTAGCCGACACAAGCAAAATTCAGGTGGGTGTTTTTTAGGTCTCTCAAGTTATTAAGTATACGAGTTTCTCGGCTACGACTTTCTATTGAGTAAAAAATAACTTATGTCAGTCATGAGCTCCTTGGGGAGTGCTACTTTACAGCAGCACCTCAATGCGGTGTATTAGCAGCGGTACATCTGGTTAAAGAGGTTACCCTGGGAGAGGAGTGGCGGGTTTCGAGCTTGCCGGATAAAGCGCAAGATAGCGAATACCCGCAACAAACGGTCTGATCTCCTAACTACCTACATAAAATTGGTCTTTTGAAATTATTTGGCTGAACTGGAGGCCTGTAGTCGCAAGTTGCCAGTCACACCATTCCTGAAAGCTTTTCTTCCGCATCTTCATGCGGAAAACACACCATTTACATCCATGACCATATAACTTAGTTTTGTAGAAGATAAATCCACCAGCGCTTTTGAGGCATATTTTCTGGATTTTAATCCATCGTTAACGGAAGGAGTCACTCCGACCCAAACTTACTCCAAATTCATATATGCATAACCCAAACTAACAATATATACTCAAAACTAAGACAAACTTACTTGGAAACTTGATATTCATGTTATATAAAAATCCAACTGGATACTCGAGCCCAGTATAGTGTTTTTTTTTCTCCTTATATTGCATACTCGTTACCGACTCCTCCGCTTGTAGTGAAGAACCTCATATAAGAGCGGCCAATCATATTGCGGGATTTGAGGCTCCGTTTCACTTCGACTTATAAGTTCTGCAACAATCATTTCAGTACATTATTACCGGTTGGTCACCGGTATATATTTTGCGATCGGCTTGCAGACGCCATTCATTTGGAAATCGGCCATGCCCCGCAAGGCATCCCGCTCTCAGCGGCGGGAGTCTTTCACGGCAAGCGAAAAGCTGAAGGTTGCCGACGCGTTAGAGCAATCTAAGGACGTCAGGGCTGTCATCGACCAGTTCTACCCGCACCTTAGCGAGGAGGCCTTCGAATCGAGACGCAAGCTAATCTCTAGATGGCTACACGACAAAGCGACGTTGGAAGCGCAGTGTGCGGTGAAGAACGGCAGTAAGAAGAAGAAGGCGCGACCAAAAGGAATAGGTACAAAGCTGCCGCGTGAGGCTGAGGAGGACATTGTAAAATGGGTTAACGACCTTCGTAAAGAAGGCGTGCCAATTTCCTTTAATATGCTGTGTCTTGAAGCCACGGATGTCGCGAAGGAGTACAAGATCAAAGGGTTTAAGGCCTTGTGGCGGTGGGAGCGCGCGTTTAACTCTTTGACTACCGAACCATCCTCTTATGGACATCCGATCGAATCCATATTTTGACCAATAGGATTGCTTAAGATTGTCGAATTAGTACGCACTCGAGTACAAACATTGTGTGATTATATCCATTCGTATAGAAGAATGTACAATTATTTGTGGCTGTAGTCGGCTACATCTAAATCCCCACCCTCCCAGTCATGATTTGCGATAAATGCCACGAAGATCCTTGTGACTGGGAACGGTATGGAAGCGAGCTCTGTGAGAGTAGAAGCCGCCTTCTCCACCGAGTTCCCCACCCCAGGCGCCTCAACAAGACCCTCTACCAGCTGTACTTCTATCTGAAGTTTGGTCGACTTGACGCTGACCCGACAAACCAGCTACCCCTGTGCATCAGAAGAAACCTATCGCGTCCACGACTGTGTGTATTGTATGCGTCAATGGAACTACGTTTACAATTTCCACTCATAACTAATTGCTACTGTTGTTTCCTCAGTCACCAGCGGAGAAGCGGGTGACCTGGATGCACGATAAACACCGTAAAAAATAAACAGCGACCTTTTCGTGATCAATTGTGGTGGCGCTGGCCAGCTCGTCACCGGCTCGACCGCCCGCCCCAACAATAGTGTCGGTGAAAGCTGCACTCCCCCGCCCAGCTCAGATCATTTCCGCCCGCTAAACGGGCGGCCAACCCTCCACATGATTGCAGCTCACCATTCGCTACGCCACCCCCCACAGCCTCAGTAGGCCGCCATACCGCGGTCAACATGCTCAACGTCGTCGCGTGGTCGTTCGCGACCTCCGCCGGAGGCTCCGGCAACTGGACGAGGCGCACGACTCCGCCCTCGGGCAATGTCTCCATGTTCGAGGACACTACACGTCCACCGCCGCCACCAGCGCACATCAGCAGGACCTCGATCACGCACACGTCGTGCGCGTGCAAGTAGTAGAACATCTCGATCCTCATGGACTCACCGCTCGCCGCCATTCACATCGACAGCCTACACAGCGCAACTAGTCCGCCATACCGGCGGCCAACATGCTCAACGTCGTCGCGTGGTCGTTCGCGACCTCCGTCGGAGTCTCCGGCAACTGGACGAGGCGCACGACTCCGCCCTCGGGCAACGTGTCCACCTTCCAGGACACGACACGTCCGCCGCCGCCGCAAGCGCACATCGCGGGGCTTCCATCAAGCCTACGCCGTGTGCGTGCTACGTCTCCATCTTGACTCGAAGCTCGACGAGAACTATGGGCGCTTGGCCGTCAACACTCCGCCGTCATTCAGTTTTGCCGGGTGGCCGTGAAAGTTTGAGCGGTGATGATAAATTTTGCATTGCACGCTTCGAGCGATGTTCAAAAATTTTTGCGGTTTGGTGGCGGGATGCTCCTAAAAACATTTTTACTATGGACATTATGTTGTACAGAAGAATAAACGTATCGCAATCTAACCAATTTTACCCAATCAAATCACAAGCGTTGCTATGTTAGGGACATCATATTGTCCATAAAGGCGATTTGTTGCTATGGTACCAAAAGAGTTAAGGCTCGCCATCGACTCTCAATGCGGGCAAGGACGCGCACGGGGCAAAAGACACCCTCCGACCTGAAAGCCATCGCTGACGCCTTTGCCGACAAGGTGCGAGCTACAGTGCTCGATCTCGGAGTCAGAAAGATCTATAATGCGGACCGCAAATGGATCCTACGTTTTGTATAATAACTAATTTTGTGAGATGTAGCTGCTTTTTTAGTCTTTGCCCACCAGAACCATCAATAAGAAGGGCGAAAAGACAGTTTGGGTCCGATGTGCGGGCAAGACAAAAGAGCGGGCGACCGTTATGCTCCTTGGCGACTCAGACTGCACCAAATATCGGCCTTTCGTCGTCTTCAAGGCCAAGGCGTCCAAAATTACAGCCATGATCGAAGAAAATGACCGGCTTCGTTACGGATTCGGCAAAACAATGTGGATGGACGTGCGCGTAGCTCACGAGAAGAACGAGCTGGAGATTTACGGCAACTCAAAAGGTACGAAAAATTGGTTTGGACAAGCTGAATTTGTGTTTTTAACTTGTTTTTGTATGTGCGTTAACTTTAAGGGTGGTGGGACCGCAAACTTTCAGTAAAGTTTCTGCGATATCATTTCGCCGAGCGTGACGACAAGCATGTCCCTTTCTTTTATTGCTTTGGGGCGACTTTTCTGGTCACTGGACCGAAGAAGTCGTATCATATGCAAAATCCATCAATGTCGTCCTACTAAAAGTGCCCAAGGGAGCGACGTCGGTCAGCCAGCCAGCCGATGTCGCGTGGAACTACCCGTTCAAGGGTCGGCTACGTGAATGCTGGGTCAAGCATTTGCAGGGGCAGCTACGCTCCCATACCAGTGGCAAGCCGGTCGTCCTGACCGCGCCTGATCGGATTAAGGTGGCTAAGTGGGTGCGTGAAGCGTGCGATGGACTGTCGACTACGACTATTGCTAGCGGGTATCGCAAAGCTTTTGGTCAGCTTTTGAACGATGCTGACATCACGGCTGCACATTTGGTAGAGTCACTCGCCCAACATTGCGTTATTGATGCGGGCATTGTCGAGGTTGAGTCAGACGACGACTTTGAATGCGCGTAACCAGATAATACATTTCGTTTATGGGTACATCCTACCGATAATGATACCGATTTTCGGAATCGGCATATTACTTTTGACGGGTGGTATAATGTACCGGCATATACCCTGTCTACTACAAGCGGAGGAAGTCGGTATGCCCGTTCGTATCGATAATTGTCTGATACGTTGAGTGATTCAATGAACCTTTAATAATGGATAACCGCTGCACAAAGGATTTAAATGAGGTGGATGTTGCTTGTGGCGGCTACGTGTAACATCATCGGTAAATTACGACGTAAAGAAGTAATTTACTCGTGTGAATGTCGTCCTAAGGACAGCTCCTTTGCTGGATCACATTTCGCACAGCTGGTATACTCACTAGTGGCCAAGTTGCTCTATGCCTACGTTTGAAGTGGGAAGTGGGGACACGGATGCCTGCATGGCTGACTCTCGTCTACTTGCTGCAACGGTTTATGGGCTCTGGTGGGGCCCTCGAGGATGGCTTCAGCTACGTGTTCCTCCCGTGTTCGTTGGCACCTTGGTGGCAGTGGCTCGATACACTTGCGGGGTAGCGGCCTCGCAGAAATCTCGCGGAGCCGGTCTCGCACAAACTCGGCGCGTCTTGATCGGGGTCGCGCCGAGAGAATTATTCCCGGTTTTTGGAGTAGCGTATCTTCGAAATACAGACCCAAGTCTTCGCAGGCTTCAGAGTTGGGGGGGGGGGGTCTTGGTTGACGCTTGTTCCTTGTCGTAGGGCGTCAAGCCTTGGGCATGCGGCGTTATCAGACGGGTGTTTCCTGGATTTTGTGTGGCGTTATCGAGTCTACACGGGGTCTTGTGCACGGCGGATATCAGGCCAGTGCGTAGGCAGCGCGTTATCGCTCTGCTTGCGGATGCTTGGTGGTTCCCCTGGAACCAAGGAGATCCGGAGGTCTTTGTGGTTCAAAAGAAATTTCGGGACTGAGTCCTTACCCTATCCTATGGCCTTGCTACTGGCTACTCCCTACTTCGTGCTTGCTAAGCCTACCACCATACGTCTATCCTTGTGTCTGTCGTGCTTGCACTATCGTTCTTCAACCTCATTTGCGTAACGTAATCAAGATCTCACCTCGACGCATTTTGCTCAGCGCGTTTTGGCTCAGCGGGTTTTGCTCGGCGGGGTTTTGGGTCGGCGTTTTGAAGAGACGGGGCGCCGGTCGACCCGTCGGGTGATTACGCGTCGCACTGGATTCTGGCGCCGTGTCTCACAGCCCCTCACCCGCATCGCATTCCCGTCGCTCTCCGCTGTGCGTCGTGCCCCATCAACCGCGTTCCGTCACTTGCGCCTGGGAGCTTTCATCCCGGCGCCTTCTCCTTTGGGCATCTGCATCTCCAGGGTCTCCGCGGGGTGCTACACCACACACTTTACGATGCGGGACTAGCAGTCGTCACCTTGGGGGTTGTATTTGCAAGTTAAATTGTAATGACATCATTACTGTAAACAAAAAGAATACTGGTTTTCGCCATGTATACAATATTTATAGCGAGCGACTGGTGCGGCAGAGGTCTGGCGCGCTTAAGTCGCAACGGAACAAGTTATAAATGGATTGCACAGCTTGATATATATTCTACGTACTAGCTCGTGTTTATGGCCGACAATCATAGTACAGTCGAATAAAACTCAGGCAGTTTTTTTAAAGAACTTCTACTAAACCATGCAGATACGGATAAGAACATCCAGAGCTTCACTGTGTAAAGCACGTCATTAGTAATCTAGTTTGTAGAAGATCGAAGACGGTGCTCGCTAAGAAATCCACCAACAGATACAGTCAATAAAGCAATATACTATACACCATTGTACGACGTAATTCTAATAACGCGCACTCTAATTCACAAAGTGCGCACTCAATTTAAAATACGTCCCATAACACACACCCTTATGGTATTTTAGGCATCTGAAAACTGATAATATGATTTGCTACGGTGCATGTCCTAGTCTATATCACAAAACGATGACTTCAAAACAGCATACATAAATATTTATTCTATACGACATGATCATGTGAAGTAGAGTGCGCACTTTGTGAGAATAACGCCGTGTAATGATGTAGTATAACACAATCACTCGTAGTATAATATTGATTTTGCATGTAATATTAAGAAAATCTGCTATTAGCTATGTCTACCGTAACTTAGACATCATTCTACAAAGAGACGACATAACACAGAGTAGGGAGATTGTGCATTTTGAACAGAACATGCCCATTATGTGCCCCAATAATACGAGAACACACAAAGAAGGTATATTGGTGCAAATACATAATATGGATATGTAGTATGAAATCTGAATTACGGTACTATCAAATTCTGGTCGTTAGGTGACCCAAGTTTGTCATTAAACCCCATTCTCGCGACAATCATGTGGCATTGTTAAAGTAGTGAATTACAATCAACAGTTAACCCTTCATTCTCCACTGCTTCTGACTATGCTCGCTCGTCAGATCCTCCAACATAGTGGCATATACATATATGAATATGAGAGTCAAAAGTAAGGCTGGTATCAAATCCTATTGCTATCATTGAGCGTTTTCTCTGACATGTATCTCCGACATGCCTACTTGTTTCCAAACCAGAGGTCAACTAGTTAGTGTTCATGTCTGAGGTGAGGACAGGCTGAAGGCCGCACGTTGGTTTTTTGTTCAGGGGAAGGGCAGAATAGTGTCAGATCTACCCACCCACCCCCTCTATCCCTACGACCATACATCCGATTCTCACCGCCAGCACGCACGGAGCAAGCCGAAGCAGCAACATGAGCGTCGAGGAACTCCAACGGGACCGCGAACGCCTAAAGTACGCTCTGCATAAAGCGGTGCAGAAGGTAGAACAAGCGTACGAGGCTGCCGAAGGCAAAATGCGCCAGTACATCGAGGGTTACAATCTACAATCACAAGGGCTGAAGGACAAGAGAAGCTTGTTGTATAACTGCTACAAGAAGGGAAGCAGAAGGCCGAGGCATCAGAGAAATGTGCTCGAAAACACGCGAAATCTCTTCAGGATCATCTGGACACCATGATGAAGCGTGCTCTGGCAGCTGATGAGAGGCTCGCCCAAAGTGAAAAGGAAGCCACTCGACTCACGGCTAAGAAGGTCCAGGCCAGTGAACCAGTAAGGGCGTTGGAGACGGTGGCTAGTCAAGCAACGATTCAGCACGATGCAACCGTGAGCAAGATTCAGCAGGACCTGGTCATATCACGTGCTGAAGCCAAAACTGAGAAAGATAAGTTGCTGGTGGAGCTCATGCGAGAGCCAAACGCCATGGCTGCTGGCGTTATCTCTAACGCAGGGGCCCTGAGCGACCAATTGGTCAACTGCTGCGCTGAACTTGGTAAGATCGCCAATGCAGTGAGCCTGGTCAAATCCGGCGTCTATATGGCTGTTGAAATTTCCAAGCAAGGTGTGCGGATAGTTCTGGAACGGCAAGACGACAAATCCGAGGTGAGGCTTCTAGAAGGGACGGCCGATGGAACGCTGAAGGAAATGAGCGAATGACAGGCACAGGAGTTAGCTCCATTCCTGGCCGGGGCGAGTCCGGATCACCTACGAGACAAGTGCGAAAAAATGGCGAGATCCTTATCAAACGGAAGGCGGAGGGGCAGGTACGTTGAGGATGTTGTTTAGCACGTGTTGGACGGTCCAAACGTGACCTATGTTACAGATCGATAATTATTCTCGTGGCAGGACCAAGACAGGACATGGAACAGTGGCACGAGCTCTACCGTCAGCTCGCATGGAGCCCGACTACGACCGCTTTTACGGAGGAAGGGTTCGTCAAGCTCTTTATCGACCATGTCAGTGAAGATCGAGCATAAGCGTTGTGCTCTCAGATGATAAACCTCCGCGTTGACGTAACTTCGGAGCTCAACAAGATCGACGACCCGTTGCAGTGTTCGTGCGAAGATTCCGTCGAGATATGGGTGTAAATGTGTAAGGAGTGGAAAGCTCGTATTTCCCAGCTGAGGACTAAGGTGAGGAACGCCGCAACCGACGAATCGATCGTGGCTTGTCCTCAAACCCCAAAGTTCATGGGACTCACGATATGGCAGATTTGCTAATACCAGCAGTGCCACCACGATCACGTTCTCTATGACCTGTTTTATTAGATGCCACTTCAGGTTGCGCTCAAACAAAATAAAAAACGATTTTTTATTTCCAAACATAGATGCTTTTCATTAATTTGCAAAGTTACATGTAGTAGTAGCAGTAGCAGCAGATCCATGTACTCACACAGGGCTTCTAGTATCCGGATCATGCCCAGCTCACGCTACCGAAGGCCGTTCCTCCACCGCTCCCTCGCTCAGCCATCAGCGACAGCTCACACTACCGACGCCCGCTGCACAAACTACCCGCCTTTCGATAAGGACCCACATCGGGTCGGGCAATGACTTCGTCACTCGCATTCCCAACCACTATAGTTTCACTTCTAGTAGCTTGTCCCTGTTCCCAGTACAGGCACGGCTCCGTGATACTTTGGTGACAGCTGCACTCAGTCAATCGCTTATGTCCCACTTCTTGTCGCTCTAATGCAGCCCGTATAGATCATTACTTACCTTGTACGCGTACCCCTTCTTGATCGGAAACCCGGCGATCCGTCGGAACGTACTGAACCATCTCGATCTCGGCGTTCAAGTGCCCCCTATTGTTGTCACACTGGGAAGATGCAGTACTCCAACAGCACGCGCAAAGCCACAAAACATCTAAATGATACTATCCTGTCTGCCGAGGAGAATATTTTGCTAACCATAAAGTTTATTCCAGGTTCTTGGTGTATACCTCGGTGACCGAGTCGAGGACAAAAACGAACAAGATTTCCGAGGTCGTCCGCCTTAAGCGATAGTTAAAACTTGTCTCCAAGATAATTTTTACTTATAATGTATCTGATTCAAGGACGAGCTCGAAAACTTCCTTCTCGATGGTTGTAACCAATTTACGTTCCATTCTATTCCACAACTCGCTTCGCTGCATACGCTCCTTCTCCGTGCGTGACTATCGGATCTCCCACACAAAGCCGCGCGGCCCGACGAAAAAGCTCTGAAATTAAAACAGAAAGCGTGTTTCGATTTTTTTTGTCGATGATCGCATCCATCTTCTACACACTGGAGACGTAGCGGCGATCGCGATCATCTTCTACGTGCTGAACGCGTTGCGCCTCGGCGGATAGGATGAATTAGATATAAATTTGAGTGTTAGAGGAACATGCTACGCATCGACGTCACCCTTGCCACAGCAACGTAGAACGATGACCGCTGCGATGGCTACCTTGCGCGCGGTCAAGCCTTGGCATTTTTCCGTCGTTAAGGCCAAAGCCGGAATGAGCGGCACTTGGCCAACGTTGACGGAAAACGAACGATCCCGAAAAGCAACTTTGATGCCGCAATACTTGCGGCGGCGAACGGGGGCGACTCTAGCCGGTACAGAATCTACGAGGGTCCCATGTAAAAGGGTTTGCTCGTGCAGACGCAAAAAAAAATACATCTGCCGGTTCTGTATGAAAGTGTTTTTCATTATCTCCATGATTTTCGACACGTACAGTGTCGTTTGCGGACGGTTGAAACCCGACCACATTGCTAATCGTGCCGTTCGCCAAGTGCATCGCTCGAGCAACAATTTTAGTGCACTGCATAGGCATCCCACTGCTAACATCGTCATCATCGACTAACCGCCGGTTTTGTCGCTCCGGGTATGAACCAAGCTGTGGCGTTGGCTTAGAGTGAGGTCAAATCGTCGACGTGTAGCGACGGCCGGGAAAACATGAAGGGTTTGCATCGTGAAGGAGACCGCGGCGGCGAATATCTAATGACCTATGCGCGGGATGCCTGCATCGACGCGACAAGGGCCAGAAACCTCTCCCGTTTTATAACCCACGGCTGTGAACCCAATTGTCAAGTCGTGTCAGGCAACTACAGGATCGGCATCATCTCTCAACGCGATGTCTATCCAGGCGAAGAAATCACCTTTTACCACGGTAGCGATTACTTCATTCAACCATGTCAATGCGACGTCGGCAAATGATCATATACATACATTTTTATGTCTTACTGCGCTATACGTGAGGCAGAATAATATAGGCTTGTTTTTATCCTGGGAGGACAGCTAGAAGAGCTGTAGACAGCCTCACACAGATTAATTCGTCGAAAAAAAGTTGCTTGTACCTCGGGCAACATTAAAACAACATTATGCCACACCATAAGTACACAAATTCACACCATACTTACACACAAATGTAGCCATTTACGCATACGGCGTGTACCATTCAAAGCTCACGTTGACGGACAGGGCAAAGAGATGTACCTTACCGCAAAACGTTTTGACAGTGCAATGAAGACAACAACATACCAGCATCTACCTATTCTAACAGTACAACAATGACTACTTAATGCTTGTATACATGAAGAGCTACGCTGCGGTGCAAATGAGGGGCCAAGCCCCTCATTTGCAGCGTTTTAAACACTACTTTCTATATGAAGTCAATCGCGTAATTGCAAGTCTGAGCTGACATCCAGTCGGACAGATTTGAAATTTTGTACACCGGGGGCTCTCTATCCATATGCTGCGCCGAGGTGAAGACATCCTCTATCTACGTCTAACTAGAAGTTATAGAGACGTTGTAGGCTGAATAATCATCCTTTTGCTACTTGTACAAAAGAATGATTATTCAGCCTACGACGACGACTACGACATAGCTCTGCAGTGATCGCAAAAAATGTTCTACTCAATCAAGGTAAGCCGAAGCCGAAAACGTTATCCAACTATCAATACTTACAATGGAAAATCACTAGTATGTCTTCCCCTTTGAAAATCAACCAAAGCCTTCTGCTAATCTACAACAGAACAAACTCTATACTAATAGGGCTATGCAGTAGCATGTGCAGCTGTATTTCGTCTCGCTGGAAGAAAGTACATTTATCACGGAGATACTGTTGAACTGCAAGGCCTCGTAGTTGCTGGTATGGATGACACTCTTCTTATAGATTTTCTACTGTAGAGCCCACCAATGCATCCCCATCAGCCACTATAAAACACGTCAATAAATTTTAACAGTATAGAGATACCACCCAGAAACTGCAAAGAGTGGTACATCCAAGTTTCTACAGGATATTATATAATTTAGGTATATAAGTGTTTGAAGTCCCTTACTACCACTATTTCCTCAAAGCAAGATGTCACTCATTTTTACTTCTTCTCGGCGCGCCGGAGGAGGACTATTCTCCTTCTCGTCAGGGAAGACGACCCCGCTCTTTTGAAAGCAGTGCGGGATAGTATCATCGGTGACTCTTGCCCACGTCACATCGACCCATCGCATCCCTCGCAGCTGGTCCACGTAGTAAGCTGTCTTGTTCTCTGGTATGGTCTCGGGCCTCGTCTTGTCAGCTCGGTTGCACGCCAGCTCAATATGCAGCTCCCGGTACTCGCTTTTGAACGCCGCTATGATGCCCGCATCTGTCGGCTGGACGTGCGATGTTGTGTTGGGGGGCAACTTCTGCACAGCTATGTTGCTGAGCTCCCCGCTCTCCAGCTCGTGGCACGAAGCGTTGTCCACTAAGAGGAGAGTATCTCTCCCAGCTTCGCGCATTTCGCTATCGAACCTCTTAATCCACTCCGTGTACAGCTTGGACGTCATCCAGGCCTTTTTGTTGTTCCGGTAATCGAAGCCAAGCTCGTGGCCATACTTCTTCTCAAAGCAATGCGGCCGCTCTGCCCGCCCGATGAAGAACACTCCGCGTTTCTCGGACCCATCCGCATTCGCAGCTAGCGCCAGCGTAATTCTTGTCTTGTCTTTCTTGAGACCGGGGGTGTTCTCCTTGCATATGCCCTTCTGTTTGGCGGATCTGTACATGAGACTCGTTTCGTCCATGTTCCAGACGTCACACCGTGCATAGTGCCGCGTGACGTCTTGCATTGCCATCCGCCCCTCCTGGACAGCTGCGAGGTCAACGGAGCCAGCCTCGCCGTGCATCGTACGGAAGCGCAGCCCGTGCCGCTTCATGAAGCGCGTAAGCCAACTGACGGATAGCTTGAGCGGGGGCGGGTTCTCTAGACTTGCCAAAATGTTCTTAGCCTTCTTAACCAGGAGCCGACGAAAGAGGACCACAAACTGGCTGTGGCAGTCGCTGAGGAACTCTGTGAGCTGGGCTTCGAGTTCAGGGCAGCACACGCGCGAAGTCCTTCCTGTAGATGTAGTGGCTGTACGCAGTTTGGCCTTGATGCTGGCTGCATCCCGCAGAACCCGAGATATGGTGGATTCGGATGGGGGGTCCGTCAGCTTGAACGTGGCCTTCGCCCAGAGCGCAAGTTGAGAGAGCGAGAGAGAGGGGCGGCGCTGGTTGTACTCCTCAATAACCTCGCACTTCTGCTGGATGGTTAGCCACGCGCCCTTGGTACACTTCTGGAAAGCCTTGGTACGCTTCTGAAGGCCGGCATCTTGGCTGCCTTGAGTGTTCCGGGGGAAGATTCGGTTTGAAGTGCGCCATGCTTGTGGCGGGAAGATTCAAATGTAAATGGAATGTGTAGACCACACAGGCGGTACTTCAATGTGACGGACGATTTCCCTCTATAAAATGACTCTCCTAAATATTATGATTCCACAAGGGTATAAATTTATACGGTTTGCAGTTTCTGGGGTGGTATCTGTATCCATTACTTTAGTTGCGCCTGCTTCGCATCCGCTCCATAGGTTAGATTATGCGCCACTGAAGTCGGCCATTATGGAAGACTTACAGGGTTCAATTTTTGGTTACCGCTATGACTTAGGAAAAATCACTAAACTACCCATGGCAAAGCAAACGATGTCTGTTTTCATGCGGTCCTTCCAGCCTAACGCAGCGCACCCTTGTTATACAACCAATAAATTGCACAAAACGTAGTGTATACCACATAATATTTAACCCTTTCGGAGTAATAGGATACAGAAAGCGCCCTTTAATGATTTCACAAAACACATTAGAGTGTTGAGGCGAGGCGGGTGAACGCCTGACCGCCCAGGTGTATAGTTAGCGCGCCCTGGATGTAGACTCCCGAATGGGGTACACCCAGAACAGACCCTAGCCGGAAGCGATACACCTAGATGTACACTCCAACCGGGGTGGCGTGTGTCCTTGTGAACAATCCCTGTGGGTTCGTTTGTCTTCGTAACCAGGGGTCTTCAACCGTGGGTGAGTTGTCTTGATACTTGTAGGTCGCTAGGCTGTAGGGCAGAACGTAACCTTCTTGGACGTCGCCTCTGACAGCTCTCAGATAACCAAACAATACAAACAGATACAGAGTTATATACAAACACGTAGCCCTTCCTTATTCTTTTGGACCGTGAAAGGGTCGGTCACTACTCCAGTCAACTTCAGCCGGGGCCCGAGACACTGGTCAATCCCGGCCGGCTTAGCTCACGCGCACCACCCTCAAGTACTGAGGGAAACTAACACAATCAAGTACGTCCTACCCACAATAGCACTTAAATCAATACTTCCCACCTGGGGCTACTCCAACCAGGTGACAAGGTAATCGGTAATATGAAATGCGGGGCCTTCCTGTGAGGGACGAGCTCAACCGCAACTAGGAAATGAAATGGAAGTGGATCAACCTCGGGTTGGTACCCGGTACTCACCCCAACTTGGACTGGACTCTGTTGCGGGAGCTCAACCCAGATGTCACAGTTGCTGGGCCCTCACGCGTAGCCCTAGTCGGTCCTCCGGGAATGCTCGTCCGGTAGGCTGCTCCAACTCACTTGCGCGATCCTTGGTAAAACGAACTCTGTTTATCTGTTATCTGTTGTCTCTCTTCTTTGTCTGTCTGGCTATCTTCTGTCGATCTTTACATGCACTCCTTCTTGACTTGTCTTCACTATGGTCTTGTCGTCGTAATCGTCCGCGGTCCCTCGTAGCATACTTCCAGCAAGTATAATCATCACTGGGTACGCAAGCGAAGTTCAACGTTCCACGGAATCCGAACAGATCTTGGTCGGTCGACTTGGTCGGTCGTGAACATCTCGGGATTTGTATACTGGAATCTTGACATCCGGGGTAGTCCATCCGGGACTCACAGTCATCTCCAATCGGGTTCACATTCTCAGTCGGGTTTCTCATTCAGGGTATCTTGGACATCTGCATGGTTCTTGGGTCTTCACTCGGTCCGGTCGGGCTCTTATTGCGTCGTACAGCGCACCAAGAGCAGGCGGCCTCCATTCAGAGGGACTTCTACGCTCCCTTGGGCTTTGCCTCTCGTCCGGTACTTGGTTACAGCCGGGGTCCGCTCTTGGGGACATCTCTATCCGGGGTCACCAAACCTTGTACGCTGTCAACGCGAGTCCGGCCGGGATCAGTTTCTCTGCAATACGCCACATGTCGCTATCCCCCTGTCCCATGACACATTCTTGACCAACCAATCGTGGATGCGAGCCGGGGGGTCTGGAAAATTGCAGATCCCATCGTGTCAGTGTACCCCCTCTTAAAGGGCGCTTCTTGTGCCCTTTTGCACAAGTTCACGCTAGTAATCAATCATCTTTTAAAACAAAGCATAATCGGTACATGAAGTAATCATCATGTAATCATTGTCTATACAAACGCTAAGTCATACGCACCATACTATGCATGCTGCAAATCACTGTAGCTGGCATGTTCCATGAGACACACGGAAAAGACTCCGTAACTCTGTAAAAGGACGCCTAGAGCGCCCTTTTAGAAGGAAATATCAATGAGTTGTATACTATAGTTTATCAAGGATAATCGCGAAAGGGTAAAGCTTGGTCTTGACACGAACACGCGATTAAATTCTGAAGTTTACAGGCCCAGTTGATAGCTTGCTCATGCCACCAACACCTATCGTTCACTTTCTATTCAAGACAACATGAACGCCCCTCGGCAAACCGATGAAACCAAATCCGAAGACGAGAGCGACGACGACTTTGAGCAAGTTGCAGCCACCCTCAGAATCTTCCAAAAACCCAGACATTCGATTTGTAAACCAAGCAACTCAATGGATCGCGAAACCGGCAAACGAAAAGACCACGTCTGTTATTGTGTCAATGTGTTTCTACGGAGCGAAAACACTTGACCGCGGGTGGCTGTTAACGCGTATCGACCACAAGCGCCACGGTCGATGCTGATAGCCTGCCGTTCCCGATCCGAAAAAAAATATATTCTCCATAACAGCGTACATGGTACCGTTTGATTTCAAGGAAACTATCCCCATACCGACGTACCCTATCGTTTAGGGTGCATCGTGCATTTCAACCACGTTACCGGTCTCAATCTATGTCCAAAGACCGGACCTAGAGGAAAATGTAAGCGGTATTGACCGTATCACCGAGGAAACTGTATCAGTACCAGCCCCAGCGCCACTTCCCCCCTCAGGGATAATTGATACCCCCGCACAAGCAAAACACTCCAGCCCGGTAGCCCCCGCTACGCTGGCCGACAACGACCAAGCATCGCAACACGATCCCTTTAACACGGTTTCATGTGTACCTTATTTTTCGCATTCACATCGAGTATTATAAATTACCAAATGTTTAAATTTGGGAAAATCGGACCTCCACCCGAATTCTCCCTTTGCTCATGCTTCTTGCGTTCCCCGTTCTCCTCCACCTCAGGCACATCCGCCGCGTAAGCAAATGCTGCGTAAACAACAAGTCCTTCTTGATCCAACTCACTGTCCACTGTCGGCGTTGCCTTCAGTCTCTCCAACACCTAACTCCCGGTTCTCAGAGTGCACATGACGAGTCTCCACTCCTCCTGCTGGCGTTGGTGGTGGTTCCTCAGTCCATTTAGCGTATTGCGGGTTGCCGTTGGTCACGATCACTGTAATGGTCCGCACGTGCAAGAGTAGAACACAGCGCCATTGTCAGTAGAGACGCGCACAGACAGCACGGGCCGCCACCTGGATACCGGGCTGCGCAAACGCTTGCATTGGCAAAACTACAGCCAATCACTGCGTGTTTCAGAATTCGCGCAACGAGGGCGCCATCAAGAAGAGGGAGGAATAAAACAGATAAAACCACAGTTAAATGTACAATTTACTCGCAACACAACAAACACAACCAAAGCCTTACACTTAGTAGCACTTGCGAATCCGACGCGCGCTTCAGTCCCTGCCAATTTCCAGCCCTAGTTCCAGCCAAGCCATGCGTCGCCGGTGTGCACGCTCGTCTGTGTTGTCGTTGAGCACGCCGTCTTTTTGCATCCGTCATGCCTGTACGCCACAATTCCATCTCACTGTCCAGATTCTCTAGGTACTCCGCGTGCGTGACCTCTTCCGCCATCACCTCCTGCCCGTCGCTGAAATGATTACTATTCTGTCGCGCCTGCACCTTTTTTGACAAAGACTGGGGATGTCCATTGTCACACGTCACGTCATGTCGATATACCTTTTGTGCATTTAGCCCAATCACTTCCGCGTGATCATATACGACAGCATCTCTACTCGCCGCTTGTCGCCTCGGCTGTCACCTGCAAACCGTGCACAACCGAGTGTAACATCTGCGTCGGTGGCCGTTACGGATCTAGTAGTAACAATCTCTAGTTGGCTCGAACCAGCGCCGAACATAATTAAACATGTTGTTTCCTTCAGGGCACCACAGCAAGTGACGAAAACAGAGCCCCGAGAAGCGCTTGTATGACATCTTTGTGCCTTACAGACATTGTTAAAAGAAGCGCTCCAGGAAATGGCTGCTACTTTAAACTTTTGATTGATTTGGCTAAGGAGCTTGTGCATCCCAGTCATATATTCAAGACGATGCTAGCGTAGGCATAAACAATGCAACACACGGAGGTGCAGCAAATAATGTTCGCCTCTCACGACAATGATGTGCGACCAGTAGTGGTTCATGATCCAGACGGCCGAGCTGCAGCGCCAGATGGTGGAGACACAACAACATCAATAACAACAGCAATCCGCCTCGCAGCTGCAGCAGCAACTGCCGTCATCTGATGCTTCATCGCAAGCCACTTCCGGACAAAGGGTATTACTATGCCGAAGTTCTCCGGCACCAAGGACGACGACGTTTTGGCGTACCTCTTCAGTACCAAGCTCTTCTTCGGGTCGAAGAGCATTAAGTACGGCGCCCCGTGACGCTCTTGGTGGCAACTTGGATGGGGCCAGGATCGCCCCCGGAGGCTTCGTTAAGCCCCGAGGAGGCGCCAGATATTGGTAAGCCCAAGCCCGAGTCGGTGATAGTCTGTACGTTGTGTTTGACGTATCCGACATGCACGCATATTCGATAAGCGGTATTGCGGCGTCTCATGGCTAGAGAGAAGCTCCAAGCAATACCTACCCACGATTATGCTGTAAGGCTTGCTGTCAAACAGCCAACCGCAAATAAATTCGGCGTACGCACGATACAGTGACACAGTCGTGTATGAGATTGAGCGCACTGTCGATAGATGAGAGCACGGTGATAAGCGGACTGGATAACTAAACGAAGCGGGTGTTTCCGATCCATACTTCAAAGATCCAGTCTTCAAGTTGCTGAGGAGTCACTTCGCTATTCGGTAGGATAGGAAATCAGTGTAGTCAGTTCGAAGAGAAACGGCAGCCTACACCGCCTCTGTACCAAACGATAATGTTTTTTAAGGAATCACCGCTGCGCAGGCAAATTTGGGTCAAGGCTTTTTTGGGGGCAAACATGGAACAACAGAGGTAAAAAAACGCTAGTTTGGTCAATTAGGATAAAAAATACCACACAAAATAAGTAACAAATCTAATAGAACGAGCCCAAGCATTTTGAACTTATTGTATTGGATCTAGTCTGAGCTCTAGAATGTTGTGTAATCACAATAGTGTTGCTAGATACCTGTATTCGGTTGTTGTCATGTTTGATTGACGTTTTGGTGTTGTTGTGGAGTTGCTAGTCAATTGTGTGTGTGGTCTAAGTTCGGGCATTGTTGGGTATTTGTATGTTTGATTGCAGTCTTGACCTTGTTGTGCACTTGTTAGTAAGTGGCGGGTTGTTAGGTTGCTGACGTGTGTTTGCTAGGTTGTTACCAACTGGAGCACGAGCCACTATGTGACGTCAAGTCAGGGCTGGATTACTACAAAGACGAAGTGCAGTACCTATCGATTGGCTTGGCCCATCCGAAACTTGTGCGTATGAAGCAGCGGCAGAGCTCGATTTTCATCGACGCAACGTATCATTGTGTCCCCCTCTATTCTATCATTTGGTGATTGTGATGTGCTACGATTCGCTGTCGAACCAATTTGGCACGTCCTTACGACCGAGAAAACGGCTCAGGTGGGCTCGGCCTCCTGTTTCACAACATTTATGTTGGGGCCAGGCAGAAATCTTTCCAGCACATGTTGTGTGCGACTTCGAGTTTGCCATTAAGTCTGCCCAGAACTAGGTTCCACAAGACAGCATTATTGGATGGAATATGTTGATGTTGAGTATACGAAAAACGAAGTTGGCTTGGCGGCTGCATTGACCGCTTGACTGTTATCTGACACTTTCCGAGGCATCCGCGATGCCCGATCCATGGTCAATCAAGTACGACTGCCAAGCTAGGAGTATTGGTTACTCATGGTCCAACTAGAAGAAGTTCTGGAAGTACGTCACGTTCTCACTAAAAGTGAAACCTCGTGTGACACTGTGCGACCCACATCAACCAAATTGGATTTTGTATGGAGAAGGTGCCGGACGACCCAAATCCACCATGGTTGACCCATAGCGGACTTCATGTTCATGTAATATTTACACCCCTCACAATATATATCCAAGTTTGTACAATATTAATTATTAATAAACTCATTTATAAAAGTATCAACTGTTGCAAGGTGGAATTTTTGTATACCATTGGGCGTGCGCCTGGATAGGCATGTGTCTATCAGGTTGCGTGGGTTCAAATCCCACACCTGTAGAGGAGCTTGATGCTTGAGGTAAGTGCTGTGTGGAAACCCTCCGTCAGATCGGAGACAATCCAATCAAAAGGATCCGTGGTTGATAAACAAAACGTTGGCCAGTATTGACCTACGCAGCGGATGACCCAAAAAGAATCGCTCCGGGCCAAACAACCGAAAACTTCGGGTCCAAGTCATTCATCATTCGCAGGATGCTGTGATCATGGCGCAGCACAATGCTACTTCTGCCCAAGTATGGATCTGGATATCGAAGCCTACGTTGTGAGTGTTGAGTCATGTACGAGGTAATTGTCAAGCACCGGACGAAGACTAGCCACGCTTCAGCCATTCCTGTTACCAGCGCCGAGTAGGGACGTTGCCTCGCCTGATCTCATCACACATTTGCCCATGTCCGACGGCTTTAATACGATCCTGACCGTGGTAGAAAAAAGCAAAGCGTTCGGAACACATCCACGGCGACCACGGAAGACATTACCAAGCTTTTCTTTAACAACGTCATCCGGTACGATGGAATCCTGTTGACCATCATCTCCGACCAAGATCCGACTGTAGCGCCAACCTCCTGAAAAACACTTATGCAGCCGATGAATATCCAGACAGCGTTGCCGAATGCCTGCTGATCTCAGGCCGATGGCCAAATCGAGCATCCGAATCGGACTCTGCAGGATTCGTTGCGATGCTCTATCTCTTAGCAAAGATAATGACTGGAATGAGAGCCTGTCTATGATGTGAGTATGCACACTCAAAACTGGTGTCCATGTCGTCGAAGCTGTCGCCCTTCTTTTTCGACACAAGCCGTCACCCTAGGAGCCCATTGGGGATGGTGCTAAGAGCGATCAACCGGAGGCAAGGTCTCGCTTGAAGTACGCGTCAAGGTTTGTTCAGCATCATCAAGTGGTGTTCGAATGTGCTGAAACGAATTTGTTGGATACTCAAGAGTCCTTCAACTGTTCTATGACAGACGTGATTATGCTAACGCATTCAAATTCGCGATCTAGACTTTATGTCGCCACATTACCTGAATGTCTTGCGCGCCACTGTGGAAACGACCCTTTGCTCACGTTAGTTCATCCCGCGCTTCACCGCAATTAAAACAACTAGCTACGATATGTACAAACTTCGTTGTTACGGTAGCCAATAATTTATGGACTATGGACTCAGGCGACATTAGCCAATTAAAGTTGGGGGGGGGCTACTCACTTAGCTGAGTGGTATATAAATCCTTTTGCGAATTAGCCCGCCGCAAGAGTTGTCCGGGGGCACTGACCCACACGAAAAATGGTCCAGAGCGGGTACTGTCGCGTCACCGCAAGGGTTCTTGATTTTCTCGTTCTCTCTTGGCTTGTTGTTCAACAAGTCCTTCGCTGCCCAAGGTCTCACCTTATCAACCTCACGTTTGATGCTGTTCTCTTTACTTGCTAGTCGCATAGCTTCTTTGCGCCGTTCCATCTGGAGAGCAATCTCGTTGCTCTCCAGAAGGAACGGCGCAAAGAAGCTTGGGATGACTAAACGTGCGATAGTAACGCCAGCATGTGATGGGCGTTGAACACTTGGACGACCCGAATTTCGTTTGCGGAGAAAATGGACAACGGGTACCTCTCGCAGCGACCAACTAGAACTGAACTACTTCCACGGTGTTGCCGCAAACCAAAAATTATTAATTTGAATTCATCGCCCCAATGCTACAACATTGGGAGCAGGAATTATGTATATATGTGTACCACTGACTAGGGCTCAGCCCGCCGATGTACGGCACTTTGCTATGGTTATTAGGGGTTAGACAATGGTAGGGCGCCCCGGTCCGCTCGCAGAGCTCGCTGCACTACTCGCAGCGTGGGACCGATTATTTGATCGAGTCGGTCCCTGTGGGCCCTCCGAGATTGCAATGTGAGCGGGCCTCTTTGGTGCCCTCAAGTTCGTACTTATCGTATTTTCGTCCAATGGAAATGTTGTGGATTGTGGGCGTGACGCACAGGGAAACTGCTATAAGGGTAATGACACGAGGCGACTTAAAATTTCGGAGAGTGCCCGTGCGGCTGACCCAGGCGCCAATCCAGAAGAGTGACAGTGGGAGAAAGAAGGGTCGATCCGGGATGGCGTGCCGGTGGAATGCCCGAGCATGATGGAGGAGATGTGGAGTATGGATGCCTGGTCGCGTTTGACCTCAACTGGCCGGAGGTGCGCAGCACCCAGTCCGGCCCCGACTTAGTCTGACGGAGGGAGACCGTGAAGTGCCCCGGTGAACGTATCCCGGAGAGATACCCTCCTTGGCAAGGCCAAGGCATCCCAAGGTATTCCGAACCCCCAGCAGCCCGAGCGTGAAGCTATTCAACCATGAATACCCTGAATCGTGCCACCACCATGTCGAAGATGAACATCCCGGATACTGCGACTACGAAGACCTCGAGTGTGACCCGACAACGAGTTGAGGACCTCAAGCAGCGAGACCAAATGGCCACTGAAGCTCGTGGAGTCGACGACAGCCTGGATGGACAACTGACAGCCAGAATGGACAACGCCCGGAGTACCCAAGTGCCGACCATCCTGAATGGGCCATGACTGCCCTGAATGGAGAAGTTCCAGGACTATGTGGATATCTGCCAATCGACCAACGCCCAGGAACGTGCCAAGTCAGCGACCAAGGCGCCAGTTTCGAGTGTGACTTGGTTTCACTATGGAGCGTGCACCGGTCTGAGTTCGAGGCGTAATCAGTGCAGCAGATCCCCAGGCCAGGCACCCGAGCCCCTCCGGCATCAAGTGGTGCATGTGCGCCGCGACGCGACGCTCGGGTATACTGACGTCAAGAGAACCCGAACAAGTGTATGAAGATATGAGCATAGGAGTCCGCGTGAAGATCCAGCGGCCCTCAAGGTAACAAGACCATACGAAGAAGAGAGAGAGAGAGATTCAAAAGAGAATAGAGATAGCCAAAGAGAGGTTTCCCCCTTCATCCGTGACCATCAAGGACATGTCGGAACCAGAACTTGCACCAACCATGCTGGGCACTTGATCATTACGGAACCCGAGCGCAGTCTCGGCAGGAGTTTCGTTTGACTCGTGGTAGTTCGGAAAAGAGCCACTAGCAGAAGGCCTCGTCGACAACGCACGCTTCCGAGACGTCTCGCCCTCGACACTCGAAGTCGGACTCCGAGGTCTGAGACCAGTGAGCTGAAGTCGCATCACGACTTCGGGCCCCAAGAAAAGCTGAGTGTTCTCATCCCGTCCTTGTCCAAGGGGAATCCGACTTGAGTTTCAGCCGCTTGAGCTGCCATCAGCTGCGGGTCCGAAGTTGGCCTCACGTAGTATGGGGTTGTTCCGACCGCAGCCTTCCACGCACTGAGCTCAGCTCCGGGGAATCGAGCGATGCGCTCAATCTCAAACCGAATCTGTGAATCCGGGATTCCAGCGACTTCAGGGACTTGGTTCAGGTACTGATAGCTAGCTTCATGCAGCATCGTCTGCAACAGAGCGACGCATGCAATGGGCCGCATCAGTCTCAGCGCCACACGCACTGTCATCAGGTCGGAGACGACAGGGATCCGTCGGCGTTCAGGATGAAACACTTTCAGCCATCTCGCAGCGGGCGACCGAGTCACAGACATCAGGTGTCTAGCTGTAGCTCCAGCCGCTCGGATCAAACCCCAGAGACCGTAGCCTCCATCACATGGCGAGTAGGCCACGTTCACTGGGTGCACGACTCCGGCGGGCGCAGACATCCACATTTCAACCTGAGTCCGGCCGTACGCAGCATCTCGACTTCCGACATCTCAGACAGCTGGGCCAAGGCTCTGCTGTCAGCCTCGACTCCTTCGGGGACTCCTCTCAGCCTCTGGTAGGGGCGTTGGTCTGGCCAGAGTGAACTTGACCAGGCCCCGCCACCACTTGACGCTCCGAAGTATCCAGCTCCTGGAGTAAAGCTGAACTGGACTGGGCCCGTCCCAGTCCCAGAAGCACCTTGAGCTCGCAGCTGCATCTCTAGGCATCCCAGCACGCTCAGTGCACCACCCTCGGCTTGGCCACCGCGGAAATCCGCAGCAGTTGGCTCTGGGTAGCACCTTGCGGCTGAGAAGTTGCAGCCGCAGCCTCAGAAGTCCTGCGCGGCGTCAACGCTCGACTCACAGCAGGTTCTCTCAGGCTTGGACTTTCACCAACACGAGCACTCGGCTGAGCACCCGCTCCACCTCCTCGTTCATCCTCTCTCCGGCGAACTTGGCGGCGGCACAGCAGTTTCTGTTGTTGGTGGCACCTCCGGATCAGCACTCATCTCAGCTTCGCCTGCTGACGCAGCTTCTCCCTCGGCACTGGGTGTCCCGGCTCCCGAAGTCTCCGTCAGCACCAGCTGGCAATCCAGCCACTCTCAAACTTCGCCGAAGCGAAGACTCGCTCTTCTCACCTCCAGTCTTGGTTACCTTTGAATCAGCAGCAGTCGACATGACTGTAGCTTGTCCGTCCATAGTCGTATCCTTGATCCGGGCACGCGCACCACGTGTGACGACGCGCCCGTGCTCTTTGCTCAGGTTGCTAGACCGCTCGACCTTGGTCTTCGCTCAGCCCTTGCACCACTTGGCTCAGTCCGGCTTGGCGCTGCAAGAGTTCCGCTCAGCTCCTTCCACTGAGCGAACACTCCCACTCCACTTCGCTAGGCTTGTAGTATCGGTTCATTGTGGACCTGGTGCGGGGGAAGTCCCAGGGTGTGTGTGAGTGCCTTGGATTCGGACTAGACTCAAACCGAGTCAACTAACTCCAACCAACCGGGTCGTAGCTTGACTCGTAGAGAAGAAAGGAGAAGCTGGTACGAGCCTCGCCCAGGCTCAGACAAATAAAAGGCGAGCTCGGCCCAGACCCAGGCCGACCGGCAAAGAAGGGGTGTTGTGGTTCTAAGCCGGAACCAAAGAGAAAGAAGAGGCTATCGTGTGTGGTGTTGTGTTCATTAAAGGAAACCCGGGGCATTTCGGGCTGTGAACACGTGCGGACTGGGACTCGCCAAGTGGGAAGCGAGTTTCGT
The DNA here is from genome assembly GCA_016169955.1 of Phytophthora vignae f. sp. vignae. Classification (NCBI taxonomy): domain Eukaryota; phylum Oomycota; class Peronosporomycetes; order Peronosporales; family Peronosporaceae; genus Phytophthora; species Phytophthora vignae. The sequence continues at coordinate 730,240 of JABJUM010000013.1, forward strand.
CTGGGAACACCTCCGGAGACCTTCAACATCGACAGCAGCTGATGTGGCCGACGCAAATCTGGGACCACAGCGTAGCCGTGATCAAAAGAACCACCAAGGGGAACACACGCCTCGCCCGACTCGAGTCGGAGCTGAGCCAAAAATCCAAACGGCTAACACAATGCACCGGGGTACACCAATGTCACAAGAACACAATACAATTACCCTGCCTAAACCTTCGAATGGATCACCTTCAACCCGAAAATATGAACTACACCCGACGATGTAACAATAATTTGAAATAACCGCACTGCCGTCGCACCGAAGAACGCTGACAACGTTGATATGTTAGCCTGAATTTGTGTGGATGATCGCCAAGACACCTTCTGGCCAAAGACCACCACTTACGTCCTTCGGGGCAAAACGAACTCTGTTTAAATTTAACACATGCACAAACTAGGACTTACTAAGTGGGGGCGCGATATCCCCTGGGTACACACTGACTGGCTACACGAAGAGCGTCGGTTGTATGCTTACCAAAGCGCGCTTGAGATCCGCTTATAACTTTGGGTCTTGGCCAATGCGGCGGCTCCCCGTTGGCGGGTGACGTCTTGGAGCGGCTGGGGACCGTTGAGATCCGCTTAGAGTGCTCGCGATCTTGAGCGGTCGCACCCAATGTGGGCTGGCTCATGGCTGATTCACCGGTGAGTATACTTGCCGGTACCACCAACTTCGTCGTCAGTACCACTGTCTGGACTTAAGTTCAGCGACTCTTCACCAGGAACTTCGACTGGGCTCCGGCAACTCCGCCCAGGTCCAAGTCACTCCGCTCTGGTCTGCAACGCTCCGCTCGGCTTCTCGACTTCGGCAAAGACTCCAAACACCACATCCGAGGCTGGGCTCGAACTCCGTGTCACTCCACTCAGCTCGTCGACCCGGGTGAAGACTTCATGATCGCGGCGGACACCAGACTCGGGCTCAGGACGATCTCGCTTAGACGCCTGCTCCGCGACTCAGCTCGACACCTTGAGCAACACCTTCCACAACCACCGGGGGGGGGGGGGGCGGGGGTCGAACCCAAGCTCCACCAGGTTCCTCTCAACTCCTCGACTTAAGCGGGGCTCCGATCATCACACTCAAGGTTCAGTGCAAGTTCCGCGTGACTTCTCTCAGCTTTTCGGGTCCAGTGCAGACTTGGATTTCCAAACATGAGGCATCTCAGACCTCAGACAATCTGTGCTCAGGCCCGGGATCTGAGCGGAGCTCCGCCCAGACCTCTGGTTCAGCTTCCCTCATCGCACAGCTCGTACCCACCCGTTGGAGATCCTGATCCACCTGTGACTGTGAAGTGCTTGAAGTCAGCTTGTTGCCAGTGGTCTTGATTGATACGGGTCAGTTGGGCTGATTGATTCGGGTCAGCTGGACATGGGTTCGGTGGAGAAATCTATCGAGCCTTTTCACACAACCGCTCCACTTTTGCTCTGCGTTGTGCTTGGGACTGGAGGTTGATTTGCTTGACTTATAGTTAGGCTGCGAGATATAACACCTGGAAGAATTTGCTCGATGGTTTAGAGTACTGAATTTGCTCGTTGGTTTAGAGCACTTAATCGGTGTAATCAATTAGTCAGTCAGACCATAACACCTTATTTGTGCGTATAGACATCCTCTTCGTCTGCTTAGACAGTCTCCGTTAGTGTTCCCCCTATTCACTAACTCTAGCGTTAGCTGTATGTGTTAATAACAGTTAGTTAGTGTCTAGTCAATTTTGCTAACGTGCGATTGCCGACCGAGCAACGTCAATTTTCGTAAAGACGAGCGGATATTCCTCAGAACTTTGATATTGAGCATATTGTACTGCTCTACTTGGCCAGTCGCTTCTTCTCCTACATTATAGGCTGCAAAGAGCAGCTTGTTGTTCGCTTTACCTTAACTTTAACCGCAATATAGCGAACAATACCCCCTGCTACTAACTCATCTACCTACAGTGAGCAACCGTACAGCTAACAGTGAGGTATTGCTTTAGCACTGGCATACAAAGCATCAAGTACCCCTTTGTTGATTGCGGCGATTACCCATTTTTCTTGAATGGGATACGGTTCCCCATTACCTGATATGTGCATAAGTGAGAGGTAAAAATGTTTTGATTGATGATTTGGTGGTTACAGCATCGCAATCATCTATCGACACCGCGAAAAATGTATGTTCTGTGTAGTTCACCAATCCTATTGATCCATCATCTGATATTAGTATGCACTCGATCTACGCTCAATGTCGTAAGTTCCGGCGTACTTCGCGTCGTTTTCGACTCTTATGTCGTAAGTTCCCCCCAAAGATCTCTACAATCTTATATGTCTGATGGGGCTTCTCTTGTTACGGACAGGGCGCGCCAATAGAAATTCGTAGTTACTTTTTTCGTCGTAAGTTACGACGTACAGTACCGTAGATTATGTGTTTCGGTGCCTAAATCCCGGGAACCAAGGGGTTAACCATTTCGAATAGAATCTGTATCGCAAAAATTTTCCGAAAGAATGTGTGGTATAGCAGTACGCACAAAATCGTCAGTTGTGGTAACTTGGCTACAAACACAACAATAGCCGAGCTAGTCGGCCTTGTTGGCCTGCGCCGGGTTGCCCCCGAGCGGTTCGGCCCAACCGGGACAGTAGGTGTCTCGCCTTTCGCCGAGACCTGCCAACCAAGATTCCTCCTCCAGAGAACCGCCGAGTTCGGCGGCCTCCGTTCACTCAACCCTGTGCCCTCCACCAAAGGATGGACGACGGCGCACGGAGCGCTTTTACAGGTCGCCGAGAGCAAAGGCTTCTCGACTCAGCAATCAGTGCCCGGGACGTACGGGAACACCGGCTCGCAGCGGTGGCGAGACTTTTCCTTCGCGCTTGGCGAGACACACGCCCAACCCGGGCCGACCTTATCTCTTGGCGCTGCCAGCCGAGTACCCTACAAGCTATGCCTCTCGGGTATCGGCGGCAGACATAATCCGGCCCCGTGCAGGGACTTACCGGAACGTGTACACGTGTTGTGGGCCTAGAAAATTCTGCTCTGTTGTCTGTTATCTCTGTCGGGCGCCCTGAAGGGCGCCTCCACTACTCCTAAGCTCCTATACAAATACCAAGTGAAGGTGGGCGGTTTTAAATCTCGGCCGACCCTTCGCTGATCTCGGCGACGCTTGAGCTCGGCTGAGCCGGATAACTTGTCCGGATAAGCTGGTGAACTCGGCTGAGCTCGGCTGAGCTCGGCTACTGGTACAGTGTACCCCTCCAGCCGAGTTGGTCCAGCGAAATCTGGTGTTTCCTACACCACAAATGTCCTACAATCGACTAATCAGACCTGCAAACGCCCGAAAGTGTAGGACATTGTTTCGGGTTTAGAACCAAAATTACGACTGCACTAATTTCTTCCCTCCTGTCCCCTCTGAGTAGTTGCGCCACGCAAATGCAGGAGTCTCTGCCTCCTAGCCAGTGTAGCCAGCCACTCGTTTCAGAAATGAGCAGCTCATTTCAGAGATAATCAATTCCCTTCTTTGTTCCATCCTCTACAAATACCTCCGAATTTTCCTACTATACAATATCCTTTAATATGCGTTCTGACTTTTTGAAGCTGTTAGAAAGGGCTATCTCAAATTAGCTTGTCCTCAGTATGGGCTTCGGTATCACATATCTCTTGCATATTCAGTATCCACTACGAAGTTACACACAATCATTTGTTGAAGAAACTGGTCGGGATCTGTAGTGGGACAGATGGCGGAAACGTTCCCTCCACTCAACTAAGTGCGAAAAAGAAGGGATCAACAAGTCACCCCCCCCCCTCCAAAATGGCTCATCTTTTCAACTATTTCCTGCTTAGATATCTGTCTCGGTTTTGCTCATTATTTTTTGGCGTTTTTGAGATGTTCGATAGTAAAATACCTTGTTAAAGTGCTGCATTGCCCATAGTACCCTCCAAACGCGTGACACGATGGGATTGGAGATTTTCCAGGATCTCCCGAGCCACGCCTGCGATTGGTTGGCTCAGAAGCTCACTCTGGGAGAGGGAGGCAGCGACACGTGGCGTATGGGAGAAGAGGGTCACGGCCGGGCTCGCATTGGTACGAGACTTGACTGCGGTCAGGCTGCGATAGCTGCAGGAACTCACTTGCGGAGTGTGTGTCCTAGAGTGAGGTTGAAGTGGTGGTTGTGAGTGACGGTGGTTGGCAATGAGATTTATCGTGAGAGGTCCGCGGACTTCACGGAATTACTCGTGCATGTGTGCACTCCCCTCAACGGGGACTTGTATAGTCAAAGTAGGTCTGCGGGGGGTTGAGGCTTGTGAAGCTTTCCCCTACACAACAACACTTGATGAACACGATCATTGTCAATTCCCATTCAAACAACGCAAGTCGGCTTCCGTCAGTTCTTCTCCTATAACTACTTCTACGCTAAAGACGAGCTCTTCGGCGCCTTGGTGTTGTACTGCGTCCTGACTTCAGGTGACAACCACAAGGACTGCGTGCTGCTGAGAGCCTCAAAGCTTTTAGCTGGCAATGTACAAGGTTTGGTGACCCCGGATGGAGATGCACCCAAAAGAGGACCCGACTGGAGCCAAGTACCGAACAAGGGGCATACTGGATCATCACATCTGAGATGGTCTCTTGGTATATCCATTCGGGCTTCACATACCGGATGTCTCGAACAACTTCGCTGCTCCTGGGTCTTTACTCGATCTGGTCAGCTTCCTCTGACATTGTACAGTGCACCAAGCGCAGGCGGGAGGTATTTTACGCTCCTTTGGGCTTTACAAATTCCAAGATGTTTCCGACCGACCAAGCCAACCAGCCAAGATCTGATCGGATTCCGTGGAACATTGAACTTCGCTTGCGTACCCAGTGACGATTAAACTTGCTGAAGTATGCTACGAAGGACCGCGGGCGATTGCGACGACAAGATCATAGTGAAGACAAGTCAAGATAGAGTGCATGTAAAGAGCGACAGAAGATAGCCAGACAGATAGAGAATGAGAGGTAACAGATAACAAATAAACAGAGTTCGTTTTGCTAAGGATCACGCAAGTGAGTTGGAGTACCTACCGGACGTGCATTCCCGGAGGACCGACTAAGTATACGTGTGAGAGCCCAGCAATTGTAACACCTGGGCCAAGCCCCCACAGCCCAAGTTTGGGTGAGTACCGAGCACCAACCCGAGGTTGATCCATCCCATTTCAATTCCTAGTTGCGGTTGAGCTCGTCCTTACAGGATGGCACCGCATTTCATATTACTGATTACCTTTCACCCCGGTTGAAGTAGCCCGGGTGGTATGTATTGATTTAAGTGATTTTGTGTAATAGGAGGTAGATGATTGTGTTAGTTTCTCTCAGTACTTGAGGGTGGTGCGCGTGAGCTAAGCCGGCCGGGATTGACCAGTGTCTCGGCCCCCGGCTGAAGTTGACTGGAGTAGTGACCGACCCTTTCCAGTCCAAACCAATAAGGAAGGGCTACGTGTTTGTATATAACTCTGTATCTGCTTGTATTGTTTGGTATCTGAGGCTGTCAGAGGCGATGCCCAGGAAGGTTACGTTCTGCCCCGTCACCTAGCGGCCCATAAGTATCAAGACAACTCATCCACAGTTGAAGACCCCTGGCTACGAAGACATACGAACCCACAGGGATTGTTCACAAGGCCACACGCCACCCCGGTTGGAGTGTACATCTAGGTGTATTATATCCGGCTAGGGTTTGTTCTGAGTGCACCTCATTCGGGAGTCTACACCCGGGGCGCGCTAACTGTACACCTGGGCGGTCAGGTGTTCACCCGCCGTGCCTCATAAGTTCATGTGTATTCCAGGGTCAACTGGTTACTTCGCTACAAATATAGATTAAGTTTGATGGATGAATGTAGCACTGTCATTTCGCCATAAATTGTCACATTTAGTTTGAAGGGAGAGCACTAATCTCAGCCGGGCACTTCATACAAAGAGGAAAATATTACGGCAAAACCAAAACTCAAGTATTTCGGTATAAACCGTAATATGTTTTTGTGCGGCACTGCTCCATTGTAATGGAAAGTGGCCAATAATGAAAAGTAACGAAGCAGTCGCTCAGCGCCGATGTGTGTCCAGTTTTGTCAAATAATATAGGGTGTTGCATGCGCCTCAGCAGGTTTTACCCGGTGATGTTATACGTGACACAATCGACGACGTTGAAGCTGATGACGAAAATGACCTGGCTGGTGATGCAGATGCGACTGCAGAGAGTCTACTGTCGTGTTCAAATTCAAGCCGAAGACTATGGAGGTGGAATTGCGATGTCGAACTATGGTAGCAGATATTTCAACAGCAATCGGACGATTCAGAATTTCGTAATTGCAGATATTATGAATGGGCAGAACAATGTGTACTTCTAAGACAAACGCGGGCAGTGAAAAATGCTGACGTGCTTTGTAGTCTTCGGCTTCTGCGCCATATATTGACAAATCAAAAGGATACAAGCCGTGAAACCCACGGCAGAGGTTTGGCTCAGTGTTCTCAACAACTGTGGGGGGGGGGGCAAAATAAATCGAACGTCATGTTCCTGTTTTTCGCGCTGCTGTCGGTAATTTTTTTCTGCAAAAAGGTCGTTCTTTGCTTTTTGCTTTCTGGTCACTCTCACAATATTGCAGACCGCGTTGTAGTGTGGTGCCGTGTCGCACCGCAATGCGTGACCAGAATTATTACTGTAACGGGGTTACACGAATGTTACCCGAAGGGTTACGAAGTGTGGGACACACGGGCTTGTGTGGTGCACACTGTCTAACCTATTTCAGTAGGAGAATCAGTACACGGCTTCAGAGCCACAGATTATGCATATGACTAGGGTTCACTATGCTAGATAATGAACCAGATACATTTACACCAAAGGCGGCTTTGCCGCGATAAAAGAGAAATACATTCAGTTTGAGATTTACAGTAAAAGAGTTAAGGGTTGACTCTTGGAGTCCGTAGGGAGTACGGACTCGTGCGTTCTGGTATTAGAACGGGCTTTCTTTAAGCTGAGACTCTGTGAGTCTGTTACGTCTTCCTCTGACGCTAAAGCTACGGCAGCCCCGCTGCACTTAGTAGCACTTGTAGTCAATCCGACACCTGAGTCTGTATAGACTGACCCTCTGTGGAGAATGGAGCAGTTCGCTCACTTGCCCCCTAACCAGCAGGATGCGCTTAAAAAGCTTATGTCCTTGCTGGGCCCGGAGGGCGTGACGAAACTTGCGCAACAAGGCCCTGACGCGGTGAATGCGCGTCTCGAGGCGTTCTCAAGCTACGAGAATGCTCTGCTAGAGCACCTCCAGCAGAGGATGGCAACGGCCGCGGCGCCCCAAGCGCCCGCTATGTCGTCCGACGCGGGAACAAGACCCAAGCCGCTCATGTTGAGCGTGAAGACCTTCGAAGGCAAGGAAGGGGAAAGCTTAATGCTTTGGACCCGTGAAGTCGAGATGGCTATGAGCTCAGCTCTACTCCGGACGGAGTCGCAGCGCGTGGCGCTAGCTATCTCGAAGCTCGGGGGGCGAGCGAGAGAGTGGGCACTAACGTCGGGGACGTCGGTCGACACGGCCTTCCCGACGTGGGACCAGCTGAAGCAGCAGTTGTCCCGGGTGTTCGCTCCGCCTAACGAGGCATATCGCGTGCGTTCACGCTTCCTGGCTACCCGGCAGGGCAAGAAGGAGCTGGTGGACTATGTCCAGGAGTTGAGAACTCTCATTGCGGGCATGTCTGCCGACCCTCTGGCTGAGATAGTCACCGTCACGGTGTTTATGGAGGGACTTCGCACTGGCGTGGCCAGGACGGAAGTATTCCGTACTCACCCAAGCTCTTTTGAAGAGGCTGTGAGCATCGCGTTGAACGCGGAGCACAACTTTAAGTCGTCAAGACTTGGGTGGCACGCTCCTCACACCAGTTCGTCGAACGGTCCGGAGCCTATGGACCTCAGCTATGCTGAAGACGAAGAAGCCGAGCTTCGTGCTGCTGAGCAGCGGCGCGGCATCCGCCGATGCTTTATCTGTGGTGACACGCGTCATCTGCGCGCCGGATGTCCGCTGCGCTTCCAGCGTCAGGCTTCGGCAAGCCGCTCTTCGGGTTCAAGCCAGGGCTCTGGTTCGTCTCGGGGAAACGAGAAAACCCAGTAGGCGCGGGGCGGCCTACTGGGGAAGAACTAAGTTCTATTGAGCCTCGGAGAGGTGGAGGTCAACAGGACTTAGCCCCGAAGAGACCCGTACTCTATAACACGGAACGTGTATGCAAGCCGGGCTTGCTAGTCGTCCAGGCTTGGGTGAAGGGCTTCACAAAGCCATGGACGATTTTGATCGATTCGGGAGCGTCGGGTAATTACGCCCGACGTTCCACGATGGACGGAAGTCAGCTTTATGCTGAGGCGCTGATAGCGCGTGGGAGTGACATCGTCAATGTTCGTCTCGCGACGGGCACTCGTGTCACGGTGCCTAAAGTCCCTGTGGACTTGGGCGTGAAGTTTTTGGATTTTGATAGCGTGGAACGCTGTCTGGTCTTAGACCTCGATTCGAGATATGATCTCATTCTTGGCATGGCGTGGCTTGAGCGCCACGAGCCTTGGATCGATTGGAGGTCGAAGACCCTTGGTGCTACGCACTTCTCTCCTGGCGGAGCATTGGCGAGTCATGAACCCACCTCTGCTAGGAAGCAGAAGCGCTTTTGGCGCGAGCACTGGACCGAGTCGGTCAATGTGCTGGACATCGGAGTTTCCGAGTTGGTGGACACTGCATGTGTTGAGAACGAACGTTCCGAGCGTGGCTCGTGGGCGGCAGGTGGAGCGGCACGAATTCCGCTGAGCGGGTGTGCGTCCGAGGGCGACGCCCTGCTGTATTCAAGTGAAGACAAGGTCAGCATGGAGCCGAGGAGCCATGGGCGAGGCCCGGCTGATGAAGGATGTGGAGCGGCACTAATTCCGCTGAGCGGGTGTGCGTCTGAGGGCGACGCCCTGCTGCGTGCCGGTGAGGGCGCGGTCGACAAGAAGTCGAGTGAAGATGGGCGTTGCCCGGATCAGGAATGTGGAGCGGCACTAATTCCGCTGAGCGGGCGTGCGTCTGAGGGCGACGCCCTGCTGCGTGCCAGCGACGGCGCGGTCGGCATGATGCCGAAGGACAAGGGGCTTTGCCCGGATGAAGATCGTGGAGTGGCACGTAATCCACTGAGTGGAGGCTGCGGGTCGTGCAGCCCTTCGCTGAGTGTCGGTAAATACACTGGAGCTCGTCTGGAGCTGAATGAGGTGGTGACACCTGGCGTCAAGAAGCACGCGAAATCACGGAGCTCTTCTGGGCGGACGGTGTCCATGAAGAGGAGGCAGCGCCGCAAAGCGCTGGCTGCGCGACGCAGGGCGTCTGCGGTCTCACGAGGCGAGACTGGCGTGTCGAGCGGTGAGGCTCCACGCGAGAGCGAGCAGCTCTACACACTCGTGAATGGAGTGACGGGCGATGTCGATGGAGGCATTAACCTCGACAACTTGCCCTCACTATCTGCTCTCCTAGAGCTGGACGAGATGTCCTTGGCCGAGTTCGGCGATGCCTTGAAGGCTGGAGACTTGGCTGAGGTAGTGGTCATACGACGAGTTAAACTCGTCCTCGCTTCTGGATGAAGCTGTCCTGGAGGACACCAAGAAGGCGCCGAATGCGCGGAGTGGATCGGCGATCCTGAAGGACCCGTCGGATCCACTGTATCCGGTGGTACGGGAGTACCAGGATGTGGTCTCGAAGGAACCGCCCTCGGGGCTACCTCCGGACCGAGGTGTTCGACATGAAATCGATCTCGTTCCGGGAACGAAGTACTGCGTGACAAGACAGTGGTCCTTGCCGAAGGAGCAGTGTGACGTCATTGACGCGTTCTTCCGTGCGAAGCACGAGGCGGGCATGGTGCGTGAGAGTAAGTCTCCGCACTCAACGCCGACGTTCTGTGTCAGAAAGCCGAATGGCAAGTGGCGTATCGTGCATGCTTTCAACAAGCTGAATGCCGCCACCATTCCGGCGCAGACGCCGATTCCTCGGAAGGACGTTCTTCAGAACAACATGGCAGGATGTACGATGTACAGTGCGTTCGACTTGGTCGATGGCTACTACCAATTGCTCATGAGGACGAGCGACATTCCTCTCACTGCGGTGAGTACTCCGAGCGGCATGCTCTGGGAGTGGTTGGTGATGCCCCAAGGGCTTTCGAACGCGCCAGCGACGTTTAATCGTCTTGTGACGCAGCTCTTCCGGCCCCATCGGGCGTACGCGCAAACGTACTTCGATGACATCTTTGTCCACAGACGTGCGGAGCACGGAAAGGCTGATATGGAGAACCATGTCGAGCACCTGTGTGCTGTGCTCGAGTGCATGCGTCAAAACAAGTTGTACGCCAACATTGACAAATGCATCTTCGGAGCGGAAGAGATCCCCTTCTTAGGGTGCTTCATCGGGAAGCGTGGTCTGAGGGCCGACCCGGTCAAGGTCAAGGCCATTGTTGACTGGCCGGTTCCCAAGAACCAGAAGGACCTTCGCAAGTGGCTTGGCCTGGCCAATTACTTGCACAAGTACAGCGAGAATTACGCTGAGATGGCTCGGCCACTCTCCAATCTCCTAAAGAAGGATGCGGAGTGGTGTTGGGACACCGAGCATCAAGATGCGTTTGCGGCCATTAAGGACAGCCTCCTTCATGCGCCTATTCTGGCTTTGCCAGACCCCGCTCGTCCGTTTAGTGTCGTCTGTGACGCCTCGGACTTTGCCATCGGCTGTGCTCTACTCCAAGTAGACGCCGAGGGGCGCGAGCGCGTGGTGGCGTTTGAGTCTCGTCAGCTCAAGGCTGCTGAGAAGAACTATCCTGTCCATGACAAAGAGCTACTTGCGATGAAGTATGCGCTCGTCAAGTTCAGGGTTCACCTGTTGGGCTCTCAGCCGTTCGTGATTTACACGGATCATGCGTCGTTACGCACCGCGACTCAGTCGCCTCACCTCTCGCAAAGGATGGCCCGATGGCTCTCCTTCTTCGCGGAGTACAACTTCGAGGTGAAGTACAAGCCTGGCAGGCAGAATGTCCTCGCGGACGCGCTGTCGCGCAGGCCGGATTATGAGCTGGCTCATGTAACGACCGTGACTTCGTCATTACCGGATCTGATCCGAACGGCTTATGCCAAGGATGACACTTGTGTCGCGTTGCTAAAGGCTCTGGGGAGCAAGGAGTTTCAAAACTCGGACATTGAATTGTCGGCGCGTGTGCGCGCGCGTTTGCATCGCTACATGGCCTACTGTTCTACAGCACTGGCTCCGAGGACACGCCACGCGTGGTCATCCCTCATGATGAGGACCTGAAGTATCGTATCCTCTATGAGGTCCACGACACGCCGCTGGCTGGCCATCTTGGCCGTGAGAAGACCTACAGCTCGGTGAGCGCTCACTACTGGTGGCCGAAGATGTACAAGTGGACGAGCACTTACGTGCGCACGTGCGAGACGTGTCAGCGAGTGAAGTCGTCACCCCATGCTGCAGCGCCGTTGGCGAGCTTGCCTGTCCCTTCGGGCTGTTGGCAATCCATGAGTATGGACTTTGTGTTTGGCCTGCCGGTGGACGCGGCGGGCAACACAGGAGTCGTGGTCTTCGTTGACCGTCTGAGCAAGATGGCTCACCTTGCGGCTGTGCCGGATACCATCGATGGTAAAGGTACAGTAACGCTGTTCTTGGACCGAGTGTTTCGACAACACGGACTCCCTGAGTCGATTGTCTCGGACCGAGACCCCCGCTTCACGGGCAGCTTCTGGAGCGCGGTATTTGCGGTGCTTGGCACCAAGCTGGACATGTCCACGGCGGATCACCCGCAGACCGATGGTCAGACGGAGCGAGTGAATCGCGTCGTCGAGGACGTGCTCCGCAGCATTTGCGCTGAGACGCCGAAGCGTTGGAGCGCTATGCTGCCACTCGTTGAGTTTGCGTTGAACAACGCCGTGCATGCCTCGACCGGCTACACGCCGTTCTACGTGAACAGCTTGTCTCATCCCCGCGTCCCGATGACGCCGCCACGTGGTGGCCTCGGGCTTGGTGGGGGAGAGGAAGCCGATTTAGCGGATCGGCTAGCTGATGTCAGCCCGGCTACTGTTCGTAAACAGGTTGACACTTTCTTGTCGACGCGATTGAGTGTCTTACGATACGTGCGTGACGCAATGGCTGAGAGCCAAGACAAGCAAAAGGAACATGCAGATGCTAGAGGCAGAGGCAATGTTGACAGTTATGAGGTCGGTGGCCTGGTATTGCTAAATGCTAAAAACCTACCTACACATGCAGTGTCAGCAGTCTTCAAGACGAAGTTGCGCCCGCGCTTCATCGGACCTTTCAAGGTCGTAGCCAAGATAGGCCTTTCAATCTTCCGAAGAAGATGCGGACGCACCCAGTCTTCTACGTGGGCTTGCTCAAGCCGTACCATGACCCGACGCAGGTGCAGATGGAGGCACCGAGGGCGACGAGGTCGCAGGCGCGGAGGTCGCGAGCGTCGAGGACGCAGTCGCAGGCGTCGCAGACAACAACGCAGGTACTGCAGGCACCAACGGAAGGCTCGACATCGGCGGTGCCGCGAGCCCTAGCGGCAGAGTCGGAGTTGGAAGTGCCGTCGGCACAGGAGCCACCGGCGCAGGAGTCGCAGCGGGCGGGCCCTGCATGCGGGCCAGAAGGTCAATCTGACCCTGCAACGCGACCTGTTGACGGCGAAGCTCAGAGAGCTCCTGTCCGCGACGGTCGTCGCGATCGCGGTAATACTGTACCCAGCTCTCCAAGTGTCGGAGCCGGTCCCAGACCTCACGAGGCACTTCAACCCAACCCAAGTCCCGACCAAGCTCCTCGAGCTCCGTGGCCAGACGCACAAGACGCGCATCAACGTCATGGACATGGTCCCGGATGCGGTCCGACTGCTGCTGCACCTGGAGGAGTTCACTCTGAGTCGCAACGGACTCCACTGCGGCCTCCACCGGCGCTGCTCGACGAGCAAGGAAACCTTCACTACCATGTGGAACGCCTGCTGGCGAAGCGGCGGTGCCGGGGTCAAAACCAGTATCTGGTGAAGTGGCGAGGGTACCCACACTCAGAGAACTCATGGGAGTTTGAGGTGCATTTCGCCAAGACTACCCAGACGTCATGGACGCTTTTGATCGGCTTGATCACCAGCGCCCCGTGGGCTCAAGGCCGGCATGCCGGCCGTCCCGCGCTTCCCGGCAATAGGCTGGGGAGCTGCTGGGTCAGCCACATTGCTCCGGGGTTGGCCCTGAGCCACAGCGCTCACGCCCTCGCGGGTATGAGCGACTGGAGTGCTCAAAGGAGCGAAGCGCGCAGCGCTAGAATGGGTCTGCTGCTGAGCGTTAGCCGAAAGGCTGCGTTTAGCTCGGATCTTCGCAAAGTCGAAGCGGAGCTTGCGTTCGATACGAACATCCACTTCGCTGAAGCTAGCTCGAAGAGCATCCATGGAGCTAAGCTTCTTCTTCTTCTCAGCCCAGAGCTCGAACTGAGCCTCGTGTTCGGTCAGGCGTTCGCCCGGGCTGAGCACCACAGGGTACGTCCGCATTGCGGGCACAGACAACCCATTGGCTTGCAGCCGTAACCGCTCGTGGTACTCGGAGACAGTCGTAGACTGTGGGGTTAAGAGTCGCTCTCGTAGAGAGGTACGAAGAGCGATCTCCTCCGGAGTACGGGCCGCAGGCCCAATGGCGTGCTGAGCCAGCGACGGCTTGAATGCCTGGCGGCATGCCTCCGCAGGGTCACGACGCTGAAAGCCGTACTCGGCGGTGCTGGGGTTCAGCAGAGGCCGCAGCTCGGGGCGCTGGGAGCGCATGGAGGCCATCTGCGCCGCAACCTGCTCGGATTGAGCCTCGTCCAAAGGATTGGAGATGACGGGGCCCAAGGGCGCTTCCTCCGCACGAAGCGGTGAGTACCGTGACTCTGTGAGCTCGCGCAGCTTGCGGAGCCCGGAGGAGCGTTCAGGGAACGGATTCGGAGTGCGCAGCGGTGGCCGCGGCTCCTCCCTCGACGAGCGCGCAGAAGACGTTCGCGCGCGGCGCTCTTGGTCGCGGGAGCTCGACGAGCCAACTGTGGCCGACGTGCCGCCTTCGCGTTGTGCCGACGGCGTGGGTGAAGCGTCGTGGCGGTTCGGGGAGCGTTGTGGGGACGTTGCCTCATCCTCGTGGCTCGGAGAGCCGACATCGGACTCGCTGTAGTCCACCTCGCCCTCCTCCTCACCTCCGAAAAGTTCTTTGAGGTCCATGACCTGATGGACTGGTGCTCGAGGGGAGCTGGGGCGTGCTCGCTGCGAGCGTTGCTTGTGGCGTTGCGCCGTGAAGTATTGGGACACCGAGAGCCTGGGAGGCGCGGTAGGTGTGCGCGCCTGCGCTGGAGAGCTTGGGGGTTCGCGAGCACGAGGTGCTGAGGCGCGAGAGGAGCGAGGCTCCGAGGCGGATCTCACGGGAGACTGTCTGCGGTCGAATGACCAAAACGCTTTATGACTTGAAGTCATGTGATGGCGCGTCGCGCCGAGAAGTTCTCAGAGCAGTCCACACGATGTGGATTGACTCGTTTGAGAAGAAGGCTTGACGGAACAAGACCCGGTCGTTAGCCGTTAAGCGTGAACACCCGTGTCCACGGTTTGGTGGAGGAGGGTGTAACGGGGTTACACGAATGTTACCCAAAGGATTACGAAGTGTGGGGCACACGGGCTTGTGTGGTGCACACTGTCTAACCTATTTCAGTAGGAGAATCAGTACACGGCTTCAGAGCCACAGATTATGCAGTTCACTATGCTAGATAGTGAACCAGATATATTTACACCAAAGGCGGCTTTGCCGCGATAAAAGAGAAATACATTCAGTTTGAGATTTACAGTAAAAGAGTTAAGGGTTGACTCTTGGAGTCCATAGGGAGTACGGACTCGTGCGTTCTGGTATTAGAACGGGCTTTCTTAAGCTGAGACTCTGTGAGTCTGTTACGTCTTCCTCTGACGCTAAAGCTACGGCAGCCCCGCTGCAATTACACCCCAATGGAAATTGTAGAGTTTGTTGGGGCTATTTCTTGTGGTCTGCGCCTCGTCTAAATCCGATCACTGGCGGATATAAAACGGAGTACTAGAGGATTGGGCTGGTAGCGCTCAATTCTAGTGCCGAGCCAGCGTCGAAGCGGGCTGAAATCGCATACCTAACTGAACACAAACGCGATTCACGCGCGCGACTTAGGCACGCCGCGTATGCGGCGTACCAGTCGCCTGCGCATTGCGTTTTGAATAACAAAACTGTCAGGTAGTCTACAACAAAATGTATGCTAACTTCAAGATACTGTAGCTAAATATTCATATTTATCACGGTCGCCGAAATGACATCTGCCGTAAGCGTACATGTATCAAGATGAATTATTTTCAGAAGATGTTGAGGAGAGTTCTGAAAGAACTTGACTTGGTGCAGCGCGTCTCGAGCCTTCAGAACTTCTCCTACAATTCTTCTCATTCTTCTGTGTGCTCGGTTGCTGCGGTAGCCCCGGGCTCATACTCGCTGCCGCGGCACCGAGCGCGCTGCTACCATAACGCTACCTGTTCATCAACCTTACGGAACTAACTTTTGTGTGCATATTATATTTCCTAGATTTACGATATGGTACCGTGATACGGTGACGTTTCGTTAACGCGGGGCACCGCGATCCCGAAGCTATGCCCAATTGCATCGAAGTGTCGAGGGCGAATGCCATGTTGGATGCCGCGCGGAGTTGATTGAGTATGCGGGGCACCGCGATACGAGAGCTATGCCTGATTTGTTGAAGTTTTGTTGGCAGTTGTTCGGACAACCAACACCTACGATTAAAGCACTCTTTCCAAGCAACTAAGCTTCGTACACGACCAGGTGGCTTCGCGTGTAGTACGACGACTATAGATCTCTAAGAAAAAGGGTAGAGCACGAATAGGCCTTTGTAAGGTATTACACCTACGTAAGCATTCGATTTACATTCCAGTCTAACATCGGATACGTACGCGTACGATATGCGTCTAACGTATTGGCCCTTAGAAGTCACTGAAATAAGGTAAGATACCATTTAAGCCTCTACCCTGTAATACTTTGTAATAAACTTGTGTAAATCAGTCGATTTGTGTTTTGATGAAAAATATTAGATTTATAAGACCATTACACTTCAAATTTGTATTGGTTCACAGTGGGGGACACCATCAAGGGGTGTCGACCTCACCCACACACGACCATTATATTCGTCCTCATGACGAAAAAATATAAAGAAGCAGCCCAAACACGGCTGGATGCGCATTGGTATTCGCGTCAAAAATGTTTTACTGTGGAGATCGTTACTCGGAGTTGCCGCCAACGATGGCATGAGTTGCCATCTGGTAATGACCTGTCAATGTTCACATAACTTCTTAATTGTATGTACACCAAATGTTGCAATCATTAATATGAGCTTTGGAAGCTAATCCAAGGCTTCGATTCTACGATTATCTATGTTTTAATGTGATTGGGCGATAGATCAGACCAAGCTGAATCGATTGGTGCCTGATTTGCTTGAAAATTCCAATACCAATCGATTCAGCTCGGTCTGATCTATCGCCCAATCACATTAAGACATAGATAATCGTAGAATCGAAGCCTTGGATTAGCTTCCAAAGCTCATATTAATGATTGCAACATTTGGTGTACATACAATTAAGAAGTTATGTGAACATTGACAGGTCATTACCAGATGGCAACTCATGCCATCGTTGGCGGCAACTCCGAGTAACGATCTCCACAGTAAAACATTTTTGACGCGAATACCAATGCGCATCCAGCCGTGTTTGGGCTGCTTCTTTATATTTTTTCGTCATGAGGACGAATATAATGGTCGTGTGTGGGTGAGGTCGACACCCCTTGATGGTGTCCCCCACTGTAAGTTGGTCAAAAAGGCAAAACACCCCTCGATGATGTCCGGATCTGTCAGTACCTACTTTTTATGTGGACTACATATTTCACATCTCCCTGTTGGGCTTCTCGTACTACAAAGTAATAGCACTAACGTGGTTTACCAATTGATGGGCCTTACCAGATCATGGGCCAAAAGCGCCTTTCAACCAATTAAAAGTACTTAAATCCTACACGATCAATATGATTGGATGAATCATTTATTTACCATATCATGGACCACAAAATAACTTCCGCCCACCCCCGTAAGATACCCACCCCCTCACTCGAGGAGAACAGCGCATGAAGATAAGGGCTCGCTACTCAGAGGAAGCACTGGAGGAGGCGATCCTGTAGAGGAGCGGTCTCTTGGCGAACCCACCTCGCACGAGCGATCTCTTGGCGACCCACCTTGCAAGAGGCGGGTTACCAACGTCGAGGCGGGAGTTGCGGTGTCTCCGATGATAGCCCCATGATAGCCGTGCCTCAAAACGACAAGGCAGCACCGACTTCAGCGCAGGGGCTATTCATTCCGCTGGAAACTGCGCTAATATGAGTGGAATACTTCATTGCGATGGTACCATACTAAAATCTGTGCTTATATATGAGAATTTGTATAGAGTCGTCTGGTCCATGAACTGGTCAGTGCGTAAGGAAAAAATATTTTTCAGCTCGCTTCATCTCAGCGTATCTTAGTCAGGATTGGTTTAGAAATGCCCAAATGCCAGCTAAAATTGAGGTTTACGTCTTCTGATTGGATCGCTACAGCTACGGACTCGCCAAAACAAAAATTAGAGTTGGGGCGCTGGTTCTTCGTTAGCATATCGCTGGTGGGCCATCAATTGGTAAACCACGTTACCAGGAAAACGTGTTTTTGTTTGACGCTTCTGTCCGGCCCCAAGATAGCCCCAAAATAGATAAATTGGGTTTTATGTTACCCAAAATAAAAGAAAATGGACTTCATTATCGGACAATAAAATGATAAGCAGAGCGTCAAATCTGAACCTGCTGAAACAGAAACAGCGATACCGTACTAAAAATTGTGTAACTCGTCTTTTAGCAGTGTGCTGATACCCAACTCTTCTTACTTTTTATGATGATTTTTTCTCTAGCTGAGTTATAGGTCACTCAGCGGGGCTCGATGGTGTCCAGGACTTTTAATCAGCCGCTGAATCGCCCCGATACTATTCTAGGCTACTAGAGTATTCAAGAACTGAATCCGTGCTTATACGAAATGATAAGTATATCACCGTTTCGTAGGCATTTTGTATTGGGAGGCAATTGCAAGAAGTGCCCCTGAAGTCCAAATGTGGCCGAAATTCATAATAGATATAAATGAAAAGCACATGAGCCGCCGCATGAATAAATAAAAAAAACACTTACTTTTCAAGAGAGTACCGTACAGTAGCTCCTCGTGGTCTGGCGGTCCGCCAGTGGCGGATGTAGATCTCTGTTCGATCATGTTGTACTGACAGTGCGCAAACAGCGTGGCCTCCTCTTTCTAGGTTGCTTCTCAGCGGAACTCGCCGTCGCAGACATGCAGTACATGTACAGATTGAGAAGCACGGCCATAGGCTCGAGCACGCGTTGTTAATTTGTATCATACGAAGCAATCGGCAACGATTTCCTTGCTGGAAACGGCAATTTGCCGTCGGCGAAGTTGGCCACCAAGCGGCAAATCTCGCTTTGAGTGAGTAGAGACACGCACAAAGCACAGATGTGCCTCAAAGCCCGATCGTTCCCCATAATTGGCCAAAACTCCACCCACTTTCATCCAATGCGCCGGTGCTGTTGTTGGGTACGCGACAAAAGCGGGGGACGGCACTTGGCGTTTGTATGTGGCCGCCGATCCTCTCTGAGTGGACCACTCGTGGCGCTGGGGGAGACACCCACCATTTCTGCTTGGAGTTTGGTGTCACAACTCAACAGGGGCCCCATTGTAGATAGGTGATCGACCATGCAGCGCTTCCAGGTGCGTGCGTCTCCCAGCAAAGAGCATGAATGAATAGGCTCTGTGACTAAGTGATTGCCCTCCTCGTTGTGTGTGCTCGACAGACTGCCCTCCGCAACAAGAACGTGTGGCAGCGTGTGGCTGTCTTCAACGCGCACCACGCCAGCGTCGCGGCGCGCCGTGAGGCCTCGGCGGCCATGTCTGCGCGCGCCTTCAGCTCGCTGCCCGACCACGAGATTGTGGGTCTACCGGCCCTGTCCCCCACCATGGAGGTGGGCACCATCGCCAAGTGGAACAAGCAGGAGGGCGACCTCATCTCGGCCGGCGACGTCGTGTGCGAGGTGGAGACGGACAAGGCCGTCGTGGACTATGAGGCCACGGACGACTCGTACCTGGCCAAGATCCTGGTGCAGGCCGGCTCGGGCGAGGTCCCCGTGGGCCAGCCCATCTTCGTCACCGTGATGGAGGAGGAGGACGTCGCCGCCTTCAAGAACTTCTCGGCCGACGCCGCCCCCGCCGTGGAGGCCGCTCCGGCCACGCCCGCTGTTGAGGCCGCCCCGGCTGCTGCTGCTGCTGCCCCGGCCGCCGCTGCTCCGGCTGCTCCCGCTGCCTCGGCCCCCGCTTCGGGCCGCGTGTTCGCCAGCCCGCTGGCCAAGAAGATCGCGCGCGAGTCTGGCGCTGTGCTCTCGGTGATCAACGGCTCTGGCCCGAACGGCCGTATCGTCAAGGCCGATGTGGATGCCGCCCTGGCCGCCGGCACGGCTGCCCCGGCCCCCGCCGTGGAGGCTGCCGCCCCTGCTGCCGCCGCTGCTCCCGCCGCGGCTGCCCCGACCGCCACCGCCAACTACACGGACTACCCGATCAGCCCGGAGGCGCAGGCCATCGCCCAGCAGTTCACGCAGCAGAAGCTGGAGGTGCCCCACTACCACCTGTCCACGAACCTGACGCTCGACAAGCTTCTCGACGCGCGCGCTCGCCTGAACGTCGGTCGCAGCGAGGACGAGCAGCTGTCCGTGAACGACTTCATCGTGCGCGCCGCCTCGCTTGCCATGCGCAAGGTGCCGGACGCCAACTCGAGCTGGAAGGGCTCGTTCATCCGTCAGTTCAACGACGTGAACGTGAACCTGATGGTGTCTTCGGCTGCTGGCGGCGTCGTGGCGCCCGTGCTGACCCAGGTGAACCGCAAGGGCCTCGACGACATTAGCAAGGAGATCCAGGCTGCCGTGGCCAAGGCCAACGACGGCGCCTTCGAGCCCGCCGACCTCGCCAACGGCACGTTCACGATCTCGAACGTGGGCCAGTTCGACGTGCAGTCGCTGGCTGGCATCGTGCGCCCGGAGCAGGCGTGCCTGCTGGGCCTGGGCACGATCGAGAAGAAGGTGGTGCCGAACGACGACCCCAACGCTGAGCAGATTTATAAGTACGCGCAGGTGATGACCGCCACGCTTGCTTGCGACCACCGCGTCATTGACGGCGCCGTCGGCGCGCAGTGGCTGGCGTCCTTCAAGGAGCTGGTCGAGGACCCGCTTAAGATGATCCTGTAAGCCAAATGCGTCCAAGAGAAACAGCATGTTTGGTACACTTTCGATACCAACGAATAGTATTGGATTGAAGGCCGTGTACACGCGAGCAGGATAGCTGGAACTGAGACTTTTAAGCAGCTCCACCACCGACCTGAGGGTGTTAAGCCATCCGTTACCTAGATCTTTTCCTCGTCTGAGGCGTAAGAAGCCAAGAAGACCTGAGCAGTGTTTGCCTTCCTCCGTTGTGTGAAGATTTGATCCTTGCATCCGTCGAGCCTTCATCTCCCGTCTACACCTGCTGCAAGGCTGCCCTGCGCGCTCGCTGTTGACTGCTTGCTGCCCTGTGCTTCGGCAACAGCAACAGCAACAAGCGACAAGCGAGTTCGTGGCGATCCGTGTCAAATTGCCAGTCTGGCAATGGCGTCCGTGCAGCGAAAACCTCGGACCAGCTGTTGCACTGCGATCCGGCATGTGCATGCGCGACCACAGGATCAAGTGTCATCGCCAGTCGCCCGCAGCACCAGCAACTTGTTGCCAACAAGTCCCAATGGCAAGACGGAATGCATGTACCCGAGCGCTCCACGGCATCGACCCGAGGCGCAACATTGGGAGGCCATGCGGCCAAGCGGCTAGCAGATGCAGCGAGCCCACATGCTGCCAACCCTGGCCGCGACCGCATTGTCGACCCGCAGCCGCAGGTGTACATAGCGAATCTTAGCCCAAGATAGATACGCTGGTGCATGTCAAACCGGCGTGCTCCCTTGTCCGGCGTTGCAGCTTGGCGTCGAGACTTGACTCGAGTGCTGGGTCGTTGCGTCATAGCGCGCAGAGCTTGGCCGTGTACGGGTGGCCAGAGGCCCACCTGACTCACGCTCGCTCGCTCGCGAGATTCCAGCGGTGTGCGTGCAAAAGGACCTGGTCCGCGGCCGTTAATTAAAGGCGCCGGTGCCAGCTACGCGCCTTTCGCGCCTCCACCCACCGCTGCTGCTGCTGCTGCTGTAGTGCTGGTGAAGGCGCCTGCTTCTCGTCTTCATGGCCAGCAGCACGGGCTGTTTGGTGTTGGTGGTGGTGGCGTTCCTTGCTGCATCCATCCATCCCGCCTTCGCCCTCGCGGCGCGTCATGAGCCTCGTTCACGGATTGGCATGCGCGGACAGTGGTACGGCGACATGCGCTGGGATTGGTGGAAGCCCGGCTTCAACCGTCGCAGAGCCCAAAACCCGGAGCGGTCCGCAAAGAACTGTGCAGTCGCAGCCGTTCCGTGCCACAGACGCGCCAATGCGCACACGTTATTGCGGGCCGCAGCCGCTTATTTTGGGCTCCGGCGCGGTGACGCGCCTTCTTTTGGGCGCCCTGTCACGCTGCACGCCCTTGACACTGCACTCATACACTCAGTCACTGCAGGAAAAGCGGAAGAAGGCCGGCCCATAGCGCGGCTTCAATCTCCCCAGCGCACAGTCTGCTTCTGGCCGCGCACAACCCGGGAGCGCCATTGCCGTCCCGATACCGAGGCGAGCGCTGCGCGACCAACCGAAGGGCGCCGCCGCTGCCGCCAGTCCCACCTCATGGCCCTGACGATGCAGACGGAGGTGAACCCGGCGAGCTGGGCGTCGCCGCCCGCGTCGCCCTCGCCGCTGTCTCTGCGGGCCACGCCGGCGTCTCCACAGGTGCTGCGGGCCACGCCGGCGTCTCCACAGGTGCTGCGGGCCACGACGTCTAGTACAACGCGCCTGTCGCCCAGCAGCAGCAGCAGGAACTCTAAACAGCAGCAGAGGAGGAGGAGCAAGAGCAGGTCCAAGGCCAGCGAGCCGGCCACCAGCGCGCTCGTGCTCGTGGGCATGATCTTCTTCGGCGTGCTGCTGGCGCTGCTGGTCATGGCCTTCTTCGCCTACGCGCCGCTGCTGTGCGCGTCGTGGCTCGGCATCCTCTACGTCATCGGGCTGTACCTGTCGACCGAGTCCAAGTGGCGCTGGCACGACGCGCAGGAGTTCGAGAACCGCTTCTGGACGGGCACGGCCTTCCTCTTCAGCGCGGCCGTGCTCTACATCAAGGACTCGCCGCTGGCCGTGGGCCAGTGGAACTCGACGCTCGGACTCGTCCTCGTCTTCGGCTTCACCATGAGCGTGCACTTCTTCGACCGGTTCCTGCACCGGCAGGAGATCAGCCGGCGGCCGCGGCTCAAGGAGGCCACGCGGCAATTCTCGCATAATTTATTCAAGTACAAGGCCACGGCCGAGGAGAAGACGCTGCTCGTCATGGACTGCGTCAACTGCATCGACCGCCACTATTTACCGAGCACTATTAACAACATGATCAACCTGGCCGAGGTCAAGCGGCGAGAGCTCAAGATCTTCCGCATCCTGGCCGGCGCGGGCAAGGACGAGCTCAACTACATCCTGAACCACATCCGGCTCGCGCTGCTCTTCTACAAGGTCAAGGACCACTCGAAGCTGCGCGAGGACCAGAGCCGCACGCTGATCCTCGACTTGCTGTGCACGACGCGGCTGGCCGACCTGTCCGTCATGTCGCGCGCGCTGCTGCTGGACGCGCTCATGGTGATGAAGATCAGCGCGCACCCGATGGCGCAGAAGTGGGTGCGCAACATCATTCTAAAGACGCAGGGCGACGACTTGAGCAGCTTGAAGACGTACACGGACGCCAAGGGGGACTTCCACAGCATGCACAAGCTCGTATTTAACGACGTCCGCGACCCGACAATCCGTGCGGACATTTTGACCCACATCCAGCGCGAAGCGAGTGTTCAGATCGCGCACATGCGCCTCGGCACGAAGCGCGGCCGGAACCGCAAGCAGCAGGCGTGGCGTAAGGTGCTGAGCGATGTGGACGACACGCTGTACTCTTCCGGTGGACGGTATCCGGCAGGCCTGGACACGCGGTACCCTCGACACACGCTGTACCCTGGCGTGTTGCCGTTCTACCGCGAGCTGGACATGGGCACCGTTGGCCCCGACGACTGGACAGACGACCGTGTGGGCAACCTCGTGTTCCTCTCGGCCAGGCCGCACGTGTACAAGGACGTTTCCGAGAAGAAATCGTACGCCAAGTTTGCTGCGCTGCACGAGAAGATGGGCATGCACACTCTGCCCACGATGCTCGCAGGCAACCTCAAGTCGGGCCGTGCCTTTATGTGGCAAGGCGATCTGGAGCCTATGGCCCAGAAGAAGTTCGAGAACTTCAGCGAGTTCTACCAGCTCTACCCGGAGTTCAAGCATGTGTTTGTCGGTGACAACGGTCAGGGCGATGTGCGCGCCGCCGAGCTTATCGTGGAGAAGTTTGGCTCGGATGCACTGGAGGCTGCGTTTTTCCAGCGCGTGCAGCCGATGGAGAAGATGTTCAACTACCATTCGAGGGAGGACTTGGAGCGCTGGCGCAAGATGAACATTGTCTTCTTCGACACGTACGTCGGCGCGGCAGTGGAGGCGTTCCGAATGAAGAAGATTCGGCTCAGTGGACTCAAGAAGGTATGCGATGATGCTGGACAGTCGTTTGAGGCGATTCACTCGTGGCTCACGCCCCAAAGCCGGGAGCGCGCACGGCTGCTTCTGAACAGGGATCTCGCAGCGGCAAATGTGCTACTGGCTAACAAGCTTGGACCCTCACCTTTGGTGATGAAACCTCAAGGAATGGCTCTGAACTCGACGGTCCGCACGCCGTTGGGGCGGGGTATCGTTCGCTCTTTCCGTGGCATTGACGGGATTTACCAGGTGGATCTGACGGATTGGCCGCCATCGACAGGCAATCAGAAGCGGGTGCGAGCGTTTTTCCCGGAAGACAGCCTCACGGTGTACGTCAGTACCGACATCTCGCCCCTCGCTAAGAGCTCTCTGAAGTACGTCAAGTTCTACCGCGCTCCACCAGCCCACATCTTCGCACCGCATGCGCTGGTGAAAACCCTGTTTGGCATCGGTCGCGTTCAGAGCTACCGCGCTGAAGATGAGATCTACACGGTGACGATTCCTGGGGACCAGAGCATGCTGCACATGACCGCTTTCTTGAATGCGAACTCGCTGCAGGCTGTGGATGAGGAATTCCTCAAGGGTTACGCCACGAGCGGCTCGACGTCGCCGCGGATGTTCGCCGGGGTGCGCTCTGGTATCGGCTTCATCACGAAGAAGCTTATCACGTTTGTGCCTGGTGGGTCTGCGGCGAAGCCGTTGTTCGGCATCACGGTGGTTGTGGATTCTCCATTTGGCCGCGGTGTGGTTGTTAACTTCCGCGAACAAGATCGCGTTTACGAGCTGCGGTTGTTTGCTAGCGAGACGAAAACCCGGAGTGGTGAGCTGCCGTCACACGTCAGCGTCTTTGTCCAAGAACGGTGCTTGCAGCTTTCGCCCGTGTCTCCACCCCGAAGCTTCTTCTCGATGCTTGGGCTGGGCTACAGTGCAGCTGATAATGCGACTACTGAAGCAGCAGGGCCGGTTCCGGTTGGCTCTCGTGTCAGCACCGCGTACGGCAAGGGTGTCGTCCGCAGTTACCGCCCAGCGGACAATGTGTATGAAGTGGTGCTAACGGACTGGACGCTACCTGGTGATCACGGTGTGGTCGCATACCTGACGAAAGACTTTATCCACGTGGAGGATCCGGCGTTAGACGACGTTCCAGCACTTCCGCTGGCGGAGAAGGAGGTGTCATCGGAGGTCAAAGCTTCTGCACCGCCCGGCAGCAGCGGCATCTTCCAGTTGCTTCGTTATGGATTCTCGACACCCGCTTCTGAAGCTTCTGGAGCAATTGCGCGGAGCACGCCGCCCGCAGACACGGAGTCCGACCAGCCAGAGATGCCAGAGTAGTTCGTTACCTCGGCGTTGCACTTCGCGTGATGAAGACGGAAAACGGTTGTATGGTTAAAGCACTTTGCCTTCAAAAGCACTTTGCACACGGGAGGATCAGTAGCATATTATCTTACTCACCTACTACAGTACTTCTTGCACTACCAGCTACGTCGTAACCTCTTCGCTGCAACGCATACAACTTCGAAATAGGAGGTATTACTACACGATCGGCTGGTACTGCTGCAGTAAGAGAAGCAGTCTTAGAAGTCCTAGGCGATTCATCACGTATTCTGCGTGGGTGCCATCTACCGATCGATACATGCCATCCAAGAGGAAAGCAACTAACCATTACTTTCCTGGTCGGTGAATCGTTTTAATGGTGATGGTTCATCATGCATTATTACACAGTTTAACTAGATCGCCGGCGCTTAAACCGGGAGGGCATTTGTCAAGTGAAAGTATAAAGTGGCTAGATGTACTTGATCGCTGTGCGGGGCTCATCTTCACCTTCCGATGGAATGGTCGATAGAAATGAACTATACATAAAACTTTGGTAACAATTTACCGTAGAGAATGCATATGAAACAATCTTTAGTGAAACGCACGAAGAGAAACTCATGAGTCATCATCACGGTCTTGATAAGCATCTCAAGGACCTATGTGTAGACTAGAGCTGGTAGTTGATCTGATGTTTTTAAAGCATTCGGATTCAAAGGTTACGATGGTGGTTGGGAACTTGTTACTTATGTATGCAAAAGCTCAAAATCGTCGAAGTGTGTCTTGTAAGGAAACCCAAAAGAACTCATTTATACCATACATCTACAGCAGACCGAATGCCAGCTGGTAAGCGTTTTCCGTCTTCATCACGCGAAGTGCAACGCCGAGGTAACGAACTACTCTGGCATCTCTGGCTGGTCGGACTCCGTGTCTGCGGGCGGCGTGCTCCGCGCAATTGCTCCAGAAGCTTCAGAAGCGGGCGTCGAGAATCCATAACGAAGCAACTGGAAGATGCCGCCGCTGCCGGGCGGTGCAGAAGCTTTGACCTCCGATGACACCTCCTTCTCCGCCAGCGGAAGTGCTGGAACGTCGTCTAACGCCGGATCCTCCACGTGGATAAAGTCTTTCGTCAGGTATGCGACCACACCGTGATCACCAGGTAGCGTCCAGTCCGTTAGCACCACTTCATACACATTGTCCGCTGGGCGGTAACTGCGGACGACACCCTTGCCGTACGCGGTGCTGACACGAGAGCCAACCGGAACCGGCCCTGCTGCTTCAGTAGTCGCATTATCAGCTGCACTGTAGCCCAGCCCAAGCATCGAGAAGAAGCTTCGGGGTGGAGACACGGGCGAAAGCTGCAAGCACCGTTCTTGGACAAAGACGCTGACGTGTGACGGCAGCTCACCACTCCGGGTTTTCGTCTCGCTAGCAAACAACCGCAGCTCGTAAACGCGATCTTGTTCGCGGAAGTTAACAACCACACCGCGGCCAAATGGAGAATCCACAACCACCGTGATGCCGAACAACGGCTTCGCCGCAGACCCACCAGGCACAAACGTGATAAGCTTCTTCGTGATGAAGCCGATACCAGAGCGCACCCCGGCGAACATCCGCGGCGACGTCGAGCCGCTCGTGGCGTAACCCTTGAGGAATTCCTCATCCACAGCCTGCAGCGAGTTCGCATTCAAGAAAGCGGTCATGTGCAGCATGCTCTGGTCCCCAGGAATCGTCACCGTGTAGATCTCATCTTCAGCGCGGTAGCTCTGAACGCGACCGATGCCAAACAGGGTTTTCACCAGCGCATGCGGTGCGAAGATGTGGGCTGGTGGAGCGCGGTAGAACTTGACGTACTTCAGAGAGCTCTTAGCGAGGGGCGAGATGTCGGTACTGACGTACACCGTGAGGCTGTCTTCCGGGAAAAAC
The DNA here is from genome assembly GCA_016169955.1 of Phytophthora vignae f. sp. vignae. NCBI lineage: Eukaryota > Oomycota > Peronosporomycetes > Peronosporales > Peronosporaceae > Phytophthora > Phytophthora vignae. The sequence continues at coordinate 757,323 of JABJUM010000013.1, forward strand.
GCTCGCACCCGCTTCTGATTGCCTGTCGATGGCGGCCAATCCGTCAGATCCACCTGGTAAATCCCGTCAATGCCACGGAAAGAGCGAACGATACCCCGCCCCAACGGCGTGCGGACCGTCGAGTTCAGAGCCATTCCTTGAGGTTTCATCACCAAAGGTGAGGGTCCAAGCTTGTTAGCCAGTAGCACATTTGCCGCTGCGAGATCCCTGTTCAGAAGCAGCCGTGCGCGCTCCCGGCTTTGGGGCGTGAGCCACGAGTGAATCGCCTCAAACGACTGTCCAGCATCATCGCATACCTTCTTGAGTCCACTGAGCCGAATCTTCTTCATTCGGAACGCCTCCACTGCCGCGCCGACGTACGTGTCGAAGAAGACAATGTTCATCTTGCGCCAGCGCTCCAAGTCCTCCCTCGAATGGTAGTTGAACATCTTCTCCATCGGCTGCACGCGCTGGAAAAACGCAGCCTCCAGTGCATCCGAGCCAAACTTCTCCACGATAAGCTCGGCGGCGCGCACATCGCCCTGACCGTTGTCACCGACAAACACATGCTTGAACTCCGGGTAGAGCTGGTAGAACTCGCTGAAGTTCTCGAACTTCTTCTGGGCCATAGGCTCCAGATCGCCTTGCCACATAAAGGCACGGCCCGACTTGAGGTTGCCTGCGAGCATCGTGGGCAGAGTGTGCATGCCCATCTTCTCGTGCAGCGCAGCAAACTTGGCGTACGATTTCTTCTCGGAAACGTCCTTGTACACGTGCGGCCTGGCCGAGAGGAACACGAGGTTGCCCACACGGTCGTCTGTCCAGTCGTCGGGGCCAACGGTGCCCATGTCCAGCTCGCGGTAGAACGGCAACACGCCAGGGTACAGCGTGTGTCGAGGGTACCGCGTGTCCAGGCCTGCCGGATACCGTCCACCGGAAGAGTACAGCGTGTCGTCCACATCGCTCAGCACCTTACGCCACGCCTGCTGCTTGCGGTTCCGGCCGCGCTTCGTGCCGAGGCGCATGTGCGCGATCTGAACACTCGCTTCGCGCTGGATGTGGGTCAAAATGTCCGCACGGATTGTCGGGTCGCGGACGTCGTTAAATACGAGCTTGTGCATGCTGTGGAAGTCCCCCTTGGCGTCCGTGTACGTCTTCAAGCTGCTCAAGTCGTCGCCCTGCGTCTTTAGAATGATGTTGCGCACCCACTTCTGCGCCATCGGGTGCGCGCTGATCTTCATCACCATGAGCGCGTCCAGCAGCAGCGCGCGCGACATGACGGACAGGTCGGCCAGCCGCGTCGTGCACAGCAAGTCGAGGATCAGCGTGCGGCTCTGGTCCTCGCGCAGCTTCGAGTGGTCCTTGACCTTGTAGAAGAGCAGCGCGAGCCGGATGTGGTTCAGGATGTAGTTGAGCTCGTCCTTGCCCGCGCCGGCCAGGATGCGGAAGATCTTGAGCTCTCGCCGCTTGACCTCGGCCAGGTTGATCATGTTGTTAATAGTGCTCGGTAAATAGTGGCGGTCGATGCAGTTGACGCAGTCCATGACGAGCAGCGTCTTCTCCTCGGCCGTGGCCTTGTACTTGAATAAATTATGCGAGAATTGCCGCGTGGCCTCCTTGAGCCGCGGCCGCCGGCTGATCTCCTGCCGGTGCAGGAACCGGTCGAAGAAGTGCACGCTCATGGTGAAGCCGAAGACGAGGACGAGTCCGAGCGTCGAGTTCCACTGGCCCACGGCCAGCGGCGAGTCCTTGATGTAGAGCACGGCCGCGCTGAAGAGGAAGGCCGTGCCCGTCCAGAAGCGGTTCTCGAACTCCTGCGCGTCGTGCCAGCGCCACTTGGACTCGGTCGACAGGTACAGCCCGATGACGTAGAGGATGCCGAGCCACGACGCGCACAGCAGCGGCGCGTAGGCGAAGAAGGCCATGACCAGCAGCGCCAGCAGCACGCCGAAGAAGATCATGCCCACGAGCACGAGCGCGCTGGTGGCCGGCTCGCTGGCCTTGGACCTGCTCTTGCTCCTCCTCCTCTGCTGCTGTTTAGAGTTCCTGCTGCTGCTGCTGGGCGACAGGCGCGTTGTACTAGACGTCGTGGCCCGCAGCACCTGTGGAGACGCCGGCGTGGCCCGCAGCACCTGTGGAGACGCCGGCGTGGCCCGCAGAGACAGCGGCGAGGGCGACGCGGGCGGCGACGCCCAGCTCGCCGGGTTCACCTCCGTCTGCATCGTCAGGGCCATGAGGTGGGACTGGCGGCAGCGGCGGCGCCCTTCGGTTGGTCGCGCAGCGCTCGCCTCGGTATCGGGACGGCAATGGCGCTCCCGGGTTGTGCGCGGCCAGAAGCAGACTGTGCGCTGGGGAGATTGAAGCCGCGCTATGGGCCGGCCTTCTTCCGCTTTTCCTGCAGTGACTGAGTGTATGAGTGCAGTGTCAAGGGCGTGCAGCGTGACAGGGCGCCCAAAAGAAGGCGCGTCACCGCGCCGGAGCCCAAAATAAGCGGCTGCGGCCCGCAATAACGTGTGCGCATTGGCGCGTCTGTGGCACGGAACGGCTGCGACTGCACAGTTCTTTGCGGACCGCTCCGGGTTTTGGGCTCTGCGACGGTTGAAGCCGGGCTTCCACCAATCCCAGCGCATGTCGCCGTACCACTGTCCGCGCATGCCAATCCGTGAACGAGGCTCATGACGCGCCGCGAGGGCGAAGGCGGGATGGATGGATGCAGCAAGGAACGCCACCACCACCAACACCAAACAGCCCGTGCTGCTGGCCATGAAGACGAGAAGCAGGCGCCTTCACCAGCACTACAGCAGCAGCAGCAGCAGCGGTGGGTGGAGGCGCGAAAGGCGCGTAGCTGGCACCGGCGCCTTTAATTAACGGCCGCGGACCAGGTCCTTTTGCACGCACACCGCTGGAATCTCGCGAGCGAGCGAGCGTGAGTCAGGTGGGCCTCTGGCCACCCGTACACGGCCAAGCTCTGCGCGCTATGACGCAACGACCCAGCACTCGAGTCAAGTCTCGACGCCAAGCTGCAACGCCGGACAAGGGAGCACGCCGGTTTGACATGCACCAGCGTATCTATCTTGGGCTAAGATTCGCTATGTACACCTGCGGCTGCGGGTCGACAATGCGGTCGCGGCCAGGGTTGGCAGCATGTGGGCTCGCTGCATCTGCTAGCCGCTTGGCCGCATGGCCTCCCAATGTTGCGCCTCGGGTCGATGCCGTGGAGCGCTCGGGTACATGCATTCCGTCTTGCCATTGGGACTTGTTGGCAACAAGTTGCTGGTGCTGCGGGCGACTGGCGATGACACTTGATCCTGTGGTCGCGCATGCACATGCCGGATCGCAGTGCAACAGCTGGTCCGAGGTTTTCGCTGCACGGACGCCATTGCCAGACTGGCAATTTGACACGGATCGCCACGAACTCGCTTGTCGCTTGTTGCTGTTGCTGTTGCCGAAGCACAGGGCAGCAAGCAGTCAACAGCGAGCGCGCAGGGCAGCCTTGCAGCAGGTGTAGACGGGAGATGAAGGCTCGACGGATGCAAGGATCAAATCTTCACACAACGGAGGAAGGCAAACACTGCTCAGGTCTTCTTGGCTTCTTACGCCTCAGACGAGGAAAAGATCTAGGTAACGGATGGCCTTTTGTTGGTGTTGAACCTGTTGACAGGCAAAAGGTTTAGCAGCTAACGTTAGCACGCTACTTACACGTTGAACCATGAAACAGGAGAAATAAGTCATATTTATTAAAACATCAAGTTCATTTAATATAATAGTTACCGCACTGTCATTTCCTCTTTCAAGACGTGCGTCCCTGCCCATGACAGCCCCTCCTTCGCGTATCTGTTCATCTCCACAGGTGTGATCCGAGACGTCTTTTGTACCGGGTTGACGCTCGTAACGCCGCCATTCCCACTCGGTTCTAGAAACCACTTCACGGTTTGTAAGTGGGCGTGGGCTCCCGCTGCGCAGTGGACGGCGACGAAATGGTGCATCCGTATACCGCCGGGCTGCTTGCCGCCGGACGTGACAACTGCTTGAAGCAGCTTCTTGGCGAAGAACGAGCCGAACTGTTGGCGATTGCCAAACGCCTCAAGCTGTCGAGCGATCTGTGGACTAGCACAGTGATACAGCACCGAGCCGAGGCCTCTTGTGCTCCACTTGGCTACGAAAGCTCGTCCGCTGGCGTCTCGGACCGAAGGTTCTTGCCATAACGCCCTCGTCGACCTTTGCTGCAGCATACTGCGCAGTCTCGCGGAGTCATTCGATACGACGTGCACGAGCAGAAACCCTAGAGAAATGATGACAGCCACGAGCGAGCCGCCGCTTATCGCGTAGAGATGAGGGTCCGAGTGCAGCTCGGCATCGCGAAAGACGAGGTCAGCTCCCGCCTTGCAGGAAAAGTGGATCACCAGCACCGCAGCCGCATTCAGCGACCAGAAGCGCACGAAATCATTCCGCGCAGCATGATCGAGGCGCATCGCCAACGACCGCGTTTGCAGCGTGACCCGGATGACCCAATAGCTGCTGCTCAGAGTGGTGAGAACCAGCGAGAGGCTGCGCATTGGGATGGATGGCACGCAGTAGATGACGATGGTTCCTTCCTCCGTAGAGAGTTGGGCTGTACAACTGAGCGAGAAAATGTTGCTGAGTGCGCCAATCGCGCCGAGGTACAGCAAGACCATCGTTCCCGGGTGTCCAAGAGCTCCGTCGGCTGGGTCGCACTGGAGTAACTCGAAGATTCCGATACGTAGGAGCGGCGCCTCACTCTTGAAAAAGTCGGTGCTGCCAATACGGGTTTGAGACATCGCTGTCGCTGCAGGCCGATAAACGCTGTTGCGTATGAACACCCAGACGCTCTTGAGGATGAAGATGTACTCGATCGCATAGTGCGAAGCGCCGATCAAGTTGAGAATCAGCAGGAACGTGCGGATCTGCCGACTCGTATTGTCCTGGATTCGAATTCGTCGAGTCAGTATCGTAGTATCGATCATAAACCACTCGATCTGGCGTAAGTTATCCTGCCCAAGTCCTTGGTTATCTATGCTGGCGTCGGCAGTGATGAAAGACGAGCAGGAAGGAAGCTCGAGCAGGCTTCCGTTGAGCGTGCGGAATAGCACCTCCTCTGAAGTCATAAACAGTCTGCACAGAGTGTGTAAGTCCGTCTCCTGCGAATCTCGGAACGAGCAGCTACCGAGTCCGTCGCCTATGTACGCTTGGTACTTTTGTACATTTCGGCCGCTCTGCTGCATGACCGAATCGACGATCGTTTGGCAATCCGGAGTAAACAGGTAGCCATACGGGGTAGTTGGCGTTTCGTCGACTGTAACATTGACGCGAGATTTGGCCCACCTCGTGCCGTCCATCGACAGCAGTGCAGAGTTCGTAAGTACTTCTGGGATGTCCAAAGCCGCATAATCCGTCGCAGACTCGCGTCGTCGCCCCAGAGTGTAGGTGGTGGTGTTGTCTAGCTCGGAGTAATCGCGCTCGTCCTTCTGGAACAGAAACATCAAGTTCACAGCGAGAGTCGGGATGATGGAGGCCATGTCGCCTCCACACTGTTTGATCTTCGCTCCATCGACGTCGGCCACAGTGATGGATTTGTTCATTGTCGTGTGCTGGATCGCGCAGTTCCAGAACGGAGCCAAGTGCATTGTCGACACCAAGTGCATCCCGATCGTGTTGATCAGAAAATCTGGCGTGAAGAATGATGCGGTGGCGTGCGTAACCTCAGCGAAAATCGCAGCCTCGCCATTTACATTCACCCCGACGGAAAGTTGTTGCGAGTCCAGATAATACGCTAGCAGAGCGTTGACGCCCAGCACGTCCACGAGTGCGATGTGGTCGCCATCAAATGAGCCGGGTAGCAGCCTTACGACATCAGCAACGGATATACCTTCGCTATACAGCTCCACAATTGCATCTGCAACGTCATCCGAGTACTCGGGTAGCTCCGAAGCGATGAACCCTTCTTGCACGCTTTTCATGATTTTGCGGACCACGTGCACGTCCTCAAAGTGGCGCAGATACATTTCGGACATGTTGACGACGGCGATGAGGCCAAGCGTGACATTGCCGGCCTCTCTCAAGTGCTCGTCGACTGGCGCTTTGTCGCGGTGGTTGAAGAAGCGATCGCGGGGGAATTTGTCGTGGAAATCTCGACAGAATTCGTGTTGGATCGAGGGGAACCAGTTTCCAAAGAGCAGCTGTGGCTGGGTCTCCCAGGACGATAACAAGGCTGTCACGGGCCCACACAAGGGCGCGTACACGTCGACCATAATGTTAACGGGCACCGTCAATATCTCTCCGGGCAGGCTGACGATTAGATCGGATCGACGCAAGTTGGAGCGAACGAGGAAGTCGCTCAGCGAGAGTGCGGCTGCGTCGGTGCGGGTGAGCGCCTTCTTGGTCTTGAGATCGACCAGCGGGATGTTCTTGCGGTCGAACGTGTCAAAGTAATGAACGCCGCTCGTGACCACCCCCACGCTCTTGAGCTTGCGCGCGACGACTTCATCACGCACTTCGTCGAGCGACTTGGTGACGTAGCTGCCAACGTAGTATTCCTTGAGCGGGGTCATGCTAATCCCGACGAGGACAAACACGAAGATAGCCACGCATGTTCTGTATGAAACTTCGTAGTCGCGGAATACGGTTTGCTGCCTTGTACCGTCCTCGGCCAGTGGGAGTGGGCTCGTTCTACGGTTGCTGCCGGTCTTTCTTGTCATCACAAGCTGCGTCGTATGTGAGTGACTGTGCTGTATCGAATTCGGGCTAGCAGCGCGGGCTGCTCTATCATCGAGTGGGGTGCAATGTCCAGGGGTGTTCACCACACCCGAAATGGAACTTTGAATTAAAGCTTGCTTGCATTCATGACTCAACACCTTCACCCATAATTAGCTATTCGCTGCTGTCACGGTGGAATGATCCACCGCGCGAGAAATTGCACTTGACTACCATGGTCCACTCATGGTTTACCCTCGATCTAGGTACTGCTCCAATATCATTAGCTCAGAGAGCTGCTCTTCATCTTGTGGAACACCGAGGAGGCTAGGGAGTGTTTGCGCTCGCCCAGGCTGCCACCGTTAGTGTAGCTGCTCGTAGCTGAGCCGCAGCTCGACGAAGACAGGTAATAATCTGACGGTGACGACGAGGCGGAGCGTAGCGCGGGGTGTCCCGGTGGTGGCGGGGTGGCCAGAGAAGCGCCCTTCGAAGGCGACAACGCTGGTACGGGCGTACTCGACGACGACGTCACCGATTCGCAGCTCTTGCGGCGCTTTTGGACGCACCCGATGCACACGCGCACGCTGGTAGAACCCACGTCAGGTAGAGCGACCTCCATCTTGGGGCAGCACTCGGAACAGCAAATTTCTCCGCACAGACGACAGTGGTGACGGCGACGCGATAACCCGAACTTGGCATCACATATACGGCACCCCAGACGCTCGCGGTTGTGCACCCAGTGAGGCGCGTTCACGAGCAGAGACTGCGATAGCCGTCGACTGGTGAGCACATCTTCCAGGCGAGCAATCTTGGCGCAGAGCGCTCGCAGCTTCGCTCGTCGAGACGCCATGGGCAGCTGCGCCTTCTCCAGGATCGACGCCACGAACTGCACTTCAACGTAGCCGTCGCGCCCACGCGCTTGACGCACCATAAACCCTGTTGGCTGGAGGTCCGTAGGCTTGGAGCCGACCTCGTCCAGCCACGACTGGCAGTGCGGACTGTAGCAAGACTGCAGCGTGCGCACGTACATCGGCGACGAATCTGCGTTCTCGTCCCAATCGTTCACCAAAATGCACTCGTAGTCCAGCAGGCAGTAGGTCGTCCGCGACGCGAACATGCGACTCGACTTCTCGCCCACAACCCACTTGATGCTGAGGTTTCCCTGGTGGCCCGAAGCGGCCATCGCTGCACGGTAGTCCTCCATGTACGTGGGGGACAAGTACGGCCCCGAATTCGTTGCGCGTGTCGTTGGAGTCGCGTTGCCTGTTAGTCGATCGACTTCTAGAGAGTCGCCGCGGGTGCCTCGCGCGCGTCCGGTCGAGGACTCCCGACTGATCCCAGTGAAGGGCTGAACATCCTCTTCGCTCTCCAGATCCGAGTCAGAGTACGACGACTCGCTGTCGCAGTCGAGTGTCGACGCCTGCGATGCCATTCGCTGCGGAATCGCCTCTCCATTGTTGTTGTTGATGATGGTAGTGTTGGTGCTGCGGCGCAGTCGCTTCTTCTTGCGGCGGTAGACGAACGCCGACGAGGTGGTGCGGACCCCCACGAGATGCTGCATGGGCAGCTCCATGTCCTCTTTGTCCGAGCGCACGAGCAGATCCACGACCTCTTCGATGGAGGACGGCAGCAGCGCTACGCACTTGACAAGATACTGCTGGAGCACCTTGGATGCGAACACGTTGCCCAGTCCCGCCGCTGACGACGCGGCGTCCCACTCCGAGCTGTCGTTCTCCCATGCGCTGGTGCCGCTACCTCCGCCCCCGTTCGCGGCCGCTGGGTCCGCGCTCGAGCTCGTCGGGTCGTCGCCGCCTTCGCTGCCGCTGACGAGCGAGTTCATCGTGTTCCAGAGGAACGTGTTGGTGCCGATGGGGCACACGCGCTCCATGACGCGCACCTTGATGGCGCCGCCCGTGCCCGGGTTCTCCGTGGTGGACACGGCCGCGGCCGCCGCGCTGGCGCTCACGGGGCTCCAGTTGACCGAGTCCACGGCGCCGAAGCCGAAGAGGCTCAGCGACGTGCGCGCCTGCGACTCCAGGTCCTCCTCCACGGCGCGGGAGAGCGTGGCGCTCGTGAGCGGCGCCGGCTGCAGCGACAGCGCGCTCGACATGCTCTGCGTGCTGCTCGTGGGCTTGAGCAGCCGCACGGTGCTGCGGTTCGCCATGCTTGCTGCTGTTGCTGCTAGTGCTGGCTGCGAGTGATCGTCCTCAGGCCGGTGGCCCCACGTCGCCGCACGTGCAGGGTCTGGAAGAGGGATAATGAGCTGGTGGAGCTCTGGGATCCGTCACCGTCGATGGCACGAGGGGAGAGGAACGACGGTTTGTGCTGGCACGCACGACACCGTATTTTCGTTGGCTTAATCAAAATACCACGCAGCAGCATATCCCGCTTAAAGCAATACGACGATTTGGGGTGCAATGGTATACCACTTAATAAAGATAACCTATTATGTAGAATATCGGTTCGACCCACTGTTGTCAAATGCGACCGAAGCGACACCACCTTGGGTCGAGCGAAGGGAGGCTCATATACATGTACATGTATGCGGTCTCGCAGAGTTAGCGTCATTGTCAGAGCAGCGCGATAACAGGTCCGTAATGTGCGTGGACTCCGCGTGTGGAGCTCAGCGGGCGTCGCTGCTGCGGTGCCGAGCGCCATGTGGTTGTCGAGCGTGCGAAGGGCAACTGGCATCAGCGCGACTCAAGTCGGGGACCGGCTTTGCCCCGTGCGCTTGATGACGACGCGAGTCAGCGATGGCAGGCCGTCGGCAGGACGCGGCGGTGGTCAAGGCCAAGGCGGATGAACGTATTGCATCAAAGAGTAACTGCATTTGGCAACCACTAATACGCATACTCACTCACTCACTCAGGGCTATTTGATTCAAAGTGCTTCCATGAACATGAGGTCCGAGTCGCCTCCGTCGCCGGAGTTTGTGTTGTTCCCGCCGCTGCTATTGCTGTTGTTCTGCCCAGAGCCGCCCGAATTGTTGCCCCCGTCCTGGCCCATGAAGCCGTCCAAATCTAGCAGGTCCATGCTCGAGAAATTTGTAGGCGAGAGGTCGTTCGAGAAGCTCATGAACCCGGACGAGGTCCCGGAAGAGCCCAGATTTGACGGCATCTGCAGCAAGCCGCTGCTGTCCATTCCACCGTACAGCGACTCGTCCAGACTTAACGAAGACGTATCGCCTCGAGAGGTTGGCGGTGCTGACTGCTGCGGCTTCTGCTGCTGCTGCTGCTGCTGGCCCTGGGGCTGCTGCTGAGACTGCTGGGATGACTGGCCTTGAGGCTGAGGCTGCTGCTGCTGCTGTTGTGGCTGAGACTGCTGCGGGGGTCGAGGCTGCTGCTGCTGAGGAGCACCTTGCTGCTGAGACTGCTGTGCAGCACCTTGCTGCTGCGGCTGCGCGGCCTGTGGCTGGCTTGTCGGAGCTTGCGGGGCACGCTGAGCCTGAGCCTGTTGCTGAGCTAGTTGATGCTGCGGGTTCTGCTGGCCAGCGGGCGCCTGCTGTCCATTCTGCTGGTTCGCTTGGTTCCCCTGCTGAGCGGAGTGAAGTCCTTGCTGCGTCTGTCCCGGGTGCGCTCCCTTCTGCTGCTGTTGCATCATTTGTTGTTGCTGCATCATTTGCTGCTGACGGGCTTGGGCCTGCATCCGCTGCTGCTGTTGCTGCATTTGCTGGGCGCGCTGCTGCATGAGATACTGCTGCTGCTTCTGCTGTAGCGACAGGTTCTGTCCGGTCTGCTGCTGCTGAGCCTGTTGCTGCTGGTTAGGGCCAGGCTGCTGTTGTTGCATGTGCATTGCCGAGGAGTTGGGCGGGACAGCACCAGCGGAGGGGCCAGCATTTGCAGCGGGGTTTGCTGCCGCAGAGGGGTTCACACCGGCCGGGTTGGGGCCGTTCCCGCTAGCATTGGGGGTGAAGCTGCGTTTGTCCGTCTCCGTACGCAGCTTCTTTAAATACGGGTTCACAATCTTTACGATGTACTTGTACACCTTGTCCAGCTCCTCGATTTTGCGCGGTGCGTGGGTCGTCTTGTCCTCATTGAGAATACTCGCGCACAGCTGCACGTAGCTGAGAAGATACCGCAGCTTTTTCTTCTGCTCGGTCTCGTCGTGGCCCTTCATGTGATCCACGTACTTCTTGAACGCGCTGTGCACCTTCTCCACGTCGTCGTGGTACTTGGCCTTCAGCGCTGCGTGTTGCCGCCAGTACTCGGCCGTCATATCACCGGGAACGGCTCCATCGGGTTTTGCTGACCGTGGTGTGGTATTCGCTCCGTTAGGAGCCGCCGGGTTCGCAGGCATGCCTCCAGCACCCATGGCCACAGGCTTGGCTGGCTGCGGCTGCTGAGGCTGCTGAGCACCGGGGTGGCCGGCAGGTCCGCCAAACTGCGGGTGTCCCGGGTATCCTCCAACCTGGGCGCCATTAGCTCCGGGGGCGGCTGCGCGCTGGTTCAGGTTGAGCGTGTTGTAGTAGGAGAAATCCAGCCTCGAGAGCATGCCCTGGTTGGGCAGCGTCTGCGCCGCCATGACTGCGTTCATGTCTGTCTGCTGTGCGCGCAGCGACTTGAGGCGGGTGAAGATCTTGTTGATGTATTCCTCCTGCGTGCGCGACTCCTTGTACAGCGTCAGCTCGTACCACGACACGTTCATCCAGAGCTTAATACCCGGCACAGGGTCCGCCGACACGCGCACCATCTCGTTGTAGCTAGACGACAGACAATACCATTCGAGGTCAGAATTACCCATACAAATTAAAAGACTGCAACCAGGAAGCCGCCGTCGCTGCAAGACGTACATTTTTGCGATGAGATTCGCGCGGTGCTCGCGCGTGAGCTGGATCCGCCAGTCCGCGCCGGCGACACCCGCAGACTGAGCAGCGCCTGGCACCTGCATCCCCGGGGTGCCCGCGGCCGGGTTCATGGCGTTCGGGTTCATCTTCATGGCCATGGAGCCCACGTTCATCTGGTTCATCTGGTTCATGTTCATCATCATCTGCTGCTGTTGTTGCTGCTGCTGCTGCGGGACGCCGTAGGCGTTCATGGCCATTCCGTTCATGCCCATGGCCATGGCCTGCGGGTTGGCGCCGTTCGCGCCGGCCATCGCCATCGACATGGGCATGGACATGGACATACCGCCCTGCATGCCCATCGCGTTCACGGCGTGCGGGTCCATCGCTGGCTGGCTGGCTGCTGGGATGCGGGTCACTCGACTCGACTCACTCAGTCACTTTCCGCGCGCTCGGGCTCCGTTCAAATGGCACGCCGTCGGCCGTTGCGTCGCTCCCGCCGTTATGCGGCGGATTGGCTGAAAATAGCGTCGTATCATTGGCTGAAATACGGAACTGGAGGATTGGTAGAAATCCCCGAAAATAAATTTGTATGCGATAAAGTATGGATAAGTACTGAAAGAGTTAATTTCTTTGGGGCGATTGGCCAAAACCTAGCGGGGATGTGGTACAGTGTACCACTCTGAGGACGGAGGTCGTGTGCGTCCAAGCACCACAATCCCTTCAAATTTAAGCCAGCAGAGGGGTGACACCCCTCCTTTCGACAGCAAGCTCACCTCACGAAAACTGAACTTGTTTCTGTCCAGAAACTGTCGTCCGGCCGTCAGCCGAACCGCATCAGGAGCATTGGGAGCGGGCTGCATTGCATCGGTCCGACGGGAGCGCTGAGTTACGCAGGCCAAGGAAGGCGGGTGCCGTGCCGGAGTCTTATTATTATAGGGGAAGCCCTGCATAGAGTCGGTCACTCGGGTCAGTAGGTCACTCGGTCTGCCATGGCGCCGATGCTCGTGCGCGCGCTGCTGCTGGCGCTGGCCACCGCGACAGGGGCGGTCTCCGCGAGCGCGAACCCGGCCGAGTCCCTCCTCTCGGCCGTCGTGAACGTACGCAAGTCGGAAGTCATCTTCTACGCGTCCAGCGCCGCCGACGAAGGCTGGGGCGCGTCACTGGAGGCTCAGAAGCTCAAGGACGGCGAGAAGCATGCCTTCTACCCGCTCGTGTACAACGCCTCGGCGCTGGACGACACGTACGGCTGCATGTCCAAGGAAGAGCTGCTCAATGCCACCGCCAGTAACGCCTCGGCCGCGAGCTTGTCGGGCTCCGCCAGCGCGGCGCTGCTCGGGCTGCCCAACGAGCCCTTCGTGCTGCTGGTGGACCGCGGCGGCTGCACGTTCGCAGAGAAGGCGTTCTACGCGCAGGAGCTGGGCGCCGCCGTGCTCATCGTGACCGACACGCTCCAGCAGCTCTACAACCGCTCGAGCGCTGCGGACGCCACGGAGGAGGACAAGAAGATGGAGTACAGCTGCTCGCGCGGCTCCGGCAAGGCGGCGTGGGACGCGGACATCACCGACTTCACGTCTTCATCGTGGGAAGACGCCGTGAATGTTCGCTCCTGCACAGGCAGCAACAGGTGCTCGTCGCACATGTGCGTGCCCTCGGGCGGCGCCAACAAGCAGGTGTGCTGCGCGTGGGATATTCCTGACCTCATGGGCTTCGGAACGACGGGCGTGGTGACAGACAAGAGCCTCGTGAGCGACATTGTTGTGGTGCGGATCTCCATCAACGACGGAGACTCGCTGAAGGCGATGCTGGCGACTGGGAGCGAGGACGAAGACGGCCAGCTCATGATATCCGTGTACGAGCGCGACCCGCCCACGATGGACCCTGCTCAGGTGATCCTTTGGCTCGTTGCCTGCGCAACCGTGCTTGTCGGGTCGTACAAGGGCGCGACGTACGAGCGCACAAAGGCGCAGCTCAAGGCGGCGTTGATGGCTGCTGACGCCACCTCTTCAGATGCCATCGCACAAGCTCGAGTGGCGTACGAGGAGCACGACGAACAGGCCCCGGATCAGGAGCAGCTCGACCTTACTTCATGGCACGCGCTGGCATTCTTGGTGGTCGGTTCGGGGTTCCTCGTGCTGCTCTTCTTCGTCAACGTGGTCATCGTGGTGGTGGTTCTCTTCGGCATCGGCTCCGTGACCGCCACTTTCCAGGTTATATGGGAGCCTCTCATGCGGCACCTTCCTGTGAAGTTTTTCCACAAGCTGCCGTGGCGTGACGTTATGTGGCAATGGGAAGATATTGTGGTGCCCGCGGCGTGGAGAGTAGGGGACGTGGTGGCGCTGGCGCTGTCCTTCGCAATCGCGCTCTTTTGGTTCCTCACGCGCTTCCAGTCGTACTCGTGGGTCTTCCAGGACATCTTCGGTGTTTGCTTCTGCCTCGTGTTCCTGCGAACGGCGCGCCTCCCGAACTTGAAGGTGGCCACCGTGTTGCTGGTGCTGGTCTTCATGTACGATATCTTCATGGTCTTCATTTCGCCCTGTATCTTCAAGGAGAGCGTCATGATCAAGGTCGCCACGGGTGGCGCGCAGAGTACTGCCACGGGTGGTGTGTCCAGCGGCTTCTGTCTGCGCTACCCGACGGACACAAAGCACGACTGTCGCTCCGAGTCAATGCCGATCCTACTTCGCATCCCCAAGATAATGGACTGGCGCGCGGGTACCTCGCTCCTGGGTCTCGGGGACATTGTACTGCCCGGCTTGCTGCTGGTATTTTGCGCGCGCTATGACTACGCCACTCGGGGTCAGCTTTTCGGACGCCTGACACCTCCGCACGGCAAGATGTTCGGTCGTCGCCCGATAGGCGACGTGGCGGCGGGGGCCAACCGGGATCTGGACATGCTGGGAGCAGAGCTTGGCACTGCGAAGGAGCACCACCCGTGTCGCCGCGGGCTGTTCTGCCTGCTCATGTGGGGTTACACCATCGGCCTGCTGCTAGCGAATGTCGGTGTTATTGTCTCTGGCAGCGGCCAACCAGCTCTGATGTACCTGGTGCCTTGTACGCTGGGGCTATTAGCGATCGTGGCGTGGCGGCGTGGCATTTTGTACAAGCTCTGGGAGGGTCCACCAGAGCTCATCCCGGGGTATGTTCGTCGCGAAAGCACCACAAGCGGTGGAGGAGGACTTGACCTTGAGGATGTGACGCGACTCCGAGGATTGAGCATTGAGCCAAGTAAGGCTGCGACGAGCGAGTTGATCCTTCTGCAGCAGCATCAAGGCGGCGCGGGCACTCCCGTATCCGGTGGGTCGTATGCGATGAGCGAAGACACGCCTATGGGTCGCGATAGCCAGCCTGGCCAAGCCTTGCGGCAAGTATAATTCGCTGCTCCTGTCATCCCAAGCTGTAGCCACTTTATCCCCCATGTAGGTCATCAAGAAGATTGGAAATATAGGTATGTGCGTTTGCTGTTTATGCTGTTCAACATCAACTCCGAGACGCAGGACGATCAAATGCCTTTCACCCACTCGTCACCTTCGCCCCACTCGTCAGCCGCGTCAACTGCAGTGAGCTCGTCGTCCATCTCGGCTGCAAACAATGCCGAAGCCTCAGCAGCAGTGGGCAGCGCTGATGTAGTAGTAGTGGCCGCCATTGCAGGAGCCGCGCTAGTAGTAGCTGCAGGCGGAGGCGGAACAACCGCGCTCTTCTTGAATGTTGGCACCATGCCAAATTGCTGCAGACAGAATACATTCAAGTCAGACCCAAACCACTGTAGCCACAAAATCCCCCAAGAATAATAAGAATACGTACGCTGAACAAGTCGTCTACACTCTCGCTCTCCTTCTCCAGTGGCGCGGACGCACTGTGGTTGCTTGTTGGTGGCATGTGCGCCTCATCTGTCACGACCTCGAATGAGTCGCTTGAGCTGTTGGACTCAACACTCGAAGGTAGCAGGTCGCGTTTGCCAGCGATAGCAACCTCCTGAAGCTGTGTGTGCTGAGGCGGAGGTGGAAGAGGCTGGCTGAGCTGGAAAGGACTTGGGCTGCTCTTGTTTTGACGCGGCGTTGTCGGGCGCGGAGGGGTGGGCGCGGCTGCAACAAACGGGTTCAGCTGCGGGACCTGCGCTTGCGAGGACGAGTTGCCCTCCCAGTCGTCCCAGTTGTCTCGATCGTTGGCAAAAGTGTCCTCTTCGTAGTCGTCGCAATACTCATCATCGTCATCTTGGCTGTGACTGAACGGTTGCTCGTCCGGCACCTGCGTGTACGCCACCTTGGGTCCCTTGGATCCAGCGCCTCCAGATGCACTTGCAGTCGTAGTCGCACCAGTCGATCGCCTCTTTCGTCCCCAGAGCAGCAGGAAAATGCAGCAAATACCCGCCAGCGCCATCAACACCACTGGGTTAGTACCTTGATCCAAATACCCCGGCGCGCGTGTATCCGCTGCGTCGTTCGTCACAGCTTCGGAGATCACGGCCGGCTCCTGCGTACGCAGCGATGGCTTGGTCGTGACCTCCACTATCGCTACGGGTTGTGACGTCTCTGGCTCAGCTGGGAGCTCTGTCGTTGGAGGCTGCGTGCTCACGGGCGCTTCCGTCTCCGCTGGCATTGTGGGTGTCTGCGTGTCTTGCTGCTCGGCATTTGCACTCGCGTTATCCAAGTCAATTGTCGGCTCTTCCACGCTGGGTTCGACCTGTTCTTCTCCCTCTCCGTCGCCATCGGCAGGCAGCTGTGGGACGTTCGTCTCAGCGGGTGGACTCGTAGTCACTACAACCACCAGCGCCTCGGCGTTCGGGTCCTGAGTGTCTGCAGCCGGCACCACGAGGGCGTCGCCGCCTGCAACTTCCTCGGCTCCGACTGGTTCGTCGCCCACGTTTCGCCCGACTTCGCCTTCTGCGCTGCCCAGTGGCAGTTGATCCGCCGCCTGCACGAGCGTCCACGCCATTTGCACTGTCGCGGTGGCTGCAGCGGCCGAGAGCAACGCGTGTCTGCCGGAGACCATCGGTCCAAGTCACTCTCGAGCTTGGCTGAGGCGTTTCTCTCAATCAGGGCGCGTAGTGAAATATTCACTAGCTTACGTCATAGTGTATGGTTTTCGGTGGGTCATGAAAATCAGATATTTTGTTTGTGTTTCAAGAAAACAGTGGGGAAAACATCAAACTTCATTTTTGAGATTGAAGGTGAAGTTGATGGACCCGTCGGATGCGGAGCTGGACGAGGAGCTGCGGCGGGGGCTCCTGTCGCGCAACGACAAGGAGGAAGAGAAGGTCGATGCTGCGCCTACCCGAAGGAAGGACGCTGCCTTTATGGGTGCGGTGGAGCGGCTGGTGCTGTCGCCCTGGGAGAAGTGGGCGGCGCACGGGCGCTTCCCCTTCAAGCTGACGCTGCACGTGGCGCTGGTGCTGCTCACCTTCGCGCAGATGCAGCTCTACGACGCGCAGAACGCTGCCTACATGCGCGCGTCACACCGCAACTGGTGCGCACTGGCGTTCGCAGCCTCTCTCGTCTATACTAATGACTGCAATAGTCTGACATTCAAATGGCGGAATGTTTTGGCGCAGGGCCTTCTTCTTCCTGCCACCTGCCGCAGACATCGGCGTCGTGTACGTGCGCACCTAAACTACACTCAGTTGTATAGGCTGCATATGCTTATTCGCTGTGTTTCATGGGGCTGGGTATCTGTGCGGAGCAGGCCGCGGTTCCAGCGCGAGTTTTACACGATCAACCGCACGATGGAGGCCGTGCACTACCTGCGCGACTCTTATTTCTCAATTGGGAACGAGTCCGTCGCTAACTACGAGTATCTGCGCACGACATCAGGCGAGATCCAACCGCTCAAGCTGACTGTGGAGCGGGTGCTGCCTCACGGTGACTTGGAGACGCGAGAGTACCTCGTGAGTCACGACGACGAGACTGTGGGGCCTTTCGACCCAAAGATGACGCTGTGGCAGAAGAAGCACTTGTTTCGATCGCTACTAGCGGTGAGGTTTTCCTTCCCGCTGCGCGACCATCAGTTCGGGAACTTTTACGAAGAATGCTTCGAGTGGAAGGTGAACGTGGGGTTCCAGGTGATTGAAAGTGCCCATATCCATGTTCAGTTGGAGGACTGCGAGGTGTCTCGATGCGCAAGCACACACCCGCGGCCGTTCTGGGCGACGGCGAGGCAAAGCTTCGTATGGATGCATGCTGTCGTTGCATTGATCTCCATTGTCTACATGGTACTCAGTCTCAAGGCGATCCGGCGATCCTTTCACGTGTACGCTACCCAAACGACAAGTATCCTTCGCCCATCTAACCGTAATCGGTGTGTCTGTTATGCGTTGTACTTACAGTATGGCGCGAGCAAGAGTTTTGCTGCGAGATCACGCTAAGGAAAGAGGCAACATAGACAAAGGGCTGCATGACGTTGCGTCGCATGAAGCTGGGGATAATAGCTGCGCACCGAGCTTCGAGCGCCAACGCGAAGCATTCGGTTCATGGACGAAAATCCCCTTCTCGCTCAAGCTCAAGCTTCTTAACGGCTTGTACGTTTGTATCAACCACTCTGCCTTTTAGTGCTGGTCTAATGTGTTTACTGCATCCGTGCTGCAGGCAGCTTTTGGTATTTATCTCGCTCGTGCTATTGCTCGCGAGCACAGTGTGGAGCTTGTTTTTCCTGGAAGCTCACATGCCGATTCGTTTCTGGCATCGACTGCTTCACGCGACGGCGCTGCTGCTGCTCTGGAGTTGCCTCGTTGGATATCTGGAGCACAATCAGCACATTTACTCGATCGTTCTGACACTCAAGTGGGGGACGCCGCGAGTGCTGCAGTTCTTGCTGGGCGTGTCGCCGATTTTGTTTGGATACGCTCTCTTCGGGACGATCTACTTCGGCAACAAGATAGAAGAGTTCGGCACCCTGGGCGCCTCCATGACCACGCTCTTCTCGCTCATGAACGGAGACATCATCATGGACACGTTTGACGCCCTGGATCTCCATCACTTCAACGTGTCCGGGAAGGTGTACCTGTACTCGTTCATCTCGCTGTTCATGTACGTGGTGCTCAACATTTTCATTGCAATCGTCGAAGAGGCCTTCTTCGCTACGCAATCCACGCGCCGCCGGCTTCGTGACTTGCTCTCCGACCCGCGCGTATCGCGAGTGAACGTGGCGAAGGAGTCGGACATCTCGGCCGAGATGATGCGAGTTCTGCTCCAACTCATGGACTCGGACTGAGCATGTAAGTATAAGCTTGAAACTCAATATATTGCCTTAGTGGTATTTGCTGCAGAGTTAGTAAAGAGCTACCGTGCGGGTTCTACTATGAGGTGAGTCGTAGCTGGATCCGCGCAGACAAGTTTTATTCTCCAAGCACCTCGGTAGCAAGTTTCGTGACGTCGTCGTCGACCTGCACAACATGCTTGTGCAGGGACTGGCACTGCTCCTGCAGCGTCGTGATGTGGCCGCGTTGGACGTTCAGGCACTTGTTGAGTCGCTCGATCTCCTCGCTCGCCGTGTTGAGCTTCTTCTGGTAGTCGATGCGAAGCTTGTGCAGCTCCTCGCTCGTGCGGTCCGTGATCTCCTCGATCTTGGTCAACAACAGCGCCTTATCCGCCTGGTGGATGGACATGAGCTTCTGGATCGTGTCCTCATGCGACTGCACCTTGCACTCGAGCGAGTAGAGCTGGTCCTTGACGCTGATGCGGCTGCCAGACACGGACGTGTTGGAGTTACTGGGCGACATGATCCGCGACGACGGTCGGCGCATATCCCTCGACGGAGACTGGGCCTGCATTTCATCTTCAATATCGGCGAACATGCGCTCGCTCTCCATCGAAATCTTCATGTTCTTCATGCTGCCCGTGCCTGACAAACGCGACTCCATGGTAAGTAGTGAGTAGGCTGGACTGGGAGCGAGGCTGGAGCAGGTCGTTAGGCTGGCAGTCGAAACCGAGCGCTTGAGAGCAAATAGAAGATTGATTCCGTGCAGCGGCTCTACCGCTCAACGAGCAAGTCAACTGCACCGCGCGCCAGTGGAAGCCAAGCCGACTCAACGCCAATTGAGCAGGAGGCCTGCCTCCATCTTTAGCCCGAGCTAAGTAAAAAAAAAAAACTCGAGCCATCCAAACTTATCTGCATCCATCCAGCACCACCCTCGGCTATTGTCGGATAAGACAGGCGACTGAACCAACCAGACAGAACTAGCTAGGCTCCACTTCAAGATGTAAGGATCGACGCACGAGAAAATAACAACACCAGGACAAGATGCAAGTGGCGTCCTCACCTAAATAGCGCGCGCTCCATTGCCCAATACTTAAAACTCTATCGATTTCTTGCGCGGGTACGGAGCCCTCTCGCCGGTTTCCATGTCTGAGTCACCGCCCTCGACGGAGAGCTCACTGGAGAAGGAATCCCCCATCCCACTCGACAGGGAATAGCTGCTAAAGGAAGGGTAGGCTTGGTCGTCCGAGTCCGCGCTGTCTCCTTGCTGACGGGAGGCTGCCAGCAAGGCCGTGTTGGGCGTCATAGTGGCGTCGACACCCTGTGAATACTCGGACGACGCAACGGATCGAGACGCGTCGCTGATGGGCGAAAACGCGCGCTCCTGGTGCTGCGCCACCACCTCAGTGTCCGTTAGCGTGCTGCTCATGGGGTTGCCCGCGTACGTGTGGTAGCTCCCGCCCGAGAAGCCCGAGATCTGGGACGGGTTCGTGTCATGCGAGCGCGTCGTGCTCCTCGCCGCGCTCTCGCGGTTGCTCGTAGCTGTCCCCGCCTGACTCTCGCGCATCGCGACGGGCAGCATATTATCCACGCCGTCCTTGGGCTGTGAGCGACTGACCTCCAGCGACTGTACCACCTCCCGGCGGTTGTCTCCCAGCTGCGGGCGGTGCTTGAACCAGTTGTAGAAGAAGACCAGCAGCCCCACCACGAACGCAATGGCGAGCCCAATGAGAGCCCATTCCCACGCCTTCAATCCACTGCCACCACCGCTGCTACTGTCGCTGGCTAGCTCACCCGCAAAGTCCGCTGAGCCCGCCGACATTGAGCCTGCCCCTAAATACGTCGAACTTGAAGCTGAAACAGCACACAGAAGTCGCGTGAGTACACCATTCTAGCAGCTCAACCAGTCACCAGTAGCACGCCAGCACCTTGAGAGCAGGCTGCCGCGTTCGCTGTGGCGTTGCAGTCGAAGGTCGCGCTGCTGTTGATGCAGACGCCGTATACGTTCTTGTCGTTCTCCAGTCGCCGACAGGTGCACGCGGACTGGCACTCGGCCGAGAGACTGGAGGAGCCACTTGCAGCGCACGGCACGAGCGCAGAGCCTTGTTCAATGTAAAGCGCGCTGGATGGCAGTGAACACACTGCGATCTCGGAGGCGGCGCCGCCAGCAGCGAGCGCCAGCACCATGAGGGTCCTTCTTGCACCGCGCCGCATTCGCGTCGTCACTCCAAGTGAGTGCAAGAAGCTCGCAACAGCCGCTGATGCAACTGTTGGGGCATACCGGTTCAAACCTGACATTTCACCGCCTGCGGTTACATACCGGTATATATTGCGGTTACAAACCGGTATATATTATGCGTGGCCGGCTCACCACGATGAAACTTGTTGCCGTGCTCTCGGTGTCCACCCGCCAAGAACGACGCGCATACATGCTTGCTTATTCGTGCGCGCATGGAAATCTACATGTTTGAGGACGATACGGCGAAAGATAACGGAGCTGCTTTTACCTTTGACGATACTGTTTTGCCAACTCCAAAACTGAAAAACTAAAATTGACTCTAGGGTCCCAACTCACTATGCAAGGATAAACCAGGGCAGTACAGCTATGTCTCAACTACAAACGGGACCTCAGCGCATTGGTGAATGCGGCCAAGAAATCACCAATGGTTATCAATAAATGCGTATCGAGAAACGAGAACCCATATCTTCATATTTCTTCGCTTATCTTTAAAATCTCCTAAGTTACAACCAAGTATGGTGGCTGAAGAGAAAACCGCATTTCGTCGAGCTAGTCAAGTAACGTTACTGTAGGCACTCGATCTGAAGGGAGAAATTCAAGCTTCAGGCAATGCGCGAGCGCGATGGGTACAGATACTGTAGAACCGGTATTGAACCGGTCATTGTTCGAGTCATTGCCCGATCTGGTCTGACGTGGGGTGGACGCACTGCGTCACGCAGGGGTGGATTGTGTGGTGGTCGGCTCTCGGATCGGTTTACTCAGCATCTTTGCCAGAACGCAATTCGAGCCGTGGCCGCAGTCGCTTCTTCTCGCCGCAACCGATCCACCATGGCCGCCGCACTTTGGGCTAGCTACAAGGAATGGGCCGACGCCCAGGAGACGCTCTTCCTCGACTGGGCGGACCCGTCGGGCCAGTACAAGCTCTCGCCCATGCAGGACCTGCCCGGCGCCGACTTCGCTACGGCCTTCGCCATCTGCGTCGCCTACGTGGCCTTTGTCGTGATCGGCACGGTGCGTTGTTTAGTCGACCAGATTGATTAAAAGCTGGGTGGGTGCAGCACTGGACTAACGATATCCTCTCTTCTGCCTCCTCCAGCTTATCATGAAGGCGGGTGTCCCGGCCATCAAGACCAGCCCGGTGCAGTTCCTGTACAACCCGCTGCAGGTTGTGCTGTGCTCCTACATGTGCATGGAGGCCGGCATCCTCGCCTACCGCAACGTACGTCCGCTTACCTGTCCGTCCATACCCCAAGCAGCAACAGCACGGAACTCACCTTTCATTCTTTGTTGTGGTGGTAATCTTTAGGGCTACTCGGCCACCCCGTGCAACGCGTTCAACGCTGAGAAGCCCGTCATGGGCAACGTGATGTACATGTTCTACCTGTCCAAGATCCTGGACTTCTTTGACACGATCTTCATCATCCTCGGCAAAAAGTGGAAGCAGCTCTCGTTCCTGCACGTGTACCACCACCTGACCATCTTCGCGGTACGACCTCCTTCCTCCATTTGCCGGCACTCAGCCGCCCTAAGTCTAATGTGCTCCTTGCTCCGCAGATCTACTTCATGAACTTCCGCGTGGCCTACGACGGTGACATCTACGCCACGATCATCCTGAACGGCTTCATCCACACCATCATGTACATGTACTACTTCGTGAGCGCGCACACGCGTGACATCTGGTGGAAGAAGTACCTCACGGCCATGCAGTTGATCCAGTTCGTCACCATGAACGTGCAGGGCTACCTCATGGTGTCGCGCTCGTGCGACAAGTTCCCCCACAAGGTGCCGGTCATCTACCTCGTCTACATCCAGTCGCTCTTCTGGCTGTTCATGAACTTCTTCGTCAAGTCGTACTGCTCCAAGCCGCGCAAGTCGTCCAACAAGAAGAAGACGCAATAGAGAGGGAGGGCCACCGATCCTGCTCGTAGCTAGTGACAGCCACCAGGCTTTGCGTCCGCGTGCCTTCGGTCAGCGGAGGCTGCTACAGTTAGGTTGCTGTTTTGTCGCGTGCGAGTGTTTTGAGACCAAAACAACACCCACGGGAGTGGGAAGCTACTCCTGCGGCTTTTATCCAAACCTTAGAACGTACCGTTTCATGCGTGGTGGTGGTGAATCCGCCGTTGTATCCTAAGGATTCCTAAGTGAGCTGGTAGCTGCAACTCCGTTGCTGAAATGCCCACGGTAGCAGAGCGCTTTCACTCTGCAACCTTGATCACCAAGTTGGTGAGCGGCCTGGCCTCGGCTGTGCATCGAGCGCCGATTAATGCCGTTAATTCGTCTTGTGCGATATAATAGATAGTGGCACGACGTCTCGACTGCAGAGCGCGCCTCGAACGTGGAAATGGCGCGCTGTCAGCACCCGAGCGTGGGCGTCTGCCGTGGCCAGCCACCGTCGGTAATGAAAGTGCGAGTCAGCGCGCTGCGGTTGGTACGCAGCGCGAAAAAAGCGGTCTTGAATCGGGACTCTCGATTCCCTTTCGAAGCCGATACGACGCTTTTTGCTGTAGTCGTCCGGCGTTTATGTCTGCCTCGCTGGAGGCCCCAAGTACGTGGCGAGCACTGCCTCGCAGGCTCCAGGCTCGAGCCCCAGACTCGGAGCACTCGAAGCAGCTTGGATGCAACATGGATACACCGACACTTCAACGTCCGTAACGGATCCCGTAACGGACACTGGATGGTCCATGTGCACGCCAAGCGGACACAGCGCAGCCAATCAGACGCTGCCACCACCCTAGTGGGACAGAGCACCGCGCACGGCAACTTGTCCTGATGCGGAGACCACCGCCGGCCTCGCTTGCACGGGGCCTTTCCAGAGCAATCGAGCACGAGCGCGCACCAATTTTGAACTTTGCAGAGAATCGCGGCGGGCGGCGGCGGCACGACAGGCTATTCGTTCGTTTGAACTGTAGGAGTGCACGCTTGCTTTTTGCAAGCATAGACCCGCGGACGGCTGAGCTGCTCGCGGCAGCAACTCATTGCACCCAGCGACTGCAGGACAAACTAGGTACAGTACGGGGCGTCTTAGAGAGCCACCTTATAATTTATGACCTGCTATCTCCTATACGCATTAATTATTCAAAGATAGAGGTCAACATACTGACAGGAGTGACATTTTGGCTTCTTCTGATTGGCTATTCACGCGGGGGACTACCATACAAACACAAAGTCAAAACCGTTTGAAAAAATTGAAAGGAGGCGGGAACACACCCGCAGTCTCATTCCAAAGCCTCCGTGTCATTCCGCAATTTCAAGATGCCCCAAGTCACCCTCACAAAGGCGCAGCAACTGCAGCTGTGTGACCAGCACAAGAAGGACCCGAGCCTGCAGTGCATGCAGTTAGCGGCGTGGTGCCAAGAAACGTTCAACCTGCCAGCGATGCCCGGGAAAAGCACCATCAGTCGCATTCTAAGGCGAGAGAGAGAGCTGCGCAGCATTGCTATCGACTACAGAGACCTTCGGCGCATGCGGGCACCGCACACCCGGCTGCTCGAGCGCCACTTAGTGGAGTTAATAGCGTTGTTTGAGGGGAAAGCTACGCTCTCCTATCATACAGTGATATTTCTCGCTAGAATGGCCGCGGCTGAGCTCGAGATACCCGTGGAGAAGCTGCCGCGCATCACGCCAGACGGATGGTGCAAGCACTTCCTCACGCGACACGGCTTTCGCGCCCGCCGTGCTCACGGTGAGGTTCATTCGGTAGACACGGCAGCAGAGAAAGGGGCGGCTGAGCTTCGCACGAAGATCGCCATGTATGACCTCAACGACGTCTTCAACGTCGACGAGGCAGCCTACTTCTACAAGAGCATCGCACGGGTATCTGTCTGTCTCGGGGTTGCCCCTGCCCTGAAGAAGAACAAGTCCCGCATGACCTTCATGATCGGCTCCAATGCGTCGGGGACAGAGAAGCTTCGGCTACTGGTGTTGGGCAAGGCGAAAAAGCCTCGCTGGCTGCCGGACAAGCCCGACACCGTGGACTACATCGGCACGAGCAAAGGGTGGATGACGACGGCCGTGTTTCAGGACTGGTTGATCGATCTCAACGCGAAAATGAAGGCGGCCGGCAGGAAGATTCTGCTGCTGTACGACAACGCACCCGTTCACATAGCACCGGAAGAGGAGCTCTCGCACGTAGCCATCGCCAAACTACCCAAGAACACAACCGCAATGTTGCAGCCTATGGATCAGGGCGTGATTGCCTGGTTGAAGGCACATATCCTCAACGACAGGACCGCCGCTGCAGTGCTTCCTATCCTACTCGGCGAGAATGACCCGCATGCCATCGAAACAGGGGTTGCGATCGAGTGGCTTGGGGACGCGTGGGATGCGATACCGAAGAAGGTCCTCGCTAACTGTTGGAGGCATACAGGGCTGCTATCCAAAAGAGTAATGAATGTGGACCACATTCTAAATGAAATCAATACATTGTGTTTCTCTGCAACGGGGAGCTGTCCTATCAGATCGCAAACCCCGTCAAAATCGGATATATCAGGTGGCTCTCTAAGACGCCCCGTACTGTACTGTACTGTAGAGGCATTCCTCGGGCTCTGTATTAGCCGGACAACCACAGCCGCTGGACTCCAGCCTGGAGCGCACGCTTCGCTGCTCGCGCGGCGAGGACCCCGCCCCCACGAGTCAAGAAGACGCCAGTTATTTTGTATCCATCCTGCCGGCTGTTCCGGTTCAAACTTGCATAGCGCGGCCCGAAAACCCTGACACTTGATGCACGAGCAATCCCTCTGCGCTGAGTGAATCCGAGCAGCGCGGCGCCGGCGCTGAACCCCGTGGATTCATTCCTCCAGTGCGACACGCTGCTGCCGCCGCGCCGCTCGCGGCTATTATTAATATACTCCACTCGCTCGTCCGCTCGCAGGGTTGCAGTGATGCTCGAGCTTGCTGTACGGCCCCTGGAGAGCTGCGCTCCGCCACAGCGGTCTCCGCTACAACAACACTGCTGCTGTTGCTTGGACTGCGGCCTCACGTGCTCGTACATACGTCCGTACGGTGACGCCGCGGTTCCTTCCCGGCGACCACCCCAGCGCGCTGATCACGCCGAGCCCGAGCCAACTCCTCGCCTGCTCTCGCCGACGTGTCAGACTTGATGTTGACCTCGGTCTCCTCCCCGGCTATGGCCTCCACATGGATCGTTTATGTCTAAACCCTTTGATTATAAATACCCTACCGTATCCGATTGGATGCGGTGCTACGAAGGCTGATACAAATTTCAAATGTTAGGGCGGACGAAATCAGGAGCTACCTGCGAAAATTAATCACATTGATACGCTCGACGCGCGCTTTGAATGGCGACCAGCCGTGACTGGTATCATGGCCAGACCTCTGCAGCCGTGTCCCCCTCGGTCACTTCCTCTTTGGTGCCCGCCAGCTCGCACTCCTCGCAAGACAGCAACAGCAACAGCAACACGATGGCCAGCGCACTCCTCGAGAGCTACAAACAGTGGGCCGACGGCATGGACGTCATGCTCATGGACTGGGTGGACCCCACGCTGCGCTACCGCCAGTCGCCCATGCAGGACTACTTCCTGGCCGACTTCGCCACAGTCTTCGCGCTCTGTGTCGGCTACCTCACCTTCGTGGTGGTGGGCACGGTACGATCCTCCTCCTTTCTCTCTACATGTGTAGCGCCTACTACACGAAATACTGACGATTGCGCTCCGCTTTGGCCGCATTTCTCGCCTCCCGCAGCTCGTCATGAAGTCGGGCATGCCTGCGCTCAACACGGCCCCACTCCAGTTCATCTACAACCCCATCCAAGTCGTGCTGTGCTCGTACATGACCGTCGAGGCCATCCTGCAGGCCCGTCGCAACGTACGTGGCCAGTTTTAGAGGGATCTTCCTTGCCCCGTCCTGTCAACTGACCCTGGGCCTTCTGTTTTTCACTCTTGCAGGACTACTCGGCCACCCCGTGCAATGCCTTCAACCACGAGAACCCCGTCATGGGCAACCTCATGTACATCTTCTACCTGTCCAAGGTGCTTGACTTCTGCGACACCTTCTTCATCGTCATGGGCAAGAAGTGGAAGCAGCTCTCGGTGCTCCACGTGTACCACCACGTCACCGTGTTCTTCGTAAGTCTTTCTTTGCTCTACCTGCTCCACTCTCTTTGCCGAGGCCTTCCACACCACCCATACTGACAATAATGCCTGCTTTGTCGTTGCTGGCGCTGTCTCTTAGTGCTACTGGGCCAACTTCCGCACGTCCTACGATGGCGACCTCTACATGACCATCGTGCTCAACGGTGGCGTGCACGCCATCATGTACATGTACTACTTTGTGAGCTCGCACACGCGCCAGATCTGGTGGAAGCCGTACCTGACCACGGTCCAGATGATCCAGTTCCTGCTCATGAACGCGCAGGGCTACCTCATGGTCTCGCGCTCGTGCCCCGGCATGCCGTACAAGATCTCGGTCATGTACCTCATCTACGTGCAGTCGCTCTTCTGGCTCTTCATGAACTTCTTCGTCGTCAACTACTGCCTGAGCTCGCGCAAGACCCCCAAGGCCGTCGAGGCCGACAAGGAGAAGAAGACGCTGTAAATGAGTGGCTGAGTCGATCCCGTCGGTGGAAGGAGCAAGCAAGCGAGCGGCTGGGCGCGCGGAGCGGGCGTGGCACCACGTGTGTCTTGGTGTCACGGCAGCGGAGACTCTGCCCGCCACTGGCTGGCCCAAGTGTATCTTCTTATTGCCAACGTAGGGTCTCCCTTCCACCGTAATGGCAACACTAATACTACTACGACAGTTCCTGAACATGCGGCCGGCCTTCCTCTCCTCTTCGCGGCGGTACAATGGAGCTCCATTTCCGGCCGTGGTGGCCAATGCTTGAGCTTTGTGACGTACGTAGTGCAGCCATGGGAAGAAAAGGGCCAGCGAACAGAGCGCGACAGCGGCGTCAACATGCGCGCGGATTGCGATCGTCTTGCAGGGCAACGATGGTGGGGACAGGCTGTTGCAGTCTCCAAGCTGCGGAGGCTGCTGGAAGAGCGTAGCTACCCTTGGGAACGAAGTGGGTCGAAGCTGCAGAGCGCAGGTGTCGCTGCGATTGTGGCGAAGGAACTTTTTTGAGGGCGAGCTTGGAGCAGCTCTGCACCGAGAGTAAACGAGCCGTACAGACCGGCTGTATCATCATGGCTTCGGGCGAGACTCAAGGATACATCTATGATAACGAGCTCCACGCGCATAGCCTTCGTCTGTAGCGAAGGTGTGAGCAAGGACGATGTCCACAATACCTGGGATCGTTACTGGGAACGCGTTGGAAGTGCGCGCGGAAGCGGTGAGCTCTGGATTGACGACGCGCAGGTTACTAATACCCCCGGTCGGGGTATACTTGTCTCGGGCTACAACTGCGAGCCGTACTCTGGAGCAATGATCCGTGCGTGGCACTGACTGCGTGCGGTTCGTCGAAACCGAGTCAGTTAAGGCTTTGGAGCTCGAAATGCCGTGGAGAAGCGTTGGTGGCGTCGATCCCGCGAAATGGTTGCACTGAAAGCGATACTCAGTGCCTTGCGGTGCCTCTCGTCGGATGATGTCCGCGTGGGTCATAAGTACCGGAGATCGCGCTCGGCCGTCAAAAACAACTTGTTGGGAGCTCGCGTTTGCTACTTTCTCGGCCAGGTACACTATTTTGAGTGGGCGGGCGATCATCCTATCGTATGTAGACGGCTCTCCATCCTTTTGACCGGAAACTGTAAGCTCAATCAAGCCCACTCCACCTTGATCGATCGACGCCACTGACACAAGGGCACCGACTACTGCTGCAGTGCGCGTCTCCGGAGTAGGTAGCCGACTAAACCGCAACAAATATAAATTCAAATGCGGCACCGACAACCCTCGCTACGACGCCGCCACAGCGAAAAACAAATCGGTGCATACTCGTCACACTTGAATGAACAGTTGGTCCGTTTGCACTTCAGAGATACCATGTTGGTGAGGCCCACCATATCGATATATAGCACATTTAGACGCCTCCAGAAAGGGAACTCCTTGAAAAGTCTGAGAGATAATCCATCTGATTGCCGCTGGCGCCGTCGGACTGCTCTTCCACCGCTCCGATTGGAAGAGCTCGTTCCGACGCTGTGATTGGCTGAGCCTGCGTACCCATCTTGAACGTCGGTCTTAACACGGCTGGCCCACGTACGTCACCGACACACCTCAACTGCCCGCCTCGCGCTCACTTGCTTGACCATGCCGCTGCCGCTCCCCACGCCCGCCCTCGAGCGCCTGGACGCGCTCGCCGAGACGTACGGCACGCCGCTGCAGATCTACGACGAGCAGCTGATCCGCGAGAACGCGCGCCGCCTGCTGGCCGCCTTCCGCGCGCACTTCCCCGACTTCCAGCAGTTCTTCGCCGTCAAGGCGCTGCCCAACCCGGCCATCCTCAAGGTGCTCAAGCAGGAGGGCTGCGGCATGGACTGCAGCTCGTCGGCCGAGCTGCACATCGTCAAGGAGCTGGGCGTGCCCGGCGACCAGGTCATCTTCACGTCCAACTTCACGGCGCAGAAGGACCTGGCCACGGCCTTCGACCAGGGCGTCATCATGAACCTGGACGATGTGTCGCTCGTCGACAGCCTCGTGCGCGCGCGCGGCAAGTGCCCCGAGCTCATGAGCTTCCGCCTCAACCCGGGCCTCGGCCGCACCGACTCGGAGACCGCGTCCAACGTGCTGGGCGGCCCGGACGCTAAGTTCGGTGTGCCCCCGTTCCAGATCGTCGAGGCCTACCGCAAGGCGCAGCAGGCGGGCGCCACGCGCTTCGGCATCCACATGATGACGGGCTCGTGCGTCATGAACCAGGAGTACTGGCGCGAGACGGTAACGGTGCTCTTCAACACCATCGTGCAGCTCAAGAAGGAGCTCGGCATCGAGTTCGAGTTCATGAACATCGGCGGCGGATTGGGCATCCCGTACCGCAAGGACCAGGAGACGGTCAACGTCGAGGCCATCGCCAAGATGCTGCGCGAGGTCTTCGACGAGGCCATGAAGGAGCACGGACTCGAGACGCTGCCGCGCCTCTGCATGGAGAACGGCCGCTACATGACGGGCCCTTTTGGCTGGCTGGTCACGCGCTGCGAAGCCATTAAGGAGACGTACGGCCGCTACTACGGCGTGGACGCCTGCATGGCGCACCTCATGCGCCCCGGCATGTACGGCGCGTACCACGAGATCTCTATCCCCAAGCGCGAGGGCGGCGAGGTCTCCCCCTCGCACGTGGTGGGCACGCTCTGCGAGAACAACGACTGGTTCGCCAAAGACCGCCCGCTGCCCCAGGCGCAGGTGGGCGACCTCTTCGTGATCCACGACACGGGCGCGCACTCGCACTCGATGGGCTTCCAGTACAACGGCAAGCTGCGCGCGCCCGAGGTGCTCATCCGCTCGGACGGCAGCGACTCCCTCATGTACGTAAAAAAAGTGTTTCTGATGCAGCTTGGAACTGCTTAGACTAACGACTTGTGTGTGTGTGTGTGTACTGGTGTGATTGCAGTCGCGAGCGCGAGACGTACGAGGCCCTGTACGGCAACTGCGTCATGCCTGCGGACCTGTAAATACCGACGCAGGTGATAGACAACAAGGACGGCGCTGAAGCGTTTGGGCGCCGGAACAAGATAAGCGGTCACTTTTGAACACGCGCATCAATGCATCTCTAATGACTTACTATGCAGACGCTCTCGGCGCGGGCTTGTTGAGTTGTGTATGCCATTATGAATGTTATGTGATGTTTGTTTGCATGGAGATCTAGCGCGTACTCTAGCCGCCGATGCCGCGCGCGACGCCCTTCTCCTCGCTCTGCTGACCGGCGAAGTTGTTGAAGATCTGCTCGAGTGTTGTCTGCGAGACCGCGTACTCGCGGATGCCGAGCTGCATCTTGCTGCCCTCCACGCGTCTGAAGACACTCGCTAGTCGCGGCACCTGGCCCGTGAGCTTGTAGCGACACATGTCGTTCTGCCGCTCCAGCATCTTCACTCCAGTGTTGGCGTCTACCGCGAAGCTCTCGCGCAGGAACGCGTCTAGCCCCAAGAAGCGCTCTTCGGCCGCCCACCACGCGCAGAGCATGCCAAGACGCATGGTGCCGTCGCGTTCGAGTGCAGTCGCCAAGGCGTAACCCGTAGCGTGACTCATGACGATCTTGTCGGCCCAAGACGCGTCGCCCAGCGCCTCGCACTTGGCGCGCAGCTCGGCACGGGGGAACGTCGTCGTCGACGCGCTGCCACCGAAGACGGCAGCCACGCGCGCGTCGATGTCGTGCGTGGGCGTGCCCATAAGCTTCAGCTCGAGCATCAAGCCGTCTCCGAAGCGGTTCTTCAGGTGCTGCACGCTGCCAAGACATCGCAGACGACCACCGACCATGATGCCCACACGCGTGCAGAGCGCCTCGCACTCCTCCATGGAGTGCGTGGTGAGGATGATGGTCGACTCCTTGCGCTGCGTGGAGATCGCAGCGATAACGTTCCACATGAAGCGGCGAGACACGGGGTCCATGCCAGTCGAGGGCTCGTCCAGGAACACAATCGGCGGCGACCCGATCAGAGCGATGGCCACCGAGAGCTTGCGCTTGTTGCCGCCGCTGAGCGTCCCGGCCAGTTTGTTCTCGAAGTCGTCCAAGTTCATCTGATGCATGAGCGTCTTGACGACGTCGTTCAAGTTCTCGCTCGATACGCCTTTGATACGCGCGAAGAGCTCCAGGTGCTCGCGCACCGACATCAGCTCGAACAGCGCGTCGAACTGCGGGCAGTAGCCGATCAGGCGACGGACTTCCAGTTGCTCTCCGAGGATGTCGAAGCCGCCGAGCGTGCCGCTGCCCGATGTCGGGAGGATGTCGCCGGTCATCATCTTCATGGTCGTGGTCTTGCCCGCTCCGTTGATGCCCAAGTAGCCGAAGCATTCGCCCTTGGGCAGACCGAAGGACAAGTTCCGCACGGCCACCTTGTTGCCCTTGTACACCTTGCGAATGCCCAGCAGTTTGACAGCGTCGCCGTCAGCTCCGCCACTGCGTACGCGTTCGGCCTCGCGGGCCACGTCCTCGTCCTCTTCGTACGGAGCGTCTTCGAGGTGCGGGTCCTTGAAGACCGCAGCTTTGATCTTCGGGAAGCTCAGCAGGAAGTCGATGCCGACCGCGACGGTGAAGAAGATGACAGCATCCAGCGCCAAGTAGAGCAGCTCCCAGCCCATTACATCCATGTCGAATGGACTGACCGTCCCGGACGTGCGTCCGAAGGCTGCCGTGATTTCACTGAGGCACTGGTTGAGCAGCGCACTGCCCAGGTTGAAGAGTGGGCTGAGACGCCAGAAGAACTTGAGGACCTTGTTGGCGTCGGCGCTGCTCTCACTCACGACGTCCAGGATGAAGGACACGACCATGAGCACGACGCCCAGCAGGAAGTTGGCCATGATCGTGTACGTCTGCGCGGACGCGTGCTCCTTGAAGAAGTACGAGAGGTAGTAGGTGAACGGGCAAATGGCCAGCCCGAAGAGGATGAAGAGCAGCACGACCGCTGGGAACGTCTGGCTGGTGCAGCTCACGCAGTCGTTGCCGGTGAAGGCCGCGATGTCGAAGATCTGGATGAGCACGATGGCCGCGATGAACGGGATGACGTACGTGAGCAGGTCCCAGAGGTAGTTGGCCAGCCAGAAGGCCGGTAAGCTCACACCGGACACGAGCTGCTGGTGCTTGGAGTTGTGCTCAGCTTGCTTCTCCTTCACGAGGAAGCCGACGATGGAAGCTGGGAAGAAGGCGAAGGCGATAACGATGAAGATACACGCCGTGAAGGCCAGGAACGACCCAAACAGAGCCTGGGTGGCTGCGGTCATGGGGAGCGGGTACGTGTTCGCCTTCAGCGTCACGTCGGTCGCTCCAGACCCGCTACCGGCCATGAACCGATACAGAGCTTGGTCCATCAACGCCTTGAAGATGACTGCACCGTGCGCTGCGGTAGTGTTCACGAAGAGGTGATAGCCAAACATTTGCTCAGTCTCGGACCCGTGTACGAGGTAGCCGCCGTACTGGCCCTTGACGGGGGTTTGAATGACCTTGCCGTCATGTTGATCCTTGCCAAACCCGCGCTGGTAGATCTGGTCTCCCATACGCAGGCAGTACTCGTTGCTGTTTGGGTTGCTGGAGAGCGCGAGGTCCGCCTCAGTGTAGTTCACGCCGAAGACGGAGGTCGGCCATGTCGTGTAGGGCGGTGAAGCGATATCCGCGGACGTGAAGGGGGAGGGCTTCCCTCCTGTGAAGAGGTCGAACGTGCTGGAGCACCACTTGGAGTCGTCCGCCTCGCAGAAGTAGGGGACACTGGGCACTGAAGCTTCAAAGTCGTCGGTGGCGAGCGCGAGCTTCTCATCTGACCGCGTGAGTGAGCTGGTCTTGAGGATGATGAACCCGGCGGCCAGCAGCGTCACAGGCAGGAACGCACTGAAGATGATGACTCGTCGGTCACGCTTGGCGATGCGGAAGCGTTTGAGCAGGAGCGCCGAAAGGTGCACGAAGAACATGGTCATACCCGTCAGGCCCGCGATGGTTGGGCCACCAGGCGGAGCAGCGTCGGTAGCGTTAGGACTTGCGGCGTTCTTGTTCAGAGTGTGCTGGTTGTCCTCGTCGTTGGCCTCGGCCACTTTGATGAAGACTTCCTCGAGTGTTGTGACGGAAATGCCGTACGAGAGCACGCCCAAGTCGCCCATCTTGCTGTCCAGCTCCTCAAACAGTGCGGGGAAGGACGCTGTGGAGTCGAGCGGAAGCTGGAAGGCGATCTCCGCTCCGACGTTGCTCAACACCTTGGCGGAAGCAACGCGTTCTGTGACGAGAGACTGAAGCTGCGCTTCCTTGCAGGGCTTAGCGGGGTCACTGCTCTTGACCAGCGTGAAGTTGTACCCGGCGCCGTACCGGTTCTTCAGGAAGAGCGAGGACCCGCAGCAGCGCAGTTGTCCCTCGGCCATGATAGCGATGCGGTCCCCCAGAATGTCGGCTTCGTCCATGAAGTGGGTCGTGAGCACCATGACTCGGTTGGCGCGGTTGTTGAGCAGGATCTCCCACGTGCTGCGTCGACTGTACGGGTCCATTCCGCTCGTAGGCTCGTCCAAGAACACGAGCGAGCTGTCACCAAGCAGACAGATAGCTACCGAGAGCTTACGCTTCATGCCGCCGGAGAGCGAGCCCGCGAAGACGTGGCGCTTCTCAGTGAGACCCACCTCGGTGATCTTGGTGCTCACCTCCTCTTTGAGCGCTGCACCGCGGTAGCCCTTCACGCGTCCGTAGAACAGCAAGTGCTCCTCGACCGTGAGCTCGCTGTAGAGCACATCGTGCTGGAAGCAGAGTCCCAGCGACTGTCGGATTTCAGCCATGTCGTGCACCAGTGAGAGGCCTCGGAAAGAGGCATCGCCAGCGGACGGCGCGATCATACCCGTGAGCATCGAGATGAGCGTGGTTTTGCCTGCGCCGTTGTGGCCCAGCAAGCACGTGATCTGGTCCTTGTACATGGCGAGACTGACGCCGCGAACCGCGCGCTTGATGCCTCCGGGCACGACGAACTCCTTCTTGATGTCCCGGATCACCAGCGCCTCGCCCGTCCGTTCTTGGTGGCGCAGCTCGTCACTGGCGACCTCCATGTTGGGGTTCCCAATGTCCAGCACCGCGTGACTCCCGTTGACGACGTTGTTGGCCACATCGTTGACCTTACTCATGCACCGCTTGGCGCGGAAGCTTCGGACCCAGTAGCTCGGCTGAAGCGGGAAGTACCATTTCTCGACGGTGCCGTACTCGCGCGGGATGACGCGCTCGAGGTACAGTCCTAGCAGCGTGTACAGGATGATGTCGAAGAAGAGCATGCCGAGTGAAGAGCCGAACTTGAAGTTGTTCACGACAGTGCCCGACGACGCGAAGCTCATGCCCACGCCCGTCGACTCGGCCGTGGCCAGCGACTGAACTCCGAACGAAAGCGCCACGGGTGGCAGGATGCACGCGCCCGTCTTGGAACCAATGGAGGAGGTGGACGAGAAGCCGCTGGACACAAAGTACATGAAGAAGAAGAGCACCATGCCAGCGAACGACCCCGTGCGCGAGCGGGAGAAGAGCGTGCTCATGAAGAAGCCGAACGCGAGCACGCTGAGCGAGAAGAGCAGGAAGAAGAGGAAGATGAGGCCGGGGTCGCTGTTCGGGAAGAGTCCGGCCGTGCTCGCCATGGCCTGGAGGATGGCGCTGATGAAGAAAATGACGAAGTACGTGATGTACCACGACAGGATGATGGCGCTCTCCGACATGCCCAGGATCTTGAGGTACTCGCGCGAGCGCGTCTCCTTCTCCTGGATCAGGACCACCAGCACGCGCGAGATGGCGTACAGATACGCCAGGATGAAGACGAGCGGGAACACGCTGCTCACTTGGTCGTAGAACGGGGCCGAGAGGAAGCTGTCGATCGGGAACGGGGCCACAGTCGTCGCGAAGTAAGGCTGCGGGGCTTGACGCAGCGGCACCAGGAGCTGCTCACGCCCACTGGCCGTCAGCAGCGTCTGCCAGGGCGTACCAGAACTTGCAAACAGCACCGAGAATCCCGCATTCAGTAGCACGTCGCCGTCCACCGCGTGGAATAGCCGATCATCGTTAGCCGTGCTGGCCACCGCCGTCGAGAGCCTCTGCTTGCACGCGCCCGTGGTCGATTTCGTGGCGTCGTCCCAGTCGGGCATGCAGTTGACGAAGCGCGCGACCAGAGTCTGCAGCGTCATGAACCCGCGCGCCGCGTACGACGAGTAGTAAGTCTGCTCGATGGTGCGCTGGAACGGCGACTCGAAGGCCGGGTCGCCCAGTGTGCGCGGCACCACCCCCGGGGAGCCTCCTCGTCCTTGCGTCGAGTTCATGCGGACCGAGTACTCGATGGACTGGAACGTGCCGATCTTGTCGCCTTCCGGGTACTGGTCGAACACCAGCGCGGCGTACACGATGGGCGTCGCGAAGCCTTTGCCGTAGCCGACTTCTCCGATGTAGCTCTCCATGGCCTCCTCCGTGTCGAAGAAGATGACGCTGTCCTCGAGGCTCGGCATCGTGATCCCCATGCTTGTGTTCAACATCACGCGGGGGTACCATTGCTTGACCGTCTCGAAGAAGTATTTGCGCGTGAAGTCGGTGTCCGGGGCGATGGCCAGCTTGTACGGGGTGAAGTAGTCCCGGCAGGACGGCAGCACCGCGTACTGCGACGAGGTGTCGGTGCTCACGAAGCCGCCGTAGCCCACGCTGAAGGCGCAGACCTCCTGGTCTGTGGCTGATACCCCGGTTGTGTTGTGGATCTCGGACGCCGTCTTGACCGCCAGGAACGACATGAGGCCGTTCATCGTCGGCTCCTGGACGAGGTATCCGTTCTGCATGAGCGAGAAGGACTTGCCGTCCGACGCGGTGCTGCTCCATCCAGCAGGGACTTGGACATCACTCGAGAGCGACTTGAGCGCCGTGATAAGGAGGATGAAGAGCACAGGGAGGAAAATCTCCAGCAGCATGGCCACCCAGTGGCGTTTCTTCAACAACCAGCTCTTGGCCAGCAGAGTCTGCTGCGTCCTCAGGAAGCTGCGGCCGCCCGGTCGGGGGCGAGTCGACCCACCGGCCTTGTGAGCGTCCCCCATCGGAAGGAATCTCTTTCGCTTGAGAAGAGGGAGTTGCTTTGCTATCTAAGGCCAAGTGTGCACTGCTGGAAGGAGTAAAACTGCAAATGTGCTCGAAGAGAGCTATCAACGGCAATGGAGAAAGCTCATCGGTTTCCTGGTCATTTGTCACTGCCCCCGGTTGCGTCGGCCTCGTTCTCCTCTGGTCGATCGCCTATTTCGAGTTGTCGGCTAAATAGTGCTCCATCGCACGCTTGGAATCGGCCTCAGTCAGACACGCGTGAGTGTGGCGCGGGATGAAGAGGAGCGACGTTGCCGTTTCAGTGAAATTTGGGGCCATCAAAGTTTGTAAACATTGGGCACTGGAGGATTGCAACTTCTGTCCGGCAGTACATAGTAAACAAATTGCACGAAAAGATTGCCATCGTCTTCAGCAATGCAATCGCACATAGCCCCCTGCAGAAATCGTCATAGTGTCAGCTTTTGATCCTTTGCCAAGTCTACCAAGTCAATCCTAACATTTAAAGATACTACGGTCCAAGGCGTAGAGCTCGGGCTTTACCACCTTGGCTCGAGAATGTCGCCGGGCCGGAACTCCATGCCGACGTTCTTGAGCGAGCCTGAGGTCACCTTGCAGCCTGCTTGATCAACTGGACACGTGAGTAAGGCTCGAGATGAGAGCAGCGGCCGGTTTCGGGGGCTATATGTATCAAGTTAGTAGTAAACGTTGGGGACAGGAGGATTGCTGCTCGCTCCTCTCGTAAGTAGGTCAACAAATTGCACAAGAAGATTATCTTCAAGTCGTTTCTACTAACCACCTCATCACACAGGCAAGGAATAACCAAAACACGTATTATAATAACATTCATCGGCGTCTGCACCGTGAACGTCGTACCCCTCTTCGCCGATCATGGTGTTCAAAAGTAAGTATCCTCTTCACCGCAGTGACGACTTCTTGATCTTGAGCTTTTTCGCCAAGCGATCGCGTGCTGAGCCCGTTTTGCGCTTCCGGCCGCTGCGATCGTGACTGTTGTGGCTGTTGTGGCTGTTGTGGCTGTTGTGGCTGCTATAGCTGTGCCCACTGCTAGCTCCAGCGGATTGCGGGGTGAGCGGCAGCGGAGGTCGTACGTCCACAGAGTGCGAGGAGGGAGCGTCCGTTCTCGCAGAAGCAGGAGAGTATCCTCGAAGCATGAGCCCTTTACCTCTGGGCGACGGTGTCACAGCAGTAGGAGGTGGAGCATGGCGCTCCACTTCCCTCGACTCAGCTCGCGAATGGCTCCTACGTGACGGACTTCTTCCCTGTGATGATCGGCCACGGTCCCGGTGTGGCGAGCTGCCAGATGCCGAGGAGCGCTCTCTTTCCCTCTCACTTCGTCGCTTCAGATGCCGTTCATGCCTGGAGGACCTGGATACCACTGAAGGTGGTGGAGGTGTCGATGGCGGCGGCGGCGGAGAAGACGGGGGCGAGACGGCTGGAACAGGAGGGGGCGGAGGCACTTGAGCATGTGGAGCTTTCCTTTCAACCTTCGGCGACGCGTTAACCTCAGCGCGTCTACTTCTGTGCGCGCGAGTCGGCGTCGTCAACGTATCGATAGACCGAGCTGCAGTCCGCACATCCACGGCAACCACTGGCGACGCATCGCTGCTTTTCCGTCGGCGTCGTGACGACTCGGAGTGGCTTCGTTTCCGCTGTCGCTCTCGGCTGCTGCTTCCCTTCTTGGACGCCGACTTGCGGCGGCGCGCGTTCTTCACGCAGCGCGGACACCGATAGTCGTCCGGAGGCTCTTCGGTCATCGGGATACCGACGCACATCGTGTGCTGCCACGTTTTGCAGCTCTCGCACTCCACCATGCGCTGGCCGTCGTCGTGGTTGGGCTTCCGACGAGTTGAACACACACAGTCGAACATCCAGCCACAGCGGAAACACAAAAACTTCTCCTGCGCAACAGCCTCAGGCTGCTTGTCCGCGCACTTGGCGTGCACCCAGTGCGAGCAGCTATCGCACTGAATCATGGAGGTTCCGTCGTCGTAGTTCTTCTCCTTCAGTCCACACGAGCAGTCGACCATCCACTCGTCCTCAGCTTCGTCTTGATCCTGTGGAGCCATCTTCACATCGGCAGTGCCGGCGCTGCCGTTCGTATGGCTCCGCTCGAGGTGCGTGGATCCGTTGGACAACGAGTCGCTGTGCTTCGAGTGTCGCCGCTTGGGCTGCGGCGCCCTCTTCTTCTTCTTCGAGCGCAGAGCCTCGCGTCGCTCCTGGTGCCTCTGCCTGGCGTCCGCCACCACCTCCTTCTTGAGCTTCTCCGTCAGCTGCAGCTCCTTCTGCGCCGCCTGCTGGCGGAACGCAATGAGCGTGTCCACGGGCGCTGCGGGCAGTTGCGGGTACGAGTTCTCCAGGTCCGAGCTTCCATCGCTCTCGCCGCTCACGTCCTCGTCTGTCGGGTCCACACCGTTGTGCAGTTTGTCCTTCTCGTCGTCCGTGTCGATCAGGACGCCGTCGTCCTCTTCCTCCTCTTCGTCGTCGCTCTCAGCCGAGCTGTCACTGCTCGAGTCACTGCCATTGCCGTCGTCGTCGTCCTTCTTCTTCTTCTTCTTCTTCTTCTCCTCTTCATCCTCATCCTTCTTCTCCTTCTGGTCATCTCCTCCGTCACCGTTGCCACTGTTAGCAGGAGGCGGCGGCGCCTCGTCTTCACTGTCACTGGAGCTGGAGCTCACACTGCTATCACTGCTGCTGCTACTACTGTCACTGTTGCTGCTGGACGAGGACGGGCACGGACTGCTGGCAGGTCGCTCCTGTCGGCTGCTGTCTCCTCTGCTACGCTCCACCACGGCCTCTTGACACGCCATTGGCTCCCCGTCTTCTATCTGCAGCGTCTGGAAGTCCCCCAGCGCCGCTAGATGCGCGCCAACGCCCGCAACGAGCTGAACAAGCCACTCACCCGACGTCACTTTGGGCAGTTTGGCGCCAGGCGTCGGCACGCCCACGGACGCGTCTCCGGCGCGCAGCATCATCAGCGGCATGCTCAGCATCTTGCGCGCCTGCCCCCTCGAGCCGCTCGCGCACGCAACAGGTGGAGCTCTTCGGCCACGCGTGACAAGCCTAGCCTTGCTGTGGGTCTCCGGTCACTTGACTTGAGTATGCTCAGACGGGACTTCCTGATAGTCGGGGAGAAAACGTTCCTTGACTTCGCAGTAGTCAGATGGATGTTGTAACGATATCGAATGATTACAGCATAACAAGTGGGTCAAATCCATAATTTGGGGACAATCATTGCCCATATGTTAAAAAGAGCCGTGTGCAGTACACCAGTCACATCGAGCGGATACCAAAAGCTGAGGTTGGTAGGAATACAAATGACGGGCCAGTGGACGCTGCTACGACGCTC
The DNA here is from genome assembly GCA_016169955.1 of Phytophthora vignae f. sp. vignae. Lineage (NCBI taxonomy): Eukaryota > Oomycota > Peronosporomycetes > Peronosporales > Peronosporaceae > Phytophthora > Phytophthora vignae. The sequence continues at coordinate 797,194 of JABJUM010000013.1, forward strand.
GGCGCTGCTCCTGGAGCGCGGCGCGGGCGCCGCGAGCGCCTCTGCAGGTCTGACGCTGGGCGTGCGTCGCTTCGGCGCGCCGTCGGTGCCCAAGGCGCAGCGCGCGCGCAACTTCAAGGGCAACAAGCGCCAGCCGCACAAGTCGGCGGAGACGACACCGCAGCCGCCCAAGGCCGAGGCCAGCAAGCCCAAGCAACAACAGCAGCAGCAGCCGCAACAACAGCAGCAGCGACACAAGAAGCGCCGCGCTAAGAAGTCTGTGAACCAGGAGGCGCCCGTGTTCACCAACAAGTTCCAGAACCTGCTGAGCTTCGCGTTCGAGGACGTGAGCAGCGAGCCGACGCCGACGCCCGCCAAGCAGCCGAAGAAGACGCCCGAGGCGTCGTCGCTCGACCTGCTGGACGGCATTGGAGCTGCCGCCAAGGTGGACGACAGCCCCGAACTGACGCTGGCCCAGCTGGGCCTCGGCTTTGACGATGGTGATGATGATTCGTTCGCCAAGAGGCAGCCCAAGCACCCGCGACAGAAGCCCAAGAAGACCAAGCTCTTCACAGGCGACAAGGACCCGTCCACGGTGCTGGCGGCGCTCGGCATCCCGTCGGACGGAGAGAGCGACCGCAACGACGGCCCGCCCATGAGCCGCAAGTCCATGAAGATGAACACGAAGCGCAAGAAGGGCACACGCAACCTGCTCAAGAACTTCCAGTTCGAGAACAGTATCTTCGACTCGTCCGCGGACTTGTTCGGCGACATTGACTGGGAGGAGCGCAGCGACGTGGAGGACCGCGAGCGCCGCCGCTCCCAGCGGCAACAGCTCAAGGAGGCCAAGCGCAAGCCCAAGGAGCAGCTGCCCGCGCAGGAGGTAGAGATCCCCACGTCGCTCACGGTGAAGGACCTGGCTGAGCGCATGAGCGTCAAGACGCGCGTCGTGTTCCGCGCGCTCAAGGAGCTGGGCGAGAACGGACTCAACGAGGAGTCGGTGCTGACCAACGACATCGCGGAGCTGGTGGTGGACTCGCAGAACATGGTGCCCGTGCTGCTCCCGCCGGACTTCGTCGACCTGGAGCTGACCCCGCTGCCCGAAGACTGCTCGAGCTTCCCTGTTCGTCCACCTGTCGTGTCTGTGATGGGCCACGTTGACCACGGCAAGACAACGCTGCTGGATGCGCTGCGCAAATCGAAGGTCGCGGCCACGGAGGCGGGCGGCATTACTCAGCGCATTGGTGCCTTCTCGGTGGAGCTGGGCAAGAAGTTCGGCGCACAGTCGAAGGTCACGTTCATTGATACACCGGGCCACGCAGCATTTAGCAATATGCGATCACGTGGCTCGGAATTGACGGACCTGCTTGTGCTGGTGGTCGCCGCTGATGACGGCGTGCGTCCGCAGACCGTGGAAGTAGCACGTCTTGCCATCAAGAACAACGTTCCGCTTGTGGTGGCTGTCACCAAGATGGACATGCACGGACACGACAAGACTGAGGTGACCAATCGTCTCGGCAGTGAGCTGCTGAACCAAGGTATCGTTGTTGAGAGTATGGGTGGAGACACGCCGATGGTTTGCGTGTCGGGCAAGACCGGCGAGGGCCTCGACCAACTCAAGGAAACGATTGCGCTGCACGCTGAGATGCTGGATCTCCGCGCGGATACGTCAGTAGCGGGTGAGGCCATCGTGCTAGAGGCTAATGTGGCACGGGGCGTCGGTACTCAGGTGGACACGATTGTCAAGTGGGGCACAGTGAAGCAGGGCTCCTTTGTGGTGTGTGGACTGGAGTACGGTAAGGTGCGCGCACTGGTTGACCAGGCTGGGAAGCGCGTGAAGCAGATGACGCCTGGCAACCCTGTGCGAGTGATCGGACTGAAGGGACTGCCTGAGGGTGGTGTCGCGCTATTGTCTGTTGCCACTGAGGAGCGTGCCAAGGAGGTCGTAGCAGCACGCCAGGCTATGCTGGACTGGGACCAAATGGCCAAGGCTGAAGAGGAGGAAGCTGAGATCCAGGGAGATGACGGTTCTCATCGCCGTCGCCGCCGTTTTGCTGGTGCCCGCCGTAAGTGGCAACAGGTGGAAGTGCGACGACGTGAGGCCGCTGAAGAGGCTAAGCGCGTGGCTGCACTGAAGCCAGGTGACGAGGGCTACATTGCCAATGTGGTCCCCATCATTGTTAAGACGGACTCTGTGGGAGTCATCTCGGCTATCGACGAGCTCATTGCCTCCCTGCCATCTGACGAGGCCGCGATCAAGTGTATTATGTCAGCGGTTGGCCCTGTAACATCATCGGATATAGTCATGGCTGAGGCCACAGGCGCCACTATCTACACGTTCAACATCAAGCACCCGGCCTCCATCGACCAAGAGGCTCTACAGAAGCAAGTGACTCTGCGCCAGCACCGCGTGGTCTACAGTCTCCTGGACGACATCAAGGAGCTGCTGCAGGATAACCTCCAGGGTGTGGTGGTGCACGATGTCATCGGCTCCGCTGAGGTGATCCAGTCCATCCCGATCTCGACGTCCGGCAATCGCACTACCAACATCGCTGGCTGCAAGGTGACTTCAGGCTCACTCAACATGCAGGCCAAGTACCGACTCGTGCGCGACGGCGAGACAATAATCGAGAACGTCGACATGGCGTCCATGCGTCACTTCCAGCAGAAGGTGTCGGAAGTCAACAAGGGCCAAGAGTGCGGACTCCAGCTAGCGGGCACGGACGAGTTCCAGCCCGGCGACATTCTCGAGGCGTACACCACCAAGGTGGTGAAGCCCGAGCTCTAGACCTGGACCGTCGTGTCTTTAGATGTTAGGATCCACATCCATTAAAGCATAGATATGACTTGGTAGACTGGCAGAGGTACCCACCGGGAATAAAGTTGTTGACACTATGACGATACCTGGATTCGAAGTTATGTCCATGGGTAGAATGAAGGAAAGAGCACGCTGCCCAGCACTGTGAAGAGTAAGAAGTAGCCCACAACAAGTCGGCCGTACGTTGTCAAAGCAGGCGTCTCCTTCCTTTTCCCGGTGGATCCGCAGAGCAGAGCCGCTGGGTGCCAGAACAACGGAGGACACGCGCACAGGAGCCTCGTGGTCACCTGGATGTGCACGACGAGCAGCGCGTTCACCACCAGGAAGAGCCAGTGGACGTAGTACGGAGTGAGCGCAGTGCCTCGCCAACTGCGCACTTGTTGTTCATGAGATGCGAAGCTCGGTCGCCCTGGCACGACTTGTCCTCGGAAGTATCCTTGAAGTGCGTGCAAACTTAGCACAATGATCGGCGCTGCGAGCAGGAAGTTCGGCACCTGCTTCAACTCGTAATAGCGGAACAGCCCCACGTTCCAGTACTCGCTCTGGATGAACGTGTACATGGCTGTAAAGTTGGGTACCGCCTTGGCGCACCAGCTCCGGTCCTGCATCTCAGTTCCCGTAGACAACGCCTCGCCGCCGAACCGCTGCACAATTGAAGGGCAATACGGCACCATCGCCGCTACAAAGTACGCGACTTGCGGTCCAACTGCTAGCACGCCGAGCACTGCAGTGCGCATCCAGCAGCCCAAGAACTTGGACAGCTTTCTGGGCGACGGCGACACTGTCACTCGATGCCACGCAATAAACACTGGCGCACACAACCACAAATACTTAGCTGATGACCGTCAACCACTGCACACGCAATTGCAATTAAACGTACATGAGAGTAGAATGCCGTTGGAGCGCGTCGCAGAGGCCGCTCCGAACAGCAGCGCACAGTACACGAGGTCGCGGAACGCTCGATGAGGCTTGGGCGCTTGGGCGTGTCTGGCCAGGAAATACATGCCGCTGAAGCTCAGCAGACACATGAGACTCTCCGAGTACATGACCGTCATGAAGATGCTGGAGGGCGCCACGCAGAAGAGGAAGGCCGCTCGTCGCGCGACCACCTCGTCCCGCAGCACAACGCAGCCCAGGCGGTAGAGGAAGAGCGCGGCCAGCACGAAGCTCGCGTTGCTGATGATCCACCCGCTTGCCACCACCGCCGACGCTTCATTCAGTGGCAGCAGACGCGCGAGCCATCGAGCCAGCAGCGGGTAGAGCGGGAAGAAGGCGTGGAAGTGCTCAAAGTCGTAGCCGCTCCGCGCGATGTGCGAGAAGTAGACGCCGTCCCAGTTGCTCAGCGCCGCGAGGGGGGAGTCGCCCGCCTGCAGGTGTGAAGAGGTGTCGTAAGGTGTCACGATGGCGGCCGTGGCCAGCGCCAACAGCGTCACACACGCGCGCGTCGCCGCTGCGAAGGTGACGACACTGCGCTCCATTTTGTGACTGTAAACACTCTATTAGGTCTAGCTTATTAGGCTCATATAAATCTAGGTTGGGCCTATAGGAATTTATCTACAAAAAAAACTTGAAGTGGGGCCTCAACCGCGACTGTCGCCATGTTTGAGCTGACAGTCTCAGTTGAGACCCTCGAGCCAGGCGAGCGTGTCCTCGGCGCCGCCTTCCTCTGCGTGCTCAAGTGCCTGCTCCACGGAGCACGCACGGCGGACGTCGCTGTAGAGAAATTGCGCGACCTCCAGGTGGTCCATGTAGACGGCGGCGTTGAAGGCCTCGAAGTTGCTGCAAACCTCGCGGTGGTGCTCAGTGAGCCACTGGACAACCGGAAGGTGGCCGTTGGTGGCCGCCAGCTCCAGCGCCATGGGCGTCCAGCGCGGGTCGATCGACTCCGCGTCCTCCTCGTCGCTAGACGCGTAGTCATCGTCAACCGGCTGCTCCTCCAGCTCCGCGACGTAGTGGCAGCGGTCGAAGTGCAGCCAGCGCAGGACGTCCACGAAGCCCTGACGAGCAGCCTCGTCGACAGCCTTGGAGCTGGCTTGCCACGCGCTCGTGGTCGGCTCGTCACGCAGGAACTGTAGGATGTCCACGTGGCCGACGGCCGCAGCTGCATCCATTGCGGTGGTCGAAGCAGGTGAGCTTTTCTCGTACAGGTCGCGGAAGTGCGCAACGAGCCACTCGACGCAGTTGCGGTGGCCTCCTTCGACGGCGGCAACGAGCGCGTTCATTGCGTCCGACTCGACCGTGAGGTTCACAAGGTCATTCTCGTACAGGTAGATCAGAACGTCGCTGTGGCCGTTCCGCGCCGCCTTCTCGATGGCCTCCACGGTGCAGGCCGGGAGGTGGCCGTCCACGCTCATGGGGAGCGCAGTCGCGTGGTCGTGGAACCACTTGAGGATGCCCACCTGGCCGTACTCGGACGCGACATCCATCCACGATCCAGCAGCCTCTTCGCACTTGAGCGACTTGACCGGTAGCACGGCGATGAGCCACGTGAGAATAGCCGCTTGGCCATTGGCAATTGCGGCGTGCACCATCTTGGGGCCGACGCTCTCGAACAGTTGCGGGAAGTGTTCACCAAGGTACTCGAGGATGTACAGGTGTCCTCCACGGGCGGCGTTAACCATGGCGGTGGACGAGCATTCCTCCTTGCGCACCTCGCACAGCCAGCGCACGATGTTCAGGTGGCCCTCCGTCGCCGCATAGTTCACCGCGCTGGGTGTGCATCCCTCGGTCCGGTGGTCGTGCAGCCACTGCAGCACATGCAACTGTCCATTCTGCGCCGCGAGGTCCATGGCGCGCGTCGTGCAACCTTCCGAGCGGTTCTGGTGCAGCCATTCAACGACGGAAAGGTGGCCGCTGCTAGCGGCGTAGTCCATGGCCTTGGTGGTGCATCCCTCGCTGCGGTTCTCGTGCAGCCACTCCACAATCGGGAGGTGTCCGTTCTTGGCGGCGTCGTCCATGGCGCGAGTCGAGCAGCCGCTGAGCTGCTCCGTGTTGTGCAGCCACGTGAGGATGTCCAGGTGGCCGTTGCAGGCCGCGAAATCCATGACGAGCGAGTTGCTGTCCTCCTGCGGCTGCTTGGGGGCTGTAAGCGCCAGGTGCTGCACCAGGAACTTCATCCCTTGGGCTGCCGCGCGCTCGAGCGTCCACTCGCCCGAGCAATCCAGATACTGGTCCATGGCGCCCCACACGTGCGAGAGCTCACTCACACCGTCGCGGTTGACGCACACGAGCCTTGCCGCCGTCAACACCATCGCAATAGTTCAGTCTGTCGTCGTGGTCGTGGTCCGAGGAGGTGGAGGGACTCAACTGAGGACTCGGTGGCGATGCGGCGGCGGCGAGGCGAAAGCGGAAGTGCTGGCCCAAAATTACATGCGGTCCGAAGGCACAGCAGCCTCCTGCCCACCACATAGGCAGCGCCGCACCCCCTGTCGCAGCCAGCCAATCACAATGCCACGAAAAAATGTCAAACCGATGCGCTGACGTACTCTGCCTGCAGGAACTGGTGGCCAGCAAGAAGACAGGCGGAGACTACGATATTTTTTAACAGGGACGACCAACCGCCGGCCTCGACGCGCGCGCCCCGAGGAGGAGCGATCCTGGACATCGCGGTGAGTCGGCGGAGGCGTCCACATGGCATGGGCATGCCTGCCTGCGCGCCCTCATACTCAGATTCGTCACCAGCTTGTTCGGGCACAGGCGGGGCACCTTGATGCAGTCATTTCACGCCGTTTCGTTGTGCTGAAATGACTGCGTTACGCAACCTTAGTCTGTACGCGCAACGTAGCGGGATATCTTTAAAAGATCTGCGTCGACTTTTTGTCCAATCACCTACGACACCAGCAGCCAATCAGCACATTGCATCACCTGCATTTCTTCCAGTCGCGATCTTTGCGCGATCCGAGACCTTCATTCCCCGTTCTCCTCGCGTGGGTTGAGTTGAACGTCCAAGAGGAGGAAGAGGAGAAGGAGAAGAGATATAACATTAGCAGCGATGGCCGCGTGGCGCTCCGCGGCCTTCCTGGGCCTCTTCGGCGACCCGTACCTGCGCGCCACGCCGTACGAGGCCGGAGGAGACCCGCAGGCGCTCGTGGGCGCGCTCTCGGGGCTCACGCAGCTGCTGCAGCCACAGTCACCTGACGCTACGGATGACCCCGTGACGTTCTCGGTCTCGGTGGAGCAGGAGCGCGTGCTGCAGACGACGCTGCTGCCCCAGCTGGCGGCCTGCGCGCAGTGGGCCGAGAAAGGAGCCAAGGTGGAGGACGCCGTGCAGTTCCAGGCCTTCCTGGCCGAGTGGAAGGCCGAGCTGGCCAAGCTGCAGCCGGGCCAACCGGTGCTCGTGCCCGGCGGCTACGTGGGCAATACTACAAGCCACTCCATCATCTACGTGCTGGAGAAGACCGGCGACGCCGAGTACTCGTTCACAGTGTGCAACAAAGGCCCCGGTGCCGAGATGTACCACCCCTGCAAGGTCGAGGGCGGTACCGACAAGATCCGCGTGCAGCCCTGCATCCAACTAGGCGGCATCCCTGCGGTTCGCTTCCTGGACATGGCCTTCTGGACGCTGCTGTTCTCGCTCTGGGTGCGCAAGCCCCCGTCCGAGTACCACCGAGTGGAGACGATCTACGACGTGCTGCTACCGTGGCTCGCGGGTGACAGGCTGCTGCCGCTGGCGAGTGAAGCCACCGAGCAGCGCGCGCCTACCGATTGGACAAGCGCAGCTCTTGGGGGTGTGCACACGGCGCAACGCAGCCAGCTGGGCTTCTGCAAGAGCGTGATTGAGGCAATACGGTATCTCTGTCTCCGGAGCAAGGCCTTCACGAACGACGAGGTGGAGTACGCGATTTTGTACAAGCTGCGCTACCGTCTCTTCCAGCAGGTCGTCAAAGGACTGGAGATTGCTGAAAACCCAGCCAAGGGCGTCCCTGAAGGCACGCTGGACAATGCACTGCGCACGTTATCGACCATCTCGCTGCAGGATTCATTGCAAGGCACCCACACAGTGGCAGATATCGACCCGGGAGCTGTCGTCGGTATTTATTTCGCACAGTCGACGTCTGCAGCTTGCCGAAAGTTGACCAAACTATTGACGATCCTGAGTGAGCGACTGCATGCAGCCGGTAAGAAGTTCGCTATCATCGTGGTGCCGGTCGACCAGGAACAGGCAGACTATACAGCGCTCGTGGAAAGCTTGCCTGGACACACGTGGCTGGTGGTGCCGTTTCCAGAGATGGAGGCTCGGAAGCAACTCGTTCAGACGTTTGGAGTGAGGAAGGTGCCGCAGCTCATCTTGCGTGGACCTGATGGAGCCATCTTGACGCCGTTGGGCAAGGAACTCGTGCTGTCCGATCCGACCGGCCAGTTTTACCCTTGGACAAGCGAGGACTTCAACCTACCCAAGTCGACGCTTACCGTTTCCGAGATTAAGTGCATCGCCATGGGTGTCAAGCAAATTGGTTTGAAAACGCTCAAGCACCACGAGCGCAAGAACATTCAAGCTCTTGGTCTCAGTCACGTCAACAAACTGATGAGCCAAACGGAACGCTTGATAGAATCTGTTGGGGTTACTCCTAGCTCCGAGGGCAAGAGTAAGCGCGAGACCGCTACACTGGAAGAGAGCTTTCCGTTTGCCCCTCACGCGAATGCAGAGTTATTGCAGCTTCAAGGAAAGGAGAGTGAATATGCGGGAAACGCCTCTGAGCTAGAAATTCCTACCCTCAGTAATTTCCTGGACGTTCCGGAGCGCGTCACATCCATCCCATTGGCGGTAGCTGCGTTTGTTCGATGTGAGGCATTATGCGAGTCTCTGCTCAAGCGAGCCGCTGAGGGCTCGTCTTCTTCTCGAGTCTCGCTGCACCACGAAGTGATTCAGCTTATTACGAGTGTCCTGGTTGAGGTTTTGCCAGTACCGGAGCCTATTGGTGCTGACGGTGTCGCGTCGCCTGCGTGCATGTGGCGACAACCTGTCGCGAAGGACATGCAGCTCCGGTGTCTGAACCACCTTCACTCACTGCTGATGATTTTGGGCTCGGTGTGGCAGTCGATGGAACAACCTAGCCGCCAATTTGACTCGGAACGCGCGCTTGCAGCTCTGTGTGTGCTGTGCATCTTCGACGCTTTAATTCGTACGCCGGCAGCTGACGAACCACTTGAGATTTCGTTGATGATGGAGGAAGAAGGCGGATACGTACTTGCACATACGTTTTGCAAAGCCAACTTTTCAATCCAGAAGATGACGTCGGCAATGGAGTTCGCCCGGCCAAACTTTTGTGTTATCCGGGGCCAAGTGCTCGCGTATTTCCACAGCCAGGACGCAAGGGGCAAGCGACAACTTTTTGACTATCACATGCCTGAGGACAAGATTGAAGTGAAGAAGTACTCCACGACGCTTCTGTTTTTCCGCCAGCTGATGGAGCGGTATCACTACCAGCTAATTGACCCAAACAACCAGACTCCACCTACTGAAATGGAAGCGCTTATGGAGTGGTTTTGCAGCGATACCACACCCATGGCAGATGATCACCCGGAAGTGGGATTGACTCGCGATCTGGTCATGGTGGTAAAATTCCTGGCTACTATGGAGACGAAGGAGGTCGAACTCATGCGCCGCCGTACCGCGCACCAACATTGGCAAATGTGGCAGCTCTCGTTTGATGATTCATCTGCGACTCACCGACGGAACTTTTTCGGAATGCGCGGGCTCAATCGAATTTTGCACGCGACGTTGAAGTGGGAGGTGGTAAACTTTCGAGGAAGTGATCAAGATATCGCTGATGTGGAGGTCGAAGGGTTCATGAAGAGAAAGGTTTATTTTGGCGAGGGGCCAATTATCACGAGTCCATCGAACCTCGGAGCTCTACTTGTCAAAAGCTCGAGCAGTGCATCAGCTGGGAGCCTGCCTACAGTGATTACTGAAGATGATATCATGCACCTTACAGACCTGCCGACGTACAATGGAACACTCTCTGCTGAGGAGTCGGAATACTTGATGAGCTACTTGACGGTCCCGTACACACGGATTCCACTTGTGGCGTCGTTCTTCTCCTCGCGCGATCGCGTAACATATCTGTTTAACCCGATGCTACAGCAGTTGTTCCGTGCTGTTTTGTTCGAGGGTGGGGACTGGGTCTCCGATGAAAATGCTGAAGAGATCTCTCACATACCTCTGAGGAAGTCAAATCTTGTGATGCACGAGGAAGCTATTCAACGAACGTTTGATGCCCGTGTTCACCACCAGAAGTGTGAGGACCATCTTGGTACCATGAATGGATTGCTTCTGAATGAGCTGATCCATGCACCAGAAGCGATTGTGGTTCCGCTGTTGAAGATGCTGGATGCTGTGAAGGAGCTTGGCGAAGCGTCGGTGCATTCGGCGGATGCCCGATTCATCCTGTTCATGATTAAGCTGGGTGTGGACGTCCTTCGTTACATGACGTTTGCCCTCGACCGGTGTATTGCAGGAGACGATCGAGCTCGTGTCGAGAAGCTGGAAGGATATCGGTCCCAGCTGATGGCCTACGCATTTGGCTTCGCGCACACCACTTTGAATAAGTGGAGACTAGAAGCGGAGGAGTCCAACAATCTTCAAACAGCGTGTGTCATCCATTCGTACCTCGCACTTCTTCATGTGAGCCTGCGACCTTCGGAATATGACGCTCAGAAAATATCCGAGTTGATGGGCTCCATTGCCTATGTTCACAATTGGCATTGCTTTGGTATGAAACTATCGACGGACGGTGGTGACGAGAAGGGCGGGTTATCCGCAGAAGAGCGGCTGCTTCGCTGGCTCCAGGCACAAGGCATTGATACGGCGAACGTCGGCAAGAAATCTCTCGAGAAGTACTTGAAGGGCCGACCTCTGTACTTGAAGGTCGGAATGCAAACCATCCAAGCCCCCAGTATTGTTGCTCTACGTAACAACGAGGGAAAAGAGCTGCAGCTTCCACCTGGTGATGTTCTTGAGGCGGAGATCTTCGAGACGATTCAACTGCATCGCCGTTCAATTGTGCAGTGGCTGGTAACTCTGCCAAAGACAAATCGAAACAAGGTCCTGGGTGATATCGTGCGAATCGCTCTGCGCTCAAGCGAACAAACCGACTCGTGGGAATGGATCGAGGAGTCCGACGTTGGAGGTGCTGGAAAATTCAGTTGCCGCCAGCAAGAGTTGAAGTTGGATGCCCAAACGGGGGAGATATTGTGGAGAAACGACGAACTCAAACCCGTTCCGGACTCGATGACCCAGTATGCAGATTTTATGGCAATCTTTGGAAACAAATCTCTCCATTGTGGTCTGGTTGCGCGACAGGAGCATCGCCTATGGGTGAATATTGTAGGGACGGATTACCAACTTGTCGAATGGGATGACCCTACGCATGAAATAGATCAAGGCGTCGGCGCCCCGGTGGTATATGAACCTGGAACGGGTGGTGGTTCGGATAACCCGGACGAAAACCCTCAAGAGCTCAAAATGTATTGGGAGTGCCCGGCTTGCACGTGTGCCAATTTCAATGGCGATAATCCTAACGCCACCTGCGAGGTGTGCGGTACACCTCGTATTGCTCGTGCGCCTCCTCAACAACAACAAGCAAGGGGGGCGGAAGAAAAGCCGAAGCTACCAGGCGATGATGGATTCCGTTATCTTGGCAAGACGTTCTCGAGACCATTTGATATTTATTCGGAGCAGGAGCATCCTCATGCTGAGGAGCAATGGTTTGTGGATTTGGTTGGCAACGCGCTCCGCCTCATGTACCCTCCTGTCCCCGATGACAAAAAGTTGCCGTACATGCTCTTCTTACCGAGCGACCCGTTGCCAGCTAATGCTACTCATGTGCGCCTTATTGGGCTGGACCGAGGTTCCGATGATAAAGACAAGGAGAAGATCGCGACCTTCAAAGAAATTGTGGCATACCGCACGATGCAAGTAATGCATATGTATGCACTAGTCTCTCACGGACGTAGACTCTATCGCAAGCTCATCTTCACGTCGAACTCGCGTCTGAGTCTTCACAGCTTCCCTCTGAATATCTCTCCGGACCAAGGCCCTGTGGATCCGGCTTTGCTTCGTGCTAGTGGCGAACCTACTGAGCGCCAAGCGCTTGGTGGGTCTCTAGTCATTCTGTGCAAAAACCACTTGCTCAATGGCACTGAGCAATTTGTTCCCCCACGCCTTTTGCAGGGCGTTGTTCCAAGCTGCTTGTTGGAGAATTTCCGCTTCTGGATCGGTGAAGATGGGCGTCTCCGAGGCGAACCAGTGGACTCGAAGTCGCAGTGGTTCCGGTATCGCGTTGAGATCGAAATGAAGGAGAATGGACAGGCCTTTATCAGTCGAAAGTCTATCATGACTTCATTTTCTCGGATCCATCGCGATAAGCATGAGAAAGAAAGTTCTGCCGCGAGTAGCCAAATGCAGCCGCCCCCGGCTCCCGTTCGAGTACCTGGGCGATCTGCAACAGAACCGGCACGCACTCCTGCGTATCCGTCGCCCGATGTAATTGAAGTCAGCGATGACGATGTCGTCCAACTCATGGCTATGGGATTTTCGTACGCAGGGTGTGGCCTCGCACTGCGTGAAAATCGAAACAACGTGGGCTTAGCAGCTCAATGGCTCCTGGATGGGAATAATCAGATGAAGATCCTTGCGGCAGAAGAAGCGGCTGCGACAGGTGAAGTTGCTCTCAGTCCTGAAGAGCAGCACGAACAAAATATCGGGCTGCTGATGAGCTTGGAGGGTTCCCCCTCGCGAGTTGCTGTTGAGTATGCGCTGGGACTTTTCGCTAAGGATTTGGAGCTGGCAAAAGCGTGGCTTGAGGATCCTGCTAACCGCGCAGAGATTCAACGAGTCGAAGGAGCCAAAAGTGATGGCACGGAGCGAAGTGCACCTACGGATGAAGCTCCTACACCCATGGACGTTGATCAGGAAACCAAGGACGGGGAAGAAGACGACGAAGCACTTGAAGTTGTTGAGGAAACTGTTGGAGAGGCGCTGTACCTGTTGAGCCTGCTCGAAGCCAGTTCTGCGGCAAATGACGAGATTGTTGCGTTATCCGAATTGCTCAGTCGAGTGGAGGATTTATCGCATATTCTGGTTTGGTGCACCAGCAAGGACGAGGATGGAGCGCCTAGAGGGCTTTCCTCAGTTGCTTTCATTGAGCTTCCGCGGTTGAAACTAAAGCTTCAGCCGGCAACGGACCCATTGTCAGGACGTGTCCGCCTGAACGTGATGGATCAGAATGGTTGGTTTGTGAGTGATTTAACGGTTGCAATGCCGGAAGATACCTCGAGATACCTCCGAGGTCTCGTCGAGATTGCACCGGATTGCTTTGTGCTGGAGTCGGACACTACGGACCTGAAACTTATCTGTCCCAACCACGACGTCTACCGCCCAGCAATTCGTGGAGAACCGTTTTCCTCGATTCTTGTTAGCGACCGTGGATCCGTGGGATGGCAGCAGGCAATGGAAACGCGATTCTATACGTATCCTGTGCACTCAAGCAACACCTTCCTACTCCCGTCATCTCTCAGTTCGACACTGTACCTGATTCTTACGAGTCTGCTCACTCGGAATTACGCAGCAGCCATGGAGCTTATCCTGGGATGCAATGTGGACGTGAAATTTACTGACGAAGAGAAGCGCGTCTTTGATCAACTGGCCAAAACGCTTGACGACCGCCACCCAAATGCATGCGCGTGTCGTATTCGACTCTCACTTGGCATCGCCTGTAGCGACAATAAGGCACCTTGGAAGCTGAGCGGTGAGCTGCATGACTACCTGATCACGAGTGGTCACGTTGATGCTTCTTGCAAATTGACTCTCGAGGAAGAGAAGGAGGCTCTCGCACATTGTCATCAACGCTCGCCTCTTTTGTTGCTGCGGAAGGAGTTCTGCGACAATGTGAAGGCAGACAGGGACGCCACTATTGATTTCAAGCTTTCTCGATCCCGTGTTGGTGGTCAACCGTGGATGAAGCTTTGCTTGTACAGCAAAGGCTACCTTGCGGCGCACGGCAAAAAACTCTCGACAGTGCGGTACAATCGGCCGAAACACGAAGTCGGTATCGATAACAAGTTTTTGATTGATGACGAGGAGGCTGGGAAACTGGTGTGGAATTGCGCCGTTGTCGGTGACGAGATTAGTGGAACAAACCGTGGTTTGGGCTTTCTGTTCTTGTATGAATGCCTTAACCAGCAGCTTATCGTTCGGATGGGCGGTGAAGACTGCACGCGGTCTTTTGGTGACTTGTTCGCTCGCTTCCTGCACCTGAAGTTGTCGAGATGGGGCCGTGAAACCGTGGATGATGGCGAAGAAGAATGCGCACCCTCGTATGCGATGGCACAATTGGCAATGGTGATTGCCCATCCAACTGGAGGGTGGCCCTCATCTCCGTGCGATCAAGAAAGTGTGCACATGCTTTCTCGTGGTGCAAATTTGTACTCCAAGATGACTGTGGGGACAATGCTTAAACACTTTTTCGACTTCGGTGACATGGAGTTTCAAGCTAAGCTGGAGGCGGAGGACCACCAGATCCGCGTGATCGCCCCAATCAAGGCTCAGTTCGGGCAGTTGCACCATACCGCCGAGCATGTGTTCAAGATATCGATCGCCCCCACAGACGAGTCGAAAAACTTCGATGCTTCGAACGCATCCTGTGGTGAACGGCTTTTTGTGGGAGCCAAGAGCAGCCCCATTAATCCTGAATTCCCGCTGGAAGCGATTGACGTTACACGATTCATTGCCTTCTGTGACCCAGAAGCGGAAGTGGGGGAAGCTCTTCCCTTCGACCTCTCCAAGCACCCGGTAGCACAAACCGCAGCCGCAAAAGATTTGCTCAAGAGACTTGGAGACGACATCGCGATCAACGCGCAAGCTGTAAACGGAAGCAAGGACGCTTATATCACGGGCGTCACGCCGATAAATTTGTCGTCACCCATTGAAGAGAATTCATCCAGCTCGGCCGTCGAAAGCCTCAAGATGTTGATTCACCTGTGTGAAAAGATGAGAACAAGTGATCGTAAGATGGTCGAAGAAGGGATAGCGATGCTCGAGATGCTGCTAAACGAGATCCGTGGTGACATTCAGGGAGATGCCGAAAAGGCTGTCGCAGCGGACCGGTTTGTGATGCAGCGGCACGTCGGTTTATACCCTCGAGTGTCCTTCGACTTCCTCACATCTCTTCTGGCATCAGATCGTTTTGAGTCGGATCTGAAGACCCGAAACCCGTTTGTGGTGAACGTGACAGAGGATCTTGTGGAAAAGATTCTGCTTGTGCTCTTCCTCTGCAGTCGGATCGTTCATATTAATCGAACGGTTCAGGCAGCGCGTGCTCTGGTCAAGCATTTGAATGGACTTGCTAGTTCTCAAAGTGCCGATGACAAGTCTAGCAGAGTGAAGATGACGCGTCAGGCGTCTCGAGACTTGGCCGACATGCTACTATCGAAGCGATACTACCTTCGTGGCCCAGCTGAGGGCGGTTCATCGGGTTGGAGGTTCGACCCTCGGTTCTTGGTGTTTGAGTATGTGTTCGACATCTTGTTGCGCGGCCGTCAAGTTCAAATGATCGACAGCTTTGTGACGAGTCTGGAGAAGGGAAATTCCCGTGTTCAGCAAATGATCATGGGAGCTGGTAAAACGACGGTGGTGGGGCCGTTGCTAACGTACATTCTCGCCGACAAGGAGCATCTCGTGACTCACGTCATGCCAACAGCACTTTTGGAGCAGTCTCGGCAGGTGCTCCGAAGCCGCTTCAGTAACCGCGTGTTGCGCAAACGTATCTTCACGTTCGAGTTTGACCGTGCAATAAGCGACGATCCGGCGGCTGCATTGCAGATGTATACGAAGCTAGACCGTGCTCGGCGTCATGGCGATGTGGTATGCGCGTCCCCCGAGTCGATTAAGTCAATGATGCTGAAACTCGTCGAGCTGCTGCATTCTCTGGACGAATCTTCGGATATCATTGAGCTGCCGCTCACTTCAGCGTCACAAAATATCAGACGTTTGAGGCGCGTGCTTGAGGACCGCTCGGAAATGGCAGACGAACTACACAAGACTCTCAGACTCTGGCAGAGTGGCATCTTGATCATGGACGAGGTGGACGTCCTGTTACACCCGCTGCGTTCGGAGCTCAACTTTCCGATCGGCAACAAGTTCCCTATTGATCTTGCTGCCAACCGCTGGGAATTGCCCATTTATTTGATTGACGCTGTTCTTGCATCGCCAGACACGTCAAATGATCCTTCTGGGTTGATCCCGCGGCTGCACGCTGTTTTGGACGAGGGATATGCTGCTCACACGCTCCAGCGCTTCCCACACCTGGTGCTGCTAGACATGGAGTTTTACGAGACACGCATGCTACCGCTTCTCTCAGAAATCGCAATTGCATGGTTGATGAAGTTGTTCCGTATGGGAAAGATGGAGGTTTCCGTTGATCGGATCAAGTACTATTTGGAATGCCCTCGCACCGAGCTGCATACGGATGCTGCACTTCGCGCTGAGATTGAGAATGGGCTGTCTGAATCGTCTATCAAGCTGCTCAACCTTGCGCGTGACTGGTTGCGTACAATCCTCCCTCACGTGCTTTCTAAGATCAATCGCGTGTCCTATGGACTCTTAAGAGGAGAACACCAAGCGGCTGCTGCCTCAGGGAACAGTGGCGGCAACGCCCACTCTCGGCTGATGCTGGCCGTGCCATTCATCGGAAAAGATGTGCCAAGCCGCTCTTCGGAGTTTGCACACCCAGACGTGTTGATCGGATTGACCATTTTGGCCTATCGCTACGAAGGTATTCGTGTATCCGACCTTGTGCGTATCGTATCGCAACTGAAGCAAGATTTCAGTCGTCAGCTAGGTCCACGGGATCAGCGTCCAGCTTGTGCCATGTTCAGGGAGTGGGTCCGTATCGGTCTGGCTGCGCTGTCGTCAGACAAGCAGGAGGCGTCTGGTGGCGTTCTTCCTCTGCCTCTGTTCCAGCTTCGTGACTCGGCCCAGGTAGCGCGGCTACACTTCCTCGTAGCCAAGCTTGCTGGTGTGGTGTATTACTATGTCCGGCAACACGTCTTCCCGTCGTGCATGAATTTCCAGAAGCTCAAGATTTCGGCGTGTGGCCACGAACTCGGCAGTAATTCTCTATTCGCTAAGCGTATCGGTTTTTCGGGAACGCCGTCGAACTTGTTGCCGATGGACCTGGGCGAATGCTACTACGAACCGCGCAGCGATGGTAGCATCTTTGAAGCATTGACCAACAAACGCATTGTGTCCATCGAGCGCAAGGTCGAGTGGACTGCGCGGAGCTTACTGTTGGATATTGCGCATGCTCAGCCGCCAGTGCATGCGCTTATTGACACAGGTGCACTGATCACTGGCTTCGACAACCAGGAGGTTGCTGCTTTTCTACTGGCAGAGCTACCACCTGAAATGGAAGGAGTGGTGTATTTGGATGAGGACGATCGACAAATGATCCTGCTGCGTGACCACAACGCCCCCATGCCATTAGTGCAGTGTGGTCTGAGCCCCAGCAAGAGGTTTACGTTTTATGATCAAGTTCACACGACTGGCATGGATATCAAGCAATGCGTTAACGCGCGAGCTGTTGTCACGCTTGGCAAGGATATGACATTCCGCGATTACGCTCAGGGAGCCTACCGCATGCGCGGAATTGCTACGGGACAGTCGATATGTCTCTTCCTCATTCCGGAAGTTGAAAACCGCATCCGCCACGAGATGAAGCTTGCCCACGTCGAGTTGAGCACGCAGGCTTCAGCGCAACAACGTTTGGATGAGTTTCTGCTGCTGGTGCCAGCTTGGCTTCTCATTAACTCGATGCGTATGGAGTCAATGCAGCTTGTGCAGCTATCGTTGCAGGAACTGCATAACACCTGGCGCAGGCGTGCACTTCACTCGTTGTTAGACGAAATTGCTGCAGCTACAGCGAAGGAAGCCTCGTTGTCATCAAGACTGCGCCGGTTTATTGGCCGTGAGGATGACAGCGCCAAGGCTTGGCTACGCAAATGCATCTCAATATTCCGTGTGGAGATCTCCTACAACGTGGACGCAGTGGTGCCAACAAAGAAGCAACTGTCTGATGTTATCGGGAAGTTAGTTGAAAACCACGAAGACTTCTTGAAGACAAACGAAGAAACTGCGCGCGTCACTGCTGTAAAGCAACGACTGGCGCACTCATCAGGAAGCCAGCAGCAAATGCTTGCGGAGGACGGCTCAGAGCAAGGTGATCTGCGCCTTACGGCTGAGGTAGTTCACGAAAACGAGGCTGAAGCTGAGGAAGAAGCCGAAGAGGAGGCGGAGCAAGAGGAGCAGAAGATGAGTGCCTTCACGCGTGATGACGAGCATCCCATTCCGTGGAGTGCTGCCGTTCTAGCCCAGCCACCTGCTGGAGCTGCTGCATCCGATGGGGATGAAGAGATGAAGACGGCTGTGGAACAGCAGCAAGAAGAAGAGGCAAACGTGTTTTACCCGTTTTCCCAGTTCCAGGCTCATGCAGAGTGCCCGAAGATTGCGTTCCCATCGGAGTTGCTTATGTCTGGAAACTTTTTCAGACGCCGATGGGTGGGTCTTGGCGAGCGCCGCGTCAAGAACGTTGGGCTTATTCTCGAGTGGTCCCCACTACTCCACCAAGAAGCCATGAAGGCGGTTGTCCAGCAGCTCTTCATGGCCATCATGGCTGCTGAAGGTGGTGTAAGTGCAAACGAGATCGCGGTGAAGGCCCTTCAGGCAGCAGCTGAAATGGCTACGACGAGTCCCGATGCGGTCTCCACTGCAGTGAAAGATGCCGTGGCAGTCACGACGAGTAAGATCCCTGTGTATCTGGCAACACTGTCGCTTGCTGAAGGTGAGACGATCCGTCGCATGATCCACAAAAAGCACCCCGTGTTCCAGATGAGCCAAGTGCAGCTGCGTACTAGTGAGGGCGAACTCGTCGAGAGCTCGTCCTTCTTCTCGTCTTGGATGCCAAAATCCACAGCAACTAAGCTGAGTGAGATGGCGCCTCGTGAGCGGACGATCGCCGTCGGCGTGCAGTGCCTGCGCTTTTTCAACAACGAGATGTACTACTTCCCGCAGGAGCTCGAGCTGCTGCTAGAGGGTCTGGCCACCGTCCCCATCTCACTGCGCCACGAGTTCTTCGAGTGTCTGCTTCGCCTGCGACGCCGCGAGCGTCATTTGTGGGGCGACACGCCGCTGGCCAAGGTGTTCACCGCGCAGAGCGAGTGGCACCTGCTCACCGCGCGAGCGCGTCTGCAGCAGTTCCAGCAGAGTCTGTTGCGGAAGCAGCGACAGTACCAGAAGAAGAAGGAGAAGGGCAAGGACCCCAAGCCTACCATGGCTGCGCTCCACCTGGCGGTGGCGCTGCGGCGCTTTGACGAAGACGAAGACAGTCGACTGAGCGCCGAAGAGGTCCACAAGTGCTTCGAGAGCTTCCAGCTCGGCTTCTCGTCCAAGGAGCTGAACGAGATCATCGGCCTCATCGCAGACGCGCGTTTCACGGACGGCGAGAAGGGCCACGAGCAGGGCATCCCGATGGAGACGATCTGCGCGGCCTTCGGCATCTCCCGCGACGAGATGAAGAGCGCGCTTCTGCGTGATGATCAAGAGAGCGCGCGGGCGGCTGCAGGACTAGGAGCTGAGGCGTCGTGGGCCTGCCCCGTGTGCACGTATGTCAACGACGGCGCTGCGGACGCTTGCGGAGCCTGCAACGAGCCGAACCCGAAGCACCAGGACGAGACGCTGCAGAGTCAGCAGCAGCAACAGGGATGGCGCTGCGGCAACTGCACCTTCATCAACCAGCCCGACGACGTGTGCTGCGCCATCTGCGAGCTAGACATGGACGGCCAGCGTGGCGTGCCCCGCGGCAAGTGGGTCTGCGCCGGCGAGCAGGGCGGCTGCACGTTCTTCAACTCGATGGCCAACTTCTACTGCGAGGTGTGCAACCGCGCGCGGCCCGACCTCGCGTCCACGCGCTTCTGAAGAGGAGCACTAACTAGCATTTACATGTTGCATGTTGCAGTTTTGCTGCTGAAAAATAGCCTAACTTTTGCCTGTTCATTCAAGGCGTATCTTTTGACTCATAGCCACTTCAAGTTTGAGCCATCTGTCGATTGGACGAAAGTATCTTGTGTTTTCATCCGTTTTCATCCAATCGCACGGCGCGAACAACCATCGCCGAACGTTCTCTTCAAGTGTCCAGTGCTGCAAGTCAGACCATAGTGAAACCAAGTTCAGCGCGGCGCTCACTTCCCTCCGACTCACATTCGCGAAAGAGCGACTCGGCACGCAGGGCGCTCTCTCAGCTTAGCGGCGAGGCAGAGGAGGCGATGGACCCGCACGCGATCGGCTTGCAGCAGCAGGGCGGCGGCATGTCGATGCCCATGAACTCCATGGCCATGCAGCAGAACCCGCAGGCCGCCATGGCCATGGGCATGAACGGCATGTACCCGCAGCAGCAGATGATGATGAACATGCAGCCCATGGCTCAGCCTCAGCCGACGCAGCAGCAGATGCCCATGAACTCGATGGCCATGAACCAGATGGCCCAGCCTCAGCCGACGCAACAGCAACAGCATCAGCCGGGCGCCGACTGGCGCATCCAGCTCACGCGCGAGCACCGCGCCAACCTCATCGCCAAGATCTACAACGAGATGGTGCGCGTGTCGGCCGACCCCGTGCCGGGCATCAAGCTCTGGATGAACGTGTCGTGGTACGAGCTGTCGCTCTACAAGGAGTCGCCCACGCAGGAGGTCTACATCAACAAGATCTTCACGCGCCTCAAGTCGCTGCGCGCGCAGCAGTCGGACATGAACGCGGCCATGGCGGCGCAGGCGCTGCCCAACCAGGGCATGCTCTCGAGGCTGGACTTCTCGTACTACAACACGCTCAACCTGGGCCAGCGTGGCGCTAACGGACAGGTGAGCAGCTACCCCGGCCACGGCCAGTTCAGCGGACCTGGGCCACACCCAGGAGCTCAGCAGCAACAGCAACAGAGCAGGCCAACGTCGGCCGCTTCGACACCAGTGAAGACGGAGGCGGGCGCGTCGACCAACTCGGCGGCCGAGTACTGGCAGCAGCACGCGGCGCTGCGGGCCAAGCACCAGGGTGACGTGGAGAAGGTGCACAGCGCCTTCAAGAAGTACGTGGATCACATGAAGGGCCACGACGAGACGGAGCAGAAGAAGAAGCTGCGGTACCTGCTCAGCTACGTGGAGCTCTGCGCCAACATCTTGAGCGAGGACAAGGCCACGCACCCGGCGCGCAAGATCGAGGAGCTGGACAAGGTCTTCAAGTACATTGTGAAGATCGTCAACCCGTACCTGAAGAAGCTGCGCACCGAGACTGACAAGCGGAGTTACCCAGGTGCTGACGGGAGCAGCGGCAGTGTCGGCCCACCGTCGACTTCAGCCGGCCCGACGTCTTCAGGTGCGCCGACGAGCGTCGGATCCTCCACAATGCCGGCTGCAACATCCAGTGGCTTTAGCGCTGCCATGACGCAGCCGCAACCGGCCGGCCAGAGCCAGCAGCAAGGCGCAGTAAGTACGTCGGCGTCGATGCAGCAGACCCCGCAACAGAAACAGCAGCAGTTTATGATGCAGCAGCAGCAACAGCAGCAACACCAGCAACAGCAAATGCAGCGGCAGCAGCAAATGATGCAGCAGCAACAAATGATGCGCCAGCAGCAGATGCAGCAGAAGCCCCAGCAGCAGCAACAGTTTTCGGCTCAGCAGGCAAGTCAAGTGAACCAGCAGCAACAGAATAGTCAGAACGCGGCGAATCAACAGAGCGGCCAGCAGACGCAGCAGCAAATGGGGCAGCAGGTACCCTCTCGAGCTCAACAAGGCCACCAGCCCCAGCAGAACCCCGCACAGCAGCAACGGCCACCGCCACAGCCTCAGAAGCCCCAGCAGACGCAACCACAGCCTCAGCCACAGCAGAACCAGCAGCCACCGACATCACGAGGAGAGAGCCCGTCGATCGGCTCCGGTCTGGGCTTGACCCTGGACGACTCGCTCTACGGCAGCATGGGCAACGACTTGCTGCAGATGCCGACGCCCTCCGGCACGTCGTCGGGGCTCATGGACTTCTCCAGCGCGCTGTCGCCCACCAGCTTCGGAGGCATGGATCTGCTCGACTGGGACGATGGCGCCGCCGGCCAGGGCACATCAGGCTCCGGCGTCACTTCGGGCGGCGACAGCGCGGACCTCATGAGCTTCGTCGAGACCCTGTAGATGGTAGAGATATGGCGGCGTCGCCAGGCAGGTGCTCGGGTCGAACCATCCCCTTCGTCCGCCGGCGCCTTTGGTAGTGTAGGCTTTGTGCTTGCTCGTAGCAGTAGGTAATTGTAATTCAACTCAACTGGGTGATCCAAGTACAAGTGCATGTAGTCTGGCCAAGTTGAAGTGAAGCGGCGTCACGGCCGACACAAACGTGACGAAATGGCTCAGCTCGCTTTTAGTCGGACCAAACTGTTCAGTCAACAGCTCAAATCCTCATTGCGATCGTCCATCGGACATGGCGCCGTCGTTTCCGTCCGCGCTGCCGCCGCGCGTGCCGTCCACGGCCTCCAACCTGCACGTGACCGCGTCGGACATCAGTCTCTTCAGCCGCTCGGACGACGAGGGCGACGCGGGCGAAGAGGACGTTGTGCCCATTGAGGACGAGCAGCTGGCGGTGCGGACGCTCGTGAGCGAGCAACAGAATCGCGACGAGGGCGAGACGCTGGCCCAGGAGCTGCTGGAGGCGCTGCGCCTGGGCACCAGCAACTTCCTGCTGGCCTACAACACGCGCGCGGGCATCGCGGCCCTGCTGCGGCTGCTTAAGTTGCTGCAGCGCCGCGACTGGAGGGCGGCGACGGATCTTCGGCAGCTGCTGGACGAGAAGCACTTGGCCTTCCGCGTGGACGCCGTGAGGCTCGGCCTCTTCTTGGGCTGGTTCACTGGAGGTTATAGGGGGCTGAGAGCGCTACTGCCGGTCATTCTACGGCGCGTTCTATCCAAGAAGCAGCTGCAGGACGACAAGAAGCTCAAGGAGATCTCGGCGCTGGGCTCTGGAGCTATCGCAGCCATTGCCCTGGGCTTCGTGGACGCTAAAAGACGTCGGTCGTTGGCCCTGTATGCTCTCACGAGGGCGCTGCAATGCGGATACAACACGGCCAAGAGGCAAAACCGGTGGCATTTTTGGGGAAGCGACTGGCGATTCGGAGACGCGCTGTTGTTTGCGCTCTCGAGCGCGCAGGTCATGTACGCGTACGTCATGAGACCGACGACGCTGCCGCCCGAGTACTACAGATTCATTGTGCAAACTGGCCCCGTGGAGGTGGAGACGCTGAAGCTGGTGCAGCAGGTGAACCGCGGAGGCCCAGCGAGTGCTGCTGTCCTTCAAAAGTTGCTGGACCGGAAGCCAGGAATCCCGACGGATTTCCCTCTGCCCACGGACATTGTGCCCTGCAGACTGGTGCATTCAAATGCCGACTCGTGCGTGGCGGGGTCGGTGCTGTGCTTCAAGCGCGCCTTCCAGAAGACCTTCCCGCTCTACCTGTCGCTCTTCATCGTGCCGGGCGTGGTCATCCACTTCAAGCGCTTCCTGCGCTCGCCGTTCCGAACGCTTGCGCGCTCGATACTGAACGCCACGCGGTCCAACTGCTTCCTCGCGTCCTTCGTGTCGCTGTATTTGTCCCTCATCTGCTTGCATCGCCGCGTGGTCAGTAAAGACCACCGCTTCATCTATTATCTGGCCGGACTCGGAGCTTCGACGACCATTCTCCTGGAGCCCAAAAGCCGACGCTCCGGTACGCACTGCGTGAGATTTCATTTGGCTCTCTGGATATGGAGTTAAACGGTGTTGCTGTGTGTTCAGAGTTGGCGCTGTACGTGTTGCCGCGAGCTCTCGACAGCTTGGCGATGATCCTGCACGACCGCGGGATCTGCTCCGGCTTCAAGTACGGTGAGATCGCTCTCTTCTCGGCCTCGATGTCTGTAATGATGTACTGCTACGAGGTAAGTTGATTCCCTTGTCGCTGGCTGGATGAACTGAGTACACGACTAACACCTTCTTTTGACTGACCAACAGCATGAGAAGGAGTCCATGAGCCCCTTCCTGTACAGCACCATGAAGCGCTTCATGCAGACCTCGACTGACAAGAAGCAGTTGTACGCGGCTTCTCTCGAGAAGAAGGAGAGACGACGATCGCAGTCAATCGTGCAGCCTCTCGCCACTTCCTAATCGGCTGTGTGGCTGCCATACCCTCCGGCGCTCTACGACACCTGGTTCATGTTTGTATTCTTTTTCTTTCGTGCTGCGTCTCGAGCGCAAGAAATGCACTTGCTGGTGGTGCTGGAGCTTCTGGGCTCTCTGTTGAATTGATAAAAGAGAGCAGACGATAGCTGCTGCGTCGCTAGTTTGTTGTCTTTGTTCCGAGCCTTCCGACTATGTTGGTCTATACTCGAGCATCACCAGCCATTAGCACCTTTCCACAGCTCAAATGTTCGCGAGCTTACACCTGTGCAAAGCGCACGCTGCGAACGCTGGGCAGTTCCTTGAGTGCGTTGAGTGTCTCGTCGGAAGGCACCGAGTCCAGCGTGAGAATGCCGAGCGGGAGCTCCACGTTGTTCTGACGGGCGAGGCCGAAGTTGGCGATGTTGATCTTCGCCTCCGACAGCTCGCTGAGAATTCCAGCGATGGCACCGGGCACGTCCTCGTTGTTGAACACCAGCAGGTTGCCCTTGGGACGGAAAGCCGGAAAGTCCGAGTACTCGTTCACGCGCACGACACGCGGGTCCTCGCCAAAGACGCTGCCCTTCACAAGGAGACGGTCCTTGTTCTTGGTCTCAACCACCACGGCCAAGCAGTTCTTCAGGTGGCGGCGGACAGCGGCCGGGTCGGTCTGCAAGTCGCCCTGACGCACATCAATTCCCTTGGCCATAGCGAGCAGCGAGGCGTTCAGAAGGCTCACATCCGGCTGGTCCTCGTCCTCAGCAGCGTGCTTGTGTTCGCGCATGCTCTCGAGCATTCCCTTGAGCAGCGAGTTCTGAAGCACCTGGCGGGCCTGGGGGGTTGTGATGTCAATCTGGAAGCCGCCAGTAGCAGCCAACGAGACGTTCGTGATGTGGTCCTTGGGATCCGCCGACAGCGTCAGCTGGTGCACGAAGCGGCCGAGCGACTCGCTCAGCTCTAGGAACGGCTTCATCTCCGGCAGCAGCGTCAGCGGCATGAACACACCGTTGGCGACGCCACGGTAGTAGCGCTGGGCCAGCGCGTCGCCCACATTCTCGGCCAGAAGGCGGTACTTGCGGCCCTGCAGCACGTCGTCGGACGCGGCGCCGTCCGCGTGGGTGCGCGCGATGACTTTTTCGTGCTTCATGAGTTCGAGCCACGTAGGCGACAGGTCAGCTCCGTCCTTGGAGCCCGCAGACTGCAGCAGGTCCAGCGCGACGCCGCTGATCTTGCCCGACTCGAGGCCACGCAGCAGCGTGTTCTCGTCCAGCAGGCCGTGGCTGCCCTTGTACTCGGCGACCGACACGATCTTGACTCCAGGCTTGCATTTCTCCAGGGCCGCGTCTCCGAACATGCCGCGCGTGCGGGCCGTCAGCGGCGCGTGGAACGTGATGAAGTCGCAGTTCTCGTACAGCTCGTCCATGGTTACGCTCTTGACGCCCATGAGCTCGGCCGCCTCCTGGTTCAGGTTGGGGTCGAAGCCGAAGACCTTGAGGCCCAGCGCGTGGGCCATGTCCACGACGCGGCGGCCCGCCTGGCCGATGCCCACGATGCCCAAGTTCTTGCCCGCGAGCTCTGTGCCGGCGAACTGCTGGCGGTCGAACGGCTCGCCCGAGCGCATGGAGGCCACACTGCGCGGCAGGTGACGGGCCAACTGGATGAGCAGACTGAGACCGATCTCGGCCTCCACGGACGAGCGGTCGCCCACCTGCTTGGGCTCGAGCTGCAGCAGCATCACGCCCTGGTTGGTGGCCTCCATGAGGTCGATGTCCTCGCTCGGGATGGCGGCCGCGGGTACGGCCACGAGCTGCAGCTTGTTCTTGGCGCCCACGCGCAGCAGCTCGCGCGGCAGCTTGGTGCCGGGCGCGACCATGAGAGCGTCGTAGTCCTTCACCACGGACATCAGGTACTCGTCCGAGGCCGCGCGTACCTGGTCCACCACGTGGCCGCGCTGCACGAGCTCCTGCACGCACGAAGCCTCGGCCACGTGCTCGGGCACGTCCACGCACAGGATGCGGCGGCTGCAGTCGGCCGGGCCGGCCGCGGCCGACGTCAGCAGGCGCGCGAACGCAGGAAGCACGGCCGAGCGGCGCTGGGCCAGCGGCTGCGCGCCCAGAAGAGCCACCGCGGGCCGCCGCGCGAGGTGGAGACGCTGCCACATGCTGACGGATCTCTTTGTGGTCGATGCTGGAAGTGTGCTCGCTGATTGATGGATAAACCTAAAATCGTTTTGATTGGGTGGAAGATGTCGTATTTTCGACCAATGAAAGATGTATATCAAGTTGATACTGTACTATCAACTGTGACGACTTCACTTTGCCAAAGAGTATGTATCGGATGCGCAGCGGAGGAAGAGGACGCCACTGGCGAGAGGACTGGACGCGCATGCCGCCCTATTTGAAGGCGGTGGTGGTGGGCTCAGCCACGCTGGGGGGACGTACGTGCTGCCTGCAATGTTGTATAGGGCTGGAGCTTCCTTTTAACGATACCTTGCTGGAACTGTCAGTGTACGTGGTGAGCCATGTGGAGACGATGCCAATCAACGGCCGCCGCCGCATCATGTTCCTGTCGCCGGAGCACGAGGAGCGATTGGGCGAGCAGGCGTACAGAGAAATCCTGAGCAGCTCGCGCCTATTGCCACCGTCGCATCCGGTGCGGGCGTTTACTTCAAGCTCTTTAGATGGATACGCAGTGGCTCACTTGGAGTTGCTCCTATTGCTTTTTGCAGATGTCGCGGGCGGTGGCTCGCGTCGGCCGCAAGATCGCGAGCGAGTCTGACGCGCCCTTCATGAAGTGGACGTTCCATGTGATCGAGGCCAAAGAGCCCAACGCCTTCTGTCTGCCTGGGGGCAAGGTCTTCGTGCACTCGGGGCTCTTCAAGGTGCTGCGCAACGAGGACGCGCTGGCCGCCGTCATGTTCCACGAAGCGGCGCACGGCCTGGCTCGTGAGTTGCTCGTCTCGATATTGAGGGCCAGCCACCGACAGTCTGTTTAACGGTGCTTTGTTGCTATTGCAGGTCATGGCGCCGAAAAAATCTCCTTCAGCCTGCTGGTGTATGGACTGCTGGCGCTGCTGTTCCCGGACTTCGGCCAGATCAGCGATCTGGTACGGATTACTGAGCTCACGGGAGCTTGGTACTCATACTAATACCGACCTATTGGGATTGTGGTTCCTGCTTGTAGATGGTGAAGCTGGCTGTGGACCTGCCATTTTCACGCAAGTTGGAGCTGGAGGCCGACTCGATTGGTCTGCGACTTATGGCTCAGGCGTGCTACGACCCTCGGGCGAGCATTCAGATGAACACGTCGCTGCGTCAACTGGACAAAGGCTCGCAGTTCAAGTACTTCTCGACGCACCCGCCAAGTGCTGAGCGAGTGAAGGCGCTTCGGTTCGTGATACGTTTGTGTTGGTGAGGCCAGCCACGGGTGCATTTTTGACGCGACGTTTTTTTTAATTGTGTGTTGTACAGAGAGCAACTGCAAAGCGCAGTGGACATTTACGAGGCGTCGGACTGCGGCTCACGGAAGCAGGCGTTTGCGAAGGCAATGAAGCCAGCGTTTTCACCCCAGGGAAATGCGACTTTTGACTGGTAAAGAGCCGAAAAGACGATCAAACTTGGAAAAATGACACTCGAGACTCAATGCTCGGAAATACGGCACCGATGGTCCTATTGATCTGCATTCGACCTGACTCTTTCATTCAGATGATGGCTTGCCACGCGCAAGAGCACCACAAAGTCGAGGCCACATTCAGCCATAGTGATCGCAAAAGTCCTTCAAGAAGCTGACTCAGTTCCACAGTTCATGTCCTGAAGCCTTCCAATAATTCGCGCAAGACACGAATCCTCTGCGGCTTCGCACGAGATCTTCGCATCGGTTCCGCCTGGAGCTTCGACCGGTTGTGATCCCCTGGAGCAGAAGCCATCACAATTCGCAGCCAGGAACTTTCTAACCTCTGGAGTAGCTCGAGCGCTGACGTAGCAAGGGGAGTCACATTTGCCACACAAAAGTTTGACAATGCTTAGCTGACCCCCGGCTGCAGCACGCTAGCACGCTCCAAGACTCGCTCTAAGTAGACCTTGACCCTCGCCGCCGCTATCTTTTCCGCGTACAATTCGGCCAACATTTGAACCACGCACCATCGACTATCCATCGCAGCTTCATCCATAGTGATCGCTACGTCAAGGAGATTGCATTTAGCGCACAGAAGCTCCACGATGGTAAGTTGGTCACTAGCAACTGCTTTTGCGAGCGCGCGGCTGATACCGTAGCCTTTTGCTTTGTCCTGAAGATGCTGTACGACATCCCAGCGGCCATTTGAAGCAGCCTCGGCGAAAACATCTCCAACAACATAGCTGTCCAGCTCGGCAGTATCGTTATACACCAGTTGGGCCAATTCCCATCGAGTTTGGCTCGCTGCCTTCTCCAGAGCGCGCCCGATGGTAAAAGCTCCACACTTCGCGTACGAAACCTCCACCATACCCAGCGGTTGTGGTCCATTGCAGCATACAGCGCATTCTCAATATCATACTGCGTGCACTTCCGGTGCAGAAGCTTCACCATTTCAAGCTCGCCACTTGCTACAGCGTGTTCCAATGCGTCTCTGACACGGCGGCAGCCTTCTTCGCATCTCTCGTACATGTACAGGACCTCGACGACATCCCATCGGCAACTCGACGCCGCCTTCTCCACAGCAGAAATAACGGCGTATTGGTCGCACCTCTCGTACACGAGCGGCACGATGTCCCAGTCAGTGGCCATGATCAACCGCTGAAGTCGAACAAAGTCGACTCGATTGGTCGCAGCAGCCACCTTTAGTGCCCCCCCCCCAACGGCGCAGGACAAGTTCATGTAGTCTGCCTCGACGTAAAGCGCAGCAACATCCAATCGATCGTTGATGACCGTTCTCGTTAAGGCGTCACTAAGCACAGAAAGCCCGATCGCATATGCGTCCACCTGCCCACCTTGATGACAACTACGCCAAAGTACTTCCACGGCTTCGTAGGCGTCGCATTCGATGGCGTCCTCCTGTGACTCTTGAACGTCCAACTCGCTACATCTCTCGGACAGTTCTTCCAGTCGGTTCGTGTCATTGTCCGCAGCCTTGGCTGTCAACGCTCCGCCCAAGGCGTCCAAGCAGGTCTCGCCGTCGCAGATGCTTATCAAGTACTCCTCCACGCCGCGCTGGCCAGCCATTACAGCAGCGGTAAGGGCTCCCGCATCCCCTGCACCACCGTACTCTTCCATCAGCCACTGCACAACAGCAAACTGTCCATGAGTAGCAGCCTCTACTGCTGCGTCTTTGGTGGCCTCGAAACTCGACTCAAACTCGGATTTCAGCCACTCGAGAACCGCCAACTGTCCGCCGCGAGCTGCTCCTTTGAATGCCTCCACTGCCCGCACCGACTGCTTGATCTTGTCACCACTCAAGTGAGTATAAACTCACTGAACAACTTGCAAATGGCCCCCAGCTGCCGCACCGGCGATTGCGTTTGGAGTACTCGGAATAATGTCGAAATACTCGCGAACCAGCTCGAGTCGGCCGCTGCGAGCGACACCATCGACAGTTGTCCGCATGGCCAACAGATTCACGGCGTCACACACGTGCGGTAGTGCTTCGATCACCTCAGAGAACGCCTTTGAGACGCCCTGCAGGCACAGAGGCGACGCCATGCTTTGGGCTCTCGTCGTGAACCAGCGAATGAGGTTGCGAAAGCTTGAACGAGACTAGGAACATTGTCCATGCTATGCAGTGGCAGTGGAGCCCCCCCCCCCCCGCAGTCACAGCAATTTGCACCATACTCCTCATCTCAAGCGATAAAATGCTTGCCATACCCAGTCGGCCTTGAGAAACATCAATCCCCCATATCAATCAGGCACGTTCCTCATCACCGCTGGCAATCAACCGCGCCACTTCGTCCTCCACAAACTCCTTGATACGAGCAAGCTTTCGCGCTTTCCGAACGGATGAGGCACCACAAGTCCTCACCAAAAAGTCTTCGACGTCAGGAGTAGCTTTGCTCAGTGCAGCTCGTAGTACGGGTCACCGCGGTTTATCCGCTTAAATCCGACTGGAAATTCTTCTTCCGAAGGAATTGAGAAAAAAAGATGGAGTCGAAGATGGAGGTCCCGGACAGCGAGCTCACTCTTTTCTGTATGATCCTGCGTGCGCCAGGAAGCGCCTTTCCTGTGGAAGTCGACGCGGTTGAAACGGTGGGCAAACTGAAGGAATATATCGCGGAAAAGAAGTTGTACGGGTTTCCAGCCGACGGGATGACACTATTTCTTGCGAAGAAAGGCGATGGCGGCGCGTGGCTGAAAGACATCGATGATGCTATGACCGAGCTGGAGGAAGGAAGGGCGTGCAGAGGATTATCAATGGACCGAAGATGATGGCGACGCGGACAATTACGAGCGTGCTGAGTGACGACGACATGGCAGCGCCACAGACGGGTGAAGTGCACATGCTTGTGGAGCTTCCGGACAACCCAGAGACCGCAGCTACGAACGCGCCAGCAACTGTGCCTGCAGAAGTGGTGAAACTGACCTTGCGCGAAGTTCTCGATGATTGTTGTCGTGACCAACAACGATCGGTGTACGCGATTTCGCCATGCACTCTCGCGAAAGAAGCTGCGTTCCGAAGAAAATTGGGCTTCGAGTACAAAACCATCGACGTCACAGAAGATGCCGATGATTCAGTTGAGCCTTTTCGATGGCAAGCGAACGTTCCCCAGTCCAATCACCAACAGCGACAGGAATACATACGGTACTCCAAAAGAAACCTCCGGGACGTCTTGTATCAAGGCGAAAGCACAACAAGAACAAACACTTCCGCAAGACGCTTTTACCTCGAGGACACAGCTGGCACGACGGACTTGTTAGACTGTGATATGCCAGACACGTTACTTTTCGGTTTGAGGGGGACGACGGATCTGATGATCGTCGACAAAGCGGCGAACACCTCGAATACAGTTTTTGCAGGTCTTCGGTTTGTGATCCAAGTCAAGCAGAACCGAGGTGGCCTCAAAGAGCAGTGGCAAATGCTTCTTGAGCTGGTTGCGGCAGACTTGAAAAGTGAACGGCGTTGTGCTCCGGTTGGCTTGCTTACCAACTTGAATGACTACTGGTACTTCTTGTGGTTTACCCCACAGAAAGAGATCGCAAGATTTACGCTCACGTGCCCTGCTAACGGATTCAAGGCGATGAGGGATCTTCTATCGGGAAGTGATATCCGTTCAGCTGATGGTTTCCCCATGCGAATTCGATTCCTGAATTCACCCAGGCTTCCAAAGCGTGTAAAGGTGATCGACGAGGACCCACCTTCAGGCGGTGATGCTGCAACAGAGATGCTGGAGAGATACGAGCTGGTGTCCGATGAGCTCAGCCCGGGTGTCTTACTGGCAAGGAGAATGGAGTACGCATTTCAAATGGTTCGTAACATGCCGATTCACAGTGAATACTTCATGAAGTAGGTTGGTACGACGCATTCTTGGACCAGACAATAAATCCAAATCGTGAACCATTGGAACTACTGCAAGATCTCGGGATGCATGGCACCGACGCCTCAATCTACTACGGTAAGTATAATAATCTTAATGAAGGATCTTTGCAAGCAGCCAGATCTCGCAATAGCAATAAATAATGCAGTTGCTCGATGACGGCTGGGCGTCCAAGTGATCTTTCCAGCGCTCGCATTAGGCGCGAATCCCCCATATCCTCGCACTCGAGTCTGGCGATTTTTGCGAGCCTCGGCTCCCATTGCACGTTCATTCAGCCACGTGACGACCCTCAACGGGCCGCTGCCTTGAAAACCTTCGCTGCCCAGGTCGTCGCCGGGGTATCATACTCCGGTGTTCAGCTACCGCGCCTTCGAAGTACTCGGAATAACGTCGAAATACTCGCGAATCATCTCCAATCGGCCGCGTAGCGGCATGGCGAGCAGGTTGATGGCATCGTACACGTGCGACAGTGCCTGGAAGCCCTCAGGGAGCGCCTTTGACACACCCTTGTGGTATATCGACGATGGCGTCATGAATCTCGCGAATGAGCGGGGCAATCGAAAGTGAAATTTCTTCGACAAGCTTTTGGTGACAATCTCGTAGTATCAATTCGTCGTGTCCAGTTAAGCCTATCTTGCCAAAGTGTCCCGTAGTTCCCATCTGAATGGGGTGGTCACAAAGTTGATGATATTGGAGGATGTTACTCGAGTACTTACTATTTACCCACAGTTACTTGCACGATACTTCTCATTTCCAGCAATAAAATGCTTGCCATGCCGAGCCGG
This sequence comes from Phytophthora vignae f. sp. vignae, assembly GCA_016169955.1. Classification (NCBI taxonomy): domain Eukaryota; phylum Oomycota; class Peronosporomycetes; order Peronosporales; family Peronosporaceae; genus Phytophthora; species Phytophthora vignae. The sequence goes on from JABJUM010000013.1 coordinate 829,480, forward strand.
CCTTGAGCAACAGCAATCCCCCACCATCGTTCCTCATCACCGCTGGCAATCAACCGCGCCCACTTCGTCCTCCACAAACTCCTTGAGACGAGCAAGCTTTCGTGCTTTCCGAACATAGGAGGCACCACAAGTCCCCCAAAAAGTCTTCGACGTCAGGAGTAGCTTTGCTCAGTGCAGCTCCCAGGTAGTACGGGTCACATTTCTCCGACAACATCTTGACCACATCTAGCTGCTTCTCCGCAGCAGCTCGAACCAGAACATCGGCCAAGTCGCGCATCCCCGCCGTTGCCGCTACCTCGTCCCCGTACGTTCTTGACAACAGTTCAACCGTACGCCAATGGCTGTTCATGGCAGCCGCGCTGATACTGGTTGCGATGACATGAGTATCGCAGCGCCTACAAAGCAGCTCTAGAACGTCGAGTTGGCCACACCGAGCCGCCTTTTCGAGAGCGATACCGACGTAGTAGGGTTCTGCCTTGTCCTCAAGAAGCTTCACGACATCCCAGCGACGATCGGAAGCAGCCTTGGTGAGCGCGCCTCCAATAGCACTGACGTGGCACTTTTCGCGCAAAAGCTCAACGATGTCCAATTGCCCGCGAGAAGCGGCTTCCGCTAGTGCAAGTCCCACATCATAAGACCGGCACTTCCCGTGTACAAGCTTCACGGTATCCCACTGCCCGGTTTCAGCGGCGTTCAGTAGCACGTCCCCAAGCGTAAAAATCCCGGCGTTGGCATACATTACCTGGACTAAATCCCACCGAGATTGACTGACCGCCTTCTTTAGGACGCGATCAACGGTGAAAGTCTCGCACTTGGCGTACAGGACGTTCACTACATCCAACCGACCATTATCTGCAGCAATACAGAGCGCGGCGTCAATGTCGCGCTGTTTGCTCTTTCGACACAGCAGCTCCACCATTTCAAGCTCGCCACTCACGACGGCTTGCTTCAGTGCGTATCCGACATTGAAACATCCTTCCTCGCACCTCCCAAACAGAACTGCCACTACGTCCCATCGACAGCTTGAAGCTGCGCTCTTTAACGCACGCCCAACCCAACGAGAAGGACTCCGTTCGTACACAACCTGAACGATGTCCCAGTGGCCATCCGCTGCCGCCTTAGTCAGCGCAGCATTGACGTCGAACACCTCGCACTTTGTGTAAAGAAGCTGAACGAAATCGAGTCGATTGGCTGCAACAGCCATGTCAAGTACCGCCCCAAGGCCATAGCGCGAGGGCACCGGCCTGTACACGTCGATGTAAAGAGCCGCAATCTCCGCTCGATCGTTGCAAAAGGCCCTCTTAATCGCGTTGTCGATGTCCAAGCCACTAATCTCGGTACCGTCTTCGCTCAGAAACTTAGGTTGACTACTGGGCCACAGTATTTTCACAACTGCGTAGGCGTCACGGCCTATCGCGCTCGCTAGTGCACGTTTGGACATCAGACTCCCTGCACCTCGGCGACAACTCCTTCACCCGATCCAATTCATTATTCGCCGCGACCGTTCTTAGTGCTGAGCCCAACGCGTTCAAACAAGTATTGTCGTCGCAAATACTCAGCAAATACGTTTCCATGTCGCGCTTCCCGGCCACTACAACGGCGGCAAGAGCCTCCTCTATTACCCGCGCGCCAAAGTACTCGTCCACCCACTGCAGCACAGCCACTTGCCCACTAATAGCAGCCTTAACTGCAATCTCCTCAGCATCGGTTCGCACTGCACTTCCAGCCAAGTGAGGACCTTCAGCTGGCTATTGGAAGCCGCTGCCTTGAAAGCCTCCTCTGCCCACACCTGTTGTGCCAGGATATCATGATCCAGGTGCGAATAGATCCATTGGACGACGTGTAGGTGGCCTTCAGCTGCCGCGCCGACGATTCCCCTCGGAGTAATCGAGATGGCGCCGAAATACTCGCGAACCAGCTCCAGTCGGCCGCTGCGAGCGACACCGGCGAGGGTCGACGGCATGGCGAGCAGATTTACGGCATCGTAGACGTGAGATAGCGCTCGGATGTGTCCAGGGAGCGCCTTTGACACGCCCACCAGGTATCAGGTCAAATCGAAAGTGAAGTTTCGTAACAAAACTTGTGTCTATTAGTAGTCGAAAGCCACCTGTCGTCTGTAGTCGGGTATAGCTAAGTCCATTCCCATCGTCTTTGACGGGACCAAACCAGCGAAAGCTGTGATGAAGGAGGCGACTTGTCGTCTCCGCCCAATTAAAAACTGTGTTCGAGAGCAGCGACTGGGACTCGAGGCGAAGAGAACTTACATTCAGCCACGAAGTCACTTGCAGATTCCGTTGGTGGTTTGCCGCTCGCAGAAGCGCCGAGACCGCCATCAGCCACAGTGCACCATGCTCCTCATCTCACGCGATAGAAGGCATACCATGCCCAGCCGGCCGTGAGCAAGATTGTTTCCGTTTTAAATTGAGGTGCATTACAGTCACTTACCTTGAGCAACAGCAGTCTCAAGTGCCTTGGGGTGAAATAGCGTAAACTGCGCCACCCTTGACCATCCTAGCTGGCCCTCCAGAACAGCACACGCCCACCTTAGCTCGAGACTTCAGCTGCTGGCGCACCTCCAACGGCAAAAGTGTCGCTGTTCGTGTCCAAAGGCTTCACAACGTCCCATTGTCCCCCCAAAGTAACTTCACAACGTCGTAGGCGTCGCAGTCTATCGCCTCCACCAGCGCATCTTTAACGTCAGTCTGTTTGCACTTTGCTGCTAGCGCTTCCACTCGGTCAGTGTCGTTATTCACGGCTTTTGTCTCCAACACGGAGCCGAACACCTTCCAGCGAGTGTCGTCGTCGCAAATACTCGCTAAATACTCCTCCACCTCCCGCTGGTCAGCCATTACAGCAGCCGTAAGCGCTCTCTCGTCCCCCACACTAGGGAACGCATCCATGAGCCACCGCACAACAGCCAGTTGTCCAGTAGTAGCAGCCACAACTGCAACAGCTTCGACGTCCTCCAAGTTCGGCTCGAACTCGGATTTCAGCCACTCGAGGACCCCCAACTGTCCGCTGCAAGCCGCCCCCTTGAAAGCCTGCACCCCCCACGTCGACTTCTTCAGCATGTCACCACTTAGCTGCGAGTAGATCCACTGAGCGACGTGCAGGTGGCCTTCAGCTGCCGCCATGGCGATCGCCTTGGAAGAACTCGGAATGACGTCGAAATACTCGCGAACCAGCTCCAGCCGGCCACTGGCCGCGACGCCGTCGAGAGTGGACGGCATGGCCAACAGATTCACGGCATCGCACACTTTCGGTAGCGCCTGGATACGCCCAGGGAGCGCCTTCGAGACGCCCTGCAGATAATGCAGCGACGGCGTCATGAATCTCGAGAATCGCCGAATGATCTGCACATCAAAAGTGAGCGGGGGGGGGGGGGGGGGGGGGTATTCCCCATACCATTACTGTACCGGCTTCAACCAGTCGTAGTTAAACCCCTAAGCTAAGCTAAGTTTCCTGCGTGCCAGTTTGGTAGAGTGCGGGTTGCCACGAATTCCCATACACTGGCGAGGATCAGCTCGGCGATGAAGAGCAGCAGTAGTTTCCAGCGGAACGAGGCGGGGATCGGCATGACCTGAAAAGTATCGTTGACCACCCCCGACGTGTCCAGCAGGAACCAAAGGTTCACGCCCAGTGTCAGTATCACGAGCGTGGTGAAGATCTTGTTGGTGTAGAACGGCAGTCGGAACGGGTCTTTCAAGATGTCGAAGGCGATCGCCACCACGATGTAGGACAAGTGCACGAACAGCCACGTCGTCGTGTCCTCGTACGAGTACTCGAGCGCCTCCATGTCGTAGCTCTTGAACACTTCACAGTTCGAAGAGACCGTGGCGTTGCTAGGGGCATTCACGTAGGCCAAGGCGTCCTTAACCGAACAGAACCAACTGCTCTCATGGTGCAGCACCGCTAACGCCGCGGCAAAGCACGCGATGAAGATGGCGACTTGACCCACTATCGACGCCACGATGCTCAGCGAGAAGAGCGTGTTGGGCGGCTTCTCAGGCGAGAGTTTGCATGTGGGTCCAGTGTAGAGCATGGCGATGGATAGACCGAGGACGATGGCCATGTCGTCCCAGACGTACTGGTTATTGGTCAGCAGCACTTCGGTATCGGCTTCAGAGCCCACATGGGCCAGTACAATGACCATACTCAGCTGGATGATCGGATAGAGACACATGAACTTGAAGCTCTGGAACGACGTGGTCAGCGCGCATCGACCTTCACGCAGGAGCACAGGAACGTCTAGAATCGCCTTGGCCTTGCTGGTGAACGGCGCGACAATCGACGCCTCCGCACTGGACAACGCCAGCCCCACATGCGCGGCCTTCAACGCTCCACAGTCGTTGGTACCGTCGCCACACATGCCGACTATCAGACCCATTTCAATGAGCTGTTCGACGATCCACGTCTTCTGTTGAGGTCGCACTCGAGCGAAAATGGGCGTCTGCCTGATGATCCGATGGATGGTGTCGTCGCCGCAGTCGTTTCGGATCTTCTCCAGTGCTGCGCCGGTGATGGCGAGGTCGTATTCCGCCATGACAGCGTCGATGTTGCTCGAGTTGAAGCTCTCCCATTGTGCGGACGTCGACGTCTTGATCGCATCTGCTGACATGAAGACTGTGCTTCCCACAGTCGCGTCCACATCCACGACCGCGATCTTGGGCTTCAACGCCATCTCCAACTCCCTGCAGACGTGGACGGCAGTGAGCGCGTTGTCGCCTGTGATGATGCGGACGTCGATCTCGGCCTCGCCCAGTTCATCCAGCATGCCCTTCGTCTCGGGTTTCAGCTCGTTCTTGAAGATCGCCACTCCCTGGAACTCGACACTGCACTCCACGTCTTCCCGATTGATCGTATCAATAGCAGAGCTGCTCGGTGGCAGCTCCTTCATGCCGAATCCGATGCAGTAGAAGCCGTCGGCCGAGTACGAGTGCACTTTTTGCTGTAGATCTGACGGTGTGGCGACTGAAATGGCGCTCACGGCTTCGGGTGACCCCTTCACGACCACGAAGCGCTTCTTGGTGCCTACTTCCTCGATGATAGTACTGGAGCGCTGGTGGGCAGCGTCGAACGCGAACCGCTTCAAGACGCCGTACTTCTTCGACTCATCCGCAGTGGACGTCACCAGGGCGAGGAAGCCATCCCTGCCCTTGTCGTTGAGGTATTCCATGCTGTAGTGTGACGCGTTGAACATGGCCAGCTCTAGTGGGTAGCCTTGCAGCTCGCCTTCGTGGGTGGATAAGCTGTGGCATGTAGCCATCACGAGTTTAACTTGAGGAGGAATGGTAAGTGTGGGAATGCCAGCGGCGTCAGGGTCGTCGACGCCTACGAAGCTCAAATGCTCCTGAGTCAGCGTCCCCGTCTTGTCGAAGCAGTAGCACGTCACTTGGCCGCACGAGTTGACGCGACGCGAGTCGATGCAGAAGATGCCGCGCGTCTGCAGCCTCTGCATGGCGAACCCGATACCAGACGAGAGAACGAGCGGCAGCGCCGGTGGCACAGCGATCGTGATGAGGTCCAGCGAGTGCAGCATCGTGTCGAAGATCGGCGTGTTGGTGCCCGCTCCGTCAACCACGCGCTTGATGAAGGCGGCAATGGCGATGGACCACAGAACCACGAGATAGCGGTAGCTGTCCCGTTCAAACTCGAAGGAGATCGGCTTGGGGAAGAGAATGCTGCGGAATAGTTCGCCTCGACCGGTGGAGAAGCCTGTACTCAGAACAACACCCCGACACTTGTCGCTTCCTTCTCGAACTCGAGTGATAATAGACCCAGCGTGGAGACACGACGCCTTGAACTGCGCTCGAGCGAGGGCTTCCGTGACTTGACCCGATCCTACGGCTGGTTCCTTGTTGACGGGCAGCGCTTCACCAGTGAGAGAAGCCTCGTCAGCCACGCACAAGCCCGAGAGTAGGAGGATATCTGCGCATACAGGACCCTCGTTCACCTCGACAATGTCGCCGGGGACGAGCTCGGACTCGTGAATCTCAGCGGTGACTCCACTACGCACCACAGGGATCCTGTGGTCGCTTCGCACGAGGCTGCGCAGTCGATTGCTGTTGGACACTTCGACGTAGATCTCGTTCGTGATGGAGAGCGCGGACAGGCAGACGATGATGATCGCGTAGACCGTGTACTCCTCGATGAACCAGATAATGGCGCTGATGACCTGGAAGATGTAGAACGGAGCCACGAGCTTGCGGAACAGCAGCACGGGGACCCGCGGCTTCTCGATCAGCACCTTGTTGGCTCCGAAGCGCTCGACTCGCGCGCTCACTTCGAGCGTAGAGAGCCCAGTGTCGATACGCGCGGCCATAGCCCCAAGGTCCTCGCGGATTGTCGCCAAGTATCGCCGGAACTCGCCGTGTTCGAGGCTGAAGACGTAGCGGTGCTTCTTGAACTCGAACCAGATCCACGGGGTCTTGGTAGAGTTACTATCGGTTGATCGGTGCACGGGGCACTCGAGCCATTGAGCGTGGAGGCCCTTGCCGTACACGAGCACTAGCACGTAGTCGGCGTCTTCAGCGGATGAGAGAGGCAGCTGAGTACGAGCCAGGAACGTGAACACGTGCGGGTACCAGACCGAAAGGATGAAGAGGATGCCGCCTGACGCCACGGCGAGCACCAAGTAGAGCATCAAGTGCAGGTACGAGAACGCAAAGGGGAGCATCCGCAGAGGTTCATTGGGGGCGTGGACAACCACCTGCTCATGCTGGTCGCTGGGCTTGTTGACAGGCACCAGCAGGTGCTCCTGCAAGCTCTGCATGGCGCTAGCTCGCCAAGGGTGTTGCTGTTGCGTCGGTTGTGGCGACGGTTTAGGCGAATGAACCGCCTCAGCTCTAAAAGGTCTGCGTGCGGTCTCCATTCAAAGTTAGTTGATAGTCTGTCAAGCTTGTTACGTGAATAGCACTGCTCAATATGCATGATGTTGGACGGAGACCTGCTACAGAGATAGCTTTGTCGACCTTTTCTCTTGAGATTCTGCAGAGAACTCGTGCGTGCAGTGAAGCCATCTGTAGAGACCATGAAACATTGCGTTCGTATGCCACGCTACTGCTCCAGATGCTGCGCAACTCAGAGGCATGCGTGCAGGTAACTCAAGGTGCACTATCGCAGCTATTATACTGCAGTTCCTTCAGGCCGGGGGCGATATCGAACAATGAACTTTGTTTTCGTGACCGGCTCGGATCACCTCGATGGTGTCCGATGATCAGAAAATAGTCAATGAATCCATTTGAGTTTTTCCGCAGTGGTCAGCTCACGCAGGGTCTGGAGACTAGCAGGAGCCCCCGCCTAGTCAAAAGCGGTCGCCGCCACAGTCTCGCTCGCAACGACAGGCACAGTCGCATCAGGCCATCTGTGACCGAGGCACATGCGGGCGGCTAGCAAGAGTCGTAAGGCTCCAGACGGTGAAACCTTCTTGCTCCATTGACGCCCTCGGAGATCAACCACGAGGTGAGGGTGCGACGCCCCAGCTGGCCAAGTCACTGATATCGCCGGGGGTTAGTCGCAGCTCCTCAGCTTTAGCTCAGAGCTCGCACACTTTACGATTTCGCTCGAGATACACCCAAGTCAAAATGCCGCATTGGGGTCTGATTATCGTGATATTGGTGCAGCTTTATGCTGTTAGTTGCCAGGGTGCTTCGTCCACCGACACAACGCTGAGCGCGTGCGACTACGCGGCGGAGAATCTTTACGTCGTGAACGCATCGGCGGCTCCTGGGGCGCTGTTCCCTACTGGATATGTGGAGTGTGCGAACGCTACCGGAAGTGACCTCGAGCTTTGTGCAGTGTGTTCCTGTCGAGAGAAGAAGGTGGCGTCTGTGGCGGGTGTGACGGTGGCCTGGGTCGTCTGCGTCGGGTCGGGAGAGGCCACGACGTGTGCAAGCAGCGCGGGATCCGAGCGTGCGTTCTGCAGCAGTTCCTACTCGCAAGACAGCACCAGGTCATCATCCGTGGGGTTTAGCGTCAATGTCGGCGACTCCTCTTCCAGTCTCAGCTTGGACGTCGGTGATGCAAGTGCAGGAGTCAGCCCCGCGTCAAAGTCGATCAGCTCCAGTTCAAGTGGTGACACCAGCGTCGACGTCGGCAGCAGCAGCAGTAGCTTCGACACAGTCTCCAGCTCCGTCGAGTCAAGCTTCAGCTCCGATGAGGAGGGCACCACTTGGACCCCACAAGAGTCTCAATCCCAGGCGACGAACGAGGACAACGTGATCACCAACATCGCAGGGACGACGGCGCCCGCCCAGACCAGCGCTGCTACTGCCTCTCAAGAGCAAAACATCATCCGGCCTTCAAACAGTCACGGATCCACTCAACTCGAGTCGAACACTGGCAAATCCGCCAGCTCGGACTGGTCTGGCAAGCGGTTGACTGTGATCGTCTCCGTCATGTGCGGCGTTGCGGCTATAGCAGCGATCGCGGTGTTCGTGGCAGTACGCAACGATCGCGCCAGGAAGAGGAAGACGCTGGGCACCCCGTCAAGAGACTTCACGGACGATGGGTCCTCCGTGGCGACGCCCGTGGCTTCAAGACCCGATGGAAGGTACCGTCGTCACGGACACAGCCGACACTACGGAGGCTCCAGCTCCCGGTTCGACTCGAGCGACAACACGCCGCTGGCTTCGATCGTCGTGCTCGACGTGGACGACGACTTCGACGCTCCAGCTTCGACGAGCCAATACCGCTCGCGTGAGGCTCGAGGACGAAAGTTGTCGGGTGTCTACGTGCGTTCAGAGAGCGTCAAGGCTGGGGAGGGCAACGTGACGTTCGACAACTCTCAGCCGGGTGCTGCAGTTGCGGCTCCTGCCGTGTTCAATGCGTCTCACGGTCCGTCCATGTCGGATCTGCGTTCGCCCAGCCACAATCCGATCTTCGACACGTCCAACACCCAAGTGAGCTTCTCGTCCAGCATGAGCTCCCAGTACGACAGTCCGCCGAGTCCGCGCGCGTTCGAGTCGGAAGATATCGCCGCGGAATCGTACCGACTGGTGTCTGCGACCTACAGCGATTCGGTACGAGACTCGGACGCGTCGACGATCCCCCGCGAGCGCTACACGACCAACGACATTGCCGAAGACGAAGACGCCGCGCTCAACACGGTCGTGAGCTTCGCCACGAGCTTCTCCAGCCTCGACAGCACCGAGTACGAGCTCCGCAGCACAGAAGCAAGCGAGTTCATGCACAACTCGGAGCTGCCGTCGAGGTCGGCGCTGTCGCTTGATGTGGGCTCCCTGTACTGAGGGAGGATCTGTCAACCGTTCGTAGTCTACTGGTAGTTAGTTCACTGTCTAAAAAGTACCATAAGAATGTAGATGGTGTGGTTGTATCTAGCTCGGCGTCACCGACATGTCGATTGGTCGACTAGCACTAATCGACTTCAACGTATCGACTAGTGAAAATCACGACAGCACAGCTACCTATCCATACACTAAACGAGTATGATACAGCAAAGCATTGCACCATAACTAAAAGCTTGCGTTGATGCAAGCATTTAGTTATGGTGCAAGTATATAACTCCGTACACATGAAGTGGGTACATAAAGGTTCAGCTCTTCTACATGTCCTTCAGTTCCGTCGAAACTCCTCCCTCCCTCCCTTCATATTCGAAGTCGCGCCTCTTCCCCATGACCAACAAGTGGCGAAGTCTGCACAAGCCTGGCCACTGGCGCTCTCGCCAGCTATGGCTTCATCGCCTGCCGGCGCTGCTGTTGACCCTGGGGCTCTTCATGCTGCTCTCCCTGATGCTGTCGCTGCCTCACAGCACCACGCTGCGACGTCACGGCCCCAACGCCGACTTCATCGCGCCCCTGAACGGCCGCAACTGGGAGGTGTCGGAGGAGGATCTGCTGCACTTGAGTCTACTGCACGAGGCCTGCGTGACGGACACGAACGCGGTGCTGCCGTGGCTGTACGGGGCTCCAGGTCACCAGGGGGCCAACGGAATAGCCACCAACCCCCAGGAAGTGCTACACGAAGACGACCCCGAGCTGCTGCACAAGCTGCGGCAGTGTCCCGACGTGGACATTTTCCTGCCTGTGGGCCTGCACGGCAACGGATACTGCGAGGACGCAGTCGCCTACGCCAAGTGTGAGCTCTCTAGCTAAAGCTGTTGATGCTATAGTACAGTTCTAACCGCGTATTTGACGGCAGACCTCAAGTCTCGGCTGCTGCCTGTGTGGGCTCTCGAGGTGAAGCTGTTCGACCCGGAGGTGGGGCGCGAGGTGGACTACTTCGATCTGTGCCCCAGGACGCCCATGATCTTCTTCCAGCACTACTGGGACGGGGTGCCGTCCTCGCCTCGCTGGCCTAAGAGCAAACCCATCTACCTCATGCCCAACATCGAGATGGTCGAGCTCACGCCCGAGCACTACTGGAGCGTGGACGTCGTGCTGTGCAAGACCAAAGTGTGCTACGACCGCGTCACGCGTTGGTTCGAGGAGGAAGGCAACCCGCGCCACGCTCAGGTCTTCTACACCAAACACACGTCCTCGGACCAAGCGCAGTTCGCGCGCAAGCGTTTGGGCGAAGACGCTGTCGCGCCCAAGGACTTCTCAGACGTGAGGTTCATCCACACGGCCGGTACGAGCATCTGGAAAGGCACGAAGCAACTGCTGGACTGCTGGACGTCCACTCCGGGACTGCCACCGCTGGATCTGTACGCGAACGAAGGCACGTACAACTACCTGATGCAGGGAGCCTACGGCAAGTGGGTCTGGTGGTACAGTCGGAGCACTGTGAACCTCCACTTCGGCATGATGGATCGACTGTCCTTCAGCAAACTCACGGCTGAAGCCGCGTTCCTCATGTGTCCGAGTCTGGCCGAAGGCTACGGCCACTATATCAACCAAGCGCGGGCGGCTGGCGCGGTCATCGTCACGACGGACGCGCCACCGATGAACGAGCTCATCCTATCAGACGCGATGGGCGTTCTGATCCCCACGAAGATCGAGAAGGACGCGCGCAACGGGATGCTGGGCGGCAACTACTCGGACGCGCACGGGTTGAAGAACGCCGACGGGCTTCTGGCTGCGGTCAAGGGGGAAGACATTTGTGAATCCGTTAAGAAGTTGGTGGCTTCAACTACAACTGAGCAGCGCGCAGCCATGGGGGCAAACGCGCGAGAACAGTACCACAAAGACACAAAGTTCTTTGCGCAGGCGATGCAGGAACTGAGGGACTTTGCGAAAAGAAACTCATAGTACACGACGACAACGGAGTCGTATTTGGCAGTCGTTGAACTAACTAATACATGGCGTGGCCGTCTTGATACTTGATAATTGGCATGAAGCGACGCGGGGATCGTCTTCATTCGTACCCCCCACACCTCCCACGATGATGAAGAGTCTGCGCGAGCACCTGCTGGTGCCCATCGACGACCTGGCAGGCCAACGCGCGCAGTTGGTGTACGCGCCCAATGAGAATCTTCGGGTGTTGCCCTTCGCGTACTCCCTCACACGTTTGCTGTTCTCCTGCGCGCTCGCAGTGGCGTCTTGTGGCGTATTGATCATTATCTCTGTCTGGTACCCTCAAATTTTCACGCGTTTGGCTCGACGTGCGCTGCCGCATTCGGCTGTGAGTGACGCCGACTACCTGCTGGTTCATATCCACGGAGACGGACTGCAGGCTCGCTGGGTCGAGTGCGTCGTTCACCACCCAGCTCCTAGTGACGACGACTATCGCACCAAAGTACCGTGGGTCTGGTTCGAGTTCAGGAAGCAGCGGTACGTGTTCGACTACGAGCGGGGCGAGTTCCGACGGTACCTGGCCACGATCCGAGAGGATCTGGGCAAGCTGCAGCGACGAGTGGACACTGGGCTGGACGAACACGTTGCGCGCACCAGACGAGAGCTGTTCGGCCCGAACCGCATCAGTATCGACAAGCCCCGAGTTAGCGAGCTGCTCTTCGTGAAGCTCGTGCATCCGTTCTACATGTTCCAGATATTCAGCATCGTGGTCTGGCTGCTCAAGGACTACACCAAGTATGCGATTGTGATATTGTCCATGTCTGCAGTCTCGCTCGCCTATGAAATCTACTGCGAGGTGTCCAACAATTGTCGACTGCGCAGTCTCGTGCGTAGCGATCGACACTTCCAAGTGCTGCGAGGATCGACCATCTTCAGCGTTCACGAGAGTGAATTGGTTCCAGGCGACGTGGTGCTGGTGAGTGAAGGCCCAGTGTGCGCGGATATTTTACTGCTATCTGGTGGTTGTACTGCGGACGAGGCGGCTTTGACGGGGGAAGCGGTGCCTGTCAACAAGGAAGCGGCGACTGGAGCGGGGCAAATTACTGAAAACTCAGCGCGAGACAAGCACAAGGCGTCCGTTTTACATGCCGGGTCCATTATTATTCGAGTGTTCGAGAGTGATGCCGAGTGCAGAGGTGTGGTGATCAGTACGGGCTTCTCCACGGGCAAAGGGGAGCTATTCCGTAGCATTCTGTTCCCCAAGCAGATCACTTTCGAGTTCGAGCGAGATAGTTATCGGTACTTGGCGATGCTCTGGGTTGTGGCTATCGCGGCGTTTATCAAGCGACTTGTGGATGGATTTCACGTCGGTAACTCGTTCAGCGAGACGTTTGTTGATTCACTGGACCTCATTACGGTGGCTGTTCCCCCCGCGTTGCCCCTCGTTCTCACCTCTGGCATCGGGTTCTCGATGCACCGACTGTACCGATTTGGCATCTTCTGCATCGACTCGCAGCGAGTGAACTCGTGCGGCCAGCTCTCGTGTTTCTGCTTTGACAAGACGGGAACACTCACCAAAGAACACCTGAGCTTTACCGGGGTGGCTATCACGGAGGAATTGTCATCAAACGCTTCAACTACTAAGGCGAAATCCAGATTCACGTTGGGGATGGCGACTTGTCATGGATTGTCGGAGTATGGGGGAGCGTTCCAAGGCTATTCCCTCGAGCTGGCCATGTTCAAGGCTTCTCACTACTCCATGGAGTTTTTCCTCACTCCTCCTGATGACAAGTACATTGCTATTGTGACTGCACCGGACGGCACCAAATACGGGATCGTCAGTCGCTTTGCGTTCGACGCCACATGCCAGCGATCCAGCGCCGTCGTCGAAGAAACCAACACAGGCAAAGGCTTCGTCTTCGTCAAGGGCTCTCCTGAGGCTGTGAGTGCCATCTCGACCTCAACACCACCCGATCTCAAGCACAAAACACTCGCGTATTCAATCGACGGCTTCTACTGCATCGGCTTCGGCGTGAAGGAGCTCAAACCCGGCGCTCTCATCGACGTGAATAACCGCGATGAGGTGGAGAGCGCGGTAAAGTTTGAGGGTCTCGCCCTGTTCAAGAACGAGCTGAAGCCTGAATCCAAGAAAATGCTCAATGAGCTTTACGTCGCCGACATTGACGTCCGCGTTATCACTGGCGACAACGCACTCACTGCTGTCCACGTGTGTCGCGAGCTGGAGATGAGGATGAAGAGTAAAATCGCCATGGTGGACATCGACGATCACACTGGAGACACTGTGTTCGTGTCGGTAGACGACGTGAAGAACTCGGACGTGGTGGAGTGGTCGGCTTTCAACAGCAGCAACATGGTCGCGGTGCTGGCGGACTTCGACTTGGCCATCACTGGCGCTGCACTGGACAAGTTGCGGGGCGACTACAGCGACGACACAGTGCGGCGCATTATCCAGCAGACTCCAGTGTTCGCGCGCGTGCGACCGCAACAGAAGGCGTGGATCGTGGAGCAGCTCATCTCACTTGGCTTGGTCGTAGGAATGTGCGGCGACGGCACGAATGACTGCGGGGCGTTGAAGGCTGCGCACGTCGGCTTGGCGCTATCCAGCGCCGAGGCTTCGATCGTGGCGCCGTTCACAAGCAAGACCAAGGCAATCGCAGACGTACCGGTGTTGATTCGCGAGGGTCGGTGTGCGTTAACCACTTCGTTCCTTGGGTTCAAGTACATGGTGCTGTATCCGATCATCCAGTTGGGTATGGCCAGTGTGTTGGCGCAGATGGGCACGTGGGCTGGAATCGACTTGCAGCTCACGGACATGCAGTACTTCTGGGACGACCTGACCATTGTCCTAGCTCTCGCAATGTGCATGCTGTACACGGGTCCGTCGACGGTATTAACTCGAGCGAGGCCGCCTTCAACGCTGTTCTCGCTCGAGATCGTTGCGTCTCTCTCGGGCCATATCGTGATTTTTGCGGTATTCTTCGTGCTGGCACTTGCCTTGATGAGCCACGAGTCGAGCTGGTATTGCTCCATTGAGGACGCTTTGGAGTTTGTGAAGCGGGCGGGTGAACGAACGTCTTCGAACTGCGCGGTTTTCAACAATCTCGACCTTGCACACGTCAGACTCTCTTACGAAGGCACCGTCACGTGGTTGTTTGTGCATCTGCAGTACGTGGTTGCAGCCGCCGCGCTGAACGTGAACGATCCGTTCCGACTGCCGTTCTACACCAACTTTGTGTTTGCAGTTCTGCTGGTCGAAGAGCTGGTTGTGAACTTGTGGTTTTTACTCGACAACTCCGACGCAGTCAACGAAACTTTTCAGCTAATGCCGATCCCCGTAGCGTTCCGCTGGAAGTTGTTCGGACTCTTTATCGGAGAGATCGTAGCAAGTGTTTGTTGGGAGTTGGTGGCAACACGAGTGCTGCCAAAGTGGAGGCGAAAGGAGAGACGCGGCTCAGAAGGATAACTGACATAGAGACTGTACATTAATTTCAATAACACTTTGGGCTTGCTAGAATTCTTCCTCCCGCAAGCTGTCGTCACTGTCACTGTCGCTGTCGCCGTCGAAGAGGACCGAGCTGCAGTCTTTGATCGTTTCGTCGTAGTAGTCCGAGTCTACCGAGAAGTAGGAGCCTCCAGACTTGTTGGTGTCGACGATGTCAGCGAGTGAGTTGGCCTTTTGTCGGCTCTCAAGCGCGCTGAGTCCTCGAAGTCGTCGAGGGGACGAGTCATCGAGCATGCTGATGCCTCTCTCTCTTCGAGGAGACCAGTCGTCCATGAAGCTCATCACGCGGTCGCGTCGTCGAGACGAGTCATCGAGCGAGTCGACCTCAAGGTCCTCGACTCGTAGGATTCCGTCCTCGTCGATGTCGGCGATATCATCAGAGAGCGTCGACAACCGGCGAGGCCTAAGGACCAGCCCCCCACTTGGTACGTATGAGCCTGCAGCGATGGAGAACCGCTCGCTTTCAGTCTCACTGTCACTGCCGGGGCCAATCGACCAGCAGGTCTCTGATAGATCCCTCCAAACATCGCCGTCCGTATGCCTCTCCTCGAGAGGAAGTGGCGGTGCACTGGCAGCAGGAGCTACTGGAACTGCAACGACCGGATCCGCAGCTTGAGACTCATTTGTCTGGTTCATCTCGCTGCTGCGTGAGCTTCGGAACGCTGCGAGACTCGGAAGCGACGAGCGTAGTCCGCCGCGCATGAGGAACGAGGCTGAAAACACTGAGCGGCCACTGATGAGGCTGGTCGTTCGAGATGCTTGAGTGCCGCGCATGGAGGGCAGCGCTGCGGCGTTACCCGTCGTGTGGACGTCAGGGATATCGACAGCAACGTGGTCTCCGGACGCGTCCTTCGTGGACTGCCGTGGGAGTTTGAACGTCTCCATGTAGGGAAGCTGCGGAGACGTCACGATCGTGGACACTCCACTGGATCCGAGTGCGTCTGAAGAAGTGTTCTCATGTGCCATCGTTGAGTTCACCCGCTGAAAGGCTGAGGCGTTGCTGGGGGAGAACAACTTGGGCTCGTACCGTCGACGTCGGGATCGAATCACGAGCAGGACCGCAACCAAGACGACCACCGAGGCACCGATGATCCCTACGAGCAGAGGCGTGCTCATAGCTGAGGAATCACTGTCACCCCCTGTTGCAGGTGACTCCGCCAATGGTTGGTGTGTCTCGGAGCTGCCCGAGCCCAATATGTTGTCGCCGACGTCCATTTTCGAGGCTTCGACGGTGCCTGTAGAGGAGGAAGCGGAAGGGGTAGACGCCATCGTAGCAGACCAACGACCAGTAAGTCTTGCCTCGAGTGCGAATGGGGAAGTGTGAAACTGGTAGACTCGGTACGGTACGGAAAATATTCCTCCTCTGCTTGGTGCCGGTCGAAAGCGCCCGAAGCTCCACAGAATGTCGAAAAGTATCGAAACGGAAGCGATGACACAAATGCAGGTGGACGGCTCTAGGCAGAGGGTGGAAGCTGTGGAACCCACCTCAACCCCGTTCGAGCCACACGCGGGAATTGCCTAACGCTTCGGGTCAGTGTGGCCTCGAGAGGACCATGATGAGCTCGAGAGTTCGTGTATGTACTTCACTATTTTCTGCTGACTCCTTCCGACGTCAATTTACAAATGTAAGGGCTTTGACTCGAAAGTGTCGTGCCGATAGAGCATCGACGATGCGGAACCTTGCAACGGAGCCGTAGCCACAACTTGGGACAGAAGAGCTCGGCATCTCGGCATCAGGCGCGCGATTAGGCGAAGATTGCATGACGAGGAAAGCCTCAAAGCTTATTCCAAGCCCACGCCTGTCGTTCGGTGAGTAACTTTTGGCTCCAACGCTGGAATTCGATGGTGGCTCCGTGTCTGTGGCCGATTCAGTCTGACTTTTTTTAGTTGAATATACAATTCAAGGGATGGATGACAGCACATTACTTTATTTACTTGGCCACCCCAACTGTTACAATATCCACTGATCTACTTGCAATGGGCGCGACTAGAACTCGCTCTCCTTGAAGACGTTTTTCGAGTCGGCAAAGTCCGAGTTCACGGAGAAGAAGGACGCGTCCGAGGCCGCCGTGCTGCGGAAGGCGTCCGACTGCTGCGTCGAGTGGCCCCAGTCCGAGTACGCGTCCTCGCTCCGGTCGTCGTCGTCGTCGTGTGGCGCCTCGATCACGGGGATGCGCGCCGTGTTGCTCGCCGCTGCGTGGTAGTAGCTGTCGTCGCTCACGCCCGACCACGCCATGGAGCTCACCTCGCTCACGAACGAGTCGTCGAAGCTGTTGGTGGCGTGGAAGTTCTTATTGCCCTTGTATCTAGTCTCGTCGAACCGACTTTCGTCGAACCGACTCTCGTCGAAGCGGCTCTCGTCGTAGCGGCTATCGTCGAACTTGATTTCGCTGAATTTGCTCTCGTCGAATTTGCTTTCGTCGAATTTGCTCTCATCAAAGTCGGACTGGTAGTACGACGGCGGCGGTGGTCGGCGGTTCTGCTGCAGCGGGGTCGGACGGTTGCGTCCGGGCGCCACCACCGTCGTGGCTGACGACGCGACCGACGGCGCCAGCGACCTGGCCGTCTTTGGAGATAAGATGTCATAGTCCATCGGCTCCGGGGTCTCGTCAATGGTGAACCCGGGGTGCTGCTTGGGTGCGGGCCGCGCTGCGTTCGGGTTTGGCGGTGGGGCCCTTGCGTACTTCGGGAGCGGGTCGGCGACGGGCACCGGCTTAATGGGCTTCTGCGGTCGAGGCGGAGGAGGAGGAGGTGCCTCGAACGCTGCGAGGTGAGCAAATTGCGCCACTCGGTCGTAGGTGTCGCGGCCGTACACGGTGCCTCCAGGCGGCTCGGGCGCGTTCGGCCTGTTCGGCTTGGGAGACGCGTTCTGCTTCGCGCGCTGCTGTTCACGCGGAGGCGTGCGCGTTGGCGGCTCGGCCTGGTACATGCCGGCGTTTCCGGGGCCACGCGCGTCCGGGTTCCGACGGCCATGGGCTGAAGTTGGTTCACGCTGCATCACTGGCACGGGGCCGTACCCGTCGGGGTCCCTACGGCCACGTCCAGACTTGGGTTCGCGAGGCTGGTCGGGGCTTCGACGGCCTCGTGCTGAGACTGGTTCGGGGCGCTGCATTCTAGGCGCGGGCATCGACGCCATCAGGTCCTGGGGCTTCAGGCCACGGCCCGACTTGGGCTCACGCTTCATGTCGATGGCAAGCTGCAGGTCAAGAGGCTTCAGGCCGCGGCCCGACTTGGGCTCGCGCGGACCAAAGTCGATCTCCGGAGCACGTTCGGGTGCCGGCTCGCGGTTCGCGGCGCGCGGCGTGTTGCGGCCGCTTCGCTGCGTGTTGGGGTTCCCTCGGCCGGAACGGGCCTCATCGCGCGCGCGTTGGCCGGCGGCAGTCGGCGACTGCGCAGCGCGCGCTCGTCGGTCGAAAGCCGGGAAGGACGGCGTAGGCGACGACCTGCTCGAGATATTGGTGGGCGACGTCGCGTCGAAGCGCGTGCCGTTAGCGCTGCGGTTCCGCCTGGACTCGAGCTTCTTCTTCTGCGAGGTCGAGCGTCTCATGCAGTACGCGCGCACGACCCAGGACACGAGCGCCACGAAGACAACTGCGACGATGATGATCACCACCATCACTGTGGTGCTCATGGAACTGGACGCAGCTGCGGCGCTCGCCGCCTGCACCACGTTTCCGCTGCTACTGGCACTACTGGAACCGGTCGAGGTGGTCGTCTTCGACTGCACCGAGTTGCTCTCCGTCGTGGCCTTGGTGTTCGGGGTGGGCGTCACGGAGGTACCCCCCGACTCGTTCTGCGATTCCGTGGTGCTGGACGAGATCAATGAGGTGGTGGCGGAGGAGCCTGAACCTGTGGCGCAAGTGATATAGTCGTCCCCGCTCGTGACGCAGTCCGCGCCCTTCTTGAGCACGATGCAGACGCCGAAGTACTGGGTCGTGCCGTTGACCGTCGCGCTGTTGGAGCTGCGGCAGCTGCAGCCGTTCTTCATGCACGTGTTGCCCATTTCCGAGCACAGGACGTAGCCCGCGGGCTCCTTCTTGTTGCCCGGGTCATTCAGGTACAGCGCCTGCACGTCCACACCGCAGACGTCCTGGGTGGACATCGCTGCTGCAGATATACCTACCGGTTTGATGCAGTGTCTGAAGAGGAAGACAGTGTCAACTCGCCCGGCCAAAGCGGCAATGAGGAGAGCGGGCCCTCCCCATCGATAGACGGTCGAGCAGAGACGGAGAGCAGGGCAGGGTCAGGGTGGGAAGATCGACGCCCGCCCCATACTCAAAGCAAGACACCGAGGCGCTTTTCCAACGCCGGGCTCCATGCAGAGCACGGCCAAGGCAGATCCGATGATAAAGCCCCAAAGGCATCTGACTCTCCATCGATTCCGGATGCGAAACCGAACCGCATCGCATCGCAGTTTTGTCGCGAAGGCGGCGCGGCGATCGGACAGCGAAAACCGAGTGTCGAGGTGGCTGCTGCTGCGGGGGTCGTATATGTTACAGGAGCTCCGTGCTGTTGTTGCCTTTCACGTTGAGACTTTCATTTTTGTAGAACGTGTCCTCATTCTATTTTTGAAAGTCGCTCGTGAGGTTTACATTCAGTTTTGCCTCAAACAAATTATTTGCAGGTGGATACATACATCTTTGGGCTTGCGTGATGAAGAACAGCGCCACTCTTTTTGTCTTCTTTCGTGGGCGAAATGCTTACCTACAACTCAGTTACGACTTTACGGGGGTGGGTCCTCACAGATGTCCTCCTCTTCGGTGCGCCGGGCAGTCTTTCGGCGGCGGAAAGAGTGCTCGTGTCGACGTCGACTTCAACGCGCCGTGCTTCAAAGCAGCTTATACAGTACCTGTACGAACGCGTTAAACTACAAAACGTGGACAAGGCACTTACACTTCAACCTGCACGATACAATACATGTACCGGCAAGCCTCGTCCGCCATTGGCAATGAATGAAATGACCGCTTGCCATCAGAGCCTTTGACAGCGTGTGTGTGTGTGTGTGAACCTATCCGATATTCGGTGAAGCTGTTGACGGCTCCAACAAAAACGCACACGAGGCGTCGACGCCCTGTGCATGTGTTGCGGTGCAGCTTTGAATTTCGAGGCGAGTTGGGGCTTGAACGGCGGCTGTTTTGCCAGAATCGCTGCTCGCGCGCAGGCCGACATGGAGCACCGTTAGCTTCCGTGCCATACGTACATAGGTAGGTGGCCCATCGGCAGCGTAGCGCTTCGGGACTCGTCGGCGTTGTCGGCATCAAAGCCGACAACGCCAAGGGGCGGCAATAGTGTGTGTTTAGTTTCGTTTCGTTTAGTTCGAGTTTAGCAATCGAAACCATTTAGAACGCGTGTTTTGCGAGCGAATGCTGGAGTTTCGTCGAAAAAACTCGAGTATGCCATTTTTAAGAATTATTTCTCTATATTTAGACTGTATTTTAAAAATTTGCTCGCCGCATTCACTCTGGGCGCGAGTGCGCACTCGCACTTCAACTTCGTTCCGCACTCAGCGCGCACTCGCTACACGCAGTGGGGACACTCCAAGGGCGCGCCGACCATAAAGACTCCTGCGCAGACCAAGGAAGACCTACGGTGAGGGTGAAGCGGCGAAGGAGCTGGCCATGGCGTGCACTAACATGTTGGATTCGTGGAGCAGCAATGTCAGGAGGGCAACCAAAAAGCGAGGTCTGGAAGCTTTTCGAAGAACCAGGTGCTGATAGAAGCGTGAAGTGTCAGCGCTGTTCTGCTGTGACTGCCAACCCGAAGCCACACAAGCTCGAGAGCCACTTAACGAAGTGTGATGGCTACTCGCTTGTGGAGAAGAAGAAGAGGAAGCGCGCTTCTGAAGAGCGTGCGGAAGAGGCGGCGCGGCGAAGGAGTCTGAACAGTGGCGATGTGGAGATGCTGCAAACGGATGCCGAAGACACTGATGGACAACCTTTGATGTCATACATCGTGACGCAAGCCCTCGTCAACAAACTGGTGGCCGACTACATTTACGATTGGCCCAAGAAAACCTGGACTACTTCCTTCATGATACCTTCGACTATCAGGGCGAGTAAGTTTTTGAGTACAATTTTGATTTAATGAATTCGTGTCGTCGCGACTTCCCATGAGTACACTTTGTTTGCACTTGAAAGCATTCATGCTCAGTATCATCCCCATCGGTCTTGTTAGCAGTGATTGAAAAAAATATATTGGTCTATACGCCGGATAAATATTGCAAGCAAAATGCAAGACTGCAGTGCGGTAGCAATACAAAATATCCAATTGCATGTGCCGCGCATATTGCAATACAATATTGCAGCGAAATTCAAAATACTCAACTGTGGTCACTCGGTGGTTCTCATTCAGTTCTGGTCACCTTGGCTTCTCCAGCACGGCCCTAGCGATTGTCTGCTGTTAATTTCCAGCACCCTGATATCGAACATAGAGGACTCTTCAAAATTCTGTTTTGTGTACATAATAAAGGACTTTTAGCCATCTGTATATTGCAATATCTTATGTGCAGTAACATATTGCAACATGACAGATTATTGCAGTGTAAATTGCAGTGAAGCCTTTGATTGCAATACCCAATTGCAAGACAGCAAACACTGCAATGCAAGACTGCAATGACGACAAATCACGCAACTCGCTGCCAATATATTTTTTCCAATCACTGCTTGTTAGCCCTTCGTGGGCCTGATCAGCGTCGCGCCTAATCCCGTACATTTCGTTCGCAAATGAAACCGAATTAAATTCAATTTCGAACGCGAAACTCAATTAAAATTGCGGACGAAACACACACTAGGCGGCAATCATCAACGGACCCAGGCGCTGCAACACACTCACTCACTCATTGTGCAAAAATGTAAAGGCACGACTCTTTAGTCGTTACCCGAAAATAGTCGTCCTCAACAAATTGCTTCACCGAATTTCACGATTTCTCTTATAATTTAGAGTGACGTGTCACTCTTGTGGGTAATCACTGTTCCCGTATAATTTCTCACGGACTCCAAAACCTGATACTATGCTCCAGAAACCGAGGTATGACTGTACTACTGCTCCCCATACTCCATTCAAGTGAATAGGATGTTGCTGGATAGGGGTACCCCAGAATATGATTTTCCATGTGCTCTCTACAGAATTGTAAAGAATTGCCCCAAAATGACAGCAGCCACGGTACCATTCATGTTGCCAGATTAGTGTTTCCCTGTGTAGACCACACCGCTCACCCACTGTCACTTGAGCCAAGGGCCGAGGAAGAGTCGAACGTGAAAGGATAAGGGAGGGAGCAAAGATGGCCTCGTACCCCAAGAGCTACGTGTTCCCGCTGGCGCTGACCGACGCGTGGAAGCAGGAGATCACGAGCAAGACGCGCGAGAAGCTCACGGAGATGCTGGGCGTCGAGGTGGACAACGTCATGGCGGTGCGTAATCGTAGAGAGATAGAATGAGCGAGTGGGTGGCGTTCCTTTTGCGCCTTCTTTTCCATGCCTGTTAGAGAGCGAATTGCGCGCGGTTTTAGGGAGCCACCACCACAAAATTGAGCCTGTTCGACGCAAGAAGAGGAAGAAGAAGAGAGAGAGAATATAAGGGGGCAGGGACACACACAACAGCGCTCAGCGGACGGAGGGGGGAGACCGGAGACCAGTCGCTCTCTTGTATATGTGCACTTACTTGCATGTTGAAAAGAAGACCCAAAGGACGCTAAAAGAGGGTGGAAAGCACCCCCAATTAGAACACGGAGGGGGACGCCACCTACCTACCAACTGCCTGCCTAGCTGCGGAAAAGACCAGAAGGCATGACGTCCATTGTGTATCCATCTATCTATCGACTACAGGAATACGTGATCGTCATGGTGGGCAACAAGAAGAACATGGAGCAGATCGCCCACGACCTCGTGGACTTCATCGGCGAGGAGTCGGCCGAGCAGTTCGCGGCCTGGCTCAGTCTCCTGCTCCCCACGTTCGAGGCCCAAGCTCAAACTCAAGCCCAAGCCTCAGAGCCGCAGAACGAGGCCCAGGCCTCTGAAGCTGAGCAGCCCCAAGCTGAGGAGGAAGCCCCCAAGCAAGACCAGAAGGAGGAGCACCCACCCAAGCGCGTTATCAGCTTGAAGGGGCTGTCGTCGTCGTCGTCCGACCCGCCCAAGAAGAAGATCGTGTCCTTGGGCGGCAACCGCGGCACGATCCGCTCGCTGAACCCGTCGAAGACCGACATGGACGACGTGATTGCTCGACGAGCGCAGCGTTTCGGCGTCGTGGAGAAGCCAGCGCCCAAGAAGTCGCCGTCGTCGTCGGCAAAGGAGGACCGCCATCAGCGCGACGAAGCCAAGTCGAGTGGAAACAAGCGGCGGGCAAGTGACCGGGAAAGCGGCGGCAGACTGTCGCAGCGACTGGGCCCACCCGTCAACGTTGACCAGGCTGAGCTGGACGCCCGTGACACCATGGGCTCGCACAAGAAGAGACGCAACGACCGCGATCGCGGCGACGAAAACCAGCGCGGAGATCGACGCGGCAACCGGAGAAACGACCGAGACAGAGATCATGACATGGAGGATGCAGGACGCGGCGGCAAGCGGAGAAACAGCGACTCGCGTGACGTGCAGCCGCCCCTGCCGCCGTCAGATGACAAGGGTAACTTCAAGGACAAGCAAGGCTACGGACGAGGCATGGGCCCGCCTATGGGTTTCCAGGGCGGCCCGATGGGCTACGGCGGCTTCCCTCCGGTGCGTTGTCACTGAGGATGAGATCTTTCAAAGTCTTCACGACTAACTTATCGTTTGTGTTCATTTTCGTAATAGCAGCCGTATGGAGGCCCGATGTTTTACCCTCCGCCAGGATACGGCCCGATGAACCCGTACGCGATGGGTTTCCCACCGCAGGGCATGCCGCCGTACGGTGGCCGCGGCTTCCCTCGGGGGCCTGCTGGAGGAATGCACAACGGACCGCGTGGAGCTCGACCATTTCAGAACCGCAAGTGGGTCAACCCGAACGTCGCCAAGGCTGAGGAAGCGAAAGCCAACGAAGGCAAGCCAGAATCCGACGCGGCTGGAGGCGAAGGAAGCACCGCGCCGCAAAACGCTGTGGGCTTGAACGCTGGCGCTCCCGCTTTTACGCCGCGCAACCCGTACTTCTCATCGCAAATGCGGCCGCGTTTCCAGAACAAGACTTGGGTGCGACAGGATCCCGCCAAGGACGAGGAGCTGAACTCGAGTTTGCCCAAGACCCCTCCCAAGGAGCTGCTGGAGAGCACGGAATAGGCCAAACGGGCTCGCGCACTCGACATCAACTAGAGAGCACAGGGAAACCAAGTTGACAAGACATAAGAAGAAGAAGAAGCATGAGAGTTCAGGCGATACGACGCGACCAGCGCTACACACTCTCTCCAGCCATCGTGCACGGCTACAACGGGTGATCGACTTGGTCTGCTACGAGCAACCCATGCGTGGTGTTAGGTGAAATATATGGCTGACGTCAACCACTTCTTTCCTCTTCCTTACGAGTTGATAACTTCCTTAAAAACGTAGTCAGGGAGCTCTTGCTAGCGACGAGAGCGGCCCCAACCTTTTCGGGCGGCGGGGGCGGCGCCACCCGCTCGCTTCGGGTCTTGAGACTGAGATTGGGAGGCTGCCACCATCGATAGCGGAAGTTTGCGTCGCGTGCCTCCGCCAGCCTGCGACTCGGACTGCGATTGCGACTGCCCCACTATGTCTTGAGCACGAGCGCCTGCCTGCCGAGCAACCTGGATGAACTCCTGATCGCTTTCGACCTCATCGTCCTCTTCTCTTTTCGGCTGCTGCTTCTTGAACAGGTGATCAATCTTGTGCTGCTGAGAAATCTTTGACTGTGTCTTCGTCTGCTTGGCTCGCTTCTTCGGTGCCGGCTGTTCCGGCTCAGAGTCCGAGCACAGATCAAGTACGTCACTCGCTTGAGATTCACGCGCCGCTGGACGCTTGGCTGCAGCAGGCGCACTCCTCTTGGTGGGCGCAGGAGAAAAGTCATCGTCTTCATCTTCATCCTCGTCGTCATTGCTCTTGCGGAGCCTCTTGCGGTTCTGTGGCGAATTCTTGCCTTTCGCCGACCTGGAGGCAGCAGCCCTACCACGAGGTTTCGCTGTCGGCCGCGGGGGCATATCCTCCTCCTCATCGTCGTCATCGTCCATTTTAAAGTCTTCGTCTCCGTCATCTTCGGCTGTAGCGGCGATCTCATCTTCAAAGTCGTCGTCGGACAGTACCGTCTTGCGTGCCTTGCCTCTTGCTGAGCGAGCAGGAGCTTTCCGAGGGGTAGTCTTTCGAGCGGCGGGTTTCCGCTTGCGCGGGCTCTCATCACTGTCCTCTTCGAGGTCTGAAAAGACCGACTTCCTCACGGGCTTCTTCTTTGGCGCTGCCTTTTTGGTTTGCGAAGTTCTCGGTGTCCCGAAGCGACCGCTTTTAGGGGATTTAGTCGAGCTGTCGTCTTCCTGAGTCGTTCGCCTGGACTGAAACCCGTCTCCTGACGGAGTGCCGGCTGCTGCTGTTCCGTTCGCAGACTGTTCAGCCTCCTCCTCCTTCTGCAGTGCGAGCAAAGCGTCCTTCTGCTCCTTCTTCTTGCCGACAACAGTGAGAATATCCTGCGCAGACTTGGCATCGCTCTTGGCGCTGAGTTCCCGCTGGGTCTCGTCAAGCACGCTGTCCACAAACTCCTGGATGGCCGACGCGTTGTTCTTCAACGTGAATTTCTCCAGTGCAATTCCAAGTTGCGCTTCAGGGAGCAGAACCAACTTGCGCTCAGGCACACACAGTTGCTTGCTCAGAATATCTTCAATCGTCACAGCAGCCAACGGAGTGGGGCGTACAGGACGGCCCAGCAGCGACTTCTCCAGCTCGGCGCTGGCTTTCTTGTCCGATGCATTAATCCGATCTTTCTTGCGGCGGTAGAAAAGCAGAATATCATTGGGGTTGGCCACCTTGCCCACAAACTTGGCTCCAAATCGCTGGTTCACCAACACGGGGAACCCCGTGTGCTCCACGCGCAGACGGATGAGCACCAGGTCCTTTTCTTCTTCAGCTCCGTTCCCAATATCCGGGAGCGGGAACGGGCTCTCCTGTTGTCTCTGTTCGCGCTCCCTCTCTCGCTCTCTCCTCTTCTCTTCCTGCTCCAGCTCAGCCTCATGAAGCAGCTCCATCACTCGTCCTTCCAGATACTCTCTAATGCGGTCCGCCACATCCGGGTCGTTCGGCTCGAGCTCCTCAATCTCCCCTAGAATCACCTCGCCCATCTTGAACGGCCGTACCGTATGCAGCTCGCGCGTGTTCATCCGAAAGCTCTGTCCGTTGATCTCCAGCACGGCAATGTGCTTCGTCTTGGCCTCCCCCTCCACGAGCGACGTCGCGACCGACGAGCCTGGCTGCGTGATGAAGAAGTCCCCCTTCAAGCTCTCCTGGACGTCAATCTGGCACTCGTGCTCGTGGCCCCACACCACCAAGTCAATAAAGTCCGGGATCACACTCTCGGGCACGCAGTTCTTGGTGCCCCGCCCCTTGTCGTCCCTGTTCTGGTGCACCACAAAGATACTGAACCACTGGTCCGCGTGCTCGGCCGGCCGCCTGAAGACCACCTTCTGCTGGGCGAACATCCTATTGAGCCTCTCGTCGCGCATGTTGCCCAGTCCGTAGACGGCCACGCGCGTGTTGCCCTTGGTCATGAGCACGGGGAACACCTCGACCTCGTCCACCTTGTCGCTCTTGCCGAAGTAGTTCACTAAGTTCGCAGCGCTCAGCAGGTCCAGCGCCGCCAGGGACTGCGAGTGGTCGCCGCCGCCTTCGCGCGACGGGTCGTCGTGGTTACCGTGGATGCTGAAGACCGGCAGCTCGACGTTGTAGTTGGGGTCCTCGAAGTTGACGACGCCGAAGTTGGGGAAGTTGAGGCTCTGGTCGCTCACCACCTGGAAGTGCACGGCGTCGTCGCCCATGCAGTGCGTGCGCAGCAGGCGCATGGTCTCGTAGATGGTGCGGCGGCTCGGCTTGTTGTCATGGAACAGGTCGCCGCCCAGCAGCAAGAGGTCCACGCGCTCGCGCTGCGCCAGCTGCAGGATCTCGCGGAACGAGCGGAACGAGTCATTGCCGCGCACCGGGTCCTTCTCCGCGTAGCCCAGGTGGTTGTCCGTCGACAGCAGCACGCGCAGCGTGTCGGCCTCGCGCGGGCCGTCGTCGGCCTGCGACTGCGACATCGTGGTTCGAGGTTCGACTTGTTGCCGGTTGGAACGCGCCAAAAGTTGACTAAGTGCGATGCGAAATGCGAACTTAACAGGAATCCGACATGTTGAAGTGAAGTGACCAATGGATCGAAAGGAACGCCAGCACAAAATGTATTGACCTCCCCGCGCTTTGGCTCATTTCTCGATACAAGGACGGGGAACAAGCAGTTAAAGCGCGCTAGGAGGGCTGCAATTGGTGAAAGGAAGCAAAGACTTCATCGTGCAGTTTGTATTCACCATTCGAGTAGTCCGTCGGCCTCTCAAAACCAGTGTACTCCGCAAACATGTTAATGATTTTCACAACACACTAACTTACAGTTACTGCTGTTTGCAAACGCGTTTGTATGTTTGCTCCTTTATCACTAGCAGATCAAATGAATGTTACCCGTTGTCGATCGGTCACCCTTACTTTTGAGTACATTTCGCGGACTTTTGAGTAAAGACTAATGTGCTCGGACTTCCTCGTTACACGCGGAGCCTTCGCGTGACCTCCGCGGAGTACGTACACTTCATTTCAATTTGTGCGCTGCATCAACTTGAAACTATTGACTACACTCTAAAGACGTTGCTTGTTAGAATGCCATTCACGATCACAAATAACGTCCTTCAAACCCTTTAGGGCAACTTCATTTCGTTTTCTGCTAGATGACGCTTGAAATTCCTTTTAGCTTACTCACGTCCGCATAAATGGATCGATAATTTACTTCCCCAAATGCATTTACATTGTATCCTCCTCCGGTCTGATCCAAGGCGGCGATGCCGGACGTGGCATCTTTCCTAAGTCACATTATGTGGAATTACTCAAAAGTCAGTAAATGTACTCACAATTAAGTAGCACCCGTTGCCGAGTCCACATTCCGTGTACGCACCTTGGCGTAGCAAGAGTAATCTAGTGCTGCTTAGTTTGAAGAGATCTTGGTTGGTCTAATGAAGAATACCTTCGTGTGCAACTCAGCTTCCAACAAGTGACAAGAGCTTCAATTTGAGTTCAAGATACTTCGAAGCAAATAGTTTAAAATTGTCTAACTCCACAGACATGTAAGCCAGATTCACAACACACTAACAAACAGTTTGCAATACTAGTGTTAGCTTTACAGTAAGAGTTTGTGCGAAAACTACTCAAAACGGTAGGGCTGCCAACATGCATCAAATTGCTTGGATAATACTTCTACCAGCAGGTTCTGCAGCCGTCCGCGCCTTACAGACAGCGACGCAGGAGTTCAAGAACCTAGGAGCAGAGCCACTAGCAGTATCCCTGACTACGTCATTCATAACCCACTCACGGTCGATCGACTCGGTGTGGAACTCGTCTACTACAAGGACAAGGCGTGTACCGTATGCAACTTTTTTGCGGTGTGTGTACCCGGAGACGTGCTCACTACCGTGCTGACGTTAGGGATCCATGTGCAATTTTCGGGTGGCTTCGTACGGTGGCTGATCCTGGTGCGTGTCTGAATTACTATTGTGCTCAAAGCTGCTGAATCTCACTGTATCGTTTGCGATTACATTTTACTTGCTTAGATGGTGATGTCCTCGTCGGCGTTACTGGTCAGCTGCTTAAATGTCACTTTTGGCAGGCGTCCATTGTTGTTTATTCAACATATCGCTAACATAAGCTTACTGCTTATTTGATTCTAGGTAGATTCAAGCGAGGAAGTGGGTGTCAGTGCAGACGCTGTCGGTGTGGACGCGCGTGTTGCTGTTTCACTGGATTTCGTTGTCGACGGTAACCCCAATTTAATGGACGACGGGGCCGCCACTTGTACTGGTCTCAATTCGGACGAAGGCCCTGACGTGCGCGAGGAACCGGAGGACGAAGAAGACGCAGAGGACGAAGAAGACGCAGAGGACGACGAGAGCTGGGACGGCGACTGGTATATCGGCCAAGTGGCTGACGAAGAATCGGAGGAGGAGCGGGAGGAGCTTCCTGAGTCTGTGTGTTCGTCTGCCGCAACGGACAGCAAATACATCACGGCGATGAGAGATATCGGGTGGGAATATGGTAAGTTGGATGCACTCAACATAAGTGATCGGCTGTGTATTTGTATCCAACATGTTTACTAACATAATGTTTTGGTACTATTTACAGATGAATCGAAGTTCGGACCAGACCCTACGTATGCCGACCTTTACGATGGCCCATGTGGCCCAACCCCCAGCGTTCTTGAAGTTGCCCAAGACCCCTTGGCGCTCATGCCGCCCAAGCTCTGGGCTCAGATTGCAGTGGAGAGCAACACGTACCACCGTGGGTTCATTCCCGAGCGCGCGAGGGCGATCAGAAAGCAGCAGCGCAAGAAAGGTGGCGAAGTTGAAGACCTCGGCGACATTCGGCGTCGCCTCGCTGGTGTCAAGGATATTGAAGCCTACGAGGTGCTGCAGGTGATGGGCCTGCTCATTGCCAGGATGCTGGCACCGATTCGCAAGGACATTGCAGCGCATTGGTCAGTGGCGAAGGTGGGCACCATGCCTGCGAATCGCTTCAGCCTCTTCATGAGAAAGAACTGTTTCTTCCACATCATGGGCTACATGCACTTTTCCAACAACAAGTCTCCAAAGGCGAAGACCAACCGAGCCTGGAAGATCCGTCCAGTCGTTGACGTGCTGCAACGGACCTTCGCCCGCGGTTACCGCGTTCCCCCGATCATCAGCTTCGATGATGCAACGCTGCCGTCGCGTTCCAGATACAACCCGACTCGACAGTTCAACGAGGACAATCCTCTCAAGTGGGGGACGAAGGTGTTCGTCGCAGCTTGTGCCAAGACAGCTTACTGCATGATGTGAGAAGACCCGTGGCGAGTGGGAACTCGCCACGGAATTTTTATTTGGTCAAAGCCCTTATGTTGGATAGTAACCAACGTAAGAGCTGCTTGGGATGTGATCGTCTAACATAAAGCTAACTTTATTGATGTGACTGCTTTACTACCAGAATTAAAGTGTATGTGGGGCCAAGGCGCACTTGCAGACGCCCGTGCCGACGGACAGCAACTCTGAAGAAGCTACAGTACTGCAAAACATGAATGCGCTATGCCCGCCGTCGCCAACTTCCCCATGGTTGCTGGTGGTTACCGACAGGTTTTACACGTCGGTGAAGCTTGCGCTGGAGCTGCTGTATCGCCGGCTGTACATCACCGGCACGATCCAGACGGACCGCTCCGGCTACGCCAAGAACGTCATCACAAAGAAGAAGACCAAGCAGGTGAACAAGCGAAAAGTGATGGTGCCTCCGCAGAGGGCCACGAAGCTCGCTGAGAACAAGCAGCTCCCTCAATTGACGACAGTCATGTGGATGGACCGCATTCCGGTCCACATGCTGTCGACAGGAGGCAGTCGACGCACCATCTTCATCAGTACGTACGTACTAACTTTCTACAATGAATCGAGTGCTAACCTATCTAATGATGTATGCAACAGTGCGCCGCATTCATGGTATCATGCAGTCTGTTCCAGCGCCAGAAATAGTTCGCGACTATCACCGCTCAATGGGCGGCGTCGACGTTCATGACCAGCTGAGGATGCAGCGCTACAGTGTCCAGCTAGCCTACAAGACGCGCAAGTACTACAAGACCCTCTTCTTGGGCCTCTTTGACATGGCGCTGGTGAACGCCTTCATTATCTACCGCTACTTCCGGAAGGTGAACAACAAGCGGCCTCCAAACACTTCGCGTTTCTGGAAACGCTGATGAGTCAGCTACTCGCCGTCGGCTCTCCGCAAGCGTTCACTGCAATCGAGGTAGGTGATAATATCACATATTATGTTGTCGGTTCAACATATACGTTCACTCTTACGCTGACATCCAATATATCATCGTGTTATGTTGTTGCTGTTGATTGCAGCAAGCGACAAGTGCTCGGGAACGGACGGCGGCTTCCCCAGTTCGAGATGGCGCTCCGCAGCGGTCGACCGCGGACGAAGGGCTTGCACCCGCGGATTGCGACCACCGGCTTGAAGAGGACCCAGACACAGTCACTTGTGAGCAGGGGAACGAAGCGCCGCCACAGCACGTGCAAGGTGTGCGCCATCCTCGAGGTGCAACCGAGGAAATTCACCAAGTACTTCTGCCCAGAGTGCTCCACGGGCGATCGACGGTGCGTGCCTACTTCTATGATGCTGTAATTGGAGACTAACATGTTCTGTGATGATGGATGCAGTAAGTACTTGTGAAATGTAGCACGTGAGGGGAGAGCCAAAACATGCTTCCAGATCTGGCACACCGACTGGAGCAACGGGAACGACATCCCGAAGGCGCTTCTGCAAGAGCACAAGATCCGCAATCGGCCGCCGCCCTCGCACACTGGCAAGAAGCGACGTCGCATCATGCAAGGGGGGTGTCACGCCGCCGCGGAGTCCGAGGGAACGGCGGGAGTAGATGGAGGTGGCGCGTCGGCTAGCTAGGCTGCCGAGGAAGAGATTGATGAAAGTGCAGAGGAGGCAGACGACGAATCGTCGTAGGCTGTGTGTCTGTTCTTTGGTAGCTTGCAATTAATGGAAACTCTACTTGTGCAGTTTGCAATCAATGAATGCGTCACTCTTGCTTTCCTGTCATTGGCTGCAGCACGTGGAGCCATCGCTGCTGGACGTGTGCAACGATGCAAAGATGGGCTCTCCAATAACCGGGACATTCGTTATGTTGATTTCGCCATCATAGGCACTGTTACTGCCTCATTTTGGCTGCATAAGATGGCTTTATGTTGTAAGAGCCGCTACTATACCCACCTGATACCCACCTGTCTTCTCTCACGCACAACCCCAAACACCCTCCCCAAATCCGTACTTACGCCGCGACACATACAAAAATCAATATACTTCGATACGGGACGGTAAAAAGATATACCCTCGTAAAGAGACCCGGGAAGTAAGGGGTTAATAAAAACCATACACAAAACTTTTATAATTATGTCGGAGGCTCCTACACGCGATGTCCACCGGACTTTACGCACCGACCCCTGGTGCAGAAGGGGTTAAATTTGAATGTATTACCTTGAACACAATTTCCGGGATAGCGATTCCTCCTGATTCCCGATTGTGGTAAATGGTGCCCTTCCGAGGTATTACTATGAAGAGGATTCGCAAGAAGTACAGACAGTACGTGAAGGAAAATCTGTTGGAAAAGGTAGGGCGCCGAGGGGATTGAACTCATGACATACCTGTAGAACATAGCTCGTTAGACCGTTAGACCATACAGGCGCCCCGGTCGTCGTCTCTTCGGGCTGGGACTTGACACTGCCTGATTGCATATTCCAACACTCCCCCTCAATCGAGAGTGTCAGGACCTCCTGATTGCGACCTTTTCCTGCAGCTTGTTGGTCCGACTCCAACGCTTTGCCGCAATGACCTCCCTGGGTTTAAGGCCATCCGCGTCTCCCCCTGGAGACACATTCCGTTCACAGACACCTCGTGTTGTGACACGAACCACACAATCATCACTACTGTCCACATTCCAGCAACCTTCACCTGACTAGTGCCACAGTCGACCCTTCGACCGTAACAAGTGCTACCATGTTGGAAAAGGTAGGGCGCCGAGGGGGTTGAACTCATGACATACCTGTAGAACATAGCTCGTTAGACCGTTACACCATACAGGCGCCCCGGTCGTCGTCTCTTCGGGCTGGGACTTGACACTGTCTGATTGCATATTCCAACAAAATCATCACTATGATGAGGACTTTTCGCGTGTCCCGAAGTAAGTACGCTTCGAACTCATTAATTACATCACCATAATGTACATATAGTACCGTAGAGGGCCACAAGTTGCACTGCGATTTTTCTATTATACTTCATTTTTATTTTGTTCCTACCGGTACTGCGGAGATACCATCACAGACAGCGAAAGTAGCCACGTCAAGTCCTGTGCTTTTGAAACTACTTCAGCTGATGCTTGTACCAATTGCCCGTGTCCATCAAGATCTCAACAATCTTGAGTAAAGGTCATCCCGAATTGCGAGCACTTCATAGTTTTCAAAATAACCAGATGCTTCTTATAAGTATTGGTTCTACGCGAGAAGAAGTCATGGAGTGAAAACTTGAATATGAGTGCCATCTTCACTGGCATTTGAATTCTACACCGAGTAGTGGTTTGAAAAAGAAGCGTGTCTAAAATTCGATCTGAGCACGAAGTTGCGGATTACATGTCCACTATGCATACTTAGTATATCAACCAGAATCCAAGAAACTTTGTGAATCATCGATTACATGACGCGTATATCACGCATTCGAATCTACATGTAGTATAACGCCCATGTTGATACGATAAATGGACGTTCCAGAATCACATACATGCCAAACCCCACGTATATGGCCAGAAAGCAGACGTCCAGTCTACACCTTTTCTCGCTCTACCTGAGCTAATTAGACAAGCAAAGGTGGCATGTTTTAGTTTGGGGTGCACAAGAAGCCCAAATTAGGAAACAGAAATCTGACTTTGACAAACAAAGCTGCCTAACCTTCATTCAATGTGAAGTGGTACAGTGTACCAAAAACACTACTCGCCGTAAAACCATCAATTTCTCGCGAACGGAGACTTTGCGCGCGCGCCAAACGAGCTACGCTTCGTGAACGCTGACGCCGCGGGGCTGCTTCATTCTTCAATCTTCCCCAGCCCCGCAGATGTCCTCGCACGCCTCCCCCAAGTCCAGCCCCAAGCCCAGCCGCGAGCCCCACACGCCTGAACAGCGTCGCCGCGTTCTCGACGCGTACAGCTCAGGTGGTGACTGGCGTGCTGTAGCCAGTCACAATGGCTTCCCCAGGACGACGGCGGAGCGTCTTGTGCGCACTGGACGCGTCGAAGACCTCCCGCGTGGGGGTGCGCGGGCCACTAAGGTCACGCCCGAGATCAAGGCGGCTTTGGAGCTGTGGCTGGACGAGTGCTGCACCTACACGCTCAGGATGCTACGCACGATGGTCATGAGCGAGTTTAACGTGCTTCTCTCTGAGGCCACGATTTCGCGCCACCTCGTGGGCATGTTCTTTACGGTCAAAAAGGTAAACGTGTGAGCTCATGAGTATATTTAACGTTACAGTTCTAATCACACGTGCTATATTTATTGTAATACAGACTCGTGTCGAGCCCACCACGTGCAATAGCGAGGTGAACAAGGATAAGAGGAAGGCTTTTGCCGAAGCTCTCGTCCGCCACAACGATGATGGCGACCTCGTCGTCTATTTCGACGAAACCAATTTCAACCTGTACACCAAGCGCACGCGCGGACGCGCTAAGAAGGGGAAGAGGGCTGTTAAGAAGCTGCCTCCTTCGAAAGGAGGTAACCTGCAAATCCAGTGTGCAGTGTCATTTGCGTTCAGCGTGGTTGCGTACCGTACGCACCTTGGTAGCATCAAGATGGACACGAATGCTGCGTTCGTGGAGGCAATGTATACTGAGATCAAGGAGGCAGACGTCTACAGGAACGAGTTCGCAGACAAGAAGATTGTTGTCGTCTTCGACAACGCCCCAGCGCATTCCCAGACGGAAGCGCTGGTGCCAGCCCATGACGACCTCGTTCTACTGCGCCTCGGGCCATACAGTCCGATGTGGAACCCCATTGAAAACTGATTTAGCGCTCTCAAGGCGCGCATTAAGCAATACCTGGCGCTGATGCGTGACGAGATGAACCGTCCCCGAACGCAACCTACAACCTCCAGCCCTCGCATCTCCAAGACCGAAGCTCGCATGCAGCTGCTCGAGCGTGCTGTGTATGTGAGCATGCCGCGCATCACCCAGGCGATGGTGCAGAGGATGGAGCTTCACGCAGCGAAGTTTGTTGTCGCGGCGATCCGCATGGAGGACATGAACTACGGCAAGTAGTGTTTTTGCTACACTGTACTAGTTCACATTGAATGAAGGTTAGGCAGCTTTGTTTGTCAAAGTCAGATTTCTGTTTCCTAATTTGGGCTTCTTGTGCACCCCAAACTAAAACATGCCACCTTTGCTTGTCTAATTAGCTCAGGTAGAGCGAGAAAAGGTGTAGAGAAATAACTACTACAGTAGCTTCCCGCGCTCCACATAAATGATGAGAAGTGTAGCAAGGCATGTTGAAATATTTTGTGTGATTATTATATTAGCTACCACATTTAGAGCTGGAGACACCGCTTCGGCGTTTGTGCTTTGATTGAAAGTTCAATCAAGGCCTAGAATAGAACAAAGGTTGGTGATTCCGCGTTATCCTTGATATTGTGGAAAGCTGCTTAACGGTTCGTCCACCGCGCATTTTACTCTTACATGTATAATCTGCACTCGAAGATACACGGCAAGAGGTCCCAAATTTAACTGAGGAAACCAAGTAGCACCGTGCGTCTACGCTTCGTCTTGCTCGTTGCTTTGGCCACATTCCTAGTAAGATGCGAAAGATGTAACGGGTGCCCCCAAAATTTGCACCTCGTTATCGACGGCGTCGGTATTTGCATTGAAACTCCGAAGGAACCTGAGGTTTCTGGAATTGAACCACTCGACTCGGCGGGGCTTGGGCGTTACCGTGGTCTGATCCTGCTGCTGATACTGCATCTCGAAAGGAACGACTTTGAAAGGAAGAGGCTGTCAAGATGGTGCCAACATCAGGCAAAAATCGGTATCATATCTGAGAAGAAGAAGAAACGAGCCTTCAGAAGCTCTGGTTGGACTGCCTAAACAGCTACCTGCTGAAGATGAAGAAGGTGAAGAACGCCAAACCTAATATGGCTGCAAAGGGCGTGACAGTCAACAACAACCCGACTTATCACGAGTATCAACCGTAGCCAACGTCCACATCAATACAATCGACTGAGAATCCATTTATCACCTCACGTATCGTGCACCTCTTGGAAGCGATCGCCATTCAAGAGGAGCTCGATCTCCTTGGGGCGCGCCTCCCGCAGCGCCGGCAACATATCGGCATGCGCCATCTGCCGGACGAGCTCTCGCTGCGCGTTGAAATACAGGAAAAAGCGTATTGGACAAGTCATCCTCAATCCGATCACTCGAGACAGCAGCATCTCGTCCCCAGCAGCGTGCGGGAACAGCGCCATGGCGAGGTGGTGCATGAAGCGAAACGTGAACTGGCCCGCCACCTCGATCATACAGCCGCCAGCTCCACAGACTCGGCGGATTGCAGCTGCCTCCCCGCCGCTCTCTTCGTCCTCCGCGAACACCGCTTGCATGCTCGAAATGACGCCTGAGAAGTGCGCCTTGTCCAGTCGAGTGACGAACTCATAGACGCCATCCCGAGTCACCGCACCCCGAGCCGCCGACTCGCTTTGACTCTTAATGGTGCGTGACACCCTGCACTCCGGAGCCGCCGTGTTGTTCTCCTTGACCCCGCGTATCATGGCCTCGACCGTCTTCAGCAGCTCGTTCTCCATCCGAATCCGGTGCAGCAGCAGCCGCGTCACCTGCAGGTCGCGGAACTCCAGCAGCCGCGTCACTTCCTGCCGGAGGTTGTTGATGTCCAGCGTGAGGTTGAACACGCGCGACTCGAAGGCCTCGTGGTCGCGACGATGCCGCTTCTGGGCCGCGCTCATGTAGTACTGCTTCTTGCGCTTCTTGTCGGGCACGACAGCGAATTTGACGGGACCGGACACGCACTTGGAGTTATCTGGCGGCTTGAAGAACGCACTGGCAGCTAGAGGCTTCGCTCCTGGCGGGTCCCTGCGTATGGCTACGGCCTCGCGCTGTGGAGGAGACCACAGCAGGTCGGCAATCTTCATGTACGTAGCTGGTATCGATAGGCGAGAGCGGCTCGAGTATGAGGCTAATTCGAGAGTGGTGCAGGGAGGAAGAAGTCCAGACCCCGGATGAGAGAGTACGGCACACTTTGACACGTCTCTTTGCTGACGAAGGGTCTCATGCCCTGAACGCCAGTTCACCGGTTACAATCGGCGCCAAGAAGTCGTCTTGGGATCGCTTTCGTCATCTCCGCCACGAGACGGACGTCCCATGCGTCTCGACCTGCGCTCGGCTGTCTCGAGACTGCAAGCTCAGTCGTCACGAGCGCGTTGGTCTGGAAACCCGGGAACTTGCGGCCGCCGGTGGAAGAGCTACCGGTAAGATCTGTGTGTAGGGTGGTGCAGAGTGGTAAGGTCGGCAACTCTCCTGCCAGACCCTGCCACTGGCAGGGTACCAGGCAACCAGGGTCCTTTTGTTCATTGCGATCACCACGCTCGTTCATCAAGTCCATAGCAAGTCGAGAATGGATACACCAGTCAAGCACAACGAGAAGGACGAGAGAGAACGGGGCCATCTTCACCATTCGCCGTCAGCAATCCTTGACAATCCTCGCAGGTACAGCAGCCATTGACACACGTAGCGGAGCATCAACATCGCAGGCGGAGAAGGGAGCACCTTGGTGATCGCAAGTTGCGATTCGCAACGTCTGCTTTCGCTCGGTGTTTCGTTGAACTCGCGTCATCTGCACGAGCTGGTCCCGTGCATGGCGAGCGGATCGAAACGAGGACTCGCTTGGATAGCGATGGCGCAGCGCCATCGCTATCCAAGAGTTGCAGCCTGCAACCTGCAGGTCAAGCACGCGCACAAGCACTCGGCGTTCAGCACCCGGCCGCTGTCTGTCACATTCGGCTCTGAACTTGGCCCGCGCATAAAGCGGTCAAGCAGCGCCGCCGAGCCACGTTCATGACAGCGGCCGTGTCAAACCTCCCTGTCGGCCGATTCTGCCAGCGGGAGCATGCAGCGGCGGGGCGAAATGCAGCAAGCCGCTGGTGCTTCGACTCGAAGGGACCACGTACCTGTCGGTGGCAACGTGTGTATCACAACCACCGAATTTCTGTTGATGTCAACACCAAAAATAATAGTCCAGGTCATATTGTGCTATAGTGCATCCATTACAAAAACATTAGCTCAAATAGTATAGTAGTATATATTCATGTATTAACTTTGTTTAAGTGAAGCAATGAAACCTTCAATATGATATTAATAGTAGTTATAGCCTTGCAGCTAACCAGTATTACTTTGATTTACTACTATACTTACTAAATGGGGACTGTAGCCACACGAATGTCTCATGTCAAATACCTCTCGCGGATTGGCTGGTCTGGACGGCGCGTCACGCCCGGGATCCACCCGGCCACCTGACAGACGTGATCACTTGGGCCATTTCGCAAAATACCAGCGACTGCCAATACCCGATGGACGTGGAGAACAGCCTTCTGACGCGGCTCGCGGCCAATGGCCCGACGCTCAGCGACGCGCCCATGCTGCTGATGGCGCTCGTAGTGGTGCTGGCGCTGTCGGGCGTCGTCTCGCAGCAGCGCCTGGCGCGCGACGCCGCCGAAGCTGACGCCGACGACACCGACAAGACGCGGCAGCCGCGCAAGCTCACGCGCAAGCTGTCCAACATCGGGCTCTCGACGCTCGTGACGGAGGTGCCGACCAACCTGTCCATCCCCGTGTCCGTGCTCACCGTGGAGGGCCACATGACCAAGGAGGACTACGTGGAGCGCCTGCGCGCGCGCCTGCTGCACGACGCCTTTTTCCGGCGCTGGCGCAGCGTCGTGCGCGGCGACTACCAGACGGGCGTCTACAAGTACGTGGAGCTGGCCGACTACGACGTGGCGCAGAACGTGGTGGAGCACACGGTCGAGGAGGGAGAGACCACCATGTCGTACATCGAGTCGGCGCTGGTCAACTCGCCGCTGGACTTCGACAAGCCGCTCTGGGAGATGCACGTGATCCACGACCCCAAGGGCAACCCGGGCGTGACCAGCGTCGGCTGGAAGGTGCACCACTGCCTGGGCGACGGCGCGTCGCTGTCCACGGCCATGGCCAAGCTCAGCGACCAGAGCGAGATGTTCGACGCCATGCTGGAGAAGCGCGCGCAGGCCAAGAAGAACCCCAAGGCCAAGAAGCCCAGCAAGCCTCTATCCCAGACGTTCAAGGACATCCTGATCTTCCTGTACGTGTGTCTCTGGTCGGTGTACGTGATCTCCGCGCACATGCTGGCGCTGGTGTTTCGCCGCGAGCCGGCCACGGTCTTCAAGCGCCCCGGGGGCAAGCACAAGCGCCTGTCGTACAACATGAACTACTCGGTCAAGACCACCAAGGCGGTGGGCAAGCACTTCCGTGCCACGGTGAACGACGTGATGCTCAACGTGGTGGCCGGGGCCATGCGCAAAACGATGCTGGCGGTGGGTGACTCGGTGGCTCCGACGCTCAAGGTGCGCTGCGCCATCCCCGTGGACATGCGCTCCACCACGGAGGTCATCCGCCACACTAGCAACCGCTTCTCGTCGCTCGTTATCGACCTCCCGGTGGGCATTGAGGACTCGGCCGAGCGTCTGCACAAGGTCACGGGCGCCATGAACGAGGCCAAGAACTCGCTGGAGAAGTTCTTCGTCTACTGGTCGAGCCACGTGGTGTCGATGCTCCCGGCCCCGCTCATGCGCGCGGTCGTGCACTTCACCACTGGCCGCATCTCCGTGGCCGTCACCAACGTCCGTGCGAGCGTCGTGGAAATGAGCCTTTGCAAGAGTCAGGTGTCGGGCTTCTACGGCTTCGTGCCCCCGCCGCCGTACGTGAATCTTGGCGTGGCCATCCTGTCCATGGGCGACAATCTCGGTCTGAACGTGCTCGTGGACCCGTGCGTGGGCATCAATGCCAAGCAGTTCTTGGAGTTCGCGAAGGAAGAGTTCACTGCGCTCCAGGAATCGGTGGCCGCGTTGGAGGCCAATGCGGAAGAAGACAAGAAGTCCAAGTAAGGGACCCAGCCACCAGGATCAAGAGAGGTTTGCTACTCTTGTCCATCTTCTCAAAGCAGACCGCGCTGTTAAAAATGAATCGTATTGCTGTATGCTAAGTGGTGGATGCCTTATTCGATCAGGTTGTTCGCACCATACTACCGGTACTATTCCTGGTCATGTTGAGTGCTCGTAGCTTTGCTTCTCAAGTATTTTGATGCAGGATCCGTTGCTAAGGTTCGTCTGGTTGCGTTGCCAACTTCAGCAAGGCTCAACCTGCCGTTGTCATTGTCAATTCGACTGCAGCAGCGAAGCGTGAACAAGGCCAACCCGCTATGGAGACCGCGCAAGTCACCACTGAAGTACCATCGCAGCCTGTCGACGTCGTCGAGCCCGTGATCAATGACAAGCTCACCGAGAACGCGACTGAAGTGGTTCCCATTCATCCAGACGACAACAACAGCAACAACAACAACAACGACCACGCCGAGTCGAACGGTCCCGCGGACAGTGTGAAGGCTACTGAGCCCGAGTTGGTCCCACATGCTCCGACCGAAGAGAACCGCACTGCTATCGTGCCTGTCACACCAAGAGCCAACAACGGTGGTGAGGCCACGCCTGTAGTACTGTCCGACCGACCAGCTTCTTCTCCGCATATGAGCCATGCATCCGAAGGTGCCGCAGAGGTTGTGACTCCTGCGGGCACAGTCGAGGCACCTCTTTGCGCCAGTGATCCTCCAATTGAAGTTGTTGAGAAGGAAGCCGCCGTCCCTGTGGCCGTAGCAAGTGAGATTGCACCTGTATCTGCAGGCCCTGTTGTGGAAACTGATGCAAAGATCACAGAGCCGAGTGTGGTGCAAGCTGTTGAGCTCGACCACGTGGAACACAAGACTGAGCCAGCGATCGAGCTCGCAGTGGAGCAGCGCGAAGTCGTCGCCCCTGTGGTATCGGCCCCGGCAGTGAGTGAAGTTGCGTCGACGCCCGAACCAGCCACAACAGTCACCACCTCGACTGCAGAGTCGATTCCAACCGAAGCACCGGCACCCTCCCCAGGAAAAAAAGCCAAGAAACAGGTAAAGAGCTGTACATCTTTTGTGGCTTGGCAATGTGGTTTCTCATCTAGAGTTCATGTTTTGTTATTGTCAGAATGAGTCCTTTGTCAGCGAAGAAGTGTTGGGGGAAGTGCAAAAGTTCCTTACGCTTCAGGTTTGTCGTGTGTATGTGCATTGTGGTGAAGATGGTTTGAAACTCACGTTTCCCTCTCTTTGTTTACATACTTTAGATTGCCGAGAACAAAAGCAGCTCGAACAGCCAAGAGATTCACGAATGTAAATCTTTCTCCGTCTGCTAGTTGTATTTCCTTAGTTGCAGAGAGCTGACAACTATTTTCTGTAGTCGTGGAGAAGCACCTCAATGAGAAGCAACGCAAGCGCTACGTCGCCCCGCTGGTGGAACGGATTGTGCAGCACTTCACGCAAGAGGCCACAGCAAAGGGTGAAGAGGTCTCAGTGGACGTGCAGTCGAATATCTGCCTCATCGAGCAAATGTTCCTCACTCTTGGACGACGCTCGCCGCTGCAAGACATGTACACAGCAGAAGAAGAGGAAATGCTAGACCTGCTCTTCCACAGCAACAGCAGCGATAACCTCCCGATCGGTATTTAAACGCAGAGCACTTGAGTGCAATGCAAGGAAAAAAAAAATATGAAATGGTTTACTCGCGAATCTTCCGTTGCCCCTTATCAATACACTCCCCCCCCCCCCCCATCACTGCGTCTCGTATTGCTCGGCGGGGACTATTCGCACGACCTTGCCGATTCCTTTGGCTTGGCCATCGCGGAACACGAAGCGCATTCCCTTCTTTAAGAACTCGGGCGCATGGATGAACCGGAAGCGCACGAGCGCTCGGTCCCCTGTTCGAATGACGTCCTGGTTCGATTCAATCGAAATGATCTCGGCGGTCTGTCGGATCGTTCGGCAGTTGACCATCGGCTGGTAGCCGACAGTGACGGTGGTCTGGTGGTGCAGGATCACGACACGAGCCTCGAACACCCGAGAGACGTAGTCATCGACCTTGATCTCGGGGCTCAGCAGGACCATCCCTTTGCGGAAAGTCGCCCGACTCAGCGCGAACTTCTTGTTAACCGAGCGGACCGAAAGCGCCGCAGTTTGCCCCGGCACGAGCTCCTTCAGGGGCATGTACATGGACTCCATGGAGCGCACGGTGACCTTGTGGAAGTGTCCGTTGTAGTCGGGCCCGATCTGCAGAGAGTCGTTCACCTTGAAGCTTCCAGACACCAAAGTCCCCGCAAGGATGAACCCCACGCCTGGGACCTGGTACGTCTCGTCGATGGGCATTTCAACCACGTCAGTCACCGATAATGCCTTCTTCTTCGTCTCGCCCGCAGTGGTTGGTGCTGCGACCGCGATGGTTTCCTCCTGGTTGATCGACTTGGTCGTCGCCAGCGTCGAGGCCGACAGCCCCGCCTTGAACAACGCCGACGGCGACGTCTCGTACAGTATCCGGCGCAGGTTCTCCAGGCCATCACCCGTTACGTTCGAGATCGGCAGAATGGGCGTGATGCGGTTCGACGGGATGCCCTTGGCTGCTGTCACGGCCTGCTCCGTCGTCTTCACAAGCATCGCCATCTTCCCGTCTAGCAAAGCAAAATAAACACAGATACTATAGTAAGTCTCCAATATACAGCCACCACCCTCTTTAACACTCTCTCACAGCGTCGTAATGACTGGCGAACTGTCGCGAGCGTCTCCTTGGCCACGTTCTTGGGGGCAATGTCGATCTTGGTGAGGGCCACGACGATAGGGATCTCCAGCTGGGTTGGCGGCCAGTCACAAGACACAACTCAGTCAGTAACTTCAACATGCCCACAAATCTACTCACTGTCTTTCGCCACTCACTGCGACGGCGATGGCCAGGTGCTCCTTGGTCATGCGCTTGACGCCCATGTTGGCGCCCACGACGACCATGACCACATCCGGCTGCATGCCCGTGAGGCCGAAGACCGTCGTCTTGAGGTACTTTTCGTGGCCCGCGAGGTCGATGAGCTGGATGCGCTTGTGCGCCACCTTGGCCAGCTCGGCCCAGGGGATGAGCTTGCCCGCGCGCTTGGACAGGATCTGCTCGCCACAGGCGTCGAAGCCCAGGTAGGCCGTGGCCACGCTGCTGGTGCGGCCCGACTCGAGCTCGTGCTTGTGGCGGAAGATGGCCTGGCGCGACGAGCCGCGGCCGTCGTCCAGGTCGCCCTTGATCAGCGTGCCGATGAGGCTCGACTTGCCGCTGTCCACGTTGCCCACAAAGGCTAGCCGCAGCGTGCGCAGCGTCTCCCGGTGCGCGGCCTCATCGTCCTCGTCCTGGGCCGCGTCGGTTGGCTGGGCCTCGGCCTCGGGCTTGGCCTCGGGCTCGTCCCGGTTGGAGAGCTGCAGGCCGCTCTTGAGGTCGTCGGCCACGTCGTTGGGGCTCAGGCCGCTCCTTCGCTCTTGAACTTCCATGGCGAATTGCAGAGTGGGGCGTGGGGACGTGGGTGGAGCCTTGGAGCCTTGGGGACTTGGGACGTAGCGGCCGGAGGGATGACGAGCGGCCTTCTTCGGTGCGATTGTGCGGCTTTTGGAATGGATCCGCGTCGCCCAGCCCCGTCGAATCTGATACCGTGAGTGATGGTAAAATGTGGGTTGAAGTTGCCTTTTGTATGGGGCGGAGTGCACTATACCGCTCGCAGCGCAAGAAAAAGAGTGTGGTTGGCAGGAGTATGTAGTGAGGACTATTTACAGCCGGCAACCTTCACTCACTCGTGAGGCGGCTCCGTCCGGGCTGGTTGTCTACTCACGAATAGTCAGTATCTACTGAAGTAGCATGCTACAGAGGCATCAAGGCAGGTAGGTCTCCTCGGGTTGACTCTCCGTGATGATTCGCTCCTTACTATTAGGAATTAGACAGCCAGCACCGTAGGGTGTC
Organism: Phytophthora vignae f. sp. vignae; assembly: GCA_016169955.1. Lineage (NCBI taxonomy): Eukaryota > Oomycota > Peronosporomycetes > Peronosporales > Peronosporaceae > Phytophthora > Phytophthora vignae. The sequence continues at coordinate 873,038 of JABJUM010000013.1, forward strand.
ATGTTGTGGTAAACTATCGACACGTTTTAAGCGAAGCGAATATACTCACCGGCACTACCCTCCCACGGTGCCGCACGTTAACTTTGCTTGCCTTGGAACATTGTTGATGGTCACGCGATTTCCAGCGGGGCGCATCTTGTTACCACGCCTCACCTTTTTCACTTTGGTCGCCTTGCGCTGGTAGTTGTTCAGGTAGTCGAGCAGCAACTTCTCAAAGTGCGGGTTGTTGCGCAGGACTCATTTTTTTCTCGAATATTGGCGATGCTCTGCTTGTGCGAGTCCCATTTCTTGAACAGTTTCAGCTTGTACGCTTCGTTTTCTGTCATCTTGGACAGCTTGGTGGTGCGTTGTACTCGTGGCTGCAGCCGCGTTCCTTGCGGCATGCGACGCAATGACGGCCAGCAACCCGATGATCGGAGGCTTCTGCGAAGCAACAGGGCCAACGTTGATGCTGCTGACGCCGAGGAAGAGGAAAGAGCGGGGCCTGTAGACATGCCCAGGAACTTTCTTGCAAGGAACGCCAGACGCATAGTTGTTTTCCTGTGTTGACGCGTGTGTGTTGAGCAGCGAGTTGCGAAGTGGAATGCCGGTGGGCCTAGTGGGCAAGATCGCAAGCACGAAATAGCAGTGACTCGTCATATCCTTCTATATGCGTAGCTCCCTCAAAATGCTTGCAGACTAAAAAGTTTTTGGCAAACGCACTCCACCGCATTAGTTGCACTGTATGCAGTTCACGGGAATTGACCGTGCGCTTTTCTCTCTTTCCACAGTCACGTGGAGCACACAAGCTCTTCAACACCTAAAGATGACAGACACTTGCTCCGCACACAGGAGACCGAGCCTCGATACGGTATACTAGTACTTAAGTAAGTACTACAAGAATTAGTTGCGTTCCGTTCCTTAGCGCTACATACTACTTCGGGATTCAATCTCGGTAAACATGTCTACTTCTAATATGCCGGTATCAACAACGATAAGCATTGATCACCGATGAAATGGGCAGCACCTTTTTCAGGAGCGCCCATGAAATAGTCGACAACATCCAATGTTGCGCCAAAGGAAAATTCCCCATGTGAATGGATAAACAGCTCCCACAAAGCTGACAAAAACGCATTTTATTCGATGAGCAAGAAAGACAAAACGCGAGCAGCCTCTTTCCGAGCGCTCGTAGTACTACAGTAACTCCTTTCGCCTTCTTGATGTCAAAGCTTCCCTCGCATCCATCCCGAGTTTCCGTCAGCGCACTCCGTTTGTTTGTTCTTGTCCGATCTAGTGGAACTTGTACTGAATCTTCTTGTGCACCTGCACCAGGAACTCTACGTAGGACACGTCGTTGCGTGTGCGGTCCTCTACCAGTGCACTCATGAAGCGGTTCGCGCGCCAGTCGTTCTTACTTAAAATCTCCAGCGGCTGAGAGATCGGGATGGTCGAGTTCAGGTACTCCACCAGCGAGCGCAGTCGCTCACGGGCACTCATTCCTTCACCATCGCCCGCAGGAGGCTCGTTGTCGAGCGTCTCAAACAGAGTCAGTGTCTGCTCGGCTGTGTCGGCGTGGTCCACGCCGAATAGCTCGAGCAGCAATTCAGGCGAGGCCTTGGGGCCGACGTAGATGTAGCAGCACATAGCCGAATGCAACAGGAAAATGCCCTCCTCGTCCAGCTTTTCAGCAGTAGGCGGGAGCTGCGGCGGGAGAATAAACTTGCCATCCTCGTCCAGTGTACAGCAGTCTTCCGCCAAGTCGTGCACGCTGTACAGCTTGGGGTAGACGGCCGATACGCAAAACTCCACGGGAAGACTGTTCAGCAGACCCATCATCATCACGCGCTCGTCCGCACGCACATCAATGAAGCCGCGAGGAGGGTTCCCCACAAGGTTTCCACGCAGTGCTCGGCTCTTGAGCGTTGCGAGCGTGTACAGCGGCAGCAACTTGAGCGACTCAGGCAAGATGAGTTGACCCGAGGACGAAGATGAGGCGCAGTACTTGCGGTAGTTGAACAGCACAGTCACGCACTGGTCAACCAGCGATTCCTTGACAGCCATAGGAGTCGCACGCATCAGCTGCTTGTCCACGAACTGACGCGCGGCCGAGCGCTGCCACACGGAGCAAGTAGCATCGAGGTCGGCGAAGCGGAAGACATTTGACAGCAACGGCTCCACTTGCAGTGCGAGGTTATGCACGCGCACACAGCGCAATCCATCACTACGCGTGTACAGCAGAGCTGCCTGAATGTACGCGTCCGTGCCCTCCGCAAGAGGCTCATCGTACGCGAACGTCACGCACATCGAACGATCCTGGTCGATCACAGCAAACTCCATCTCATCTGTCGTAAAGGCGTTGCCACCACGCGCGTTGAAGAAGTTTCCGTAAGAGTGCTCCACGCGCAGGCCGGCGCTGCATCGCACCTTAAGTACGGCCTCGTATCCGCAATCACGGTCCACAAGCCGCTGGAGCATGCTCGTAAGGTGATGGCGATTGCTGGACTGCTCCTTCTCAAACTGGGGCATGTACTGCACTCGGCCACCAGTCAATTCGCACACACGGCCCACATCCGCCAGCGACGCGAAGGTGTTGGCGACCGAGAACACGTCAACAGAAATGTGGTTCTCAGCGCACTGTCGAGCCAAGGCTTCGTAGGCGTTGTTCTCCTCGGGGGTGTACAGATCCACCTCCTTCGTCGTACCGTACGCACCGCTCACTTCTTCACGCTTCACCCTGCCAACGCCCACGCGAGGAGCGCCAGCGTGAAGCAGCACAACTCGTCCACCTGAAACGGAAAGAGCGTCAGCCACACTCCAGAGCGCAGCACCCGACACCGCCTGGTTCTTCGTGGTGTTCTCGAACGAGCGCGTAATGACTTCCGACAGCTCTGTAATCTTTTCAGCGGCGGCCGGGTCGTCCATGGAGACAAGCCAGCTACTGGGAGGCAGCGGCGCCACCGGGTCATCAACGTCGGGGCAAATGTTCATCGAGATCGAAGACGATCCGTTGTCCATGCGGTAGTAGTGCACGGCTGTGTCGAAGGTCACGATACCCACCTTCTTGCGCTTGTTTTGCGCCATGGACGGCAGCAGGTACTGGATCGTTTGCAGCGCGCTCGTAGCTAGCCCCGTCTGGAACGAAAAGAGCGACACGTCCAGGACAAACACCAGAATGGGCTCCTGCGGCGGGCGAATCGTGTAGGCCGCGGGCACAACGTACTCCACCGAGCCACGCGACAGCTCCGCGCGCTCCTGAATATCGCGGCGCTTGCCGTACTGGTCCACGCTGCAGTAGTAGTCGCGCGGGGTCTCGTTGTGGAGCTGGCAAATGTTGCAGACAAACTTGCGTCCGCCCTGGATAAACTTGGTGAAGGAGTTCACGTAAGCAGCACAGCGCGTGCATCGCAGCGGGCCACTAGGGCCAAAGTCCACCAGCGGGATGGGCAATTCATCCTCTTGCAAGTCGGCGAGCGGGCAGATAACCGCAGCCAGGGGCAGGCCACACTGCTTCAGCAGGTCCTTCGTTGCGGGCACGTGGTTGAGCGTCGGGCGAATGAAGCGCGGGTTGCAGCAGCCTTCGTCCACGCACACGTAGTCGCTGGACGCCGGCGGCGGCATCGTCACCGTGTGACCACGGGCCACATACTGCACTCGCTCGGCCGACACGATAGGGCGCGGGATCTGCGTCGGGTCAATGCGCTGCTTCGGCGCCTGGGAAGCCTGTTGCTGTTGCTGCTGCTGCGGGCCAGGGTATCCTCGTTGAGGCTGGCCATAGGCCCCGGGGGCACCAGGAGCGCCAGGAGCACCGTAGGGCTGCGCTCCAGGGCCAGGAGGCCCGGAATACGGCCCGGCGTTCCTGTTCGGCTGCAGGTACGGCGCTGCTCCTCCCTGCGGCGGCGGCGGCCCTTGTTGCTGGCCGTTAAACTGCGGAGGGGGCGGGCCTTGCTGTTGGCCGCCGAACTGCGGCGGCGGCGGGCCAGGCCGACCGCCCTGAGGAGGCGGCGCGTTGCCAAACTGCTGTCCTTGGGGCGGGGGTCCCTGCTGAAACTGCTGCCTAGGTGGCCCCTGCGGCCCGGACTGGAACGACGGCGGGCCCGCTGGTTGGCCAGGTCTGAAGGATCCCTGTGAGCCCGGCGCTGGTGGCCCAGGCTGCTGGCCTGGGCGGAAGGAACCTTGGGAGCCTGGGGCTGGTGGGCCAGCCTGGCCAGGGAAGCCCGGGCGGCCGCCGAAGCCCGAGTGCGGCGCCTGAGGCTGCTGCGCGCCGGGGAAGCCCGGGCGGCCCGGGAAGTTTCCGCCACTAGGCTGGGACATGGGCTGCTGCTGTTGTTGCTGCTGCTGTTGCTGGTTGAACGGCATGTTGCCGTAGCCTGGTGAAGCCATAACACCACGCGGTTGGTTAGCTTGACAGGGGCAAGATGGATACACCACACAGAGAGGACGCACCAGCGTTGGGGGCCACAAAGCCGCCGCCGCTGCGAGGCGCCTGCTGCTGCTGGGGCGGCGCCTGGCCACCGAAGCCACGCTGCGGGTAGTTGGGCTGCATCACTCGCACGTTCAATCGCCCGCTGACGCTTTGGCCTTCCACGTGTGCAGCGCAAGGGGAAGATCGGTGTTTGTCCGGCGTAAATGTCCGGGACTTTAGCGCCGGACAAATTTTCCAATGACATATTTATCGTGCACTGAGCCTATTTCTGCTCAATAAAAAATTGTCATTGAAAAATTTGACTTTTTTCAGAAGTCTTGGCAAGGACGGGGGCGCATGTTTCGGGACAGAGTCGAATTGGTGTTTTTTGCACGGTTTTTGGTCGATTTTCATTACATTGCAATGAAAAGATACGACACTAGAGACCTTTCGAAGCCAGTGTTGTTTGTGGTTTGCGGGATACGCGTATCCCACAAACCACAAACAACAAAGCCCCGCGATTTAATTTCAAAACTCCGAGTATGTTGGATGTGGGATACGAACTACTCGCTACATTTATATCACAGCTCAAAAATCAGTCTCCCCATCTAAGATCGCGGGGCATCAAACGGAGGCAAATGGAGGCAAATGGAGGCAAATGGAACCGGGGGCTGCTACTGCTCCCGCTCGGCGACCTAGATGACGTCGAAGACGCCCTCCTCGACGAAGACGCCCCACAGCACGTGGGGAGCCCTCTCATCCCCGATGTCCTGCACGACTTCGCGACGCACCGAGACGCTGCCGCGCGCTAGGACTTGAGTTTGAGAGCTGTGATGCCTGACTGACCTTCGCGGTCTGGATCATCTTGAACGACAGCCGTAGCGCCTCCGTTCTCGGATCCGCCCTCGCCACAGCTGCGGCTTGATGTAAGGCTACTTGAATAGGCTGTGGCATCGGCACGTAGATCCTCCACAGCGAAAGGTATAGCTGTCTGCACACGTAACGTGCACGCCTCGCATCGGCGAGGTGTTCACCAAGCGTCGCCGCATGATAAACTCGAACAACCTATAGCTAGACTACCAGTGGTGATATTAAAGATAGGAGTTCAGCGACCTCAAAGAGGATCCCACAACCAACAAAAATGTTGGATAGAGTGGCGTCTAAGTCGATTTATCCCGTGCCTTTGTGGGATACGATCGGGGTCGAAGCGTCGCCTGGATTTTTTTTGTGTCCCTATCCCACAAACCACAAACAACACTGGCTTCGAAAGGTCTCTAATTACCGAGAGTTTAGGATCGGTAAGCTTGGTGTGAAGTACATCAAGTATGCAGCCCGACAGATGGCTATAGACGTATTTCCAGTGTTGCCATCTTTTTCAGCATGCCCAAGGTATGTCCAGATACGAGCTCTATCGGGAAAAACATCGTATGATGCTGTTGCGAGTCAGCCCAGCGATTGGGGCACCTGTCTAGACTAACTTACGGTAGTGCAGTTGCGAGATACGAACAACCACATTTGACAAACCTCGGGATATCGATGTAACCCGAAAGTTACATCTTGTAGCAGGGAATACATTTCGCGATGAACTACCGTAGTAGTAAAAAGTTGTACCGATAATCGGTAAGCTGGCGAAGGGGATAGCGATGGAACATTTTTATTTACAGTAATGTGCGTCAATAAAGAACGTGTAGGAACTAATTTCCTTGTACATATAATAAACGGCTGGGTGGGAGGACAGATTTGCTATACTGTTTGGTCCAATAGCCTACTTGCTTCTATCCATATCAACGGCTCCTTATTGACGCACATTACTGTATCCAGATGCGGTCATATCATACGACTTGTGCCATCAACATCGGTTTCCCTGCCGCATGCAGATTTCGCATTCCCAGGTGTGGCGACCTCAAATGCACAATAACCTATAAGAACAAGTAATCCGACTGGGGTATGCACAGGCACCGTATAGTTTCAGCAAAGATGCAATTATGGAAGTTGATGCTGCGATCTCTCATCTTGCACATCCGACGTGTAGCACACAAACCGGCGTGCTTTGAAAGAGATAGAGGTAGCATCGACACTACATGTATTTTATACAGTACCGTGACTATACGTGCATTTAAGACTGCCTCGAACAAAATGATACTAAGCCACTATTTAGGCATTCAAAATTCGTACCTAATCGGAAATCAAAATTAGAAAAATCAAAATTACTAATAGGAGCCGGAAAACACTCTAATTCGATTGCATTTAACACGACCTTTCCTATAATATACAGTATGCAACATTTGAGCAGATCACGCCCCCAAATAAAGTGCGGGATTTGGGGGTCCAAAAATGGAGATAATTTTTTCAGCCCGATGCCACTCCTCGAATTCTTAACATTTTTTACAAGCCACGGCTCTATCGAATGGTAAACTTAAATGGATTAGCTCTTTGTTCGACGCGGTCTCATTTAAAAAGTTCAATTAAGGAAAACCGTAGAACTGCATACAAACTACGAAAATAGTTGATTCGATTCCCACTGAGATGGAACTTGTGATCTGTTTGACATGTGATTGAATACTGTACATAGATAGGAGTATTTTTAATAAAATACTTTATTTTAGATATTAAGCGGTAAGTTTATCAACAAATTGTTGTATGCAACGTAGCCCTTATTGTTGTCTAAAATTTATTTCAGAGTCTACCGGTGATACCACTTTCCGCACTATTTGAATATATTCGACTGTAGCAACGCCCTCTTTGCTTGAATTCTATATCTGCTATACTAAGTACGGGTCACCCATTTCTCAAACTTCATAAATAAAGTTTTTTTGTTAAAAACACAGCCTTCGCAATTTAAAGGGTCTGATTGTCCGGAAACCTTATAGATAAGACTACACAATACACAGCTTTTGATGCAACGCGTCTTGTAAACCCGTTGTATCGTATACCTCTTGCCGTTATGTATCACCCAAGTGAATGTTGACCCTCTCGGCGACGCGTCCATCTTCGCGCAACCTGCGTCTGTAAGTAATTTATACGGTAATTTATCATGTGGGTTTTTCCTGGGATAAAGCACTATGTCGTGTGCCGACACGCTTCTTTGAGTCGAGTCTATCGGCGCAGGACTACTTTATACCCATCTTTTGGCGCGGTAGGTATAGTTAGTATAGAAAGTAGCTACGCAAACACGTACATTGCATCGCATTGCAGGAAATAAAGTTACAAAACGCTCTGTTGATTATTGCCACAGACCTAATCCACATTTCGCCAGCAGCAACAAGCGTCACACCCGACGCGTTAGCTGCTACTTACATGTATCTCGACCCGTCGAGACAACAGTTGAGATCTGTTGCGAAGCTTGTTATTCTACAGGATCTATCCTACGTAGCTCAGTAGGCATTCCACTTCGCAACTCGCTGCCCAGCACACACGTTTCAATACAGGGAAACAACGATGCGCCTGGGGTGCGTTCTACTCGTGGGTAGCCACGTTCCTTGAGGTATATGATGCAGTGACGACGAGCAACCACGCAACGGTGAAATTGACTCCAACCACGAGCGAAAGAGATCTCGATGATCGGAGGCTTCTGAGAGGTATCAGGGCCAGCGTCGACGCCGCTCATGCCGAGAATGAGGAAAGGGCGGGGTTTCTAGAAAAGATCAAGAGCCTTTTTACAAGGAACGGCTTGGATAAGGTCAAGCTGTCCAAGCACGACTTCGATGAGGCGAAGCTGGCCAAGATGATGAAAAGCGAAGTATTCAAGAGAAAAATGTTCAAGAACTGGGACGCGCACGAGCATATCATCGCTAAGATTCGAGAAAGTCTCCCCAACCAGCGCTACATGAAGCTGTTGCTGGACTACCTGAACAACTTCGAGCGTAAGGTGACCAAAGCGCAAAACGTGAAGCGTGGTACCAAAGTGCATCCTGTTGGAAATCGTGGAAATCGCGTGACCATCAACGATGTTCCGACTGTTCACGAGTTTAAACCTTAGATGCACACGTGTCTGGTGTGAGGCTGTGAGGCAGTGGTGTGGTGGCGTGTGCTTGGCGACAACGGAATCGCTAAAGTGTAAAAAAAAAGCAAATGTGTACGTACTGATTAGAATCCTCAATCAGTATCTATATATCTATGGAACAGTTTATTTTTATGTATCTATCGGCTTCGCTTACATGCAGCAACAGCTTTCCGCTGCGCCGAAAAAAGTACGGGAAGTACGCCACCGGCAAGGTCTACGTTCCTCAGCGAATGTCGCTTGCATGTTAACATTGAGACTCAGACGAGTCGAATCTACCCTCCTGGTAGAGTAGACAACAAGCTGGACGAGGAGGGCAATTGCTGCTGCATCTGTCCTCCCCAAGGCCTCACCTGAGTTTCATGAGGACCGCACACGCAACGACGTGTCCTACGTAGAGTTCCTGGTGCAGGTGCACAAGAATTTTCGGTATTAATACGAGTTCCTCTAGATCGGACAAGAACGGCGTGCGCTAACGGAAAGGGTGGATGGAAGGCGAGGGAAGCTTGGGCATCAAGACGAGCGAGCGCTTGGAAAAGGCTGATCGCGTGTTGTCTTTCTTGTTCATCGAATAAATGCGTGTTTGTCAGCATTGCGGAAGCTGTTCATTCATCGGGGTTATCCACCTCAAGCAGTTCCCCTAAATCCACGGCGTCCAGCCTTCGTACATGACACAGAGGTTGTCAGTTTTCGTGGCCTCGTCGATGAGCCACGACGCTTGTTGCTCGACAGTCAGCACCGGGGGAGCCTGGGCCATTTCAGTCACGGTGCCTGACAGCTTTTCCTCGATGCGCTTCAGCACTTGCAGACCGTATTGACTTTTCTCCTCTACACTTCGAGGAGTGCCAGCGGCCGTGTCATGTGCGCTGCCACCACTGTCTCCACTGACAGGTACTGCGACATTGTTGCCTGACTCCAAAGCGAGCGGAGCAGAACCCTCTGCAGCCTCGTTCTGCTCTTCCTCCACTTCATCCTCTGGTAGCGAAGCGACACCGCTCGCTCTAGGAATCGCCGCGTCTTCTGTGCTTGAGAGCCGATCAGCCATTTCAGTTGCCTCGAAAAACAGCTTCACACACCCGCGCACGAGGTCTCGAGCCACAACGAGAAGAGGTGCTGAGTCGTCCGCTGTCACACCCCTCGGAGACCCAGCAGGTGGCTCAGCCTTAACTGCACGTAGTGCCTCGACCAGATCAAGTACCAGCTTAAGTAGCAGAGAGGGACCTTGAGGATCGTGGCTGCTAGCAGTCAACAACGGGTTGGCCTTAGATTCATACTCACAAAGAGCTTGATCAATCCGAGTGATTGCTTCCCGTAAGGCAGTGCACGCGTCCCCGTGTTTCTCCAAAACGCCCTCCAGTAGCTGCAGATGGTCCACAGAACGAATGCTGCGCAGTAAAATCTTCACAAGCCGATCATTCTCCATGAAACAGAAGCTTGTCGCTCCAGGGGAAGGCGGTGGATCACGTTGATCAGACTGCAGGTGCCGAGGGCGACGCGGATCCATCGGTGAAGGCACTTGATTTTGCTTTGACGGCGTTTTAAATTTATCAAAGCGCTTGAGCAAGTGCCGCAGCTCCTTTACGTGCTTGCTCAACACGTGCGCAGTCTCCATCACAGCGTCCTTGTTTTCTCCGCCAACCCCGAGGAATTCGATCTCGAGGGAACGCTTTCTCGACACTAGGGCCTCGTAGGCCGCTTGTCTACGCTTCGTTTCGTCTTCAAGTGCATTCACACGAGCGTTTATCTCACTTAGCGCCTCTTTCGACGTCAGCAGATCCGAACTGGGCTTAGATGCTGACTGGAGGAGGCTTTCTCCGACAACATCAACCTCAAGTTCGATCTTCCCTGTTTCTGGAATATGCTCGCCGGTTGACGTCTCGATCACACTGATACCTTGCACAAGATCTGCCAGAGTCCGCCCATACTCAAAGAGGGCAGCCACTCTACCGTAACAGCTTTGGACCCGGGCATGCAAGCTATCGTCCGCGGAGTGCTCACTACTGGAGGTATCGTCGAGACTCGACGCGAAATAGTCCAACTGCTGGGCCAATTCCAACACGGTTGCTTCGGTCGTAGCTTGCTGTGTGAGCAGCGCATTGAGATATGGCACTTGCGACGATAGAACCGTGAGCAGTTGGATTCGAGTTAGGCTTGGGACTTCAGCCAGATGAGTCTTGTCCATTGGTTGTGTCGCCAACCATGCAGCGTATTGGAGACGCCGTTCATGCCGTTTTCTGAGGGAAGAAACATTTTCAGCCCACGATTGCGACTGAGTTACTCTCCACTTCTGACTCCACCACGTTTCGCAAGTATTCATCAGCTCCATAACAGAGCTGCAAACATCACCCGTCTGCATTTCCGGATTTCCATCGGGCATGTTTACCAAAGTAGAGGGTAAAATGTCAGGGATTTGAGCGCTGAAAAACGCTTCCCACCTCTTACTGAGCGATCCCAGTCCAACGCCGTCGTTCTCATCACTATTGGAGTCGCCTGGGAGCGCCGTAAAGTCGAATTTCCAGTCGTGAGAAATAATGTTAGATAGCTGGCACTGCAGCAATTCCGCTAAGTGGTCGGAAATAAAGCTTCTCACATGAGCAGCCCACAGCTCGGCCACTCCGTCCCCAGTCACACCCTGTGGTCGATCTTCTTTATCGGCTGTAAATCGCCTAATGAGTCCGACAGCCAATTGGATCCAACTGCTTCGAACGGAATTCTTCATCGCTTCAGCCCTCTCATCAGCCACAACCGCAGCGCGCCGTAATACGTCCACATACGCAGACGTTTTCTGCACAACGTCTCCAGCAGCTCTGAGAGCGTTGAGTGTAGCGGGGCATTCTGAAAGCGCCGTTTTCAATATCGAACTGCCATCACTTGCTGCAGAAGAGATCGCGTCCATCACTTCGAGCACTCCCGCTGCTGTAGCGATTTTTCCTTCAATCATGTTTAACAGACCCTCCTCCAAATCTTCAGCATCCTGGCGCCCATGCAGATGGAGCACGAACTCTTCCTGGAACGACGAAGCAAATGCCTCCATGGCCTGGAGAATACCAACTAGAAGACTCAAGCCCCTGCTAGCTTCTTGGCTCGACTGCTTCTGGGTTTGATAGCCAACTATCAGCTCGTTAGCTCGAAGTCTTTTCATCGACCCCTTAGGCGTTGACACCAGCTCGATCAGCGTCATGGACGCGTGAGACACTGCTACAACGAACTGGAACGTAAGACTTTCCTTCAGAACAGTACCAAAGGTACTTGCTTCACTGGACGTGGGGCTTCTAGCACCATTTAGCTTATCCAGCGCTTTAACCATCCACGATGCGCCAGCTAGCTTCAAAAGTCGTTGGCCTTGAGCATTGGAAAGCTTGATCACAAAAAGAGAGCTCGAAATATCCTGAAGCAATTTGTCTATCTTCGCGAAGTACGAACTCTCTGACACGCTGGTGAGGATGGGGTCATCGATGTACAAGCCGTTTTCTGAACGCAATTCGTTCAGCCTGTTCAGAATCATTGTTGATTCCGCGATGCTTTCGTCAGAAGGAGCCGAGCAACCCGCAGTAGTATCGACACTGTCCTCAATTCTCCCTGTCTCCGAGCTACGCAAACACTGCGAACAGCGACTCCACCACGTGAAATACACATCCTTCCCTGGTACGTTCATCTCTGTGTCCAGGTACGCATCCAATTCCTTGCGCCAGTGGCTGTAAGCAGATAGGTAGGGGATTAAACAACCTCCAAGCCTTTCAATCTCGACCTGCAGGCGTGCCACATTAGTATCAACAGATCGAGACTTCGATGCCAACGCAACCAGCAGTTCTGTCTGCTGGCTAGCAAATCTTGATCGTTCCAAAACATCGCAAATTGTAGCGTGGACCTTTTGAAACGAGGCTGACTCAGCTGCCATCGCTACAGCGCGTAATCGCGCTTCTGGGCCTGTTTCGGCGAAACTTACGCTTTTCTGCCGCCAGACTTCAATTTGTTGATGTCTTCCCCAGCACTCGTTCGCGAACGCGGCGAGCTTCCCAACGACTTCTTCGGCTTGTGTGGAGATCAGTTGTACTTCAGCTAGCTTAGCCTGAAGTGTAGCTTGGGATGTCATGAGCTCCGTTTCTCCACTCGTGACTGCACTCAATAGTTCTCGCTCTTCAACTTCGAGGCCACGCAGTTGCTCCCGTTGCTCAAGCAATTTTTCAAATGACACCTTCGCTCCCTTGAAAACTCGGGAGAAAGCGTCAGCCAATTGGTCGTACTGACGCCCAAAAGAAATGGTATCTTGACGGCGTTCCTCAGCTCGCGATAAAAACAGAGAAAGGTTCACGTTCGCTTCCAAACGCGCCTTCAAATCTCCTGACCGCCCCTGTCGTTTATCATCAGCGATCCAGTCGACGAGTGGACTGTAGACAAACGCCTCAAACAGCGTAAGCAACGCCTCGCGAACAGCATCAGAGCGAACAACGCGCAAGGTCGTCTCAAATGCTACACGGAACCTTCCCTCGACGCCCGTGAACCCGAGAGCGTCTTGCAGCATCGGTGTCAGCCGAAATGGAACAACTTCAGGAACCTTGAGCCTGCGCCCCTTGTCGAAACACACGTTGTGGTCGATATGGACAATATCTCCACTATTAACGCACAGCAAAATGTTGTCAAGGTGCCGGTCACCGAGTCCAACAATGTAGCCTAGGACGGACATCACCGCCACCGACTTGCTTAACCTCATGTTTTTCATCCAGCTTTCGCGTAAGTCTTCACTTCGAACAAGAATCTCCTGTTGCAGGACATTACGCGGACGCTGAGCAACAAGCTCCTGGTAAACCTGCTTTAGCACAGGAACCGGCCACTGAGCACGGTGATTCGGCGACACATTGGAAATACCATGCTGTTTCAGCTTCGCATAAAATTGAGCTGTAGGCGGAGGCGGTTGTTGCTGTGCCGAAGATGCCGATGCTGTTGAGTCTTGAGGGGCTCGGCCAGTAAGGTTTGCTTGCTGCTCGCTTCGAGATGTGTACACTTGGAAAAGTGGGACCACGTCTGGGACCATCTGGATCAGGCCAGCGTTTCGAGATAGCGGTATGACGCTGTAGCTTTGAGCTGATAAATCTCGAGAAGCAGCAGCGTTGTCAGCGCGTAAAAACTCGTTCGTAATTCTTAAGAACTGCATGATGCGCTCATCCAAGCGCAAATCTTCTCGAGCCTTCAGCAAATACTTGTGCGTTTTTCCGTCAGATCCAATTAACTCTAGGGATTTGGGCTTGGTTTTCGTTCGCAGGATTGTTACAGACGAGTCAACACGATGAATGGTTATGGGCTCCAATTGGACCACATCCTTGCCAGACATCACACCGGGCATGTTCGTTAGCGCAAGCTGACGAGAGGTCGAGGCCAGCGAGGGGGAAATCTCATGGAGCGGCAATTGATCTCTACGGCCAGTTGAAGTGAGCAACGCTTTCAATATTTCGGCAAAAGGTTGCCAGAGCTCCTTTGGGCTCGAGATGCCCGATGCTGGGCCCAATCGCAACTCCGAGCTGCAGCAATCTCGGAAAACTTCCATCGCCTTTTCAATTGAGCTTCCGTACTCCTTCAAGAATCTGCGTTCATGCGGTGATACAACATGCTGCTCCGTAACTTTACCACACGTTTCGCTCCAAAGTCGTTCAACAGATACCAAGATTGGCTTCATAATGGCCACCAGCTTTCGCTGAGCCAGTTCACCTTTTTCTTTGGTGGACAATGACGCATTTCTGTCCACGCGGGAGGCCTCTTTCTCCAGCGTAGCTGTTCGCCGATCAACATCAGTTGAAAGCTTCATCAACGTACTGATCCAGGCTTCATCCCACAAAATTGAAACCCGCCGAAGTTCCGAAATGAGTAAACGTACTCCTTCCACTTGTCCAGCAGACACTTGCTGTAACTCCTGTAACACAGCAGCAAAGCTGTTGCTGGCAGCTCCTCTGTCTTCCTGAAGCGCCGAAAATGTACCTTGAGGCTCCATGGAATCCACCACAGCTGGATACACAATCACGTGGGGTGAATGACGGGCCAATCGCTTCAAAATCAGACAAACCAGTGACGAAACAGCCGCAACTGGGTGATGCGCTCGAGCGATCAACTGAGGAACCACGTACGACCACGGAGCTACCGGTCCGTTGGCAAATACGTCTTCAAGTGCGGCCACAATTTCTTTCTCTAATCCGTAGGTCGTCAGAAGGCTAAGCAAGCGAAGCGCCACCATGGTCGTTTCCTGTCGCGGAGCTTTGCAGTTCGAATCGTCGAACACAACAGCGAAATATTTCCCGTAGCCACGAGCAGCTAACGTGAAATATTGGAGCACCTTGGAACGACATGCTTGTTGAAGCTGGACTAGGCGATCTACGGCATCGCTGTCATGGTTTGCAGGTGCTCGGTCAGTGCACAGTTGGTGGAATTCTTCAGGTTTCGGGATTACGAGTTCCCCGTTATCCAGAAAATGGCAAAATGCGCGAATAATGAAATCACGGTCTGGCTCAACGACGCCTATCTCGTCCAGTAGAGAATTCATCTGCGATTCATCCGACAGACCTAGGTGAATATATCCATTCTGCTCCGCAATCTCTGCCATTTCACGTTTTCCTCGATCGTAACACCAATGGCTGTACCCGATCCAGGCCTTTGAAGATTTTGGCGATATGGCAATTGCAGCTTCAAGACATTTGTGAGCCGCCGCATCTGGACTATCAGATACAAGGTTGGTATCACTCAGGCCGGCCAGTTCCTCGTTTCGAAAGCTCGCAACCGTGCCGTCAAGAAAGCGTGATGTAGCGGGTGACAAGAGCTCGACGCTATCTGCTTTCGCAAATGCTGTGGAGAGATGCAGCAAAGAGCGAAGAGCTGGATGATCCTGTCCGAGGGCTCCAGGTTTTGCAGCGATCGTCGCCAGGTTCTTTTCGCACTCGCTTTCTAAGAGTCGACGCGCTTCGTCCTCCATACCCACCGTTTCCAGTAATTTAGCTTTCTCGTAACTTACAGCCATATATCTGGTACGATCCACCCCACTGAGAGACGCGGCATCTTTTAAAATGCTTCGAGCGAACCCAAAGTTGTGCTGCTTCCGTGCCAGCCGGGCCACAGCGGTAAGAGACAAACATTCTTTGTCAGCACTTCCAGCATAGCCAGCCAAACTGAATGGTTGACTCCAAACAGCAGAGTCATACAGCTCAGGATCCAGATTGAGCTGCTTTTCACATGATTTGTGAGGCACAACTGGAAAGTGAGACCCCATCGAGACCCCGAGTATCCGAAGCAAGGTTTCCTCCGCTTTCTTGCCGATGTGGTCGCCCGCGTAGCCATTCCATGATGAAGGCTGCAACGCCAATGGGATTAATTCGCTTTGAAGTCGATCAGCAACGTTATCTAGGTGCACTGCAGAATCTGTTAGTTTGGCATCTGGGTCACCGAGCACGTCCCAAATTCGAAGCGCCAGCGCTGCTCGCTTAGTTGGATCACCCATCAGGTCTGCTCCTTCTGCCGTAGACGTATTCCTTTGAGCTTCCAAGCTGTGAATCGTTCCAATCACATCGCTCCACATATCACTGCAATCAAAGATCGCTTGAATATCCTCTATGGGGCGGTCATGACTGACCAGTGACTGAGCAAGTTCCACGAACTGACTGACGAATGTCCGCAGTTTAGTCCACTCGCGCAGGGACGCATAGCACTTAGCGCATTGTTTGAAGCACCCCAGAAGTGCTTGCGATGACATCCGGCAACACGTCATTGGATATTCAAACATCTCAGCGGCACTAATGCCACCCAAAGGGGGCGATCCGCTTCGAGCAGTTAGCACTGGCTGGAGCAAAGCCTCGTATTCTGCAGCAGCGTTTTCGTAGCGCATTTCAGCCTCATATCGCACTGCATTCAGCCATCGGAAAAACGAGATCTCGCATAGTTCTTCAGTGATACCCAGTTTCTCCTTGTTCAGTTGGTACCAGCTTGTAAGAGCGGAGGAAAAAGATTCACCCCATCTTTGAAAACCAATGATGGTGTCGGCATCTTTTGCATCGCAATGACAACGGCACAGAAAGAATAGAGCAACATCCATGTCCTTTTCCGCTTGTTTCAGCTCCTTGTATCCTTTTTCTGAAAACCCGCGCGTTGCGAATGACGACATAGTTCTGCTGAGCTTATTGTAGCAGGTGGTCACCATGGCGTGGCTGTGATACCGGCACAGTTCGTAGGACGTTCCGTTCCTGGACATCTCCACGAGAAACGGCCGAATACGGTTAAGCCAATCGTCACACACCACCTTGTTCGTTCGAAAGAAAAGCACTGCCTTGTACTCTTCGGCGTCCGGATTGCTCTGATCGATTTCAGTAGCGTAAATAGCACGAGTAATACTCATCTCCAAGGCGGTAACAAATTCAAGCATCAACCACTTTGCCAGCTGGTGCGGCCCCGCCGTCTCAGCTAAGCTTTGGGCCCCATTTGAGTACTCCTGTACGAGTTGTTCGATGCTTGAAAAGGTTTGAGCTGGTCCTCCAAAATGTGTGCGTAATCGATTCTGAATGCACCATGCTGCTGCCTGACGAAGTGCACCCAAAAGTACGTCGGAATTACCGAAAGCCATCGCGTCTGGTTCAATTCGGTCCATAATTTGTCGGCAGACTCCATTCCACTCACTTTCATCCCGTTCACGAGACTCGAAAAGCCTCATAAGATTTTCAAAATCTGCCCCGACGAACGAAGAGTGCAAGGGTTGTGATACGACACGAGGAATACTCTCTTTTTGCTGATGCAAGAGCGCCGGACGGGCCATACCACCCAATGCATCCAACACCATCCTCCTTTGTACTCCACCATCGAAGTCCAACACGACGTCCAGCAGCGTCTTGAAAATATCACCAACGAATACACCTGCCTCGGCCCTATCACTGAGCGCCTTCAAGACTTCGACGCAACCCTCTCGAATCTTCACGTTAGAGGAGTGAGCAACTCTGGTCACTGTCTCCAAAAGGCATGCGCAAACTTTATGGGGGATAACGACAGCAGATTCCGTTTGTGATAGCACAGTATCAATCACCTTCAATGTTTCAACGGTGAGTCGATAATCTCGAACTACCACCGTCTCACTTGGCAGCATGTGAACTGCGCATTCCAAGAGCCGGTGTGCTACGCCTTTCACAGTCTCCGCTACGTCATGACGACCAACAAAGAAGCGAGATACGGCGCTCATAAATGTAGACGCCATTTTGAGCACGAGGCACAATTGCCGGGGCGTCAGTCGGTGCTGACGATGTCGGTGGCTCTGCTTTTCCAGTTTTGCTGTGACCAATTCGAGAACTCCAACCGCCTGGGTCACATCGTCACCAGATGCGAACAGCATCTCGCTGTCTCGAGAAGCTAGAATGAAGCATGTAGCCGCAAACACGAAATAGTTATTCCCCTTCCCTCCATGTCGGCTGTTCAGACGCTGAAATGCTCGAGTCCCAAGGGCCTAGGAAAACAAGGTACCGTCAACACATCTGCAGAAAAATGGAGTTTAGTAGCAGACTCACCTTCAGAGCACCAACTCCTCCCAGTCGCAGTAAATGTAGACAAAGCTGTGTGATATGCGTGAGGCCTCTAGCGCAGCGTACTTGGAACAGGCATTCCATGACTTTCACGCGCTTCGGCTGCCCACCCTTTTTCACGATTCGGGTTGGTATATCACCATCCAGTATTCTTACAGCGGCAGCCTGCACAGGTGGAGTGCGTTCTACCCTGGATAAGTTCGCACTTGCTAGTGTGGAAGCATTTTTCATAACCGTTGCCAGTTTTTCCACCTCACTGCCGTGCATTTGAGCTTGTACAGCACAATGATACAGTAAGAAACTCACAGCTGCCACCGAGTGAGGATAGAAGTTGCTATGCCTAGATCTAGACATCGTAACCATATACTCGGAACAATTGGCGAGACAGAAAAGACTGCGCGAACAATTCAACGATATGTCAGACAAAACTGCACTACCCATGCAAAAGAGCAAACAATGGGCAACGTACGAATACTCCGGCTTCAGACAAGATGCTACACTGTCGAGAACTCTCACGAACGAGCTATCGGCACTTCCTTCCGTGGGTAAGGCTGCAAAAAGCATAACACAAAGCCACTGTTATTATTTGATTAAATACAATTCAAGACTTGAGAGCATTTCATCTTACCCAAATCTGGAACGCACTGAGCTACCATCATAAAACAAGTTAGCAGGGTACTGAGGCGATCGTCATCTCCCTCTTGGTGGTCGTCCCACGAATTGCACAAATTCACAATTTCCTGTCCGATTACAACACCAAAGCAGTTAATCAACTGCTTTCCGACCACAATCCTGCGTCAAAAACTTACATCTGCGAACGAATTCAGCAGTTGCAGGCTGAACACGCTGTTGTCGGCCCACAAGCGACCAAAATGGTGCAAGAGCGTGAGGATCTCCTCCCTATAACCCACACCGAAGCACAAACACAGTTCCATCAGCTCCCAGCACTTTTTTGCAACAAAATATCCAAGTTCTTCGACATACCGAAGCGATCCGTGCGGTCCCGTGCTCATCATCCATCCAATCAACACGTCGGCAATATCCACAAAGTGCGTCTGCAGTTTCTTGAGCATCATCGTCCTCCACTTGTCTCCTCCTTGCTCCTGCTGCTGCACCAGCAGCACCTGCAAGTACTTGACGAGCTGGTCCACAAGAGCCACGTCAGCTGTGTGGTCCAGCAGCGTCCTCCACATGTGCAAGACCCTGGCAAAGGCTCTGTCAAACTCTTTGAACTGCGGCGAGTTCTCGTCCCACGCGTCCTGCTCTCCATGCCCAGCATGTCTGTCTTCAGCTCCGTTATCTTGTCTTGGCACCGTCTTCTCTGTCTGCAGCAGTAGCGCGTAGCTCCACTGCACGAGCCACGGCTCGTTGCCCAGCTGTGTGTTCCTGGCCATCCAGTCGCTGACGCCCGCCGGGTTGTGGCTCGACAGCGCCAGCAGCAAGGCCAGCACGGCGGCCTGCAGCTCCTGCGCGCTCGCGCCCTTGGCAGCCTGGGGCGCCCCCAGCGTCTCCGTCAGCAGCGGCAGGTACGGCTCGTACGACAGCAGCAGGCCGGGCGTGGGGTTCAGCCGCGCGAAGTAGCTCTGCAGCTGCTGTGCCGCCCGCACGCGCTGCTTGGCGCTGGCCACGTCGGCCGCCAGCAGCGACTGCAGCGCCACCAGCGGGTTGAAGGCGGCGGCGTCGTGGGCGTCGGCGATGGTGGCGGTGGCGTCGTGGCGCATGGTTCTGGGTCCTTTTTGAGTCGGTCGGTCGTCTGCAGGGGCCTCAGGGCTGCTCGTTCATCGTCTGCGGGGCGCGAGGAGGCGTGGGGCGAGGGAGTGCGCACTCACTCTCCGGGTCTTGAGCTTTGGCTCACTCCCAGAGGATAAGGCGCGAATGGCAGGCTACAGCCCGTTTCCACCAATCGCAGCGCAGGCTTCAAGTGGTACATTGTACCATATGTGGTATACATGTACTTCAAGGGCAACTTCAAGTTCTTCTATGCTTCAATTCGACTGCGTGAGCTCCATTTTGTCTACTGCGGTTAGAGGAGTTATGATGTCGTGGTATCGCTGTGCGATCCAGAGTTTGGATGCGCCGTCGTCCAAGATTTCCACTCCGCTGGCGAGGCCTTGCTGCGCGAGGTTGTGCAGGATCAACACGGTCTCGAACTGGCCGAAGCGCGTTGCGTTGTCCAGCGCTTGAGTCGTGAAGCCCTCCGACCGGCTCTCAAACAGCCAGCGCAGAACGCGCAAATGGCCGCCGTGAGCGGCGCTGTCCATTGCTCGCTCCGAGCACCCCTCGGACCGGTTATGGTGGAGCCACTTGACGATGTCCAGCTTGCCGTATGCAGCGGCCCCATCCATCGCTGCAGGTGTGCAGCCTTCGCTGCGGTTGTCGTGCAGCCATTTGACGATTTCGAGGGAGCCAGCCGCAGCCGCGTTGTCCATTGCAATTGCAGTGCAGCCTTCGCTTCTGTGAGCATGAAGCCACTTGATCACGTCCAGGTGGCCTCCTCTTGCAGCGTCGTCAATAGCGTCGGTGGTGCAGCCCTCACTACGGTTATCATGCAACCACTGCACCACCTCCAAGTGCCCATTGGCAGCCGCCAGATCCATCGCTGCCGTCGTGCATCCCTCCGTGCGATTGTCGTGGAGCCACCGAATGACATCTAAGTGCCCGTTAGCGGCAGCACCATTCATGGCCGCTCTCGTACAGCCCGCTTCAGTGCGTTTGTCTGGCGTTTTTGGCGAGGAAACCAAGAAAAATGACGGATCATTGGTCTTGCTAGTCGAAAACCTTTGAGTTCGTCGTCGCTTGGAGGCATGCGCGTCCTCCAACTCCTTGACGACTTCATCTTTCAACTGAACGAGATACTGTACCATATCCAAATGACCGTTGGCTGCTGCTGCATCAACCACACTACGGTGAGGGTCTTCATAGTCCTCTTCACTGTATCCGTCGTCATCATCAGCGGCGCCCTCCACCCAGAAGAGATTAAGTCTTTCGTCGCCGTGGTACTCCGTATACAGCCAACGCACAACGTCCAGGAAACCCTTTTCCGCAGCACGAAGCATCGTCTCGCCTGAAACAGGCGCAACGTTGTGATCGTCTCCCAGTCGCTTTGCCAGTGCGCGAATCCTCTTTTCCAATCGGTCTTTCTCTTTGTATTCGTCGAGATGGTTCAGTGGCTTGTCGATTTGAGAGTGAAGATACTTCGCAACGTCCAGGTGTCCGTTGACGCAAGCTGCATGAATCGCTAAACTCGCTTCCCCACCTAGGCACGTATGGAAAGTCCAGCGCCCTCTGTCCGTGAAGCGGTAGTCAATATCGTACTCGTTTGGGCCGCATTCGTTCCCCAACTTTTCATCGTTCCAATCGCGATCGATGATCCAGCGCACGACGCTTAAATGACCTGCCTCCGCGGCTTTGATCAGTGTCCCGGCATCCCACTTGACGTAAAGACCACGGTCTTGAAGCCATTGAAGCGGCCCCACATGTCCATTAGCTGCAGCACCAAATAGAGACTCGTGCCCTTCAGGGCGCATCCCAACTCGATCCATCACCCAGTTCGCCAGCTCCATGTCCCCCACGATTAAAGCTGCGTCTATCGCCGTGTAATCATTCCTGTCTTCCTCGCGGTCCGTCTCGTAGATCCACTTGACAACGTCGGGGTGCTTCGCGATGGCAGCTTCCGCCGCGTCGACCCCTCCCCACAGGACCCAGCGGCCTCGCTCCCAGCCCATTTTCTCCTCGTCCCATTCCCCATTTACTTCGTGCTCTTCCTCGTCGTTATGCACGGTAGTGCCATTCTCCCGGAAAAACCGGAGAATCTCCAGCGCACCCGCTGACGCCGCCTCGTACACTACCTTCCGTCTAACACCGTAGTCCGGATACCGCTCGAACAGCCATCGGACCACCTCCACACTGTTCGCCTTGACCGCCGCCAGCAGCGACAGCGTGAACTGCAGCTTATTGTAGAGTGGGTAGTCCCGCAGCAGCCTCCGCACCGACCAGAGGGACCTGCCGCCGGGCTCCAGGTCCACGGAGCTGTGCCAGATGCGCTCGAGCAGCGCCACGGACCCGAATCGACTGGCGGAGGCGAGCGGCAGCTCCACGGACGAGTCTGCGAAGGCTGAGACAGCGTGGATGACGTGGTCGATGCCGGCGAACTGCGGTTTGGAGCGGAAGAGCAGCGCCACGGCCAGCAGCGGTGGCGTCGGAGACGATGCTGACGTCGACGTCATGGCCAACAAATAAGCCCACTGGGCGGTTAGTCAAATGAGTGGTACGCTGTATCATCGGGAAGCACTTCAACTTGTCCAATACAAAAAACAAGGCACTAGTTTTGCATGCATGGTGCGCTTTTCCTTTACTGTTAGTCGGTCGCTGTTCGCTCTGCTTTTAGTACAACACTCACAACCTCACGGTATCTCTCAGCTACCCAGGCCTTGGACGCGTCTTCCTCCATTCTGTCAACTGCACTTGCCAGACCCTTTTGGGCCATGTCATGCAAAATCAGCGCGACCTCAAACTTTCCTGCCTGGGCGGCGCTGAGCATAGCCGCCTCGGTGAATCCTTCCGCACGATTTTCATAAAGCCATCGGAGCACTCGCAGGTGCCCACCTTCAGCTGCTAACGTCATAGCGTCCGTCGAGCACCCTTCGCTACGATTTTCGTGCAGCCACTTCACAACATCAAGGTGACCTCCACCTGCCGCGAAATCCATCGCATCGACCGTGCACCCTTCAGTTCTGTGTTTATGCAGCCACTTAACGATCTCGAGGTGACCACCAGTTGCTGCTGCGTCCATTGCCTTGGTGGTGCATCCTTCTGACCGGTTCTCGTGCAGCCACTTCACCATTTCCAAGTGCCCGTTTTGAGCAGCAAGGTCCATGGCGTCTGTCGTGCAGCTTGCCCTTGTCGGCTCGAGCTCCAGTGTACGATTCCTTCGTTGCAATATGTCCCTAGCATAGTCCCTGAACCTGTGCAGACGCCTTCTCTTCGGCTTCTGCTCGGCAGTTCCCGAGTCCTCAGCAGCGTCAGCTTGGAGGAGGTATTGCACAATCTCCACACGGCCGCTCGCCGCTGCTGCATCGACTGCGCTGTCAAAAAGCTGCTCGGTATCGTGTCCACTTGTCCAGAAGAGATTAATCGTCGGGTCGGCGTTGAATTCAGTGTAGAGCCACTGCACGACGTCGAAGTGCCCTCTCTGCGCGGCAAGGTACATCGTTTCCCCCGACACCTTGTGTGCATTGTTTCTCTGTCCGAGAGGTCTTTCTAGGGTGTTTTTCCTGTCGGCAAGTCTTCGATTCTCGATATCTTCGTCTTTTGGGCTCAGTGGCTTGTCCGTGCGAGCGTACAGGTACTTCGCAGCCTCCAGATGCCCGTTAATAGCGGCGGCATGGATAGCAAGACTCGCCTCTCCGCCTAACGAGGTATGATACGTCCGGCGCACTTTCGGCGCGCGAAATAGGTGGTTGCTGTACCATTCTTCATCGTCGCTCCCTCCGTCCGTGAGCATGGCTTCATCGTCCCAGTCCTCTTCAATGATCCAGCGCACCACGTGTAGATGACCCGCCTCCGCCGCTTTCACGAGCACCCCAGCTTCCTCTCTCTTACAGTAGCCTCGTTCTTTAAGATGCTGCAAAGCCTCGAGATGTCCACCGGCCGCTGCACCGATCGGCACAGAGTACCCTTCCGGCTCCATCCCGAGGTGGCCCTGGAGCCACCGCAGAAGCTCCACGTCTCCCGCTGCAACGGCTCCTTCCATTGATCCGTAGTCACATCTGGCCTCATTCTCCGCAGTCTCGTATATGTATCGAACAGCGTCTGCGTGACCCGCAGCTGCCGCGCGTTCGGCGTCCTCGTTGCCCCAATAGACCCAGCGACCTCGTTCCCAGTTCTCCGTCTCCTGGTCCCATTCCTGCTCTGGTAGATCTTCATCGTCCGCAAAGTCCACAATGGTACCGTTCTCTCGGAAAAACCGGAGGATCTCCAGCGCACCCGCTGACGCAGCCTCGTACACCACCTTCCGTCTAACACCGTAGTCCGGGTACCGCTCGAACAGCCATCGGACCACCTCCACACTGTTCGCCTTGACCGCCGCCACCAGAGACAGCGAGAACTGCAGCTTGTTGTACAATGGGTAGTCCCGTAACAGTCTCCGCACCGACCAGAGGGACCTGCCGCCGGGCTCCAGGTCCACGGAGCTGTGCCAGATGCGCTCGAGCAGCGCCACAGACCCGAATCGACTGGCGGAGGCGAGCGGCAGCTCCGCGGACGAGTCTGCGAAGGCTGAGACAGCGTGGATGACGTGGTCGATGCCGTCGAACTGCGGCTTGGCGCGGAAGAGCAGCGCCACGGCCAGCAGCGGCGGCGTCGGAGACGAAGTTGGTGCCATTCGTGAATGGACGCGAATGGCGACTACTGCCGGTACATTGTACCGTTTAGAAGCACTTCAACTTGCTCGATTCTAAATGAAGTTTATTTCATATCGCCGCCGCCATCTCCTCGTGGGAGAAGGACTAACAGCTCGTTGACCCAGACGGCTGTGTCGTAGTCGTCAAGCATCGAGACGGCGAGATCTGGGCTGGAAATTAGTTCAAGCATTAGCACGGCCTCGAACTGGGCAGCTCGAATTGCGCTCTCTATCGCTTCGTCTACGTCTAGGGTTTCCATTCGGTTCTCATACAGCCGCGCAGTGCGATTGGCATGAAGCCAACGAACAACGTTCAGGTGACCACCACAAGCAGTACGATCGATTTCATCTGTCGTGCATAGTGGCCTCATTGCTTCATCGATTAGTTGGCGGGAGCGCAGATACCGCGGTGGAGAAGTGCTTGTGCTTGTGCGCTGTCGCTCGGAGCAGAGGGGAGTTCTTGAAAACTTCCTCGTCCTGCTTGGAGCAGATATTTCACAGCCTCTAAATGTGCGGCACCTGCCGCTGATCGACCACGCTGATGCATTCTCCTTCGTCACTGCCGTGCGAATCAAAATCCGAGAACAGGTTCACGGTCGGACTCGCGTTAAACTCCGTGTAGAGTCACTGCAGGACATCAATAAATCCCTTTTTCGTGGCTAGCAGCATTGTCTTTCCTGACACGCTTCCGACATTATGCTTTCTTCCAAGCCGCCTCGAAACGACGCTCGTTCACCCTCCTGGAGTTTATCCACGCCATCTACTGGCCTATCGATTCGCGCCAACAGGCACTTGGCAACGTCCAGGTGTCCATTAAAATACGAGCTCCATGGATAGCTAGATTCACTTCCTCACCCAAACTCGTCAGTAGTGTTCTCCTCCCACTGCTGTCCGAGGTTTGATACTCTCCAGGACGACCTTCGCCTCCCAGTTCAGTATCATTCTGATCGTGGCCAAGAATCCAGTGTACGATGTTCGAATGTCCTTCCTGAGCTGCTAGTACCCGAACGCCGGCATTATACAGCAAATAGCTACCCTCATCGTGTAGCCGCTGCAGAGCATCAACATGCCCACCCGCAGCAGCACCTTGGGATCCGGCGAGGTGATCGGTTTCCACATCAGCAGTATCAGCAAGCCACTGCGCTAGCACCACATCTCCAGCGACAACAGCAGCATTTACCGCAGCATACTCGTTACTGAGCGCGTCAACTGTGGATGTGTCTTGACGACTTCTCGGTGTCCTGCTGAAGCTCGTGAGCTGCATCGACCCCCCCCCCCCCCAGTGGACCCACCGGCGTTCTCCCCAGCAGCCACTAGTCTCGTCCCATATCCATGTCGCTCTTCCACTGCAGCGGAGATGAACGACCATGAGCTCGGACATAACCAACATCTCCAACGCCCCCGCCACCGATGCCTCGTAGATCACGCTCCGCTTCACTCCGCAGACAGGAAAGCGCTCAAAAAGCCATTGAACGAGCTTAAAACTGTTCGTCTTGCTGCCACCAGAGCCGACGAGAATTGCAAGTCTCTATACAGCGATTTATACAGAACTCTGCCTGAGTACCGAACGCCTGATATATATAAGGGCTCTAGGTTTATAAAGTGATCTCAGCGTTACCATAAAAAAGGCTGTACTGAATTAGTTTAGTTTAGAAGGACTTTGAGGCTTGCTTTGTTAATCAAGCCCAAGCGAAGCCAGAAGTGCTGAATTGTTTCAGCGCTGACCTTTGACCAAACGTGTTCGCACCACATCAGTGCGGTTAGTAGCTCTAATTTGTAAGGACTATCTGCTCCCTCTCCTAGTTGATCTAGTGCATGCATCATCTTTTCAAAAAGCACATACCTTTTGATGAAGTAGATTATTCCATGGTCCATTGACTGAAAATGTGAAAGTGGAAAGGTATAGAAGACCGCACAGGCAATCAAAAGCGCGCCAATTTTCAACTGCACAGCTTAGCAAACAAAGGTATCCTGGATTTTTACATCAGTACCTTTGCCCATCTCCGTTCGACCAGTCGTTGGACCTTGAAGTATTATTTATATGAGGTTATGTATTGTATACCCGTTCGGTATTTAGGCAGATTTCTGTACCGTAGCAGCCTCCTGACGAACCAGTACGAGTTTGCCAGCCGGCTCATGGTCGATGGCACTGTTCCAGATGCGATCCAGCAGTCTCAACGATCCAAAAGCGCACGCTTTCGCAAGTGGCAGCTCCACCGACGAGTCAGCATATGCCGAGACAGTATTAAGTTAATACTATTAATCCCTCGTAGTCAATGCCTGTTGTTTTTAATGATACACTGTCCCAAGTGACTTCAACTCTCGCGATAGTGACGTCCTTTAGTGACATTAGATATTTTCCGCGCAAAATGCGCAAGTGGAAGGCCAACGCGTACGTGCTGAGTGTTTGTCTCCTGGTCTCCGAGTATGTGCGGCAGGACGCGAGCCAGGGCAGCGGAGCCGGCGGCGAGGACTCGGTGGCTTCGCTCGTGGACGCGCCGCAAATGCCTCCCGCCGCTCCGACGGTCAGCAGGACGACGCTGAACGCCTTGGCGCTCTTCCTGCGGCGCGAGATCCAGCACCCAGTTTCCGCCAATCAGAGCGCAGGCTTTACGACCCTCAAGAGCTTATTACGCCGCTTGGAGATTAGTTTAGACAGTACGAAGGACTTCGAGCAGCTCTCGTGGCAGCTCGTGAGCATCCTGAGCAAGATCGAGAGCCCCGACGCCGTGATGAACACGGTGGAGCAGATCTCCGAGTGCGTGGCGCCGCTCGCCAGCTCGAGGGAGGACGGAGAGGACGCGGACGTGGACTCGACCAGCTCCACGCTCGTCCGCACGAGTCTGCTGGGCGTCTTCGTGCGCAGCTTCCTGCTGGCGGTCAACCGCCTGTTGTTCGACGGCCTGTCGAGGCTGTTTGATGACGTCCAGCAGTATCTGGAGCAGTTCCGAGAAGACATGGAGAAGGAGAAGAAGACTGGCAAAGATGAGGAGCAGAAGGACAGTAGCATGGACCTGCTTGGATCGCCGGCGTCGCAGCACCTGTGGAACGAGAGTAAGATGGAGGATGACGACCTGTTGCTGTCGCCGATCCACTCAGGCAGCGCAACGCCGTCACGTAGCGTGCCGTCGGCGGATAATTTGATGACGCCTGCACCGGCAAAAGTGGATCCGCAGATTTTGGTGGATAAGTTGCTGACCGCAGAAGCTGTCCGAGAAGTGGACGACCCTGCAGTGTGGTCGAATGACCAGTTGAATTATATTTTGAACGATATGGCTCACAAGATGGAAGGGAGGCCAAGAAACCAGCATCAAAATTCGCAGCGTACCGATGGAGACCGAAGTACCGAAGATCAGCTCACAGTACTTCGCAAGAAGATGGACAGCTCGAACCCGAACGTGCTTTACGTGAAGTATTTATCGTTTCTACATGAACGTGATTACCAAGGGGCCCTCGACAGTTTGCACCAGTACCACGATGTGCTGTCGCCTCACCAAGAATCTCGCTCGAGCGTCAATGGAACTAACGATGGCGTCGGTTCCACAGCGTCGGGTTCGGCAGGTGCTAACTTGCATTTCCGAGGAAGCGGCATCCAGTATGCCGCGCTGAACTTGGCCGGGCTGCAGATTGTATTTGATCACTACAATGCTGCCCAAGAAAGCATCCAAGAGGCAATTCGAGTGGCTCAGCATCACGGTGACCACATCTGCGTGGCATTTGCACTGGCATGGCTGATTCGTATCAACCAGAAGATCGGCAAGTCCAAAGATGCTGTATTGCAGCTAGTCAGCAGCTGCTTAAACCGTGCACAGGAGCTGCGCCTTCCTGCGCTGCAAGTGTTGGCAACCCTGACGGAGGTGGAGAGTGACTTGACGCGCGGACGCACCGACCGTCCTGAGTATGTGGGATCAGCGACTCAGTTTGTTCCGCACATGTTTGCTGCACAAACACCTGCGCCACGTCCGCTTCACATTTGGTCGCGTCTTCATGAAGCGATGCAATCCGTCGCATCAATAGCGACCCCAGTCACTAGTTCGTCCAATAATGGTATGCGCGCGATGATTGCTTTACAGGCTCAAGCGGCCGCAGGCTCAGGGGGTGACGCTCCTGACCGGTCTGGCGGGAGTGGGATGGATTGGATTAAGTCTACGGAGGCGATTCTCGATACCGTCTGGAAACTAAGTGGGAAAGTTACGATCTCAGCTGCCGCTGGGTGGAGCCTCTTTGGCCACCGCTCTCTGGAACAAGTATTTAGTCGCATGCATCTCTTGTGTTACGAAGACTCTGCTAGCACCGGTGAAGTTGCGTTGACGGTGAGCCAACTCGCGAAGTCCTACCTCGCGCGGATGCAGCCCGAAGAAAACGTTTATGCGCTCGCACTCAACTTCCTTATTGACGTTGCTGTGAGTGGACATCAAACTTTTGGTCGGCGCTACTTGCTTAACGATATCGCGTACCAGAGGACGCTGCATCATCTCTTCTTTTCGTGGGTACTTTATCGCGGGGAATTTTTGCGTGCAGAAGCCCATTTAGACGCGATACTTGCGCTATCTCCTGAAGGAAAAGATTTTCCCGCGTATCTGGAGGCGCTCATGCTGAAGGCAGACCTATTGGCGGCTGTTGGCGACTATCTTCAAAGCCTAGCATTGCTTGAGAGCGTAGAAGCTACGTGTAGCGAGCATGGTTTTGCGTACCTGCACGTTCAAGCGCTGATTGCAGCTAGCCGAACGCGTTTCCAAGCTTCTGCACCCCACGCGCCGTTTGCATCCCTGAATGTTCTGCTGAAATGCATCGACATTTGTAGGGGGCACCACTTCGATCTGCTACTTGCGGAGGCTCACGTCGTCATGGCTGAAACTTACATTGCAATGGGGAAGTTGCAGGATGCACACGCACTTATCGACGACCAAATGCCTCTGGTGATGGAGCATGGAAGCGTTCAACTGCGCGGGGAATGTTTGCTCGTGCTGGCAAAGACGATGGTTGCAAGCATCAAGCGTTCCAAGGAGGGAGCAAAGGAACCAGCTTTTGCAGCAGCGAAGGCCCTTGAATTGCTCAAGTCAAGTGAAAAAATGTTTTCGTCGGTGCAAAACCTGCAGAGATTAAAAGAAGTCAGCTACGTGCAATCCCTAGTCTACAACCACGTCGCTCTTCAAGCGCAGCGGTGCGGCAGCGACTCTTCTTCGTATTGCAGCAGTCGGGAGCAAGCGGCCGCAAGTTTTCTACAGTACAGCTCTCGGCTAAAACAAGCGGCATTTCTAACCGTGGAGCCATTCTTCGACCTGCAATTCCCAGAAAGTATCCGGCAAGTAATTGACCTCCGATCAAGCGAGCTCGAGATCACCAAGAAACTCTAGCGCTGAGGTCTCATCATCAAGTAGTTGATATGCCTGACGCGCATATTGAATCAGCGTGTTTTCCAAGGAGGCCAATTCTACTCCCAGTTCATCGACTCGCTTCATCTGAACTCGTGTGTTCATCCCGAGGCGCTTGACGCCGAAGCATGAGGTTTCATTGAAGATTCTTTCGCCGTTGTATGACTGGATTTTGGGGGTCGGATAGCCCTCTTCAAGGATGTCAATCTCTTGTAAGGCGTGCCAAATTCGTCTGTCATCGCCACGGCCGCTGAGTTTGATCGTGTTGCGGTGCCAGAAGAGCATGCTGTCTCCATCCAGATCGTACTGCACCATGGTCACTCCACAATAACGCTGACGTTCCTGGTTCACGATACCAAGCGTTCCTGGCATGCGGCGGTCGTTGTAGAAGAAGTTCCGCTTCATCTGCAGCCAGGCCAAGCGGAACAGATCCTTGTCGCCCCACACAAGTTTCAGCTTCGTGAACAAGTTGGGCCTGTGTGTCGCGTAGTAGAGCAGTTGCTCAAGCATGGGCCTGCTCATTGCGCGGTTGACCAGCACCTGACCGCTCTCCTGCTCCAGCATGTCCACGTAATCAAGACCCAGCAATTCCCACACCAAACTCTGCGCGTGAAGGTTGAAGATCGAGTTCCCTGGACTCCAGAAGTCGGGCCAAAAGACAGCGCCAAAAGTTTTCATCGCGGACGACGTGAACAGCGGCGTTGGGTCTTCCACGGCGAAGTTGTCGGCGTCCAGCAGCAGGACGCTCGTGAACTGCGAGTAGTACAGCGCGTGCACCTTCACGTTGAAGCCGTAGATGCGCTCATCAAAGACCCGCCGCAAGTGGACGGGCCCGAAGGTTTCTATTAGCAGCGCTAACACCGGATTATCCGGTGAGAGTTCATCGTATCGGAACCAGAGCTCGACTGGCAGTTCACACCCGGTGTCCCTTAGACGACGAATACTCGCGAATGCACTGGGCAGCACGCTGTCGTACACAGCCATGACGATGCCTTGTGTGTTGGGTTGACCGATCGCCATCGGGGGGTCGTGACGATACGCGGCAGCGTGGAACTGAAACGAGGAGAATTCCTTCGCCAGCTCGCATGTGAACCGAGCGTCGTCCTTCAACGAGAGGCTGGTCGTGTGCATCACGTGGAAAACTTCGCCTGAGGTAGTGTTCTCCACCTCACAGTACCCGGCATCTCCAGCTTGGATACGCTGCCAGCACCCCCTTCTCAACCCCAGTTCATCGCCGTCGTCATCCGTCGCCACCCATCCAAGACACCTGAACTCGTCCTTCTTCCACGCTTGGCGAGGGTAGTCACTGCTCTCGTCTTCCCCATCCATGTCATCGTCAACCCCGTGGAAGTCGTCCTCATTTAGTGAAATGCCCGGATCCTCCATGCTCGCCCACTTGACCCACATTATGACCAAGGACACACAGTAGAGCACCAAGAGGGAGACCAGGATCTGGCCAATTCGACGCCTACTCATTGGCATATTGCTTACAGTGGCGCAGCAATAAAAGTTGAGCTCTACGCGTTCATCGCGTCGATTGTTGCCATGTCCATCAATCGTGACTTTTTATCCGTGAAGTGAAGAAGCACCGAATTCCAAGAAAATGGGGGGTCGTTGGCGACTTGTTAGTCCGACGCTTGGTTGTATCCATGGCTTCGACTGTTCCTCGCAGTCCTCAGCGGCATGCTGCAGTCCTCGACACCTCGGAGAGTTCTCCAACAGCCCATGAGCAATGCGAGCAGATGCGACGTGAGAGCGAAGAGTTGTGCTTCCTGAGGCAGCTCAAACCGGCGCACGGCAAGGCTGTGGCCGCGCTGAAGATGGCCACCGAGACTTACGGGAAGAACTCGCTGCGGCTCGTGCCCTTTTACCTCGTGCTGGTCGACATCTCGCTTCGAGAGAGGCAGCTCAAGCCTGCAGAGGAGGTTCTATCGCTCGTGAATTGGCTGCTGGTCAAGGACCGCAAGGCTGGCGCCGACACCGCTGCTTCAGGGATCCTCTTGGGGGCGGCGGGGGCTCTGCCTGAGCTGCCCGAGGAGATGAAGAACCTCTTCGTGATCCGCATGAACAAGCTCTACAGCCTCCTGCACTTGGAGTACGGCGCCTTCTCCGAAAGTTTACAGCGAGCAGCGCATGGAGCTTATCACTGCTCGCTGCTCTTCGGCCCCGACCACCTGTACACGTCGGAGCTCTACTTCTGCCTCGGCCTGGCCTTCCACCGTATGCAGCGAGCTGCAGTACGCCAGCAACAAGCCCAAGCTCAAGCCCAAACTCAAGCTCAGCAGGAGTCATCACAGCACCAACGCGAGTTGCAGCAGCGCAACCAGCAGAACGACAGCGCGCTGGCCATGCTGGACAAGGTGGTGGACATCTGGTACCGGTTCCTGACCACCCCGCCCGAGGACACGGCCGCCTGGATGCTGGAGCATCAGCGTCTACGCATCCAAGAGGCCAGCTCCATGCTGCAGCAGATCGTCAATATCCGCCAGAACTTGCTCGGAGCGAAACACGTTGCGACGGGCGAGGTACAGTACACGCTGGGGCTTCTGTTCCTCTTCCTGGGCGACCATGGCCAGGCGAAGGCCTTCGTGAAGCAGGCATTGGACATCTACGTCGACGCACTGGTGAGTTTGCTCTATTACTCGGTCTTTTCACGGGTTACACGATGTGCTGGTGATGCTCACACATGACGATACAGGGGCCCGAACACCCGTCGACTGTGGACGTGATCGGCGTGCTTCACCAGTTGGACGAAGCTGGAGTCTAGCCAGTATGGTTCTCGGACATCTAAGCACTTGAGTTAGAGGCTTCCTTGGTCGCCTCTACGGCTGCCTTCTCAGCTTCTGCCTGCTTGTGCTTGTGGTATGTGATAGTGCAAACTTCACGCTCGCTCGGCACGATAGGCTCGAACGGATCCGGACTTTCGAAATACAGATCGCCGAACTTCTTCTACACACACAGCAAACACATAGTACACATCAGTAACCTCGCAACTTTTTCAGCACCACAATCCTTTTATCTTCACAAACCTGGTCCGCTGGTCGCCCACGAAGCCAGATCCTCCAGGCGTGCAGCATCATGCGTGGCGCTTCGTCCTCCTGTGAGCCGTAAGTCACGTCACCCGCGATCGGAAAGCCGTGGTGCGCACAATGCAGCCGCAACTGGTGTCGACGGCCATTCAGCGGGCGTAGAAGCACCTTCGTCACTGGTTCGCCTCTGTACATCGCGTGACCCAATACAAACGCGATCGTGGTGGACTGCTTCGCTATGGTGTTGGTCTCGGTACCCACCTGCATTCGGAAAACTCCAGTACTCCGATGAGGCTCAATGATCGGCGCGTCGAAGATGTACGCTACGGGCTCGTTCTGCTCCTCGCTGTTGTCACGATCAAGACACTCGTATTTGCGCTTGCGAGCAAGCCGGACCTTTTCGTTACTGAGGAACTCGCTGAACTCACGCAAGAACCGCTGTTTGTCTTCCTTCGCCTTTGCGGTGTAAGCGTCCTTCTCCTCTTGAGTCAAGTCGTGCCACGTCATCTTGGTGAATGCCAACTCCGCAGGTGTCAGCTCACGAGCGCCTGCTTCAGCGCCAGTGCCTCGCACCTCCCCTCTGAGGTCACCTTGGCTTTCACGCAGCATTCGTGCTTGCTCCATTGTGAACAAATTCGGTCCATGGCGCGCGCCGCGCGGGTAATCGGCCATTTTCTGGTGCGTCCTCGTTCCGCGCTGCTGATTCCTGAGCCGCTCCATCTCCTCCATGTCTTGAATCAACAACCCCAGCTTCGAAAAGGTGCAGGCCTTGGCAGGCACACCCGATTTGTCCACACTATCCGCCGGGTTGAACGGCAGGTGGCCCCGCACCACCGCCAAGTACTCCTTCTGCACCTGCTTCTCACGGAAAAGCCGACACCCCGTCGCCGTAGCTCTGCAATACAGCCAAACATCAGCCTATATCGAAGTCTCAGCTCCCCCAATAACCCTCCACTCACTCTTTCGTAGCGCCGACCACCAAAACACCCGACGTTGCTACAACAACAGCAAACCATACGCCATCAGCATCACCGCCGCTAGCATCCTACCAACCTCGCCATTCACCGTACCAAAGTCAAGTTGGTGGATCCACCGGAACTTTGGGACGTCCGGGAAATCCCTCGACAGCTACGACCACACAACCCCACAGCCATCTCAGTGATCCAACACATTCACCTAAATAAGGGCAACAATCGCCTCACCGCCTTCTCGAGTGTCACGTCGAACGCTCCATCCATCCGCTCGTCCGGTCCCTTGTTGAGCACCACAAAGTGCTCGTCCTTGGACAGAACTCGCAGCTGCAGCTGCTCCAGCGTCCTAGGACCGCCTCGATCGTCATCTCCGCCGCTCTGCGAGCCCTTATTAGCGTCTGGGAGCGGCTGCTCGCCTGGTAAATGGCTCTGGTGCCGTCGGACTTTCATCGCCAAAACGTTTTCGGCAATTCCTGAGCTCTCCGAGGGGCGGTCGGAGCTAGAATAAGACGGAGACGCAGAGGACGAGCTGTCGAAGTTGGAGGAGGCGCTCATGACTCGCCACGGGCGCAGCGGGAGACGGCACAAGCGGGTCAAACGGAGGGACATGCAGCCCAGCTGCTGGTTATTGATGCGCAAATGTATTTTGTGTACGAATGGTGTGGCAACATATAACGGTAATGTACCATGTTCATGGTACAACTATGTAATGGGCTGATGAAAGTTAGCGTTTCCGTTTTATTAATACTAGAGTCCATCAAATGTTTGCTGGAGAGGGGCTGTCCTCACTTTGCTTCGCAAAGCTTTGACCTCGCCCCTTGCCTCGAATAAGATTCGTGAACTTCGTTAAATGCAACGCGTAAAGGCCTAGAACGCCCTTAATTAACAAATTTAGCACAACTTATCAAGATCATCTTGATAAGAGTGAAAAAGCTCTATTACGTACTTACGATTCGCAACTCGTCTGTAGATTACCCCCAGCTAAAACTATATCCTAGCAACCCTCACCGGCGCCGTAGAGCTTAACGGCGTCCCTCTTTCACCTCCGCGTACGTGAAGGTTTCGGGTCTGTACATGACTTGCAGCCGCTGTGTTCTGTCACCACGCGGTTCGCCGTAATTCATCAAGCGCAACAGCCATCACACCTAGAGCACCAAGAGGATAACCTCGCGATAGTCGCCACTCAGTTGAAAGTGCAGGAGCTAGGTCAGGTACTTGCTGAATATGTAGTATTACGTCAACTTTAGCATCGAGAGTTCTTCGTTGGTGTGGCCCAGGCTAATCTGCCGCAGCGCAAAGAGCCACATCAGCGCATCGAATTCTAGCATCAGTAACACGTTCGTCGTGAGCGATCGGCAAACTTCGTCTTCGTACCGGGTACAACACCCGCTCCTACGTGCCCGTGGCCACGTTCAGCACGAACGCCTCCACCTCCGGTAGCGGCCTCAGCAAAAGCAGTACTACTGCTGCAGTAGCCAGCAACATAAAGTCGCCGTGGTATCGTTGAGCTCCTACTGTTCCCTCATAATAACCCACCACGCTCGCAGGACAACCTGCTCGAGGTGAAACTTGCTAATAGAAAAGCAGTAGATGGAAGCATGGTGCGTCCGCGAGTTGAAAGGACCTCCAAACGTAGCCGTTAGTGCGCTCGTACACAGTGCGGGGGATATTCTCGAGAATTTTTTCGATAAACGTATAGTGCAGTGACTTATAAGTCGCTAGCATTCGAGAAACTCCGCTGCCGCCATTATCAGCGTATCCTGTGGCTTCAATCCAAGCTAGCCCTAAATATACTTCCCATCCCAGATTGGGGGGTATTTAAGAGCAACGCGAAGTAAGGACACGTATGAAATACCGTTTTGCCAAGCCAACACCGTACTTGCGAATGTTCCTAAAGTCACCCCCATGAGGGACACCACGGCCGACACCTGTCCCAGCCCCCTCTCGTTAGCGGCCTTCCCTAATCCCAAGCCAGTAATGCGAAGCAAAAGAAAAGAAAATCTTCTGGTTGGTGGACGCGAAGAAAGTAAAGAGAGGGACGCCGAAAACTCCGCATGCGAACTCACGTGTTGGGGCTTCGCCCAACTAGAGTCCGGCTGTCTTGAGTTTCGTGAACTCGGAACATGCAATTAATAAAGGCCCAGAACGCCCTTAAAAGAAAAGAGATACACTACGATTTCGCACGAAAACTATATTTGACAAAAGTGACAGCTCTATTACGTATGATTCTAGTGATGCTGAAATTATTAAGCACTTTGGCGCTTGGTGATGGTAGTAAGGCTGGGAGTATTGTGCCTTTCTGGCAAAACGCCCTCCGATTTGAGGTCCTACGTAGGACTTTTGCTCCTACGTAAGACCTCATAAAAGTTAGTACTAAGGCCAGTAAAACCATGCATAAACAAAAACTGAATGTGAACTGAGCGAATGGCTTGCAAAGGTAGGCCGACAAGTGAGCGCGTTCAGTACCGCTATACCTGTAGCGCATGTACGTACGTACAGTCTGATCACGGTGACCTGGTTGCGGTGCTGCCTGAGTCTCCCCAGCGGCCAAACTATGCATTTGCCACATATGCTTTCAGGCGCACTGGCCTGATCCAGTCCTACGAAGGACTCGCTATTAATACACCTTTTCAACTTCAAAACTGCAAATTGTAAGTTCAAAACAGCAAAAGGTAAAATCAAAACAACAATACTCTATAAATGTATATTACAACCTGTATAATATGTATCATCGTATTTGATTATAGAGTACAACTTGCCTATTGGCTAGCTGTGCTGCGCGCCAACCAATGAGCTGTGTATAAAAGTACGAAGCTGGCCTGGTCTCTGCTCGTGCAGTTTTGAACTTACCTTTTGCAGAATTGAACTTACAATTTGCAGCTTTGAAGTTGAAAAGGTGTAGTCCTACGAAGGACCGAATGGCCAGCTTAACATGGCTATTCGGTCCTTATTTCCAAAAAGGAACCCTTTAGATGAAGACGGAGCTCCTACGTTGGACTTCCGCAATCCGATGCAAGGCCAACAGCAAATCCTAGGTCTAGCCCTAGCCTCTCCTTCTTAAGACCACCTTTTTGAGGTCAGATTGGCCAAAGTTTCTGAAAGGCACAATAAACAATAAGGTGCCCACGGGCGAGCTGACCGCACTGCAGTAATGTTCCTCAATAAAGAAGACCTGATTTGTATACAGTTATCAAGTGAAATCATTTATTAAGGGATTTGTATGAGTTCTTTATCATACAAAAGCAGTACAGCTAGGATAGAGTCTAGAAGGTTATACGTTTTCCGATCTTCTTTATTGAGGCACATTACTGTATTAATAGGACAAAACCCTGCTAAATACGGCGTACTTAAGTGAGTTTTGGTTCTAGATTCTAGGACAAAAGTAGTGTTTCTCACGGTTCGAAGGTATGAAGGTTGCAGGTATGAATGTCGCCCGAAGGTGCTGCTGCAAAAACCGTACTCCGCCTGCAGGTAAAA
The DNA here is from genome assembly GCA_016169955.1 of Phytophthora vignae f. sp. vignae. NCBI lineage: Eukaryota > Oomycota > Peronosporomycetes > Peronosporales > Peronosporaceae > Phytophthora > Phytophthora vignae. The sequence goes on from JABJUM010000013.1 coordinate 910,207, forward strand.
TCATTTTCTCCAATCAAAGGGCTGTAGTTTTGAAGTTCAGCCAGTCAAAAAATACCTGCAGCTCCTTTTGATACCTTCAGCCAAAATCGCTGTAGGTAAAACAGGATAAAAGGGACATCTGAAGGAAAGCCAAAGGTATCGCTGATTGGCTAGTTTTACCTGCAGGATACATACCTGCGAACCGTGAGAAACACTAGTGTTGGGTATGGTATTAATACCTGTATCTTCTGAAGCTGGGCAACCCGCTGGGGGGAGCAAAATAAGGTACAGTAAAAAGATCTTCAGCTTTATCGCAATTTGTGCATGAACACTGGTGTTATATTCTGGGATGGCAATAAAGCTGCAAGCGCAGCCCGCATCCGATTATTTGAAGCCGATCAAATGAACTCCCGTTAAGGTTAACATCTAAGTATTCAAATACCATGGAATCAGAAATATAGATAACTAAATGGGTAGGTACAGCGATGTTGAACACTTCTCAAATCAGATTGTCGGCGAAACGTAGGCGATAACTCGAACTTTGTATGGACTCGTAGGAAAATTGGCGGTGCTTTCGTCAAAAATGTTAATGGCAGCTCAGCTTGTCACGGCTTTATTTTATGCACGACCTGAAAATGCACAATGAATTGACTGCGTTTCCTACGATAAAACAGCGCGTGCGATTGGCCTAACAAGGGGCGTTGCTTGAGGCTGGGAGGACAGATATTTCATTGGTGGTGTAATGCGTGATATTGCATTATTGTACTCATTCGTTACTCTTCCGGTAGCCGTTCTCGTCAATACTCATTAACCACTTGACTGTGTACAGTAGATGCGGCGTCGTAACTTGACTAGTGTTTCTCGACGATACGAGGTAGTGAGTGGTAAGCATCGGAGTACATCTGCTGTTTTAACGCGAGTCGTTCCAACATACAAATGTTCAATGGCCCTAGGCCCTAACTGGCTTAGTTTGAGATCCGCGAAGCCGTAGTGCGACCCGTTTTAGAGCTGCATCCTTGAGCTTTCTAAACGGTTTGAACGAAAGCTAGTTCAACCGCAGGTTGTACTGCTTGTTCACTTTGGAACCAAGATGAGAAAACTTCACGCTACACGAATCTCCTTCCTATCATACAAAAGTCCAATTGGGACGATAACCCTCCGTTTGTGAGTGACTCCGCCAGCATTGACTACCATCTCCGTGTCGAGAGTTGCTTCGGGTGGCCAACTTTCACGGCTGATGTCAGGTCCATCCCGATGCATTAGTACGACGTTAATATAGTCTAGTGGGATCGGTATCTCCACAGTGGTGCGGCAATTCTGTGGTACTTGTTGAATGGAGGCATTTGCTGCTTTTTATTGCGTGAGAGATCGCATCGCATCCGAGGGAGTGCATGTAGCAAAGCGTCCCTTGTCCAGAACTTGAGCAGGGGCTCCAGGAATAAAAAAAGCAAACAAGTAGGGGTGTATATCTTCGCTGTACAGGGCCACCAAAAGACTTTTCGCCCATCTTTGCCGTCTCCACCGCAGAACGGGGACGCCATGTAGTGTGCCAAAAAAGTATTGCAGTGGCTCTGGAGCTGCAGGAGTCTCCAGCCGATTATGGGCTGCGTGGCGCATGGTCACGGGGGAAACGGGTCGCGGAAGGCGTCACATGCCACTGGCAGTCTAAAGAAGAAGAAGCGCTGCTCGTGAAGCTGCTCTGGTGGAAACCAAAGCTAGTAAGCTGTCGGTAGGAACGTAGGAAATAGGAACGTCTGGAGTTGGAGCTTGCGTGGCATATTTGTACAGCAAGCAAAAGATAAAGACAGCTAAGCAGCATTGCAGCGATCCGCGATGCTGCGAAGCAGCATCGCGGATGCGTCGACTTGCCTCCGTTCTCTCATATACGTATCGATGGTATGTCACAACGCTGATGTCGTCGGAATGCTTTCTGTGGTACGAGCAACTTTTTTTGGACAAATTAATGTCTGTGTACAGCTCATCTAGCTGTCCTCCCAGGATAATGCAACAGTGTTAATAACCTACATGTACAGCTAGACGTGGCCCAGTCCCACCCGGGCCTTTCAACCGTTCCTAGTCTGTGCGAGATATCGAGCGTCAGACCCAGTTTGGTCGGCCAGTTGAGTTTTTTAACATCGGGACTTTGCTGCCTCAGCACATCGTGCAGAGACCCACGCGCGCCTCACAAGCCCCGATGTGCCCCAGGAGGCAAGGGCTGTAGGTAGCTGTGTTGCGAATATAAAGTAATTCCCACGGTTGGTGGATAGGTAATGTGTACATTGCAAAGGCCGTTTGGCCCGTGATGGAAGTGCCAGAGGCTTGGCAGTGAGAGTGCCGGGGGCCTTCTCACACTTCGTGGAATTGTCCTAATGAGTAGTCCACTGCATACTTCTACTTGAACTACTAGATAGGAGTTCAGCAACACTATAAGGCTAGATTATAAAGAAATACGAGTGAGCAGCTCATTCAGAAGATACACTGTCGTCCCAAAAGCAGTCATTGCTGCCTGTAAAACAAGAACACTTCTAGTGGGTTCCTGCCTGCGTGATGCTGCGCTTTGCAGCGCAGCATCACGATGGCTCGCGGCAGGCGCAGGTGCCGAACCGCAGCCGCGGTGACCTCGGAAGCGGCAGGATCTCGACAAACCTGGTAGCAGTGATTAATCTTTATTACCCAGCCTCAAAGCCCACCGGTGGGCTCGGTCAAAAGCCCACGCGTGGATCAAATTCGATGCAAGCAAATGTATTGTAAAAATCGTTGTTAGAGCTTTTTAGCTAAGCTATGGCACACTCAAGTGCAGCGAGTGGCACTTGCAGCCGGTCTTCAGCCCGCATACGCCGAAGAAATCGTTTTGGTCAGGTTCAGAGCAGCCGGAACAATAGAATGAAGCCTTTCGGCCACACACGTTGCACTTGCGTTGAGCTCGCAAGATCGTTCCAGACATGCGTTGATACTGCGGCAGTGTGCTGAAAGCGACAAGTGTGTGCGCGGGAACTGGCGCTTTGTCACTGCAACCTCCGTTAGCAGCAGTCCTGGTTGAGCGCTCCATTTTGAACTCGTTAAAAATTAACTGGTAGGCAAGTTGGGAAATGAACGAGTTGAAGTCAACGATGGATGAGTCCAGACGGCCCGATTCAAGTGCTTCGTACGTGTATGCTAGGAACGCGTCCACTACAACCATGCCAAACAACGTGGAAAAAAGTCGATGATGCCAGCGCTTTGTATGCCAAATGCGCTCCAGCTCTAAGCTGCCTTGTCGGTAGTGGCCGTTGACATCCACGCACGAAAACTTTGAATAAAACAACTCCATCATTTGTGGGCGTTGAATCTGTCGCTCGTATTGCAACGTGGATATCTGGTTCCCGTCAACGATCAGTTTGTGGCGACGACGAACACTATCACTACCAGGAAGTTACGTCCCTCGGTTGGATATAATGCACTTAGGCTTTCTATCAGCCCAACAAAGTGCGTACATAGTTTTCCCGGACGGAGTAGAGCTCTGGAGCGATTTAAAATCACCTCGGGTAGGCTCGGTTGAGAACCACTCGGCAAAATATTTTTTTGGATACTCACACGAAGCCGTTTTCACCATACCCATGAAGTACAGTCCATTTAGTCGCTCTAATTGCACAAGTGTCTTGACCGATGAAAAAGCACTATCCGCAACTACCGTCCGCCCGGTTCCCTTGTAAATCTCCGTGAGTCGGAGAATAACTGCAGTCCCTTCTCCAAAAAGTGCATGATACGCCTTTTGTTTTTGGCGATCAACTCCCTCAACAAGATCCAGCCCCAGCAAAACGCCAGAATCACCATCTGCAATCGACTTAAGTTCAGCTCCCACCCCCTCCGGTTTTCTTGGGATTTTGGTTTTGTGCGGCATACCATCATGGCAGTATTTGCCTTCTTTACCCTGCCACGAGCTCATGCATTCATCTATACAGAGTAACTCTCCAGGAGACACCACATCAGCACGTCGGCTGTTGAAACCATTTACAACAGGTCGGATGGGCTTCCCGGGGTCATCAGAAACTACTTCGTCCGAAAATGAGAGGGCACAAGCAATATTTTCAAAAGTGTGACGAGACATTGCGTAGCGCTCGCCATAATTCGGAGCGGTGCCGACGTAACCTTCTTGAACTTCTTTCTCCCAGTAGACACGAACAGCTCCACGGCGGGGCTCAACAGCCATAGCAAGCCGGATGCCAAGCCAACGGAAAAAGTCACCTTCAGCTATTTTGCGTTGACGGCGAGCTACAAGTTGCGCGTTCGTGTGGTGGATTGTGTTTTGCAAAGTCAACCACGGGTACATCAAATAAAAATATTTGGCAAAAGTCTTTTCGCCGAGTTGAAGTACTGATGGCCAGCGAAAAACCGTTTTTCGCTTCCGCTGCATTGCCGCTGGATCCACTAGAACTTCAGCACAAAATTCCCACACCCTACGATGAGCCATGATCTTTCCCTCATCCGATACCACAAAAGATGGACCTTCACTTGCTGTAGTATCGTCTTCATCTTCATCGTCTGAATCCAAGGATTCGGATGCCGATGAGTCGTCGTAGGTCGCACCCGTACCCAGCAGCAATGCTGTTAGCGACTCGGCAGTAAGTGGCGCATGGGTAGTAGCTGATGGCTGAACTTCTTGGTCAACTATGGGCCCCAGGGACCGCCCTGACACTCTCTCAACGAGTCCACTCTCCCAGCGGACCTCATACCATGGCTGGCGCGCGCTAGAGTCGACGGATATGATGACACCGCGCTTATTAGCTGTAGTTTTTGTTTTGCCTTGAACTTGATCTCCAACAGTACGTTTTACCATGATGGCAACTCGGATTTTGGTCGAACAAAAGGCGCTGAGCAGCTCTACGTCTCTACTTTCTGTTATTAGCTCCGTTGTTGCTATCTTTTCTTGGTTGCTGCGGGACATCTATTTTAAGTCAGCCCACGCGTGGGCTCAATGGGTAATAAAGGTTAATGGTAGTTGAGTGCATGTCGTTTAGGAGTGTAGGGCACCTACACTTACAGTATTACGAGGAGGGGAGACCACCGCCTTAGGACACCGCCGCCGTGGCCGCATCCGACAAAAGCTGCAGGGGTGAGTGGGAGGGGATTATAGCATCACCATCTCTGTTGCGGCTGCAGTCGATACTGTACAGTAGTTAGTGATGACGTACGCAACTTCCGTACGATAGTCCACAAGAGCGTGTAGTTATCGAAGTGCGAGCCCTGGTAACTCTACAAGTGAACTGCGAATGGGTATGACACACTAGCGATAAAAATGTGTGAGCTCTTTGCCTACAACACTTTACCCTACAAAGCCGTGCTTTGCACGGGGAAGCTCTGGATTTTTGAGTCATGTTTCCCAGTTTTATTACATGTATTGTGCATTGCAGACTTTTAACACTGCGGACTGCAACTTGTACGAGTTATTGGGCACGAGTTATTGATAAATCGTAATCGAGTACGAATTGCTGTAAGTCGTGGATCACTTAGTAGTACACATGCACCATCTCCGCACGATTTAGCACATCCAGTACGGATAAGCATCCGTTTGGCACTTCTACAAAGTGCCATTTCCGAGCCAAACCGGGTTCGACACACAACTTGAGCAACTCGTATTCAAGGCCACTATGATTTACCGCTAAGTACGAACGCTAAGTAGTGCACTACATAGGAACACGATTGAGATCCCCCAACACTAGTCATTGGTAGGTCGTAAGTCATTGGGCGTAAGCCCATTATGGCGAGCTTACTTGCAGTGTTTCCGGTGTCCTTGCCGCTCATTTTTTGTAACGGATAATGCCGATTTGTATACGGTACACAATTGTTGTATTATTCCTTCAGATATCAAAAGGTACTCAGATTGGACCGGTACACTAATTCTAGTCCTACACAGACTCTTCACTGTCCCAAATCGTAAATTCATCGAAACAGTCCTCGCGGAAGGCGCCTCCGTTGTCGCTCACGTCGCTAGCGTCCTCATCAACACGCTTCTTCCGCTTTGAGCAAAACAGCTCGCCGTAAACATCGTGTCGCGCCACGTGCCAATCTCCAAATCTTGGCGAAAATCCAGCTGCCGCCACCGATCGCTCAATCACTTCAGCTGGAACATCGCGCCAAGCAACGCTCACCCAGTTCGCCACGGTCTCAACCGACGGTGGCTTTGGGTTTCCTCCGCGGGTGTAGAGCACAGCATCAGACTTCTTCCAGCCGTCAATGATGGGCGATAGCTTGTCCTTGAACGACTTGTAGATCCCGATATCTCCTGCTTGCACGTAGGGAGTCAATCCGCCCGGGATGACGAACATCTGTACCCCTTTCGTGATGCACCGAGCCTTCACCATCTTGGAGATGTGGGCACGCATGCTGTCCCAGACCAGCGCTTTCCCTTACGTGCATGTGTCGAAAATGGGCGAAAACACCAGATCCAGCCAACGCGTGAGAAGCGCCGAGTCGACCCACGCCTTAGGCTGGTTCACGACGTAGACGTTGCCGTAGCGTTCAATCGTGCCGTCCTGCTTAGCCCCTTTCCAGACAACCAGCAGGGGCAGCTTGCGACCGGTTGCCGTGACGACCAGCACAGCCGTCACGCGCATTGACGCAAATCCCGTTGACTTGAGCACGACGTGACGAGCTCCAACTTGGTCCACCGTCTGGCGGCTCGGGTCCTCAAAGTAGACTGCCGTCTCGTCCATCAGGATGGTGTGATCGTCGCTAAGCCCATCGAGGCGTGACGTGAGGAAGCTGAGAAAGCTTATCGCGCGGTCTGTCAGCACGTCATCGGTCAGCACGATAAGGTTCGTCGTGCGGCGCAGTGACAGCCCGTAGCGACGCATGAAACCGTTGATCTAGCGGTCTGACGCTACGAAATCAGCATCGCCCAGCTCAGATGCGGCAAGCCGCTGTCCGGCGTCGCGAATCCAATCGCGAGAGACCTTCTCTTTTGCAGATCGGCGGAACAGCACTTGGTCGAACAGGATATCCTCGCTCACGGAGAGCCGTGGCTTAGCACCAGCCCCGCTCAGACGGCTGCGCAGTGCTGGCGCGGCCTTGATAGCTGTGCGCTGCTTCCACCAATAGCGCACCTGAGCTTCGGAGACCTTCCAGCCGCGCTCGTTCTTGAAGTACGCAGCTGCAGGGGTGGGCACACCGCCGTTTTGCTCAATCCACTGAACTACCTCTTTCTTCTCCGCCATTGACTTGGGCATGCGTGACGCGGGCATCTTCACTGGGAGCGGGTTGGTTGGTGGGTTGCTTGTAGGGACTGGTAAAACACAGAATGAAGTGAGGCGACCAAGAAAATCGGTGGTTCTGGTCATTGGTGGCTGAGGTGAGGATATTATATTTGGTACGGTACACAATTATCTGAGTACCGGCAAAATGGTACACTATTTGGTCTAGGTACACTATTTGGAAAAGTACTCTATTCGGCATTATCCGTTACATGAGAGCATACTAGCAAAATGCACGTATTTATTAGCGTGCTGATGAGGCATTCATCTCAGTTATATCAAGTTCTGCTATTTCACAGGTCGAAGACCTATGCTTGGTCCCGGCACAAAATTGTAACTCCTTTAACTTTCCAAAACCGGGTACCTTTGTATCTGAAATAGGGTACTGATTAGCCTAAGCAACTAAATCTAAAAGCTATAATGGCTACATGTATTACTCTGCTTGTTTGCTGAGTTTCACACTAAAACCAAAGGTTACCACTAAAAGCTATGATGATTCATTAATGATGAATCATCATAATTTTTACGACTACACTATGCTGCGAGTCCGCAGAAGCATACTTTATCGCTGGGCAACGCTTGTCAATATCTCGTGCTATCATGCCTACCAGCTCAAGCTACGTAAAGCTGTACGTCTGAAATCTTCTCTATATATATTATATATAGCTATAGTTCAATAGTTTGTGAGTGGATACCAAGTTTTTGCTCTGCCCAGAGTATTTCAGCCTTACTTAAGTAAGCTTCAAGTGACCACAATGTTACGTTTCCAGGTCGAAATGAGACACTGGTCGTCCTCGGTATCTTCTTGACTTAGTTCTTGGGGAGCTTATTTTTACCTCAAGAATACACAAAAATATACTTGACTTCGTCAACTGTCGGCAAACGATTTAATTAGCAACTATCCATTCTGCCAACAACGTTATCTTGCTACTTTCTACTAGTGGCCGATAGGCAAATATCTTATAACTTATCATAACCAAACCGGATCTCTCGTTCTTACATATTAATTGTAATGTTTAAGTTAATATCTTCTGGGATCTGTACATAAATGCTAAGATTTATGCACATTATTTACCAATTGTTGATTCTAATCGTTTAATATTTACCAGAACCTGCATTCAAACACTTACGGACGCTCCAGTACGCTATGAGATCGTCATGGCTTCGCTGAAGGCGTGTCAATTTGCGCCATAATCGACCAAGCTTAGCTGAAAATGACCACCATGACTTGTCTAGGCGCAGGCTGCATTTTTTAACAGGTCAATTTGCTCAATACCCAATCTCTCTTAGCGAAGATGCCCAACCTCGTGTCTGTCGCCAAACCAATCAGCTCAACTCGACAGTGACACGAGCATCGTTCGTTTGAATGATACTTTTTCCTTGCGTTGAAGAACCCACTTACAAGGAATTGGCCCATTGTCGTATATATCATTCCGCAGTTTACCCCCCCCCCCCCTCAAGTTAAAGTTTGCTCGTTTGTTTGTTTGTTTGTTTTGTTGTTAAATTGAGGATCATTATTGTTACTTAGCTATTCTCGGGCAGATGCTGCGAAGCAGGCGCAGTAGATGCCCAGGTTAGAATCAACTAGAGAGTGGAAGGCGGCGCTATCGTCCTCGATGGTGGATAATATTCACCATGCCGTGCTGGTCCTGTTGCAGAGGGGCATGCACATCCCGGTCGAGGACGACGCTGACTTCACGGACGCGAAGGCGTCCGACACGAAGTCCGAGGACTCCACCCTGAAGGACATGATGAGGCTGCTCCAGCAGAACCAGAACCTGATCCTACAATAGCAGGCTGAGATTGCACGTCCTCCGCGATCCCCAAGGCGTCCTAACTACGCCGCGGCCGCGTACGAGAACCCTGCTCCACCGTCCTACGCGGCGGCTGCATACGAGAGCCCGCCCCAACAAGCTCCGATGCAGAACGCTCATCAACCTACGATCCCTACCGTGCCGTACACGCCGGTTCAAAGCGTCCGTCAAGGCCCCGACATGTATACGCAGGATGGGCGTACCGTGTGTGGACGATGCCACACGCTGGGTTGCAGCCGAATCAACTGTCGTCGACAAAGATACACCTGCTCGAACTGCAAGAAGCAGGGCCACATCGCCGCTGAATGCGAGACCACTCCCCGGAACCAAGGCAACAATGGAGGAGGTCAAGGGCAGTTCCGCCGCCAAGGGAACGGTGGTGGGATGCGAGCGTGCTTCGGTTGCGGCAAGACCGACCACTACAAGGCCGACTGTCCCGCGGTGAAGTCGTTCCGGCAGATGATGGCTCAGAGTGCGCAAGCGAACGCGCCGGCCTCCGGAACGCAGCCTGCCCAACAATGAAGGGGGCATGAGGGAGGAGAGGAGAGTGTCGCTCCTTCCTCTCGCCCGTGGATCGACACTGGGTGGCGCGCTCCGAGCGCGACTGCCCAACGGACTGGAGAGGCTTGCAGAAGGCCTGGAACTGTGGGTGCGGTGGATGCCGTGCCGAACTACGACGACAAACTGAATCTGAATATGAACATGACTGGAACTGTGAACGGGCCGAGACCTGTGAGTCTGGAACGCTATGAGCGTGACGAGAAACCGACTATTGCGCCCCCGAGGATGGAGCGTGCGTGTGAACAACTACTGGAGCCACCTCTGCTGCTGGAGCGTGCGCAAGAACTGAAAATGAAACCAGCTCCGCGAATGGAGCCCGAGGACGAACGAGACTGCGAGAAGCAACCGGAGGGTGCACCTGTCTTTTCCGAGCTGCCTGAGGCAAGGGACCAGGACCTGTTACGCTCGAATGACCCTGCCAGATCTACTACTACCGACAAAAATGAAGACCCGAGCGTGTCTGGGAACGCTGCGGGAGCTGAGGAACTTTCGTGTGAAACTGCTGAAGACGCTACTGTGAACTACTACGAGCCGGACGCCAAAGGAGGCGCCGCGAAGACAGCGAGGAATGTGCTGTATGAGAGTGTGATGCGCTTTGTGAACGCTGAGCACAATGATGAACCCGTCCCGGGTGTGGTGCGGGTGGACTTTATGCCCTCCGATGGAGAACGGGGGGAGGATGTCACGAAGGAGCCGGGGAACGCGGCTGTGACAATGGAGGCCTCGACGCCGAAGGACGACGTCGTTGGGAGTGCTGACAACGAATTAGACACTGAAGGAGGACCGGCCGGAACGGCCGACTCGAACCGCGCAAGGGAGCCCCAGAAACCGCAAATGGATACGCAGCAAGAGCTAACAGGAAACGCTCTCAGTACGCTGGACGAAGACGCAAAGCTGGCTCACTTGGAACGGGTAGGGTCCGTGACGGAAGGAACTCCGACCGTGGTGAACAAGGACAACGAGAACGACGGTATCGTGCTGAAGACCGTCGCCCAAGGTGGGCAAGGGAAGGAGGACAAGGATACGCCTCCCCACAACGACTGTTTACGCCTGAGGAGTTGGATGCACTGGCCAGCGGCCAGACTCTGAACGCAAAAGAGGAGAAAGAAGAGTATGACAAGGAACTAGAGGAGCGTTTGATTCCCCTTGATGAAGTGGAACTACTGAAGAAACGAGCGCAGAACGCTACGAAGCAGAAGGAGCTGTCGCTGGAGGAGCTGAGTGTCCTGCTGAAGCTGCCTGTGGAGACTCTGGAACGGACGCGCGAGTCGTCCCCCGGAGTGCTCTCCACTCCCGAATACTGGATCGCCTGGTATCGCAAGACGCTTGCGGCGTCCGAAGAGGCGAAGCGTGCCAATCGCAACTTCCGCGAGGACGTGCGCGACCCGGAGCGCCCGGCGACTGTCAACGCGGTCGTGCCCCGTAGCTCCGACGCCAGAGACGTCGGCGGTGGAGATGACCCTGTAGGGGATGAGATCCTGGCGCTGCCCGAGGAGCCCAAACACCTCGAGTTCAAGGATCCCGACGAGAAGGTCGTGAAGGGGAACCTCTGTGTGACGTTCGCCACCTCCGACGAGAGCGAGACGTCCGAACCTGACGGTGAAGTCGAATTGCCGTCTCGTTGGCGTGCTTTGGTACGCTCCGTCGTGTATCAGCTGGTGCTTGAGGAAGAGGCTCGTGGCGAACCCCGCTGCAACTCCTGTCGACGGCCGGTTACCTATCTGCCTTCCGGCGAGTGCCGACCCGTCGAACCAGTACCTCTGACTGATGCCGAACGAGAGTCCCGTGCCCGAGAACTCGTAGTCGCCGCTGCTGGTGTGCTTGGTGACCGTGTAATGGCCGCCATCATGAGCCGAGCGCTCGAACTGTACAGTGAGGTGTCCCCTTTGATGCGTGCCAAGAGATCGGAGAGGCAGCGAGTGTGCGCGTGTCACCGTGCCGCCCACGAGGTCCTCTTGCGGCGGCTTCGCTCTCGCCGTGGCGTCCATTTCGACTGTACTTCGCTGTTTTGCGGGGTCTCGGAAGCGTTCGGCGAGAACCCGTCGTTCGTAGAGAACGCGGACGACATCAGTCACTACGTGCGTGCCATTAGTGACCCTGAGCACGGTGTGCGGCTCCGGAAGCCCGGCCTTGTCGAAGTAGAAGACGAGAGTGAACGTGAAGGGGACGCGAACGACGTAGACAACCCCGTGCCCGACGGCAAGCGTGTCATCTGCTCGGTGGGAGGTGTCGAGGCCGTCTCTGCTGGACATATCGGAGATCTACCGACCGAACTACTCATCGACTCTGGTGCCATCGCTAGTCTTGTCGAGTCTAAGGTCTTGACCCGCCTCGGTCACTCGAACGCTCCGCTCCGACCTTACAGTGGGAGCGTGAACGGAGTGTCGGGTCACAAGCTGCGGATTCAGGGCGAGATCGACTTACCGCTGCGCTTGGGAACGATCGAGAAGGTGAGGCCGTTTGTCGTGGTCGATCGCCTGCATGTCAATGCGATCCTCGGTACGGACACGCTTAAGGCGTTCCGCGCCGTAATCGACCTGGACGAGAGCACTATGACGCTCAAGGACACGGGCGAGGTAATCCCGCTGGGTTCTCCCCGCATCGAAGAGATGTACGTGTCGCGCGTCGCGTCAACAGTGCGACTCTGCCCCGGGGGCCAGGCTCTCGTGGCCTCTGATCTCATTGGCGAGGCGCCGGAGGACGCGACGGTGTTGATCGAAGGTCTGCCCGAGCTGGACTCGAACGTGAAAGTTGCGAGAACGCTGTGCTCGATCAAGAAGGGCAAAACCTACGTGGAGATCTGCAACGCTTCTACGGAGGAGCTGGTCATCAAGAAGGGAACGGCTTTGGCCGCCGCCACGGTCGTGCCCAAGTCTGCGTTCGCTGCGCTGGACGCGAAGAAACCCTCCGCTGGGAAGCCCAAGTCCTCGTCGCCTGTGTCTCCGAGTAGCAACAAGCGATGGATCGACTCTGTGATCAGCGCGGCCGCGACCGACGCGTCGCCTCAGCGCGACCCAATGCCTGGACTGAAGGAGGCCAAGGAGGTCGAGCTGGAGCCCGACTTCGCCGACTCCAAGTTGGATGCGGAACAGCAGAGCCTGATGAAGGAACTGCTGGGCTCGTTCCGAGACATGTTCGTCGAGACCTCGCTCAAGCCCGGACGGACGCACCTTTTGGAGTTCTCGATCGACACGGGCACGAGCCCGCCGATCAAGCAACCTCCGTACCGCGTTTCGCACGCCGAGGGTGAAGTCATGGAGTCCGAGATACAACAATACTTGGAACTCGGACTGATACGCCCGTCCACGAGTCCGTGGGCTAGTCCTGTCCTTATGATCCGCAAGCCTGATGGAGGCATACGCTTCTGTATCGACTACAGGCGACTGAACGCTGTGACTACCAAGGACTGCTACCCTATGCCTCTCATCGACGACATCCTCGACGTATTGAAGGGCGCCAAGCTTTTCTCCACTATGGATATCGCTTTTGGCTATTGGAACGTTCCTATGGCCGCCGGCAGCGTGGAGAAGACGGCGTTCACCTGTAAGTATGGATTGTTCGAATGGCTGGTCATGCCCTTTGGGCTCTGGAACGCGGTGCCCGCGTTCGAGCGTCTGATGGAGAACGTTCTCGTGGACTTGAAGTGGCGCACGTGTTTGGTCTACCTCGACAACTGCGTGGTGTTCAGCGCGGACTTCCCGACGCACCTGGTGCGTTTGACGCAGGTGCTGGAACGCTTCAGGGCGGCGGGGTTCAAGCTGAAAATGAAGAAGTGCAAATGGAGAAGAGACCAAGTAGCGTTCCTCGGTCACATCATCACGCCGTCGGGCATCTTGCCCAACCCGGAGAAGGTCAAGGCGGTGATGAACGTAGCCCGTCCTCACGACCTGCACACGGTTCGCGCTTTCTTAGGGCTCACTAGCTACTTCCGACGCTATATTCCTGGCTACGCGGCCATCTCGGCCCCTATCGAGCGTCTGAAGGCGAAGGGCGTAGAGTTCGTGTGGAACGGCGACTGCGAGGCCGCCTTCCTGCAGCTGAAGAGGCGCCTCGTCGAACCGCCAATCCTCGTTTACCCCGACTTTACTAAGCGCTTCAAGCTCTACGTGGACTCCTCTCACCTTGCGGTGGGAGCGTGCTTAATGCAGGCTGTGGACGGCCGCGAGCGTGTAGTAGCATACGCGAGCAAACTGCTCGTCGGCTCCGAACGCAATTGGATTAACAAGCTGAATGGCACGTCCGAGATCGAGCGCTGGTGGATCGTATGGGCTACGCGCAAGTTCCGATGCTACTTGGACCGGAACGAGTTCGACCTGTACACCGATCACAAGGCACTCACGTGGGTGTTTAGTGAAGGAAACCGCACGAGTAACGCAAAGCTTGCTCGCTGGGCGATGGAGCTATCTCAGTTACGATTTAAGGTCTATCACAAGCCCGGAACGGCCATGGGCCACGTGGATGGACTCTCGCGGCTGCACGCGCAGACAATCTGCGCCATCTCGATGGCGGACCTGCTGAACGACGACTCGGAGCCGCACGACGACGGTCTCGGCGCAGTCGGGGAGGAGCCCGCTTCCGCCTCGCCGCCCCGTGCCCGCTCGACACGTTCTTCTAAGCCGTCTCGTGCTCTTCGCGACGCTCTGCGAGTTGCCCGAGAGGCTCTCGACGCAGTCGGGGAGCCTCCCGCTGTCCCCGCGCCTCGAACGCCTCCCGCTGCTCCCGCCGCTGACGACGAAGAGAACCAAGACCTGACTGAAGGAGCTGAGAGCGAACCCGTCGCCGACGAGCTCGAACCGGATGGTGATGTCGAACCCGATGACGCTGAGCCTGACTATGAGGGACCTCTCGGCGCCGAGCGACCCGCTACGTCACCCGTGGATGTCTTTGGATTGGATCGGGAACGCTTCGTGGACGAGCAGAAGCGCACTCCGTGGATTCAGGCGATGATCGCGTTCCTAGAGTACGGTGCTCTCGCCCTGGACCCCCAGTTACGCGCTAAGGTGCTTCTGATGGCCCCTCATTACGTTGTTCGGAACGGGATGCTGATGCGCCGCGTGCATCTGAAGGCTCGCGCTAGCCATGCTCGTTCTATTGCAGTGCCGGTGATTCCGCTATCCTTCGTCGAGACCGTCCTCCATTACTGCCATGCCGACGTCTTCTCTGCTCACGTGGGGCAGTCGAAGACGATGGACAAGGTACGCAAACACGCGTACTGGCACGGGTGGAAGCGAGATGTCGCGGAGTATGTGCGTGCTTGCACTGTGTGTGGTAGCGGCAAGGGCTATCGTCCGTGGAAGAACGGACTCATGCAACGAATGCCCGTTCAAGAGCTCTCTGGACCCTTTTCACTACTCGTGGTCGATGCGATCGGCCCTCTCGTCACGACTGCGCGTGGAAACAAGTACATTCTGGTCTTTGCGGATTACTTCACCAGGTGGGTGGAAGCGTTCCCTGTTGAGACACTGGACACTGTTACTTTTGTGAACACTATGATCGACGAGGTGCTATCGAGGCACGGGGTACCAGAACGCTTGCTCAGCGACCGTGGGTCGAACTTCATCTCCGAGCTGGCGAAGTCGTTCTACGAAACTTTGGGAATCAAGAAGCTGTTCGGCGCCGCGTACCATCCGCAGACCCAGGGTCTGGTGGAACGCTTCAATGGCACCTTGATCGGCATGCTCAGGATGTTCGTGAGTGAAGCTCAGAGCGACTGGGACCTCTATCTACCTCGGGTACTCTTTGCGTACCGCACTTCGTATCATGAAGCGCTAGGAGACTCGCCCTTCTTCAGTTTGTACGGTCGAGACCCCGTGTTGCCCTTGGACCTGGCGTTCCTGAACACTCGAAACGAGTGGAAGAGTAATGAAGTGGCTGAATACCGCCGGAGACTCTACCTTTCGCTACGTGACACGCGACGACTCGTAGAACGGCAACTGCTCAAAGCGCAGGACCGCCACGCTCGACGTCGCGAGGATCAGGTCTCTGTCAAGTTCGAAGAGGGCGACGCAGTGTGGGTATATCAGTACTTCAGGGCCCGGCGAGGTGAGAAGAAGACAAAGAAATTGGCGTTCGCCTGGCACGGCCCGTACCGTGTCGTGGGGCAGCTAGGTGAGAATACCTACAAGATCGCTATCCCGAATCACCCCGACCGTGTCGTATCTGAGAACGTGAACCGACTCAAGAAGTTCGCTGGGCGCTGGAGCCGGCCCTTTCCGAATGAGGTACCGGCCGGAATCGAGCAGCAGCCCGGCACGGATGACGCTGGACCTCTCACGGAGGATGATCTGCCTACTACTAGCTTTGTGGAACGCATCTCTCTCGGCCATGAGGAGACCGCGTTCTCTGGAGTGACCACTCCGATCGTGGACATCCTAGCCAAGCGTGTGAAGAATCGTCAAGAGCAGTACCTGGCTCTCACTGCGTCCTACGAGACTTGTTGGCGTTCTACTACTGCGCTACTGCCTGACTACGCGCCGCTGATCAAGGCGTATGAAGATGAACAACGTAAGGCCAAGGGGTGGACGGAACTGCGACGACGCCACTGTCGACGAAGATGAACTGCTCTTTTAACAAGAGCCTGGTGAAGGTGGTGGGCACGGTGCCTGCTGCCTAGTGACGGCCGTGAGCAAGGTGCTTGCGGGCCGGTGATGACTGTGGACGCGGTGTCCACAGTGACAATGAGGACTCGAGACTGTGGTTTGCTCGAGTGCCCTCTTCTTCTACTTTCTTTTTACTTTACTTTTGGATTTTACTTTGAACTTTGGATTCTGAACTGGTACGACAAGTGGTCGTGCCCGGTGTGCCGGAAGCACGCTTTCTACTAAGTCGAGGGCAAGAAGGGAACGGTGGAATGGACGACCTGGGGATGAGAGATGTATTTCTTCAATGACAAACGAACTTCAACGGACTACGGGCTACTGCAACTACCTCTACTGGCGATCTCTCTCATCCTCCTCGCGCTATCTCTTCGAGGCCGCCTAATCATCAACCTCGTCGGTGTCGCCGTCCTCCTCGTCGTCGTTCGACTCGTCCTCTTCCTCCTCGTCTTCTTCGTCGTCGGAGGCTTCGACTTCTCCCTCCTCTCGGGCGTCTCTCTCTTCGTCGCCGTGGGTGATGTACTCCAGCTCGTCGTCCCTGTCCGTGTCCGACTTGGACTCTGCTTCGGCGACCATTCTGGCGAGCTCCTCGTCCGGCCCCTCTCGGAACTTCGGCTCGCTGTCGTCCACGGTGGTGGCCGGCCCGAGCGCTGTGGGTTTGCCGTCCGCGCGGAACAGCGGGCTGAAGCCCTCGTGCTTGGCCTCCTTCGGGTTGTACTTCGGCTCGAACTTGCCGTCCGAGAGCTGCGTCTCGTACTTCACGCGCAAGTCACCGACCCGCTTGTCAGCTAGGAGAACGCGCCAGACGCCGTCAGTGAGCGTCGGCGCCCAATGGTCCGGCACGTGCTTGGGAGACGTGATGTCGATCACCACGCGGACCAGGGCCTTGTCGCTCAGACGTTGGTAACGCTTGGCCGTCGGAACCAACGCTCCTGTCTGCACGAGCATCTCGGTCAACGACTCGAAGCGTGGCGAGTCGATCCTGAACGGCTTGATCGCGTCGCGGATACGCAGGTGGTACGCCGGCTTGTCCTTCTTGAACAGGTACTTGAGACTCAGCACTGGGGGACAAGTGCGCGCCTCGCCCGTCGGTGGCGGCTTGCTCGAAGGCCCGCCCCACCACATCAACTCGCTGTTCCCGGGCGCTTCCAGCCGCCGCAGGAAGCGGTAGTAGCCCTATGTCTCGATGCAGAGACTGATGAACCGGAGACGCTCGCGAACTGCATTCATCTTCTTCTTGCGCCGAGGCCCGAGCGCGTTCTTGTCGACGAGCGGCACGTGTAACGCCCAATCGAAGAACGCTTTCCGGAACCACTGCCAGAAGCGCCAGTACGCCACATAGACGTCGGGATACGCCTCCGGGTCGTAGAACAGGTGACGGTTCTCCCAGGGGAACGCGCGCTGATAAGGCTCGAGTCCGACGGCTCGAGCGTGACGGTAGAGACCCTTGATGTCGTGGACGACGTCCTTCGGCGTGTCCGCGCGAAGCTCGAAATCGAGGTGGTGGAGATCTTCAATGGACGGGCGCGATTTCTTCTTCGCCTTGCCGCTCGATGCCGCGCGCCCAGTGGAGACACGCTTCTTGGCCTTGCTGCTGAAGATGGGGTGCGGAGCCGCCTCTGTCGCCGTCTCCTGCGTCGACGGATCCGGCAAGATCGAGATGGTGCCTTTCAGGGCCTGCGCTGCGTCATCCGCGCCGTTGAGCACAGCCTCCGCGATGTTGTCGAGGATGTCGAGACCGGTGGAGCCCTTGTTGATCGCGAGGACGTCCCGCATCGTCGCCCAGAACACCTCCTGGGCGAGACGCTCGCGCGTGGCTGAGCCTCCGGGCACGCTGGGTGGGTCCTGCTGGTCGAGGAACGCCTTGAACTTGCGGGCCATGTCCTCGTGGGAGTCGCTCATGGTGGAGAGGGCTCCGGGCGGTGCGTGAGTCGGCCGGCCTTGATCTGAGCAATCGGGAGAAAATCTGCGAATGACAACTTGCCGAGAAAGGCAAGACAAGATTGAAGACAGTTTGCCTGATTGACTTGATGTACAGCTGAAAGATGGATTCGCGCTGCTGAATTGACCTTGGGACGAGAACTGAGCGTTCCACGGCAAGATCCGTTCTAACGGAGGTGAGGATTGAGAAAGTACGTCTTATTCTCACTTTGGACTGGAATGGGAGACCTGCTGGCTACGCTCCTTCGCTGGCAGGAGCACTATGCGCCCGCCGAGCTCCTGCCCGCCTACTGCTGTGCTGGTGCTTGCTGCGTCTTGGCCTGGGTCGAGTCGGCTCCGCTGCGGAACGTCTGGTGGGCGTTCGCCGAGCAAGCTTGGCGAGTCGCATGCCTCAACGGTTCCCTGTGGAACTCCTGCCTCTGCCAGTACAACACCGTGCTGTTGAACAGCGAGCTACGGCAGCTGCGTGGAGCGTCGGACGCGTACGCCGTGTGGGGAGCGGTGTTCGCTGTGCCTGTCCGCGTGCTGGAAGAACAGGAGGAGAGGTACGGCGAGTACGGACGCATGCTCCACAAGTGGTGGGTCGCTGCGTACACTACCTTCTACACCTACCTGCCTGATCTCGGCCTGAGTACGGCGTCCTCGATGGCTAACTATGCTAGGGCGACACGCGAAGCTGCTGCTCAGAGTCAGCAGCGCGTGTTCGAGGGCCTGCGGATCGTGTTCTTCGTGATGAAGTTCGCTGTTGCGTTGCTGTTCTTCGGCCCGATGGCCGCCTACGATCTAATGGAGTTCGCGCTGTTTGCCGAGATCGGCGTGGCGATCGCGCTGGTATTGTTGAACGCAGTGAACTGCGTGGTGGGCTGGACGCCATACGGACCGCCGGCGACCGTGATGACCGTGACTGTGGGCGTCGTGACCCACATCTGGAGGAACGCCGATAACAAGGACGAGATGGACGAGTTCTCACCTGTGACTATGATTGTGCGTGGACTGAAGGATCTACGCGCGCGCGCCGCTGATCGAGAACGTGCTGAGAAGGAGAGTCTGCGCCGCTTGCACGGCGACGGAGTTAACGCTGCTGTGGCAACCCCGTTCCAGGACGTCGAAGGCGACGTCAATGTGGTGATCGATGATGGCGTGCCGACTCGCGCGCCTGCTGCCATCACAGCAGAACTGCGTGCAGCCGAAGAGCGTTCGGCTTTACGCGCTGGGAGCTCGCTCGACACCCGGACGTCCGACGAGGACGTCGAACGCGCAGTCGGGGAGGATGTCCCGTGGCCGGGCATACGGAGCCCGTGCCAGGGGTCCGTGCGCCGAGCTCGAGTGGAGATATGGCTACATCCTACGCTGGGTACCCCTCTTAGGGTACTCAGAGCAGCTACTGGATTTGTGAAGGCAAGACGTGCGTCCGAGTGGGACTGACAGAGGTCCAAGGAGGTCTCCGTTCCCGCCCAGGACGGGTGTCGTGCAAGTGGAACTATGGTATTGATCGTGATCGTGGACGGGTTGTCACTCGAGGATGGAGGACATGCAGAGCGGCCTCCGAGGTACAAAAGGAGAGGTGTCACCCGTAGGAACGAGGGCGGCCGTGCCGACCCTCGACATGTAGAATCAGTCGTGAATCTTCCCTGTCTTAAAGACAACAACAACAACTAGAAAGCTTTTGTATAGTTTACTTAAGTCTACTTGTTAACCCTCTCTAAAGCTCGTCAACTCTACCACCCTCGACCCCTTGCGAGCCTCCTTCTCTCCGAACAGTCTCAGCGTGCCCACCCCTGACGGCGGAGGTACACGACATTGGACTGGTAGTGCTTTTCAGGATTAACATACAACAACTTTGGGATTTACTCAACTATTATCCGTTATCATCGTCCATGAAACTATACGTCGGCCTGTGTACCCTCCCGGAGCAACGCTCAGGGTTGCCTGTTGCTCTTCGTTTCCTTTTTGTAAGTATCGATGGAACTCTAGTATTTAATACTCTGGTATGTGAATTACAGGTACATATGGTTGTTGCTCAAGTGAGTGAGTTTCATAATTCTTCATTATGTTCGATGTGTATTGAGGCACACGCAACATTCAGTTTTGTCGCGAAATGATTGCTGCGTTTTAACGCAAACGTAAATGTATTATGGTGCTATCATTTCAAAATTGGGAGGGGTTTTGGGATTCGCCCAACAACTCTGGATTAAAATCCAGAGAACAGCAGAGGTGAGCTGGACGGTATACAGTACTCCTCAATTTTAGCCAATAGTAGCCAGTCCTATAATGTTGGATAGGCGTCCTACGTTTTTCCTAGATAATTGAATCTCTCAAGTCGAGCACAAACAAACAGCGCCTCACTCCAGATTTTGCTGTCGCGGCTTCTTTTAAGCTTTCGATTGCGTACTATGGACATTGGACATGCACAGCCCTTGTACCGACACCGATAGTTTTACCCTCGTTTTGATGCAGACATCATCCGTTGATACGCCAGAAGGAGTTGGAGGCGCTAGGCCGTGCTGTTCTGCCTGGGATAGTGTCCGCACAAACACTAACTGTACATCTAACACTAGTTTGCAAATTGTTTGTTAGTGTGTTGTAAATCTGACTTACATGTTTGTGGAGTTAGACAATCCCTACCCCCCCCCCCCCCCATTCACCGCACATAACTTCTACACATTGTAACCATTTACTTAAGTATCTTGAACTAACAAGAGTTGAAGATCTTTCACTTGTAGGAAGCTGACCTGTAAGCCAAGGGATTCTCCTCTATACAATCTATGATCTCTTCAAACTAAGCAGCGCTAGATTAGTGTTGGTACGTATATGGATCGTGGACTCGACAACGGGTGCTACCAAAATTGTGAGTACACGTCACTGACGTCTGTAGTATGACTCAGGAACTATGCCAAATGTCCGGCATTGCCACCTTGGACCAGACGGGAGGAGAATACAGTGTGAGTGCATCAGGGGAAGTAACGCATCGACTCACTTATGTGGACATGAGTAAGCTAATAGACAACTCAAGCGCCATCTACCAGAAAAAAGAAGATAAGTTGCCGTAAAGGGTCTGTAGCACGTTATTTGTGTTCGTGAGTGGCATCGCAACAAGCAACGTCTTTAGAGTTTAGTCAATAGTATCAGACAAACGCAGCGCACGAGTTTAAAAGAAGTTTACGTACTCGACATTCCGAGCGCATCAATCCTGGTAAGGTGGCAAAAGAGAGAGAATAATACTTCTTATTTGCAGCATACCCATATATGTAATATATATAATAATATAGAGACCGCGTCAAACCAGATGATGCTTACGAACCATTTGGAGTTTTTGAGATAATCGCGTTTGAAGTTGACCAATGGAATTTCGTACCTAATCGGACAACAAAAAATGGAAAGTGAAAATCACGAGTAGAAAGCGGAAAACACTCTAATGCGCTTGCTTTTATCACGAGCTTTCCGATACTGTACAGCACGAAAAAATTGAATAAATACTGATGTCACACACCCCATACAAAATCCCGGATTTGGGGGGTCCGGAAATGGAGATATTTTTTTTACACTGGTGTCACTTCACAAGTTCTTCAAACATTTTGAAGTGATCAATAGCTTAAAAGACGCACAAGACAGAGTTCTGTCGATTTATGCGGTTAAATCGCGATTCGTACTTAGGTTCGTAAGCATCATTTCGTTTGACGCGGTCTCTATATTATATAATCCTTTTGGAGAGCCCAGTGTGGCACCAAATTATACCGGTGTCACTGGTAGTTATCCATTCACAGTGCATCACTGTGTACGCTTCTCCATCAGCGGCACGAGGACAACACACTAACTGACATGCAGGAGACACTTTATCATTTTGTAGCAGAGCCCCAGGTCATTTTTTATAGAGACATTGTAGCCAGACTCTCAAGGACCGCGCCGACGTGCAGCACCAAGTGACGATGGACCGCTACAGGCGCAACTTCCAGTGTGCGACCGACGGCCTGAAGACGCTGGCCAAGGACGCGGTGACGAACGACGAGTGCCACGTGCTGGTGCAGTGGATGTACGACCACTGCGCGGCCGGAGCGACCGATGGATCTGTCAGGCCCGGTCTCGGACAAAGTGCTCAAGCGCGAAGACATTGTCCAGTTCAACGACGATGACAAGACTAACCGGCAGTTCATGACCAAGCTGGACTTCTACTACGAGATCAAGAACCACTACGCGGACAAGAACGCGAGCTGGTGGGCAATGCGGCGGTGGCCAACTTGCGGTACCTCAACATTTCAAAGCAGACGATTGATTTAAGAAAATCGAAGCTTCTTCGGCGCGACTACGTTACCCGCCCACGGAGAACCTAACACTTAGTTTGTCAAGGTGTATATGATGGTCATCTCATCGACTACAGTAGTAGCCGTGGCCTACACATAATTTCAGGGCATAAAAAATGACAAGACATTGCGAAAAGAAAAGAAAGCAAACGGACTAAGAACTTGTAATGCTCCAAGTTTCACAAAGATATTGCCGCCTGCACGCATAGTTTGTTTTCCCAATTGATGGATAGTTATGCGTCGCGGTTGCATTCGACTTGGCTGCCCCCGTAAAATTGTTATCCCCGCCTATGCGTAGCCCTAGTTCGTGTACGAGCACTTGGACAAGGGCCTACACTAAGTATCGACGAGATTGAATCAACGGAGAAATTTTTGTCTCTATTTCAAACTGCATATGTACACATAGCCCTAGTTCGTGTACTGTTCGTGTACCGTACGTGTACCGTACTATACATGATAAGTATCGACGAAAGTTGCTCAACAGAGAAACTTTAGTCGGGGAGGTGATACCAACACTGTTGGTGTTGGTCCGCTAGCTGCAGCGCGGACGACAATAGGCGCACACGTGTATAGGCAAATACACCGTTTGGCAATACAGTATTGCCAAACGTTGGTACGCTGCATGGAATGCTTCTTGGCATCGAAAGCTAGCTGCATGTAGCTAGCTTATGGACGCCTACCGCGGGCTCGTATCATAGATATCTAACGGTACGACCACCGTAGGCGGAGATGCAGCAGCGCGCGTCTCCGGGAGTAGGTAGCCGACTAAACCACAACAAATTCAAATTCAAATACATGTAGCTAGTTTATTGTTACCTACTGGAATTCTAGAGGCGTTGCTACATACTGTCGGCTCAGCTCCATCCACATGCTGACAGTCAGTATTCTTAGGTACACATACACCCATGGAGCATATAAGCCGGCACGTTTGGTAGGTAGTTTGGCATTCTCGTGGCTTAGCAATCTTCATACCATCATGGATCAACTTGGGGACTACGGTCATGGACCTGGTTGGCTGTGGTCATGGATCTGGTTGGTTATGGTCGTGGATCCGGTTGGGTTTGATCATAGATCATGGATCCGGTTGGGTTTGATCATGGATCTAAATGGTACTGTCATGGCGGATCATGGATCTGCACTGTAATATCGTGGATCGGGTTGGGATACCATGGACCCGCAATGTATTTGCCGCTAAGACTTAATAACATGTTCTTGCTTTTGCGAACATTGTAGTCGATGAGGCTGACATGGTTGGCGTAAGAAGACCCAATGACTTCTTGAGCTCTAACTACTCCAGCATATTCGTTCTGCAAGCACATTCCTCCTCCAGCAAAAAGATAAAAAGAAGAAGAAGGCAGACATTAAGAAGGAGGTGTCGGGTGCCATCGGCCACATGCAGTGGATCAATAGTGGACACGATGACACTAGCAGTGATGAGGACGAGGAAATGATCGAGTACGATTCCTACCTGAGCTCTATTTTTTGTTTCCCTTGTGGCCATATCCTTTAAGTACCAACGCTTGGAAAAATATGCAAATCGATCCTCAAAGCACATTTTTGTACGAGCAGCCTGCTTTTGGGTTTTAGCATCTGTACGTCTATATTGAAATTTGTATGTAGCCGCGCTGCCAATAGAGGCGCGCTGTCGGTATCACCTCCCCTTTATAATAGTCGCCATTTCAAACTTAGTGTAGACAGAAAATGATACGTATTACCTGGATTTACTCAACCGATTTGACTTGCTGCTGTTTTTTCTGCTTCTTTTTTTGGTGTGGTTGTTGCAGATGTGCTGTTGTTGTTGCAAACTTTTTGCCGTAATAAAACATTCCCCGTCAACGCCACCACACTTATAAGTGTGTGGCAGCTGTAACAACTGAATCACTCGACAGGAGTTGGATAACGTGAGCGTTTGCGGACGTAAGTATTGCTAACCATGATGGAGCAGCAATAGTATCCCAGTCGAATAGTACTAATACAGACAACGACGGATACATCCGGGACCACTGAATGTCATTCCATAGTAAAATGACATGAAAACCCCGTCCGTTTCTACTTTGCAAGCAACACGTGGAATGACACAATGACGCATGGATGGGAAATGGGAACCAGATGGACTGAAAAACTCGAATTGGGATCCCGCTCTCTTCGTAGAGGAGCTCCAAGTTGGACGTTGGAGTCCAACGTCGAGCCAGAGGGCTAGCTGGCTAACAAAGATCATTTTGCATTTTTCCAAGGAGCTGAATACCTCATCACCCCCAAGACAGATCACCATGAAGTTTCCCGTCGTTGCTCTCATCGCCGCTGTCGTGGTTGTTGGCACCTCCGCTCAGGACGATTATATGGATTCGTGCCTGGACATCTGCCCTGACTTCTTCGAGCCTCTCTGCGGTAGTGACGGCCTTACATACGACAACTATTGCAAGCTGACAGAGGCCGACTGCCTGAGCCCCGACGGCGTCTCCCTCGTGTCGGTGGGCCTGTGCACCAATGAAACGACGACTGATTCAAGCTCGACGCAGATGACCGAGGATGAGGATGATGCACTAGTTTGAGGCCGCTGCTTGAATTGGCTTCGTGCCGCTCCGAAGTCAGCACCTAGCAGCTAAAATCTAGGGTAGGTAAAATACCACTGGACATACAGGTAGCTGCAAGCCTATTCGTACTTTAGTCGCTGCGGGGACAAACGGGAAGAAGTCCACCCAAGTGCAGTCTAACACCAAAGCATCTTGAAAGCCTACAATGTTCACGACTTAGAAATCTGGACCACCTCCAAAGCCATGCTTCGCCCACCAAGTACTTGTATGCCTTCGAGTGTGTGGTTGTTCGTTTCCTCTTGAACATCTTGACAGCTAATTGGGGGTTCTGGCGGGCGGACCTGACCACGAATTGCATTAAAAGTGAAGTTAGCTGCACAGTAGGCCACAGGGGTCAAGAAAAATAATATCAAAACAATTATTATGGTATTGTCCCCCTCAATTATACAAATTATTGGAAGTTCATGAAGCTAATACAATATGATATTGCCCCAATAATAGCAATACAATACCAAATTGCGCATTCTCTAACTGCATTGTCGGCGACGACGACGAGCTCAGCATTGCCGAGCGCTCATCCTGCGCGAAACCAGTGCATCACATGTGCTCCAATGCTGACTGCGAGGGCGAACTAACGCTGCGCGTGTGCTGCTCAAGCCGTGCAAATGCCCTCGGCTTGATCACACCACCTCCAAGATCTGCCACGGCCGCTAAGCCGTGTTCTTCGGCTGCGAAGGGAGAAGTAGCACCAAAACGTGCCACCAAGAAAAATACAAAGAAGGCAACTACAAACACACAAGCTCTAAGCTCAAGAGTAACGCCAAGCCCAAGTCCAGAAGCGGCAAGAAGTCTAAGGTCAGCGTCCAGACAGGAGAACAAAACACCAACCACGCTAGTAAGACCAGCAAAACGAAGCCGCAGTCACGGCAGGAGCTTTCAGCTGACCAACACGGTGTCGTCGCAGCTGCTGATGTAACGGCGTTACGCGCACAAGTGGCTACAGTCACTTGTAACTCTAACAGACGCGATGTCCGTTATAGGTTTAAACACTTCCTCGGCCTTGGTGTACGTTACATCAAGGGCCACATTCATTTACGATCACCACGACGGGTGGTCCATAGACATTTAGGATTCCTATTGGTTGAAAGCAGCATCTTTTAACCAATGAGCGACGTGCATAGCAATGGAATTCTGCCAACCAGCCGTTGGCAGATTCCCAACTTAGAATATTACATTTAGAGGAAGTCAGAAACATAAAACAAAAATAGCAGTTCTCATCTTTACCAAAACCAGCTACTTGGAGTCTTTATCTTGTTTAAAGTATACTCGTGGACCTCGAGTATACTTAACTCGAGTAAAAGAAACCTACGCTTCCTCATACACGTGGCACACGTGTAAGCTGTTGTAGTGAGCCAAGGTAGGCCCATTACACCTGGTAGTACTTTGTAGTCCGTCCAACGACCGACTACCTTAGCGTTCGTGTAGAAAGCTACACGGACGAGGAGCCGAGAACCTTTTCATGAGCGCGGAGGTGCCCATGGAAAGCTCCACTACGCCTGCAACTCATGTTGCACGCGCAGACTGTCTCCACCTGTCGGACCCAGAGTGGGAGGCACTCCAACGACTGTCAACAGTCATTGGAGAGCCTGCTATAGCTGCGATGTTGGGCACGCTATCACCGACGGAGCAACACGGTGTTGCTCTGGGGTTCATGGTGTAGGAGTAGCGTGATGCTGCTTCCTCTGTTACGATGTCGTCGGGGACGACATCGCGAGAGCAATCGCTGAAGCTCAGCGTAAGTAATTATGTTGAAAGAGAGGGTGAATCTCTCCTTCGTTGGCTCGACACTGCCATTGCGGCTCGACGTATCGTCGACCCGTTGTCGAAGATTGCGTTCGCCATGTCATGTCTTGGCGGACGAGCGAGGAGTTGGGCGTATGTGCGCCGACTCTCTGACCCTACGTGCTTCAGCACATACGCGAGCTTCAAGGAGGAGCTCAGAGAGCGTTTGAGCCCCCGCAAAATGAATTCCGGTCAAGGGCGGAGTTCCTCGACCTGCAGCAGGGTAAGCATGATGTTCATGCTTACGCGCAGAGAGCACGGTACTTGGTCTCGAACATCGTGACCAACCCGATCGACGAGGCGACTAAGGTCGTCACGTTCATGAAGGGACTGAGAGATGGACCTGTGAAGACCTATCTCTTCCGAGAGTACCCAAGTACTCTCGAAGCTGCAATCACTCTTGCCATGCAGGAGGAGTTTAGCCTGCCACAGGCTAAACTACATGCGAATGCGCCAAGGCTGCAACTGCCTCCGGTAGCGATGGCGGGAGGCCCTGAACCAATGGACCTCTCGAATGCAACGGCTGCTGGTTATCATCAGCAACAAGGGAGCGATGTACGATGCTTCCGTTGCGGAAGGATCGGTCACTATGCCCGAGAGTGCACGGCACCCGTGCACCGAGATGGTGATCGACGTGACGATGCCGGGCATCGTCGCGGACTAACAAAAAACGCTGGACGCCAGTAGGCGCGGGACGCCCTACTGGTAATGCGGTTCCGCGTGTCAACCTTGGACACGCGACACTGAGGACTGCAGCACCCAGTGAGGTTCATTCTCACTGCAAGAACCACGATGACAAGCCTGACCTTGTCATCCTGAATGTGAAGTCGATGAGAGCAAGCGGCTCTCGTCGTGCTTTGGTAGATTCCGGCGCGTCGAAGAACTTTGTTCGACTGCGAAGTCTATCAATGCTTGACTTCGAGGATTTAAAGATACCTCGAAGTATGTTGGAGGTACGCCTGGCGACAGGTGTCGTCGTAGAGACCGAGAAGTGCATGGTACGCGTGCGCTTCACGTATGAAGGTCGGGTGTTTATCGAAACCTTTATCGTCCTGAATCTGGACGATAAGTTCGACATGGTATTGGGCATGCCGTGCAAGCCACGGCATGATCCGGTTATCGATTGGGAGAAGCGCACTCTCGTGCGCTTCGGTCGCGCCAGCGGAACAGTGAGCGATGGCGCTGTTGTCGCAACGCACGCGCTGACAGGTGCGCGCGACTCCCCAGTCGAGACAGCGCCTAACGCCGCTGTCCTGGAGCGCCCAGGGCGCGCGCGAGTGCGCGCGCAAGAGCCTAAGCGTCGGCGTCGTCGCCGACGGCTGAAGGAGAAAATGTGTTGATTTCGGAGATCGACACACTCTTTTCAACCAATCAGAACCAGTCTCCAATCTCAAAAGGTCGGGGTGACGGACATATGTCACACGTGTCAGCCGTGGAGGCTGACGCGAATCTGATTGTGGGAGCGTCTCCGGTCCGAAGGGACGCGGATGACGTAATCATGTCACCCGCCTCAGCCGTAGAGGCTGAAGCGAAGCTGATTGGACCAGGTCTGGTCAATAATAAGGGCCAAGGAGATGAAACGCCGTCGACTCCGGGAGTCGATGGCTCGGATGAATTTGATTCGTCGGTTCGGGGAGCCGACGCACCCGCCGTAATGGGGTCTCCGCCAATGGAAGGCGTCGAGGTATTGAAGTCACGTCGGTTCCGGGAACCGACGCTGCGAAAAGACATTTCGCGTCGACTCCGGGAGTCGACGCACCCTTTGAAACGAAGGGCTCCGCCAATAACAGGCGTCGAGGTGAAGATGGCGTGTCGGCGCTGCAGACGGTGTGGACGGTTGCAAATGCCCCACACCGGAAAAACCTGCATGCTGTTGTGCAGCCGGGCTGCACAACGAAGTGCCGGGCGACCAAGCCGGGCTTGAAGTCTCTCGCCCCCGGGATGAACCCGCCGGCGGTATTACAGGAAAACACCCGTCCACGGCTGGGCCTGGACGAGGTCAAGGGTCTAGCGGAGCCAGGCTCCGTAAGCCAAGAAGACGGCGCATGCGAAGGTCGCTGCGCAAGTCTCGGCCTGGGGCCGAGACGCTACAAGGAATGTCTGCCGGGCAGACGGAGGCAGAGAACCCGGACGTCGAGACGTTGAACGTCTTGACGCGTACCTGTGCCGTGTTCCGGTACAGGGAGATGACTCTTGCTAATCCCCCGACGCAAGCGTCGGAGTTGACTTCGCTTCCAGTCATGTGCTGGAAGCGCTTCGCGCGTGACCTGCACGATGGACGCATCGAGCAGATTTGCATTCTTTCGGACGCCGAGAGAAAGCAGAGCGAGAATGAAGAGCTGAGGCAGTTCTTCATGGAGAGCACCACTGAGAGCGAAGACACTCTCAGTGCGAAGGCGAAGAAGGAACGCTTTGAGGAGCGGAGCTGGGACTGCTGAAGACGAGTCCCTACTACGAGATCCTACGGGAGTACGCTGACGTACTTCCGGAAGCGATCCCTGCGGAGCTTTCGCAGGACAAGGGCATTCAGCACGAGATTGATCTCGTCCCGGGCACTAAGTATTGCGTCATGCGGCAGTGGCCACTGCCGCGAGAACAAATCAAGGCGATCGACGACTTCTTTGAGAGTCGTCGCAAAGCTGGACAAGTGCGGGAATCGAAGTCCCCGCACAGTGCTCCGACGTTCTGTGTCAAGAAGCCACAGGGCGGCTGGCGCATCGTTCATGCGTACAACAAGCTGAACGATGCGACGATACCGGCACAGACGCCAATACCGCGAAAAGATATCATCAATTCGATGGCCAGGAGCACCATGTACAGTGCTCTTGATCTGCGCGATGGGTTCTATCAGATCCTAATACGTGAGAGCGATATACCTCTCACGGCTGTGAGCACGCCAAGCGGCATGCTCTGGGAGTGGCTAGTGATGCCGCAGAGTCTGAAGAACGCCCCTGCGACCTTCAACAGGTGCGTGACGCACTTTTTGCGCTCGGAGCGCGACTTCGCACCGAGCTACTTCGATGACGTGTTCGTCCACAGCCGAGCTGCGGACGGGATGAGCGACGTTGAGATGCACAAGGTGCATCTCCGGAAGCTGCTCGCGCTCATGAGCAAGCACAAGCTCTACGCGAACCTGAAGTAGTGCATCTTCGGGGCGAGCGAGATACCCGTACTCGGGTGTCTCGTAGGGAAGAATGGTGTCCGCCCTGACCCTAAAAAGGTCAGAGTGATCAACGAGTGGCCGACACCGTCGAACGTCAAGGAACTGCGGCAGTTCCTTGGCTTGGCCACGTACTTGTGCAAGTACGTGAAGGACTATGCGGACAGGATACGCCCGCTGTCACAGCTCCTAAAGAAGGATGCCGAGTGGGTTTGGTCTGCTGAGTGTCAGCAGGCCTTCGATGCAGTCAAGCAGGGCTTGACTGAGGCGCCGATCTTGGCGGTGGCCGACCAAGATAGCCCATTCCACGTAGTCTGCGATGCATCCGACTTCGCAATCGGATGTGCGTTGATGCAGCACGATCACGAAGGCCATGATCGCGTCGTCTACTACCAATCGCGTCAGCTGAAGCCAGCTGAACGCAACTACCCGGTGCATGACAAGGAACTCCTTGTCATGAAGTATGCACTCGCGAAGTTCCGAGTGTACTTACTCGGAAGCAAACCGTTCGTGGTCTATACGGACCACGCGTCACTGCGGACGACTGTGAAGTCGCCGCACATCTCGCAAAGGATGGCGAGGTGGTTATCCTTCTTCGCGAAATACAACTTCCGGGTCGAGTACAAACCCGGAAGACTCAATGTGGTGGCCGACGCGTTATGGCATCGACCTGACTACGCTTCAACTAATGCTGACCTTAATACCATTGACGCCATGCGGTCGAGCACACCTACGTCGTCTCTGCTGGACGACGCGAAGGCCGCGTACGCGCACGACGCGGACGCGAAGCTCTTGCTGGCCTACGGCTCAGCACCTTCTGACAAAGCTCGTCAGAAGCTACCGAAGCATCTTCGTGCTCGTGCACACCGTTATCGGGTGCACGACGGGTTATTACTCTACAGTGCAGTCGACGACAACGCGGGCCGCGTTGTCGTGCCCAACGATCATGACCTGCGTCTCAGAATCATGTATGAGTATCACGATGCACCGACTGCGGGACATCCAGGCCGTGAGAAGACATACGTCCTTCTCACGCGAGACTTCTACTGGGCCCACCAGTACAAGTGGATGCGCAAGTACGTCCGTGCTTGCGAAGTGTGTCAACGTGTGAAGCCTGCGCCGTTCGCGCAGGCTCCTTCGCAATCACTCCCGACTAAGTCGGAGTGTTGGCAGTCCATGTCTTTGGATTTCGTGTTCGGTCTTCCCCCGGACAGCCAGGGGAACACGGGAGTTGTGGTCTTTGTTGACCGCTTCAGCAAGATGGTGCATCTTGCTGCGGTACCCGCCGAAGTGACTGCGAAGCAGACGGCACGTCTGTTCGTTGACATGGTGTTCAAACTCCATGGCATGCCGATCGACATTGTGTCGGATCGAGACCCGCGTTTCACAGCACACCTGTGGCAAGAAGTGTTCACACTTCTTGGGAGTCAGCTTTTAATGTCGACTGCGGACCATCCGCAGACGGATGGGCAGACCGAGCGCGGGAATCGCGTGCTCGTCGACATACTCAAGAGCTAGGCTCACTCGTTCCAACATTGGAGCGAGTGCTTGTCGATGGCAAAGTTCGTCATCAACAACTCGGTGTATGCCTCGACCGGGCATACACCGTTCTACGTGAATGCCATGCGGCACCCACGCCTCCCGAGCCTGCTCAGGATGGTGGCTCCTTCCTTAAATGGGGGAGGATCTACGGCCAGAACGCAGCAGCCGCAGAATGCCGCTGACACTTGCACAGTGTCAGCCGCTATGACACGAAACAAGGCCAACAACCGCTCGTCCATGCAGGGCATGGACGCCACCGCGAAGAAGCAGAAGACCGTGTCTGTGGGAGGCACAGACACTGACAAGGACAAGAAGAAACACGCGTCTGTGCAGGGCACATACGTCGACAAGTATATGAAACATGTGTCTGTGCGGGGCATAGACACTGGCGAGAAGCAGAACAACAACAACGTGTCTGTGCAGGACACAGACACCGCGGAGACTAACGCAGAGGCCGGGCCTACTGCTACAAGCGAGTGGAACGATTTCAGCTCGGATGCAATTGCATTCGTGCAACGCAGACAAGCCATCATTTGGTTTGTCCAAGACGCTGTTGCAGCTTCTGTCGGTCTACAGAAGCTGAACGCAGACAATGTTGGCAGGGG
Organism: Phytophthora vignae f. sp. vignae; assembly: GCA_016169955.1. NCBI lineage: Eukaryota > Oomycota > Peronosporomycetes > Peronosporales > Peronosporaceae > Phytophthora > Phytophthora vignae. Next base: position 942,308 of record JABJUM010000013.1, read on the forward strand.
CAACACTAATGAATTCGAGAAGGGTTCATTGGTTTTGTTAGCTACTCAAAACCTGCCTAAACATGCAGTTTCCGACTTCGGGGCGAGTTTGCTCGCCCCGCGCTTTATTGGGTCGTTCACAGTGCCGGCACGGCATGGCAACGCTTACACGCTAGACATCCCGTCTAGCATGTGCCTCCATCCGACGTTCTACGTCGGACGGTTGAAGCCATACCTGCAGCACGAGCTACCTAGCTCGGCTGAACCGAAGTAGAATACTCGGCGGAACCCATCATCCTCTCCAGCGCGAAGTCGCGCTGGAGCAGCAGGTCGAGCTGGAGATCCAGCCCGGCCGGGACGATCGAGGCGGTCTAGGAGACCGTCGCAAAGTAAGGATACTGAAGAGCGCCGAGCGCAGCGCTCTGTAGCTACCCCACGACCGAGTTCCGGTCGTGGGCAGACGCGAGATCGGGGTCAACACCAAGTTGACCACACACAGGGCGTGTTTCCACCACCTCCGCCACCAATTCGAGACGCACACGGCTCAACCCGATGGATAGTGGAGCAGATCGTTGACCACAGTAAGAGAACGAACAAAGAACCGGTTCGTTTTCGCATTCGTTGGAGAGGATTTCCTCCCAACCAAGATACATGGGAGCCGCGGAACGTCTTGCTCCAAGACGTTCCGGACATGGTGAAGGCGTACGAAGCCCACCATGCGCCACACGCTGGCAAGTAATGCGAACGCTGTTGTTAACAACAGCGCCCGAAGACATTTCGAGGGCAGGCTGTGGTACCTGCCCCCGTGGCAGCGACGCGCTTTGCACGTTGCCGCGCAAAATACTCAGCAGCACAGAGGCTCTCCGATACTGCGCCAAAGGTCTTCAGCTTCGACGTGCTCGTTCCATCACGAGCACGCTTCTTTAAAACGTCATGCATTGAGCAAACAGTCAATGGTGGTTGACGTGCCGAGGCCGGCACGTCTAGCCTTGACGGGGGGATGGTGTAACGGGGTTACACGCACAAGTGGCTACAGTCACTTGTAACTCTAACAGACGGGATGTCCGTTAAAGGTTTAAACACTTCCTCGGCCTTGGTGTACGTTACATCAAGGGCCACATTCATTTACGATCACCACGACGGGTGGTCCATAGACATTTATGATTCCTATTGGTTGAAAGCAGCATCTTTTAACCAATGAGCGACGTGCATAGCAATGGAATTCTGCCAACCAGCCGTTGGCAGATTCCCAACTTAGAATATTACATTTAGAGGAAGTCAGAAACATAAAACAAAAATAGCAGTTCTCATCTTTACCAAAACCAGCTACTTGGAGTCTTTTTATCTTGTTTAAAATATACTCGTGGACCTCGAGTATACTTAACTCGAGTAAAAGAAACCTACGCTTCCTCATACACGTGCGCACACGTGTAAGCTGTTGTAGTGAGCCAAGGTAGGCCCATTACACCTGGTAGTACTTTGTAGTCCGTCCAACGACCGACTACCTTAGCGTTCGTGTAGAAAGCTACACGGACGAGGAGCCGAGAACCTTTTCATGAGCGCGGAGGTGCCCATGGAAAGCTCCACTACGCCTGCAACTCATGTTGCGCGCGCAGACTGTCTCCACCTGTCGGACCCAGAGTGGGAGGCACTCCAACGACTGTCAACAATCATTGGAGAGGCTGCTATAGCTGCGATGTTGCGCACGCTATCACCGACGGAGCAACACGGTGTTGCTCTCAGGTTCAGCTGAGAATGCTGGGATGGACAATTACAAGCGTCGCAAGTCAACCTTAAGTGACAACGACAAGAGCAATGCGGCCACCAGGGACAAGAAAGCTGGCTTTAACCCAGCCACGCACGACAATCTGAGTAATTTGCGGGAGGGTGGTACAGAAGCCAAAAGCAGCGGAAGCCACACGCGCGGAAAGGAAGATGGCGAGTCCTACGAGTCGAGCAGCAGTGATCCTGGCAGCAGTGACGACGAAGCTCCAGAAAAAAGCGAATTGGCAAACCGAAAAAGTTCTTTTTTACGCCTGCTGCAGATTTGGCGTTGCTCTGTGAAATACTGGACATTCAACCATACGCAGCAAAGCATGTATCGAAAACGGCACGCTACCAAGAGGTCACCGACCACTTGAACGAGCATTTGGAGACAGAGCTTGGTATTCGCACGGTTAAAGAGCATTCTTCCTACTTGTGAAAGAGTTCAAGGCAATACCGAAAGAAGTCGAGCGTCTCGGAGTTTGCATCGGCGGATTCTAGACGATCGGATCTATCTTGCACAACTTTCTTATTTCTTTTCTCCTTGGTATCGAGGTCGCGCATTTCCTAGGTGATATTTTGCAGTAGGCGTTTGTGCCCCGTGTACTCCTCCGCGAACAAGCAGCCAAGCACCGCAGTCAGCGAGACCAAGCTCGCAACAACGACGATGACGAGAGTGATGCAACCAATGAAGCAAGCCTGGATTATCGCAAGACGAAGAGAAACCTGAAACCACGTCGACACCATCCAAAACGACTGGGAAGCCAGCTGGAGTCACAACAGCTCAAGTTAACACGGCCACTGTTAGCTTTATCGAAGACCAACGCAAACCGCGCGATGATGAGTTCGAGGTGCTTCGGGTAGAGCTCCGCTTCAAACAAACCAAGGCAGGGAAAGAAGAAGCTCGCTGGAAGGCGGAAATGGATTTTAGGCAGCAAGAAGCTGATCGGAAGACCAAGAAATCGTTTGAGGATGCTGCGCTTCGTCGTGCTGAGCTTCAGTTGCGTCGTGAGGAGCTTGTAGTACTCAAACATCAACTTGGAATCCAGCGGCTCCCTAATGGGGCCGATCAATCCTTTGTTTGAGTGTAGTTTTGTCTTGTTGCTAGCATCATGGACTTCCATCAAGATCGACTAACGATAAGTTTTTATTTGTTTTAAGAGCGGTCAACGTGGTAACCTAATGGAAGCTAACATTTAGTTTGAGTTTGGCTTCGGAAAAGAAGCAAAATACTCGTCGAACGTTGGTGGTTTGGAGAGAAAGTATCGCGAGCTGGTGTTTCCGCCGCGGGCTACGGTCAGGCAGTGGATGAAGAAAACTCCAATCTTGTACAGCGTGATTGTAGGTGTCGTCGCGATGGGTTGGTGCCGTTGTAGTCAAGAAACGAGAAGTATCCCGTCACCTGCCTATATGACCACTCCAAAGATACCCTGTCATGCCCAGCCCATCTGGTCTGCTGAACAAGCCAGAGCGATGCGGAGCAAAGGCTCGGGCTTGCTTGCTCGTGGCCAGAGGCTCAACACGCCTGTGATTGCTACCCGAGAGGGTCAGCAGTCACAGCGAACATGCATTTAGTCAAAAAGAAAAGGAAATCAGAAACAAGGAACATGCAATTAGTAGGAAAGGAAAGAAAATAGCATAAAAGTGATGAGGGCAGGTACAAATGTAAGAAGCACAAACAGAAATAAGCAAAGATCGCCCTGTGCTCGCCTTTGAGCACAGCGAGGCATGCATGTTAGGCTAGCGCTAAGAACTCACTTTCGAATAAACCAAGTTCCCCTCCCATCGACTCGACACCAACACTTCCTCGCCGACCAACTCTACGACCTACACTCTTCGCAGATCACAACACACCTTAACAGTACTCATGACTTGTTTAGCTCTTTTTTGGAGCGCCGATCTTACATCATTTGTAGGGACAGCAGAAAACATTGGTGTGTCCGTAAGCGGGGTCGCTATAGGTCAACTTGTTGTGGAAGGCCGGGTTGTTCTCCAGCCACACTTTCAATTTGCTTTCTCTCAGTATGAACAGGTCGTGACGACGACCGTCCACCGGCCCGAACAAATGAGAGATGAGACCGTCTGGGGTAACCGCAGTTTGAAACTTCAACGCGTGTACTCGCTTTTGGCCGTTGAACATCGCCTACTTGGACGACAGATTGGGCGAATGGTGTCGTCGATGAATGACCACACTACCTCGATACTCCCGGTGCTTTGTCCGCAATTGCGGCACAGTAGCGCTCCACGTTCTTGACGATCCAAGCGGCGTCGAAGTACAAGAAGTCCGTGAGTTTGTCGTCCAGGAATTCCACGACGTATGGCATAGCGTTGATGGTGCTCTACCAGACATGCCAGCGTCGAAGACAGATAGCGAGTGCAACTCTATTGCATTTCTGCGAACACCCCCGCGGGTGCGGATGACCTTCGGAAGCCCCATGTAGTGAACAAGAAGAGTAATCTCCCCCACTGTGAAGTGCAACTGGTCTTTGGCGTAGGCGTCGTCTATGGCGATCACATCCAAACGAAATTCAGGGACGAGAACTCGCTCATGGAAAGGCAGAGCTTGACGGCGCATCAGCCATAAGACCAGGACTTCCTCTTCGTTGTCTGCCGAGCGGAGCCACTTCATGGAGCTGGAGGTATCGTTGCCGCTCGCGCGAGAAGTGAAAACACGAGGGAAAAAACAGTATCGGTGCTACGTGTATTTGGGCTACGTGTTTTCGTAAATCGGTGTGTCTGAACGCCTCTATTGAATACATCTTGGTTTTTGTATACAAATTGCATATTGTCTGTCAAAACAGAAGACAGTCTGGCGGGCACTAGTTGGCGCCATACGATTGGCCAAAAGTGTTTAGGTCTGCTCGCCACGACGGCGGCATCGTTGCCACGGACGCGGTGGCAGCGTTGAGCGCCAAAACGATGCAGTTGCATGGCGCGGTAGGGTGAGGGCAACTTTATCGGTGGCCCGCTATCGCTAATGAGCAGCTGTATTTTCTTTAATATAATTGAGTTCTCTATGATTTTGTTTTTTTAACTGTTGGCGATAGAGAAATGGACAGTTATCGGTCTCGCTATGTCTAAGGGAAAAAAGCTGCTACATGTGCCGCCCGCTAAAGCAGCCGTTTTTAGCGGGTCGCACAAGCCACAAATGATTATGATTGGTCTGTCTAAACGCTTTTGAGCATTCTGATTGGCTTTCAGCTAAAATCGGGGCGGCATCTATGAAAGAGCCAAGCGCCTTGACTGCGTAGCAGACGCGCACTGTATATACATGAATAGCGATGAGGGCCTCGATAAGCACGATGGCTCTGGCATATGTTTCCGTCGTTAGCTGACCAATCAACACTCCCTATTATTTGGCGATAGCGGGTCACCGATAAAATTGCCCTGAGTAACCTCTTGTTCACACACGAAGCTGTAGTTGGCCTCTGGCAGCAAGCTTAAATATCGACATAATGACTGCACGTGTAATGGGGTTACACGAGAGTTACCCGGAGGGTTACGAAGTGTGGGACGCACAGGCTTTGTGTGGTGCACACTGTCTAACCTATTTCAGTAGGAGAATCAGTACATGACTTCAGAGCCACAGATTATGCATATGACTAGGGTTCACTATGCTAGATAGTGAACAAAATACATTTACACCAAAGGCGGCTTTGCCGCGATAAAGAGAAATACATTCAGTTTGGGATTTACACCGCTAAAGAGTTAAGGGTTGACTCTTGGAGTCCGTAAGGAGTACGGACACGTGCGTTCTGGTAGTAGAACGGGCTTTCTTAAGCTGAGACTCTGTGAGTCTGTTACGTCTTCCTCTGACGCTAAAGCTACAGCAGCCCCGCTGCAGCACGAACGCATGCATGCAGTCCGTGGAGCTCCGTTGTAGGGCACGAAGTTGCGATGAAGTAAGCTAATAGCTCGTAACGGTACTGCATGTACATTTTAATGTAGTAAATGTTATGCTTGAGCGTACATCATAGTAGTTGTGAAGGCGTGGTAGCCAGGGAACAGTGATGGCAGTGGACTCCCCGAGATCTCAAAGCCCCCTCTTACCTCATCATTACATTCCAGTAGCAAATAACAAAATGGAACCACGTACTCTGCAACGGCGATAGTACCTAGATTTTATGCCTACGACGGTAAGGTGCGGGGCCTGCGCGAGCGCTCGGTGCACGCCATATCGCTGTTGGGCCTGACCTTCGGCATTGGCGAGTTACTCGGCAGCTCCAGCAATTAAGCCACTGCCTGCAGCCATACTTTTCGTTGATGCTCCAGCGTAGACTGGTCCACCTTCTATGTAGTGTTACAATAGTACTTTACTGTAGAAAGGAGAGTTGGCGTGGTTGAGTGAACGACAACAGTTGTTCACCCCAGTAAGCGAAGAAACATTGCTCCTCTATGGCCGCATGGTAATTGTGCTATGATGGCTTTGCATTCCATTATTTAAATCTTCTAGGAGGTTAGTACATACCATCAGGATCAAAAGTCCGGACATTTCAAGTGCGCTGCCTACAGTAAAGGGCGCAAAATGCGCACACAGATGAAGCAGTCCAATTTACGAGCCGATAAGCAGCTACACTCAAGACAACAAAACACATAATTAACCAATGAAATTGCTACAATTGATTTGTCGTCAAACTGGCTTACACCAGTGATTCTAAAATCGGTCCTAATTCTATCTTTCCCCAAACCTAATAAAATTCTACAGGACGCTAAATCGACGCAAAGCATAAGCAAACGAAGCACTTGGAAATTGTACGTAGCGTTTGGCTGATCCTACGCTGCCAAATTTGGAACCGGATTTGGCAGCGGCTTCACTAAAACTAAGTTAATATGTGAGTCCCATCTATGGGTTTGGCGCGGCCAAATTCGACCTGCAAGACGTGAATAGGAAATAGATCAGGCGAGGTTTAGAATAGAAAATAGATCACTGTTGGCGTTGCTCTTCTAATCTCTATTTTGCGTGTCGAGGCCACAAATTGTTTTAGCCTTGAGTGGCGAGGCTTTTGTAGAGCATACTGTGTATACTCAATAGCAGACATCAACACTTCGCAAAGCCGTCCTGGAACATTGCAGGTCTACTGCAATCATCACAAGCCTCCGCATATACGTACTTAGTGTATACGTTAGCTCGACACCTCAATGATAACTGATATCAGCCATGGGGCGTTTGCGTAAAGTTCACGTGAAGTTTGCGGCCCTGCTCTCACATTTTGGCAACGAATAGCTCATGTCATGAATGGTACAATACATTTAAAATACCAAATATTATTATTAGAGAACCCGAATTCGTCGAGAAATCGAAGGGGATGATCTTGATGCGCAATAGCGCTCGAACGTCCACACCTGGTCGGGACTCTGCGCTTGACCTGTCCATTGCTGTACTAACTCCTGCTAGCACACTTAGGCAGATGGACACTGCCAGAATATGTGCTCTAACGTCTCCTTGTGGCATTGACATCGATCGAGTTTGCACCAGCTATTGCTCTGCTGTCCTTCATCAAAATACAGGTCTAACTGGCATGTTGCCAGTCTGTATGCAACCCATACATGGTACTCCGACGGCATATTGCCGTGTGACCAGCGTTCTTTTGGTGTCTGTTGCATGACGTGATTTTCCGTGTTGCCCGCTCGTCGAGACGGTGAACGACGCTGTCTAAGGCGGCTTTGTCTTCTCCCTCTTTGTATCGGCGGTATGGTTGTTGCTGTAGCGCCTGGACGATATGTCTGTTCGCAATCGTGTCTGGAACACCCCATTGGGTATCTGTGTATCCACGGGTGTGCCCAGTCCACCTCTCCGCTGTGTTTTCACAAGCTTCTTGACATCACCCGCTAAGCTTTGTGGTAGGGAATGGTAGTCTCTGAATTCCCAATGAATACCATTTTCGTACTGGTGCATCCAAAAGGAGGCGACTTTCCGTCGCTGGTCATCGAGGGGGACTCCACTAACTTCCCCTTGTGCATTCATTGTCCCGAAATATTGATGCTGTAACTCCGGTTGATGCCGTAGCTCCAGCTTCCGCTTTACCCTCTTCTCCTCCGCAATCTCCATTGGTGGCGATCCAAGAAGAACCGCCAAACCCCATCGGCCCAGCTTTGGTTTTGTGTGATGCTTCGTTTCCCCTAGTGGAGACGGGATATCGATAGAGTATTGCGCTACCTCAGTTCGCTGAATGCGTAGTTCGGCTAACGCATACACTCGGATCTGATGATATTTCTAGCTTGTAAGAAATATCATCAGATCCGAGTGTGCGCGTATAGCCAAGGATTGCCACTCCACAAGAACGTAGGCCAAAACCACTCGTCTACCTCTCACGAAGTCCACGTCTGCTCGAGTATGGGTGAATTCAAACTGTGTGTTGCAACCCTCCAACACGCCATGTCACTCGGCAGCACTGCCATGTGGCTTTCGCGATAAACTTGCATTTTTGTTCGGTGTCTGAGTCGGGGGCAATTTATCCGCCTATCACTAATCTCAGTCTCCTTCCTGAAAGGACCAATCCTCTGTTGTGATGCTGTGCTGTTGCATCAGAAGCTGTGGTGAGATTGGCCCCACCTCAGTGTCATCCCCTCGGAATGCCCATGATCGCCACGCCCCATATTAAATATCCAGTCGTTGGGTGAGCCGCAAAAGTGCATGTTTCATCCGCTGAGTTTTGATAGCCACACTCACTGATACCAGCCCAATACCCCCGCTCGATTTGGTGTATAACGTAAGGCTGGGTTGACTTTGTGTCGGCTCGGGTCTGAACTAGTGGAGTGTCTCCAGAGAAACTGTATGAAGATTCCGAATTTCGCGATCCGCCCGTGTGGCAAGTCAAACACTGCTGCGGTAAATAAATTGCCGGCATCATGATAACGTTAAACACCGTCACCCGCATTTCGACGCTCGTTGCCAGTTCTGCTACCGTTGCCAACCTTCGCCGTATGTTCCTGATGTGAACCGCCCAATTGTAATCCGTCATCCGGCACGTCCCGATATAATATTCCAGGTATTGTACTGTGTCACCATGCCTGAGTACCGGAATGCTATAGCATCCTCTATGTCCATGTTCATAAATCTAAGCCTGCTCTTGGCGGGCTGGACATGAGGTCCAGAGTGGTCCCCAAAACGCTTGACGATCTTCATCACTCGGAGGATGTGTTGAGCCCGGTTGACGAATACGGTCAAATCGTCTACGAATGCCAAAAACTTAAGCACTGCACCAGCTGTTCCCGGTACTTGTATGCCTTAGATGGTCGTATCTTGAGCTATCGCTAGCGCCAAAATTTCGGCAGCCAATAGAAAAAAAACAGATATGCCAGTGGGCGCCCTTGCCGGATGCCGGACTGCACTGTCGTTGGATCTAAAAGTTTCCCATTGACAAGGAATTCTGCCGTTGTATCCTGATGCAGATTCCTTAGTACTTCCACAAATGCAGGCGAAAATCAGAACCGCAGCAATACTAGGCATTGAAACTCCCGCACTACTGTGTCATAAGCTTTTCGGAAGCCATTTAACATAATTGCTCTACTCAGCTCTGCTGCCAAGTCCGGTTCGCCTTTCGCAGTCGCTACTATCGCCATCATCATCATAGCGGTTTTGATCACTTGGCGCCCGTGAACAAACCGTTGTTGCGTCTCTCCAATTACTCTCCCCAAGATTCGTTGCACGATCATTTTCAAAGATTTTGTACTCAGTTTACAACAGCGAGATTGGTCGGTAATCCATTGCGTCTCCCGAACCACCTTTTTTCTCAGGGGAATGATCACACCCTCGAGAAAAGAAACCGGTGAATCCCCACCACGAAGCAGCTCGTTGCCAATTGTCACCATGACCGGGGCCAGCACCGCTTTTGCATCTTTGAAAAGTCGTTGTTGAGTCCGTCGGCACCGGCCGCCTTGTGTCTATTCAGTGCTGATATCGCTGCTATGACTTCTTCGAGAGTAAAATCACTCATGAGCATGCTGTTGTCGTCGTTCGTCTATTTCCTTGCAGGTGGAATCGAAACGAAGTCGTCTAGTTCCTGATCAAGTGTTGTGCCTGGGACCGTTCCGTGACACCCGCTTTGAATCAGCTACCACCCTGATAAAAATTTGTCCGCTACAGTCATGTTGCGCCCAAACTCATCGCCGTTGATCCTATTTATTCCCGTCACATCCTGATCACACTCCCAGTCTGAAGCTCGTTTGAATTGCCATGTAAGTCGTTCCGTGGTTCGTTCTAGCTGTTGGCCGATTCGCACCATCCTCTCCTTCCTGAATTCCTCCACATTACCCTCAATCAGATCACGCCAGATGCTGAGGTGCTGTCTCGCTTGTGCGCGACTCTTTTCCCCGTAGCGCTTCCGTCGTTGCTGGACCCGTTTCTGCAGCTTCTGGATGCATTGGACGCATTTGCGTGCCTCAGCATACCACGTCGCTGCTGTAGAGCTTTTGCCGACTTCCTCCAAAAAAATCTCGTTCATACGCTCATCTAGGACCCAGACGGGCTGGGCCGATCGTATTGGGTACGTTACCCGTCGACTAGTCCGGCGTGGAGACGGTGTTTGAGCGTGAGCTAATTGTAATCCAACGGTCTGATGATCGGAGTGAAGCGGTGGCTCAGCTACCAGTAGCCATTGAACAGCAGCCGTCCAGGTCCGAGGCACGTAGAATCGATCGATTCGACTGGCCGAACGATAACTCTAGAACGTGTAAAACTCGATTGGTTCCGGTGGCTCTTCGTCATCAACATGCCCGGTTAGAATCTGCTCGCCTTCGAGTGCAAGCTTACGCTGCGGTTCTTGTAGCGCAGCGCTTTCCGTTCTTCACGTCTTTTGTTTGCCGAGTCTATCTAGATGAGGGTTTTGCACGCTGTTAAAATCCCCAGTGAGAACAACGTTGCTGCCTGCCCATGGCCAACTCTGTAGATCAATGAAACACCTCTCGCGCGTTTGCTTCATTCGGGGCATACACATTGACCAGTAGCAAATCGTCCAGTTGCACGGACATTGCGTGTTTTCGACCTCAGTTGCTGATGCCACGGAGCCGCTCACGTAGCAACGTCTGGATAAGTATAGCCACTCCAACGGAGCGCCCATTTCCAATAGGAGAGAGAGGTGCTGGCATTCCTGTGTGTGTTCCCTCACTGTCTTCTTCAATCGGCCAGAAGCCCCGCCGCTCCCGCTCCACTCTCAACATGAGCTTCTTGCACTAACCATACCATAGAGCGATCGGGCTGCGGCTACCGACGCCAAGCTGTCATCCACTTGTCCTTATATCCTTCCTTGAAGCCCCGCAGATTTTGCGTTTTGACTGCCCTCACTGAGTCTGGTATGGCCGTGGCTGGACGCTGGGAAAAACAATACCGGACGACCGGTAGCAGGAACGACGCTGGCCCCGTTAATCTACAATGCAGACGACTGGGCACAAATGCAGAAGAATGCGTATGGGGGTGATTAACCCCTAGAGCAATGTTACTCGAAAACAAAAGTGACCTCGCACAACACATTATCTGCGCTATCGTCTATGAGAAGGAGACTCGGGCACTCACGGGCGATGAGGAAGCAGACAATGGAGTCCCGACCAGAGTAAGCACGGCAGCTGCTGGCCCTCCGCACCATGGGGGCACTACTGTGCGGATCATGGTGTCAACTGGGTTGCTGTCGAGCAGTACTTTGCATCGGTCTTCGAGCGCGAAGGTACAGAGGCAGCACTTCAGTACTAATGGCATCTCCCGGGAGAAACGAGTGGGGCAGCCGCAACACGCTGCAGCCACGGATAGGTATGGGGATTACTACCAGCTAAGGAAAAATCCTGTCGTCATGCCGCTGTCCACACAATCAATACTTCGTTGCTGAGTACTTGAAAAACATCCGCCAGAATGAGGAATCTCCTCACCAATCCGATGAGCCAACGGGGTTCCGCTTGCACAGCCTTTTTTCCGTACTGAGTTCGCACCTCGAGGTAATGGGAACGGAATTTGAGTTTACCCCGCCCACTCCGGTGCTAAGGCTGGCCAGTAGTTCGACCAGTCGTCTCTGCTTTTTTGGGGACACGCACTACCTTCTTCGAGGTGTAGGACTGGGGCTGCCTGCTGTATTTTTTTTCCTTTTTTGTACTACGCCGCTGTGCTTGGTACGTACCACCAATCCACGGGTTTCACGTTCCTATTGGTGCCGCTTTTGTGATGCGATTCTCCCTGATCGGTGACGTGGACTTTGATAGCGTACCATTTGTCGCTTCTCAGGACAGCTCATTGGAGAGGGCTCATAATCCACGTCCGATGTGTTGCCAGCGCTTGTTAGGAATGCGAGCAGTTCTTGGCTCCTGTCGTAGTCGACAATCTTTAATATTTGCCGAATTTCACACTTGAGTGCATGCGGAATCGTGAGTCCCTGCAAGCGCTCAAGAAGAGAGTCCATGTTACCATCCCATTTCTCTGGCATCCATGGGTCTTGTGATACCTCTGCTTCGGACATAGTTCCAGACTTATGCAACCGGCATCAACCATTTCACAATCACCTTCCTTCATTTCCTCCTCCTGCGTTGACTCGGGGCTTGACCTTTGCGCCGTCGTGTGTACACATGCCGAATAGTGTTCACCCCAAAATCTCAATACGAGGGGAAATTAGTTCTTGCGCTTGTCCGCCGGAATGCTCTCCACACACTCATGAACAGTGAGCGACACTTGTTGCCCTCGATTAAACTTCGTCGTCGCGCTTGGTCGGTACTTGGAGCAGTGCCATTACTCTTCGTCATCTGATAAGACGTAGATGTTTTCTTGAAAACACTGGCGGCCATGTTGAGAATCTCACTACTGCCCCAACTGTGGCTCTCTACCAATGCGTCCTGGTCGCAACCACGTTGTAGCGTCCTCCAACTCGTCGTCGTGCGCTGCGAGATCGTGGTCCGCAACTACCTGCACGACAGCCATTGCCAAACAGTTTCCAGTGGTGTTGTCGTAACTTGCCTGACCCCAATGCATCCCTCGATCTGCGCGAAACCGTCCTCTGGTTTAACGTTCATGTCCTCGACTGGAATGTGCGGGCCATGATATCGTAGTAGCGCCTTCACCGCATGGCTGACCGCCGATCTCGCCCGTTGTTTCAGTGTGGCTAATTGCGGTGGTGACGGCATGCTGGGTGGTGTCGCTTTTACAATGTGGAGTTTATCTTTTTCTGCTGCTGTTGGCTCTGCCGGTTTCGCCGTGGCTGCCCCTTCTTGCCAGCTCCCCGAGGACATCCCGATGACTTCGTGTGCACTGTGGCCCTGATCCTTTCTTTGCTTGTTGTCGCCCTCATCATCGTCCGAGTCCTCCGCCAAGGCCCCAAAACGCGAGCGCGATTGTTGACTCTTAAGATCTAATGCTACTTTGTGCGCAAAACGTTTACGTCCTTTCCGATTGACGCCGTAACCCACTTTTCTTCGGATTCGGCTGCGGTTCTGCTGTAGTATTTGAGGGGACTGCCCCCCGCGGGCGCGCCCGAGGTCGCAGTGGTTGGATACGAGGTGGAAGATGCAGCTTCTGACTGCGTCGCCCTACGTGCTTGGGGTACTCGATTAGCTCCTGGTAACACCGCCGCTTGAGCCGCTATGTCCGAATCCTACTGCATTTGCAGCCGCTTTACTGCCGCTTCTTTCATTTCCACCATACTGGCAAAGGGTCTTGCTAGATCCTCCTGATGCACCACGACTTGCTCACGTGCTACTGTTTTTCCTACGTGTTTTCACTTATAGCGCGCGGCAACGATACCTCCAGCTCCATGAAGTGGCTCCGCTCGGCAGACAACGAAGAGGAAGTCCTGGTCTTATGGCTGATGCGCCGTCAAGCTCTGCCTTTCCATGAGCGAGTTCTCGTCCCTGAATTTCGTTTGGATGTGATCGCCATAGACGACGCCTACGCCAAAGACCAGTTGCACTTCACAGTGGGGGAGATTACTCTTCTTGTTCACTACATGGGGCTTCCGAAGGTCATCCGCACCCGCGGGGGTGTTCGCAGAAATGCAATAGAGTTGCACTCGCTATCTGTCTTCGACGCTGGCATGTCTGGTAGAGCACCATCAACGCTATGCCATACGTCGTGGAATTCCTGGACGACAAACTCACGGACTTCTTGTACTTCGACGCCGCTTGGATCGTCAAGAACGTGGAGCGCTACTGTGCCGCAATTGCGGACAAAGCACCGGGAGTATCGAGGTAGTGTGGTCATTCATCGACGACACCATTCGCCCAATCTGTCGTCCAAGTAGGCGATGTTCAACGGCCAAAAGCGAGTACACGCGTTGAAGTTTCAAACTGCGGTTACCCCAGACGGTCTCATCTCTCATTTGTTCGGGCTGGTGGACGGTCGTCGTCACGACCTGTTCATACTGAGAGAAAGCAAATTGAAAGTGTTGCTGGAGAACAACCCGGCCTTCCACAACAAGTTGACCTATAGCGACCCCGCTTACGGACACACCAATGTTTTCTGCTGTCCCTACAAATGATGTAAGATCGGCGCTCCAAAAAAGAGCTAAACAAGTCATGAGTACTGTTAAGGTGTGTTGTGATCTGCGAAGAGTGTAGGTCGTAGAGTTGGTCGGCGAGGAAGTGTTGGTGTCGAGTCGATGGGAGGGGAACTTGGTTTATTCGAAAGTGAGTTCTTAGCGCTAGCCTAACATGCATGCCTCGCTGTGCTCAAAGGCGAGCACAGGGCGATCTTTGCTTATTTCTGTTTGTGCTTCTTACATTTGTACCTGCCCTCATCACTTTTATGTTATTTTCTTTCCTTTCCTACTAATTGCATGTTCCTTGTTTCTGATTTCCTTTTCTTTTTGACTAAATGCATGTTCGCTGTGACTGCTGACCCTCTCGGGTAGCAATCACAGGCGTGTTGAGCCTCTGGCCACGAGCAAGCAAGCCCGAGCCTTTGCTCCGCATCGCTCTGGCTTGTTCAGCAGACCAGATGGGCTGGGCATGACAGGGTATCTTTGGAGTGGTCATATAGGCAGGTGACGGGATACTTCTCGTTTCTTGACTACAACGGCACCAACCCATCGCGACGACACCTACAATCACGCTGTACAAGATTGGAGTTTTCTTCATCCACTGCCTGACCGTAGCCTGCGGCGGAAACACCAGCTCGAGATACTTTCTCTCCAAACCACCAACGTTCGACGAGTATTTTGCTTCTTTTCCGAAGCCAAACTCAAACTAAATGTTAGCTTCCATTAAGTACAGCTCTTAAATCAAATAAAAACGTATCGTTTGTCGATCTTGGTGGAAGTTCATGATGCTAGCAACAAGCTAAAACTACACTCAAACAAAGGATTGATCGGCTCCATGACGTTGGCACTATCCGAAAAGACCGCAACGGCTGGCGCACGGTCATCGAGTTCAAGCAAAAGAAACGCCCAAAAAGGATGTAGCGTGGTACTTACCACATTGCTGTTTCGAGAGATCATCCGAAGGTCGTGGCGCTCGATTGGATGGGCAACAAGCCCGTCCCCTTCATAGGAACAGGGTGATCTACCCAACGGGCGGAAGTTACGCGTCGTGAGCGCGATGGCTCCATCCATGTGGTCCCGTGGCCAAGACTCGTGCGCGACTACCATGAAGTAATGGGAGGAGTGGACCTACACGATCAATTACGGCTTCAAACCCCTCTATTCAACGGGCTATTCGGATGCGCAAGTGTGGTGTAGTGGATGAATTTATTTTTGTGCGGACAGCATCGACAACCCAAGATCAACAAGGTGACCGACATCGACTGCGTGATACCAGATGAACGACGTGCAGCCCGGTGTAGTCTGGAACACTATCAACGAGCACGAAGGTCAAGTGAGCGACTTCAAGTGAAACGGCTTCCTCGGAGATGCTGGCGAGTTAAACCCCGCCATATTCGATCCGAGTCGATGATATCGATCTTGGCGAGGATGACGTGATTTTGGGGGAAGAGGGATGATCTCAGCCCCATGGGTTACCCAGACATTGCCCAGAGAGCCAGCGACACCCCCATTGTTCAAGGGAGCCAGAGAGCACGCGCCAGGACCATAGGAGAGCAAGGGAATATAGGACAAGGACTTAGGCAAAGCTAACATTTAACAGAGTTGTTTTCACCTTCTACTGATCAAGTGGTCTTCGCCTTCGCACTACCGGGTACGGGATAATCTTTGTCCCAGCGTCCGTCAACCCTCACTACGATACACCGCAAGAGGAAGCGGCAAGCAAGGAAAGGCAGAGGAAGGTCACACATCGACCCCAAGGCAACCCCAGGCCCAGATCACTTCTGACCGGCGCGTAACGATCTAGGCAACACCAGACCGAAACCGCCGAAACTACTCCGGCGCAGCGTGAAGCATATCCGCGTTGCTGCCACAAGTTCCCGCTGTCCGCCAGACAGTCCAAGACTCGACCCCAAGTGCGTCTTCCGACATCATCCGAAGAGCGATCCAGCCCACCGACGGATACACAAGGTGAGGATCAACAACTTCACGGAAGATCGGAGTACCCCCTCCGTTAGTCGGCAGTTCGGGCGCCGTGTGCAAGAGGACTGTAACGGGGTTACACGAGAGTTACCCGAAGGGTTATGGAGCGTGGGACACACAGGCTTGTGTGGTGCACACTGTCTAACCTATTTCAGTAGGAGAATCAGTACATGGCTTTAGAGCCACAGATTATGCATATGACTAGGGTTCACTATGCTAGATAGTGAACAAAATACATTTACACCAAAGGCGGCTTTGCCGCGATAAAGAGAAATACATTCAGTTTGGGATTTACACCGCTAAAGAGTTAAGGGTTGACTCTTGGAGTCCGTAAGGAGTACGGACACGTGCGTTCTGGTAGTAGAACGGGCTTTCTTAAGCTGAGACTCTGTGAGTCTGTTACGTCTTCCTCTGACGCTAAAGCTACGGCAGCCCCGCTGCACTTGGTAGCACTAGTAGTCAATCCGACACCTGAGTCTGTATAGACTGACCCTCTGTGGAGAATGGAGCAGTTCGCTCACTTGCCCCCTAACCAGCAGGATGCGCTTAAAAAGCTTATGTCCTTGCTGGGCCCGGAGGGCGTGACGCAACTTGCGCAGCAAGGCCCGGACGCGGTGAATGCGCGTCTCGAGGCGTTCTCGAGCTACGAGAATGCTCTGCTAGAGCACCTCCAGCAGAGGATGGCAACGGCCGCGGCGCCCCAAGCGCCCGCTATGTCGTCCGACGCGGGAACAAGACCCAAGCCGCTCATGTTGAGCGTGAAGACCTTCGAAGGCAAGGAAGGGGAAAGCTTAATGCTTTGGACCGGTGAAGTCGAGATGGCTATGAGCTCAGCTCTACTCCGGACGGAGTCGCAGCGCGTAGCGCTAGCTATCTCGAAGCTCGGTGGGCGAGCGAGAGAGTGGGCACTAACGTCAGGGACGTCGGTCGACGCGGCCTTCCCGACGTGGGACCAGCTGAAGCAGCAGTTGTCCCGGGTGTTCGCTCCGCCTAACGAGGCGTATCGCGTGCGCTCACGCTTCCTGGCTACCCGGCAGGACAAGAAGGAGCTGGTGGACTATGTCCAGGAGTTGAGAACTCTTATTGCGGGCATGTCTGCCGACCCTCTGGCTGAGGTAGTCACCGTCACGGTGTTTATGGAGGGACTTCGCACTGGCGTTGCCAGGACGGAAGTATTCCGTACTCACCCAAGCTCTTTTGAAGAGGCTGTGAACATCGCGTTGAACGCAGAGCACAACTTTAAGTCATCTAGACTTGGGTGGAACGCTCCTCACACCAGTTTGTCGAACGGTCCGGAGCCTATGGACCTCAGCTATGCTGAAGACGAACGTGTCCGTACTCCCTACGGACTCCAAGAGTCAACCCTTAACTCTTAACTGTGAATCTCAAACTGAATGTATTTCTCCTTATCGCGGCCGAGCCGCCTTTGGTGTAAATGTATCTCGTTCACTATCTAGCATAGTGAACCCTAGTCATATGCATAATCTGTGGCTCTGAAGCCATGTACTGATTCTCCTACTGAAATAGGTTAGACAGTGTACACCACACAAGCCTGTGTGTCCCACGCTCCATAACCCTTCGGGTAACTCTCGTGTAACCCCGTTACACCCTCCCCAATCAAACCGTGGGCACGGGTGTTCACGCTTAACGGTCAACGACCGGGTCTTGTTCCGTCAAACCTTCTTCTCAAACGAGTCAATCCACATCGTGTGGACTTCTCTGAGAACTTCTCGGCGCGACGCGCCATCACATGACTTCAAGTCATAAAGCGTTTTGGTCATTCGACCGCAGACAGTCTCTCGCGAGATCCGCCTCGGAGCCTCGCTCTTCTCGCGCCTCAGCACCCCGTGCTCGCGAACCCCCAAGCTTCCCAGCGCAGGCGCGCACACCTACCGCGCCTCCCAGGCTCTCGGTGTCCCAATACTTCACGGCGCAACGCCACAAGCAACGCTCGCAGCGAGCACAGCCCAGCTCCCCTCGAGCACTAGGCCATCAGGCCATGGACCTTAAAGATCTCTTCGGAGATGAGGAGGAGGGCGAGGTGGACTACAGCGAGTCCGATGTCGGCTCTCCGAGCCACGAGGATGAGGCAGCTTCCCCACAACGCTCCCCGAACCGCCACGACGCTTCGCCCACGCCGTCGGCACAACGCGAAGGCGGCACGTCGGCCACAGTTGGCTCGTCGAGCTCCCGCGACCAAGAGCGCCGCGCGCGAGCGTCTCCAGCGCGCTCGTCGAGCCATCTCTCTACTGAACGCACTGCGCCGTCGAGGGAGGAGCCGCGGCCACCGCTGCGCACTCCGAATCCGTTCCCTGAACGCTCTTCCGGGCTCCGCGAGCTGCGCGAGCTCACAGAGTCACGGTACTCACCGCATCGTGCGAAGTGCCATTGGGCTCCGTCATCTCCAATCCTTTGGACGAGGCTCAATCCGAGCAGGTTGCGGCGCAGATGGCCTCCATGCGCTTCCAGCGCCCCGAGCTGCGGCCTCTACTGAATCCCAGCACCGCCGAGTACGGCTTTCAGCGTCGTGACCCTGCGGAGGCATGCCGCCAGGCATTCAAGCAGTCGCTGGCTCAGCACGTCATTGGGCCTGCGGCCCGTACTCCGGAGGAGATCGCTCTTCGTACCTCTCTACGAGAGCGACTCTTGACCCCACAGTCTACGACTGTCTCCGAGTACCGCGAGCGGTTACGGCTGCAAGCCAATGGGTTGTCTGTGCCCGCAATGCGGACGTACCCTGTGGTGCTCAGCCCGGGCGAACGCCTGACCGAACACGAGGCTCAGTTCGAGCTCTGGGCTGAGAAGAAGAAGAAGCTTAGCTCCATGGATGCTCTTCGAGCTAGCTTCAGCGAAGTGGATGTTCGTGTCGAACGCAAGCTCCGCTTCGACTTTGCGAAGATCCGAGCCAAACGCAGCCTCTCGGCTAACGCTCAGCCGCAGACCCATTCTAGCGCTTCGCTCCTTAGAGCACTCCAGTCGCTCCTTCCCGCGAGGGGGTGAGCGCTGTGGCTCAGGGCCAGCCCCGGAGCAATGTGGCTGACCCAGCAGCTCCCCAGTCTATTGCCGGGAAGCGCGGGACGGCCGGCGTGCCGGCCTTGAGCCCTCGGGGCGCTAGTGATCAAGCTGATCAAAAGCGTCCACGACGTCTGGGCAGTCTTGGCGGAGGGACACCTCAAACTCCCATGAGTTCTCAGAGTGTGGGTACCCTCGCCATTTCACCAGATACTGGTTTTGACCCCGGCACCGCCGCTTCGCCAGCAGGCGCTCCACATGGTAGTGAAGGTTCCCTTGCTCGTCGAGCAGCGCCGGTGGGGGCCGCAGTGGAGGCCCTCGCGACTCAGAGGGAGCTCCATCAGGTGGAGCAGCTGTCAGCTCGCCTCCGGGACCATGTCCACGCCATTGATGCGCGTCTGGCGCGTACGGCCACGGAGCTCGATGAGCTTGCCCATGACTTGGGCTGGGTTCAAGTGCCTCGCGAGGTCTGGGACCGGCTCCGAGACTTGGAGAGCTGGGTGCAGTGTTATCGCGATCGCGACGCACGCCACGTCCAGGAGCTCTCCGAGCTTCGACGTCAGCAGGCGGTGTTGGAGGGTCAGGTTGGCCTCCTGGCCCGCACGCAGGGTCCGCCCGCTGCGCCTCCTGCGCCTGTGGCCCCTGTGCCTGCGGCACTTCCGACGCTGGCTCTGCCACCAGGGCTCGCGGCGCCGCCGATGCCTGCGTTGATGGTCGCGTCCCCGACGCCGGCGACCTCCGCACCTGCGACATCGTCGCTCTCGGGGCCTCCATCTGCACCTGTGTCGGGTCCTGGTACGGCTTGAGCAAGCCCACGTAGAAGACGGGGTGCGTCCGCACCCCGGGGTGCGTCCGCATCTTCTTCGGAAGATTGAGCGTGTACGCAAGGCCCTTCCTGACCACGACCTTGAAAGGTCCGATGAAGCGCGGGTGCAACTTCGTCTTGAAGACGGCTGACACTGCATGTGTAGGTAGGTTTTTAGCGTTTAGCAATACCAGGTCACCGACTTCATAACTGTCAACATTGCCTCTGCCTTTGGCATCCGCATGTTCCTTTTGCTTGTCTTGGCTCTCAGATTGCGTCACGCACGTGTCGTAAGACACTCAAGCGCGTCGACAAGAAAGCGTCAACCTGTTTACGAACAGTAGCCGGGCTGACATCGGCTAGCCGATCAGCTAAATCGGCTTCCTCTCGCCCACCAAGCCCGAGGCCACCACGTGGCGGCGTCAGCGGGACGCGGGAATGGGACAAGCTGTTCACGTAGAACGGCGTGTAGCCTGTCGAGGCGTGCACGGCGTTGTTCAACGCAAACTCAACGAGTGGCAGCATAGCGCTCCAACGCTTCGGCGTCTCAGCGCAAATGCTGCGGAGCACGTCCTCGACGACGCGATTCACTCGCTCCGTCTGACCATCGGTCTGCGGGTGATCCGCCGTGGACATGTCCAGCTTGGTGCCAAGCACCGCAAATACCGCGCTCCAGAAGCTGCCCGGGAAGCGGGGGTCTCGGTCCGAGACAATCGACTCAGGGAGTCCGTGTTGTCGAAACACTCGGTCCAAGAACAGCGTTGCTGTGCCTTTACCATCGATGGTATCCGGCACAGCCGCAAGGTGAGCCATCTTGCTGAAACGGTCAACGAAGACCACGACTCCGGTGTTGCCCGCCGCGTCCGCCGGCAGGCCAAACACAAAGTCCATACTCATGGATTGCCAACAGCCCGAAGGGACAGGCAAGCTCGCCAACGGCGCTGCAGCATGGGGTGACGACTTCACTCGCTGACACGTCTCGCACGTGCGCACGTAAGTGCTCGTCCACTTGTACATTTTCGGCCACCAGTAGTGGGCGCTCACCGAGCTGTAGGTCTTCTCACGGCCAAGATGGCCAGCCAGCGGCGTGTCGTGGGCCTCATAGAGGATACGATACTTCAGGTCCTCATCATGAGGGATGACCACGCTTGGCGTGTCCTCGGAGCCAGTGCTGTAGAACAGTAGGCCACCATCGAGGGTGTAGCGATGCAAACGCGCGCGCACACGCGCCGACAATTCAATGTCCGAGTTTTGAAACTCCGTGCTCCCCAGAGCCTTCAGCAACGCGACACAAGTGTCGTCCTTGGCATAAGCCGTTCGGATCAGATCCGGTAATGACGAAGTCACGGTCGTTACATGAGCCAGCTCATAATCCGGCCTGCGCGACAGCGCGTCCGCGAGGACATTCTGCCTGCCAGGCTTGTACTTCACCTCGAAGTTGTACTCCGCGAAGAAGGAAAGCCAGCGGGCCATCCTTTGCGAGAGGTGAGGCGACTGAGTCGCAGTGCGTAACGACGCATGATCCGTGTAAATCACGAACGGCTGAGAGCCCAACAGGTGAACCCTGAACTTGACGAGCGCATACTTCATCGCAAGTAGCTCTTTGTCATGGACAGGATAGTTCTTCTCAGCAGCCTTAAGCTGACGAGATTCGAACGCCACCACGCGCTCGCGCCCCTCGGCGTCTACTTGTAGCATGGCACAGCCGATGGCAAAGTCCGAGGCGTCACAGACGACACTAAACGGACGAGCGGGGTCTGGCAAAGCCAGAATAGGCGCATGAAGGAGACTATCCTTAATTGCCACAAACGCATCTTGATGCTCGGTGTCCCAACACCACTCCGCGTCCTTCTTCAGGAGATTGGAGAGCGGCCGAGCCATCTCAGCGTAGTTCTCGCTGTACTTGTGCAAGTAATTGGCCAGGCCAAGCCACTTGCGAAGATCCTTCTGGTTCTTGGGAACCGGCCAGTCAACAATGGCCTTGACCTTGACCGGGTCGGCCCTCAGGCCACGCTTCCCGATGAAGCACCCTAAGAAGGGGATCTCTTCCGCTCCGAAGATGCATTTGTCAATGTTGGCGTACAACTTGTTTTGGCGCATGCATTCGAGCACAGCACGCAGGTGCTCAACATGGTTCTCCATATCAGTCTTTCCGTGCTCCGAACGACTGTGGACAAAGATGTCATCGAAGTACGTTTGCGCGTACGCCCGATGGGGCCTGAAGAGCTGCGTCACAAGACGATTAAACGTCGCTGGCGTGACACGATGTGGAAACAGATTTCTGTCTGCACCCATGTCCGACCCCATGGATACGCTGACTCTTTGGTGAGATGAGACGAGAGTGACGTGTGGATTGTGGATGCGTGTGGCGATTTGGTGGGACCCGGCACTTGCAGCAAGCATGGGCTCACAGGATTGGAGATGCGCCCACCGAATGAGCGCTCATATTCGGTGTGGAGTTACGTATCCTGTCCATCCGCCGACTTCCCTAACTGCAGGATAGGCCCAAGGCGTGAAAGTGTGGTCAGCGAACGTATCCTGGCCACTGCCTGCATTGGCTCAGTCAAGTTGTCGGACCACCCCATTGAATCGACCACACCCAGCATGAGCATACGCGCACAAGACCCCGCTGGATGAAGCCTCGTGTTGTCCGAGATGGATCGTGGTGTACCCGGTGATGGCGTACTGAATGAAGAAGTGCCACACCGGATGGGGCAAACAGGATCGAGCATTCGGTCCGACCCCAGTACCCTCACTGGATATCAACGCACCAAGAACAAGTCCAGTGCGCGCCGCATGTGTTCAAGTAAGCGGCATCGACCCAGACCGGATGAGACCAAGATCCACCAAGATCCTCAAGCGACACCGGATGAGCCGCACATCCGAGGGAGAGGTCCAGTATCCAGAACGAAGGGACGCTGTACCCAGATACCTCGGTCATCATTTGATGAGTGTACCAGATGGAACGTTGGCGTCAACAAGTCTCCACATACCCAAACCAAGACAAGCATACTGAAGCACTGTCAAGAAGCACAAGCATACTCAAGACAAACCAAGCATAGTGAAACCTACATTAAAGTCAGCGAAGTGATAGAAGATAGCTAGCCAAACGTAAAGATCAAACAGAAACCAATTTGCCGAGGACAAGACCAGCCTTTCGATACGACCAACCGACCTGTGTCTAGCGCCGCGCGTGGAGGAACAAGCTACCCGATTCCGAGGAGGCCAAAGCGACGGACGTCCAAAGCAAGTTGGGGACTCACAAACTGCATGATCCTGTAGCGACGAAGCTGGGCCTGTCAGGATGGTTTCAGCCCATTCGGAGGCCGGCCACGTGGTGCCTGTCAGGATGGTTCAGCCCATTCGGAGGACCAAGTGATCAAGTCGTGGTACGCTACCTTGGGGTGCCTACCTGAAAAAGGGGGAGACAAGGGGCGATCGTCGAGTCTGGATGTAGGATCATTCGGAAGACAATGCATATAAGAAAATTAATTGAGAAACCAATTTGCCGAAGAACACGCGGACGATTCTGGCGCCCGAGGACAGCAGTAGAGTCTCGACTTTCTCGTCTTCAAGAGCCCTCCGGGAGACTGCCTGCGCGCGGTCTAAGTACGTTTAGGGACGCTTCCAAGGCCTCACTGGTGTAGCGAGCACCGGTGTAGTGGGGACTCAAAGGTACCAAGGCGAGGTCGGCAGTGACTGGGGTTTCGCGCCCTGGAGTGACCTGTGAGAGCTTCATTTTCTATTTGCGTGCTCTAACCGGGCATCCATTTCATATTCCCTACTGTGTGTCTGTGGTGGTTGATGTAGTCACCCCCAAGACTGTATTGATCGACTACTGTGTGATAGGACTGAATTATATTTTGTATTGTTCCCTCATTCTGTGAGGGTGGTGCGCGTAAGTGAGTGTGCATCCAGGGCTGACCAGTGCCTTGGGTGACGGCTCCGAAGTTGACTGGTGAATAGACCCCCCACCCAAGGGTCTCTAAGAATAAGTGGTGGCTGTATATTGTGTGACGTTTAGCTCGGCATTGTATTTCTGTGTGGTTGGTTGGTCTGAATTATGGATCTGACTGTGGTCCCTTTCATTCGGTCTGACCTTCTGTTCATTCGGTGTGGTTCATACCAGGAACACACCCAGCAGACTTTATTCTGTATTTCCGACAACTCACTCTCGGTGAAGTCCGGTCCGCCAAAGGTAAACGATACCTATAGGGGTTGACACAAGGACACACGCCAAAACGTCCAAGCGGTTCCCAGGCCCGGGTCATTCGGTGTCCCGTGGGCTGTGGTCATCGCGTGGACAATCTCTGGTACTCCGAACCCGAATCTCATTCGGTCCGGCATAGTGCACTATACACCTGGACGATAAAGGCGTTCACCCGCCTCGCCTCAGCTGGTGCGCGTGCCCGGATTTGGTTGCCTAGGATTTCACCGCGAGTTGTTTGTATATTGATTTGGTCTTAAGGGGTGTTTCTACTGACTACCTGGACTAACAGTTTGGTTATGACTGGAAGGAAGGAAGCACGTGATGGTGGACGCGGAGGCGGACGCGGTGAGGCGTCTCGTCAGTCGCGTCGAGGACAAGGGTTGCCGCCGGAGGAGCACAAGGCCCTGGACGACGTTGTCCGGGAGGCTCGGAAGGCTGGCGCGGAAAAGCGCAAGGCAGCCCTGGAAGAGAAGAAGAAGGCGTCGGCGGCCGCTCAAGATCAAGCGGCTACGGAATCCTCCGTCCCGGATGCGCACCAAGCCAACCAGGATGAGGCTCTGGAGGCGGACTCGGCCGAGTCTGTGCCTGCCGGCACCGAATGTGTCCCAGACCCGGCGACGGGTCCGGATGAGGGTGAGTCCACACAGGACAGTGAACCCGCCCAGGCGTCTGTGGGAGGCGCCGATGAGGTTGAGCCCCCGGCCGAGGATCGAGTTTCGGACTCTCCTCAGCCGGATGATGAAGTCGAGATTCTGGATGAAGCCCCGACGATCAAGCAAGAAGGCCCGCTGTCAACCGTGGAGGAAGACGGTGTACTGAATGACGAAGCTGAGACTCGGTCTGCGCCCGCGCGATCCAGTCCGGCTGCGACCGCCCAAGCACCCACGCTCAAGGCTGAGCCCCAATCTGGTCTGACGTCCTCGGATCCTCGAGGACCCAACGAGAACAAGGCCCAAGTGAGCGAGGCTCAGGCGAAGGCGTACGTGGCTGAACAAGTACGCCGATGGGAGCAGCATCGCGAAAGTGTTGTCGTCCCGCTGAAGGTGGAGTATGCCTGGCCCGAGCCGGCACCCGACTTCACTGAATGGTGGGCTGCTGCGCTGGTGACGTCGAAGTATCTGTCGGACCGAATGGCGATGGCAAGTCAAGACGCTGCATGGATTGCGGAGCTTGATTCAGTACGGCTCGAGCTGTGTCTGGCCCAGGATGTCACGGGTATCGTGATTCCGCCGGGCATTCTCTCGCCACGCGAGTGCGTTGCGCTCATCCAGTCTCTCCTTTTCGCTGCTGGTTTCAGGTTTCACAACCTGATCCCGATGTGGTTCCAGTCGAAGTCATCCAGAGTCGCACCGAGCCTGGTCCGCTCTGTGGTCGAAGACGTCCAGCATTTCCTCGCGTTCGAGCTG
Source organism: Phytophthora vignae f. sp. vignae (assembly GCA_016169955.1). Classification (NCBI taxonomy): domain Eukaryota; phylum Oomycota; class Peronosporomycetes; order Peronosporales; family Peronosporaceae; genus Phytophthora; species Phytophthora vignae. The sequence goes on from JABJUM010000013.1 coordinate 967,910, forward strand.
ATCGAGTGGCGCGAGCTGGCATCCGGTGTGCCCTTCAAGATCGTACTGGATGCGCCGGACGCACAAGACCAGACTGGACCGAATGCCGGGAGTACTGGATCAACGCTACCGCAAACTGCGCGAGCACCGATTCTGGACTACCATGCTGAAGACAACGACGGAGATTTATTGATGTCGGATTACGAGGCTGGGCTACTAGGACGGGAATTCGTCCTGCGTCTACGAGTGGCCGGACTCCGAAGGACACGAAGTCCGCAAGGGTCGTCCACCGGCGAACCGGATTCGAAGCGGCCACAGCACGGACCGCCTCGCCCGTCGTCCATCCAGTCTGTGTCGTCGATCCCGTCAGCGCCGCCGCTGTCCACGCCGTCGCTCTCTTCGCTCCCGTCGTGCCACGCTTCCAGTGAGTCTGGACGCGCATCCGGTAACGGAGCACTAGTCCCACTCGGTCCGCCGTCCCGTTCACCCTCGGATCTTGATTCGAGCCTGTTCGGTACGACGGCAGGATCCAATGAGTCGACGTTCAGTGCGGCATCGGGAGCTCGGTCGTCCAGAGGCAGCTCGTCGTCGTCGTCACTGTGGTCCGGACACGATGCCGCGAGGCACATGTCTGCGATTGGGTATGGGCCCATGGTGATGACCGCGCAGGCAGGTGCGATTCAGTCTGGCGCAGGTGGAGGAACCGTGGAGATCACCCGGACAGCGCTCCCTCGGTCATCGACAGTGGTGGATCAGGACGATGTGTCGGAGTCCGATCGCACTACTGTCCGGAGTGACCGGAGGTCGAGAGCTTCATCCGGTAGGCGCACTTCCTCCCGACGCGAGAAGCGGAGCCCGTCACCAAGCGAGTCCGACTCCAGTGACACTGACCGGAACCGTCGCCGAAGGTCGTCGAGATCGAAGCGCGCACCGAGTCAGTCGTCCAGGTCAGGTCGATCCAGTCGGTCGAGCCGTTCAGCGATGTCCGTGATGTCTGGGGCGTCCCAAGTCGCGATCAACACGAAGCGCCAGACGCAGGAAGCCCTGGCCAGGATGGAGCTGAACCAAGCGGCGTCCGCTGCTAGCACGGCCCGACTGGGTGAAGGCCTCCAGAGCGCGTTCCATGCGATTCAGGAGCTGGCCGGACGCAATGCTGTCGTTCAAGACGGTCAGCCGACCGGATGGGGACAGAGTGCTCCGGTCCCGGAGCCCCCGATTCCGTCTGGCCAGTCCCCAGTGTCGCCGATCCAAGAGCGCGAAGTGGCTGCAGCCATCGAGAATGCCCGCGCTGAGGCCGCTCGCCTGGAGCGTGCGCGCGCCACCGCGGAGTTCACCGAGCGTTGGAAGCAGCAGGAAGCGCAAGCCGAAGCTGAACGAGCACGCTGGGTCGAGGACGTCCAGCGGGGACTGAACGCCCAACTGGATTTATTCCAAGAGAAGGTCCACCAGCTTGAGGCTGAGCGTGAGAGGGAGCGAGAATCTTCCCGGAACATTCAGCGGTTTCAGGCCCATCAGCTGCGCAACCTTCGTGCAACACGTCAGGAAAATCCAGCTGCTCCAGCAACATCGGGAGCTGATTCGGCAACGCAAGTGAAGACAGAGACCGGACGTGAGACACCGCACCCAGTATCCGGTGTGCCTATCCCGCCGTCTGGTCAGGCACCCAACGGATCTGCGACGTCGCGTGCCGACGAGCTTCTAGCAACTCAGCTCCAAGTGACGATCGACAGCATTCTCAAGGCGAAAGCGACCGCAGGGGCTAAGACTCGCGCCGTGCAAGCCGCGCCGACCAAGAGCAAGCAAGCTGCATCCGCGAAGGACTCCAAGGCTCCGCCTGTGAAGGATGAGGCCTCCAAGAGTGCGAAGGACACCGGGTCTGGGGCGCGCAAGCGCCCATCTGGTAGGCGGAACCGTAAAGGTGGTGACCCCTCCGGGTCGGACCCGGATTCAAGCTCGGATGACGACTCCAACGAAGGCTACAGCTCCAGCGACTCGGATGACTCACTGGCCAATGTGCCCACGCACTCCACGTCGGTGACGACACAGGATGGCAAAACGGTGATGAACTTCAGACCGTATGTGAGTTCCAGTTCGTTGGAGGATTTCGACGACAAGGCCTCGTACCAAGAGCGGACAAGATGGTGGGAGCGATTCCTCGCTCTGACAGTCCAAGGTGGCTGGACAGACAGCATGAAGGTCTACGAGTTGCGCCTGAAGCTGCCAACGTCCGCTCGCCACTGGCGTGCACAACTGCCGAGACATACGCGTGACACCTGGAGTCTGTTATCCCGCGAGTTCAAGAACAAGTACTGTCGGTCGAAGGTGTTCGATTCGGAGCGCTACTACTCAGCCAGCCAAAAACGGACCGAATCCGCCCTCGACTTTTTCTACCGGTTGAACGCAGCGGCCTACAAGGCTAACGTGAACTTCAAGAAGTCACCGAAGACGCGAGAAATGCACATCAAGCGATTCATCAGGAAGCTTACCGAATCAAGGCTTCGATCCAGTCTGAAGAGTCAGCGCATACACAGTATCGATGACCTGGAGTTCATTCTGCGTCAACACGACGAGGAATACCAAGACAGCGAGCGCGAGGACCCGTCATCCAGACCGCGCGACTTCCGTGCGGACAACGTTCGCCGCGACCGTGACCGGGATCGGTTCAGACCAAGGCCATCCGGACGTGCGTACATCGCACAGAGCGAGGACGAGTCGGACGAAGAAGATCGGCATGTGCGTTTTCAGGATGAAGTGGAAGACAACCGAATCCCTGCTGCACCGAAGTCAGACCCGGTCCCTCCGGCCTCGACTCTGCAAGCAGACCCAGGATCAGGTGCAACCTGCACTGGATGAAGGTGCAGTGCGCGACGCGGTGTTCCGCGTGATGACCAGTTCAGGTTGGAAGCCCCCGCTCCCGGGACAACAAACTGGGGCGCCAAGATTCGGTCCGTCCTCGGCGCCACAGTCACCAAGAGGGAGCAATCCTGACTGGAACGAATTCTGCGAGAAGTGTGAGAGACACGGACACCGGCCGGAGAATTGCTGGATGGACATCGTGTGCGACCGCTGTCACCGACGTGGACACCCGATGCGTGTGTGCAAAGTTCTCCCATGCAAGATGTGCGGGCTATTCCACGATGGACCCTGTGAGATGATGAAGACCCTGGAGGCGCTGAAGAAGCTGGCCCAAGAAGGAGCACTGAAGGACATACCGAAGAACATACTGGATCAGCTACTGGACGACAAGGCGACAATTTCAGGTGGGCCGTTAAACCACTAAGCCCGCTGGGTGGGGACCCAGTACGCGCCGGGCGTAAGCCCCCTGAATTGTGTGTGTTAGCCTATGTCGGACCAGAACTGCGGACCAAACGCCCAGATAACCACCAACAATGCATGATTTCTCTGAGCAACGATGACCCGATTCAGTTTGACCAAGTTGATGATCGCTCTGGACTGAGTCATACCGAATCGCAGAGACCGGATGGACCGACCGAATTTCGTTTGGAACCGGGGGAGCGATACGGATGGTGGGTAGATCATGAGCCAGATAAGGACTCGCATGAGGTGGCTACGGTGCATGGCGCAGTGAATGACTTGCGGTTGGAGATATTGATGGACACTGGAGCGTCGGTGAGCATGATCAGTTTGAATCTTGCGCGTAGACTCAAGATCAAGCTAAACCGACACAAGCAAATCAAGGTGTCCGGATTGGGTGGCAAAACCACCTACATCTCTGCTATCGCGGAAGTTAAGATCACGCTCGGTGCACGAGTTGTGTATGTCATGGATGTGTGGGTCGCCAACATCGGCGAAGGTGTGGACGTGCTGTTGGGTATGAACTTCATGTTCTGTGCCGGAGTTCGATTGTGTGTGCGCGAAGGCTTGTTGCAGTTACCGGATGAGGAACCTGTGCTTATGTACGGAGACAGAGTGCAACGCCGACAAGGACTGAGGTTGCCGGTCCAGGCACCGGAAACCCTGTACCTTCGACCAGGCGACGAAGCTGTGGTCCGCATTCGGTTTGGCCAAGCCAATCCACAGCAAGAGGTCGTGTGGGCCGGACGTGGTGACCGCTGGGTGACTAAGATTGTGTATGGAGCGAAAGGATGGCCCGAAGCAGTCAAGGTGGTGAATGTCTCGGAGTACAATCTCTGGATAACGGCCGGAACCACGTTGGCCTACATCGTGGAGTATGTTTTTTTTCCCGTCTGTGGGACGTTTTGTCCGTCCAGGATCGAGGGCGTATAAGGAATGGCAAGTGCTGATCTACGAAAACACTTTGTCGAAACAGGGCAAGTTACGAGAGCAGCGCCGTCTCCAAGCGCTCTGGGATCGTGAACCACCTGCTGTAGAACCTGCGAAGTACAACTGGCCGACCAAATTGATGATACATCCGGACGGAAAGAAAGATGTGACGTGTTTCACAGCGGTGTTGCGGAATCCAGCTGTCAAGCCAGACAGGATTGCGGAGTTGTCTGAAGATCCAGACCTGCGGGATTTGGTAGAGGAAGAAGAGTCGTTCAAACGCTTAACTCCCCTCACCAGCGAGGCCGAGCCGGACGGAACGACTCAGCCGGTGGTGAGTCAGAATGTTGATGAGATCTCTTTCGACGACACCGACTCGGATGAAGACGAAGAATTCTTCGACGCGGCCGAACAGGATGATGACACCATGCAGGATGAAGATATCTTTTTCGACGCGGTTGCACCAGATGAACCCGAAGTGTCGGAGGGTGAACTGGATGAGATCACCGAAGATGTGTCTGAGTTGGCCTCCCAGATTCTGTCTGGCACTCCTGTCCAGAGGCTCAAAAGGGAGTACGAACGGGTTATGCGACTGAATGCTGAGGAGCTGAACTTCGAGCCCGCCGTGTATATTCACGAAGGCAGTGATTTGTTGTCACAGCTACGGGACCAGCTAGCACTTCTTCCGGAGGTACAGGATCTGAGTCCAGAATGCGACATCGACAAAGCAGATGTCGGTGAACCTCGAGTGAGCGGACCGGATGACGAACGCCGTCTACGTGACATTCTGAAATACCACCGGCGGATTTTCTTGGGCGATGGCAATGCAGCGCCGGCTCCAGCTCGTGGAGTTGTTTGCGATCTGGATGTGGGAGATGCCAAGCCGGTCGCGCAGAGAGCCCGCTCAGTCGCACCACATCTCGCGATGAAGGTGTATGAACTGCTGAAGAAGTTGCTGGAGACCGGGTTGATCGAGACCTCTACGTCACCTTGGGCTTCGCCAATAGTGATCGTGCTGAAGAAGAATGGGGTCGACATCCGGATGTGCATCGATTATCGCCTGGTGAACGGGTTCATTCAGTTGTCCAACTACCCACTTCCGCTTATCGACGATCTTCTGATCGGCTTCGAGAGTGCGATGTGGTTCATGAGCCTTGACATGGCCAGCGGCTTCTGGGCAATCAGAATGACGGAGCGAGCCAAGCTTATTTCGGCGTTCGTGTCGCCATTCGGTCACTACCAGTGGCGGCGCATGCCATTCGGCCTGAAGAATGCTCCGCTAGTCTACCAGCAAATGCTCAACAACTGTTTGTGGGGTTTTGTTCGGCTGTCGCCTGAAGAGGAAGCTGAAGTGGATCAGGACGTACTGGACTATCTGGGTTTGAGGCCGCAGCAGGGCAATGTTACGCCGAGCGGTACCGAATCTGACGAGAAGATCCTGTCCGGTCGACAACTGCCTGCACTGACGGACCAGATGACCGTGTTCCAACGCAATATTCCGGCGCCGATGCAAATGGGCCCGGTCCTCGGACGGAGCTCGTACATTGATGACATCGCGCACGGGGCGCCCACGTGGACCAGTTGTGTATCGACCTGGATGCACTACTCTTCCGGTTGCGGTACTGGAACATTTCAGTCAGTCTGCCGAAAAGCGAATTCGGTAAGCGCTCGATTCCGTACCTTTCACATGAGATCAGCGCTGAAGGACTGCGAGCTACACCGAAGATTGCCAAGGGAGTGCTGGATTTGCCGTTCCCGTCTACCTTGAAGGGCATCCAGTCTTTCTTGGGTAGTCTGAACTATTACCACAAGTTCATCGAAGACTTCCCAGTGGTGGCCGCCGTTCTGTATGAGCTGAGTGATGATCAGGTGCGCGCCGGCAGAGACCTGTCCAGAGCGAAGGAAGCGTTCGAGATTCTGAAACGGAAGATCGAGTCTACTCCGCTGCTACGACATCCGGACCGAACTAAACCGTTCATCATCATCCCGCATGCCAACAAGTGGGCCGCTTGCGCGGTCCTCGGCCAGGAGCATGACGGACTGATCCAGCCCGTGCGCTTCACGGGGCGCGTGCTGAATGAATCAGAGATTCGGTACCACGTTGCGGAGAAAGAAGTCATTGCGGTCATGAGAGTGTTGGATGTGTTCAGGACGATCCTGGAGGGGTGCCCTCTGATTGTGTACACCCGGTATTCGGTACTCAAGTGGGTGATCAAGTCCAAGTCCGCAGATGGGCGTTGTGTGCCCTGGGGCGTCGCTTTATCCCAATGGGACCTGGAAGTTCGCCGCGTTCAGCGAGACGAAGATGGTCTGGCCGCCATACTCGGTGCGGGCATTACACCCCGAGAACATCTGGACCGAATCGCGGAGTCACTAATCCCAGCCAAGGGGCGCGTCAAGCCACCTCCGGTTATCAGTGTGGAGATGCTAGACGCTAACTTCGAAGGGATCGTACTCAGTTTCGACGGAGCTGCAAAGACATCGACACGCCAAGGGAGCTGCGGATGCATTCTGTGGAGTCTACCCGGTTGGGACGTACTGGATGCACAAGGTTTCATTCTGAATGACGTCACAGTGAACGACGCGGAGTATCACGGCTTGCTGAATGGGCTCACCATGGCACTCGACCACGGAGTTACGGACCTGATCGTAGTCGGAGACTCTCGCATCGTGATACAGCAGGTCCAAGGGCTGATCAACTGTAACCAGCCCAATCTGCAGCGTCACTTGGCCCAGTGCAAAACTCTGGAGGGGCGATTCAGTACACTGCGACTAGTCCACGTCAAGCGTGAATACAATTCGGCCGCAGATTACCTAACCTCCAAGACACTGGCACTAGGTACTACGTGGACCGTACAGGATGAGGAAGAGCGAGTCCACCTGCAACGAGTGTCGAAAATCCATGAGAAGCTGATGAAGCCAGTTGTGGTGACACCAGGTGTCGCCGGAGCAGAGCAGGATGTACCAAACGAGGATGTGACCGAAGCCGTGGCGGCATCAGATGAAGAGACACCGGAGGGTGTCGACCCGGACCCTGAGTCAGCGCCGCTTCCAAACTGTGCTCGCGTCATGGCGGTTTTGACCCGGTCGAGAGCCCAGGAGCAGACCGAATCCGGCGAGCCGTTGGGTCCGCTGGAGTTCCAAGCCGAGCGATGGCGAAGAATTAAGGCACACCAGGACCAGGATGAGTTCATTGCGGAAGTCAAAGCATATCTGAACGAGGACCTGGATCGATTCTCTCCTCGGCGACTACGGAAGATCGCGAAACTCTCTGACCTGTTTGCGTTGGATGCCAGGGGCGTCTTGTATCGACTCGCACGTTCCACACGGGATCGACCTCGGGACGTACAAGATGAGCCTCGCCTGGTGGTGCCACAGACTCTGTACACCGATCTGTTGCACTACGCTCACGAGGACTTTCAGGGTGGGCATCAAGGCATCACCCGCACGCACGAACGACTCCGGACCGAATTCTATTGGCCCGGTATGTATGCCGATGTAAAGCGTTTTGTGAAAGAGTGTGTCGACTGCACAAGCGGAAAGGGGCGACCTCCCAATCCGGGACCGTCGCCTGGTAACATCGAGCCTCGACGCCCATTCGAAGTGGTGTCTATGGACTTTGTGACGCACATGCCTAAGTCAGCACGGGGAAACACTTTTATGTTGCTGTTCCAAGATTCATTCTCGGGTTACGTGATGTGTAAACCCATGTCGTCTACGACGGCACAGAAGCGTACGAAGAGCGAGTCTTTCGGAGTTTCGGTGCGTCATCAATGATCAGACACGACCAGGACCCACGCTTCATGAGTGAGGTGTTCACTCGTTTCCGAGAGCTGTTGGGCAGCCGTCAACGCGCGACACTGGCTTATCGCCCTCAGGCGAACGGCCAACAGGAGCGGTCCGTCCAGACTGTCATTCGGAGTGTTCGTGCTTACATCGCTGAAACAGACCAGTCTGACTGGGATGACCATGCAGAACGACTGATGTTCGCACTGAATACCTCCTTTGACGCGACCAGACTGGATACACCATTTTATTTGGTACACGGTTGGGACGCCCAAGGAACAGTGTCGGCGATGCTGGGACCGAAGCCATCCAGTCTGCCTGAACGTACAGCGTATGAGTGGGGCCGGAAGTTTCAGCGCGACTATAGCTACGCGATCGCATGTGCCGAAGATCTCCAGAGACAAGCGAAACGGACCCGATCCGAGGAGCAGACACGAAAGTGGAAAGAACTCTCCGAACGATTGAAGGCTGGATTTGAGAAGGGAGATTCGGTATGGCTCTACATCCCTAAGGTCCAGACCGGATTGAGTCGTAAGTTGGCTCACATGTGGCATGGGCCGTTCAGGATTGACGAGGTACACGACGATTTCCGTGTGAAGCTCAAGGTCGAAGACACAGGGTATCGCGTCAACCCGTGGGTGCACATTAGTCGGCTCAAGCCTCGAGCGTTGTTCCCGAAACGACCCACTGTGGAGCTCGAACTGGATGACGATGATGACTTCGACGCAGCGCTTCTGCCCGAAGACAGCTGGGAGCCAGACGAAAGCACGACGAATATGAAGTTGAAAAGATTCTGGATCTCCGGTGGACCAAGCGTACGCGCACATCCAAGCGCATCCGTGAATACGAAGTCAAGTGGAAGGGATACGACGAGCCGGAGTGGTTGCCAGCGACCCAGCTCAGCTGTGGTGCACTTCTGTATGAGTTCAATCAGAGTGCCCGCGCTAAGGCCAGGTTCCAGTCCATGCAGGCTGGCGACGACCACCCCAGTGCTTAGCACACCGAATGACTCAACTGATCCTGACCGCCGAAGTGTGAACCGACTGAACCTGAATGTGATTTTCGATTGTGGATTTGGTGATGACGATTTGTGGAGAAAACGAATGTGAGTGAACAAAGTGATGGCAGACTGAAGAAGCAGACAATTGTGCAATGGACAGACCGCACCAAGAAGCGAACGGACGGAACGGATGACGTGAAGTGTGGAATTATGCAGATTAGCGTGCAGATGCACCGAATGTATGACTACTGGTGATCTTCCGAGACCCAATTGCCGCGCAGCTCGTCGGGAGTCAAGAGCATGTCCTGGATCTCCTGAGGGCGCTCCGAGATGAGACGATCGACAGACCAGCCCGTCCACTGAATGCGAGCCGGTTTCTCACGATCCAAGATCGTCAACTGCTCCGCCATCGTGTATGGCCCGTGGTCCGCCGTCCCCTCAGAGCGATCGAACAGAATCCAGTGACACAGCTTGGCGGGGTACACCCAGATGCCTGGCTCGTACGAAAGAGTCTCGGGAGGCTTCGTCGCCGCCAATTTGGTAGCCAACTTGACGTACTCCTTGGAGGCAGCGTCGTGGAGTTTCTTGCGGATTGTCTGTGCCTTGGCTGCGTCCGTGCTGTCGGCGTCGAACGTGACCCAGTGACCTGCGTGTCAGATAGTCGTCGCGTTTGCTTCCATGAACCCCACTATCTCCTTCAGGACCGAGCGGGTGCTGGCTGACAGTGCACTCCGCTTGTGGAACAGGAGGTGTACCACGCGACGGTCGAACATTCGCTCACCCGGCTGGCTTTCCAGGATGGAGTCATACTCATCCGGCCTGAACCGCGCTTTCAGGGGTTTGGTGCCGCCGTTGTGATTGGGTGCGTAGTCTGGGAAGCCGAAAGACTGGTCAACGGCATGAACCGTGCTTGGCGCGAACGTCACCAGGATGCCTTTGTGGCGCCAGGACGTGACACCCGGACCGGGCTTCTCAATAACCGCCAGCTCTTCAGGTGTCAGGTCCTCCATGTCCTTCCGAGCGAGGGGCGACCTCTTCCGGTCCTCTCTCGCACGGACCCGCCGTTTCTTCTTGGTGGCCGATCCACTGGACACTGAATCAGACTGAGAAGACACCGAACTCGCGCGACGTTTCGACCGACTGACCGAGGGCGACGCGGCATCCTGTGTGGCCGGAGTTCCCTGCGATGCTGTAGAAGTCGCACGCTGTCCGGCTCGGTCTTCCGGACTGGGTTCCCACGACGCATCTTGACTCTCGTTGTCAGGTTCGTCGTCATCTGGTCCGAGCAGCAGCTCGCTGTCGTCCTGAGTGTAATCCACCAGGTCGGGCCAATACTCGGGCACCTCGTCGTCCTCCGCCCACTGGTCCAGAATGCTCTCGGCGTTAAGGTAGTAGCGCTCCGGCACGTAAGTGGTCCAGTATGTTGTGTCCAGCCGATTCCAGTACATCATGCGCGCCAGCATACAGGCCAAGTCGTACGGGAAGAACAAGTGGTGAGCCACCGTGTCCTTGTCCAGCAGCTTCATCGCCGCGTGGTAGGTCCATCCGGCCCGCATGATGAGCTGCATGTCTGAGCGGAGCTTGCGCCACACGATGGGGAGGTTGGCCAAGGAAGCGCACGCAGTCTTCTCATCAAGGAGGTACTCATCATCGACAGAGCGAGCGGAATCGCCAGACGGGTCCCACGCGCTGGGGCGCCACTGAATCCGGTCTGGCACAGCGCGCTGGCGTTTGGCAGCACCGGATGGCTTACGCGCCGAAGACGGCCCGCTGGATTCGGAGTCGCCTGTGAGATCCTGGATGGAAACGCGTCGGCCGCTAGACCCGGCACCCCCTCTTTGCCCTGAACTGCCACTTGGATCAGAGTCGTCACCGTTGCCTTTCTCCTCCGTGTCGTCTTCGTGACGATAGTTGAACGGACCGGGCTCAGCAAACATGTCATCAGCAGATGTGACGTTGATCAGTGTCTGCCATCCTGACGGCGGAGACGTACCGGACCGGTGATGCTGGAAGAGCCCCTCGAGACGACGCCAGTTTCCGGTCACCTTAGTCTGGTTGCGGTTCAGGAAGTTCATCATTCGGTCCACGTTGAAGGCGCTGGACGCGAGCGACTCGACAAACCGGTTGGATGGACCGAGTTTGTTTTCCAGCGCAGAGATCTGGTCCCGCAAAGAGCGCTTCTCCGTTTCGTGTTCTGCCATCAGTTTCTTGAAGTCCGCCCGGTAACGTGCCGCGATAGTCTCCTTCTCCTTCTGGAAGTGGTCCGTGATGACCTGCACCTGTCCAGCTACCTGACCCAAGGCGTTCTGGAGCTGTGTGTTCTCCTTCTGGGCGGCAAACAGCATGTCGGACGTGCCGGATCCCTGAGTCTCGATTTGGTGCCGCATGAATCGGTACTTGACGAGCATGCGACGCATGATAGTGGTCATACCAAATACTCGCGCGGCCAGCTCAGACGGATCGTATACGGACAGGAGGGACGCCACCTCACGACGCACGGCGAGGGAGCTCAGTGCATTCTCGAGCTCGGACGAAGTGGGAGGCGAGTCGCGGGGGCGAAGGAAGAGCTCGTTGACATCCTCCGATTCGCCGACCAGCTCGTTCAGTTCGGCCAAGTCGGTGGCCGTGAGACCCTCGATGGACGTCATCACCTCCAGTCCAGCGTACCCCTCGCGCATGAACCGGTCGTTGCCTACGTGTTCCAGGCGCGCAGGAATACCGACCAAACGGAATGCCCCATCCGGTCTGTACTCCAGCGGCGGATCACACACCGCCGGCGAGCCTCTGTTCACTTGGGCGCCGAAGTCGGTCACCTTTGAAAGACCGGCACCCGCTGGCATGGCGAGAGCCTCTTGAGCAGACAGGATGCGCCCGGAGATGCTGCGTTGCTTGCGAAGCACGCGCTCGGTGAAGCCGTGACCCCCTGAAGCTGCCGAGGCCTGCCGATCGCTCGCGTCGCCGGTGTTCCCGGGGTCTGACTCCTTACCGCTGTCGGAGGCGCGCAGGAGCGCCGCGACCCCGCTGCCCGTCTTCTCGGTGGAGCCGTCGTTTTGATTGACGTCGTCGCTGGACGCACGCTGACTGCCAGACGCGCCGGCGCTTCCGTCCGAGCCCGAGTTGGCACCCGCGTCACCGCCTCCCGGTGGAGGAGCTAGCGGAAGTTGTGCCGGGCTCGACGGCTTGCTGCCAGGCGCATCGGCCGCGTCGTTCACCTCAGCCATGGCCCTGATGAGACGTGCGATGGAGAATGGATTGTGTTTGGAGGCAGACTGCTTCTGCCAGTTGGATTGTGATGTGTGGAGACCCGTCACGGAGACGGGACGTTGGGTGATACGCGTTCCTGGAATTACTCTCCCAACGGTTTTACGATTCGGTGCGACCCTCCATTCGGAGTGGGAGCCATCGTGTCTGGGTCTGGTCATGTCCTGTCACCTCGGTGGCAAGATCCTCTGTGAAAGAACCTGAGCAGAGGGGCGGTTGACACGATGTGGAAACAGATTTCTGTCTGCACCCATGTCCGACCCCATGGATACGCTGACTCTTTGGTGAGATGAGACGAGAGTGACGTGTGGATTGTGGATGCGTGTGGCGATTTGGTGGGACCCGGCACTTGCAGCAAGCATGGGCTCACAGGATTGGAGATGCGCCCACCGAATGAGCGCTCATATTCGGTGTGGAGTTACGTATCCTGTCCATCCGCCGACTTCCCTAACTGCAGGATAGGCCCAAGGCGTGAAAGTGTGGTCAGCGAACGTATCCTGGCCACTGCCTGCATTGGCTCAGTCAAGTTGTCGGACCACCCCATTGAATCGACCACACCCAGCATGAGCATACGCGCACAAGACCCCGCTGGATGAAGCCTCGTGTTGTCCGAGATGGATCGTGGTGTACCCGGTGATGGCGTACTGAATGAAGAAGTGCCACACCGGATGGGGCAAACAGGATCGAGCATTCGGTCCGACCCCAGTACCCTCACTGGATATCAACGCACCAAGAACAAGTCCAGTGCGCGCCGCATGTGTTCAAGTAAGCGGCATCGACCCAGACCGGATGAGACCAAGATCCACCAAGATCCTCAAGCGACACCGGATGAGCCGCACATCCGAGGGAGAGGTCCAGTATCCAGAACGAAGGGACGCTGTACCCAGATACCTCGGTCATCATTTGATGAGTGTACCAGATGGAACGTTGGCGTCAACAAGTCTCCACATACCCAAACCAAGACAAGCATACTGAAGCACTGTCAAGAAGCACAAGCATACTCAAGACAAACCAAGCATAGTGAAACCTACATTAAAGTCAGCGAAGTGATAGAAGATAGCTAGCCAAACGTAAAGATCAAACAGAAACCAATTTGCCGAGGACAAGACCAGCCTTTCGATACGACCAACCGACCTGTGTCTAGCGCCGCGCGTGGAGGAACAAGCTACCCGATTCCGAGGAGGCCAAAGCGACGGACGTCCAAAGCAAGTTGGGGACTCACAAACTGCATGATCCTGTAGCGACGAAGCTGGGCCTGTCAGGATGGTTTCAGCCCATTCGGAGGCCGGCCACGTGGTGCCTGTCAGGATGGTTCAGCCCATTCGGAGGCCGGCCATTTGGTGCCTGTCAGGATGGTTCAGCCCATTCGGAGGACCAAGTGATCAAGTCGTGGTACGCTACCTTGGGGTGCCTACCTGAAAAAGGGGGAGACAAGGGGCGATCGTCGAGTCTGGATGTAGGATCATTCGGAAGACAATGCATATAAGAAAATTAATTGAGAAACCAATTTGCCGAAGAACACGCGGACGATTCTGGCGCCCGAGGACAGCAGTAGAGTCTCGACTTTCTCGTCTTCAAGAGCCCTCCGGGAGACTGCCTGCGCGCGGTCTAAGTACGTTTAGGGACGCTTCCAAGGCCTCACTGGTGTAGCGAGCACCGGTGTAGTGGGGACTCAAAGGTACCAAGGCGAGGTCGGCAGTGACTGGGGTTTCGCGCCCTGGAGTGACCTGTGAGAGCTTCATTTTCTATTTGCGTGCTCTAACCGGGCATCCATTTCATATTCCCTACTGTGTGTCTGTGGTGGTTGAGGTAGTCACCCCCAAGACTGTATTGATTGACTACTGTGTGATAGGACTGAATTATATTTTGTATTGTTCCCTCATTCTGTGAGGGTGGTGCGCGTAAGTGAGTGTGCATCCAGGGCTGGCCAGTGCCTTGGGTGACGGCTCCGAAGTTGACTGGTGAATAGACCCCCCCCACCCAAGGGTCTCTAAGAATAAGTGGTGGCTGTATATTGTGTGACGTTTAGCTCGGCATTGTATTTCTGTGTGGTTGGTTGGTCTGAATTACGGATCTGACTGTGGTCCCTTTCATTCGGTCTGACCTTCTGTTCATTCGGTGTGGTTCATACCAGGAACACACCCAGCAGACTTTATTCTGTATTTCCGACAACTCACTCTCGGTGAAGTCCGGTCCGCCAAAGGTAAACGATACCTATAGGGGTTGACACAAGGACACACGCCAAAACGTCCAAGCGGTTCCCAGGCCCGGGTCATTCGGTGTCCCGTGGGCTGTGGTCATCGCGTGGACAATCTCTGGTACTCCGAACCCGAATCTCATTCGGTCCGGCATAGTGCACTATACACCTGGACGATAAAGGCGTTCACCCGCCTCGCCTCAGGCGCGTTCGAAAGCCCTTGGGGCATCACCAACCACTCCGAGAGCATGCCGCTCGGAGTACTCACCGCAGTGAGAGGAATGTCGCTCGTCCTCATGAGCAATTGGTAGTAGCCATCGACCAAGTCGAGCGCACTGTACATCGTACATCCTGCCATGTTGTTCTGAAGAACGTCCTTCCGATGAATTGGCGTCTGCGCCGGAATGGTGGCGGCATTCAGCTTGTTGAAAGCATGCACGATACGCCACTTGCCATTCGGCTTTCTGACACAGAATGTCGGTGTTGAGTGCGGAGACTTACTCTCACGCACCATGCCCGCCTCGTGCTTCGCACTGAAGAACGCGTCAATGACGTCACACTGCTCCTTCGGCAAGGGCCACTGCCTCGTCACGCAGTATTTCGTTCCCGGAACGAGATCGATTTCATGTCGAACACCTCGGTCTGGAGGTAGCCCCGAGGACGGTTCCTTCGAGACCACATCCTGGTACTCCCGTACCACCGGATACAGTGGATCGGACGGGTCCTTCAGGATCGCCGATCCACTCCGCGCATTCAGCGCCTTCTTGGTGTCCTCCAGGACAGCTTCATCCAGAAGCGAGGACGAGTTTAACTCTTCTTCAGGTCGTATGACCACCACCTCAGCCAAGTCGCCAGCGTTCAAGGCATCGCCGAACTCGGCCAAGGACATCTCGTCCAGCTCTAGGAGAGCAGATAGTGAGGGCAAGTTGTCGAGGTTAATGCCTCCATCGACATCGCCCGTCACTCCATTCACGAGTGTATAGAGCTGCTCGCTCTCGCGCGGAGCCTCACCGCTCGGCACGCCCCTCTCTCCTCGTGAGACCGCAGACGCCTTGCGTCGCGCAGCCAGCGCTTTGCGGCGCTGCCTCCTCTTCATGGACACTGTCCGCCCAGAAGAGCTCCGTGACTTCGCGTGCTTCTTGACGCCAGGTATCACCACCTCATTCAGCTCCAGAGGAGCTCCAGTGTCTTTACCGACACTCAGCGAAGGGCTGCACGACCCGCAGCCTCCACTCAGTGGATTACGTGCCACTCCACGATCTTCATCCGGGCAAAGCCCCTTGTCCTTCGGCATCGTGCCGACCGCGCCGTCGCTGACACGCAGCAGGGCGTCGCCCTCAGACGCACGCCCGCTCAGCGGAATTGGTGCCGCTCCACATCCTTGATCCGGGCAACGCCCATCTTCACCCGACTTCCTGTCGACCGCGCCTTCACCGGCACGCAGCAGGGCGTCGCCCTCGGACGCACACCCGCTCAGCGGAATTCGTGCCGCCCCACCTGCCGTCCGCGAGCCACGCTCGGAACGCTCGTTCTCAACACCCTCAGTGTCCATCAACTCGGAGACACCGATGTCCAGCACATTGACCGACACGGTCCAGTGCTCGCGCCAAAAGCGCTTCTGCTTCCTAACAGAGGTGGGTTCATGACTCGCCAATGCTCCACCAGGAGAGAAGTGCGTAGCACCAAGGGTCTTCGACCTCCAATCGATCCAAGGCTCGTGGCGCTCAAGCCACGCCATGCCAAGAATGAGATCATATCTCGAATCGAGGTCTAAGACCGGACAGCGTTCCACGCTATCGAAATCCAAAAACTTCACGCCCAAGTCCACAGGGACTTTAGGCACCGTGACACGAGTGCCCGTCGCGAGACGAACAGTGACGATGTCACTCCCACGCGCTATCAGCGCCTCAGCATAAAGCTGACTTCCGTCCATCGTGGAACGTCGGGCGTAATTACCCGACGCTCTCGAATCGATCAAAATCTTCCATGGCTTTGTGAAGCCCTTCACCCAAGCCTGGACGACTAGCAAGCCCGGCTTGCATACACGTTCCGTGTTATAGAGTACGGGTCTCTTCGGGGCTAAGTCCTGTCGACCTCCACCTCTCCGAGGCTCAATAGAACTTAGTTCTTCCCCAGTAGGCCGCCCCGCGCCTACTGGGTTTTCTCGTTTCCCCGAGACGAACCAGAGCCCTGGCTCGAACCCGAAGAGCGGCTTGCCGAAGCCTGGCGCTGGAAGCGCAGCGGACATCCGGCGCGCAGGTGACGCGTGTCATCACAGATAAAGCATCGGCGGATGCCGCGCCGCTGCTCAGCAGCACGTAGCTCGGCTTCTTCGTCTTCAGCATAGCTGAGGTCCATAGGCTCCGGACCGTTCGACGAACTGGTGTGAGGAGCGTTCCACCCAAGTCTAGATGACTTAAAGTTGTGCTCTGCGTCCAACGCGATGTTCACAGCCTCTTCAAAAGAGCTTGGGTGAGTACGGAATACTTCCGTCCTGGCAACGCCAGTGCGAAGTCCCTCCATAAACACCGTGACGGTGACTACCTCAGCCAGAGGTCGGCAGACATGCCCGCAATAAGAGTTCTCAACTCCTGGACATAGTCCACCAGCTCCTTCTTGCCCTGCCGGGTAGCCAGGAAGCGTGAGCGCACGCGATACGCCTCGTTAGGCGGAGCGAACACCCGGGACAACTGCTCCTTCAGCTGGTCCCACGTCGGGAAGGCCGCGTCGACCGACGTCCCTGACGTTAGTGCCCACTCTCTCGCTC
The DNA here is from genome assembly GCA_016169955.1 of Phytophthora vignae f. sp. vignae. Classification (NCBI taxonomy): domain Eukaryota; phylum Oomycota; class Peronosporomycetes; order Peronosporales; family Peronosporaceae; genus Phytophthora; species Phytophthora vignae. Next base: position 985,145 of record JABJUM010000013.1, read on the forward strand.
GCCCACCGAGCTTCGAGATAGCTAGCACTACGCGCTGCGACTCCGTCCGGAGTAGAGCTGAGCTCATAGCCATCTCGACTTCACCGGTCCAAAGCATTAAGCTTTCCACTTCCTTGCCTTCGAAGGTCTTCACGCTCAACATGAGCGGCTTGGGTCTTGTTCCCGCGTCGGACGACATAGCGGGCGCTTGGGGCGCCGCGGCCGTTGCCATCCTCTGCTGGAGGTGCTCTAGCAGAGCATTCTCGTAGCTCGAGAACGCCTCGAGACGCGCATTCACCGCGTCCGGGCCTTGCTGCGCAAGTTGCGTCACGCCCTCCGGGCCCAGCAAGGACATAAGCTTTTTAAGCGCATCCTGCTGGTTAGGGGGCAAGTGAGCGAACTGCTCCATTCTCCACAGAGGGTCAGTCTATACAGACTCAGGTGTCGGATTGACTACGAGTGCTACCAAGTGCAGCGGGGCTGCCGTAGCTTTTGCGTCAGAGGAAGACGTAACAGACTCACAGAGTCTCAGCTTAAGAAAGCCCGTTCTAATACCAGAACGCACGAGTCCGTACTCCCTACGGACTCCAAGAGTCAACCCTTAACTCTTAACTGTGAATCTCAAACTGCTGTATTTCTCCTTATCGCGGCCGAGCCGCCTTTGGTGTAAATGTATCTCGTTCACTATCTAGCATAGTGAACCCTAGTCATATGCATAATCTGTGGCTCTGAAGCCATGTACTGATTCTCCTACTGAAATAGGTTAGACAGTGTACACCACACAAGCCTGTGTGTCCCACACTCCATAACCCTTCGGGTAACTCTCGTGTAACCCCGTTACACCGGATGTCCGCTGCGCTTCCAGCGCCAGGCTTCGGCAAGCCGCTCTTCGGGTTCCGAGCCAGGGCTCTGGTTCGTCTCGGGGAAACGAGAAAACCCAGTAGGCGTGGGGCGGCCTACTGGGGAAGAACTAAGTTCTATTGAGCCTCGGAGAGGTGGAGGTCGACAGGACTTAGCCCCGAAGAGACCCGTACTCTATAACACGGAACGTGTATGCAAGCCGGGCTTGCTAGTCGTCCAGGCTTGGGTGAAGGGCTTCACAAAGCCATGGACGATTTTGATCGATTCGAGAGCGTCGGGTAATTACGCCCGACGTTCCACGATGGACGGAAGTCAGCTTTATGCTGAGGCGCTGATAGCGCGTGGGAGTGACATCGTCACTGTTCGTCTCGCGACGGCCACTCGTGTCACGGTGCCTAAAGTCCCTGTGGACTTGGGCGTGAAGTTTTTGGATTTCGATAGCGTGGAACGCTGTCTGGTCTTAGACCTCGATTCGAGATATGATCTCATTCTTGGCATGGCGTGGCTTGAGCGCCACGAGCCTTGGATCGATTGGAGGTCGAAGACCCTTGGTGCTACGCACTTCTCTCCTGGTGGAGCATTGGCGAGTCATGAACCCACCTCTGTTAGGAAGCAGAAGCGCTTTTGGCGCGAGCACTGGACCGTGTCGGTCAATGTGCTGGACATCGGTGTCTCCGAGTTGATGGACACTGAGGGTGTTGAGAACGAGCGTTCCGAGCGTGGCTCGCGGACGGCAGGTGGGGCGGCACGAATTCCGCTGAGCGGGTGTGCGTCCGAGGGCGACGCCCTGCTGCGTGCCGGTGAAGGCGCGGTCGACAGGAAGTCGGGTGAAGATGGGCGTTGCCCGGATCAAGGATGTGGAGCGGCACCAATTCCGCTGAGCGGGCGGGCGTCTGAGGGCGACGCCCTGCTGCGTGTCAGCGACGGCGCGGTCGGCACGATGCCGAAGGACAAGGGGCTTTGCCCGGATGAAGATCGTGGAGTGGCACGTAATCCACTGAGTGGAGGCTGCGGGTCGTGCAGCCCTTCGCTGAGTGTCGGTAAAGACACTGGAGCTCCTCTGGAGCTGAATGAGGTGGTGATACCTGGCGTCAAGAAGCACGCGAAGTCACGGAGCTCTTCTGGGCGGACAGTGTCCATGAAGAGGAGGCAGCGCCGCAAAGCGCTGGCTGCGCGACGCAAGGCGTCTGCGGTCTCACGAGGAGAGAGGGGCGTGCCGAGCGGTGAGGCTCCGCGCGAGAGCGAGCAGCTCTATACACTCGTGAATGGAGTGACGGGCGATGTCGATGGAGGCATTAACCTCGACAACTTGCCCTCACTATCTGCTCTCCTAGAGCTGGACGAGATGTCCTTGGCCGAGTTCGGCGATGCCTTGAACGCTGGCGACTTGGCTGAGGTGGTGGTCATACGACCTGAAGAAGAGTTAAACTCGTCCTCGCTTCTGGATGAAGCTGTCCTGGAGGACACCAAGAAGGCGCTGAATGCGCGGAGTGGATCGGCGATCCTGAAGGACCCGTCCGATCCACTGTATCCGGTGGTACGGGAGTACCAGGATGTGGTCTCGAAGGAACCGTCCTCGGGGCTACCTCCAGACCGAGGTGTTCGACATGAAATCGATCTCGTTCCGGGAACGAAATACTGCGTGACGAGGCAGTGGCCCTTGCCGAAGGAGCAGTGTGACGTCATTGACGCGTTCTTCAGTGCGAAGCACGAGGCGGGCATGGTGCGTGAGAGTAAGTCTCCGCACTCAACGCCGACATTCTGTGTCAGAAAGCCGAATGGCAAGTGGCGTATCGTGCATGCTTTCAACAAGCTGAATGCCGCCACCATTCCGGCGCAGACGCCAATTCATCGGAAGGACGTTCTTCAGAACAACATGGCAGGATGTACGATGTACAGTGCGCTCGACTTGGTCGATGGCTACTACCAATTGCTCATAAGGACGAGCGACATTCCTCTCACTGCGGTGAGTACTCCAAAGGCATGGTCTGGGAGTGGTTGGTGATGCCCCAAGGGCTTTCGAACGCGCCAGCGACGTTTAACCGTCTTGTGACGCAGCTCTTCAGGCCCCATCGGGCGTACGCGCAAACGTACTTCGATGACATCTTTGTCCACAGTCGTGCAGAGCACGGAAAGACTGATATGGAGAACCATGTCGAGCACCTGCGTGCTGTGCTCGAATGCATGCGTCAAAACAAGTTGTACGCCAACATTGACAAATGCATCTTCGGAGCGGAAGAGATCCCCTTCTTAGGGTGCTTCATCGGGAAGCGTGGCCTGAGGGCCGACCCGGTCAAGGTCAAGGCCATTGTTGACTGGCCGGTTCCCAAGAACCAGAAGGATCTTCGCAAGTGGCTTGGCTTGGCCAATTACTTGCACAAGTACAGCGAGAATTACGCTGAGATGGCTCGGCCACTCTCCAATCTGCTGAAGAAGGATGCGGAGTGGTGTTGGGACACCGAGCATCAAGATGCGTTCGCGGCAATTAAGGATAGTCTCCTTCATGCACCTATTCTGGCTCTGCCAGACCCCGCTCGTCCGTTTAGTGTCGTCTGTGACGCCTCGGACTTTGCCATCGGCTGTGCACTGCTGCAAGCAGACGCCGAGGGGCGCGAGCGCGTGGTGGCGTTCGAATCTCGTCAGCTTAAGGCTGCTGAGAAGAACTATCCTGTCCATGACAAAGAGCTACTTGCGATGAAGTATGCGCTCGTCAAGTTCAGGGTTCACCTGTTGGGCTCTCAGCCGTTCGTGATTTACACGGATCATGCGTCGTTACGCACTGCGACTCAGTCGCCTCACCTCTCGCAAAGGATGGCCCGCTGGCTTTCCTTCTTCGCGGAGTACAACTTCGAGGTGAAGTACAAGCCTGGCAGGCAGAATGTCCTCGCGGACGCGCTGTCGCGCAGGCCGGATTATGAGCTGGCTCATGTAACGACCGTGACTTCGTCATTACCGGATCTGATCCGAACGGCTTATGCCAAGGACGACACTTGTGTCGCGTTGCTGAAGGCTCTGGGGAGCACGGAGTTTCAAAACTCGGACATTGAATTGTCGGCGCGTGTGCGCGCGCGTTTGCATCGCTACACCCTCGATGGTGGCCTACTGTTCTACAGCACTGGCTCCGAGGACACGCCACGCGTGGTCATCCCTCATGATGAGGACCTGAAGTATCGTATCCTCTATGAGGCCCACGACACGCCGCTGGCTGGCCATCTTGGCCGTGAGAAGACCTACAGCTCGGTGAGCGCCCACTATTGGTGGCCGAAGATGTACAAGTGGACGAGCACTTATGTGCGCACGTGCGAGACGTGTCAGCGCGTGAAGTCATCACCTCATGCTGCAGCGCCGTTGGCGAGTTTGCCTGTCCCTTCGGGCTGTTGGCAATCCATGAGTATGGACTTTGTGTTTGGCCTGCCGGCGGACGCGGCGGGCAACACCGGAGTCGTGGTCTTCGTTGACCGTTTCAGCAAGATGGCTCACCTTGCGGCTGTGCCGGATACCATCGATGGTAAAGGCACAGCAACGCTGTTCTTGGACCGAGTGTTTCGACAACACGGACTCCCTGAGTCGATTGTCTCGGACCGAGACCCCCGCTTCCCGGGCAGCTTCTGGAGCGCGGTATTTGCGGTGCTTGGCACCAAGCTGGACATGTCCACGGCGGATCACCCGCAGACCGATGGTCAGACGGAGCGAGTGAATCGCGTCGTCGAGGACGTGCTCCGCAGCATTTGCGCTGAGACGCCGAAGCGTTGGAGCGCTATGCTGCCACTCGTTGAGTTTGCGTTGAACAACGCCGTGCACGCCTCGACAGGCTACACGCCGTTCTACGTGAACAGCTTGTCCCATCCCCGCGTCCCGCTGACGCCGCCACGTGGTGGCCTCGGGCTTGGTGGGCGAGAGGAAGCCGATTTAGCTGATCGGCTAGCCGATGTCAGCCCGGCTACTGTTCGTAAACAGGTTGACGCTTTCTTGTCGACGCGCTTGAGTGTCTTACGACACGTGCGTGACGCAATCTGAGAGCCAAGACAAGCAAAAGGAACATGCGGATGCTAAAGGCAGAGGCAATGTTGACAGTTATGAAGTCGGTGACCTGGTATTGCTAAACGCTAAAAACCTACCTACACATGCAGTGTCAGCCGTCTTCAAGACGAAGTTGCACCCGCGCTTCATCGGACCTTTCAAGGTCGTGGTCAGGAAGGGCCTTGCGTACACGCTCAATCTTCCGAAGAAGATGCGGACGCACCCCGTCTTCTACGTGGGCTTGCTCAAGCCGTACCAGGACCCGACACAGGTGCAGATGGAGGCCCCGAGAGCGACGATGTCGCAGGTGCGGAGGTCGCCGGCGTCGGGGACGCGACCATCAACGCAGGCATCGGCGGCGCCGCGAGCCCTGGTGGCAGAGCCAGCGTCGGAAGTGCCGCAGGCACAGGGGCCACAGGCGCAGGAGGCGCAGCGGGCGGACCCTGCGTGCGGGCCAGGAGGCCAACCTGACCCTCCAACACCGCCTGCTGACGTCGAAGCTCGGAGAGCTCCTGGACGTGGCGTGCGTCGCGATCGCGATAATACTGCACCCAGCTCTCCAAGTCTCGGAGCCGGTCCCAGACCTCGCGAGGCACTTGAACCCAGCCCAAGTCATGGGCAAGCTCATCGAGCTCCGTGGCCGTACGCGCCAGACGCGCATCAATGGCGTGGACATGGTCCCGGAGGCGAGCTGACAGCTGCTCCACCTGATGGAGCTCCCTCTGAGTCGCGAGGGCCTCCACTGCGGCCCCCACCGGCGCTGCTCGACGAGCAAGGGAACCTTCACTACCATGTGGAGCGCCTGCTGGCGAAGCGGCGGTGCCGGGGTCAAAACCAGTATCTGGTGAAATGGCGAGGGTACCCACACTCTGAGAACTCATGGGAGTTTGAGGTGTCCCTCCGCCAAGACTGCCCAGACGTCGTGGACGCTTTTGATCAGCTTGATCACTAGCGCCCCGAGGGCTCAAGGCCGGCACGCCGGCCGTCCCGCGCTTCCCGGCAATAGACTGGGGAGCTGCTGGGTCAGCCACATTGCTCCGGGGCTGGCCCTGAGCCACAGCGCTCACCCCCTCGCGGGAAGGAGCGACTGGAGTGCTCTAAGGAGCGAAGCGCGAAGCGCTAGAATGGGTCTGCGGCTGAGCGTTAGCCGAGAGGCTGCGTTTGGCTCGGATCTTCGCAAAGTCGAAGCGGAGCCTGCGTTCGACACGAACATCCACTTCGCTGAAGCTAGCTCGAAGAGCATCCATGGAGCTAAGCTTCTTCTTCTTCTCAGCCCAGAGCTCGAACTGAGCCTCGTGTTCGGTCAGTCGTTCGCCCGGGCTGAGCACCACAGGGTACGTCCGCATTGCGGGCACAGACAACCCATTGGCTTGCAGCCGTAACCGCTCGCGGTACTCGGAGACAGTCGTAGACTGTGGGGTCAAGAGTCGCTCTCGTAGAGAGGTACGAAGAGCGATCTCCTCCGGAGTACGGGCCGCAGGCCCAATGACGTGCTGAGCCAGCGACTGCTTGAATGCCTGACGGCACGCCTCCGCGGGATCGCGAGGTCGGAAGCCGTACTCGGCGGTGCTGGGGTGCAGCAAAGGCCGCAGCTCGGGGCGCTGGGAGCGCGCGGGGTCCATCTGCGCCGCCACCTGCTCGGACTGAGCTTCGTCCAACGGGTTGGAGATGACGGAGCCCAATGGCACTTCCTCCGCACGAGGCGGTGAGTACCGTGACTCTGTGAGCTCGCGCAGCTCGCGGAGCCCGGAAGAGCGTTCAGGGAACGGATTCGGAGTGCGCAGCGGTGGCCGCGGCTCCTCCCTCGACGGAGCAGCGCGCTCAGTAGGGAGATGGCTCGACGAGCGCGCAGGAGACGTACGCGCGCGGCACTCTGGATCGCGGGAGCTCGACGAGCCAACTGTGGCCGACGTGCCGCCTTCGCGTTGTGCCGACGGCGTGGGCGAAGCGTCGCGGCGGTTCGGGGAGCGTTGTGGGGACGTCGCCTCACCCTCGTGGCTCGGAGAGCCGGCATCGGACTCGCTGTAGTCCACCTCGCCCTCCTCCTCATCTCTGAAGATATCTTTAAGGTCCATGGCCTGATGGCCTAGTGCTCGAGGGGAGCTGGGCTGTGCTCGCTGCGAGCGTTGCTTGAGGCGTTGCGCCGCGAAGTACTGGGAGACCGAGAGCCTGGGAGGCGCGGTCGGTGCGCGCACCTGCGTTGGGGAGTTTGGGAGTTCGCGGGCACGAGGTGCCGAAGCGCGAGAGGAGCGAGGCTCCGAGGCGGACCTCGCGAGAGGGTTTCTGCGGTCGAAAGACCAAAAGGCGTTATGACTTGAAGTCATGTAAGGGCGCGTTGCGCCGAGAAGTTCTCAGAGACGTCCACACGATGTGGATTGACTCGTACGAGAAGGAGGCTTGACGGAACAAGACCCGGTCGTTGGCCGTTAAGCGTGAACACCCGTGTCCACGGTTTGGTGGGGGAGGGTGTAACGGGGTTACACGAGAGTTACCCGAAGGGTTATGGAGTGTGGGACACACAGGCTTGTGTGGTGCACACTGTCTAACCTATTTCAGTAGGAGAATCAGTACATGGCTTCAGAGCCACAGATTATGCATATGACTAGGGTTCACTGTGCTAGATAGTGAACCAGATACATTTACACCAAAGGCGGCTTTGCCGCGATAAAGAGAAATACATTCAGTTTGAGATTCACAGTAAAGAGTTAAGGGTTGACTCTTGGAGTCCGTAGGGAGTACGGACTCGTGCGTTCTGGTATTAGAACGGGCTTTCTTAAGCTGAGACTCTGTGAGTCTGTTACGTCTTCCTCTGACGCTAAAGCTACGGCAGCCCCGCTGCAAGGACCCTCGCGATCTGCATATTTCGCGGAGCCGCTTCGCCACACAAGTACTACAAAGTGATTTTTCTCGGCCTGGTCGATCTCGCCTTGGTGAACGCGTTCATCTTGCACAAGATTGCCCTCAAACGCCGCAACAAGCCTGTCCCGACCCACGTTGCATTCACGCGCCGTCTACACACGGAACTTCTGAGCCAAACAAGTGAAGACTTTGCGGCCAGAGACGACATGGCGGATCTAGTGACAGAGCCGCTGCCCCGCCACACCCGCATCCGGGAGAAGACCGAAGAGATGAAATCTCCAAGCGCCGGCAGTGGCTGTGCAAGGTATGCTCTGCGTACGCTGGTGCAGGCGTGCGCAGCTGCGAGACGAGCTATTTCTGCGCCACGTGCTCGCGCGAGAAGAAAGGAAGTTTCACGCTCGGCAACGAGCCGCGCCGTCTCGACCATGGCAGCGCTCTCACCTGCGACCAAGTGTGGCACCAGAGCTGGAAGAATGGCACCGCGATCCCCCCTGAACTGCAGCACAAGATAAGGTTTGTTAGCAAGTGCAGACCGGAGGTAGCTGAAGAGGTTGCGCAGGAAGAGTATGAGAGTCGATGAATATGTGAATGGAAATCCACTTGTGCTGAATGCTTGTCATGTTGTCGGCCCCGTCGATGAAAGGGAGAAACGGTTTCGCAGGGAGATCGCAATTAGGAGTATTTTGGTCATGCTCTGTACTGCCCTCACCGCATTGCCCAATCAAATGTCTTCGTTCGGCCACGTAGCACCAGAAAGGGCTTGATACATGATATATAGTACTGATTTTTCGGTATATGTTAATTCATAAACTAGGAATTACGGATTCTCCGGAACAATCTTCGGATTAGAAGTGTTAACTCGGCCTCACCATCACCGCTCCAAAATTCAGTCACGGAGAGACCGGAATTAACATGGTAATTTGCTAAATCGGGGCATAATTAAGGTCGGATTAGAGTTATGCCAGAATTATCTGTTGGTTGGTGGCTTGTGGTTGAGGGGGCAAATGCCGAAGTGAGATTAAATGTTATCGTCTCTCAAACTACTCTCTAGTCTTCCCCTCCTGCTTTCCTTCTTGTTCTCCTTGTGCTCGTTGGTGCATCTCATCAGCCTGATTACCCCCGGCTGCCGCTTGACTTGATCTCACTATACCTGGGTATCTCGAAGACTCCCTGACCAGCCATTGGTGTACCCAGAGCCCGGTTGCCGCCGGCTCTCCCGTCGCCGTCGGATCCTCCGAGTCATCGGCTGATGTGTCCACACGTTCTCCTCGTCCATGTGCAGCGATTGGCGGGGCTCCCGAAGACTCATGAACACTCCCACTCGCCGCTAATGTTGCACGCCTGTCCCGATGACTCCGCTTGCGTCGGTCAGGTACTTGAGCCTCTTCGTCCCCAGTGCCTTGGTGAGCATGTCCGCGAGCGGATGAAGTGATGCTTGATGTCCACGTGCTTGGTCCTCGCGTTGTAGCCAGCGTTGCTGGCGAGGGCGATCGCGCCCTGGTTGTCCTCCCATACTTGAGTAGCTCCCACTTGCTCGTGACCCATGTCCTTGAGCATGGCGCGGGTCCACAGCACCTCCTGTGTGCACAGGCTCAGCGCCATGTACTCCGCCTCCGCCGAGCTCAGCGCCACCGTGCGCTGGTACTTCGACTTGAAGATCACCGGCGCCCCGCTGATCCTCACCATGATTCCCGACACCGAACGCCGGTCATCAAGGTTGCATCCCCAGTCTGCGTCGGTGTACGCCGTCATCTCGATCTTCTTCACGTTCCCGTTGTAGACGATGCCGATGTCTCGGGTGCTCTTCAGGTATCTCAGCACGCGGATGGCAGCCTTCCAGTGCTGCTGCCCGGGGTTCTCGAGGAAGCGCGACAACTGAGTGAAGATGTACGCCACATCAGGTCTGGTACACGTCGTAATGTACAGCAAGCAGCCAATGAGTGCACGGTACGGCTTCGCCTGCATCTCCTCGCGTTCCTTGTGAGTCGGCGGCGACTGAGTCTTCGACAACTTCATGCCCGACTCGCACGGGTTCACCACCACCTTGGCATCCTGCTGGCTGAACCGCTTCACCACATCATCAATGTATCGAGTCTGCTTGATCTTGAGAGTCTTTGCCGATAAGTCGTGATCGATCTCCATACCGAGAATGAACTTGGCCTCGCCCAACTCCTTCATCTTAAACGCATTCTTGAGCGCCACCTTGACTTCCTGGATCTCGTTGCTGGTCTTGGCCGCAATGATCATGCCGTCCACGTACAGGCAGACGTACACGAACTTGCCCTTCTCGCCCTTGACATAGACGCACTGGTCGCCGCCGCAGCTCCCGAAGACTCGGTGAATCGTCTTGTGCCAAGCGCTCGCCGCCTGCTTCAACCCATAGATAGCCTTGTTCAATCGGCACATCATGTTCTTGGCGTTGATGATCCCGTAGGGCACCTCCATGTAGACGCGCTCCACCAGTCCGCTGTTCAGAAACGCGGTGTCCGCATCCAGTTGCTCGGTGATGTATGCTTCGGCCACCACCACCGACAACACCACTCGAATCGAGTTCATGTTGGCCACGGGCGAGTACGTCTCGAAGAAGTCCACGCCGTACTTCTGCTTAAACCCTTTCGCCATCAGGCGGGCCTTATACCTGATGACTCGTCCGTTCTCGTCGCGTTTCTTCGCGAACACCCAATTGGCCGAGCACTCGGCGTCTGACGGACCAGTGTCCATGACCCATTGTCTGCGTGTGCCTTGAGCTCCGCATTCATCGCCTTCACCCATTCCGAAGACTCGTTGCTCTGCATGGCCTGTTGATACGTGGTGGGTGCGTCGTTGGCATCACCGACGTCTGCGGCGTAAGCCAGCACAGCCTCAGCCAATAGGCTGTCTTCGTCCACCCTGGGTCGCTTTGGGGACGGTGGCCAGAAGTGGTCATCGTTGTCCGAGTCGTCGGGACCATCTTCTTTTGACTCCTCACCGTTAGCTGAACCATCTCCAAGTAGTAGCACCGGTTCGCGGGCACGCCGGGCCCGATCCGGCTCCGGGTGGAAGACCATGTCATCATTTAATACCGGTCTCGCGAGTCTTCGGTATGTTTCCAGCTCCTGCACCGATGGCTCCTGCGTCTCCACCTTGGGCATCTCCGCGTCCTCGACGGTCTCTTCCGCCGGTTCCATTGGCTCGTCGGTGATAGATAGGTCGATACGTCTGCTCTGGCAGCGCTGCATCCTCGACATCTTCCATCACATGGATGATCGTCGAGTTATCGCTGGGCGTCGTGTCGTAGATGCCGTTCACCTCGCGCTCGTCCAGCTTCACCGACCTGGACACCTTCACCTTGTTCGACTCCAAGTCGTACACTCGGTAGCCCTTGGAGTCGTCGGGTACCCGAGGAACATGCACTTGAAGCCTTTTGGCTCCAATTTGGTGCGCGAGACTTGTTGACATGAGCGTAGCCAATGGACCCGAAGACTCGAAGGTGGTCCATCCGAGGTTTCGACTTGAATGTCAACTCGTGCGGAGTCTTCGTCGGATTGATGCTGTTCGTCGACCGGTTGATCAGGTAGACGGCAGTGTTCACCGCCTCTGCCCACCATAGCGCCGACACACCCTTGTAGTGCAGCATGCTCCGGGCCTTCTCCATGATCGTGCGGTTCATCCGCTCCGCCACTCCATTCTGTTGAGGGTTGTACGGGACGGTCTTCTGGTGCATGATCCCGTACTTCTGGCAGATCTCAGTCATCGGCACCGAGTTCGAGCGCAGGCACTTAATCCGCTGTCCCCACTGGTTCTGGTACAGCTTCATGAACGCCTTGAACTTCGTCACTACCTCGCTCTTCTTGGTCAAAAAGTACACCACGACGTGTCGCGAGTAGTCGTCGACAAAGGTGAGCACATACCTCGCTCCACCCTTCGACTTCGCCTTCATAGGACCCATCACGTCCGTATGAACAAGTTCTAACGGACGAGTTATCGCCGTCGTCGACCTCGATGGAAAGTGCGCGACCGTCTGCTTGCCCTTCATGCATCCACCGCACAGGGTCTTCGTCTGCTGTCGAGTCGTCGGCAGCCCCCCCCCCCCCGTCGCTTGACGAGTCTTCGCCGTAGCATCTCCGTTCAAGTGTCCCATGCGTGCCATAGCTCCCACTCTCTGTCGACTCCCGCGTACTCGGTGTAGTACGCCATGTCCTGCTGGCAGTCCAGCATGTATGCCTTGCCAATCTTCTTCCCCGAAGCGATCGCCTTCGCCTGGTCCCAGATGACGCACGACTTCCGCTGGAACTCGACACTCATGCCGCGTTCAGCCAACCTCCCCACAGAGAGTTGTCGCCGGTCAAGTCCGGGGATGTGGAGCACCTCCACCATCTTGATGCGCTTGCCGTCGATGCCCGTCAGGCGCACCGACCCTTTCCCAGCCACGCGGATCTTCTTGCCGTCCGCGATTGTCACATACATGTCCGCCGACAACTCGTCGTACTCGAACAAGTCGTCGCGGTGTGGCGTCATGTGCGCCGTCGCACCACTGTCGATCAGCCACCCCGCTGATGGACTCTCCGCCACTGCGAACACGGAGTCTTCGGCGGTGTCGCCATTCCGTTGTTCCGGGCGGTCCCGCTTCATGTGACCGACCTGGTCGCAGTTGAAGCACTTGCCCTTGAACCCACCGACCTTTCGGCCGCCCTTGTTCTTTCGGTCGAATCCCTTGCCGACCTTGCCGAACTTCCGGTTCTGTCCCTTGCCGCTGAATGCCTTCAGCGCGCGTTCCGACGTCTCCTTCTTCTCCTGACGCTCGTACTCCTTGAGCAGCTTCTCTTTCACCTCGATGAGGGTCACATCCTTCGAGTTCTCGACGATCGACGCGATCAACTCGTACTCCGCCGGCAAGCTGCTCAGCAGGATGACGAGTTGTCGGGAGTCATCGAGCGGCTCTCCAAGCGTCTGGAGGCCCACAATGAGCTCGGCGAACTTGTCGAGGTGCTTCGCCATCGTCGCACCGTCCTCCATCTTAAACTGGTGGAGTCGACGAGTCATCGTCACACGGTTGTGCATTGTCGTCCGGTTGTAGAACTCGCGCAGAGTGTTCCAGGCTTGGATGGCAGATATCGCAGACCGAATCCTTGTGTGGTGTTCCACAGCCACGCCTTGAGCGATCAGACCGAGCGCCTTCATGTCGTTGAGCATCCAGGCCTCCGTCATCTACGTCGGGGCCTTCACCACTTCAACGTGCGCCAGCAGCCCCTTCCTCGCTAGCGTCATACGCATCGCGAACTCCCAGTGGAAGTAGTTGTCGCTTCCCAGGTTCACTTCGGCCTTCTTGCTGGACGTCGTCATGGCGGTCGTCGGGGCGGGCTTGAGCTTGTTGCGGCTGTTAACCTGTTGGTTGGTGACTTGTGGTTGAGGGGGCAAATGCCGAAGTGAGATTAAATGTTATCGTCTCTCAAACTACTCTCTAGTCTTCCCCTCCTGCTTTCCTTCTTGTTCTCCTTGTGCTCGTTGGTGCATCTCATCAGCCTGATTACCCCCGGCTGCCGCTTGACTTGATCTCACTATACCTGGGTATCTCGAAGACTCCCTGACCAGCCATTGGTGTACCCAGAGCCCGGTTGCCGCCGGCTCTCCCGTCGCCGTCGGATCCTCCGAGTCATCGGCTGATGTGTCCACACGTTCTCCTCGTCCATGTGCAGCGATTGGCGGTGCTCCCGAAGACTCATGAACATTATCACGGCAGAATAAGCGAAAGGCACAAATAATCGTGGTATAGACAAGGTTGCTGCGCTTTGGCTGGGAGACTGTGGCGTAGCGGGATCAGCAAAATCTGCGAGATGGCCGATCCAACTTGCCAACTGCGCCCGAACACCGACTTACGGAGGGGGTCCCCCGATGATCCGTGATCTGTGTGCTGAACTTGGTCACCTTGTGTACCCGTCGGTAGGGCTGGATCTGCTCCTCTGGTGTCTGCTGAAGCGTCCGAGCCTTGAAGACAGAACAGTCTGGGCGAGACGCGGGGATGTGGGTGGAGCAGCGCGGAAATCTTCACTCTGCTCGCGGTTTACTCCAAATCCAGTAGTCTTGTACTTGGATCTGGCGGCCTGGATCTGGATCCGGCCGGGTGGTTGCCTTTCGCTTGCTGTAGTTCCTTTCCGATGCCTTCGCAGGTCTTCCTTGGTCGTGTTTGCGGCCTCCAATGACGGTGTCGTTGGCAGTTGAGAAGCGAAGGACGCACCGGCCAAACAGATAACTCCGGTGGATCTTGGATCCGCACTTGACAGTAGTTCACTAGGAAGGTTTTGGATCTGGCCAATGTATTACTCCAGTCTTACCACCAACACTAGATCTGCTACGGCTAACCTCTCTACGCCGCGTAGGGCCAATGTAGTTCCCGTTTCCAGGCGAGGGAGGAAGCACTTGCGTTGATCAAGGCAAATTCGTTTCTGATTTATGCTTAAGTTCGTTCCTATCCCAAAGTCCTATCATCATGTGGATCCTATCATCCCATCTGTACCTACCGACTCTATGGGCTCCCTTTACCTTCATTGCGTATCAGCTGCTTGCCCGTCGCGTTGTGTTTACGGCCTCGTGATTACGCCTGGATAATGGATTGAACCCATCTTGGATTGAACCCATCTTGGATCTGGATCCAGTGGATGCAGATCCAGATCCATCCGAGTCTGAATCCAGATCCATCTGATTCTGGATCCAGATCCATCTGAGTCTGGATCCATCTCTCACCCAATCACTTGCCATCACACACTTCCGAGAATTGCACTTCACCACAATCGCCTCCTGACCGTAGTTGTTGCCGACCAACGGCATCACTGCGGGCACAGTTACCAACTTCTCCATTTTCTCAAGAGCTGCCGGCATGTCGAACACCAGGCAGTTGGCGACCAGTAAGAGCTGGATCCACGGCGCCAGGTCTCAAGTAGATCCAGATCCCGAGGACTTCTGGGGCTCCTGGGACAACCACTACGCACAAGCACAAAGCGATCCGCTCACGAATGGCACCAGCTCTTCCACCGCTGACGGCGCGCACGAGCCCACCGTGGGGGACCTTCCTGCCGCGGCAAAGGTGACAGATCCTTGCAGTTGAACTGAGTGCTTAGGAACTGGATGTACTCCTGCATGTTGTAATCGATAATCACGCTGCTTCCATCCATGTCTTCTTCTTGTTTCCAATCCAGCTTTTAAATCCCATCACAGCTCGAACCTGCAGATCCAGATCCATGCCACATGTCTTGGCGATCCAGATCCACAATCACACTCGACCCCAGATCCAGCCGAGGTTCCTTTGTCATCCTCAGATTCTTCATTCTTCCACCTCGTCCGAGTGCGACGAACATCTTGTTATTCCATACACAATACAAAATTCCCCATCCACCGATCAGCAACCACCTTGCAGATCCATCCCCACATTCTCCACCCGAAGTGACCAGCTCACTTCAGGCGACCGCAGTCCCCACTACTCCTCGTGAGACTGCATCACACCGAACCGGTTCCGGTTGGTGCGGCTCCGCAAAAACTCATGTAGTATAGCGCCACAGTTGAGATCCGCTTCATCAACCCAGGATGGATCTTCATATCCGCGCCAGTGTACCAAGAATTCACGATGGATCCGGCCGTAGCGAGTGCGTTTCCCAGTTTTCATGTCACTAATCTTCTCCACTTCGTACTCGCCTTCGTCTAGATCCTGGATCCAGCTATCCTCCGGCAGCAGCGCTTCATCAAAGTCGAACCGATCGGTAATACCATCAGTCAGCTGGATCTGCGGTCGGTCTGGGAAGCTCTTCACCAACTTAAGCTTGGACACGTGAACCACGGGAAACAACCGGTACTCCGTGCCTGGGGTCTCGATCCGCACTGCGTATTCGCCGATCTTCTCTGCCACACGGAATGGCCCATGCCACATGTGTGCCAGTTTACGGGCGTATCCTTCCTTGACGCGATCCAAGTACAGCCAGACTCTAGATCCAACCTCGATCTGGTGTGGATAGATCTCTTCGTTGTGCCGATCCGCCCGGTCTGAGATCGCCTCCCGTAATCGTGCGTTCACCTCTGCTCGTGCCTGCTGATAATAGCGCTGGATCTGGTATCTCCATCGTCTTGGATCCCGATCCTGACGGCGGGTACTACCCACGGGGATCGTGGCTTCAAGGGTGGATCTTGGATCCCAACCATGCACCAAGTAGAACGGAGTCTCTCCGCGGATCCGATCCTGAGCGGTATTGAGCGCGAAGGTGAGGCGTTCGGCGTAGTCATCCCAGTCACGCTGATCCAGATCCTGCACATACATTTTCAGAGCTCGAGTAGCTGTCTGCACCATGCGTTCAGCGGTTCCGTTAGCTTGCGGCCTGTACGCCATCGTCGCGCGTTGCCGCTGGCCCAGGATCCTGTTGAAGGATCTGAAGAAGTCGGCCATGAATCCCGGTTCCCGATCGTGCCGGATCACTTCGCTGGCACCGAACCGTCGGAATACACACTCTTCGTACGATTCGGCTATTGTCTGTGCTGTTCTGGAGTCACTGGCCTTCGCGATCACGTATCCCGTGAACAGATCCACCCAGATCAATAACTCAGTATTACCTTTGTTGGATCTGGGCAGCGACGGTATATGATCCATCGCTATAACTTGAAACGGGTACGTGGCTTGGATGTTGCCGGGCGACTCTCCTTGGATCGTAGGTCGCCCCTTGCCAGTCTCACAATCAACACACTCTCCAACGTAGCGCTGTACACTCCGATACAAACCTCTCCAGTGGAAGCGATCCCGGATCCGCTGGTAGGTGCGGCCGATCCCCTGGTGACCTCCTTCGAGGCTGACATGGTAATGATGGAGAACATCCTGTTGCAGAGTCTCCGGCAGCACCAATCTCATCAATCCATCGCGATCCGCCTCCACTTTCTTCGTAGGAGGGCAATAAAACAGCAGGTCGTTGAGATCCACTTCGTAGTCCATCGCAATAGCACCGTAGGATCTAGCCTCTTCTTGACTGAGATCTTGGATCTTGCCGGCTAAATACCTCTTCAGGCCGGAGATCCACGCCTCCTCGTCCTGCGCTTGGCGGATCCGTGCGATTCGGAGATCCCGCACTACTTCCTCTCGCAATACACTCGGGTTGGATCTGGATCTGGCGCGAGCCCGGGTTGTTACGGGTGAGACACGAGCGACGGAGGCTTCTTCTTCACGCTTTACCCCCAGGATCTCGTCTAGGCGGTTCAGCGTAACTAGATCCTGCAGATCCACCTCGTCCTCCACCATGATCCCAGCTTGGCGCTGAAGCGCTGCGCTGGCTAGGCTGTCAGCGCTGCCGTTCCAATCGCGCTTTACGTGTACCAGCTCATGGTCAGGCCAGATCCGCAGCCGATCCAGGGCCTTCTGTCTCAGAAGCGTCAACCCCGGTGCCTTGCAGTTGATCTCACCTCGGACCTGGCGGACCACCAAGTTGGAGTCCCCGCAGATCACCAATCGTCTTTGCGCCTCGCCCTCGAGCAGATCCAAACAAAGGAGAAGTCCGTGATACTCCGCTTCGTTAACCGTCAACCCTTCAGCATAGCCGGATCTAGCCTTCACGACGATCCATTCAGGCAACTTCCACAGGATCGCGCTGTAGGCGCCTCCACCAGGTTTGACACGGGCAGATCCATCAAAGCTGACCACGTGCAGCTCTTCCCCGGGTCGGACTGTCGGGATCGGCGCTTGGATCTTACGCCCTTGGGATTCGCCTCCAGTCCAGCGCTTGACACGCGATGGCCGAGATATTCCACCTTACTCTTGCCCCAGAAGCTCTTCACCACGCTGATCGAGAGATCCCACTTGTCACACGCGTCGAGTAATGCGTCAACACGATCGCACAGATGCTCCCAGGATCCTCCAGTCACCAGTATGTCGTCGATGTAGGACCGGCGTCCCAGCACGGATGGTTTGCCAGGATCTTCAGGTTCTCCCGACTTCAGATCCAGATCCAGCGCTTGTGATCCGGATCCCTGCTTGGATCCCAGTTTCAACTCCGATCCAGATCCATCCTCCAGCCGCGGGATCCGGGTGAATCCGTACAGTGCGTTGTCCAGCATCCGTTGGTAGATCTGGGGCGCGTTCTTCAATCCAAAGGGCATCCGGTTCCACTCGAACAGCCCGAACGGGGTGATGAAGGCGGAGATTGCACGAGCCCGATCCGTCATCGTCACTACCCAGAATTCACTGGCCATATCCAAGGAGCAGTACCAAAGCACCTTGTCCAGATCCTCAAGAAGATCGTTGATCAGGGGCATCGGGTAGACCATCAGCCGGGTCAAACTGTTAACCAGCCGGTAGTCAATACACAAACGTATGTCCACGCCGTTCTTCTTGATGATCACTACAATTGGAGACGCCCATGGTGAAGTCGAAATCTGGATGATCTTGGCTCCGAGCAGCCCCTTGATTAGATCCGACAGCTTCTCTTGGTATTGCGGGGCCACCTTGCGCACTCGTTGGGCAATAGGCTTCGCACCACCAACATCGATATCACACACGACTCCTCGTGCTGCAGGCGGCAGCGCGTTGCCTTTGCCAATCAGCAGATGTCGGCGCCTCCAAATCCGTCGTCGCAGTTGATCGATCTCTTCCGCCGTGTTCAGATCTGGATCTCCCACTTGGATGTCTTCAATAGTCACCTTGTCGGTTGTCGAGGTGACTTCAGGCAGCACCGCCATCTCTGCTTCAACATCTTCGGCACGTAGATCCCCACTCTCATGATAGCAGACTTGGTCGTCCGCATCCGAGTCATTGCGCCTTAAATCTCCGGTGGCTGTTGGATCTACGTCGACAGTCGGATCTGGTGTCGGACCTGATTCCTGCACCGTCTCTCCATCTGGATCCGCATATCGTCCCATCTCACCATCCGAAACTGTAGGCCCCACTGGATCCATGATCTTTCCCGCAACACCATCTGTCGAATCTGCAGATCCGCCCCCTGTCTCTCCGTGATTACCACCCGATCTGACAACGGGATGGACCGCCTGTCCCACATCATCTGGATCCAGCGCCCCTTCGTAACCTTGCGTGTCGTCAGTTGGATCTTGACCCGTCGGTCCATCACCGGATTTCAGCATATCGTCGCCCTTCGGATCGGCAGCCGATGTTGGATCCAGCGAGTCTTCGACCTGTGGATCTTCCCCGAGTGCCTGTATGCTTGTCTCCTCCGGCGGTTGATCCTGTGCGCACGACTTGACGGAGACCTGGAGCTGTAGCATCTTCGATGTCCTGGCGTTGCGTCCGTCGATCGCCTGGTCGGGCGGATCCAGCAGCGATTCGTCCTGTCCATACTCGGCGTCCTTGGATCCTGTCTCCACACGTCGGACTTAAGCTGAGTCCGGCCTCCGCAGTATTGCGCGTGGCGTCGGGTACTCGCGGCGCTCTACCATCGGTCCCTCCGGAGTCTCTGGTAGCTCCACCTCCGCGGATCCGTAGTGGCCTGCAGCGCGAGGTTCTGCCACTCCATGTAGCGGCGCGATCCAATGGACACGTAGCCTTGGATCCGCGGGACACGATCTCCGGCCAGCCACATCCCCACTTGGTGGTTCTGGCGTAACACCAGCTCCTTCTCACCAATATTCGTGATCCGGAGGTACCGTGTCTTGCCTGGCCCCTTGATTACAGTTGGCACCCATCGATCTCCTCGTGTAACCCAAAGCTTGTCATGTTCCGATCCAGATCCTCGCAGTCGTGTAGGTAGCTCTGCGAACTCCCCGATCCCAAGCTGAAGATAGCGATCCAGCTTTACCGACTGTGCCTTGTCGCTATAGAGCGAACGGCGTCCGCTGAGCTGGATCCGGACTTCGTCAGGCAGGCAGAGGGTCCCGTCAGCTAGATCCAGTCGGATCCCGGCCGGGACCATAAAGTCCATACCGAGGATCGCCTCTTGACCAGATAGATCTCCAACCCAAATGTCGAAGAAATACACCAGGTATCCACCCAATGTGATCTTGATCCGAGTTCTGCCTTCCGTTGTGTACACGTTGTCTCCGATCCCAACACACTCTTGGCTCTGACTCCTGTCGATGTAGCACCCAACCTTACGAGCAAAGGCGGTGTCCACGATGGACACCTCGGCACCGGTATCTAGGAGTAAGATCGCCTTCTCATTGTTGATCTTGCCGTGGATCTTGGCTTGACGGAACCACTTGCCTGGCGAGTGTTGCTTCCAGTATCCTCGCGACTCTCCCGGTAGGAGATACGGGGATCCTGGATCTTCGATCCGCCGGCTTGCAGCGACACGCCTGGATCTGGATCCCGAGGTGTCTTCGCCTTCCACTGGTTTGAACCACTGCTCTGGATCTCGGTGTTTCCAAAATCCTTGGCGAACTTCTGGATCCAGATCCACCTCGACTGTCGCGTCGAATCTGGTGTAGTCATCAGCTTGCCGGAAACTCGAGATCATGGCAGTACGTTTCCCATGAAGATCACATGTATTACCGCGTAGATCCTGTCGTTTGCTAACTGGGTCTGTCGATGTCTTGTTCACATATGCATAGATGCAATATCTAGAACGCTCGGCTCGTACCGGATTCCAACCCGGCGAGCGTCCTAGTTTAACATCTTCTCCGCCATCTCTGGCAGCATCCCCGCATGCTTGGCTGGATTGAACCACTGGCGGATCTGGTTGTAGAACTCCTCCATCGGGCATCGGCCCACGTATGAAGCTCACCACATCCGCGACACACGAAGAGGCAGTGGTCACCTGGATGACCCTTCTTGCCGCACTTCTCACACGTCAGGCGCTTCCAACAGCCAAGGTGCGAGTGCCTCTTGGATCCACAGTGCGTACAGCGGCTGCGTTCGGATCCCTCAGCGTGGATCCTGGATCTTGGGTCGCGTGCTGTTGGATCCTGTTGTTGGCGGTCTGGCGGGTTCCGATCGGGGACCTTCGGCTCCTCCTCCGTGAGCTTCGCGTGATCTTGCACGGCGGACAGGTAGATCCTGCGATACTCCTCGCACTCGGAGTCAGATCCATCGCTGGATCCAGACTCGGATCCGGAGTCAGGTTGGATCTGGATCGCACGCACATGTTTAGCCGGAGCGGCCTGTGCAGGCGTCGCGGGGGCCTTCTGCCGGTACTTGCTCGATCCATATGCAGACTTCTTCTGTCGATTCTTCGCCCGATCCAGTGCCCGAAGGACTTCTTCCAGCTCGTCAGCATCCGGTAGCCGGAGTAATGTCAGCCGGTCTGCTAGATCCTGATCGCCCAAAGTTTCAATAAAATGATCCACATGCTCGCGCTTCTCCTTGGATCCACCATCCTTGATCTTGAGTCGAGCGCGGAGTCCGGCGACGTTGAGTCGGTATAGGTAATCCAGCGGAGACTCGTCAGAGCGCTTGCGGGCATGGTAATACTGGCGAGCCACGGAGATCCCCAATCCACAGTATTGAGTCTGGAAGCTGCGAAGCAGATCCGGCCACTTGTTGCGTGTGGATCGGGGCAGTTGGCGATACCTGTTTCTTGCCGATCCAGACAGAAGATCCGCGAAGGTCAGACACTTCTCTTCGTCGGGGGCTTGGTCACGCAGGAACGCAGACTTCACTTTACTGATCCACGCTCTCGCTCGGTCCTCATCCTGGTCCTTCCCTGAGAACTCCTTCAGATCCGAGATCACAGAGATCCGGACTCGTTGGATCAAGGCTGCGCCTGTGGATCCGGTCGCGGTGGTGGCCACTTTAGCGCGAGCTGGGGCCGGGAAGTCGATGTCATCTGGATCGTACTCCCAGTGTTGATTCGGATCGGACGAACCAGTCGACTCCATTTCCACATCCTGGGATCCGGGGTTCTGCGTCGCCTCCGGCACCTGTGTCGGGGTCGGTATGCCTTGCTCTTTCAGGAACCTGCTCATGGCTGCTTGGAAGAATGACTCCAGCCTGCCAGTCGACATGTCGGATCCGGATAGCGTGGCAGTCGGATCCACTGATGGAGTTGACTGCTTCTTGGATCGGGATTGAGATCGAGGCTGAGGACTCGCTCCACGTTGGATCTGGGCTCGAGCGCGTAGCATCGTGGCTCCCGAAGGTCCAAGTGACATGCGCCGCGGCTCCGAAGATGTATCCGATCCAAGTTCTGCAGCGGACACGTACGGTGACGACGTTCGGCCTCCTGTGGGTCCCGCTTGTGGCGATCTTGGATCCGGGATTGCTGGATCCGGGATTGCGAGATCCAACTTCGGCTGGATCTCGCCCACCAACACCTTCAGTCGGTTGAACAGCATCTCTGTCGTAGCACGGAGTTGAATTGGATCGATCTCGTACATCACTGACGCGTCGAACGCTCCAGCCACGAGACCAGCATCCCTCAGCAGCTCCATCAGGCGCTCCATCTCGGGCAGGATCCCTGGGCGCTTGGCGGGTGCCGGAAGCGCTAGGGGGCCCTGCAGGTCTTCGATCTGCTTCACGCCGAACTGCTGCATAATCGGATCCAGAGTCAGGAAGCCACGTAGTTGCCTCTCGTGGTGGTGGATCCAACCTGCCTCGGATCCATTCTGAGCAGGTGGCTTCGTATCTTCGTCTTCCGGATCCGGGGCCTTCATCTTCGTGCGCGCCTTCGGCTTGGTCTTGTCGAAGGAGAAGAAGTAGGCATCCGAGTTAACTGGTGAATCAGCGAATGCATACCGATCCTTGCCAGCCTTGGTTTGTTTTGTTGGTGGATCTTGACTCGCGTCGCGATCCACCGGGGTCCCCGAAGGGACCTGTGGAGGAGGTTGAGGTTTGTTTTCTGGATCCATGTCTGGATCCACCTCAGTTCCGCCGACAGAGGTCCTCCTTGCACTCTGCCGATCCGTGGATCTTGTTTCATTCAGCATCGTCGTCGTCGATCCCAACTCCGATGACGCTTGATCCCCTTGTTCCTTCTTCACTCGAACTTCTTCTTGGGACTCACGGTGAAATCCCGAGTCACCAGAAGATCCGGGCACGCGCACCATTGTGGCGTAGCGGGATCAGCAAAATCTGCGAGATGGCCGATCCAACTTGCCAACTGCGCCCGAACACCGACTTACGGAGGGGGTCCCCCGATGATCCGTGATCTGTGTGCTGAACTTGGTCACCTTGTGTACCCGTCGGTAGGGCTGGATCTGCTCCTCTGGTGTCTGCTGAAGCGTCCGAGCCTTGAAGACAGAACAGTCTGGGCGAGACGCGGGGATGTGGGTGGAGCAGCGCGGAAATCTTCGCTCTGCTCGCGGTTTACTCCAAATCCAGTAGTCTTGTACTTGGATCTGGCGGCCTGGATCTGGATCCGGCCGGGTGGTTGCCTTTCGCTTGCTGTAGTTCCTTTCCGATGCCTTCGCAGGTCTTCCTTGGTCGTGTTTGCGGCCTCCAATGACGGTGTCGTTGGCAGTTGAGAAGCGAAGGACGCACCGGCCAAACAGATAACTCCGGTGGATCTTGGATCCGCACTTGACAGTAGTTCACTAGGAAGGTTTTGGATCTGGCCAATGTATTACTCCAGTCTTACCACCAACACTAGATCTGCTACGGCTAACCTCTCTACGCCGCGTAGGGCCAATGTAGTTCCCGTTTCCAGGCGAGGGAGGAAGCACTTGCGTTGATCAAGGCAAATTCGTTTCTGATTTATGCTTAAGTTCGTTCCTATCCCAAAGTCCTATCATCATGTGGATCCTATCATCCCATCTGTACCTACCGACTCTATGGGCTCCCTTTACCTTCATTGCGTATCAGCTGCTTGCCCGTCGCGTTGTGTTTACGGCCTCGTGATTACGCCTGGATAATGGATTGAACCCATCTTGGATTGAACCCATCTTGGATCTGGATCCAGTGGATGCAGATCCAGATCCATCCGAGTCTGAATCCAGATCCATCTGATTCTGGATCCAGATCCATCTGAGTCTGGATCCATCTCTCACCCAATCACTTGCCATCACACACTTCCGAGAATTGCACTTCACCACAAGACCATTTTTCTACTTCGTAAATTTTATCGTGAAAGTGAAAGTTCTGCATGGTTGTTCACAGGCAGGTAGATTACATTAGAGATGCTCAGATGTAGCCCTCCGCAATATAAAACTCTTTGAAAGTCGACGCGTTTACTTCTAATTCGCGTTTGTATAATATCGAACCTGTTGTGTATTCTTTAGAGGTCGGTGCGGTAGTTGGTGAACTACCGGTGGAACTACGCATACTGTAGCTTTAGAGAACCCTAGCAGAGATATTCGGTAGCCGACCCTTTGGATGGTGTAACCCATATCATCGAGAACCCCAGCAGTCGGACGCAGGCAGATGCTGCGGCTGCGAAACAGGCGCAGGAGACGACTGTGGATGGCCTTTGTAGCACAAAATCTAACCTAAGGACAATTTTTGAGTCAAGAAGCACGGTTGGTTGATGATATGTATGGCCATCTACTGCGGCTGCTTCGCAGCCGCAGCATCTGGCCGGTAATAAGCAACCGGAGAAGTACGAAATGATGTTCTAGTCAAATTGAAACGAACAATGTCTGCCTATTTTCTTAAAACTTGTGAAGAGTGAAAAACTTCCAAAGAAGTGTTTTGTTTTTGAGAAGTTTTTATACCCTCTCTAATTGCGATTTCGATGTCTCCTGAACGTTACCTGTAACTGGGAATACATTCGTGACGAATTAAAGTTTGTGAGGCTGGTACACCTGCAAGCTGGTCTCCCAGGATAAGTGTCTTCTGCGGTTGCAGCTTTTGCATGTGTACTTCTCAGGTAAAACTCGTGTAGCTCTCATACCGCTGTGAAAGAAGCTCACACAGTGATTCACTGACGACGTGGCTACATTACTATCATCGAACGCCACACTAGACCCTCTAAAAGGATTGCCGGTAGGTAAAGGAATGCCAAGCTCCAATAGCTTCTCAAGCAAGGCTCGTTTGATTTTACACTGTCAGTTATCTTTTTTGCAAACTTGTCATTACATATGCATTTTAGATCGTACTACAAGTTGTAGTACGATCTAAAAAGTGTAGTTTACAAGGCAGGAGATGCTGTGCGATGCTCGTGGGTAATAGAGGCTTTCAGAAGCACGTGTTTTTGGCAAAAAACCGTAGCGAAAAACGCGAAGCGACCCGATCTATTTTTGGTACGGGCGACGATACGTGATTTTTCGATCCCGTAAACCCGTGAGAGGGGGGTCCGCTACGGGAAATCAAACCGAAATATACGTAAGGAAGAAGCATGTCTTCGGAAGGGTACATGGGGGGCCTGGATGGCAAATAGTTGGTTGTGGGGCATGTGCCGTCTGTTAGAGGCCGAGTGCTCCTCGTTGGTGACCTTAGGTTGTGTGTGTGCTCCGTTATCTGCTGCTATCAGCCTGCCAAGACTCCATCTGCCTACTTGTCATCCAAGGACCAGCTTGGGCGGCCGGTAGGCTTGTCCACCACCCTAAATCAAGGCAAGGGGCGAGCAGCGCCTTCTAAACCTACCGAGACCACAGCCAACGCGCCGTATTGGGACCACTACAGCTACAATTGCCAGTAAACCATAATGCAACCCCCAAGAAAGCATGCATCCATTTCTGGGACTTAGTGAGGCGTCGATTTCGTTGCTATCTATCCCTGTGCCAGCTCCTGGCATGCTGGAAGTATCGAGCATCATACGCCAGAAAGCAAGTAGACCAAACTATCATGGACCCGAAAAAAACTTTACAAATTGAAACTTACAACACCCAACAGGTAAATTAGATGAAGACGCTGCAGACAACCGAGTCACGTGTTCATGGTGGTTGCAACACCAACAGATTCATCAAAGGCACGGAATGAACATGGCTAACAGTAAGAATATATTCATTAATAAAAAAACGAACAAGTGTTACTTTACTTCGCTTTACTGTACATGCGTTGGCCCAGCGATGGCGCGTGTGCGTAGGTGCTGCCGGCGTGCTCGCCGAATGACGGCGCTGACAGCTACATGTAAAGTTTATTGGACCGAGATTCCAGCTTAAAACATTGCGTACACTTCGAATAATCCGCGTTACGAAATTTTCCCACGGTTTTTGATTTTCCGTATAGCTGAACAGCCAACCACTACGGAAAACCCGTAGTCAAAAACACGTACCGTAATCTAGGTGTCAAGTGTCACCCCCACCTGCAAGATGAGTATAAAACTGATGTGTATGCAGAATTTATGTATGACCTATACTAGTCTTTATGTTTCTACCCAGCTTATTCACACTGTCGTCGCAGTAGGAAAAAAAACTCCTGTGCCTAAATATCGAGCCCTGGCAGGATGTCAAGCTTGCGTACCATTCTGTCGATCGTCTGGCTCAGCTGCATTCACCATTCTTATTGTATTCTCCATGTCAAAACGGTCGAGTCTAAAGTAAGGTATTCGTAGTTGTGCCGTAATGCTGATGAAGTACATCATAGTTGTAGGCATTTCGGGGGTGGTTTGCATATTGGGATCGACTAATGGTTTTGGGCGGCGTCCATACACACAAAATGCATTAGAATATCCATGGTGACGCTTAACATATTGATGCAAATCCTAATCTGATTAATCAAATATGACCTTTTGATTGGCTAAAATATGGGGGTGACAGTTAACAACTCCGGACACTTAACACCTAGATTACGGTACCAGCGCTACGTGTTTTTCACTACGTATTTTTAGAAATACCGAGCCTCTAATGATAAAAAATAGAACTAAAAACAAAACAACAGCCCGAGATATGGTCAAATTCTAGCCTTCACTGGAGCCTTGTGCCGTAACCATGTTAGTTCACAGGTCGAAGAGCTGTGCTTGGCCCCGGCAAAAAAATTATAACTTTCCAAGACCGGGTACCTTTCTATCCGAAATAGGGTACTGATTTACCTAAACAACTACACCTAAAAGCTACAATGGCTACATGTATTACTCTGCGGTTGTTTGCTACGTTTTACACTAAAACCTAAGGTTGCCACTAAAAGCTATGATGATCACAGCTTTTACGACTGCACTATGCCGAGCCCGCTGAAGCATACTTTATCGCTGGGCAACGCTTGTCAATATCTCGTGCTATCATGTTTGCTAGCTCAAGCTACGTAAGCTTTTGCGTCTGAAATCTCTCTCGCTCTCTCTCTCTCTCTCTCTCTCTCTCTCTCTCTCTCTCTCTCTCTCTCTCTCTCTCTCTCTCTCTCTCTCTCTCTCTCTCTCTGTATATCTAGCTAGCCTAGTTCAATAGTTTGCCAGTGGATACCAAGTTTTTGCTCTGGGTACCCGTCAATAACTGCTAAGATTTAGCCAACCGAGCTAACTATTTACCAGACGTTAAAATGAATTGGTTAAAATTTACTAAAAGCTGTAATCAAAGAACTTGAGGTCAACAATACTGGCAGCTTTTGACTGATGCAACCAAAACGGTACGTCTGAAATCTTCTCTATATATTATATATATAGTTCAATAGTTTGTGAGTGGATACCAAGTTTTGCTCTGCCCAGAGCATTTAAGCCTTACTTAAGTAAGCATCTAGTGACCACATTGAGACCAGGCAACCTCAATTGGTGACCATCGGTTCCTGAGAACCCACCACGATAAAGAAGAGCGGGGCTTGCTGGTTACCAGCCTCACAAAGGTTTGGCTGAAACATCATTTCCGTATCGATACACTTCGATGTGCGTAACTATTTGTTCATTTACGTATTCTCGGACAGATGCTGCGGCTGCGAAGCAGGCGCAGTAGATGCCCACGTTAGAATCAACTAGAGAGTTGGGCTGGTATTGCTTTTCAGGATTAACATACAACAACTTCGGGATTTACTCAACTATTATCCGTTATCATCGTCCATGAAACTATACGTCGACCTGTGTACCCTCCCGGAGCCACGCTCCGGGTTGCCTATTCAGGGACCGTGGTGGTTTTACTTTGTAAATGGGTACAGGCAGATGGATGGGTAGGTACGCTTGGTATAGTGTTTGCTTGGATAGTGGTGCATGCAACCACCTACGAGTAGACATAAATGAGTGACTTGGGCGGCGAGGTCACTTAATACCCGAATTGGGCTGCCTAGTAACACGCATAGGCCTATCGATCCCAGTATAAATTTTCAGTGTACCGTCGAGGGACATCGAATATGCATGAGAGGGACAAATTAAATGCATATCCATGCGGGACAGATTCTATCCATCCGCGGCGGGTTTGATTTGGACAAAATGCATGGATAGCAGTTATAGAACGGCGTAATGATGTACAAATCACCATTTTTAAAGCCCCGAAGGAAACGAGGGGGGCTGCCCAGCGTACGCTTCTCGTCGCCCCTCTGTGTGGGCCTCCGAGGCTGCTTTCCTAGCCTACACCATTGCACGGCGTTATTCTCATAACGCGCACTCAAATTCACAAAGTGCGCACTCAAATTCAAAATGCCTGCCATAACGTATACCTTTATAGTAATTTAGGCATCTGAAATATGATATTATGATTTGCTACGGTGTATATCCTAGTCTATATCACAAATAGTAGACTTCAAAACAGCATACATACGGCCTTTATGCTATAGTACGGGCTCATGTGAATTTCAGTGCGCACTTTGTGAATTTGAGTGCGCGTTAATAACGCCGTGCAATGGTGTAGAGCTTTTGTCGACCCTCCTTATTGTATATCCGACCACCTTCACACATTAAACCGCAAGTGCGGTTTTGGTTTAGCTTGCTTAAGGTCTAGAAAAGGTGTAGTGATTGCGAGACGGCGGCCATGGCGACCATAATTGATGCTGTGCGACTAGATCTCCGCGAATCTGATCTGTGTACAGATAATCGACACTACCAAGTCGTTTTGAGCGTGATCCTGTATGCTGAGAGGGTCTGTGGCGGCTGCACTACTGCCGTCGGCTCCCAAGGTGGCGGTAAGGCTCGGCCTGGAAACGAGGCGGTGCCGACAGCAATAAACTACATCTCTTCATGAAGTCTCTTTGATAGGTCCGGAAATGGACATAATTATCCATCGGGCCAATCCTAGGGATGGATAGAATCTGTCCCGCATATCCATTTAATTTGTCCCTCTCATGCATATTCGATGTCCCTCGACGGTAATGCAATATCCTGCAGATGCGGTGGCTTCGAAGCCAAACCCTTCTCGTCTATGCTGTTGCGGATACACTGTTGCTTTACAGAGATAAGTTCAACGTCACGAGAACGACCATGACAGCGACCACCAAATATGACGGTGACATGGTGGAGAATACCCTCGATGTTGGAAGAAAAGTCAAGAAAGACGGGAACTTCGAGCTTCAGACTTAAACCTGCAATCGCACTGAGCACATTCGTATCTTCCCCCGCACGGCCGAGCACGCCGAAACTTCAGCAAAAGTATGGTATCGACTGCTCACTCGTTCCTTGTTAGGATCCTGAGAGGCACCCACTTCCTATTCAAAATGAACGCTTTTACGTGTAACCGGTTTCTTCCCGCGGGTCAGCGACGCAGGTGATGTCGGGCTCTTCTTGTAAATGTTCATGTAGTCGAGCAGCAACTGTTTGTAGCGCGGGTGGAATGGATCCACTTGCAGCTTGCCCTGCACGTGCCCCACGGTGTGTTGGTTCTCGGCCCACCCCTTGAGCAAGTCGGCTCTGAACTTCTCGTCGTCCAGCGCCCTCATTAGATTTTTTTTGCTGAAATCGTTCGCTTTCTTCTCGAGGCCCGCCAACTTCTTCAGCGCGCTTCCGATGCCCCTCTCCTCGCCATCGTCAATTGACTCGTAGGAGCGCAAGAATCGGTTGTTGTTGCTGCTGCTGTCGCTGTCTAGAGCCGTGTTTCCTGGACGAACTTGGGTGATATGTGCCCGCGCGAAATCACATAGCACCAGAAGGGTGGTCACAGCCAGGAGTAGAGGACAACCTGGTCGCATGTCGAGCTTTCAGTGTGTGCGGCTTGAGTGGTGGAAGGCAATTTGGCGAGTGAGCAGAAATTCCAAGAGTTTATCCCTGTGGTCGTCCGACCGCGATTCGTATAAGTAAAGATGTGCGAATCATGCGGTACTGTACTGTACAGTACCAGTGCATGTACTACTAGTATATAACGCAGCTCATGTCAGTGCCACGTTTTCGTCCACGAGAAATGATCTTGGGATTGGGGTAGGACAGGAAACCAGGCAACGCTGCGCTTTGACTGAGGTGGCTCGATCGGCGAAAATGTAATACGGTAACCTATTGCGGCCTGGTGCTACATGTAGTGTCCAGACAACGACGCAGAAATCCGACACCACTGAATGGCATCCCCCATAGTAAATTTACGATAAATCCCTGCTGTTTGACACAACATAACTACATAGAAATGGACATAAAGTGCATGGCAGGTGATATAAAGTACACAAAAGCATCTGGTATACAAAGACGAAGTATACGGCTACAACCTGATTGGCTACTGAAGGACTCTTGTACATTGCATGGCTTTGTTTGCCGGATTTTTGTGTCTGTCGGATTTCTGCGTCGTTGTCTGTACTGCCTTGGAAGTGTGTATATCGTCTGTGTGCGTTGCCATTTGAGAAGCGCAAATAAAAATAATGCAGGGTTTCTTATGATAATACACAATATTTAATACCTAGGCACATAAATGCATTGAAGTTGTTCGCTATCGTTCAGCTGTCCACACGACCGTCCGTCTACCAGCGACTACTATTAGTGCGTGTATTCAGTACGAAGTATCTTGCAGCGAGCCAGGTGCAAGCAGTGGCGCAGAAAGCATCTGCTCCGTGGGCAGCATAGCCTTAGTCTTCCGCTCAAGAGCATCATCGGCGACAATCGGAGGCGTGTAAGATCGAAGCAGCAGCGACGAGATCACCACGGACACGGACGAGAGCGCCATCGCAGCGCTGGCGAACATGGGCGGGATACTAAACCCGACCGGGTACAGCACACCAGCAGCCAGTGGAATCAACAGACAGTTGTAGCCGAAAGCCCACACGTAATTCAGCCGGATCCGGTTGAAGATCGTTCGTGACAAGTGCAACGCAGTGATGACATCGACCAGGTTGGACTTCATGAGCACCATGCCAGCCGTCTCAACTGCAATCTCCGTGCCACCGCCGAGGGCGATGCCCAAGTCCGCTTGGGACAGAGCTGGCGAGTCATTGATGCCGTCGCCCACCATGGCAACAGTGCGACCCAAGTCCTGCAGCTCCTCCACTTTGGACGCCTTCTCGGACGGGAGCACGTCGGCCATGACATTATCGCGATCCATCCCCAACTGCTCGGCGATAGTGAAAGCTGTTCGCGCGTTGTCGCCAGTGACCATCCAGCCTTCCAGCCCCATTGTTCTCAGCTTCCTCAGAGTACGAACTGCCTCCGCACGAGGGGCGTCAGCTACTGCAAACACTCCGCTTAGTTCCCCGTCGACGGCCACGTAGATCGACGTCTTACCGGCGTTTTGAAAGTTGATCACAGCCTGCTCCACTTCGATGCGGTTCACTGATTCGACGTCATTTTCTTCCATCCACGCTTTGTTCCCAATGACGATATCCCGGTCGCCCACACAACACGAAATGCCTCGTCCAGAAGCTCCCCGGAAATTCGTCGGCTGCTCAAGAGGCAAC
This sequence comes from Phytophthora vignae f. sp. vignae, assembly GCA_016169955.1. Classification (NCBI taxonomy): domain Eukaryota; phylum Oomycota; class Peronosporomycetes; order Peronosporales; family Peronosporaceae; genus Phytophthora; species Phytophthora vignae. The sequence continues at coordinate 1,016,346 of JABJUM010000013.1, forward strand.
GACATGGACTTGGCGTAGTCCGTAATGGCCGTACCCAGAGGGTGTTCACTTCCTAATTCCGCGGATCCAGCAAGGGCGGCCAACTCCTCCGCGTTTAGCGTGGAGCTGAGTGTATACACATCCGTCACGACCGGTTTCCCCACCGTCAACGTCCCCGTCTTGTCGAAAATGATCGTGTTCACTTTGTGAGCCGCTTGCAGAGGCTCGCCTCCCTTGATCAAGACTCCGTGGGCGGCTCCGACACCCGTACCGACCATGACAGCAGTGGGTGTTGCCAATCCCAACGCACAGGGGCAGGCTACGACGAGCGTCGCGATGCCAAAGTCCAGCGCGAACACAAATTTCCCGTCCGAGTCGGGGATCCAGTCTTCCGGGACGGCATCCCGGGCACACAGGCTATACCACACCACGAACGTCCCGAATGCAAGCGCGACCACCACAGGCACGAAGATATGGGAGATGTAGTCGGCGTAGGCTTGAATCGGAGCCTTTGAGGCTTGCGCGTCCTCCACAAGTCGGATGATCTCACTCAACACCGTGCCGTTATCAATCCCCGTGACTCGCATGTGGAACAGCCCTTCCACATTCAAGGTTGCGCCCAGCACTTGGTCTCCAACGACTTTCTTTATGGCCTTGGACTCGCCGGTTAGCATGGATTCATCCACTCTGCCTTCGCCGTACACAACCACACCGTCAGTGGGAACGGAGGACCCACGAACAACCTTCAGCACGTCTCCACGCTGCACCAGTTCAATCGGCACTACTCGCTCTTCGATGATGGTTGACTCGTCCGGGCTGAAGGCCAACAGCGTGGCCGACTTGACTTGCAACTCCATCAGTTTAGTAAGCGCCGCCGACGTTTTCCCCTTCGCGGTCGCCTCCAGAAGCTTCCCGAGCACCACGAACGAGATCAACACCGACGACGTCATGAACATGTCCAAGTTCGCAACCTCCGCGTTATTCAGCGCGATGGCACGGATTACAGTGAACACGCCGTAGAAATACGCCACATTCGAGCCCATCGACACCAGGAACGCCATCCCCAGCACGCGGTTCCTCACTCCTTTCCAAGCGTCAACGTGGAATCGACGAGCTGAGTAGAACTGGACAGGGGACGCAAGAATCGCGACTGCCAACGCCTCATAAGAAAGACCAGGCAACACTTCCGACATTAATCCGGGCTTGAACCGTGCGATATTCTCAAACAGCAGCATTATCAGCAGGATCGGGAGCGTGAAGGTCAACGCAGCGAAGAAATCGGTGCGATAACGTGAAATCTCCCTCATGCGCTGATCTCTCAGAGCCTGTTGCGCGTTGGCTTCAGCCACGTAGGAAGCTTCGTACCCGATGTCCTCCACCGACTCGATCAAAGTGCGAAGGCCAACCACGGACTTATCGAAGTGAATCGCAGCCTTCTCGGTCGCCAAGTTGACAGAGGCGGATAATACGCCTGGCGTGCTCTTCAACAGGCTCTCGACCGAGTTGGCGCACGAGCTGCACGTCATGCCACCGATCAGCAACGTCACTTTGGCGATCGCGCTCTTGTCCGCCTCATCTATTGACAGTGAGACTGCACTCGAGTCATCCTCATGGATTCCTTGAGCCTTCACGCCGCTTGACTGCAGCGGCTGAACGAGGCGAGCGTTGAACTGGGGCCCGACATTACGCACCGCCTCCTGAAGCATCTCATCGTCGAATTGGCGGCCCGAGGCCACGATGACAGACGCCCTCTGGGTATCAGAATTCACACACGCCGCCACAACGCTTTCCAGCGCGCTGAGAGCTCGCTGCACCTTGCGCGCGCAGTTCTTCGCACAGCTCATGCCTTCAATCGAAAGGAGAATGGTGCGTGTCGCCATTGGCGCTAGCGCTGGTTGGGCTCCATCCGCCATCTTTTCAGCTTGTTCGCACACCGATGGAAAATTGTACAATGGGAGACTTGCACGTGTAGCGGAACTGGGCCAAACTTTCTTGTGACCCGCCTGATCTCGACCCGGTATCACCTGCGTTCACGTCATCGAACACGTCAACACGCAGAAAGATTTTGACACGAGTGGGATGCGGTACGGCTGAGACGAGGCGCTTGATGCGTTGTGCTTACGTACCGTTGACCCGGGGCGCTTCCTTCCTACCTGCCACAGCAGCAGCAACTCGGAAAACACCAGCAAGCAACACAAGTCTACACGAACAAAAACCGATGTTTAATTGGCCGTGCGAGCAACGAACCTACTTTTCCTGATCATAACCAGCTCATAACGATAGTCGGTCCATGTCGCCGGAGACCCGCCACAGCTCGTCCAGCGTCTGGAACTCGTCCATCTTGAGGTCCGACAACCGGCCGACGTCGCCGATCTCGTTCAAGAACACATCGAGGCTGCCCCGGCCGGTCAGGTTGCCGCCGCTGCCAGAGTTGCGCAGCCGTCGAGCGGCCGACGCCCGCGCAGCGTCGATGCTGAGTCTCGGCTTGACCTTTTTGAGTGAGGGCTCGTTGGACCTGCTGTCGCCATCGTCATCCGTGTCGTCGTTAGATTTGGTGGAGCCCGCGTTGCTGCTGGGCATCGGCGGCCTCTGGCCGGCTTGGAACCGCTGCGCGAACGCCGCCGCGGGGTTGAAAGGTCTCTGTGGGCCAGCGTGGTGCGGCTTGCTAGAGGGGTGAGGCTGCTCCTTGCGCTTCTGCTGTTGTTGCTGCATCTGCATGAACGCAGCCACGGGGTTGCTGTTGCCAGCAGACGGAGAAGCCTTGGCAGCTTGACTGTGAGCAAACATGGCGGCCGGGTTGGCCATCGGCTGAGTGGACGGCGCGGACATTTGCGCAGATCGCGGCTCCTCCTTGGCTTGCACGCCGCTGTGGATCGACTGCTTCTCCTGCGACCGATGATGAGACGACGGAGGCTCCTTCTCGGGGTTGGGCTGGTCTTGCTCATGCGCAGGTATATGCCGCTGTACTTGAGCGTTCTGCGGCTGCATGTGCGGCGGGATTGGCGGCGCGCGATCCACGTACTGGTGAGTCTGCTGGTGTCGCTGGTGCTGCTGGTGCACGAACGCCGCTGCGGGGCTCATGCCGCTGCTGTTTGGCATCATTGAGCTGCCTGACGACGATCCGCCGTTCATTGAACTCGGCGTAGGGGGCATGTCGTAGTTGTATGACATCATCTGCGGGTGCGGTGAGTGGGACATTTGCTGTGGCTGGTGAGGCGACACCTGTGAGCCACCGTACATGCCTCCTCCAGACCGATACGAGTTCATCGGCGCAGCGGAGCCATACATCTGGCCGTTGTTCATGTTTCCACTGGGCGTTGAAAACTCCGTGGGGTACATGCCACCGTTCATGCTGGAGCCATACCCCGACGATGGGCCCGCGTAACCCTGGCGGTAGTTATCCTGCTGCTGCGAAGGTCCCCCCGATATTCCGTTGGACGACGCCATGCTCGGCCGACGATCGTAGTCGTGCGTATTGTTGTTCTGCATCGATCCTGACGGGGGCAGCGAGTGGCCGTAGCCATTGTTCACAATATGCTGCTGCATCGGAGGCTTGCGGTAGTGCACCATCGTGGGGTCGTAGCCGCCGCCACTCATATCGCTAGTGTACATCATGCCGTTGCTTGCCATACCTCCGCCCATCATGTTCATGCTCGGGTGGTGCTGGCCGCCGGACTGCATGCTCCCTGCCGGCACCACTTGACCGTTCGGAAAGCGCATCATATGGGCGCCTTGCTGCTGCGCGTGCATGGAGAACGCGGCCACCTCGTCACTCTTCACCATTCCGCCGTCGAAGCCTGGCCCTTGCTGCATCATTTGGCCGGGCATGCCCATGACGCTCTTCGGCGTCATCTTGTTCTTGTCGGCCTGGCCACGACGCCCTTGCCTACAACGACATCAAACACGTCAGCGTTATGTTAGTTCCTTCTTACATACAAACTTCAATCAAACCAACCCATAGTACGCACCCCTTGCGCACTCTGCAGAGCGACTTCCAGCGGATCTTGACGGCGTCCTCCGTGCGGCCCGGCAGCATGGCGGCGATGGCCGACCAGCGGTTGCCCAGTCTGGCCTGCGCATCGAGAATCATGCGGTCCTCCTCGGGCGTGTACTCGCCGCGGACGATGCTCGGGTCCAGGTGGTTGTACCAGCGCTCGCGGCACTGCTTGGAGGTGCGGCCGGGGATGCGCGTGGCCACCTGGCCCCAGTTCTTGCGGCCCTCGGCCACCAGCTCCTTCAGCAGCTCGTCCTCGTCGGGCCGCCAGTGGCCCTTCACCAGGCCGGGGGCCAGCACCTTTGTCCAACGCTGCAGACACTGCGTGTGGTTGCGGCCGGGCACCTCCTCGGCGATGGACTTCCAGTTGCGCTCGCCGTGGCGGCCCACGGCCTCACGGAGCTTGTCGTCCTCCTCCTGCGTCCAGCGCTTGGGCACGGCCTTGTCCTTCGTCTTCATGATCTGCAGCAGCAGCAGCAACAACAACAGCAAAATTACCCCGTCAGGCCTCTACTCGTAACAACTAGCACGTCTTGTGCATCGGCCCTCGTACGTCATGCTGCTTCTGGCGGGGCACGCCCTTGATCTCTGTGAACACGCGCTTGCTGCCGCTCTGCGTGGTGGTGATGACCGCGGGCTTGGCCGGAGCTGGCTTGCTGCCGGCCGGTGGCGGTGCCGACGCGTCGCCTTTGGGGGCGCCGCCGGCCTGGCCCTCGGTGAAGAGCAGCTTGCCGAAGTCCGAGATGGACGAGCGGCCCTCGGCCTCCATGGGGAAGGTCTCCACGAGCTCGCCCATGAGCTTGGAGATGGACTCGCGACTGACGCTGATGCTCATGGCCTCGACCGATCGGTCGGTCGGTCGGTCAGTCTGCCTGCGGCCTGGGGCAGGGGATTAGAAAATGCGAGCAGCCAGCGCCCAGCCGACAGAGACCGGTAGGAACTTGACTTGCTGCCTCGCGCGCCGTCAAATGCTCGGATAAGCCACGGCCGGCCGGGGCACAATGCTGCAACAGGTGACGCGTGTGGCGGTCGCGCTTTTCCGCCCGAACGGTGGATGGCCCGGCCATGTTTCGACACAATCCGGCTCTCAGCGCAGATGTAACCCCGAGCGTACCCCCTTTGTACCCCTCGGCATACAAAACCAAGAGCAAAAGCGAACGACAGCTGTCTGTACGCCCCAGCGGATAAGCAACATCTTGCACTCCGTATGTGGCGCCGCACTGCGAGGCTGAGGTGTTTTCACGCTCGAGGCCATGAACATGTGATCAAGGCGTGTGTGCTTTACTTACTGCGCGAACGCTCCGCTGTAGATGGTTGGCTACCTACTTGATACTAGTGCCGGTAAAGCTTCACCTAAAGTTTAATATGTGCAGCTAGTTGACGCTTCGCGTCCAAGTCCAATGCAATACTGTATGCTATACCTACAGTAAACCATGAGCAGAAATGTCGTAGCGTAAGTTTCTTGGCACAGATCACCGATGTTTCGATGCTAAAAAAACCTTCGTCGTGTTTGTTTGGCGCGGTACACCGTTCACCCTAATTAGTCGTGCCATGACTATTTAGCGTGTACGACCTGAAGAGTAGCTCACACTATTTTGAATTTCAGTTTCTAAGAAAACGAGTCCAATCTACCAAAAACTAAATGTACAACGCGATTCGTCTTGCCGAGATCTACACAAATCCGGTCTCTTTTCTCGATTTTAGGTGAGAATGAAAATCTTTTTCAAAACCGGTGGGATGATTATCAAAGGTGCACGACTATTAAGGTCACACGACTAATTAGGGTGAACGGTGTACCGTTTTGTCTCATTTCTTTTAAAATATCCAAAATATATACCGGTACATAAAATACAGTGCTCTGAATGAACAGTTACTTTATTCAGCGCGCATGCAAACAACTAGTGATAGTATTTCTACTACAAACAGTAAAAACCTGAAGTTCGTAGGCTTGATCGTTTTTGTTTTACCGAAGCGCGTAAAACAAAACAAAAATAATAAAGTTTGCGAACTTCTGTATCAAATAACGACCTACATGTATTGTGCTTTGCAATGATTTTGGCAATATGAGGCGAGATTTGCTGTATTTATAGCGACCACCTGCTAGATTTATGCTAAATCGAGGTGCATAAATGGGTGGAGGCCTAGAATTACGCTAAAAGCGCCACAATTGCACTTTTGAAAGTGCAATTGTGGCTGTGCAGCTGCAATTCTGTCGGCTTTTATCTACTTTTATCCACAAGCACCTAGCCACACGGCAATTATGCATAAGAGGGTGGATGTGCTAGGGATCATGGACGGTGGTGTACTGGGCCAATGCATGGCTCTCCCAAGTCGATATATATACATGATCAGGTGGATTTAAGCATAATTTTAGCGGGTCGTGTATCTTTTTTCACACATATTTAGGAGCAGGCTTTGCCATATTTAGCGTCTAAAACGGTCGGCAAAATCATTGCAAAGCACAATACAGCACACCGATAAATGGACACCATAAACTTAGATCGTTTTTTACACTAAGTTTTCAAACGTTTTTTAAGGCGGTTATCCCTATCAGTACCCCCACCATCGAGAATAGAAACGTCAGGTTACACTCCATTCGCGCGAGGGTAACTCAATCGCCTGGCGATCTTTCGACCTGTCATCCGGTGCCCAAGAGACACCTCTGCGCATCGGACCGTCGCCGTGTGCTTCATTCCCCGCTTCGCGCAGGACCGTGCAAGCCCCGCTCGCTCTATCAACTCACACGCACACCGCCATGTCTTCCGCGTACGGCTCTCGCGGCGGCGCCAAGGCCAAGGGCGCGGCCCAGAAGAACAAGAAGTTCGAGCTGACGGAGGAGCAGAAGCAGGAGATCCGCGAGGCCTTCGACCTGTTCGACACGGACGGCAGCGGCACGATCGACGCCAAGGAGCTCAAGGTGGCCATGCGCGCGCTAGGCTTCGAGCCTAAGAAGGAGGAGATCAAGAAGATGATCTCGGACATCGACAAGGACGGCAGCGGCACGATCGACTTCACCGAGTTCCTCGAGATGATGACGTCCAAGATGAGCGAGAAGGACTCGCGCGAGGAGATCCTCAAGGCCTTCCGCCTCTTCGACGACGACGAGACGGGCAAGATCTCGTTCCGCAACCTCAAGCGCGTGGCCAAGGAGCTGGGCGAGAACATGACGGACGAGGAGCTGCAAGAGATGATCGACGAGGCCGATCGCGACGGCGACGGCGAGATCAACGAGGACGAGTTCCTGCGCATCATGAAGAAGACCAGTCTCTATTAGGTACTGGAGGCGGACTCGACAAGCTGTAGACAAGAAGAAAACGCGAACGTGCCCGTTTCCCCCCCCCCACACACACACACACTATTCATCACACATAGCAATACATAGTACCACATCTCTATCCAATCGTTGTCTTATGCATGTGGGGGGTGTATGTATCTATTCAGTGTCTGTAGCTCTACCATCGATCGTCTGTACTTACTTACTCCTCGTCCGACGAGAAGTTGAAGTCGCCCACCTCGTCGGCGGCGTCCACCTCGGCCACCGACTTCTTGAACTCCTTGAGCGACATCTTCTTCACCTTGGCGACCGTCTCCTCGTCCACGGGCGTGCCCGACTTCTTGGCACGCTGCTTCTTGTTCCTCTTCTTGCTCTTCTTCTTCTTGCCGTCTTCGGCCTGCTCGGAGCTGTCCTCCTCCTTCTCCTTGGACGCCTCAGCCGACGCGTCCAGCTTCTCCTGCAGGTCCGTCGCGTCCTTCTCGAACAGCTTCTTGACGGCAGCCTCACGCTCCGCACGCAGGAAGTCGTCCAGTTGCGCCGTATCCTTCGGGCACAAGTCCAGGCCGCTGCGCTTGGAGCGGATCCAGTCCGCGCGCTTCTTGATGCTGTCGCTCAGGCCACGCGCCTGGGCCTTCCACTTGGGGACGGCGCACGCGTGCATGAACTTGTTAAGCGTGAGCTGCAGCGGCACCGCGAACTCCGGGAACGCCACGTTGAACTTGTACACGTCGCACTCACGCTGCAGCAGCTCAAAGAGCCGCACGATCACCTGGTCGTGCACGCGCTTAGCGTCCAGCGCAGTCTTGGACAGCTTCACGCACAGCTCCAGGTCCACCTCCGTGGTGGAGTTGCTGGCACCCTTGGCTCCCTTCTTGCCGTTGCCCTTGTAGGACGAGCGGAAGGGCTCCAGCTGCAGAATCTCGAGCAGGGCCGGGCTCGTGGGGATGAAGGAGTTGGTGGCCAGCGCGAGCTGCTGGAGCAACTTCACGCAGTGGAGACGCAGCGGCGCAAAGCGCAGCGTGCTCGATAGCCGCACCACGGCAAGCAGAAGCTGGCTCAGCGGGTACACGAGCGCACGGAGCTGGTTCTCGGCCGGGTACGCGCACACCACGGCAGTCCAAACGCGCAGCTGGTTGAAGAACTGCCAGTTGAGAACAGCCTTGAACGAGTCCGGGCCCGGAGATGTGATAGTCTTACGCGCAGCGATCGCCAGCTCGCGGATGTAGACGAACGCGTGTTGGTACGAGCTGCTGAGGTCAAGGCCGAAGAGCTCGACGACACAGTTGCCCATCAGCACGTGGTGGGGCAGCGTCACCTCGTTCGTGAACTTGGTGTTGCGCATGTACGTGACGTAGATGCCCTTGAGGCAGAGCTCCAGGAACGGGAAGGGCACCGCCAGAGCCATGTCGCGGATGCGCACGAAGGCCAGCATGCACACGTTGGCGTTCAGCGACTTGGCCCAGAGCTTCAGTAGCGCCTTGAGCATCCTCCGCGAGGTCTTGGGGCACGGCACCACGAACGGGATGTAGTGCACGAGCTCACGCAGAACGAACGTCTGAATGTCCTGTCCGGTGGTCTGCTCCAGCAGGTAGCACGCGCAGCTGAAGAAGCGGCGGATCACCAGCGAGTACTTCTTCCACTTCTTGTCGTCGATCTTGAACTTGCCGTCGTCCTCCGAGCTCGACTCGAGCGCCACCAGCGTGGTCAGCGTCTCGTGCGTCTTGCGGAACACGTTCACCATGAGGCGGTTGTACACGGCGCTGCTCTGCACGTCGTACGTGATCTCACCCTCCTTGCTGGAGTCAGCGGCATCGCTCGAGCGGCAGGCGTCGCTGAAGATCTTCATCAGACGACGCAGGCCCGAGACCGACTTGATCTCGAAGCACTCCTTCTCGGCCTTCTGCAGGACGGCCATGGTCACGACGGTGCGTCCAGCTCCCTGCTGCTCCTCCTCCTGCTCCTGCTCAGCACCGTCGTTCTCCTCCTCGTCCTCCTTCTCGTCACCCTCAACCTCAGCCTCCTCGTCATCGTCATCGCCGCCGAAGGACGTGCCCGTCATGTAGCGCGGGTCGAGGGCGCTTTCATCCTCCTCCTCGCTGCTGCTGCTGTCGTCCACGTCATCATCGTCCTTCTCCGTCTTCGACGCAGCAGACTTGGCCTTGCTCGGGGTAGTCTCGCCCTCGGCCTCGTCGTCGCTGGCGTCCTCCTCGTTGTCCGAGTCCAGGAAGTCGGCGTTCAGGAAGTCGTCCACGTCCATCTCGTCCAGCATGTCGGGCTCGTCCTTCTTGCCGGCGCCACCCTCTCCGGCGGCCACGCGCGGCTTCTTCTTGCTGGGCGCGTCGCTGTTGCGCTCGAAGCGGTTGCGCTTCTTGTCCTTCATGGCCTGGAACTTCTTCTTGGCATTGCGCTGCTTGATCTTCTGCGACAGCAGGCCCTTGGCCACGAACTTGGCCTTCTTCTTCTGCGCGCCCATTGCTGCTGCTGCTAGTGCTGGTGGGGTGCTGCTGCTACGGGAGGCGGCTGATCCTTGCGGCCGTAGGAAGCGCAACAAGCAAATGCGTCGACGTTGATGGTTGGCTGGTCGGATTGGCTGGCTGCCGCCACTTATCGACTTGGTACACGCGGTGGTACAGTCGTGTGCACCACATCAAACATGACCCTAGATGGCAGTTGAAGTTTTGTGACAGCGTTCTGGATATCGAGCGGTGGGGTACACGGCAACTTCCCATCCGGTTCATCTTGATACCTGGCTCATTCTTCATCTCGATCCGCAACTCGCAACATGGTTGCCAACAGAAGCCTTGATGTTTCCAGACTGCAATAGGCCTCTCAAGCTGACGGAATTCACGCTATGCACGAGAACCTGGCAGTGATGGTAGAAAAGGCAGTAAGTAGGGAGGCCGATTCCAGACGTCGAGATCTATTTCCATGACCTGCGTGTTTCAGGCGCGTCTGTTAGTCGTCAAGGCAGGGTCAGGGTCCCAGGAATCTACTATTTGGACGCAGATCAAACGAGGCCCTTCCAAGTGCTTTACGCACTAAGCGACAACTGCCAAGGAAGTCCTCCGCGGGGTTACAGAGGTCTTCAAGCCAGTTCGCATCACGCTGTTGCTAGGACAGCCCGGGTCGGGTAAATCCTCACTGCTCAAAATCCTTAGCGGTCGGTTCCCGATGGTGATCCTCATGGGACTGCTCTACGGCTACGTGTTCTGGTACATGAACGACTCGAATAGCGAGCTCATCCTCGGGTTGCTCTTCTCGTGCACCGTGTTTCTCTCCATGGGCCAGGCCGCACAACTCCAACCTTCATGGGGGGGCTCGAAGTGTATTTTAGAAGCAGCGACGGGCTAACTTTTTTCCGATCTATCGCATATGTGATGGCCTCATCGCTGACGCAGATCCCGTTCGATGTAGCATTTGAGATGCTGCTCTTTGAGTCAAGCGTTTACTGGATGGGCGGCTACGTCGCTCTAGCCGACCTTCATTAACTTCCTGGTGACATGCTGTGCCGCCGATTTTTCCACATGTACTGGGCGGGTTGAAGCCGGCGAACAGCATGAATATGGAGCTCAGAAGTGCGCCCAGCGTCGTACACTCGGCAGCGCATACACCAGCAACTGGCCCAGGTACACGAAGTCCGGCGCGTTCATGGAGACCACCACCCAGTAGTAGAAGAAGGTGACGTAGACCGTGAAGCCGACGCTCGGGAAGAAGACGACGCTGAACAGCAGGCTCGAAAAGAAGATGTACGGGGTCTCCACACCTGCTGCAGGACGCGCCGCCCACGATCGGGACATGACGCTCAATGAGTATGCGTTCGACATGAAGCACGGCGACATTTGGAGGAGTGCCATGATCTCGATTCACCATCATCGTGGTCTTCCCCGTGCTGGCGCTGATCTCCCTCCGCTACATCAGCCACCTCAAGCGGTAAGCAACATTTCATAGGTCATGCATGCTGGGCATTGGTAAAATGAAAAGATATATAGTGGGTTACCTTTGCATCACACGGGTCCTTTTGTTCGATTTGGATCGCAGATAGAAGCAGTTCACAGCAGCGGATACGATCGAAAAAGCTGCTCATGGCGGTGCTGATCCCATGGCAGTATTCGTCCTGAAGATGGTTGGAGCTCACCACCCCCGTGGAGGGTAGCGCCAGCAGAATACAAAACGAGACTTGGACAAGCACATTGGCAAGTGACTTCGGCGTTCCATGTGCGGCTGTTTCGATCTGTATCGTATCGGGAGTTTTAAAAACAGAAGAAGATAATCTACAGCTCAGCTCAATACATAATCATGTTTTTCCATTTCAGCCACCGTGAATCAACCAGGGGGGAGGATAACACAGGACTAGCGTCCGTTTCGGCATGTATCCTCTTGCCATTGTCGACGCAGGGCGACTTGACATGCACCGTAATTCTGTGCGGGTGTTCGAAATATCGTCAGAGTCCAAGCCATGAGTCGCCTCATTACTACCATCCAGCGATCTGGAGCACCAGCTGATAGAGCAGTACGAGCAGCGCCATCATTCCAAATACGAGCACGCCGTACACATAGCCCACTCCACTAAATCTGCCGCTGTAAATGTTGCTGGTCGAGATTTCACGACTCGCTTGCAACTGCAACAGCGCTGGTGCGAAGAAGGCCACGTAGATGCCCATCAGCCCACTGATTTGAAGCGTGACTGACAGGTCCGAAACAAACATCGATATGAGCAGCGGCGGCAGGGAGGCACCAAATCGGCACAAGAGTTTCAAGGAAGACCTCCTGCCACCTCGTGTCCACCTCTTCGGCAGCACAGCAGCCATGTTATCTCCAAGCGTCACCGAGATAAGCGGGAACACGCTCAACGTATCGAGAGCGGGAAAAACCACAACGATCATCGACAGCAACTTTGCCCACAGCGGCACGAGCGTCATGGACTCGTTGATCCCCCACGTAAAGTCCGCCCAGTTCAAATTCACACTCGTCGCGAGTTTCGGTCCAAAGTACAGCGAGCACACGGAGCCCAACGAAATGTAAAACACCATGGTCGTCAGCAGCGTGCTGCCGAAGATCGCCGGCGCCTTCTCCTGGTTCTTCGCCCCCAGAGGCGCCAACAGACCCGGCACCGAGTGTTGGAACAACTGCGAGAACACGCCCGTACTGAACATGACGCCGAATCCGGTAAGATCCACGAGCGAGTAGTCACTGAGGTAGGGCCCCGACTCTTGGATGGGCTCCAGCACGGCGCCACTGTCATACGGGTCTTCGTAGACCGCGTAAGCGGCGCTGAAGATCATGATCAGCAGCGCAGCGAAGCGTACAACCGACATAGTCAACTGGACGTAAATCTGCTCTGTCAGGTCGGAGCACGAGAGCGGCACCACGATGCAAGCGAACACGATGGCCGCGTGGACGCTGGAGAGCTCCCAGTCGCCGATGTGGTCCACCTGCGTCAGGAACGTGTTGACGAACACTTGGCTGTAGCCGACCAGGCCTCCGTACATGAGGCCGAGCAGCGAGATCTGGTACATCTTGGAGCCTACGGGGCCCAGGAACCTGTCGCAGAGCTGCGTGACCTCGGGGAAGTCGTCGTACTCGATGCCAGCGCTGCGTCTGGAGGAGGGTGGCACGGGCGTGGAGTTGGCGGACGAGTACGAATAGGAGAAGGAATTGAGCGCCGCCGTCTCGTCCAGTAGGTAGCTCATGACGAAGGCCTCTCTCGCGCGCGCCACCGTCTCGCAGACCCACATGACCGTCATGTACGACAGCAGCGTGACCAGCAGGATCATGACGTTGCCCATGACCAGCCCCGCGCGGTAGAAGGCGTAGGGGATGCCCAGCGAGCCCACGCCCAGGATGTAGTTGACCGTGAAGGCGTAGGCCACGTACGGCGAGTACTGCGCGGCCGCCTGCTGCTGCTTGACCAGCGGCAGCGACGCCTGGCGGTGAAGCAGCCGGTGCGCGTTGCGCGAGGAGCGCGTCTCGCCGTGGTCCTCCCAGTTGCCGGCCTCCTCGCCGCTGTTCTCGTACATAGAGCTCCAGTCCATGGCTAGTGGCGGCGGCGCTGCTGGCGCATTAGCGGAGTGGCCCGTGTCAAGCGAATTTGGCGGAACTGAAGAGGGCGATTCGATTGGTGAAATAGCTTATTTATTTCAGCCAATCATGAAAGTCCAAAAATCAAAAACCTGCGATATGATTGGTGAAGGTAATCGTTTGTTTCTACCAATGGAGAGAGAGGAGGAGTGTTTATCACTGCAAGTTGAAGTGAGTCAGAGCAGTCCCGGCAGGATGAGCGAAGGCACGCGCTCGCAGTACTTCTTCCAGTCCTGGCGGTACTTGTGCGCGCAGCGAGCGTCGTCGCGGTAGGCGCGGTCGGTGAGCAAGACGGCCAGGTAGGCGCAGTAGAAGTACGGTGCCGGGCTGGACGCCAGCGCCGGGAGCGTCCAGCACACGGCGGCCAGCACCTCCGGAACGTAGTGGAAGTGGCGCGCCAACCCCCACCAGCCACACGCGAGCAGCAGACTCTCCTTCTTCTCGCCCTTTTCGGTCTCGTAGCGCGCCACGATGAACTGGGCCGGACGCCCCCACACGTTCGTCTTGCCTTCCGCTGCGCGGAAGCCCTGGCGCTGGCGGTCAGCGTCGTAATTGACCCCAACTAAGCGGAAGACCACAAGCGAGTTAGTTTGTGCTATAAGGATCATCGCAGCTATGGAGAGACGTACCCATGAGGACGCCTGTGATGAAGATGGCGAGCGCCAGCGGCGTTCCCAAGTTGATAGGGTTCTGGACCAGATACATAGCCGGCGATGTGTAGACGGAGGGCACCCACACCAGGCAGCCCCAGCAGAGGTAGTACCCGGCACGGTCGTGCATAATGTCGATACTGCACATGTAGCCGGCCTCCCACCAGAAGAATTTGGCCACGTACACGAGCTGCAGCGCCACGCTCACGGCCATCGAGTCGCTCAAGTATCCGTAGATTTCGTACTGCTTACAGGCGTACGAGAGCACACCCACGGCCCAGAACATGAGTCCGCAGCGGCAGTTAGTGATGAGCTTGACGTCCCAGCCGAGCACGCGCGGGTATAGCTCCGTGCCCCAGTAGAAGTCGAAGACGGGGTTGCCCGACGTGCCGGCGTCGCTCGACGACTGCCACAGGAAGGCGCCTTTGACGTACAGGAACAAGCAGAAGATGAAGCTGAAGACGTTGAGCGCCGAGATGATCTCGGGCATGAAGTCGTACACGATTCCGCCCGGATACAGCTTGAACACGAAGGCGCCGGCCAGGAACAGCGCCAGACTCAGCGCGAAGCACTGGAAACCGTTGCTCTTGTACTCGGGCACATTGCCGCCCGGGGTCACGGGGCCATACGATGTCTTGCCAGGCACCGCGCGCATAAGCACGAGCTGCGTGGCCATGAAGCAGCCGATGAGCTTCCAGGCTGTGGGGTCCCACGGCGTCGGCCAGATCTCGTACAGCGACTTGCCAGCAGCGAGGAAGGAGCTTACGGAGCCGCCGTGCTCCACGAAGACGTGCGTGATGAGCGTGGCGGTTGGGGGCGTCACCGTCATGAGGAACAGCGGGCCAAGCGTCTTGCGGCCCGGAAAAAGACCCAGCGATTCGCCGTGCTTGTTGTTGGACCACATACTCACTCTTCGTGGGGAACCTTGAAGTGTGTGGCAGCAAAACGTGAAGTGGTGCAGACCGATGGTGACTGGATCCTGATTGGCCGTGTGATTACATCCAAATCGGCGAGCGCTGTTTACCAGGATCTTCTCGCCGGTGGAGGGTCTCGTGCTCTTGTCTTTATGGCGCAAGTCAGCCAGACGCGCGCGCGAGCTCGGTGCTCAGACACGGCGACTCTGAACGCGGGGAGTTCCGCTGTCAGTGGCGGCATTGTACTCGCAATAGGCCTGCTCTGATACCAGTACTCTGATGCGCTGTTGTTCTGCCCCAACGCCTTCTGAAGGCCAAGATACCAAGGTCCGTCTCACCTCCAGCTCAGTGTTCCCCTCCGTGCATCACGTGCCGAAACCACCCACCCGTCCAAGTATGAAAGCAGCTCAAGTGTAATTCCGGGTTTGAAACGCGTTGCACCAAGCCCAAGCAGCCGTGAAACCAATGGCCACACAATCTCATGCTGGTGGTTGTTGATCGATTTGGACTCGGCACATTCTTCATACCGAACATCGCGTGGAAAACCGAGTACTTGCCGCTTCCGTAAACCACCACCGGCTTAG
Organism: Phytophthora vignae f. sp. vignae; assembly: GCA_016169955.1. Lineage (NCBI taxonomy): Eukaryota > Oomycota > Peronosporomycetes > Peronosporales > Peronosporaceae > Phytophthora > Phytophthora vignae. Next base: position 1,031,819 of record JABJUM010000013.1, read on the forward strand.
TGAAATTGCACGCTTGGAAACATGACGCAGCCCGACTTCACAAGCGTCGATGGGCTGCTGGCCGGTGGCATGCTCGCCATGCATGAAAGTGTGGCTGCAGCAATCGAGAGCACACTAGGAAGACCGATTCCGGAAGTAGAAATATTCTTCCGCGACCTGCACGTTTCAGCTCGTCTACCAGTAGCCAAGCCAGGTTCAGAAGGGCCCCAAGTCCCAACAATCTGGACGCAGATACAACAAGGCGTGATGAAGTGCTTCTCGAGCCAGGAAACGACAGAGAAGGAGATCCTGCGCGGCGTCACGGGTGTTTTTAAGCCAACTCGAATCACACTGGTGCTGGGACAACCCGGCTCGGGCAAGTCCTCCCTGCTGAAGATTCTCAGTGGTCGATTCCCCATGAACAAAACTATAGGTGTGTCCGGTGAGATCACGTACAACGGCAAACCCCGAGCAGAGTTGCTATCCCGGCTACCACGATTTATTGCCTACACCAACCAAAAGGACGACCACTACCCGCAACTTACTGTGCAGGAAACGTTCGAGTTTGCCCACAGATGCTGCGGTGGTGCCAATCTCGAACCGTGGGTGCTCAAAGCTCTGCAAAACTGCACAGGAGAACAACATGATATCGCAGTCAAGGTCATGACAGCTCAGCACAAGTTCGCCGCAGACCTCCGTGTGAAATCGTTGGGGTTAGACCGATGCAAAGACACAATGGTAGGCAATGCCATGGTCCGCGGTGTTTCTGGCGGCGAGAGGAAGCGTGTCACCACGGGTGAGATGACATTCGGCCGTAAACGAGCAATGTTGCTGGACGAGATCAGCACGGGACTGGATGCAGCCACCACGTTCGACATTGTGAACTCGCTCAAGAGTTTAACCCGGCACTTCAAGGCCAACATTGTGGTGTCTCTCTTGCAGCCACCACCAGAGGTCTTCAACCTCTTTGACGATATCCTGATCATGAACGAAGGTCGCATCATGTATCATGGCCCCCGGGAGGAAGTGCAGCCGTATTTCGAGCGAATGGGGTTTCATTGCCCACCGCGTAAGGATGTGGCCGATTTTTTGCTGGACCTGGGAACGGATAAGCAGCATGCCTACATCAGCGACACACACACCGCGGCTACCGTTCCCTTTGAGGCGGTTGACTTTGCAGAGCGCTTCCGTCAGTCGGAGATTTTTCAAAACACGTTGACGTACATGAGGACGCGCTCCAACCACAAATCGGACCTTTTTGATCCTCTCGAGGACCCGTGTGTGTTCCGACAATCGTTTCTCGAAGATCTGGGGACAGTTCTACGCCGTCAATGGAAAATCAAACTCCGTGACAGAACCTTCATCATCGGTAGAGGCTTCCTGGTGCTGATCATGGGGCTACTTTACGGCTCCGTGTTTTGGCAGATGAATGATGCCAACAGCCAGCTTATCCTCGGACTGCTCTTTTCGTGCACAATGTTCCTCTCCATGGGCCAAGCTGCGCAGTTGCCGACATTTATGGAGGCCCGAAGCGTGTTTTACAAACAGCGTGGAGCCAACTTCTTCCGATCACTGGCCTACGTGATGGCTTCATCGCTCACGCAGATCCCCTTCGCCATCTTCGAGACCGTTCTGTTTGGCTCACTCGTGTACTGGATGGGAGGTTACGTTGCTCTCGGTAACCGCTTCATCTCCTTCCTGGTCACGCTTTTCTTGTGCCAAATGTGGTTCACAGCCTTCTTCTTCTTCCTGTCGGCCATCTCTCCAACCATCACGATCGCCCAGCCAGTGATGATGGTCTCCATCCTGTTCTTCGTATTGTTCGGTGGGTTTTTGCTTAGGAAGCCCGACATCCCCGACTATTTCATCTGGTTCTATTGGGTCGATGCCGTCGCGTGGAGCATCCGCTCATTGAGCGTGAACCAGTACTTGGCCCCGAAATTCGACGTGTGTGTCTACGGTGGCATCGATTACTGCAGTCACTTCGGGACCACTTTCGGCAAATACAGCCTCAAGCTCTCCGGACTGCCGACGGAAGGAATGTGGATTTACTTGGGCTGGCTCTACTTTGTCGTCGGGTATCTTGCGCTGGTGTTCGGGGCGCACCTCGTACTCGAGTACAAACGTTACGAGAGCCCAGAGAGCACTACCGTAGTTCAAGCTGATCTCGACGCCAAGGAGGGACCAGCGGACGCCAAGATAAACACGAGCAAGGTCGCCCCCGCCCCCGAAGAGCATGTCGCCGTGCCTATTATGACCCCAAGGACAAGAGCCCCGCCCGTCACGCTGGCGTTTCATGAACTTTGGTATTCCGTGCCAATGCCCGGTGGGAAGAAAGGGGAAGATATCGATCTACTCCAAGGAGTGTCTGGATACGCCAAGCCAGGAACCATGACGGCTCTTATGGGATCGTCCGGTGCAGGCAAGACGACGTTGATGGACGTCATCGCAGGCAGAAAGACCGGGGGCAAAATTCGAGGCAAGATCCTGCTCAACGGGTACCCAGCAAATGACCTCGCCATTCGTCGATGCACAGGCTACTGCGAGCAAATGGACATCCACTCGGAATCTGCAACAATTCGGGAAGCCCTCGTGTTTTCAGCCATGCTGCGTCAAAATGCCAGTATTCCGTTGAAGGAAAAGATGGAGTCGGTCGACGAGTGCATCAATTTGCTGGAACTGGGTCCCATCGCCGACAAGATCATCCGCGGGTCATCCACGGAGCAAATGAAGCGTCTTACTATCGGCGTGGAACTCGTTGCCCAGCCCAGCATTATTTTCATGGACGAACCGACGAGTGGCCTGGACGCTCGCTCAGCCAAACTCATCATGAACGGCGTCCGTAAGATCGCCAACTCTGGAAGAACCATTGTCTGCACGATCCACCAGCCGAGTTCTGAAGTGTTTAGCTTCTTCGACTCGCTTCTGCTGCTCCGTCGCGGGGGACGCATGGTGTTTTTCGGCGAACTGGGAAAAGAGTCGAGCAACCTCATCAACTACTTCGAGGCGGCACCAGGTGTGAAGCCGATCGAGCCTGGATACAACCCGGCGACGTGGATGTTGGAGTGCATCGGCGGTGGTGTTGGCGGTGGGTCTGGTAACGGTATGGATTTCGCCGAGTATTTCTCGACTAGTGATCTCAAGACGCTGATGGACAAGGATCTGGATAAGGACGGCGTTCTTCGTCCGTCCTCAGATCTCCCTGAGCTGAAATTCAGCAAGCAGTTTGCTTCTACCCCCATGATGCAGTTCGACATGCTGTGTCGACGATTTTTCCACATGTACTGGCGTACACCGACGTACAACCTCACGCGCTTGATGATCAGTGTCATGCTGGGAGCGATCCTCGGCGTCATTTACCAGGCCACGGACTACGCCACGTTTACCGGAGCCAATGATGGTGCGGGGCTTGTGTTCATCAGCACCGTGTTCTTGGGCATCATCGGTTACAACAGCGTGATGCCTGTAGTGGCCGATGAACGCACCGCGTTCTATCGTGAACGCGCGAGCGAGACCTACCATGCGCTATGGTACTTCATCGCGGGGACACTGGTTGAGATCCCGTACGTGATGCTATCTGCGCTCTGCTTTTCGATCATCTTTTACCCGAGCGTGGGCTTTACAGGATTCTCAACATTTATCCACTACTGGCTGGTGGTATCGCTCAATGCGTTGCTCTTCGTGTACCTGGGGCAGTTGCTGGTGTACGCACTGCCCAGCGTAGCTGTCGCGACGATTGCTGGTGCGCTGCTGAGCTCCATCTTCATGCTGTTCTGCGGCTTCAACCCCCCAGCAAACAACATCCCGATCGGCTACAAGTGGATCTACTACATTTCGCCGCCCACGTACAGCATCGCTACCCTCGTTGCCATGGTTTTCGCCGACTGCCCCGACGGCACCAGCAGCAACCTCGGCTGCCAGGTTCTGAAGAATGCCCCGCCTACCATCGGCAACATCACGCTCAAGCAGTACGTGGAGACTGCCTATAACATGAAGCACGAGCACATCTCCAGGAACGTGCTGGTTCTCGTCATCCTCATCGCAGTATTCCGGTTGCTTGCGCTGCTGTCGCTGCGCTACATCAGCCACCTCAAGCGCTAGAAATACGTAGGAAATGTTGGTACACGTCATGCTCATTGCCCTGACTTCAATTACACTTGTAAGAAAGACAATAAACTGCATTAAATAAATACCTAACTCTGTGTTGGCCACTTTCAGCACCGGAGCCACGGGTGGTTCAGCGCCTCTGTGGCAGTCATCCGCGCAGATGGGTTGAACACCAGCACGCGTTGAAGGAAGTCGATGGCCATGGGGCTCACCCCGTGCCAGTACCTCTTGGGGAAGGTCAGTTTGTACAGCGATTGGATCTTCTGGTTGGGTCGCAATTGGGTCGTGGCTGCGAACGGGAGCCGGCCACACAGCAGCAAGTACGTGAGCACCCCGAAGGACCACATGTCCACGGAAGTGCCGTACGGCTGCCGCAGCAGAATTTCAGGGGCCAAATAGCCCCCCGTGCCCAGGAAGGACGTGGACGTCGCGCCCTCGCTGAGCACCTTGGCGAAGCCGAAGTCGATGATCTTGACGTCCAGTGCGCCGCGGCGACGGCGTGGCGACACGGCCAGCAGCATGTTCTCAGGCTTGAGGTCGCGGTGCACAACTCCGCGCTCGTGGATGTGCTGGATGGCCGAGAGCACGCAGCGAGCCACGTGGACAGCTTCACGCTCCGAGAAGCGGCCCTTGTCCACAATGGCGTCAAAGAGCTCGCCACCCTCCAGTAGCTCCATGACCAAAATCAGGTAGTTGTCGTCCTCGAAGGCCTGCTCCAACTTGGCGATGTGCGGGTGGTCCACGCGCCGCAGCACGTCCACCTCTCGTCGGAGCTGGGCGGCCACCTCCATGCGCTTCCTGGCCGACGGGGCCAGTTTCCTCTTCTCAATAATCTTGCAGGCAAAGCGTCGGCCGTCTGTCTTGCGCACGCACTTGTAGCACGTGGAGGTCGTGCCCTTGCCGGCCACACACTCAATCACGTACTCGGCGGGCAGTAGCGCGCGGAAGCCTGAGGCAGCGCCCGAAGACGACGAGCGGTCCGTGGGGCTAGCGCGGCAGACGCGCCCCGCGGGGCTGGTGGCGTGCGACGGCGAGTCGGCTACGAACGAGCTCTCGGACATGGTGGCTGCCTCAGAGGACACGGAGCTGGCCGGACTCTTCTTGGGCGTGTCCTGGCCCAGCTGCTGCAGCCGCACGGCCGTGTGCGCCAGCTCCAGCGCGCGGCGGTCCGCGTGCGTCTTCTTCTTCTTCTTGGCCAGCAGCTCCTTGTCGGGCGACTCGAGGCAGGCGGCGGAGCGGCGGTCCGCGCGGCTGTGCGTGTGCTGTGGCAGCGGAGGCGTCGCAGCCGATGGCGGCATGGTCTTGGCCAGCGTGCGCGTGCACGGCTGCTCATGGCGGCGGCGCGCCTCGTGGTGGTGCTGGTGTGCTGTAGCGTGCACTTGGTGGTGGTGGCGGTGGTGCGTGAGCCGGCGCGGGGCGTCCGCGGGCTCCCCGGCGAGGCAGCTCTTCATGATGGCGGCGCCCATGGCGACGAAGCTGCTGCTGACCTGCGTCTGGACTGGAGGAGAGATAGGGAAGTGTCTGGCGCTCTCCGACTCGTCTCTTCGTCGTTGAGAAGCGGGGGGCGGACGATGTCAGCGCGGCCGGCACGCGGGTTGCTGCTGCTTGGCAAGCGAGTTACACACTGCGCGACGGCGCGAAGGGATCCGTGGCGTGGGGATTTGGTCATTGGCGAGGAAACCGTATGGGTCGGTTCGATAGATTTCGCGCGCTGCGGTTGGTCGAATATGATTTTGCTGACCCTTGGGATTGGTCCAAAAGGCGCAAAAAATCGAGCGTCGACGGGTCGCGGCTGCGTTCTGACTTTCTCTCCTATTTAGAATGGTTTAGATCTCTAATTTCCTCTATACTAGCATATTACCCCTATCATGAAGTACTTCATACGATGTTTGTAGCGACACGTGGAGTGCAATTTTGAAAACAAACCTTTGAATAAGACTGAGGAGTTGTCGTTTGTCGGGGCCGTTGATGGCTGTGACATCCTGCAGCTGGGGACACGCTGGCACAGCCACGAGCTGCAGTTCAACCATTTCCGCCGTCGAGATGCAAGCGGCTGGGCTGGGCAGGGCGCTGCCCGCCATCACGGCGCTTAGCGTGGCAGGTGGTGTTAATCCCGGTGCCGAGAAACCCTTGCCGGTGTTGAGGCGGCTGCACATGCAGTCTGTGCGTTCCCAGCACTCTTCCGAAGAGTCTTCGGCATGGCAGTGCAGGACACAGCAGAGTGGAGGTTCGCGCGGAGGGCGAGTAAGTGAGCCCATGGCCGTCGAACTGTCCGGTGCTGCACGGCGCTGCCGTATTAATAAGCGAGGCTGTCCCAGCCGTTGCGAGGGTTTCGGGGGTTGCATGACGGACTGCTCCACGAAAGTGCACGTTCATATCTGTTGCTGTGCAGCCTGCGAACAGCCGGAGGAGGCTGGGCGGACTCACTGCAGCGGACGAAACCTGCGCTCGCAGATGACCTCAAACTTGTATGGTTGCACTTCTCGTTGTACATGCACGCCGAGTGCGTTCATCGTGTTGCCAATGAGAGACATTCACCAGTTGCCTCCAACGTCACCGGTGTCACGGCGGACCAAACTTTCACGCATGTTCAAGCACCAGCTGTGAGAACGTCCGTCACGCAACAAAGCCTTGCACCCGAGCATCGAAATCACACGCCGTTGATAGACAATGCTGCTGCTGATCGCAACACTACCACTCAGTTTCGGCTGACATTGGTAAGTGCATTCGCACTACAGGCTCACCGGCAAAACGAGCCCACTACAGTATTTAGAACGATACAAATTTAGAAATAACGTTCCGAAAGTATGACACACAGTGTTGTGTACATGTTGTGTAGGCTACAGTTTTGCATGATAAGCCCACGTTTGTCCAGATTCCAATGATTTTTTTTACTTCGGATTTGTATACTTTTGAAATACAAGCCCACCGCTAACCGCCAGTCAGCTGCTAGCCAGTTTGCGGACTTAGGATCACACAATCCAATCTACCTACAAGCCCGCAGCCCGCAGCCGCCCCATTCCAACCAAATGAGCACCCCCTTCCAGTACCACATCGAGGACGAAGGTCTCTTCGTCCTTCCACACGTCATGGAAGTGACGTGCGACGAGGAGACCTGCGCATGGAGGTGGGTCTTATCGACAGGTCCAAGCTCTGCCCCCTCTGCGGGGCCAACATGAAGCCGTCGTTTGCGCGGAAGCGGTGGCGGTGCTCTCGCCGTGCGGAGCATGCTGAGGGAAAGGAGGTGTCCCGCGGCATGCCCACCAGCTCGTTTCTAAACGAGCCCAAGCTGAAGCTGCATCGCGCGGTGCGGCTCCTGCTGGCGTGGTGCATGCGGCTGTCCCAAGTGCAAGACTCCGAGATGGCGGACGTGTGTGAGCGCACGGTGCGGGATTGGTACGCGTATTGCCGCTCTACGTGCTCAAAGGAGCTACTAAAGGCGGAGTTCAAGGTACAGTTGAGTTGCTATATACGTTTATGTTGCGCTAATGTTGCGTTTTGTTGTTTTACAGATTGGGGGCGAAGGACATATCGTAGAGATCGATGAGACCAGCCTCGCTAAGAAGCGTAAATACAACCGTGGTCGTTACTATCAAGAATTCTGGCTATTTGGCGGCGTTGAACGCTCGACTGGACGCTGGTTCGGGCGCATCGTGTACGACAAGCGTACCAAGGAAACTCTGCTCCCCATCATCAAAAAATTTATCAAGCCTCGGTAAGTTTTTTTTATCAGGGTGTTTTAACATGTCATTAACGTGCTTTACATGTTTATAAACCTAGAACTAAAATCATGTCGGACATGTTTGCCACGTATGTGTCGTGTAGGAAAACACGAGTTTACGAGTCCCCGCCCTATCAACCGAAGTCTTTAGGACGAGCCCTACCAACAACACACGCCTACCCCGAAAGGTCGGCGGATATGTCGGGATAATAAACCTGAAGACCAGGTCCGATCCCTTATACGGGCTGGAATGTGCCTCCCTGTGTGCTGTGGGTCCGGTAGGTTACCCTTTGATTCAAATATAAGAGCACCCTTAGCCACGAGCTACGGCTAGGATGCAATGTGCAATGCGTGCTTTCGCACTAAACCTCTGTGGTCCCTCAGAAAGGAAGGGTACCAGGCCAATCGAAGCCTCTTACAGGGGCGCCGGGGCGAAGCCTCGGCTAGAAGTCAAATATACTGGGGGTCCTCGCCTCACGCCCAGCCAAACGTACAACTGTACACAGAGGTCTCTACTACCTCTTAACACTCGGCCACCTACTCACTCTTGGCCTTACCAGGATGAACACTCGGTCAATGTACCTTATGCTCACCGGCAGACATACCCCGTGTCAGCCGAGCGTATCCAGACTCTACAGCTAAGCGAAGACTTACCGGTAGACGGACTTGACCCTTGTGTGGCTTCGGGGGGAAATTCTGCTCTCTGTTTAATGTTAGAGGCCGTGAGGCCTCCCCTATAACTAATCCCTAATGTCTATACAAATATCAAGTGTGGACCGAGCTTTCAAGCTGATCTCACAACTGGACGATACCTCGCCCTAAATCCGAACTCCTACTGGGTATAAATGTACCCACTATGAAACTTCGGAGGCCCCGGCCGGCAGTTTATTATGACCCGCCGAGGCTCCCCTGTCACTCCGTAGTCTCCATCAATCTCCGTGGCACTCAAACGCGGGGAATGTGTCCGGCCAATCAGAGTCCTCGGCTAGCCATCATTCGAAGGTTCAAGACAGTTAGGCCTCGGTCGGAACTCGCCCGGTCACGGCCATTTCCCGATCTCACAGCGGCCCCCAACTCGGCCCGAGCCGTCCCAAGTGGTGAGTGCCGTGTTGCCTTCGCTCCCTTCCGCGCGTCGTCGTCATGCTGTCGTCTGGTGGCCCTGGAAGCGCGCCGCCCTTCACCTTCCCGGACCTCGGTCCAGTCTCGCAGGTGAGTCTTCGTGTGGCGTACTTGCTTGTTGTTCTGACTCGCTTCATCGTCTAACCGTCTTCAACTTGATTCATCTTGCTGCAGAGCGCTCAGCTCCTCGGACCCATGGGCCATCCCATCGACACATCGGCTCCGACCTCGGAGGCTTCGGCGGTGCCAACTCCCGCCTCTGCGTCAGCAAGCGGGGTACCCCGACGGCCCCAGGCTTCGGATGCTGTCTCCGCGCCGTCTGCGTCGTTATCTGGCACTGCTGGCAGCGCCGGGGCTGCTCCGTCACCAACTCCCGCCTCTGCAGGTGCACGCGGGGTGGCGAGCAGTCTCCAGGCTGCGCCTCAGTTCGCTTCTGGTCAAGCTTCGGTTGTCCGCGCTGGAGAGGTTTCGGCTTCGAGTGCAGCGGCTTCGGCGTTGCCAACTTCCGCTTTGCAATCTGCTAGCGGGGCTTCGTCGAACCCTGAGTCCACTCAGCTGATCCCTCGGTCCTCGCCTGACTCAAGTCCTCTGCGCGAGGCTTCGTCGAACGCCGCACACTTCTGTCGCACTGGTGACCCTCTGCCCGCTGCTCCGCACGAGGCTTCGCGTCCCGCTCAGCTCCCTTCGGCGCAATGGTTTGCGGTTGAAGACATAGTTCACGCAGAGGTTTCAAGCGCTGTGGGTGACCTTCGCGCAATGACGGAGCGACGTTTCACAGACCTCGCCCACCTGATGATAGGCTTGGTGCGTCACCCTCCGCTTCGGGTCGACTACGAACTCGACCAGCGGCTTGAGCGGGCTCGCAGCCTCGGAGAGGTCGTCCAAGCGCTCAACCCGGACCCTTGTTCGCCTCCCATGGGTTGGGATGAAGAGATGCGACAGCTCCAGCTCGACGTCAAGTACCATGAAAATCGCGCCCGACACTTCGAGTCGCTGCTCAACAAAGAGACCGACCTCAAGAATCAAGCTCAGATCCTGTGTCACCGAGCTTCGTTCGAGCGTAACGAGCTCTTCGAGGTCGTCAAGTCGCTTCGCCATGAGCGCGACGAAGTCTCGCGTCAATTGAGGAAGTCCAACTCCGCCATGGCAACGAACGACGAGACGATCGCTCTGCTGAAGTCCCAGTGTGAGCGGTACGAGGCTTCTCTCAAGGCTTCTGACTCGCTCTTGGCGAAGGATCGTGAGCTGTTCAAGTCGGGTCTCGTCGAGTACAACCGCAACATGCGGCAGCTCCGAGCTCTCCTCGTCGACCAGGCGCGCGGTCAACGGGAGACTCAAGACCTCGTCCGGCGTATGGATGAGAACATCTTGCCTCGCGCTTTCGAAGCTTTCCTGGGTGTGCTCGACTCTTCGGCTGCCTCCTCTGCAGAGACTCCTGCTTCGCGTTCTCGAGAGACTTCGGCTCACTCCGGTACTGTTCGCCGTCGGGCTGGTGCGTCGGATGGCGCTCAAGATGATGTCTCAATGGATCATGACGGCTCGGATGACGCCTCGGGCCCCGAGGCTTCTGATTCTCGTCCCACCAAGCGGCCCAAGAATGCTCACCCGCCGTCTGCAGAGACTTCACCACCTACCCGGGTGCGTGTGTCGTCACGGACATGTGCCCCTGCCAAACGCGCCACGCGACTCGGCCGCCCTTCGGTCAACCTTCAAGAGAGAGCTCGAGCCAAGTCGAAGTCGCGACCTTCGCCTCCTCCGGTTGCAGTCGCCCGCCAGGGTGAGTCACAGGCTTCGGTTGCTGAGTCTACGGCAGCTCCGGCCAGTCGTCCTCCTTCTCCGGCTCCATCCGAAGCTTCAACCGCTCTGTTCTCCGACGCCTCTGAGGCTGAGGTTGAGTTTGAAACTTCGGACCGCGACGAAGAGCTTGAAGAGAAGCGCCCTGTTGAAAGCTCGCCTCTTGATGCTTCGGTCGTGGTTCCTCCTCGCCGAGACGGCCGTCCTGTGCGTCCTGCGTCTACGACATCGGCACTCCGCTCCAGGGTTGATGTTGAGCGCGAGAATGCGCCTGATGACGCAGTTATCGGCGACACTGAGACGTCCCGTGCAAGTGAGGCCTCGGCATCAGCTTCCGCCACTACCCCGCGGTCTCAAGCAGCACCTCACAGGCCTCGTCGTCGTAACTCTCGCACCCAGGTCGTGGCCACCCTCTCGGTGGCAAGTACGGCCGAGATGTCAAGTTTCGCTCGGACTTCGACACCGCCGGCCCCAGTTCGAGAGGAACAGCCTCTGGTTCGCGTGTCTCGCAAGCTGCCGGACACCGCGACGCCGTTTCTCGACCCTCCGTTCCGAGCGTACGGGGCCAAGCCCTGTTGGTGCATTATCCAGAACGTTCGGATGCCTACGCCAATTGCTAGTGACGTGATGGTGGAGTGCTCGGCTGAAGGCATAGAGGCGTGGGCTGATTGGGAGAACCCGAATCACCCCTTCCAGAGGTTTCTCGCCAGCATGCCGGCCGAACCTTGCCTGTTCGACGTCGATGCGTTCATGCCTGACGTCCCTATCTCAATTCGTGCGGACGTTCGGTCGCTGCTGGTGAAGCTTTGGCGTCAGTTCACAGGCAGATCTGTTGGTCGCACGGAGAAGAATGACCTCGGCTTCTCGCTGTTTGAGCGTGGTCACTGGATCTCAACGACTGCAGTGGAACGCTGGCTCCAGGCATTGGCTCAAGCGCTCGGTGAAGACTCGTCGGAGTATCAGTCAATTCTGGCTGAATGGAACAAGTATAACCGGGAGCGTAACAACCGTGCAGACCGCTTGCGCCTGCAGATTCCCAAGCGCTGGTGGCAGTGGTGCTTCCCAGACTTCGCTGGTCACGTCTCGTGTGAGACCGAAACCATACTCGAACCTTCGGTCCTGCAGTATTCGTTTGAGAACTTGGTGTGGGCTCCTCAGTCGGACGACTGGGTTTCCGAGTGTTTGGAATTGGACGGGCACCAGCCGTGGCGTAATTGTTGGGTGGATGTGCCGTCCGAGCACCCGTATAACACCACTTTCGCTCCCTGCAATCCTGCGGTTCCACTCTTCGTCCCGCGCGGCATGACTACCCGTGAGGTTGCGTCCGCCATCACTGTGAACCCCGTGCTGGATCCTCGTCGTGTTACAGCTCCGTGGGTACGCGAATTCACAAGCTTTCACGGGCCGCCGACCAGTCTACAAGGGGACGTGCAACAAGAAGACGGAGACGAGGTCTCGGAAGAAGAGGAGGTTGAAGAGGTCATCGAGGAGATCGAGTCTTCTGAGGAGGAGCCAAGCATCTCCGGTAATGCTGGCGATGACCAAGCCCCAGCTGGCGAAGGTACACCGACCCACGACGCTCAAGTTGCCGCGGCAGATACGCAACCTTCGGCCCCAGAGCGCGCCCCGACTTCAGAGGCCTCTGTTGAGAAGCGTCGGCCGCCGGCCGACTTCACCTTGAACTCTCGGACGGCTCGTTCAGTGCTCGTCGAGAGGGGAATACGGTCATCCAGGATGGCCTCTACCTCATATTCACCAGCGAGGTGGTCGGGTTCCCAACTATCCTCCGGGAGCAACTCCTCGTCGAAGTCTAGTCGCGTCTCCTCGGTCACCTCAGCTGCTAATCGGGCCTTCGGCCGGTCTCCAAACTCGTTCACGGCCTTCAGTCGAGACATGCACGACCGGGTAGAACCGATAGCCGCTCTTGTCGGGTAGATCCAACTCGTACGCATACTCGTCAACCTTCTGCTTGATGCGGAAGGGTCCATGCCACCGATGAGCTAATTTCTTGGTCAATCCAGGCTTGACACGTTCCATGTAAAGCCATGCGCGATCTCCTGGCTGGAAGAGAGACTTCGGTGCTGGGTCTGGTGAATCGTCATCACCATCTGTACCTGCCGGCTCGTCCTCCGCGGTTTCACTAGTCGCAGAAGGTGGAAGCGCAGCACGTTCCGCTCGACCCAAAGTCTCGTTGTGCCTCGCAGCTCTCCGAGCCTTCTCGACCGCTTGGTATTCCTTTGCCATCTCTAGCGCCACTTCCTGCTGCCTGTTGACTTCCCGGCGCCATGCTAACGCGTCCGACTGTCGCCCAAAGCCTCGCTTCAATGAGGAAGACATAGCTCTGAGGGTGGACCTTGCGTCCCATCCGTGCACCAAGTAGAAGGGCGTGTCCTTCCTCGTGGCATCTTGTGAGTTGTTAATCGCAAAGATCAACTTCTCCACAATCTCATCCCAATCTTGTTGTAGCGGATCTTCAGCGTACACTCGCACGGATTGCATTACGGTCTTGACCGAGCGTTCCTGTTGGCCGTTAGCCTGCGGCCGATAGCTCAACGCTGCTCTAGATCGCGACTGCATCATCTCAGCGAAGGTTTGGAAGACCTCGCTCATGAAGCGCGGGTCTCGGTCATGTCTTATCAGAGACGGCGCTCCGAACCTTCGGTACACGCACTCCTCGAACGCTTGCGCAACGCATAGTGCAGACGTGTCCGCCATCGCTTTGCCCATGACGAATCCAGTGAACGCACACTGAAACAGTAACAGTGCGGTGTTGCCCCGCCGAGTCTTCGGTAGGGGTATCACAAAATCCATCGAGACAATTTGCAGCGGTCGTTCGGCAAGGATGTTGCCTGGCGAGTATCCACGCAGTTGTGGACGACTCTTGCTTGAGCTACAATCTGGGCAGGAGCGCACATGCTTTTCCACATCGGCGAACAGTCCGATCCAATAGTAGTCTGCCTTCACACGGTGATAAGTTCGGACGATACCTTGGTGACCGCCCTCCAACGAATCATGGCAGTTCTGTAGGACCTATTGAACCATCGTTGTTGGCACCACTAGGCGTAATGTCGTCTCCTCGGTTCGGTCACGCCCCCACCGACGGTTCGCACCAAGGAAGTACAGCAAGCCATCTTCGCTTAGCACAAACTTATCAGCCATTTTCCAGGCTTCGCGTGCGGCTTTGTAGGCAAGGTTCGCTTCTTCTCCCTTTAGCACCGTCTTGAGATTTGACCATCGGAGTTCTTCGTCTTGGGCTGTGCCAATGCGTCTTCGCCGTTCCTCCTGCACAACCAGCGGGTCGATGTCGTCAGCACTCGGTTCACGGGCCACTGTTGCATCAGGCCTCGGTGGGTCCGGAAGTTCGCCTGACTCCTCGCGGTTGACATCGTTCGATTCATTCTCTTCGGTTCTTTCCTCTGGACCATCACCCGAAGTCTCTTCAGCAAAACGTACACGCTTCGCACGCGCTCGGGATTGTTGCCTCGTTACCGCGACTACATGTCCAGTATCCCGTACAAAATCGAAAAAATTCTTACCACGGTCACTGTCACGCGTGTCTATCACACGTATCGAGTTCACATGACGCGTGATCATCTCTTCAGAAGCTTCAGCTGACCGTTCATATAGTACTTCTTGGATCCGATTCAATTCCACCAACTCTCGTTTCCGATCTTCACTGGTCACCGTCATCGACACCTTCTTCTCCAAGGTCTCGCTCGCCAGAGAGTCTGCGGCTGCATTGAACTCTCGTATGGCATGAATATACTTCACTGAACGAAGTTTCGCTGTGAGTTCCTTGTGCTGGTTCAGTTGTGCCATTAGCGACTCCTTACGGCAATCGATCACCCCTAGGGATTGCTGGATTGCGAGTCTCGAGTCTCCGACGATGACGAAGTCCTCGGCCCCATGTTCTAGGGCTGTCAAGACTCCGTTATTCATACCGGTGTACTCAGCGAGGTTTACTGTCGTAGCCTCGAGATACGCACTCGCAGCGATCACTACACTCCATTCGGGAAGTCGCCATAGTATCCAGGCGCAACTGCCGTAGCCACCATGCTTCTCAGTCTTCGCCGAGCCGTCGAACGAAAGTACGTAGCCACTGTAGGTGCGTGGCAACCGTGCATACAGCAAGTGCGGGTCCATCCGAACATTCGGCGAGCCTTTGGTCGGTGGGGTCACCGGTGCCAGCGAGTCTTCGAGATCAACGAAGCTTGTGATCGTCGACTGCAGCAGCTGAGCGAAGGCACAGTCCTTCTCTTTGACTCGTTGCACCACTAGACTCCACGGAGACAGTAAGACGGCAAATTGTGTTGCACGTCCAAAGAGTGTCTTCGATTTGTGGACCCAGTCGAGCGTCGAAAATCGCGTGTAGACGTGGATGGTCCGACCTGCCAGCTGGGTGTAACACACCTTCAACAGCTGTAACAGAGCCAAGACTTCTTTCTCCGCCGGGTGGTAGTTCATCTCGGCGTCCTTGAGCACTCGGCCGCAAAACCGAACAGGGTGCATCAAGCCATCGTGCTCTTGCATGAGCGTGGTGCTCACTGCCCACTCGTTCGCAAACAGCGTCACATGGACCTCTCGGTCACGGTCAAAGTGTCGGAGGACCGGCGCCTCAGCGACCTTTCGTTGCAATGCTGTGAAGCTTCGTCTGGCCACCGAGAGGTCACCCCCTGGCGCGAAGTCCTCGTCTCGTAGCTGGTAGAGTGCAGCTCCGTAGACCGCAAAGTCCTGTATGAAGCGACTGTAGTAGTTCAACGCGCCAAGGAAAGCTTGCACTCCCTTCTTGGACCGTGGGAAGGAGAGCTCAGTGATAGCCTTCAACTTCTTCGGGTCTGCCCTGATACCACTCCGTGACACTTCATGAGACAGAAAGTCCACCTTGGGCTGCACGAAAATGCTCTTCGTGAAGCTGACACTGATCCGACATTCCTCAAAGCGAGCGAGGAGTCGATCTAGCGTTGCCAGGCACTCGTCGAAGGATTCGCCTCCGAAGCAGATATCGTCCACGAACGATCGTCGCTCAAATGCTGGCACCAACGAAGACTCGTCAGGCTCTCCATTCGCAAACATGTCTGCGATAGGGCCGTTGATCAGCTTCGAGACCGAGCTCTCTTCTGACTCTACGCCAAGCGACGCCTCAAACTTCGTAGGCGACTGCCCTGAGTCGAGTGACTGTTCGGGAGCTTGTCCGGTCGAGGTGCGGGTGAGTTCTCGGTCACGCGCTTCTGCTTCTTCCATCAAACGCTTGTAGTTTTTCCATCCGCCCTTCGGCTGAACAAAACCCCACAGAGCGTTGTCGAGCATTCGTTGGTAGATCATAGGTGCATTCTTTAACCCAAAAGGCATTCTGAGCCACTCGAAATGACCCAGTGCACACACAAATGCCGAGATCTGGCGAGCCCTCTGGGTCATCATGATTGCCCAAAATCCACTTGCCGCATCAAGCGAACAGTACCACAGATATTTCTCCAAGTCTGTGAGCAAATCATCCACCAGGGGCATCGCATACTCCATGATTGCAGTGACTGCGTTCACCATCTTGTAGTCGATGCATAGTCTGATATCCACGCCATTCTTCTTCAGTACGATCACAATCGGTGACGACCATGGGCTGTTGGAGAACGCGATCAGACCGGCTTTGAGCAAACCTCGCAGAAGTTCGTACAACTGCTTGAGGTGTCGGAGGGGAATCCTCCGTGCTCGTTGCTTGATCGGAGCATGGCCTTGCACATCAATATCGCACACGACACCATACGCCGGCGGTGGCAGAGCATTTCCACTCGAGATCATGATGTTCTCATGCTTCTTCAGAACACTCACCACACGGTCCTGCCGTCCTCGGCTCAGCTCTGGGTGCCGAACATTCTCGGCCGAGTAGTCCAACTCTGTGACCGAAGCTTCCGTAAGGTCGGGCAAGAAGGCTAGCTCATGAGCGTAATCCTCCAAGTTGATCTCATTTGGCAGATGCGTTGCTCGATAACTGGTGGCCTGGGTGTCCGGTTCGTCACCCTCTGCATCGACTGCAGCGGCGGCCGACAGGTAGGTTCTAGTCAGCACGGCTACCGAATCCTCGTCTTGGACCGAGCCTCCGAGCTCGGGGAACTGTTCACCGTCACCCCAGTCCGAACTGCCTTCCGGTTCGTCCGAGAGTTCGGCGAGGTGCTGACTCCCAGTTATTCCTCGGTCTCCAACATCCGCGTCGACTCCGACACCCGAATCTCCATCACTCTCGGCCTCCACCGAAGCTTCTGTACTAGTGCTATCAGTTTCCGCATGCACGGGAGGGAGCGCCGCCGGATCATCACCCACCGGTGAGCCGTCGGCGACGAGTTGCTCCTGC
This sequence comes from Phytophthora vignae f. sp. vignae, assembly GCA_016169955.1. NCBI lineage: Eukaryota > Oomycota > Peronosporomycetes > Peronosporales > Peronosporaceae > Phytophthora > Phytophthora vignae. The sequence goes on from JABJUM010000013.1 coordinate 1,048,882, forward strand.
TCCTCACGCTTCGCGATTGCACGTTCCCATTGTTCAGCACAACTCAATTGTCGACCTTGCGCTCGCGAGGCCTCGGGTGGCCGATGTAACACTCCGGCCGGCGACACATACTCCGGTCGATCGACGGCCGAAGGTTGAGAGGCCAACCAATCGGCATACGCATCACACTCACGCTTGAACACCGTTTCATCTCGACTTCCGTCGTAGGCTAGTTTCTGCCAGTCCTCGTATCGTTCTGAACTGAGCCGAACGTAGCCTTCAGACTTCGGTAGATCGCCGATGGGCACCCACATCAGCATGGGCGAGTGAGCACGGCAAACTGTGAAACGCTTTGACACGTTCGTCAACCGCACCCTGTCGACCCTGCCTCGTCGAAACTTCGTCACCGTAGGCAGCAGAGACTTCGTGCGACGGACCCACACCTCGTGTGTATCCGGAGGTGGTTGTCGTCTCGGCACTCTGTACTCCGCGAACTCTCGGCTTTCGATGGTCAGGTCCTCGGACGGACCGCCGTTGACATATGGGCCTTCACCGTGATCGTTCAGCATATTCAGCGTCTTAATGAGCGGGATGCTTACCTCGTCCGGCAACCTTGCTGTTGCATGGAACAAGTCCAATCGCACTCCTGCGGGAATCATGAAGTCGGTACCGAGGACCACGTCCACACCAGCACCGTGGTCCATGATCCACAACTCGAACTCGTACACTCTGCTCCAGCCAAGAGTTACTTTCACGAGAGCTCGCCGCTCGGTCGTCATGGTTCCTTTCGTAAACCCTTTGACCTCCATGCAGCGTCCGTGCCCTTGGATATCACGTAGCCGCAACTGCTTCGCGAACCTCTCAGAGACCACACTGACATTCGCTCCAGTGTCCAATAGGATCCTCGTTCGCGCATCATTCACTGCGCCCTTGACCAGAGCTCTCATCCGAGCCCTCTTGTCAAACTTCTGCGCAGACCACCACCCCAACCTCTCACCCGGGAGTAACTTCGTCACCCCACTGGGCGTTCGGCCAGGGCGTCCTTCCTGCACCGCGCTTGAGACCCAAGCTTCGGCACCATCTTCATCTCCATCATCATCATCATCATTCATTCCACTTGTTACACCTCCACCGAGGGTTGCCCCTCTCTCCTCTTCATTTTCCATCGTCTTCACACATTCCTCGTCCTTGTCGTTCGGCCGTTTGCATTCGCCCACAAATGCGTAGACGCAGTCTGCGTCTATTGCGGGCTCAGCTAACTGTGGCAGCCCGATTGGGACCAACCCAGTTTCAGTTGGCGGGCTGCCTAGTTTAAATTGCCACCGAAGACTAGGCTTTGGAGCTCGGGCGAGAGGTCCTTCTTGTCGGCCTTCGTTTTGATGAACGAAGTGAGGGCTTGCAGAGCTTCGCACTTGCCGACATCGTGCACTTGTTGGCACAGTCGGCATCGACGGTAGCAGTAGTGGGCAGAATGTCCTGCCCCTCCGCACGCTGCGCAAGGTCCGTACTGACGCGGCCGGCCATCCCGGTGGTCTCGGCCAGAGTGGCGGTTGTTCCGGTCGAAACCTCGACCAGGTTCGCCATCCCTGCGCTGACGTTGGTCAGGTCGGGCGTACGTCCCTTCTGCTGCTTGTCGGCGTTCACGCTCATTGGCAGCGGCAACGTGAGCTCCTTCATCTCCGGAGCTGGTGGCGTCACTGTAGCCACCATCACTCGGATCACTCTCAGGATAATAGTAATCACTGGCGTCACTGTCGCTGTCGTTGCATGAGCCACGGCGTGGCGGAGAGCGCTCGGCTCTATCACCCTTGGTACCGCGGACTTGTAGTTCGGCAACCAGATCAGACAGCGAGGCTTCAGCTAGCGAAATGCGCGGAACATGGCGCGAGTCATCACGACGACGCGAGTCGTCACGTCGGCGCTCATAACTGCGGTCACGGTCGCGACGGTAACTATCGCGCGAAGCTTCGTGGCGACGGTCATCACGACGGCGCGGTTGGTCTCGGCCACGTGGGTGGTGAGACGTGGTCTCTCGGGACTGTCCGCGCTCCTCAGACTTCAGGATGTCGTTGATCATGTCCTCGAGCTCGTGAATGTCCTTCACTCGAACGTGGCAAAGCCGGCGTTCGAGGCTTTGGTCACCGCACGTCTGAAGGAAGCGCTGCACATGATCCTTCGCATCGCGACCACCACTCTCAAACTGGAGGCCAGCGTTACGAGCGTAGCCGTTCAGTCGATTGAGGTAGTCACATAGGTGTTCGGAGGACTCCCGCTTCGCAGAGTAGTAGCGAGCCTTCGCAGACTGGCTGAACTGCGAGCAGTAATACTTGATGAACGCGTCGCTGAGCTTCTTCCAATGGCGTTTGGTTTTCTTCGGGAGTTGACGGTACCAGTGAAGGGCACCGTCCCGAAGGCTCAGCTCGAAAGCCATGCACCACTCATTTGGCGGAGTGTGCGTCCCCTTCATCTCATAGACGAAGGCTCGGAGCCACTGCATAGAGTTTTCACTCCGGTTGCGGGCCCCTGAAAAGTTCTTGATCTGCGCGAGCGGTCGGTGCGTGGCGATCTCGAGTCGAGGAGTCGAACTCAGCCTCTCCATCTCGCTCACCTCCCGCACTTGTCGAGCCAGCTCGTCCCTTGGGCTGTCAAACCCGTCCTCGTAATCGGTAGCGTCCTCATCTTCACCGTCCGACGAAGAGTCGTCACGCGGCGTGAACCTACGGCTTGAGCGTCGCATGGAACTTCGTTGTGTGCTCGTTCCGCGTCGCGAGCTTTCGGTCTCGCGTGCAATACGTTCGGCACGACTTGCCGACCTAGGAGTCACTATGTGCGAGTCCTGGAAGTATGGTGTGCCCTCAGTCTTGGCAGAAAACACTCCTTCCGTTGCTTGGCTGCGGTTTGAGCGCTCGGCTGACTTCTTTGGAGTCTGCGGCAGTGGAATCTTCGACGGATCGACTTGTTCCTTCGCAGGGCGAGCGCTCGGCGGGCGTCCCAAGGTCAGGTCCGTTTCTCCAAAGCTCAGACGGAGCTTCCTCTTCCACTTGTGCAATTCCTTGCCGGCCAAGTCCGGCGTCCAACTCTTGATCGAGACCTCGGAAGGTCGAGTCATCGGTTCGCATCCCATCGCTCGGAGGAGGGACACCGTATCCTCGGCCACCTGGGTGACCGAGGTCGACTCAACGGGGTGCTGTAACTCCTCTTTCAGCTCAACCCATGTCGCTTGACGCGTCATCTCCGGGCTGAATTGCCAGATCCACTCGCTCGACTCCATCATCTGCTCAAGCATTCGGCCGAGCACCTTGTTCGCAGCTGGAGTGCTGCTGTTCATTGCGGGCCGACTTCCACGGGGTTCGTGAGGACCCTTAGTAGCCTGCACCAGAGCTCTCGAGTCCGAGGTCTCGGTGCCGTCCTCAAAGTCATCGTCCGCGTGGTCGGGTTTCGCCACTTCATCAAATTCCGCGACGAGGTTCCGCGACAGGGAGCGCGTGCCTCCGCTACGCCCCGCGGACAGCATCGCACCCTCCTCATCACCAAACTCCTGCGTCGGCGCTGGAGTCTTCTCCTCCAGATCGTCATAGTCCATCATCATGTCATCCTTGGCGTCCGAATCCTCGTCGACCGACTCTTCGAAGCTGACTGACCTCTCGGAGATCGCCGACAACCGAGACGTTAGGTCACTCGCGATCGTTGACGAACCCTCGGCCAATCCCCGCCCCGACTTCTCCGGCGTAGCTGGTACCGCTGACTTGGATCCTTTCGCCATCTTGTTCTTCTTGTTTCTTGTTCTCTTCACTTCTTCTTCTTCTCTCCTCAATGCTCGTTAGGGCAAACCTACACAGACCACAACACCCAATCGGTCACACCAGTCCCGGGTCGCGGCACCAGTTGTCGTGTAGGAAAACACGAGTTTACGAGTCCCCGCCCTATCAACCGAAGTCTTTAGGACGAGCCCTACCAACAACACACGCCTACCCCGAAAGGTCGGCGGATATGTCGGGATAATAAACCTGAAGACCAGGTCCGATCCCTTATACGGGCTGGAATGTGCCTCCCTGTGTGCTGTGGGTCCGGTAGGTTACCCTTTGATTCAAATATAAGAGCACCCTTAGCCACGAGCTACGGCTAGGATGCAACGTGCAATGCGTGCTTTCGCACTAAACCTCTGTGGTCCCTCAGAAAGGAAGGGTACCAGGCCAATCGAAGCCTCTTACAGGGGCGCCGGGGCGAAGCCTCGGCTAGAAGTCAAATATACTGGGGGTCCTCGCCTCACGCCCAGCCAAACGTACAACTGTACACAGAGGTCTCTACTACCTCTTAACACTCGGCCACCTACTCACTCTTGGCCTTACCAGGATGAACACTCGGTCAATGTACCTTATGCTCACCGGCAGACATACCCCGTGTCGGCCGAGCGTATCCAGACTCTACAGCTAAGCGAAGACTTACCGGTAGACGGACTTGACCCTTGTGTGGCTTCGGGGGGAAATTCTGCTCTCTGTTTAATGTTAGAGGCCGTGAGGCCTCCCCTATAACTAATCCCTAATGTCTATACAAATATCAAGTGTGGACCGAGCTTTCGAGCTGATCTCACAACTGGACGATACCTCGCCCTAAATCCGAACTCCTACTGGGTATAAATGTACCCACTATGAAACTTCGGAGGCCCCGGCCGGCAGTTTATTATGACCCGCCGAGGCTCCCCTGTCACTCCGTAGTCTCCATCAATCTCCGTGGCACTCAAACGCGGGGAATGTGTCCGGCCAATCAGAGTCCTCGGCTAGCCATCATTCGAAGGTTCAAGACAGTTAGGCCTCGGTCGGAACTCGCCCGGTCACGGCCATTTCCCGATCTCACATATGTCTGTGAACGTGGCAACAAGCAACACACGCTGGAGAACAACCGCCTTCTGTTGAGTATGCACTATACTCACAGTTGGGTGAACCACAGCCTCAACTTCGTGGACCCCATCACCGGCACACATACCAACACCATCGAAGGGCTGTGGGAGACTCGAATTAAACGCCACATCAAGAGCATGCGAGGTATGACTAAGGAGAAGCTTGACTCCTATTTAGACGAGTACATGTGGTGCTCCTGGTTCTTTCCTCCTAAAGCTAGCATTGGTCAGTATCTAGCTGGCCTCGTTGTAGCCATAATCAGAAATGAATAAAACATTTGGAACGTTATTTCTAAATTTGTATCGTTCTAAATAGTGGGCTCGTTTTGCCAGTGAGCCGCACTACAAACTCGCCGCACAATGCTACACAAGTAAGCCTCGTGTTGGCAGGGGTTTTTCATCAGATCTATTACCAAGGCACCCAGTAGCGGTGCCGTAGTTTGATCTTCGTGAGCACGGTCTTCCTCGGTCTTATCAGCTTCAACAGCGCCATGCCCGTTGCCGCAGAAGAGCGCACCGCTTTCAACAGGGAGCGCGCATCGCAGACCTATTCGGCGCTGGGGGAACTTGGGCCGATATCACATACGTTTTCTTCTCCTGTCTGTTATTCAGCATCATAACCTTGTTCTACTACTGGCTGGCGCTGTCACTCAACAAGTTGGTGTTCGTCTACCTCGGCCAGCCCCTTGTGTACGCGTTTACCCAGCGTGGCTGTTGCTACAACGTTGGGTGCGTTGCTCAGCTCCATCTTCATCCTGCTCGGAGGCTTCAACCCGCCTGCTGGAAGTATCCCGACTGGTTACAAGTGGGTGCGTTGGACGCCTACCAGATATGCATTAACTCTCTCCATAAGTAAATTTAAGAAAACTTATCTTTATCAGACGTAAATAACGTCTCAGTAAACGAAGGGTCACTTCACCCCCTCATTGTGCAACTGCATACATTTTATCTTGGATAAAGTATTGGCCACCCTTTTATAGCAACTTGGTGGCATAAAGCTCGACCTCTCACATATATCGACCTCTGCACAATTTATATTTAGAGACGAATTTAGAGAAACACTTTATGTCGACGAAATGTCAATTCTGGTTGGCGTCCATTGGGTGCCTTGCGATACTAGCATCTAAAGAGTCAATCGGAACGACGTTGTCCGTCACAGAAATCGTCACGCTTATTCACTAAGTACGAATCTCACTAAGTACGATTAGCTGCCGAGCGCAGCGAAGGCGGCTCCGTCGCCGAAGGCGACCCCCACCATACTGAGGATATTGCGGGGCCGCAGGACCCGCCCCGGCCGCTGTATTACTAACCTAACATTGAGAGTAGTGCAGCGAGCCGACGAGGCGAGCGGAACGGGTCCACTACTGCCGTAGCGAAGCGTAGGCAGCCTGCCCCAATAGCGGAGCGAGTTTAGTGAGCGCAGCGTCTACCAACTTAAATTCCCCGCCGCGTAGCGGCGGCGCTCGGCTAGTCTAAAGTATAAATCAGAAAGACGCGCTGTCCGTAGATCACACTTATTCGCTAAGTACGAATTTCACTAAGTACGATTAGCTGCCGAGCGCAGCGAAGGCGGCTCCGTCGCCGAAGGCGACCCCACCATACTGAGGATATTGCGGGGCCGCAGGACCCGCCCCGGCCGCTGTATTACTAACCTGGCATTGAGAGTAGTGTAGCGAGCCGACGAGGCGAGCGGAACGGGTCCACTACTGCCGTAGCTAAGCGTAGGCAGCCTGCTTTAATAGCCGAGCGAGTTTAGCGAGCGCAGCGTCTACCAACTTAAATTCCCCGCCGCGTAGCGGCGGAGCTCGGCTAGTAACCACTCAGCTTAAGCGCCGTCTTATTCCCAGCACTATGTCAGGCTTAAAATGGGCGATATGACGGTCTTAATCCGAGTCTCTAGAATTGCGGCTACGATACCGACATAAAACATGGCACAACAAGGATGCCACGTCCTGTTACATGTGTCACACATGCACTTGTTAACTATGTTTATGTGGCCAATATTACCGGACAGATGGCCGTCATGTTGTAAATTTGGGATTGCTCAGTTCGCCCTCACTTCAATTTCTAACCCCGCAGCGAAGGAAGACTTCATGCGCTTCGTGAGACTGCCGGGATGGCAAGCTCAAAGGCCTTCGCGGGGAGCTCAACGAGATGCTTCTCGATGAGGAGTGGCGCGGACGCGCCACGCGTTGACAGCGGAATGTCTTACCAGTCCTTCTGTGTCGGCATGGATGTGCATGTACACCAACGGAACTGACGCAAACTTCCTTAACGTGACGAGGCTTACGCGTTAAGTTATACTATTCCGTAGCCGTGCGGCAAGCCGCTGAGTGGGGCATCGGCAGCGTCGAAAAGGTGTACAGTAGACTGCTGCTTCTATTGCCCTACGACCCCGAGGTGAGAGGAGAGCGGCTTGGCAACTTGTTTCGGCTGTCAAATTTTCGAGTTAGCAGTGTGGAGATTTCACAAAGTCGAACGACGTTTAGCGGTATTTACGAGCGGAGCATGTACTGCAGAAGCTAGGGTGGACTTTAATACATCCGTGACATTGTATGTCGCGATATTTTTGTTAACGTTTCTTCATGTGCTTCATGAAGGTTTTTTGTTTGGTGCGGCCGTTGATGTATCTTACCTTTGACTGATATCGAACACAAGCTATGCTAGTAACTTCGCTACATGATGCTGCATCAAGCGGCAGAAAATAAGACAAATGTTCCAGCGAGAACACAGTACAAGTACGCTTTTCTCCCCCGGTTATCAATCCCTTCTTCTTCTCTCCCAATTAACGTGGCTAGCACGAGGAGAAAGTCCCAGGGTTAAACCCCCTTTGATGGTCCCTGTCTCCTACTTCTTCGTCAAAGCGGAAATCAGGCACATCAGTTCCTGTGTATGCGCACGACTCTCTTACTTCTCCCGCCGGAGCTGCTCTTCTTGATCAATCCGATCTTGGCGGCGGCGTTCCTCGGCAGCAAGCTTTTCTTCACGCCAGCGCGATTCGTTACGGATATCTTACTTGCGTACCAACCTGTACACAGCAGAGATTAAGAACACGTTGGACTAACCTGCATCAACCTCATTGCCATGCACTTGGGATTCCCCCCAACGGCGGATGTGGTGTCTTCAACTGCGCAAAATTGATTATGACGCGAAGGCCGTTGAAAGGGCGTACAATTCTCGGACGGTAGTGAACTCACGGTCTGCTTAAGCCGAACTTATGCCGAAAGATTAATTTAATGAACCCCCCTCGGCGGTGTATCAGATCTACGACAGCTCTTAAACCGGGATTAATCGTCGTCATAAGCTCATCTTATACCTTTCTTTAATACGGCTGCTTATGGGTTAGTATCGCAAGGCACCCATTGGACCTCACCTCCGACGTTCTCCTCGTGTCTCTGGTCTTTGCCGACTGCGAAGGTGACAATATGATTGCCGAGTGTACGTGGAAGACAGGTTCGACATGAAGTGCGACGACATACGGCGGAACGCGGCGATTTTGATCGTGCTCATGGTTTGCTTCCGGGTGCTGGCGTTGCTGACGCTGCGGTACATCAACCACATGAGTCGTCTGCAATTTGTGTTTTTCGTATTGTTCCAAAATAATATCTCAAAAGAGTGTCGATACCGGTATCATGTTTGACCGGCTAAAGCAGATCTATTTTCGACACCGACTGTGGACCACATATGAGAAAGCGTCAAACAAAAGAATATTAATGAACCTAAGTACGAATCGCGATTTAGGCACACCAATGGAAAGAGGGGTGTCTACTCTTTCATTTGAGCCCACCCACGCCTCGCAGAAGTTGAAACCGACGAAGTTATGGGCTCTCAAAAAAATGATCTCCCTTCCCAGAGCAAAAATCGATTTTTTTTGGTGAACCAAACGTAAAATGGGCCGGCGGTTCGAATGGTACTCTCAGATTCACCAATTTCCGAGCAGAACGTGCTCAAATCGTGTCTTAAAGTTATTACCCCGAGTTAGTGACACGCATATGCCCATAAGTAACAATTGTTTGAGAAATGGATGGAAGTATCAATTTGATTCACATACTCTGCAGCATCTTAGTCGCTGTTCGTCTTTCTCTTCTTCGGTGCTGCAGTCATGTTGTCTTCATTTCTTCCTCGGCGATCGCTGTTCTCCTGCGCGGCCTTTGCCATTGCTGCGCGATGCTCTCTACGGGCTTGTTTGGCTGATTTGGCGTCGTCCTGCTGGTCTTGGCTTGGGGTAGCGTAGATAGGATCATCCTGAAATTCATCAGGGACATACGGGCGGATCTTGCTGTAGAGCTCGGTCATCTTCTCCGCATTTAGCGACGGAGGGCTCAGGTCCTCCAGGAAGTGGGTCAGCATCCGCTCCACCTTAGTGCTCTCTGTCAGGAGCCCGTCAACCATGCGCCGTAGACCCTGCTCCACAGGCTCGTCGTCTGGCCCCTTCTTGCACTGCACTACCCCGGGTTTGGCCGCCTCCATAGTAAAGATCTGGTACTGCTGTACCCCCACTAGCCTCTTGTAAAGTTCCGTCACGAACGGCTTGTAGCTCTTAAAGAACTGGTTCCCACGCGATATGTGCACTGCGATGCTCGAAGTGGCTGCCTCATTGACAGCGGATACGATGTGGTCCATCGTCCAGCAGTCTGCGCGGCCAACATGGCGGCGAATGTGACCAAAGCCACGGTCGCAAGAGTTCTTGGTGTGGCCCTTCACAAAGAACTTGTAGTCGATGCGCTCAAAAATGCCCATTTGAACTTGGGCAAGAAAGAACTTGATAACATGGTTGTTCTTGTTTTGCCCTGAGCAATTGTCCGCGTACACAATGAGGTGCTTCTTGCCAGCAGGTAGCAGCACGGTTCGAATGAAGTGCTGAAGCATCGAGTTGATCTGGTCGCTTCCCTTCCCACTTGCAAATTCGTCGTAGACGTAGTTGGTTTGCCTCCCCTCATTCTCGTAGAAAATCCCAAAGACGTTCACAGCAAGTAGCGTACAGAAATACAACTGAGACGGAGTGGTGGTGACCGAAGGGATAGTCGAATTCTGTGAAAAATCCATAACGATCACTGCAACGTCACTGCTGCTTCCATCACTCGCATGGACGGCGGCTTTGTCTTTCTTGTACTCTCGTCTATAGTTAACAACAAATCGAAATGGTACCAAAGTTCAAGTCGAAAGTTCATGATAGATCAATTTGATATCTGTGTCCTCGTACCTCATTCGACGTGCAGACTCCGTGTGTTGGCCCAGCTCCTCCACTTGTTCAGCAGAAGCTCCACGACGCATCCTTGACTGGTAAATGGTGCTCAAGTCGCACACATTGGACTGAGCGGAACGAATCTTGATGTTGGGGCAGTGGACGGACAGCAACTTGCGGAATGTCGAACGAGCAGGTTCGCAAACCCGCAAACCGAGGCTCACAAACTTGTGCATCTCGTCGTATAGAGCCTCCCAGGTAAACGTAGCGGGTAGCAGCGTGTAGCCCTCATGACTGTAGTACTTCTTCGTCATACCATCCTTGGTTTTCTGCATGCGCACCCTCACGGGCACCACCTCGCCGACTTCAGCGGCGAATTCCTTGAACCATTTGACCAACCAAACTAGATCGATCTTCGAAGCATTCTTGTTGAGCCGATTGCCGTGCACTTTGGCGGTAATGTTGCCGTCACGCACGCGCATCTTGTAGCGCTGAATGGTAAGCGGCTGCACGACGAGGCATCGGACAAACGAAGGGCGGCACACGCGCCCAACGAAAGGTAAGTAGTAGTGAAACTTCTCGCGTTCACCTTTGCCACGACGTCTCTTGGCTATGTCTGTCTGCATCAGCACGCCGAGAAGCGTCAGGATGCAAGTCGTCTTTTCCGGCTTGGACATCTGGTCCAGTGAGCACATCAAAGACTCCACTGCTGGATATCAACGTCAAGCAAATTGATACTGACGTCCTCTTCCTCCACATCAGCCTCGCTCTCTGCGCTTTCTCCGGTCACAACTTCCTCCTCCTCGGCAGAGCCATCGTCGTCACTCCAGTCCTCGTCGTCACTGTCGTCGAGCTCTTCGCTCTCTGGTTCCTCGCTCTCCTCCCCCTCAGAGTTATCATCATTGAGCACGGCGTCGGCGCCCACGGTGTTCTGCGCGAGTTGGACGTCGGCTTCTTGCGACGGACAGCTCAACAGCGCTACACTCGTCGAAGGGACACTGAGGGACGGCGTGGGGGGAGTGGCTCCGCAGCAGAGGACTCTGCGGAGGCTGCCACTGGGGGCGAGGGCTTCTGGTGGGAGGACATCGTTGCAGGACACTGGTATCTTCTTGTGTTCTCAAGTTCTTGAGTGAGCAAGCTCAGTTTAGTGACCGTTTGGTTTTCAATACACAAATCGGCCGTTTTCTCAAAACTTCATATAAGTACGAAAATCGATGGTCTAACTTTAAACGCGATTATCTCGATAACTCTAAATGGCGTATTAGTATCATTTGGTTCTGGGCTGTCTCATATTTCACGTCTCGAACTAGAGTATTGGGCTGGTAGCGCTCAATTGTAGTGCCGAGTCAGCATCGAAGCGGGCTGAAATAGGATAACTGAACACAAACGCGATTAGCGCGTTTGTGTTCAGTTATCCTCGGGCAGCAGCAGATCTTCACACACTACGAAGCGCCGGCGCGTCGGATTCACCAGCAGCAGACTGTACCCCACATTCACCCGAGTCTTAGCTCTCAACTGACAATGCAACCAAATAGATTACCTACACAACACTCACTCGAAGCACAAGTCGTGCAGCTTCGGGTACAGGTACTTGCGCCAGTCCGCGGCGCTCAGAGGCTTGAGCAGCAGGTCGCCCACCTACGAATACAGAGACACATAATGGGCTGCAGCCGCTACAGGCCATAACGGTCAGCAGGACAACGCACCTCCCAGCGGGTCACGCAGCGAGGGGTCGCACGCAGCGAGGGGTCGCACGCGGCGTACCAGTCGCCTGCGCATTGCGTTTTGAATAACAAAACTGTCAGTTAATGTACAACAAAATGTATCATACTTCAAGATAGCGTATCAACATGAATTATTTCCAGAAGATGTTGAGGAGAGTTCTGAAAGAACTTGACTTGGTGCAGCGCGTCTCGAGCTATCAGAACTTCTCCTACGATTCTTCTCATTCTTCAGTGTGCTCGGTTGCCGCGGTAGCCCCCACCCTCCGCGGGCTCATACTCGCTGCCGTGACACCGAGCGCGCTGTTACCAACCAATCTACCAATCTACAGATCAACCATGCAACCATGCAACGAATCAATGCGGCGTGCTCGGTCGCTGCGGTGGCCCCCACCCTCCGCGGGCTCATACTCGCTGCCGCGGCACCGAGCGCACTGCTACCATAACGCTACCTGTTCATCAATCTTACGGAACTAACTTTTGTGTGCATATTTTATTTCCTAGTTACGACGTGGTACCGTGCTGCGGTCACGTCAGCTGACAATTCGTTAACGCGGGCACCGCGATCCCGAAGCTATGCCCAAATGCATCGAAGTGCCGAGGTTGAATGCCACGCTGGATGCCGCGCGCCCTGATTGAGTATGGGGGGCACCGCGATACCAGAGCTATGCCTGATTTGTTGGAGTTTTGTAGGTAGTTGATCAGACAACCAACAACTACAATTTAGACACTCTTAACAAGCAACTAAACTTTGTACACGACCAGGTGGCTTCGCGTGTAGTACGACGACACCACTATAGATCTTGATGGTAGAGCACGAATAGGCCTTTGTAAGGTACACTTCATGCTTACGTAAGTACGTTAGCATTCGATTTACATTCAAGCCCATAGTCTAACATCGGATACGTACGGTATACGTCTAACGTATTGTACCATAGAAATCACTGAAATAAGGTAAGATATCATTTAAACCTCCATCCTGTAATACTTTGTAATAAAACTTGTGTAAATCAGTCGATTTGTGTTTTTGATAAAAAATATTAGATTTATAAGACCATTACACTTGAAAATTGTATTGATTCAGTACCTACTTTTTCTGTGGACCACATATTTCACGTCTCGAATTAATCCCTAGTGGGCTTCTCGTACTACAAAGTAGCACTACCAGGATAATTTAATTTTGGATATGCGACACGAAATAATTTGAGAACGGCGTTGAAGTCGAATGGTCGAGAGCGATCTTTCGGGAGGCGCGCTGGCATCTTTAGTGGGAGTGTTGCGCTATATAAGCTTCTCCGTTGTATATCATAGTGAAGATAAGTTAAGAGCCAAAGGATCTGTTTTCTAGATGCTGATTGGATAATACAAAGGGTGACTTAGGGTCATTCATAGGAAAGAAGACAGCGCTTGCTGGCAGCAATATGATAAGCCGAGCGATGTGAAGGAAGCAGGCTTTCATTGCCATCACTTCCGAAACTGACGGCAACTACACACTACATCTACACTGCTTGTACGCAACAACTCTGAGCTATACAGCAGCGCGGTGCCCTCAACCGATGGTGAGAACGTAGAAGACGATGAGGAAATCGAGTACGTTGAGCCGGATCACTCGTTCGACTACGACGGTGACTCGTAGAACGACTCAGATACATACAACACGGAGACAACCGCACAGGCTGTAGAGAGCAGTGACTCCAACAGTAATTAATACATCTCATTCATTGCATACGTGACCTACTGTAGGTACTTTGGCACGTGACCTAATCACAACATTTGGCCGTGACCAAATATGCCATTTGACCTAATTTATCGGCTACCGGTACCCAGCGTCCCGATGAAGAGTCGCCCTGCTGCAACGAGAACAGCGCGTCGAGCGCCTCCTGCTGCGGCGACGAGTCCGGCACCACGGCGCTGAGTCGCTGCTCCGAGCTGAAGAACGCGTGTTCCGTGCGCGTGAGGTCGATGCCCTGCGCGCCGTGGGCGCGAGCCTCGCGGGTGTCCGCGGGCATCACCCCGTTGGAATCCAACTAACCAAAGCACCGGGTCGGTGTGGGGACGCAAAGGTAACAACTCTGTATTTCTTATTGTTTCATTTTACCAATGCGTAGCATGCATGGCCTATGAACTGTAGCCAGTGCTCGGACATTACAATAAAGTAATGGATGCCCAAAGTCCTACAACAATAATAAATAAATGGTGAAAGCTCAAATCAATAATAAAGAACTGCTCAATACATATTTTATTGAGCTAGAGCTGCCAGCACCGCAACTAGTCATCAGCATCGGCAACATCAATGCCCATTAGGGTGTGGGCATCCCAGAACTTACGGTTTGCACGCAAAAACTCGATCATCTCGAAGTTGATAGGAAGAAGAGACGAGCGCTGCGGCGTCAGCACAAGCTTACACTGCGAGAAGATTCTCTCGCAGCGGTTACAGGTCGGTGGAATCGCCCTGACGAGAGGGCTGTAGAGTGGTCCAGCCTCCGAAGGGACATCGTCGGAGCGCAGCAGCGCGGTTGTGAAGTCTTCGGCACCGCTGCGTGCTTGGGTCCGCGTGCGCGCGAGCTGCTGCGCGCTGGCGGCGGGCGCGTTCGCCGCAGAGCTGAGCTCAAACGGTGCCACCGCGTATTGTTCTTCTGGCGTCAGCTCGGCTTCGCGCTTTCCAGCAATCTAGTGAAACATACAGCAACATTAGTATTAAGCGCAACATTAGCGAAATACCAGCAACATGCTTACCTTTACGACAGCGCTCTCAAACACCGGAGAGTGAATGATGTCGGCATCCGGTGACAGGTACGAACTTGTGATGGGAAACATCTCAGCCATCTTGTCGAAGAGGACGCGTACGGCGCTCATGCTGAGGGTGTCTTCCTGGAGCTTCTTGCATACGCTGTTGAACGTCTTGAGGGTCTTGGTCAGCTTCACAATCCGGCGATGCGCAGCTGGCTTAGGCACCAGGTCGTACACGGCGTCCACGCGCTTGATCTCGTCGCGGATGCGCACGTACCGTTCCAGCATTGCATACTTTGTAATAAAACTTGTGTAAATCAGTCGATTTGTGTTTTTGATAAAAAAATATTAGATTTATAAGACCATTACACTTGAAATTTTTATTGGTTCAGTACCTACTTTTTCTGTGGACCACATATTTCACGTCTCGAATTAATCCCTAATTGGGCTTCTCGTACCACAAAGTAGCACTAAGGCAAGTTGCCACTTTAGTAGAGAAATCCGTCCGTGTTTTTCTCAGCAGCACCAGGGGCCTTCACAGTTGGCCTTTTATAAAAGTAAGCACATGAAAAGATAGAGGGGGAGATCGACTATTACGAGACATTGCATGCTACGATAGCAGCGCATGCAGTAGCATACTAGCCTCGATACAAAATGTCTTTCAGAATCCGGTGGCGTGCCAGTTTAGTAGATTTTTTATCTTAGATAAAGTAAGGGCCAGGAGAGCGATTGAGCGGTACAGACGAATTTCGGTTATTTCCGAATCGTTAGGGTGTCCGGCTCTCGATCAAAAACGACGGGGTACAATATTTTGAGGTATCTGGGTAGTAATTAGAGTCAGTTTTATGACCGGTCACTGCTGCCTAGTTGGTAAGGAGCCTGTCGTTGATGCGGCAGAACGAGGGTTCAAATCACTCTGTGGTCGTGTAGAAAGTTAAATCGCCATTTCGGCGAGTCTTGGTGCCGGAAGTTCCAAGAGCTGTAGGTGCCTGCAGTACGTCCCCCCTACATTCTTTGTCCCTACGTTCTACACTACGGCTTCCTCAAGAATGTCCATGCCTACAGCTGGAAGCTGCGTACTTGTTGCTTGCTCTGAATCCAAGCTCTTGCGCGCTTTTTTCGCTCGGGGTGTGCTTGCCTTCATCCTTGGAGCACGCTTTTATGCTGTCTTCGCACGCTCCACATCTTCTAGCTGCTTGAGCAACTTGTGCGTCAGCAACTGCCCCGCCACTGCCGCCGTGCTCCGACCGCTGCGTCGTTTCTCGCGTGGAGCAGGCAGCACAAGGAGATCACTCTGCACAGTTTCCTTCACCTTCAGCCACTCCGCCATCTTGACGTCCTTCGGCGTCCCATTCCGCTCAAAGTTGCTCAGACGCTCGGCCATCCGTGACAGCGAAGGTGGGAACAGACCGCACGCGCGAAAACCGGAGGAAATGTTGGTTGAGAAGTTGCACGTTCGCCACGCCAGGCCCGCCAGCTCCAGTGCCATAGCCTTAGACAGCGATACAGAACCACCGTCGCCCGCAAAGCTGCTGAGTAGAGAGCGCAGCTTGGCCTTGAAAGACCCGAACACTGCCACGTCAAGAGGCTGGAAAAGGTGAGTAGCATTAGCAGGTTGGCAAACAAGGAGTACCTGCACATCCTCCGCAGCCCGCAGAATAGACGGGCTGTAGTGAGAACTGCACCCGTCCATCACAAGAACCAGAGGACGTCGAATCGGCGTTGGCACTGAGCTGGCGAAAAAGCGAAGCCATGTCTCGAACAGAGACACGTTCATGAAGCCGGACTCAGTCGTCGTGATGGCGGCGCCGGGGACACTACAGGTGTCGAGGACGTCGAGCCGAACCGTCTTGCCCGGAACGATGAACACCGGTGGCACGACAAAACCACTAGCGCTTCCGCAGGCCACAATCGTGAGATGAAAGTTGGTGGAGACTTCCGTCGTCCAGACATTCTTGGACCCGCGAATCGCCACGACCTTCTTGCTCTTCTTGCGCGTCTCGAACGACGTCTCATCGATGTTGAACACTCGACCGCTACACAGCGATTCCTCGACAGTGAGCTTGGCCATTGTACCGAACAACGCCCACGCGTCCGCATAATCCACGTTATTGCGTACGCACGACAGGGTTTGCGCAGTACGCATCGTTAGCACAGGATAGCGCGTCAGGAATCGCCGGTACCAACCGCTTCCAACACTGCGGCCGAACATCAGCTCGGTCATCGCGCACGCTTTCGAAATCACCTCTTGGCGCACCGCTGGTACGCCAGTCTGTTGGCGGGCAGCTATCCACTCGAACAAACTTTGCTCAGCTTCTGTGGGCAAGAGCGGAGCTGTACCACGACGACCGGGCTTTCGTACCACACCATTTTCGGCTGCCTTGACCCACTTGCATAGCGTGCTGTAGGGGATGTTCGTACGTTTAGCAACTTGCGTCTTGGCCTCGCCTGACAGAGCACCCTGAATAGCGTACTCCATCTCTTCGTCGCTGTAGTTTCCTCGGGTTCCTACCATGGTTTAGCTGTTGGCTAAGCTGAAAGTAAGCCGAGACCAACAGATTCATGGAGGTTTAGTGGTGGTCGGCGCTCGTCATTTTGTTAGCCAATCATCGAGTCCCCGATCATTGGATTGGCCAAAAAACGATTCTACTAAAGTGCTCACTTTCTACTGAAGTGGCAACTTGCCTCACCAGGATAATTTAATTTTGGGTATGCGACACGAAATAATCTGAGAACGGCGTTGAAGTCGAATGGTCGAGAGCGATCTTTCGGGAGGCGCGCTGGCATCTTTAGTGGGAGTGTTGCGCTATATAAGCTTCTCCGTTGTATATCATAGTGAAGATAAGTTAAGAGCCAAAGGATCTGTTTTCTAGATGCTGATTGGATAATACAAAGGGTGACTTAGGGTCATTCATAGGAAAGAAGACAGCGCTTGCTGGCAGCAATATGATAAGCCGAGCGATGTGAAGGAAGCAGGCTTTCATTGCCATCACTTCCGAAACTGACGGCAACTACACACTACATCTACACTGCTTGTACGCAACAACTCTGAGCTATACAGCAGCGCGGTGCCCTCAACCGATGGTGAGAACGTAGAAGACGATGAGGAAATCGAGTACGTTGAGCCGGATCACTCGTTCGACTACGACGGCGACTCGTAGAACGACTCAGATACATACAACACGGAGACAACCGCACAGGCTGTAGAGAGCAGTGACTCCAACAGTAATTAATACATCTCATTCATTGCATACGTGACCTACTGTAGGTACTTTGGCACGTGACCTAATCACAACATTTGGCCGTGACCAAATATGCCATTTGACCTAATTTATCGGCTACCGGTACCCAGCGTCCCGATGAAGAGTCGCCCTGCTGCAACGAGAACAGCGCGTCGAGCGCCTCCTGCTGCGGCGACGAGTCCGGCACCACGGCGCTGAGTCGCTGCTCCGAGCTGAAGAACGCGTGTTCCGTGCGCGTGAGGTCGATGCCCTGCGCGCCGTGGGCGCGAGCCTCGCGGGTGTCCGCGGGCATCACCCCGTTGGAATCCAACTAACCAAAGCACCGGGTCGGTGTGGGGACGCAAAGGTAACAACTCTGTATTTCTTATTGTTTCATTTTACCAATGCTCAGCATGCATGGCCTATGAGCTCTAGCCTTACCGCTTGAGGTGGCTGATGTAGCGGAGCGAGATCAGTGCCAGCACGCGGAAGACCACGATGAGAATCATCAAGATCATGGCGTTCCGCCAGATGTCGCCGTGCTTCATGTCGAACGTCTCCTCCACGTACTGCTTGAGCGTCATATCCCCGATCGTGGGCGGCGCGTCCTGCAGCAGGTCGCAGCCCACCTTGTCGCCCGAGCAATCGCCCAGCACCAGCGACACCAGGATGGCGATGCTGTACGTCGGCGGCGAGATCCAGTGGACCCACATGTACCCGGTCGGGATGCTGCCGGTGGGCGGGTTGAAGCCGGCGAACAGCATGAAGATGGAGCTCAGAAGCGCGCCCAGCGTCGTGGCCACGGCCACACTCGGCAGCGCGTACACCAGCAGCTGGCCCAGGTACACGAAGACCAGCGCGTTCATGGAGACCACCACCCAGTAGTAGAAGAAGGTGACGTAGCCCGTGAAGCCGACGCTCGGGAAGAAGATGACGCTGAACAGCAGGCTCGAGAAGAAGATGTACGGGATCTCCACCAGCGTGCCGGCGATGAAGTACCAGAGCGCATTGTAGGTCTGCGATGCGCGCTCCCTGTAGAAAGCGGTGCGCTCGTCGGCGGCCACGGGCATGACGCTGTTGAAGCTGATGATGCCCAGGAAGACCGTGCTCACGAAGATGAGACCGATGCCGGCGTTCGCTCCGCTGTACGTGCTGTAGTCGGTGCCCTGGTAGATGATGGCGAAGACGCAGGCCAGCACCACGCTGATCATCAAGCGCGTGAGGTTGTACGTGGGCGTGCGCCAGTACATGCGGAAGAAGCGGCGGCACAGCAGCTCGAACTGGACGTAGCCGCTCGAGGCGCGCTTGGTGATGAACTTGAGCTCGGGGAGGTGCGGCGACGGGTGCAGCACGCCATCCTGGTCCAAGTCCTCCTCCATCAGCACCTTCTGGTCGCTCACCAAGAAGCGGTCGGCAAAGTCCGTCGGCTGCGACGGGTCCGCGTTCGCAGCAGCCTTGCCGCCTCCAACACCGGCACCAATGCACTCGAGCATCCACGTGGCCGGGTTGTATCCGGGCTTGATCGGGTTCACGCCGGGGAAGGCCTCGAAGTAGTTGATCAGGTTCTTCGAGTCCTCGCCCAGCTCACCGAAGAACACCATGCGACCACCGCGACGCAGCAGCAACAACGAATCGAACAGGTTGAACACCTCCGTGCTCGGCTGGTGGATCGTGCACACGATGGTGCGGCCCGAGTCGGCGATCTTGCGCACGCCGTTCATGATGAGCTTGGCCGAGCGCGCGTCCAGGCCGCTCGTCGGTTCGTCCATGAAGATGATGCTGGGCTGCGCCGCCAGCTCCACGCCGATGGTCACGCGCTTCATCTGCTCCGTGGACGAGCCGCGGATGATCTTGTCGGCGATGGGGCCGAGCTCCAGCAGCTCGATGCACTCCTCGACGGACTCCATCTTTTGCGCCGTCGAGATGTTGGCGTCCTGACGCAGCATGGCCGAGAAGATGAGCGCCTCGCGCACCGTGGCCGAGTCCGAGTGGATGTCCATCTGCTCGCAGTAGCCCGTGCACCGGCGGATGGCCAGGTCGTTGGCCGGGTGGCCGTTAAGCAGGATCTTCCCTTGGATCTTGCCGCCGGTCTTGCGTCCGGCGATGACGTCCATGAGCGTGGTCTTGCCAGCGCCAGAGGAGCCCATGAGCGCGGTCATCGTTCCGGGCAGGGCGAAGCCGGACACGCCCTTGAGCAGGTCGATCTGTTCGTCGTTGGCACCACCGGGCAGCGGGACCGAGTACCATAGGTCGTGGAAGGCCAGTGTCACGGGCACGGCGACACCGCGGCCGGTGGGTTCGATCGGGATGCTGATGGTCGGGACGCCGCCAATGGCATCGTTGACCTCGATTGCGTTCTGCTGCTCCTTCGGCGTCGTCGGCATCTGGTTGTAGACCATTTGGTCACGGGCGGCCTGCTCGTCCTGCTCGACGATGGCCACGTTCTCGGGGCTCTCGTAGCGCTTGTACTCGAGCATGAAGTACGAGGCGAAGATGAAGGCGAAGTAGCCCGCGATGAAGTAGATCCAGCCGTACCAGATCCAGACCGAGTCGGTCTGCAGGTCGAAGACGCCGAGGCTGTACTTGCCCATGGTCAGGTTGTACTGCGAGCAGTAGTCGATGCCCTGGTAGACGCAGACGTCGAACTTGGAGGCCAGGTACTGGTTGATACTCAGCGACCGGACGCACCACGCGAGCGGGTCGATCCAGTAGATCCAGATCAGGTAGTCGGGGATGTCGCCCTTGGCGATCAAGAAGCCGCCGAACAGCATGAAGAAGAGCACGGCCACCATCATGAGCGGCTGCGCGATGGTCAGGTTGGGCGACGCGGCCGAGAGGAAGAAGAAGAAGCTCGTGAACCACATCTGGCACAGGAACAGCGTGGCCAGGAACTGGATGAAGCGGCCCACGTCGTCCACGTAGCCGCCGAACCAGTACGTGATGGCGCCGAAGATGATGGTCTCCAACACGCCCAGCGGGATCTGCGAGATGGACGTGGCCAGCACGTACGCGCTCGAGCGGAAGAAGTTGGCGCCGCGCTGCTTGTAGAAGACCGTGCGGGCCTCGATGTACGTCGACACCTGCGAAGCCTGGCTCATGGACAGGAACATGGCGCACGAGAAGAGCAGACCCAGGATGAGCTGGCTGTTGGAGTCGTCCATCTGCCAGAACGTCGAGCCGTACAGCAGACCCATGACGATGATCATGACGGCGCGGCCCAGGAGGTACGTCGTGTCACGCAGCGTGAGCGTCACCTGGCGCGCGAACAAAGTGGACAGGTCCTCGGCGAACGTCTGGCGGAAGGGCTTGAAGTCCGCGAACACCATCGACTCCTGTACGGGCGCATCGAGCAGCTTGAGCGTGGATTGGAAGATGTCCGAGTCCTTGAAGCGGGCCGCGAACTCGTCCGACCGGTACGGCACGCTGTTGCGGCCTCCGACGATGTACGCGTCCTGCTTGTTGGTGCCGAGGTCCAGCAGGAAGTCGGCCACGTCCTTGCGGGGCGGGCAGTGGAAGCCCATTTGCTCGAAGTAGGGCACGGCGTTCTCGCGCTTGCCGTGGAACATGATGCTGCCCTCGTTCATGAGCAGCACGTCGTCGAAGAGCTCGAAGACCTCGGGCGACGGCTGCAGCAGCGAGATCACGACGGTCGTGTTGAAGTTGCGCGCCGCGCTCTTCATGGACTTGCAGATGTCGTAGGTGGCGGCGCTGTCGAGGCCCGTGCTGATCTCGTCGAGCAGCTGCAGACGCTTCATGCCGAACATCATCTCGCCCGTCGTGACGCGTTTGCGCTCGCCGCCGGACACGCCTCGGAGCATGGCGTTGCCCACGACCGTATCCTTGCAGTTGTCCAGGCCGAGCTTCTTGACCGTCAGGTCCGCGGCAAACTTGTGGTGCGCGTTCAGCACCTCGACGGCGTGTGCGTGGTGCTCGGGCGAGCAGTTCTTGATGGCCTCCATGGCCCAGGGCTCCATCTCGGTGCCGGCGCAGCAGCGGTGCGCGAACTCGAACGTCTCCTGCACCGTCAGGCGCGGGTAGTGGTCGTCGATCTGGTTGGCGTACGCCACGTAGCGCGGCAGCACGTCCAGGAGCTCGCTGCGGTCCTTGCCGTTGTAGTCGATGTCGCCGCTGAGCGAGATGTTGGTGTCCATGTGGAAGCGGTTGCCCAGCACCTTCATGAGCGAGGACTTGCCCGAGCCGGGCTGGCCCAGCACGAGCGTGATGCGGCCCGGGCGGAACACGCCGCTGACGCCGCGCAGGATCTGCTTCTGCACCGTCATGTTGTTGGAGCTGCAGCAGAGGTTGCTGAGACCCTGCTGCACCTGGTTGATGAGCGTGGGCACCTCGAGCTCCCCGCCCTTGATCTGCGGCACCTCGGCCGAGAGCTCAAGGTTGCGGAAGCGGACTTCGAGGCCCGGGATCGGGTGGCCCAGCGCGTTCTCGATGACGGTGGACAGCGTCGAGTTCATGGTGAAGACGCCGTCGGCCATGAGCGCGTCGGCGCTGGTGAGGTCGTCCTTGGTGAGCTGCTGCGGTTCCGGGAACATGCTCTTGGTGCGCGGCAGGCGGTCGTAGTCGCCCATGGAGCTGCTAGAGCTGAGGCGCCGCGAGCTGAAGCGGGGCAGGCGGTAGGTGGCCACGTGCGGCGCCATCTCGGGCACGACATCACCGACGCTCTGGTTGTCATCTGTGTCGCTGCTGGGCGGTTTGTTGTTGTGGTGGTGCCCCTCCATAGCTGTCGAGGGCTGTCGCTCGCTCGGCTGGAGGAGAATTTGGGAATGAGCTGTAAGCACCTCTGCTCCAGGCAGTGCGTCCGATGCGGTGGCTCCACATGGCGACGAGCCCATTCCCCACCTGGATAGGCTCATGTCTATTCATTCGCCAAGCGGCCAGGTCAGCATAACCATTTTGCGATTACGGCAGGCCAGGCGGAACTGACTCAGTGTTTGTATGCCGACCCTGTGTATCGCACGCAAGTGTAGCCGCACCATCGCTAGGGATGGAGCAGACTCTTTCCGACCGGCGCGGGGCTGCCTGCACATTTTGCTGCTGCAATTTTGTCCAGGTACTTCATGCATAGCTGAATGACAGACAGCAGGCTTCGAGCCCGACACTTCATGTGTACATGTAGCTGAAGGGTATCCGGTGTTTGAAAAGAACCCCAAATTCGAAAGTGCATTTCGAAGCGAAAATACCATACTGTATTCATGGTACAGTTTTTTTTTCTTGCTGCGTTGACATACTGTACCGACCTCGAAGTCGCCTGGCAAAGGCGAGGACCAATGCGTTGGTGGTCACATAGAGCGTTGAGGCTGTCCAAGCAGCACACTTGGCCGTACCACACGGCCGCTGTTATAATGTACCGTTGCGGGACAAGCGTCGCGAGCGCGTTGTACTGTACTCGCTATCGTTTTGCTCTTCGGTACCCGGCCTGTTTATCCTGATTATGCCAAGCGTTGCGTGGACGAGGCGGTGTAAGTCGCAGGTGCCCCCGGGGTGTCCTCCTAACAAAAGTGCGGGAACCTGCCCACGATGAATACAGTACATTTAGATGTCTGTAAATAGGTATCCTTCGTGCATCGGCGAAGCCTGCGACTGCAGTACCTACATTTCTTGTGGGTCATGTTAAAACCCGTCTGAGGAGGGCCCTCCGCTGAACAGTATGAACATTGTGCCATCAACACTAGCGGTGACATGAAGACAGCTCCTCGACTACCGAAGCAGCAGCAACAGCTCGCCCGAAATAGTGAAAATCCAGCGATATAGATCCCCGACCACCGAGCTACGACTCGACTTAACTCTAAGCTAAGGCTAAGCGCATGTACAGTACATGTATTCGCTCTGCCCCCAGGCGATGATGGTCGGCGGTGTATATCGCAGAGCGCGCAGTAATCGTCAAAAAACACATGGAATTCCTTGAATCGTCTCAAACAGTACCGCATGGCCGATTATGCCAGTGGCTCACGGATATTACACGTGAGAGTAAACCTAGGCTGGTAGCGCGCAACACAAATGCACGAGACTGCACCTTTGCGCTAGGAAATCTACTTGTACAGTACTTTGAAGGACCTAGTTATTGCCGAGATGCAGACCGCCTTTCGTATGAGAAGCTCGAGCATTCGGAGAGCGCGCGCCGAGATCGACGTCATGGCTTGACTGAAAACTGTCACCATTGGCTGCACTGTATCCGATCAGCCCGGCTGGATTTCCGCGGGGTGAGCCAGCCCGCTTTAACTGCTTACTCCATCTAATTCTTGTCAGGAACTCGACTTGCAAAAGCGCAGAAGACACTGGCTTCAAACCAAGATACGACGGCGAGGGGGCAAGCTCGGCGAAGCTGTTCGGGGGCTGCATACTGTACTGTACCGACTCGGTAGGGTTGAGAGAGCACCTCGCCCAATTTGAGGTGTATTTAATCGTTTTGCCGATCCGGCAGCGTACGACACACTGTTAGAGGCCCCCGTCTTTTTGTCTTGTTGTGTAGCGTATCCTTTCCGTGCGTCTGCTCCACCGCGTTTTTGTAGGGGGTGACTGGCTGGTGCTGTCATTCAATAGGTTTGCCTACAGTGGTCTGTTGTGTACGCGCTGCCGAGCGTGCTGTATATCGAAGAGGACTCCTACTTATGATTTTTGAGTAGAACTCACAATATACATTGAATATTATAAGCTCTACTCAAATGTCCTGAACGTGGTCGATTTAAACGACCCTGACAAGTAGGTAGCCGATTAATCTCAAGTAAACCTCGGCGGTGATGCGAGTAAGTTTTTTCTTAAATAGCTCCAATTGTGACTATTAAAACAACGTTTAAAAATATATAGTTTAGTCGACGTAATTGCTCGTACCGACGGACCGGTGATGGGGTGCTGCACGAGGGATGCTAACAACTTTGCTGCATCTTCGTCAAAAGAAGCTTTAACAGAGTGGTTTCATCTGCATTTTACATCATGTTAAATATTCATAAGTCAAAGACCTTTTTCTTACCACTTCTTCTGCTGTGAGTTGGATGAATGCACCCTGCAGGGTATTGTACTAGATATTAACGAGGGAAGCCAAGCTCGTTGGAGATATTAATCCAGGAACAGTCTTGCTATTTGAAAAAATACTTTTTCTTTAAAAAACTCTGGATGTGCAGTTTCCCCTCGGCACTTAAAAGAGTTAAGTTTCTTGGGGAGACCTCTTTACTTTTTAAAGCTACGTAAAAGTAGCTTTTGCAAAGTCAGGGTTCACTTGTTCACTTGTGTACTTTCTTAAAATTTTAAAAAATATAAAAGGCGTAACCACAGCAAGATGTGGGATATCGGTATCAATACATGGTACAGACATTTCATGGATAGAGTTAAGAGCTTCTGCACACGAACAGACGAGAGCCAACGCGCGAGTGTCCGCCACCTTCAACATGAAAATATGCCCAATTTATGAAAATGGCCTTGCTTGGAAATGGCCCTCCTTAGACTCTCCTTAAAACTCGTCTGCACTGCTAGTTGGCTGGTGAATCTCATAAGAATCTACCAAGTCGACTAGGTGACTACATCGTGATGTCAACGATATTAGTTTTCATTCCATTAGGGCGTCTAGTCCTCAAAAGAACTGAGCTCAAACAACTTACGGGATACTTCGAAGTACCTCCGTTCTTAACACTTCTATTGCGGGGGCAGGGGGGAGGGCTGATGCAGTTCAAGACTATGTATTACTATTAAGAATGGATATTACTACTACGTAGTAGTCATTTTGACACTTCTCATATATATACTTCTATGATCTTGCTAGCGTCGACTGAATCGACCACGTTCAGGACATTTGAGTAGAGCTTATAATATTCAATGTATATTGTGAGTTCTACTCAAAAATCATAAGTAGGAGTCCTCTTCGATATACAGCACGCTCGGCAGCGCGTACACAACAGACCACTGTAGGCAAACCTATTGAATGACAGCACCAGCCAGTCACCCCCTACAAAAACGCGGTGGAGCAGACGCACGGAAAGGATACGCTACACAACAAGACAAAAAGACGGGGGCCTCTAACAGTGTGTCGTACGCTGCCGGATCGGCAAAACGATTAAATACACCTCAAATTGGGCGAGGTGCTCTCTCAACCCTACCGAGTCGGTACAGTACAGTATGCAGCCCCCGAACAGCTTCGCCGAGCTTGCCCCCTCGCCGTCGTATCTTGGTTTGAAGCCAGTGTCTTCTGCGCTTTTGCAAGTCGAGTTCCTGACAAGAATTAGATGGAGTAAGCAGTTAAAGCGGGCTGGCTCACCCCGCGGAAATCCAGCCGGGCTGATCGGATACAGTGCAGCCAATGGTGACAGTTTTCAGTCAAGCCATGACGTCGATCTCGGCGCGCGCTCTCCGAATGCTCGAGCTTCTCATACGAAAGGCGGTCTGCATCTCGGCAATAACTAGGTCCTTCAAAGTACTGTACAAGTAGATTTCCTAGCGCAAAGGTGCAGTCTCGTGCATTTGTGTTGCGCGCTACCAGCCTAGGTTTACTCTCACGTGTAATATCCGTGAGCCACTGGCATAATCGGCCATGCGGTACTGTTTGAGACGATTCAAGGAATTCCATGTGTTTTTTGACGAATACTGCGCGCTCTGCGATATACACCGCCGACCATCATCGCCTGGGGGCAGAGCGAATACATGTACTGTACATGCGCTTAGCCTTAGCTTAGAGTTAAGTCGAGTCGTAGCTCGGTGGTCGGGGATCTATATCGCTGGATTTTCACTATTTCGGGCGAGCTGTTGCTGCTGCTTCGGTAGTCGAGGAGCTGTCTTCATGTCACCGCTAGTGTTGATGGCACAATGTTCATACTGTTCAGCGGAGGGCCCTCCTCAGACGGGTTTTAACATGACCCACAAGAAATGTAGGTACTGCAGTCGCAGGCTTCGCCGATGCACGAAGGATACCTATTTACAGACATCTAAATGTACTGTATTCATCGTGGGCAGGTTCCCGCACTTTTGTTAGGAGGACACCCCGGGGGCACCTGCGACTTACACCGCCTCGTCCACGCAACGCTTGGCATAATCAGGATAAACAGGCCGGGTACCGAAGAGCAAAACGATAGCGAGTACAGTACAACGCGCTCGCGACGCTTGTCCCGCAACGGTACATTATAACAGCGGCCGTGTGGTACGGCCAAGTGTGCTGCTTGGACAGCCTCAACGCTCTATGTGACCACCAACGCATTGGTCCTCGCCTTTGCCAGGCGACTTCGAGGTCGGTACAGTATGTCAACGCAGCAAGAAAAAAAAACTGTACCATGAATACAGTATGGTATTTTCGCTTCGAAATGCACTTTCGAATTTGGGGTTCTTTTCAAACACCGGATACCCTTCAGCTACATGTACACATGAAGTGTCGGGCTCGAAGCCTGCTGTCTGTCATTCAGCTATGCATGAAGTACCTGGACAAAATTGCAGCAGCAAAATGTGCAGGCAGCCCCGCGCCGGTCGGAAAGAGTCTGCTCCATCCCTAGCGATGGTGCGGCTACACTTGCGTGCGATACACAGGGTCGGCATACAAACACTGAGTCAGTTCCGCCTGGCCTGCCGTAATCGCAAAATGGTTATGCTGACCTGGCCGCTTGGCGAATGAATAGACATGAGCCTATCCAGGTGGGGAATGGGCTCGTCGCCATGTGGAGCCACCGCATCGGACGCACTGCCTGGAGCAGAGGTGCTTACAGCTCATTCCCAAATTCTCCTCCAGCCGAGCGAGCGACAGCCCTCGACAGCTATGGAGGGGCACCACCACAACAACAAACCGCCCAGCAGCGACACAGATGACAACCAGAGCGTCGGTGATGTCGTGCCCGAGATGGCGCCGCACGTGGCCACCTACCGCCTGCCCCGCTTCAGCTCGCGGCGCCTCAGCTCTAGCAGCTCCATGGGCGACTACGACCGCCTGCCGCGCACCAAGAGCATGTTCCCGGAACCGCAGCAGCTCACCAAGGACGACCTCACCAGCGCCGACGCGCTCATGGCCGACGGCGTCTTCACCATGAACTCGACGCTGTCCACCGTCATCGAGAACGCGCTGGGCCACCCGATCCCGGGCCTCGAAGTCCGCTTCCGCAACCTTGAGCTCTCGGCCGAGGTGCCGCAGATCAAGGGCGGGGAGCTCGAGGTGCCCACGCTCATCAACCAGGTGCAGCAGGGTCTCAGCAACCTCTGCTGCAGCTCCAACAACATGACGGTGCAGAAGCAGATCCTGCGCGGCGTCAGCGGCGTGTTCCGCCCGGGCCGCATCACGCTCGTGCTGGGCCAGCCCGGCTCGGGCAAGTCCTCGCTCATGAAGGTGCTGGGCAACCGCTTCCACATGGACACCAACATCTCGCTCAGCGGCGACATCGACTACAACGGCAAGGACCGCAGCGAGCTCCTGGACGTGCTGCCGCGCTACGTGGCGTACGCCAACCAGATCGACGACCACTACCCGCGCCTGACGGTGCAGGAGACGTTCGAGTTCGCGCACCGCTGCTGCGCCGGCACCGAGATGGAGCCCTGGGCCATGGAGGCCATCAAGAACTGCTCGCCCGAGCACCACGCACACGCCGTCGAGGTGCTGAACGCGCACCACAAGTTTGCCGCGGACCTGACGGTCAAGAAGCTCGGCCTGGACAACTGCAAGGATACGGTCGTGGGCAACGCCATGCTCCGAGGCGTGTCCGGCGGCGAGCGCAAACGCGTCACGACGGGCGAGATGATGTTCGGCATGAAGCGTCTGCAGCTGCTCGACGAGATCAGCACGGGCCTCGACAGCGCCGCCACCTACGACATCTGCAAGTCCATGAAGAGCGCGGCGCGCAACTTCAACACGACCGTCGTGATCTCGCTGCTGCAGCCGTCGCCCGAGGTCTTCGAGCTCTTCGACGACGTGCTGCTCATGAACGAGGGCAGCATCATGTTCCACGGCAAGCGCGAGAACGCCGTGCCCTACTTCGAGCAAATGGGCTTCCACTGCCCGCCCCGCAAGGACGTGGCCGACTTCCTGCTGGACCTCGGCACCAACAAGCAGGACGCGTACATCGTCGGAGGCCGCAACAGCGTGCCGTACCGGTCGGACGAGTTCGCGGCCCGCTTCAAGGACTCGGACATCTTCCAATCCACGCTCAAGCTGCTCGATGCGCCCGTACAGGAGTCGATGGTGTTCGCGGACTTCAAGCCCTTCCGCCAGACGTTCGCCGAGGACCTGTCCACTTTGTTCGCGCGCCAGGTGACGCTCACGCTGCGTGACACGACGTACCTCCTGGGCCGCGCCGTCATGATCATCGTCATGGGTCTGCTGTACGGCTCGACGTTCTGGCAGATGGACGACTCCAACAGCCAGCTCATCCTGGGTCTGCTCTTCTCGTGCGCCATGTTCCTGTCCATGAGCCAGGCTTCGCAGGTGTCGACGTACATCGAGGCCCGCACGGTCTTCTACAAGCAGCGCGGCGCCAACTTCTTCCGCTCGAGCGCGTACGTGCTGGCCACGTCCATCTCGCAGATCCCGCTGGGCGTGTTGGAGACCATCATCTTCGGCGCCATCACGTACTGGTTCGGCGGCTACGTGGACGACGTGGGCCGCTTCATCCAGTTCCTGGCCACGCTGTTCCTGTGCCAGATGTGGTTCACGAGCTTCTTCTTCTTCCTCTCGGCCGCGTCGCCCAACCTGACCATCGCGCAGCCGCTCATGATGGTGGCCGTGCTCTTCTTCATGCTGTTCGGCGGCTTCTTGATCGCCAAGGGCGACATCCCCGACTACCTGATCTGGATCTACTGGATCGACCCGCTCGCGTGGTGCGTCCGGTCGCTGAGTATCAACCAGTACCTGGCCTCCAAGTTCGACGTCTGCGTCTACCAGGGCATCGACTACTGCTCGCAGTACAACCTGACCATGGGCAAGTACAGCCTCGGCGTCTTCGACCTGCAGACCGACTCGGTCTGGATCTGGTACGGCTGGATCTACTTCATCGCGGGCTACTTCGCCTTCATCTTCGCCTCGTACTTCATGCTCGAGTACAAGCGCTACGAGAGCCCCGAGAACGTGGCCATCGTCGAGCAGGACGAGCAGGCCGCCCGTGACCAAATGGTCTACAACCAGATGCCGACGACGCCGAAGGAGCAGCAGAACGCAATCGAGGTCAACGATGCCATTGGCGGCGTCCCGACCATCAGCATCCCGATCGAACCCACCGGCCGCGGTGTCGCCGTGCCCGTGACACTGGCCTTCCACGACCTATGGTACTCGGTCCCGCTGCCCGGTGGTGCCAACGACGAACAGATCGACCTGCTCAAGGGCGTGTCCGGCTTCGCCCTGCCCGGAACGATGACCGCGCTCATGGGCTCCTCTGGCGCTGGCAAGACCACGCTCATGGACGTCATCGCCGGACGCAAGACCGGCGGCAAGATCCAAGGGAAGATCCTGCTTAACGGCCACCCGGCCAACGACCTGGCCATCCGCCGGTGCACGGGCTACTGCGAGCAGATGGACATCCACTCGGACTCGGCCACGGTGCGCGAGGCGCTCATCTTCTCGGCCATGCTGCGTCAGGACGCCAACATCTCGACGGCGCAAAAGATGGAGTCCGTCGAGGAGTGCATCGAGCTGCTGGAGCTCGGCCCCATCGCCGACAAGATCATCCGCGGCTCGTCCACGGAGCAGATGAAGCGCGTGACCATCGGCGTGGAGCTGGCGGCGCAGCCCAGCATCATCTTCATGGACGAACCGACGAGCGGCCTGGACGCGCGCTCGGCCAAGCTCATCATGAACGGCGTGCGCAAGATCGCCGACTCGGGCCGCACCATCGTGTGCACGATCCACCAGCCGAGCACGGAGGTGTTCAACCTGTTCGATTCGTTGTTGCTGCTGCGTCGCGGTGGTCGCATGGTGTTCTTCGGTGAGCTGGGCGAGGACTCGAAGAACCTGATCAACTACTTCGAGGCCTTCCCCGGCGTGAACCCGATCAAGCCCGGATACAACCCGGCCACGTGGATGCTCGAGTGCATTGGTGCCGGTGTTGGAGGCGGCAAGGCTGCTGCGAACGCGGACCCGTCGCAGCCGACGGACTTTGCCGACCGCTTCTTGGTGAGCGACCAGAAGGTGCTGATGGAGGAGGACTTGGACCAGGATGGCGTGCTGCACCCGTCGCCGCACCTCCCCGAGCTCAAGTTCATCACCAAGCGCGCCTCGAGCGGCTACGTCCAGTTCGAGCTGCTGTGCCGCCGCTTCTTCCGCATGTACTGGCGCACGCCCACGTACAACCTCACGCGCTTGATGATCAGCGTGGTGCTGGCCTGCGTCTTCGCCATCATCTACCAGGGCACCGACTACAGCACGTACAGCGGAGCGAACGCCGGCATCGGTCTCATCTTCGTGAGCACGGTCTTCCTGGGCATCATCAGCTTCAACAGCGTCATGCCCGTGGCCGCCGACGAGCGCACCGCTTTCTACAGGGAGCGCGCATCGCAGACCTACAATGCGCTCTGGTACTTCATCGCCGGCACGCTGGTGGAGATCCCGTACATCTTCTTCTCGAGCCTGCTGTTCAGCGTCATCTTCTTCCCGAGCGTCGGCTTCACGGGCTACGTCACCTTCTTCTACTACTGGGTGGTGGTCTCCATGAACGCGCTGGTCTTCGTGTACCTGGGCCAGCTGCTGGTGTACGCGCTGCCGAGTGTGGCCGTGGCCACGACGCTGGGCGCGCTTCTGAGCTCCATCTTCATGCTGTTCGCCGGCTTCAACCCGCCCACCGGCAGCATCCCGACCGGGTACATGTGGGTCCACTGGATCTCGCCGCCGACGTACAGCATCGCCATCCTGGTGTCGCTGGTGCTGGGCGATTGCTCGGGCGACAAGGTGGGCTGCGACCTGCTGCAGGACGCGCCGCCCACGATCGGGGATATGACGCTCAAGCAGTACGTGGAGGAGACGTTCGACATGAAGCACGGCGACATCTGGCGGAACGCCATGATCTTGATGATTCTCATCGTGGTCTTCCGCGTGCTGGCACTGATCTCGCTCCGCTACATCAGCCACCTCAAGCGGTAAGGCTAGAGCTCATAGGCCATGCATGCTGAGCATTGGTAAAATGAAACAATAAGAAATACAGAGTTGTTACCTTTGCGTCCTCAAACCGACCCGGTGCTTTGGTAAGTTGAATTCCAACGGGGTGATGCCCGCGGACACCCGCGAGGCTCGCACCCACGGCGCGCAGGGCATCGACCTCACGCGCACGGAACACGCGTTCTTCAGCTCGGAGCAGCGACTCAGCGCCGTGGAGCTGGTCTCGTCGCCGCAGCAGGAGGCATCTTCCTCCGTGGCCATCGGGACGCTGGGTACCGGTAACCGATAAATTAGATCAAATGGCATACATTTTGGTATTTGGTCACGGCCAAATGTTGTGATTAGGTCACGTATGCAATGAATGAGATGTATTAATTGCTGTTGGAGTCACTGCTCTCTACAGCCTGTGCGGTTGTCTCCGTGTTGTATGTGTCTGAGTCGTTCTACGAGTCGCCGTCGTAGTCGAACGAGTGATCCGGCTCAATGTACTCGATTTCATCATCGTCTTCTACGTTCTCGCCATCGGTTGAGGGCACCGCGCTGCTGTATAGCTCAGAGTTCGCGTCAGAATCGACAATTTCACGCTCATCGCCGCTGCTGGTTGGTGAGTCAACGATGTCACCAGCTCTGCTTCAACTGCCTTGGCAGCACGAACCCTGCGCGCTCAATTCCCCTGGCTATGCCTGAGATGTACCGGTACTTGTAACGGGGTTACATGGAATAGTGGCCCTGTCACTATCCAGAAATGGCTACACATCGGTCACTCCCCTGGATAGTGACCCAAGTGGCCTCAGATACATGTAAGTTGCTGTTCCAAACAAAATGCAGATACATTTTGTTTGGAACAAACTATAGACAACTTAGGATTTGTATGCAGGCCAAATCTGCCCCCGAATAAAACATCCCCTTTGCTACTTTCAAGTAGAGCGCTTATTAATAAAAGCTACAGTACCAAAACGGGTTTTAGCACGAAAATAAAGTCAGTCTCAAACTTTCGGAACGAATTGCTTATATGACGCTTCAGCAGGCAGCAACGAAACGAATTACGAAATCATATCATTTCCGTTTGCCCCCCAGCACCAGCGACGGTGGAGTGCGGCATCACGAGCGGCTGCCAGCGAATCTGTTGCGGCGACGGGGACGCTGTGGCAGTGCAAGTCGGAAGTGGGAGGGGGGTGAGGGGGGGGGGGGTGGGGAGCAGTTGAGGAGTAGTGGAGGAGAAGCTCACTCTTCTTGAAAGAAGAGTCCTAAAAGAAGCGTGAGCTCCTCCTCCACTACTCCTCAACTGCTAATAGTAGTATTAAAATACTACTGAAGTATTTACCTGCACTAATTAGCACTACCAGTGTGGACACTCTAATATTGTTATTTTTTATACCACGCTTGCTGGAGGTCGGTGTACCTCCACAAAAAAAGTCAGAGGCACCACCAAAGGTTATATCTGGTCCACCAAAAATACCTGGACGTAGCACACGCGTTCTCAAGTGGAGTGTCCACCTGTAAAGAAGGGTAACGACACCCGAGTGCCTATTACGTACCATCCGTAGCATGTGTGCTATCATCATATAGCCTCAGTCTTTAGCAAGATAATGTAGTCTGGGTAGCTCTCACAGGTGCGCAGGAAGCACACGGTGTGTTGAGGCGAGGCGGGTGAACGCCTTTATCGTCCAGGGTGTATAGCTTGCGTGCCCAGCAAGGGTGAGTCCAAACGGAAAACCCAAGTGGGGGTCAGTCTCCAATTGGAATACGAGTATCCCGACTGGAGTTGGCGTGTGACCTTGTGTAATCCCTCTCGGTAGCGTTTATCTTCGGTAAGTCCGGAGTTCACCACCTGAGTTGCTTTCACAGTATCAATCAGATACAGAATAATACAATCGCCCACGTTCGTCTCCAAACGGAGTCAATACAGCTGGGGGTCAGACTATTAGTGGAGTCGTCCCAATACACCAATCAATACAAACAGAGAGTTAAACGATATGCAGCCGCTCTTATTCTTTCGGACCCTTGAGCGGTGGGTCTTCGGTCCAGTCAACAAAGCCTTATTCAGAACCCTGGTCAGTCCCAAACTCACTGGCTTATTCAAATCAATAATCGCGCACCACTCCCGACGCCGAACACTAGGATTCGTTCCGGGAGACCAATCGCTCCAAACACAAATATACAGTCCTACCACACAGCAGTCTCTCAATCAAGTTCAAGGGGTGACTACTAACAACCTCCCAAACCGCAAGTTAATATGAAATGGGTTACCGTTCGGTTCGCCAACTGGAATATGAAATGGCGGATCACTCCTTGGCGCGCGTCGCCGCAGTCCCCACCAATTAGATCTCTAGGTCTTAGTGGAGACTCGCACAACGGGCGTACGAGTGCCCGAGGTGACCTTATCCGCAAGAAACACGTCGCCGGGCCCGGGGAATGACTTCCTGAGGCTTGGCCGGCCGACTTGTCACTTACAAGGCAAAACGAACTCTCTGTTGATTTTAGTGCTAGACGATCTCTACTAGCTATCTTTCCACATGCAGGCTTCACTTTTATCTTGGTTTCACTATGGGTCCGGGTGGCGTAATCATCTTGAACATCCGGGGACACGCAAGGAATCAGGCGACCCCTCGTGCATAACAGATCCTGGTCGGTCGTTAACATCTTGTCCCAACTATACCTGAAGTTTCGAATCTTCGATGATGGGTGACCACTGGATTTTTCCTCCGCAGATTCAAGGACCCATCTGGATCCAGACTAGCTCTCCATCTCGATCCAGATCCAGAACTCCAACCATCATCCAAAACGTTTCTCATCTCGGCATCTCTGTGTCACCTCTTGGCCTCGATACGTGCCCAGTCGGCAACCGCAACCACACACATGTCTTCGGGGACGTCCACCAGGTACACGAGTACTCCAGCGCGCACGAACAGGTCGCCCTTCGTAGCTCTTCTCCACTCGTAACAGCTCAGTTGTCCGGACTGTGAGGTCTGGATCCAAACAGTGCTTGTCAATCTTCTGTTGTCACCGCGTCCCAGCTTGCATTTGTCACAAAATCTGGATAAATTCTGGACCAATCAGAGGCATGCTTTCCGGGACAGAGTGGGAACCGGCGCAAGGGAAGTTTTCCCAAAGCCGCCTCGTGTCAACCGTCCCTCTCATCCGCAAGCTTTCATAGAGAGATTTACCCTCGAGCTGACAGGTTGTGATGAGATCACACGGTTCCAGACGGAGTAAGCGGAAAGAGAATCCAAATGGTGGCTCCGTTCTCCAACTGGCGTAAGTCGCCTCTTCTCTTCGCCCCGTCTCCCCACAGTCAGCCAGATCTTTTTCCATCAAGTCGGGAACACCACTCTCACGGCTCGACCAAATCGCAATCCCCCGCTTGGTGCACACATCGATGGCACCGCACGTGACGTCCGGGGCCTTTGCCGTCAGCGCCCCTGTCCGCCCCGCAGCTCCTGCTAACGGCGGTCGGCAAGACAACACGCCTGTCGCCTCGGGCGACTCCACCGGCAACCAGGACACTTCTAGCCACAACTCTAACGGCGAGAGCGAGGAGAGTGAGGGCGAGGGCGACGACATGCAGGGTGGCGGTGGTTCGGACGGCAACCATGACGGCGAGCAGGGCGACGACACTGGACCGGAGCGCATGGACGTCGGCGGAGGCTCTCCCCCCAAGGAGGCCACTGTGCACGAGGACTCATCACTGAAAGCTGGCGCCGAGCGTTTGTTGTCTTTGGATCGGACCCATTCTCTCCAAACCGATGAAACTCTTCGTGCTGGACCAGAAATTCCGCGCGGAGGTCAAGTCGAGACTCCAGCGTTCTACTCGGTTCGACCTCGGCTCTCGGTTGGTGATGCGACTCGGCTTGTTGGTATCCCCGCTACAGCAGGAGCATCTCGACGCCCAAGTCTATACCCAGAACGGCTATGGTGGATTGGAGGCGCTGTATCAGATGGACGGCCTCCGCACGAGTGACTTGGCATCGCTGTACAGCTTCTTCAGTCCGGACGATGATGTGTTGGACCTCGTGTTGACTCCACGCAAGACTCCGCTTCCCCCGGACGAGTTGGACGCGCTCCTGCGCTCGATCGGACTACAGCGTGAGATTGCTTGTCTTCTCACGGAATTCGAACCGGATCGCCTTGCTCACCGCGTATTTGGAACCGTGACGCTACTTCGAAAGCTGATCCATCAGCACCGAGTCATGGCGTCTCAGATAACCAACTCGAGCCAAGCGGTTTAAGAAGCAGTGAGTGCGAAGGAGGAGGTGTCACGACTCAAGCATGACTACAAGTTCCAGTCGGACTACTGGGAGAAGAAGATGGCTGCAGTTCTGGAGCACAGGGACCGCGTCAATCGTCAGCATCGAGATGACGTCCAAAAGCTGATGTCTGAACACGACGCCGACATGACAAGTCTTCGAAAGTAAGTCAAGACACTGACTCAACAACTGGACGACTCGAAGATGCATTGCCGCCTTCTGGACCAGCGGCTCCGACAATCTCGCTTCGAAGTGGCCGACGTGATGAATTTTCTGGGTGAGAACGCGCAACTCTGTTTCAACTGGCCCCGACTTCGGGACTTGCTTGTCCACTTCCGTAACCAAACTCCGGTTCCAAGCACCTGGCAGACCGTGATCTCCATTTCCGCTCAAGACGACATCACCGCTCAACCTGGCCCCTTCATTCGGATGCAGCGTCCGGATGATGATGACGAAGAGCACAAGGACAGCGAGCGACCGCCTCCTGATTCCCAAGTCGACTTGACGAAGAAAGTCTCGGCGCCTCGATCCAAATCTCCTACACGCAAGCAATATTCGTCTGGACAGAAACGCCCGTCCAAGCAGAAGCAGCGTCGGGTTCCAGACATGATCCAAGAGTTCCCGACTAAGTGGGACGGGAAGTCCGACTTGAGCTGTCGTCCTGAAGGAGAAGCGCTGATGCTCTCTGAAGACCAAGCTCGAGAACTCTTGAAAGATTACCCCACCGTCTGGAGCCAGCTTCGATTGGACGTTCAAGTTCTCATGCGAACAGGCATCAAGTACCCGGGTGCAATTGAGTGGCTCGGCCAGGACCGACCGGTGCATTCTCGTTTCCATCGTGCTGATCTTGTGGAGATGTTGATTCAAATGATGTTCTGGAACAAGTTGGACTCTACACCTTGGACTTCGTACGTCCCTCGCCGCTATTTTGTTTCAGCTCGGGGCGAATTGGACGTCCTTCTGGAGAATGAGATTGAGCCTCCATACTGGGGTCCGCTCGAATACGGAGCTGACGATGCGGATCTCCTTGGACCTGAATCTCCGGAGCATGACGACGTGACCAATGATGACGACTGGGTGGAAGGTCAAGAACCAGATGACGGCGTGGATGACGAAAATGAACCACTGGGCGATTCTCCGGCCAAGTCGACGCGTTCTGCATCCAAACGCGGCCGCAGAAACTCGACTTCGAAAAAATCATCCAAGCTGCGGAGACAGTCGGACTCGGAGAATGAGAAGGTGCCCACGGAGAGGCCCGGAAGAAATACTCGCAACTCACGCGTCTGGAACTGACCATCATTGAAGTACCGGGTCCGGACAACAACTCTTGGAGACACTATGGCATCCGAGTGAAGGCCGCGGATCCGTCGTCACACGCTGCCAGACAGACGGTTGGGTTCGTCAGCTACGTTCCGAATCGTCATGATATGGACATCCTGAAGAAGCGCTTCAAACCGTCCGAATACAAAGACCTCATGGCTCTGATGCCGTGGCGAGAGATGTTCGACAAGCGTCCGCGCACACTCTTCTTCCATCGTCGCAAGGATCTGACTCGGATCGACAAGGACGGTCTGGACGAGTGGATGGACTTGGTGAGTGAGAACACTCGTGCGTTTTGGGAGTTTCTTCACTGGATCACGTTCCTCTTGGATACATCCGTTCCTGTTTGGGTCCAGAGGGCTCACACGAAGCGAGCGCATCGACGTCAGACGGTCGGGAACAAGCTCGTGGCCAAAAAAGCGGAGCTCATTGCGAGTGGAATGCAGACGTCCCTGTTCGACGAGCCTGGAGTGTGGACTTATCCAAACAAGCTGTGTCCCTGGATCCTCATGGACGAGAATCACGTCAATCCGGACACCCACAAGCCATACACTCTGAAAGAGCAACTGGACCTGGTGAATCGCCAAGAGCCCTGCCGTGTGGAGTGGAGCTACTGTGCCACTGACGAAGAGCGCATTGCGCATCTGCCTGCCGATCTCCGTGCCAAGCTCATCCCCCGGGAGGAGCGCGACTTGATCACCGATGCTCTGTCTTGAAGTCCCGTTCGCCATTCCAGAGTGCAGCCACCAACTCGTCTTACTTCTCCATGTTGCACATGTAGTCAGAGCCTAAGTGCCAGAATACACTCCGTTTTCATGTCCTCATTGCGTTAACCAATCCACATTAAAAGTATCCACTTGTCATCTCATCTTCCCTTCAAACTCGCAACCGACCTCATCTTCGTAGCTCATCACTCCGTCGCTCGCCAATTCACAACCAAAATCAGACCAATGTTCCGCGCTTCGCAACTTACGTTCTCGATCCGGGCCATTCTGTCGGTATTTGATCCAGACAAGGATTTAAGCTCGGGGATGGTCATCCCCAGCCTGCATGGCCTGGAATCGAGCTCGTGCACGGGCACCTTGGTTGAACTCGTAGAGTAGGGCACCGCAGCTAAGTTGAGATACGGGAATCCACTCAGGCTCATCATAGCCCTTCCACTTGATCTGGTATTCTCGAGTGCGTTTCGACGTACGGGCCCGCTTAGTCCATCGGAGGTCCAAAATCTTCTCGACTTCGTACTCGTTCCGATCGGAGTCCGGCTCCCAACTGTCTTCCGGGAGCAGAGCAGCGTCGAAGTCGTCGGGGCTACAAACGACTAACATGTACCCAAGGGTTGACTCGGTAACCCGAACCATTTTCACTCGAAAATCATCATGTAATTCTTCAATGCAGAATGGTCCATGCCACAAGTGAGCCAGTTTCCGACTCAGCCCAGGTTGTGTTTTCGGAATGTACAGCCAAACCGAATCACCCTTCTCGAATCCAGATTTCAACCGTTCCGACAGATCTTTCCACTTCTGAGTTTGCACTTCAGACCGATGGCGCTTGGCTTGCTTCTGCAGGTCCTCCGCACACGCTTGTGCATAACTATAGTCCCGCTGAAGTTTGCGTCGCCATTCATACGCAGTCCGTTCCGGAACACTTGCAGGTTTCGGACCCAGCATCGCTGATACCGTCCCTTGAGCGTCCCAGCCATGCACCAGATAGAACGGAGTGTCCAAGCGTGTAGCGTCGAAAGAAGTGTTCAAAGCAAACATGAGACGTTCCGCATGGTCGTCCCAGTTACTCTGATCCGCTTCCGAGATGTACGCCCGGATACTCCGAACAACAGTCTGGACCGAACGTTCTTGCTGACCATTGGCTTGAGGCCGATACGCGAGGGTAGCTCTCTGACGACTTCCCAATAATTCCCGGAAGCGAGTGAACACCTCACTCATGAACCGTGGATCCTGATCATGACGCAGCAACGAACTAGCTCCGAAGTTTCGGAACACGCGCTCTTCGTAAGCTTCCGCGACATCTTGAGCAGTAGTCGAATCCATCGGTTTACACATGACGTATCCGGAGAACATGTCCTGGAAGAGAAGTAGGAACGTATTCCCTCGTGCCGACTTCGGAAGGTGCGTCACAAAATCCATCGAAACAACTTCAAACGGTCTTCTCGGTTCAATATTCTCAGGTGATGGTCCGGAGTTCGGAGGTCGCCCCTTTCCACTTGCGCAATCCACGCATTCCTTCACGAAGCGCTCGACATCAGCGTACATTCCAGGCCAATAAAACTCCGAACGTAATTTTTCGCGAGTCCGGGTAATGCCCTGGTGTCCGCCTTGGTAGTCTTCGTGAGCATAATGTAAGAGATCGGATTGGAGAGCCTTGGGTCCACCAGTCTGGGTTCATCTCCAAAGTCACGTGGGCGGTCTCGGGTAGAGCGTGCCAGCCGGTACAGTACATCTCGGGTGTCCAGAATGAAATAGTCAGCAACCTTAGCAATCTTGCGGAGTCGTCTCGGTGAGAACCGATCAACGTCCCCTTTCAGGAAAGCCTTGATTTCCGATAAGTACTCGTCTCCATCCTGGTGCACTCGAATGCGTCTCCACCGTTCCGCTTGGAACTCTAGGGGTCCCAAAGGTGGCGGTTCTGACTGGACTTCCTCTTGCACCTGAGACCGCGTAAACACTGCCATCACTTTTGCGGCATGAGGCAATGGTGCAGACTCCGGACCGGGTAGTAGATCATCGCTCCCTACACGTCTTGGTTCCGAACCTTCATCCGGATTTGCTAATTCCGTGTGGACTCCACCGGTGTGAACTTCAGCTGGACTCTTGGACTTCATCATCTTCTCAGACAACTTCGATACTTGCTCTAAGTAAACCATTTCATTTGGGGTCGTCAACAATCCAAGACTCGCCGAGAGCCAAAGTCTTCGAAGTGAGATAATCTGCCGCTTGGTTGTATTCCCGTTTGAGATGTACCAACCGGAGTGACTTGAAACCAGACTTCAAAACTTCGGCCCGAGCTAGGTGTCTCTGTAGGTGTGGTTGATTACAATTGATGAGACCTTGGACTTGCTGGATCACGATCCGAGAATCACCGACAACAACCAAATCTTCGATTTTCCGGTTGGACGCCATCTGCAGTCCTTCTAAAAGACCATGATATTCAGCGTCGTTGACCGTGACATCTGCCAAAGCGAAACCTCGTGCTTCCAGGATACTCCATCCAGGCAATTTCCACAACACGCATCCACAGCTACCGAGTCGGGTAGACGTCTTGGCGGCTCCATCGAAACTGAGAATAACACCTTCGAAATCCGGTTCCAGCATCTCGACACTGATCACAGGTGGTTTCCGAACTTCGCCTTTAGCCGGGATCAGCGCCTCGGCGATCTTGTCCAAATGCTCACGTGGTGTGATGCCCGC
This sequence comes from Phytophthora vignae f. sp. vignae, assembly GCA_016169955.1. Taxonomy (NCBI): domain Eukaryota; phylum Oomycota; class Peronosporomycetes; order Peronosporales; family Peronosporaceae; genus Phytophthora; species Phytophthora vignae. Next base: position 1,089,657 of record JABJUM010000013.1, read on the forward strand.
ACCCATAATAGCAGCTACTCCGTCTTCATCCCGTTGCACTTTCCGGATCTCCAAATTCCAATGAGATAACGCAAGTCCCCACGGAACACATCTCCCGTCTGCTGATTTCGAGTTGATGACCCACTTGAGAACGGAATATCGTGTGTACACAATTATCGGGCAGTGTTCAACGATTGTTCGGAACACTTGAAGTACCCTCAAAATCGCGATGACTTCTTTCTCAGCAATGTGGTATATCAGCTCAGCGTCGTTCAGAACTCGGCCTGTGTATCGGACAGGTTGAATGAGACCATCATGTTCTTGACCCAAAACTGCACAGGCAGCCCACTGATTTGCGTGCGGGATGATGATGAATGGTCGATTTCGATCCGGATGCCTCAGCAGTGGAGTCGATACGATCTTCCTTTTGAGGATCTCGAAAGCTTCCTTGGCTCGAGCCAGACTCCGGCCGGAGCGAACTTGTTCATCCGAGAGCTCGTACAAGACTGCGGCAACTACTGGAAAATCTTCGATGAACTTGTGATAGTAGTTCAAACTGCCCAGAAATGACTGGATCCCCTTCAGCGTGTTCGGAAATGGCAAGTCCAAAACTCCCTTTGCAATCTTCGGGGTTGCTCGAATTCCTTCCGCGCTAATTTCATGAGAGAGGTACGGAATCGAACGTTTCCCAAACTCGCTTTTCGGAAGGCTCACGGAGATGTTCCAATATCGGAGTCGAAACAACAAAGCATTCAAATCTTCGCACAACTGATCCCAGGTTGCTGCTCCATGAGCGATGTCGTCAATACAGGAACTGCGTCCCAAGACTGGCCCCATCTGCGGTGGAGCTGGGATATTCCGCTTGAAAATAGTCATCCCTTCCGTCAACACTGGCATACCTCGTTTCGAGTTGGAGTGCTTGGTTTCCGAACAGACCTTGGGGTCCAGACCGAAATAATCGAGAACATCTTGATCCACTTCTGCTTCTTCTTCTGGCGACAACCGGAGGAAACCCCACAGGCAGTTGTTAATTACGGCCTGGTAGATGAGCGGAGCGTTCTTCAGTCCGAATGGCATGCGGATCCATTGATAGTGTCCGTACGGGCAGATGAAAGGAGACCAACTTCGCTCTCTCCGACATCCGGATGGCCCAGAATCCACTGGCCATGTCGAGACTCATGAACCACATTGCACTCTCGAAACCGATCAACAGGTCGTCGATTAGAGGAAGCGGGTAGTTCGACAACTGGATAAATCCATTCACAATCCGGTAGTCAATACACATTCGGATATCAACTCCGTTCTTCTTCAGAACGATGACGATCGGAGATGCCCAAGGCGAGTGGGAGGTTTCAATCAGACCGGTCTCCAGGAGCTTCTTCAGCAGCTCATACACTTTGATCGCAAGATGAGGTGCAATCGAGCGAGGCCGCTGAGCAACAGGCTTTGCGTTCCCCACATCCAAATCACAAATCACACCACGAGCTGGTGCAGGCGCTGCGTTCCCGTCTCCGAGAAAGATCTTGCGATGATATTCCAGAATCGACCGCAGTTTCCGTTCCTCTTCCATAGAAGTCATATCCGGATCACCAACATCAGCTGTCTCGATATCACATTCTGGATTCAGATCACGCACTTCGGGATCATTGTCAGCTGGTCTCGCAATTGAGCCAGAAGATCACTACCTTCGTGGATGTAGACGGCAGGCTCATAATCCAATTCCTCTGCGTTCATCCTCATCACACGATCATACTCCATCTTGAGCTTCTGAACCGGAATACTCGGCATCGCTTGAGTCGGCAAATCCGGATCTTCTTCCTCTACGGACTTCGACTCCTCGACATGTGTCTCGGACGAAAGGTCTTCCTCCGGATAACTCTCATCGAAACTGATCGCGTCGAAAAACTCGTCCTCATCTGAATCTAAATCTCCGGACTGGGAGTCTTTATCTCCACCCAGAGTCTCGAACCATGGCCCATCGTCGACCGAGTTAGCAGCACCATCCACTTCCGATGGTTCATCTTCTGGAACCTCCCGTTCGGAGCTATTCGTGGCAGAAGTCGTATGCGGGGGTTGTTCCTGCACTTGGACTTGGTACACTGTTTCGGTTCCAGATGGTAGTTCCGTTTTCAGCATTAACCGAGTTGGCCACCGGTATTCGGATTTCGGGACACACGGAGGGGCAGCGTCTCTCAGCATCTGGTTGTATCGTTCTTTTCGCAACTGGGCCTGCTCCGACTTCGTGTTTTCGTAGATGAGGGTTTGCCATTCTCAGTATCTCCTCAATCCAGGTCGAACAAAGTGTCCAGACTTCGGGAAGAATCCAAACTCAATGATCCGAGCGACCGGCGTTCTGGAATCAATCCACAGGTTCTGATCCGAAATGTTGACCACTTTCACAGCAATAGGCCAAGACCGAAGGGTGTAGATGATCTTGGTCACCCAGCGGTCACCTCGACCTGCCCAAACCACTTCGCGTTGTGGGTTGCTCTGACCGTAACGAATCCGGACAATCGCATGCTCGCCTGAACCCAAGTATAATGTCTCCGTAGGCGTAACTAGAATGTCGAGACCTTGCCGTTTCGGAGCCAAACCATATTCAGACAACACCACTGGTTCTTCGTCTGGAAGTTGTACCAGGCCTTCTCGAACACACAAGCGCACACCGGCTGAATACATGAAGTCCATTCCCAAAAGTACGTCGACACCGTCACCAATGTTGGCCACCCACAGTTCCAAGACGTATACAACTCTCGGACCTAGAGTGATCTTGACTTCAGTGCGTGCAGTGATGATCGTCGGAACTCCACCCAATCCAGAGACCCGGAGCTGTTTGCAGAACTTCAGCTTGAGCTTGAGCCTACGCGCAAGGTCCAAGCTCACCATGCTTACTGATGCTCCAGAGTCCAAAAGGATAGATGTCCTTCGGTTGTTCACTGCGCCGTCCGCCATCGCCACCTTCTTGATTTCGTCCGGTTCGTTATCTGCCCACCATCCATACTGCTCACCTGCTTCCAGTCGAAACTCGACTAGATCACTTGGGCTATGGGTTTCAGAGAGTGAGGGTTCCGAGTCCAGACGAAGTTGATCCCAACGAGAATCATCAGAGGAGGAGCCGTCATCTTGAATCACAGTCATGCATTGATGGTTACTTTGGGTTCGACGTCTGAGTTCCGGCCCAACATACGCTAAGTCACACAATTCTGGGGGTCCTTGAGCCCGACGCGTTCTGAATCCCCATTCAGCGGGCGTTTTAGTTTAACTGCTGTTCCCCAGAATTGGCGTCTCCATCCAGAAGTTGATCCCGGACTGGAGACGGCAGGTCCTTGATGGAGCCTTGACGAACCAGAGTCTGGACAGTCTGAAATGCCTTCCAGATATCGCACTTGCCTTCATGAAACTTGTTGCAGAAGACGCAGGGTCGAGTCTTACAGACTCGGGTCGAATGTCCGAAACGTCGGCAGCGTTCGCACTGAATCTCGGCCCAGCAACTGTCCGCGGTATGTCCGAAGTCTTTGCAATTCTCACAGAACTTGTTTGCGTTCGGGCTGCTAAATATGGTCCTCATGTCTGGCTTGAAGTCTGGAGTTGGAGGTCTCCATCCAGCATGCTCCATCACTCGGAACACTGCATCCGAAAACCCTTGTTTCCAGGCTCCATCCGGTTCGATTCCCGCTCCAGTTGTAGTACTCCCAGCGGATGAGTTTCCAGACGTCAAGCTTCCAGTCGACACACTTCCAGTTGGGGCGATAGCCGTCGGCGTCCCTGACTTGGTCGGAATATCTTCGACTGCATCATGGAAACGCACTTGCTTGTCATCACCACTTGACTCGTCTTCACTCTGCACGACGAACTCCCGTCCATTCCGCTTTGGATGAAAACGTCCATGCGGAACGCTGTCGGCTCGGAAATCGCGCTTCACGGGTGGAGTGTCGTAGTCATCGTCTTGGGCCATGTCCTCATGCTGTTTCAGTACATACTCCACGTCTTTCAGGCTTCGGATCCGCTGGCCTTGGAGAGTCGATCTCAGTCTGGTGTCCAGAAGCTTCTTCGTAAACACCTTGAGATGGCGTTCTCGAGCCTTGCTGGACGACTTGAAGTCCAGACCAGCCTTCTCAGCGACCTTGTTCAACCGGTAGTAGAATTCGAGAGGGGACTCGGGTTTCTTCTGAATCATCGTGTAGTATCGTTCCGAGTCCGACGTCTTGGCTTTGCAGTACCTCTCCCGGAAGGCCTTCAGAAAACGCTTCCAGTCCCGGCGAACCTTGAGTTCCAAGTTCGCTCTCCAGTTCCGCACGGGTACTGGCATCTTGAGCTTCATCTCATACATCTTCACTTGGTCTGTCCATCCGCCTTGGGTAGCCATGCTTTGGAACCGCTCCAACCAACGAATCCTTGTTGCCAGCGAGGCTTTCGGATCAAAGTCCTCCAGCGTGTTCGAATTCACAAACGGCTTGAACGTGTACACCGTAGTGCCTCCTTGCGCAGTCTTCATCGTCACTCCAGGCGTCACGTCTCCGAACGAGCTGCTGTCCGAACTGTTACTCGAGTCCGATTCAGAGTTGGAGTCCGAGCTCGGGTCGGAGTCCGACGGATCGCCATGACGGCGAGACTTGCCAGATTTCCTCTTGCGAGACGACTCGCGCTTTCGTGGCTCGGGCGACTTGGACGTTCCAGACGATGACCATCCAGACGCTCTGTTTGACGTCGATCGGGTCGGCGCAGGGGGCTTCGATTCGGACACGGGTTCAGCCTTCACCTTCGGGGCGGCCACCTTCGGAGCTTGCGCTGCAGCGGGCTGCCTGAAGCTCACCGCTTTGGCTGCATTCAATGTCTCCTGCAGTTGGGACGCCAGGAATTCGTCGGTGTTCTTCATGTCTTGTCCCATACGCCCCGCGCTTGTACGGTCGTTGATTACGCCACTGGATTCTCGACTGGATTTCCGGTCTGAAGTTGCTCGATCGGACTGTCTGCGCCCTTGAGTTGCCAGATCAGACTGGATTTTTTCCGCAGATCCTTGATCTTGGGCCGATGTCGTCTGAAGGTTGCGCAACTGTCCCACGAGAAACCTCTGGAGATTCTTGGCCGTCAGTCGCTCTTGGTCTCGATCCATCCGCAAGTCGCGCAAGTCCTGCTGGACAGCGACCATCATGGCGGCCGTGCGCTCGGCTTCTTCAGCTTGGCGCGCCTCCACATGGGCCTGGTAGTGTCCAAGCAGAGCTTCGGACCGCTCGCGTTCCAGACGCGCAGCCTCCATGCGAAGCGCTTCCAGAGTCTCCGCCTCGCGGCGAACTTGACTGTCGTCATGGGAATCGGGGCGACACCTTCCATTGGTCGAGCCTCCGAAAGCTGCTCCCGAACCATCCGTCCAAGCTCTGCCTTCAGCGCCAGTCCAAGCTTCTCGAGTGTCGAGCCCTGGGTGTTCTCCATGCGGGACACCGCATCCTGCAGCTGCCTCATTGTGTTCAAGGCGATCTGCGTGGCACCCGATGATCCCGATCCAGCCGAAGACTCTGATCGGAACGACCGAGCGGATCGGCCAGAGCGTCCGGACATGGAGTGTCGGTCCGACCTCCTTGAGTGTCGACTTCTGGAACTCCGGGGATGTCCGTGATCATCCTCGCTGTCAGAGCTTCCGGACGAAGGACTTCGACGGTGACCATGTCGACGCGAGTGGTTTCCAGACTTTGGTCTCCGCCTCCGAACATCAGTCGACCCAGACTCCGACATAACGACATCGTCCTGGTCAACTGGCGTCGGGGCGGTCGGAACCACTTCGCGCTTGATGTACATCGCCATTCCATCTCCAGCTGGAACGCCTCCACCTTGGGCCATCATTGCCATCGGCATGTGGCTCCCGGCGAACCTGCCCACACTCCATCCGGACGAAAGCGAGGAGCTGTCCCTCGACGTGAACGTCCCAGACGAAGCGCTCGTCAAGGATTGATCGGACCCGCCCGACACCCCAAAGAGACTTAGAGTCTGGATGGACGCACTTCGATCGGACATGGTGCTCCTCGACCCAGCGTGTTGGAGAGACACTTCCGGAGATATCGTGAGCAGAGATTCCGGAGTCGGACTTGGCGGAGCTTCCGGACGCGGTGGCAAGTGTTGCGGACGCTTCGGTTGGGGCTCGGAGTCGGCAGACCCTCGCGGGCTTCGCGTCTTCCGGAGCCCAGCTACCTTCAACTGCAGCACGTACTCACGTCCAAGTAAGTTAGCCTCGTAGTCGTTCATCAGTAAATCTCCATCTTGATCTTCGGCATCATACTCCAAACGTGGTGGTCTCGAATCAGTCTGGCCGGAAACTTCTAATCGGCGCTGAGCTTCTCGGGCGGCGTCAACTAACTGTCTCCACCCGATCAACTCGACGGCCAGCAACTGCAACAAGTCCGAAACCACTCGACGAACCAGATCTGGATGCACCTTGTTGGCCCGCGTTCGGAACCAACCAGGAACCAAATTCACAAACTCGAAGCCGGCTTCGAAAAGCAGAGTCTGAATGACCGCAGCACACTCTCGCGGAGAAAACAATCCGGGCGGGACTAGGACGGCGTTCAGATCTTGGGCTGCTCCAAACGATACCCGCTTGAGCTGCATCTCCGAAATCCAAGCGTCGGCCTGACTCGCCATCGCCATGCGTCGGTCCAAATACTCCGATGTCATCAGGACAGCAGAGACGTATGATCCGGAATCCAAGCTGCCCGGTGTCCAGTCGGTCTTCACAGTCGGAGGGACACTCCTTTCGGACTCGTCCCGTTCCCAACGTCGAACTTGATCGGCCACGTAGGTCTTGGCTTCAGCTTCCGTCATCAATGTCTTCGGCGCCCGAGACACTTCCTTCGCTGGTTCTTCAGCTTGGTCGTCTCCAGTCAAATCAATGACATCCGGATCGGGCTTCACATTCGGAACCGGAGCTGACGGCACTTGTCGTTGGGTCGGAGTCGGTGATCCTTTTGCATCATCCAGCACTTCGTCTTCTCGAACGGTCGTCAGCGGACCTTCCCCCTTGATCGTCGGCGCTCCAGAATCCAGAACCTCGACTTCTTCTTCCGGCTGAGGAGAATCCGGAACTCGATCCTCAGCCGGGGGCTCAACCTTGTCGGCGCCTCCCGCAGACGCCTCTTCGGACTTGTCCTGGTTGGACTCGTCCTCGTCAACCGGATCTCGAACTGAGTCGGCTGACTCCAAGTCGGCTTGGTTTCCCGAAACTTCTTCCGAAGCTTCATCCGGATTCACTTGGTGCGCCTCCAAACTTCCAGCTCCAGCAGTCGTCTCAGACCTCGCTGCCGACTTCGCCTCTCGGGCTGCCTTGCGCTTCGCAGCGCGCGACTTCCGAGCAGTCTTCACCACTTGTTCCAGAGTCTCCTGCTCTTCAGGCGGCAGCCCCTGCACTCGACGCGACGAGCGTGACGCCTCACCGCGCTCCTGATCCTCGCGTCCAACTTCACGTGCGCCTTCACTTCCAGCCATACTTAACAAACGATCAGAAAGTTAGTTAGCAATCAGCACCCTTCTGAACCTTGATCGAAAACAATATAAAAAAGCAACTCGGTGAAATCCTAGACTTCCAAATCCGGGCACGCGCACCAGCTGAGGCGAGGCGGGTGAACGCCTTTATCGTCCAGGGTGTATAGCTTGCGTGCCCAGCAAGGGTGAGTTCAAACGGAAAACCCAAGTGGGGGTCAGTCTCCAATTGGAATACGAGTATCCCGACTGGAGTTGGCGTGTGACCTTGTGTAATCCCTCTCGGTAGCGTTTATCTTCGGTAAGTCCGGAGTTCACCACCTGAGTTGCTTTCACAGTATCAATCAGATACAGAATAATACAATCGCCCACGTTCGTCTCCAAACGGAGTCAATACAGCTGGGGGTCAGACTATTAGTGGAGTCGTCCCAATACACCAATCAATACAAACAGAGAGTTAAACGATATGCAGCCGCTCTTATTCTTTCGGACCCTTGAGCGGTGGGTCTTCGGTCCAGTCAACAAAGCCTTATTCAGAACCCTGGTCAGTCCCAAACTCACTGGCTTATTCAAATCAATAATCGCGCACCACTCCCGACGCCGAACACTAGGATTCGTTCCGGGAGACCAATCGCTCCAAACACAAATATACAGTCCTACCACACAGCAGTCTCTCAATCAAGTTCAAGGGGTGACTACTAACAACCTCCCAAACCGCAAGTTAATATGAAATGGGTTACCGTTCGGTTCGCCAACTGGAATATGAAATGGCGGATCACTCCTTGGCGCGCGTCGCCGCAGTCCCCACCAATTAGATCTCTAGGTCTTAGTGGAGACTCGCACAACGGGCGTACGCGTGCCCGAGGTGACCTTATCCGCAAGAAACACGTCGCCGGGCCCGGGGAATGACTTCCTGAGGCTTGGCCGGCCGACTTGTCACTTACAAGGCAAAACGAACTCTCTGTTGATTTTAGTGCTAGACGATCTCTACTAGCTATCTTTCCACATGCAGGCTTCACTTTTATCTTGGTTTCACTATGGGTCCGGGTGGCGTAATCATCTTGAACATCCGGGGACACGCAAGGAATCAGGCGACCCCTCGTGCATAACAGATCCTGGTCGGTCGTGCTGGTCGGTCGTTAACATCTTGTCCCAACTATACCTGAAGTTTCGAATCTTCGATGATGGGTGACCACTGGATTTTTCCTCCGCAGATTCAAGGACCCATCTGGATCCAGACTAGCTCTCCATCTCGATCCAGATCCAGAACTCCAACCATCATCCAAAACGTTTCTCATCTCGGCATCTCTGTGTCACCTCTTGGCCTCGATACGTGCCCAGTCGGCAACCGCAACCACACACATGTCTTCGGGGACGTCCACCAGGTACACGAGTACTCCAGCGCGCACGAACAGGTCGCCCTTCGTAGCTCTTCTCCACTCGTAACAGCTCAGTTGTCCGGACTGTGAGGTCTGGATCCAAACAGTGCTTGTCAATCTTCTGTTGTCACCGCGTCCCAGCTTGCACTTGTCACAAAATCTGGATAAATTCTGGACCAATCAGGGGCATGCTTTCCGGGACAGAGTGGGAACCGGCGCAAGGGAAGTTTTCCCAAAGCCGCCTCGTGTCAGTGTACTCCCGCACTAAAGTATTTAGCTAGATAATGAGTCTAAGTGGCTCTTACAGGTGCGCCGGAGGCACAAGGTGCGTACTTCCACACTAACAATCAAGCATCTAAGCATGTACAACCGCTTGAACTAGGTGATCACACTAATGCTGTCAAACAGGTATCTCCATGCGATCTACATCATAGGTGCACGTAATATAGTGTCGGATTTTAGATTTTTGTGTCACTGGTATGATGAAATGAGCAGTAGGGGTCCGTAGCCTATCTGTTGTGTGAAATTGGGTTCAGTTATCTCAATATCACTGGGCAGTCCGACGTCCATCTTGGTCTTCTGCTGCATGCCCAGCGTAGCGTGCGCTGCTTCTCCGCCATGGTTAAGATGGCGTACAGCAGCGAGAGCCACGAGTTTCCCATGTCTCGCGGGTGACGATCATCTCTTGGTCGACCTGCTCCCACTCCTCCTTGAGGAACTGGGGTGCGCACGAACTCGGTGACGGTCGATACGGGGACGCTGAACCACGCGACGTAGTAAGATGAACGTTTTAAAGGAAGTCTGCAGCCGACGGAAACTTTTAAAAAAATGATTAATATAAGTCGATATAAGCTAAGGTAAAAGAGATGCATACCCTGTCGACTTAACGTCTACTACGTTTCTGGTATTGCTGTCGAGACTCGATCGCACGCTTAGTCGGCTTTCTGGTTCGCGATGATCGGCGAGTAGGCGCGGCTTGGGTTCCAGACGGTATTGTTTCTGCGTCTTGCCAGGGTTCCGTACGCTGCGATGCTCGCACCTCCGCCGCTACATTTTCTAGGGGCTCCGTGAACTGGGACACCGTGCACCCCACCACTGACGCTACATCGGTGCACTGAGGTTCCGAATGCTCCGCCGGTGGGAGTTCGCCTTCGTCGTCGAAAAGCAAGGTCGAAGCAAAACGTACTGTGAAGGCAATGCTATCTGTTGGGCTTGCTGGGAGTGACCTGGTTGTAGCTGGCTCTCTGCTCACAGGTGGATTTGGACTGGTTCTTTGCACCAAATCCACAAGGCCATCGTCAGACGGTGAATTTTGACTGGTCCTATGCACCGAATCCACAAGGTCAACATCCGACGGTGGTCCATCTGACGCATCCAAAAATGCGACAGAGGAAGCATCGTACGTGTAGTTGGGGCGCACGAATTGTCGGGTATGCATACTTACACCCGGATAGGATACTCTGGCGCGAAATCAAGCTGCAACGACATGGCAGCAAAGCGCGTGCTTTCGACTGTAGGCGCATGAGCAAGACTTGCTTCGTGTGTCTACAATCCAGCCACCAGACGGCATGTTTTCCGTTTGCATCCGCCGATAGTTGACCGAGCGGATAGAGTTCGCTACCAACTTCTTCTCTGCGGCTGTTAGACGCAGTGGCTTCTGTTTCATCCTGTAAAGATCAGCTTCAACGGTTCCGGCAGGCGGGATCCGATGCACCGAAAGACATCCCCGGATTTGCATGAGCCGGTACATAGCCATCAAACGCTCAGATGAGGTGGCCGCTATGGAGAAATCGGCGTCGCTGTTAAGAAAGCAAGTCGAGTGCCATTCAAATTCCTGAGTAGCTCGCTAGGGGTTGCCTCCCCAGGAGGGCACTGTAACTTCGCCGTCCTGTGATATTGCTCCAAAGGGTTATTTGTAGCGGCGTAGCCGCTAGGCGTTTAGAACGCTTGCCAACGGGAAAAACGATGCGATTTTACCCACAGTTTTGAACATGGTCCGTAAGTTTGCGCGTTCATAGCCTCTTTGACAACAGGAAACCCTTCCTCATTGGCGTAGTGTATGTCGTACAAGTCCGCAAACACCGACCTAGTGTCATCAGCACTTACACGCTTCTCTTTAGCATGCTTCCATACATTTTGTGTCACATGAAACCAGCACATGAGCACAGTCGTGTGTGGCAATTCCGTGATACAAGCGCTGAACTGAGCTTTATCGTCATCCATCAAGACAAAGCCTGGATCAAGTCGAACGTCGCACACTTCCAAACACACGCGCTTTACAAATCGAATACACCGCCCGATATCAATTGCACGCTTTTGAGATGTGCGTAAGTACGCAATGGGGAAAAAACTGGCCAGCCCGATCCGACTATCCAAACGCGAAGACCACGTATCCGTTAATGGTCATACTGTGGGTACTGTCGATGTGAAAGATCGTCGTGCAGTCGCCACGATTTTGAACAGCGATGTAAGTTTTAATGAGGCGTAGACAGGTCATCCCGACTCTCAGCGGATACGATTTTGAGCCGTCACCAAGGTGGGAGACCACACCAGTTTCCCCGTGGGCGGAAGCCTGCTGAGAATCACACAGAATCACCATTTCAGTGTCTGATAGCTAATCCAAATTCTGTTGGTCGTAGAGGTGGCCATCACATAGCGAAATGAGTGGCTACATGCTGTTCTTGGTTTTTTTTGCGCCGCCAGTTCTTCACGAAGTCGGTGACCTGGGCCTTTTTTGGAGCTGGGCCTTTCATTTCCCCATCATCCACGAGCATGCCAATTAGTGTGTAGAGCCTTGCCGCCGTAGTTTTTTCTCCAGAACCCAAGCACTCTACAATGTAGTCCTTCATTTGCTTGGTCAACTTGCGCTCCACAGAAGTTGGAGGGTCGTTTATGTTCATCACGTGGTTGCCTTGCTGAACACCTCCATGTACTTGAAGCGAGACAGAGCTTGAACTTGTACGGACACGGACAGGGCGGTGGACTTCCTGCGCTGTCACTATGTACGCGTTTTTGTTCTGCGTTGCAGCGCTGCGAGCGACACAGTACTAATCGAGACCTCATCGGGTGGTCCCGCCGGTGTAGATTGTAGTCACGATCACTTAAAAGGTTGATGGTACAGTTGACTTGATTGCTTTTATCTACTGCATGCGTCGGTAGCTCGTCGCGGTACACCGCCAGTGTGTATGGCTCCATTGAACGCCACATGCCACTCTCTGACTTGGTTCTGCGTCGTCGTCAAGGCTGAAAGCCCACTCATCTAGCTGCAGGCGGTCATCCGAACTGTCGGTGGAGGCGTTGTCGTCTCTATTCATATTCCTGCTAGCCAACTTTCGTACTGAGAATGGCCAAACAAGCATAGGTTTCAATTGAAGGCACTGCAGCACAGCACGTTGAAGTTAAATATCTATTTCGGTGACTATACCAGTTCTCTTGGTGGTCTTACACTTTAACATTTGTGGTCACACCATTTTTGTATGGGTGGTCCTGTCCATGTTTTAGGTGGTAATACACTTTTGTTTTTGACAGACTGACACAGAATTATTGGTGCCAACATAATTTCACCGTGCTCGTTTCCTGCAAGCTGGTACACCAGAGTCATAATTGGCTCGTCCCGATTTTTTCTTTTAGCGATCCTCTGGGGACGTGCCGTGCCTATCGGCTCAGGGTTATTGCCTGACTGGGGTTTAACTTGTTCTTGGCTCTCTTCGACAGCCGCATCGCCATCGTCCTCCTCGCTGATATCAGACCCGTTGTCAACACCGTTATTTCCCGTGCAAATTATTTGTGGCACCCGAACCCTTGTTTACGGGTTCGTTCGTGGATAGCTTGGCTGATTTATCGTTGCTTGAGTCTTCACTGGTGCCATTTTCGTGTTCACGTGCCTCGTCGTCTTCACTTGGCTCGTCGTCTTCACTTGGCTGTCCGACCTGGCGTTGCTGTCCTGTTTGGTTTGGCTGGCCAACGGGTTTATTCTTATAATCGCTGATAAAACGTGATTCCCGGGCGACGTCGGGATTGGCAGGCCCGTCAGCTCGCCCATCACGTCAACGAACTGACCCTCGTCTAGCGCAGGTGACGGCGGCTTGGGGGCACTAGGCCGATTCGTCAAGATGGCCTCGTGCGTCCCGAGGAGCGGCGAGTCGACTACTTGGCGAGTTGCGGAACGGCGCAAAAGCATCTGCACTGTCGGAATCGAATCTAGGGTAGGCCGAGGGCCAGGTGAGGATCCCGGCGCAGTTGGGCCCAGACCTGATTGCCGAGAAGGATATCGGGCGGGACGTCGTGGTTACCGTCCATGTAGAATCCGAAGGCGATGACATGGCGGACAGTGCACTCCGTATCCCGTCCTGTTCGAGGGTCCATCCAAGGCAACGGAGCCGTTAAACGGGGGTGCACAGGCGCAATCCCCGTCAGTAGGCGCCGGATGTCCTAAGTCCCTGGGGCGGCCTCGGTGCCCAGGAGACGGCCCAGTAGCAAGCCGTGCGCCTGAGTAATGGCCGCCCGGGAGTCGAGCCGGCGCAGCAATTTTGCCTTGTACAACAGGAACACGATGACAGGGGCAACTTCCTCTGCATCGGCTGCAGTAGCTTGGGTGGATTGGTCGCCATGCCGGATCGTGACGAAGTTGCCCTCGTACGCCGTGACCTGGCCGTAGCATGGTCGGCCGCCGGTCATGGCAAAGACTGGTCGGCCCAGTAGACGTCCAGGGGCTCCCGCCATGAGCTCGCCGGTCCAGACGCGGCAGACGTTAGCTTGAGGACGTAGTACCCAGACACGTGCACGGTCAGCCACGCTAAGGACGGCCGCCTCGCCATCGTCGGACCCGCGCGCGAGAATCTGGACCCCTACACGCTCTGCCTCCGAGTCGTCTATGATGGTCGCGTACTCAGGCCCCCATAAGCAAAGCAGGGGGGGGGGGGCAATCACGTCTTCAGGAAGAAGCAGCAGTACTTGATGGGACATCGGAACGACGGGAGGAGGTCAGCTGGAGTGCCTTGCTTGGTCGCTTGGCTGCAGGATTGCAAATGTGAGGCTACCGCTCGCTGGCTCCTGCCGTGGCCTCGTCGGAGCCTCCGAAAGCAGCCTTTCCAAGCCCGCGTGCAAAACCATCATCACGGCAGTACACTGGGTCTTTATCTACCGCCGTCTACATCTGCCCCATGAGCTTCGAGTCACATGCAATGTGGAGACAACGAGAGCCACGAACACGAGCGGCATGGCCTGCGACTGACACGAGAAGGTGACGCGGCAATTCAAGCTCCTTCGACAAGCGACGAGGTCTCCGCATCTGTTGGAGTTCTCGGAAGTGTTGCGTTCGTGAGAGAGTTCGCGTGTCTACGACCTGAATAGAAGAACCCCGACTCCTGTGAGCGGTAGTGACTGCTACGAACGCTGTTGCGTCGACGAGGAACGGTGGTTCGTGACTTTTTCCGTAAAGCGTACTTGGGGGCCGTGTGGAACGGCATTGTGATGAACTCTCAATCGATGATGAGCCAAGATCTGGCGTTCCCGGACATCTCGACTCCGGAGGGACTCGCCACGGTCCAACACCTGCTTCGTCTAGCAATGGAGATTACCAACCAAAACCCCGCTGTTGCTGGAGCTGATGTGACTCTTGCGTTCCCTTCTTCAGTATTGCGAACACAGGGATATTATTTCTCGCGTAGCTTAGAAGCTCGGAGAAGGTGCTCGCGCCGCCATCCTCGTGGCACGAACCATATAACGTAACGACGCGCAACTCGTAGGGCTTAAGCCTCTTCTTCTTGCTAGCCCCCTTTTTGCGAAATCCATCTCCAAGGGCTTCCAAAAGGAGCAGGATCGTCCAGCAGATGCCACAGCGCCTTCTTCCAGCCCATCAAAGTCCCCTTCGCTACATCAAGCTGCTTTGTAGCCACCTTCGCAGTCCACTTACGGTTAGCTCTCTATTCTTTGGGCTTGCTGACCTTCGTGGCGATGGGCACTTGGTTAAGGCGCCGTCTCTCCTTCTCCATTGTGCGCGAGATCGTGTGTTTTTCTAATGAGGGGAGTCGAAATGAGCGGTGTGGATTTCGTAGCTTTGTTTTATGTCGTCGAATTTGTTTTAAAGCCAGCGAACTTATAAAGTACAAATGCTGACTAAACGCTCAAGTGGGTCGACTTATTCTGCAAGCGGAGCGACTTATTCTGCAAGTGGGTCGAGTTATTCTGCAAGTGGATCGAGATATTCTGCAAGTGGGTCGAGTTATTCTGCAATACAGGACGTATATGGATTTTGTACGGATGTGTTACAGTGAGTTTGAAGCTCTCGCTTGCCTTACGAGTTCTGAACGACTCTACGTACGGTCGCACCACCTGGCAAAGTCTTCCTGCTTGTTCTTGTACTACTTTATCGTGTTTTGCGGTCTTGTGCTAGCGTGTCGCGGCATCACGTTCACTACAGCTTGTTGCAGCTCGTTGGCATTGGCCGCATTAGACGGTAGCGCCCCCGACATGCCGACTAAGGGGCAAAGCGTAGTGTAGTCGTAAAAGCTATGATGATTCATCATTGATTAATCATCATAGCTTTTAGTGGTAACCTTAGGTTTTAGTGTGAAACTCAGCAAACAACCGCTGAGCTGCAGAGTAATACATGTAGCCATTATAGTTTTTAGATGTAGTTGTTCAGAAAGGTACCCGGTTGGGAAAGTTACAATTTTTGCCGGGGGCCAAGCGCAGATCTTCGACCTGTGAATATTCACGGAGAACACGGAGCTACCAATAGCACTAGTCGAGATCATGGATATGTACCCAGGTCCATCATTTTTGCCGGACGTGCCAAATATAATACCCGTAAGTCCTAGAAAAGTCAATTGGGGGAAGAAAACAAGTGATCTAACAGTTTTCAGAGAAGGCATCCCACTACGTTTATCCTACACAATCACGGTTCACAAAGTTCAGGGCCTTACTTGCGACAAAGTTGTTGTCATTCACTTGCTATTCCAAGCGCATCGTTTGCATATGCAGCTTTATCAAGAGTTCGGTCGCGCGACGCCATCGTACTCACGGTTCCAATTACTCTTGAAAAGCTGCAGACTTCGACGGAAAAGCGCACGGCCTTTGCAGACGAAGATACCCGTATCCACTAGCAGTCAGTAACACAACGACGAAAGCAAAACCAACTCATCCCTGCAATGCAAAACCTAGCCTTGGATCAGCACAATCGAAGTCTGGCACCGCACTGACGGGTCTTCCACTAACTGATCCTGTGACTGGTGCTACCTCTATGCTGTAATAATGTACCTATTGCTTTGAAGGCGTTGATACAATTGCTAGTGACATCGCCGCATTCTTCAATTCGCCCACCAAGCCACAATAGCCGCGGCGTCAACTTGAATAATGCACGCGCACCGCCACACGTCGTCTGCTTCCGCCCATTCTACGCACCCTGCTTCGCCTGATCTCAAAAAAGTGAACGCCAGCCACCAGCGCAACGACTTGGCTATGAATGCCCGCGTAGTGCTGCTCACGTCGCCCCAGCAAACGACCACGCACGCAGGAAGCTACAGTGAGTCCAGCGCGATCGAAGGCTCTCCTACGCACCAGGCAGCCGCAACCTGCCGGCGAGCTGCAAAAGCAACCCGACTCTAAACTCAACGCGGATCCAAGCATTTGGGATACAACTGCCGCCAATAAAATCCGCCAAGCCAAGCGCAAGCATATAGCCAAAACAAAGGCTATCATGGAGGCTACGCGTCGCGAACGAGCCCGAAGAATGCTTGCGGCAGTTAACAAGGAGAAGAAGAGAGCGCTCGAATTTCATGAGATCCCGGGGAGGTTCTACGCAGATAGGCTTCTTGATATTAGGAGAGAGGTTAGCTTTCAAATGTTGTGCGAGAAAAAAGCGGCCAATGACAAAAAGTGCAAGAAGAGAGACACAAGAAATCTCTATAGAGGAGTTCAGGTATTAAAAGAAATTGCATGTTCAAGTTGCTCTTTAACGCACGTGACCAGGCACGTAAAACTACCCCTTCTTTGGCTTATACGTCCGGGCATGCGCAGCTTGTCCAACTCGAAGTGCATAGGATTGCACGACCTACATCCAGCGAGCAAACTGTGAACATGTCGAAACAATAAAAATAGTTACCGAAAACTGGGCGTACGTACGGTGGCGCAACTTAGCTTTTTTACGGCTCGAGCATAGATTGCACCAGCTCGGGCCGATTCTTGTTTCGCCGAAACTTGCTGTCGCTGGTTCTCCCTTCTTCCGATACTTGGTCAGCTGAAGAAGCTTCCACAGCTGCTTTATCCATCATAGGGAGATTCATTAAGCTGATAGCAGCCGCTATGCTTGGAAGGGCAGCTAAAGTCTCGGCGTCATGCCGTGGGTCTACCGAACATGGGGAGTTTATATCGTTAGCGGCAGACCGTGAATCGGGAGAACATTCATCGTACCTGTCCCAACTGCACTTGTACCTGCGTGAAACAACAACAACAACGGTGTCTAATGCACCATTGTTGTTGTTGTTGTTGTTGTTGTTGTTGTTGTTGTTGTTGTTGTTGTTGTTGTTGTTGTTGTTGTTGTTGTTGTTGTTGTTGTTGTTGTTGTTGTTGTTGTTGTTGTTGTTGTTGTTGTTGTTGTTGTTGTTGTTGTTGTTGTTGTTGTTGTTGTTGTTGTTGTTGTTGTTGTTGTTGTTGTTGTTGTTGTTGTTGTTGTTGTTGTTGTTGTTGTTGTTGTTGTTGCTGTTGTTGTTTCACGCAGGTGCAAGTTGGATAGAACGCGCTTACAGGTACCCTTCGCGTGTCCCCGTCGGCTCCCCGCCCCTGCGGCGTTACTTGCCTTCACCACGATTGATTTACTGAGAGTTGGGGAACGTCGTCTAAAACTATGTGTACCACATAATTTGGGAGATCGTCCCCTAAAGCAACATCGAGCGCAGCGAAACGTGATGTTTCGCTAGTATTGGTTAAAATTGTGCATTGTCCGGTATCGACAGATCACAAAGCAAATCAACATGATGGCGAGCTGAACAGCGCTTCGGAGGCTTCGTAAGTGTTGGGTGTATGTAAGCTATTAGTGCGCTGTGTATTGTGTACTAATTCATCTCTTACGCGTGTTTTGTCGTTGCTTGGTGTGCTGCCGACTTCGTGAAGACCCGTGAGGGCACGCGCTCCGTGTGGACGTCGCTGTTGCTGGTAGCGAAGCTGACAGCATCGCTGGTACAAGTGATGACGCTGTTGCTGGGGGGTGGGGGGGGGGGGGGTACTATCGTTTGTGGTGTCGCTGCAGATCGTCGCGAAGATGTTGACGCTGGAGTCGCCGTTGCCGCTGGAGCCACTGATACCGCTGGAGCCGCCGATGCTTCAGGTGTCAAAGCTGGCGCCGGAGTGGCTTCTGAAACTTGCGTTGGCGACGAAGGTGTTGCTGCTGCCGGCGTGGATGTCGCGGGCGGCGTCGATGTAGTTGATGGCGTCGTCGACTGGAGCGTGCCTGCTGAAGGTTCATGAGCTATTCTCCACAGCAACTTGACGCTTCCGCCGTTTGAATGGAAGAGATCGCGTGCCTGTGCCTTCAGCTTCGCGAATTAATCTCAGCACCGTGGTAAGCTTGAGCGGATTGGTTCTGCGCTTACGCTTACTCGGCTATAATTGGTTTATGATAGCCAATGTTGAGCAGCTCGATGACGTGAGGTTCATCGCGAATTGGAGGTATTGACATGCCTGTTTATGCTTCTACTGCGTTACTTATGCGCCTCATCATGATAGACCACTTCGACAAAGTGGCTTTCTTCTTTGGGGTGTCGATATCATCCGAGAAAATAGCTGTGTACGGAAGATAGCCACGTCTCGCATCGCCAAACCACAATATCCATGCGCCGAGTGGATCGATACTGGGAAATTCAAATTCTTTCGGCAGCCTATAAAACTTACCACCCCACGTGTAGTAGGTGTGCGTTGGACCAGAAGAGGCTGGCGTTGGTTCTGTAGAGTTGGTGCGACGAAGACCTACCTCCAGCAAGAGCGTTTAATTTCTTGGCATAAAAGCTCCCGAGTAATATTCATGTAATTTCCGTATTCCACAGGCAGCGCTACTCGTTTCAATCGATACAGATCCTTTATCGCGCTGCAATAGTCGCTCAGAGTCGCCGAATTGGCTGTACTTCGTTTGTACACCAAACATTGCTCGAAGCAAGCTGGAGTGAACTCTGTGAGGTTGAGATCATCATCCGCATCGAAGAATTTAGCTGTATTGCGATTCTCCAGCGTCAGCGCATACACTCTCTGATCCACTTGTTGATGGCGTTTATATTACCGGTGTACTTCTTTCTCGTCTCTTTCGAGATGCATGCGTCGCGTATGACTTCACCTCCGCGACAGCGTCCTGCGAGCTTCCATCAGCCATCTTCGCACGAAGCGTTAGTTCTCAAAGTGATTTTGGCCAACCATCGTAGCGACGCATCGTCGGCTACCGCCGCTTACGCCTTTCCGTAAGAGCATCTCCAGCGGTAACAGGGTCTTTGAGACCGCAATTTTATAGTTGAGACCCCTGGAGGCCGACTGGTGAGTTCTAAAGCGAGTCTTGTAAGGCTGTGAAAATCGCATTCAGGTTTGGTGCAATCTTTTAATACGGCGACTTCAGTATTGTATGGGTGTGGGGTCTTATTTTAAGACTCGAAAGCCAATCTATAGGTCCCGGTGAAGTTAAAACCGGCGATAGGACCTGCCGCTGGGAGGCATAAGCCTCGGCTAAGTCTTAACAGCGTTACTTTTAGGATAAACCGCGATTGAAAACCAACCGCTGGAGATGCTCTAAGGATGCGGTCCTAACGGCCCTATAGTGGACCTCAGTCAATGAGTCGTACTCCAAGGGGTGCGAATACACCAATTCCGGAAATCATAAGCCAATCTGCCTACGTTTTGGCGGAAAATCCCATTTGTAACATACGTGGAGAACTCGTCATCCCAGCATTAACGCAGATATTCAGTTTATTTCAGCTTGCACGCTTCCGTTTTTACCCGCTTCGGGTACCAGCTTCCGTTTAAAAGGGCGCAGACGCCGAATCATCCTGTGTTTGGCTGGCCATAGCGCTCCCTCCGGGGTTACTGCCACGTGTACGTCCCATAAAAGTTGGTGCTCTATCAATACTTCAGTGCAACTTTGCCGGTATGCCCAGCGTCACGCCAGCTTACACGACTGCTTTTCAGCGTCACGCCAACAAAATATTACAATAGTGAAACAATCCAGCCCTCGCAGGCGGAACCTTGTGTAAGGTAGAGTACTTGGGCTCCAGAGCCAACTCCTTGAATACCTCAAGCCTCTTTCACTTTTTGAACGGGCTGTACTTCCATTGGTACAAATTACACCTACAGCTTTGAGGTCGAGCAATGGGCCTTCGCTGGGTGGCGAGTTTTATCTTCCTCGTCTTCTTCATCATCTACGCGCGTACTGATGCAGTCACAACAGTGGCAGACACTGGGGCGAGGTTTCTACGAACCAACCAGATCAGCAACAACGTGAACAATAGCGACGGTGCTGAGAGAGCGGGGCTGTCCGTTCCTGTCGCCGACAAGATCAAGAGTATTTTCTCGTCGTCCAAAGTAACCGCAGACCAGCTCCAGACGTGGCTTAACAAAGGAAAATCGGCCGACTCAGTGTTCGCTCGCATGCACTTAAATAAAGCCAAGGACAAGCTGCTCTACTACGACGAGTTCGCCGACTGGCTCAAGTACGTCGACGATCTCAGTGCCAGGAACCCCAGGAAGCAACTGTCCGCTATTTCGACACTGGCGAAGCAGTACGACGATGCTGACCTGTACAAAACGATCCAAGCAGCAGCGAAGGTCCCACGACTAAAGAGCATTGCGGCCAGACTACAGACCGAGCAAATGCAGTATTGGTTAACCGCTGGAAAAACTCCCGACGACGTGTTTCACTTCATGAAGCTGGGCAAGGTCAAGTACGATTTTCTCGGCAACCCCATGTTTTCTGTCTGGGCCAAGTACGTGGATGATTTCAACGCGAAGTATCCAGATAGATTTACGACAATGGTCCCGGTGCTCACGAAGTACATCAGTAACGACATCACTCTGTTCCGAGTTGCTGAGACGGCGAAGAGCGTGGAAGGAACCAAAAGCATAGCCACCAAGCTAGGGGATCAACTGGTCGAGTTCTTGCTAGACCGTCGAAAATCGCCCGACGACGCTTTGGAAGACCTCGGGCTCAGCTACTCTGTATATTCCCTTCTGGATAGCCCGCTCTTCGACAGTTGGGCCAAGTACACGAATGCGTACAGTGTGAAGTATCCCCAAGAGAAGGTGACTGTCATCGAGGCTTTAACGCAGAGATTCGGCGATGCCAAAGTGTCGAGGATGCTTGCCGTGGCCAAAACAAGTTATGACACGCGAGATGTGGCCACCAAGTTGGGGTCTGCGCAGCTGGAGATGTGGTATACCAGCGGGAAATCGGCGGACGACGTGATGCTGCTGCTAATGCTCCAGTCAAAAATTGACTTCACCGACAATCCTCTCCTCCTCACGTGGGTTTCGTACATGGACAAACTCTTGAAAGCCAGTTCCGACAAGGTGACCACGATGTTGTCGAAATTGGAGACTCGCTTCGATGACAGACCCATGAACCAGATCCTTTTAGCCGCAAAGCAGTTCCCGAGCATGGATACAGCCGCTCTTGCAATCCAAGCCAAGAAGATCAAGGGCTATTTGGCGAACAATCAATCCCCCGTGAAAACGTTCAAGCTGCTCGCCCTCGACAATGTGGGGGAGAACCTTCTCGGTGATCGTGTGTTCCAGATGTGGATGAAGTACGTGAAGGATTTCAACAAGAAAAACCCAAAGACGCAAGAATCCTGGTTCATGCCCATACGCATGATGTACAACCCCAGTGTCGTTGATCAAATGATCTCGGTCGCGATGCAAAATGAAAGAACCAAGAGCATTGACAATGTCGTGGTGAGGGAGCGCTCCAAGTACTGGCTGGATACAAAGGAGATCCCCCTGCAGATATTCCGCAACCTTCGTCTGGATGACACTGGCGAAACGACTCTCACCAGTCCAAATTTCCGAATATGGGCTAACTATCTAAACGCCTTCAACCAGCGGTACCGTAACGACAAAACGACGATGATCGATGGATTCCGGGCAAGCTACAACGACATCAATCTGCTGACGATACTTGCAGCAGCGAAGAAGGACCCAAAGACAGAGAAACTGGCGACGAACTTGGAGAGTGCTTTGGTCAACACATGGGTCGCTGAGAAGGAACCGCTAGCTGGTCTGACAAAAAGGTTCGGTCATGTGCCAAGCAGTAGTAACTTGCTTAAGAGATATGTCGCGAAGCTTGACGCGCTGTCAACAGAAGCCGCATAACAGCAGCAAGTCCGAGGTGTAATGTTGATAATGATGAACAGTTTACTTTCGCGTCTTTATCCTTTTCTTTAGTAGCTAGGGGTAGCGCAAATTGTCCCCACAATCTAGCTGACGTGTTGTGAAGGAGGTCAGTCCGTCGGTATGAGCTCAGGTAGCTCGAGCTCTCGGTACGGCACCCGCCACCCGATCGACCCTGGTCCAGCAGCCTTGGTCGTACACTCCAGGGAGCTACAACATTGCTTCTCCGAAGAACTACCAACGCCTGGCATTGCGCTTTTTTCCATAGTCTCGAGGATGTTCCATAGCGCCACAGCAGTTTGCATGCCTACCGATTTCCACTGGATGGTTTCCCGAAGTTTTGCAAGGGAAACTATTTTCTCGTCGTCGAAAGTGCGTCCAGACCAGCCCCAAAAGTGGCTCCACAAGGGGAAATCGGGTGAATCGGTTTTTGCTCGGATGCGACGCTGTTTTCCATTGAGAACTACGAAAAGTGGACACAGTGGCTCAAATACGTTGAAGATTTGAGTATCGCGAAGCCCACGACGGGGGCGTCTGCGATCTCGATATTGAGTAAACAGTACGGCGACGATGACCTGTACAATATGATTCACGCGGCGATGAAGATCCCGAGCATGAAAAATATGGATACAAAGTTGCAAACCGAGCAGCTTCAACACTGAATGGCCGCTGGAAACCCACCAGGCGACGTATTTGTGCTCATGAAGCTTAATAAGGTCAAGCGACAATCTTCTCGGCGACTTGGGCTGTACCGCTTGGGCTAAATATGTTGATAGTTTAGAGCCCCGAAAAGCGAGTGTCTTTGGCCTCGATGCTCAAGAAGTACAAGAAAGATCGAGCGCTGTTCAAGATGGCGAAGGCGTCGATGACTGTGGATGTCACTAAAGCCATCGCCACCAAGTTGGAGGATGAAATGATGCAGCTCTGGATAAAAGATCGCAAAACCCCGGGTGTCGCTCTAGTAGAACTCGGACTGGGTAACAGAAACCGAGTGGAACCCATCCACTGTTTAGCACGTGGGTCACGTACCTGGAAACTCTCAACGCGAGAAGAAGGCGAAGTGTTTGCGCGAAATTTTGACGACCAAGTAGACAGAAGACATAGGAGGCAACGCAGGCCATTGTCACTGGGTTGCGCGCTGCACAGTTGGAGCGATGGTGGAAGAACAGGAAATCCGTCGACGACGTGTACAACCTGCTAAGACTCTACCCGGATGCAGCTATTCCGCAATTTCCGTCACAGTACAGGTCATGGGGGCAAGGAGAGAAGTCCATTCACATGTTAAGCCTGGACTCGTAGAGTCGGATCGAGGGACGTCGGCGCACGTTGCGAGCCGGCCCGAGATCTGAGTTGGAGAGGCCATGCCCTGGGAGTGGCGTGGTGGGTTGAACGCGAGCGCGACCGTGGCGGAGTGAAGCCCTTGAACACAGCTCGTTGGTTGAGGCTGATGGTCGCGTCGCGGCAAAAGAGCAAATGGACTCTCTCCTTCTAACTACCTACCTTGCGCTGGGAAAACCCACCGTCCCGAGACTGCATCATACAGCTCCGTGTGTCAGGTGGGAAACCAGGGCACCTAAATATACAACACACAGACGGCGAGGACGAGTCGTCGAGGAGGCTTCGCTTGATCCCGTTGCGGGCTTGCTTCGTCCCGTAGATGGTGTCGGCGATGCCCTTCCCTTCACGGAAAAACCATTTTCCCCGTCGCCCTTGGCTCCTTGGAAAATACCCATCCCCTGCTTCAGACGTACATGAACTTTCTTATCCAGGAGAACCCCGATGAGGCCACAGCCCCGCAACCCCTGCACCAAATCCTCAACGCAGCCAAGTAATTCCCTGGCACGCACGAGGCATCCATCCAGACGGAGAAAATTCGGGACTCTCTGGCGAATGAGCGAAAACCCAACGACCCTGCTCACAAGTGCTTTCAAGGACAGCTACAGCAACCGGAAGCAATCGTACTGCTGTGACTATTGTTCACATGCGAACCGTTTGTAGCAATATGACTGAATGACTAAGAAATCGCGCAGGGCCCTTGAATAACGGCAAAACCAATGTCCGAAAGTCAAAGCCTCAGCGACTGCAGGATGGTAGTCACTTTCGTTAAACCGTGTCAACGTCGCAATTTTTCTTGGGGATATTGCCTTCGAGACTGGCCTGCATTATTGCATGCAGATGTCATGGGGAGCCCGCATAGCTCACCAAGCCGTGACCTAGCCAAAATTCGTATGTAAGCGACTAAATACTTTTATCTTGGGATTGATCGAAAAAAAAATCTCGAGCGGCGTGAATGGAGCGGAGCCCGCACCACCGGCTCTTTTTTTCGGTCGTTTTCTCTTGCTAGGTGTTGTCGCTGCCGCAAGCTCCACGAGTCGCGGAGCTCGAAAGTCCGGAGTAGAATGGAGTTGTCTTGGTAATGCGATGGAGTGTCGGTTGATGGGGCTATACGTTGACGAGGAAGGGGAGCATCCTCGATGTTGGGGCCAAGTGGCACTCTGCGTCTTAGATTGAAGGCGCGGTTGTTAAATCGCTGGGGTAGTCCACCCTCTGTAATGACTGCAGCCTACAGTCTAGATGTATGTACCACTTTTCGATGCATAATATGCATCCATGGATGTGTGGGTGCAATCGCGGACTCGTTAATTCGATAGCTTACGCATTGTCCATAGGAAACGGGATCACGATCGACTGGTCTGAGTAGGTGCAGTTGCCGTTAACCGGGACATGCACAGCAAGAGCTAGGAGTTCGTCGAAAATGTTGGAGCTGTCCGAGCCTGCAGAGGTGTCAGTGTAGCCCCAGCCGGCTGATCCGTCATCTCTTTCGCTTTGTGGTCCCTCTGAACTCTCCGAGTTGTCTGCGTAGCTCCAGCCCCAGCTCCCCCAGTTAGCCGAGCTGTCTGGGTTGAAGTCATACCAGTCGACCGAATTGTCGGTGTCGAAGGTGTCTACGACCTCCGCACTCCCTGCATCGTCGTCTACATACATAAACGCCTGCAAGCTTGCAGCGACTTGCAGGAAGATAGCAGGCAGGTTTGTCGGCGTTGTAAGGTACGAAAGCAGCAGTTCACCAGAGACGAACGTGTCCGGGGTGAACAGGTCCGTCAGCGTGAGATCGACACCGTCAGCATTGATAGTCTCCGAGAAAAGTGGCCACGACGCAAAGTACTGCGTGAGCGCGTCCAGTGGCTGCAGACAGATCCCCATGGTATCAGCGCCATAGGAGCCGAACCCAAGCGAGACGAGCTCCCCCTTGGTGTTCGTGAAGTCTTGGCCTGCAAATGCGCTGCACATTTGGTCGTTTGGGATTTGTGCCAGGTTCAGCAGTGATGGAGCCTCGTAGCCATGCTCCTGGTTGATGAAAGTGTAGGAGTTCACAATGGAGTAGCCGCATCGTTCCTTGGTCGACGCGCCCGCCATGTTGGTGAACGTCCTCTCCGCACAAACAACATTGGCGAGGTGCTGGGCCAGTTTTTCGACCAGAACGTCCAGGGAATCGCCAAACCGAGTCTGGATTTCGTCGAGGAAGTCCTCGCAGCAGTCGCCCGTGCTTAAGAGAGTGTTCATGATGGACTCCCTCATGGCGGCACTGATGCATGGCAACACGGTGTCTTCGACAATCGGGCAGACGTTCGGCCACCCAGCAGCAGTCGTGAGATCTTCGTCCACGCTTTCGAGGGTTGAAAGACAGCTCTTGACAGTGTCTGCAGCGAGCGGGTCGAAAGCAGCAGCGCACTTGGATAACGAGGGTAGACTAGCGTCGAGTTGTTCGAAGACGCTGGCAATCGGGACCGAGGACGGGTCCACACCGGTCCATGCTGCCAGAGAAGCAGTGAGCGTGTTGCTCGGGTCGGTCAACGTCTTGCATGATGGCAGCGTTCACAGCCAGCAATAGGCTGGCTACGATCGGTAGTGGAGAAAAAATCTTCATCGAGAAAGACGCCGTTGCTCTTGGAGGGATGGTCAACGCAATTTGAAAAGTGAGTTTTGACTATCGCCCGCGGCATTCCAACATTCGACGGGTCGCGAGCAAGTGTCTGCCAAGGGTCGCCTCCAAGGATCTCCGGGCCCTTGGCCTTCCTGGGGGGAATCCTCCCTCGGGAGCCCAGGAAGGAGCATGGCGGCAGCGGCGACGGCTTTCGCGTGACCATGGCTGACGAAGGCAGTCGGCACTGGAGCAGCTCGCGCGTGACGACGGTGATTGCGCTCCAAGAGGGCAGCAACTCTATGGGTCGCTGCCACGGTGGTGGGAGGCTCAGCCTTCTGCCACTCTTTCAAGCTCGCGGCAGGCGACCGCGGTTCAAGCACTGAAGCCACGCCTCCACGGAGGCATTTGGGCGGTGTCCTTCGGGATGCTGCCGTCTTGCGATGTTGTGAAGCCTAGGCTCACGCATCCTACAGCACGCGCCAGACGAACGCGATTACGCTCAAGTCAAGTCCCTGTGGGACAGCGGCTACTACGGCCGCATTCAGGTGGGTGCAGGACCCGTCCCTGTATCTGCCGAACCTCGTGGGTGGCGAGATCGATCACCTGTCCTCTCTGAGGTCGCGCTTTGGAAATTTCATCGGACTCTCCGCAACCGGAGAGCCACCCGGCTCGTGACGCTTTTAGCACGAGTGGGGCCAGGCTGCTTTGTCGTTAGTTGTTGGTAGACAGCAGTAGTAAGCGCTACTAGTATTGTGCTTTGCAAACGTTTTGTCGTTTTGACTTGGAGCTCTCCTCGATTTATAATATCTCGAGGTCGATTTAATAAAACGAGGTCAAAGAAAGGGACAGATCGATCTATTTAATCCGGCCAACAAATCGAGCTACGACAAGCCAAATCAGGGCTCGAGGTCGATCTCCTGGCAGATTTGAGCAGAACGAGGTCGATCTACGGCAAATCGATCCCTTTTGCGTTTTCAAAAGCGCAATTCGAGCCGATCTATAATAGATCGAGATCGTCCATGCTGCCCCCTCTGATTTGTGCCCTGATTTGTGGACCGGCCTTCCTCGATCTAGGCCATAAAACGGGGCGACATTTTATCTGCAAAGCACAATAACTAAACGACAATACACGTCTTCAAGAAAAAAAAAAAAAGACTATCGCCCGCGGCGGCACTAGCAGGGACTCGTGCTCCCATTTGGCAGCTCTGAAAGAGACACCGATGGGCTCACTGCATGAGATCCGTTCGTGAAACACCCCCAGCTATCCCAGCTCAGCTCGAATCTAACATTCTGGTGTGGCGAAAGCCTGGCACTTCCCATTTTTCGGAAACGAAAACACAGTTGTGAATAGTTTTTTTTTTTAGCATGCTAAGTTGTCGCCAAGTATAGCATCAAAACGATGGATAATGCCTTTTGAACCTGCGTGGTTGATGCAACACTGGCCAAGGGTGTCTATCCCAGCGATTTAACAACCGCGCCTTCAATTGAAGATGCAGAGTGCCACTTGGCCCCAGCACCGGGGATGCTCTCCTTCCTCGTCAACATACATACATAGCTCCATCAACCGACACTCCATCGCACCAAAAAGACAACTCCACTCCACTTCGGTCTAGACCCCCGGGGCCCCGGAGCTCGTGGCAGCCACAACACCCAGCAAGAGAAATAGACCGAGAGCCGGTGGTGCGGGCTCCACTCCATTCACTTCGCTCGAGATTTTTCGATCCTGGCACGCCGTCACGCCAGTGGCACCGCTCCGTATCCTGATCCTCCTGACAGAACCGAGCACGGCCTCGAGCAGATATCAGACGGGAGATCCTCCATTCAGGATGGCAGCTCGCCCCGCTCTCTACAGTAGCCCACGTGACCGCCGCGGGCTCTGTGGATGGCCACGGAACGCTTCCTCTCTTTCGAGCCGCCACACACAGCAACAATGCCACGCTTCCTCGTCTGTGAAGAGAGGTTAGCGAGTCTGACTTGCACAGGGTGTTGCCCCCGCTCCGACTTTCTGCCGGCCAAGGGTCGAGATCGAGACCACTCCGCGAACGAAAGCTTCTCGAGCGTCGGTCCGCCCTCGAGGCCGCTCCTCACTCTCGAATTTGCCACAGCGGCGTCAAACCTCCTACTTCTCAGTACCCTCCCTTCACCTCCCCCCCCCCCCCCCCCCACCACCACCACCACCATGGCCATGGCGACTACGATGGAGTGGGAAGCTCCGATCCCCGTCTGGATAGAGTCCATCAACATCGACGTGGACGACGAAGACATGGCCACGGCCGAGTTTATGGCGTCGATCCCTATCGTGACCCCCACCAGCTCGGCCAAGCCGACGCACAGCTTCCTCTCCAGCTCGACGTCGGCGGCCGAGCAGCAGTCCATGTTCGGCGTGCTGCAGGACCTCAAGCCGATCGCCAGCGACGACCTGGACATGACGTTCAACGTCGAGAGCGTCACCGTCGTGGCCGAGTCCCCCGTCAAGAAGCCGGCCATGGCCTCCACGCCTCGCAGCATGAGCCCCACGAAGCGCAAGCCAACGGCCAAGCCCGCTCGCCGATCCGGACGAAGGATCGACGTGGACCCCATCAGCCGCAGGGAGAACCGCAAGGACAAGCAGCGCGGCTACGAGAAGGGCTACCGCAAGCGCCAGAAGGACAAGCGCGCGGACGACGAGGTCGAGTGGATGCAGCTCGAGGCGCACGTCAGGAAGCTACTGGCCAAGCGCACGGCGGCGGTGGTGGTCATTGGCCCGCAGGACGAGCCGGCCACACCTGCGTCGACGGTCTCCATCCGGCAGCGATACCTCGAGCTGCTGCAGGAAGAGCGCGCTCTACGGGAGGCCGAGGTTCTCGACCGCTGCATGGCGGCCAGGGACGTGGCCCTCTCGCTGTGGGGGACGTGCGCCACCAGAAGAAACGTGCGCGAGCAGCTCAACGCGCTCCCGGGGCTCAGAGAATGCCTCACATTTGAGTTTTCGTGGTAGGATAGTAGTGTGTGAGTACGTTAGTTGGAGTGAGTCGAGTGGTGTATTAAGTGGCGTGGATCTCAATGAACTTCAATTGTTAGTGCGTCAAATATTGTCAACTTTCGTTGCCTTCAACTACCCCCACCCCCCACCCCATTCCTCGTCACATTGTCGAATAGAGGAGCATCACCTTCCGAGTTGTCCAGCGCAGCGTGATTCGACTCGAATCGTTCGATTTCGAGTGAGGGGGGGGGTACAGTACTACATACTACGTACTACTACGTGTAGTAGTACAACGTTAAGCGTAGGTTTTTGAACATGTATGTGCGGAGCTTACTCGCTTGCAGTCTCTTTAGCGCTTGAGGTGGTTGATGTAGCGCAGTGACACGAGCGCCAGGATACGGAAGACGACGATGAGGATGATCATAATCATGGCGTTCCGCCAGATGTCGCTGTGCTTCATGTCGAACGTCTCCTCGACGTATTCCTTCAACGTGATGTCCCCGACCGTGGGCGGAGTGTTCTGCAGCGTCTTGCAGCTGATGCCGTTCGTGCTGCCCTTGGAGCAGTCGGCAAACACCAACGACACCAACATGGCGATAGTGTACGTCGGCGGTGAGATCCAGTGGACCCACATATAGCCCGTGGGGATACTACCCGCGGGCGGGTTGAAGCCGGCGAAGAGCATGAAAATGCCGCTGAAAAGCGCTCCGAGGGTGGACGCGACCGCGACACTGGGGAGGGCGAACACCATGAGCTGGCCGAAGTACACGAACAGCAGCGCGTTCATGGCCACCACCAGCCAGTAATAGAAGAAGGTGATGTAGCCCGTGAAGCCGACGCTCGGGAAGAAGATGACGCTGAACAGCAGGCTCGAGAAGAAGATGTACGGGATCTCCACCAGCGTGCCGGCGATGAAGTACCAGAGCGCATTGTAGGTCTGCGATGCGCGCTCCCTGTAGAAAGCGGTGCGCTCGTCGGCGGCCACGGGCATGACGCTGTTGAAGCTGATGAGACCGAGGAAGATGGTACTCACAAAGATGAGACCCACACCCGAGTTCGCGCCGGTGTACGTCGAGTAGTCGGTGCCCTGGTAGATGACGCCGAACACGCAGCCCAGCAACACACTAATGAACAAGCGCGTGAGGTTGTACGTGGGCGTGCGCCAGTACATGCGGAAGAAGCGCAGACACAGAAGCTGAAACTGCACGCGCGGGTTGGACGCGCGCTTCGTCTCGAACTTGAGCTCCGGCAGGTGCGACGAAGGGTGCAGCACTCCCTCTTGGTCCAAGTCTTCCTCCATCAACACCTTCTGGTCGCTGACGATGAAGCGCTCAGCGAAGTCCATCGGCTGAGCGCCGGCATCGGCGTGGCCACCTCCAACACCGGCACCAATACACTCGAGCATCCACGTGGCCGGGTTGTATCCGGGGGTGATAGGCTTAACGTCAGGGAACGACTCGAAGTACTTGATCAGGTTCTTCGAGTCCTCGCCCAGCTCACCGAAGAACACCATGCGACCACCGCGACGCAGCAGCAACAACGAATCGAACAGGTTGAACACCTCCGTGCTCGGCTGGTGGATCGTGCACACGATGGTGCGGCCCGAGTCGGCGATCTTGCGCACGCCGTTCATGATGAGCTTGGCCGAGCGCGCGTCCAGGCCGCTCGTCGGTTCGTCCATGAAGATGATGCTGGGCTGCGCCGCCAGCTCCACGCCGATGGTCACGCGCTTCATCTGCTCCGTGGACGAGCCGCGGATGATCTTGTCGGCGATGGGGCCGAGCTCCAGCAGCTCGATGCACTCCTCGACGGACTCCATCTTCTGCGCCGTCGAGATGTTGGCGTCCTGGCGCAGCATGGCCGAGAAGATGAGCGCCTCGCGCACCGTGGCCGAGTCCGAGTGGATGTCCATCTGCTCGCAATAGCCCGTGCACCGGCGGATGGCCAGGTCGTTGGCCGGGTGGCCGTTAAGCAGAATCTTTCCCTGAATTCTTCCGCCAGTCTTGCGTCCGGCGATGACGTCCATGAGCGTGGTCTTGCCAGCGCCAGAGGAGCCCATGAGCGCGGTCATCGTTCCTGGCAGAGCAAAGCCGGACACGCCCTTGAGCAGGTCGATCTCCTCGTCCTTCTTGCCTCCAGGCATCGGCACGGAGTACCAAAGATTCTCAAAGGCTAGTGTAATGGGGAGAGAGACACCACGGCCAGTGGGCTCGACGGGGACGCTGATGGTGGGGACCCCACCCATGACATCGTCGACATCCTGGATCTCGATGACCTTCTCATGGTCGTGAATGCCCTTCGGAGTCGCAGGCATCTTCGAGTACGCGGTCTGGTCGGGGCTAGCGTCGTCGTCCTCCACAACCGCGACATTCTCGGGGCTCTCAAAGCGCTTGTACTCCAGCACCAGGTACGAAACGAAGACGAACACGAAGTAGCCGGCAAACAGGAAGATCCAACCGTACCAGATCCACATCGACTCGGTCGGCAGGCTGAACACGCCGAGGCTGTACTCGCCGATGGTCTCGTTGTACGTCGAGCAGTAGTCGATGCCTCCGTAGACGCAGACGTCGAACTTGGGAGCCAGGTACTGGTTGATACTGAGCGCGCGGATGCACCACGCGAGCGGGTCGATCCAGTAGATAAAGATCAGGTAGTCCGGGATGTTGTCCTTGGTGATCAAGAAGCCTCCGAACAGCATAAACAAGAGCACGGACACCATCATGACGGGCTGTGCGACCGTCAAGTTGGGCGAGACCGACGACAGGAAGAAGAAGTAGCTGGTGAACCACATTTGACACAGGAAGAGCGTGACCAGGAACACGATGAAGCGGTCCGCGAGGGCCACATAGCCTCCCATCCAGTACGTGATGGCGCCGAACACGACGGTCTCCACTACAGCCATGGGGATCTGCGACAGCGACATGGCCAGCACGTACGCGCTCGAGCGGAAGAAGTTGGCGCCGCGCTGCTTGTAGAAGACCGAGCGGGCCTCGATGAACGTCGGCACTTGCGAGGCCTGACTCAACGACAGGAACATGGCGCACGAGAAGAGCAGACCCAGGATGAGCTGGCTGTTGGAGTCGTCCATCTGCCAGAACGTCGAGCCGTAAAGCAGGCCCATGACAATGTTCATGACCGCGCGGCCCATGAGGTACGTCGTGTCACGCGACGTCAGCATCAACTGACGGCGCAGCATGATGGCCATGTCCTCGAAGAAGGACAAGCGGAAGGGCTTGACGTCAGGGACGATCACCGGCTCCTTGACCGGAGAATCCAAACGCCTCAGTGTCTTCTGGAAGATAGTCGACTGGCGGAAGCGGTCGGCGAACTCAGCCGACTGGTAAGGCACGCTGTTGGGTCCTCCAACGATGTACGCGTCCTGCTTGTTGGTGCCGAGATCCAGCAGGAAGTCGGCCACGTCCTTGCGGGGCGGGCAGTGGAAGCCCATTTGCTCGAAGTAGGGCACGGCGTCCTCGCGCTTGCCGTGGAACATGATGCTGCCCTCGTTCATGAGCAGCACGTCGTCGAACAGCTCGAAGACCTCGGGCGATGGCTGCAGCAGCGAGATCACCACAGTCGCGTTGAAGTTGCGGGCCGCACTCTTGAGCGACTTGCAGATGTCGTACGTGGCCGCACTGTCAAGACCCGTACTGATCTCGTCCAGCAACTGCAGGCGCTTCCTACCGACAAGCATCTCGCCGGTCGTGACACGCTTGCGCTCGCCTCCAGAGACGCCTCGGAGCATGGCGTTGCCCACGACCGTGTCCTTGCAGTTGTCCAGCCCGAGCTTCTTGACCATCAGATCGGGCGCGAACTTGTGGTGCGCCGTCACCACCTTCAGCGCGAGGTCATGGTGCTCAGGCGAGCAGTTCTTTAGCGCCTCAACGGCCCACGGCTCGAGGTCTTTTCCCGAGCAGCAGCGGTGCGCGAACTCGAACGTCTCCTGCACCGTCATGCGCGGATAGTGCTCGTCGATCTGGTTCACGTAGGCCACGTCGCGCGGCAGCATGTCCAGCACCGTCGAGCGCTCCTTGCCGTTGTACTCGATGTCGCCGCTCATCGCGATGTTCTTGTCCATGTGGAAGCGGTTGGCCAGCACCTTCATGAGCGAGGACTTGCCCGAGCCGGGCTGGCCCAGCACGAGCGTGATGCGGCCCGGCCTGAAGGCGCCCGTGACGCCACGCAGGATCTTCTTCTCGACCGTGAACTGCTTGGAGCCGAAGAGGCCGCCGACTCCCTGCTGCACTTGCGTCCACAGTGTCGGCACCTCGAGCTCGCCGCTCTTGATCTGCGGCACCTCGGCCGACAGCTCGAGGTTGCGGAAGCGCACCTCGAGACCGGAAATCGGGTGGCCCAGTGCGTTCTCGATCACGGACGACAGCGTCGCGTTCATCGTGAACACGTCGTCGGCCATCAGCGCGTCGGCGCTGGCCAGGTCGTCCTTGGTGAGCTCGCGCGGCTCCGGGAACATGCTCTTGGTGCGCGGCAGGCGGTCGTAGTCGCCCATGGAGCTGCTAGAGCTGAGGCGCCGCGAGCTGAAGCGGGGCAGGCGGTAGGTCGACACCTTGGGCGCCAGCAGCTTGTCCGGCACGACATCGCCGACACTTTGGTTGTCGGTGGCGTCGTCGTCGGCCGACTCAGCGAGTAGCTGGTCTTGACGGGGCTCCATTGTCGGAGACTGTCGGTCGGTTGGGAGCGGATTGGTAAGTGAGACCGACATGGTCCGGTTCCATCCATCGCTGCGCCAGGTAGACCGACCACGGATTTGACAGTGCCTTTCGACTCGGAGCCAAAGACACTCACGGTGCCCAATCTTTGAAGAGAGGCGATTATGGGGCCAAAGAACTGAACCTGCGGCGCGGTACTGTAACCTCAACTTTTGTATGCGGCGGTGCCGCGCGACATAGCGAGACTTGTTGACGAGCCCACCGCTCCAGATGGCCTGGCGCAGAGGGAATCGAACCACGCAGGCGTGATGAAAGCGGCACAACATCACCTTGAGTCGACGCTTGGCGGCCATTGACCGACTGTCGGCCAACGGCCAAGGTGGAGAAAGCTTGGGTGTCCTGTCCTGCACACGCAGATACGTTAAACTCTCTCGTAGTACAGTAACACGTTGTCTTCATTCCAGTTTTTGACTTGTCGAGTGCAGAACTCGACAACACTTCACTGTACCCACTCGCTCGTCCTCTTCCAAGACTCGAAACACAATGGAAGTCATCCCCCTGCAACGAGCCACCGCTTCGTGTTCGCACCTGACGCTCATTGCCCAATTCGAGCAACGGATGATGCTTTCATCAAATCGACAATGTGACGAGGGGGGGGGGGGGGCAACTTGAAACCGCACTACCGCTTGAAGTTCATTCCGATCCTCGCGAAACTTGACCAGTAAAGTACCCACTCATTCCAGCCACGAACGTCCGAAGGCGAGGCATTCCCATGCGCGTTGAGCTGCTCGCGCACGTTTCGACGTGTCCCGCAGCGCCAACAGCGAGCCGCGTCAAGGTGGTCAACAGGAAGCATTACTCCCGGAATTACGCGCTTCGGCAACGGTGAATGACCGACCGAAGGGCGTGGGTGGCACTAGAACAAGTCCTGTGTGTGCTTATAAAAGTTATCGATTTATGCGAATAATTCATGTAATTTGTGTTGGGTTGGGTGCCATTCAGTGAGCATTGGCAATCGTGGTTGACCCGCCTAAAGCAGAGCAGCCACCGCGGAAAGGAGTGCCGCACCCAAAGTCATCACGGTCGCCACCTTAACCGCGGACGCCGCACTTGTGTCGGTAGTGGTCGTATTCGCAGTCATGGATCCCGACGACGATGCCGTTGAGCTCGACCCGGAAGACGCGGTCGTTGAGATCTTCGCGTACGGCAGAGTGATCGACTGGTCCGGGTACGTGCAGCCCCCGCCGTTCGGAATGTGCACCTGCAGGCCCTCGCCGTACGATCGGACGCTGTTCAGAGTCTCCACGAACCAGTCCTCAATGAACGTGCTGCTCTCCACCTCGTCGTCTTCGTTCGTGACGCCGCCCATTGCGTAGATCACCGCGTCCGCGGCTCGGATGCCCATCCGCGACAGTCCCGACTCCGACGTAGCGTAGTCGAACAGCAGATCGCCGCTAATAGACTTGCCCGAGGTGAAGAGATCCGAGAGCAACACGCTCGTGCCGTCATCGTCCAGGGTTTCCGAGAAGATTTTCCACGAGCTGATGTACTGGATCAATGCATCGATGGGCTGGAGGCAGATGCCCATGTTGTCGACACCATCGCTACCAAAGCCGATGGTTGCGGTGGAGCTGTTCGTGGTGGTGAACTCCTTGCCAGCAAACGCGTCGCACATCGCGTCGTTCGGAATCTGCAGCATGTTGTCGAGCACATAAGTGGCAGATTCTTCCGATGCGATGAAGGTGAAGGCGTTGTACGTGGAGTAGCCGCACATTTCCTTCCCGGAGACGCCATGCAGGTTCGTGAACGTTCTCTCACTGCACTCGACGTTAACGCTGAGGTGCCCGAGTTTCATCGCCAGGTCGTCGAGTGCGTCACCGAACAGCGTCTTGACATCAGTGAGGAAGTCGTCACAACACCCGTCTACGCTGTTGAGCGCGTCCATGATGATGTCGGTCATGACGGTCTTGGCACAGGGCATGATGGTGTCTTCGAGCACGGGGCAGAGATTGGACCATCCCTCCGAGGTGCCGAGGTCTTCGTCAAAGTCTTCAAAGGTGGTGAGGCATTTCTTGACGGCGGAGGAGCTGGCGAGTGACGTGTAGATCGCCTTGGGGTCGATGGCGGCGGCGCACTTGGACAGCGTCGGTAACGCTGTGTTGATCTCCTGGAAGACGGTGGGGAAGTCGATCGGGGACAAGTCGGATTCGGTCCAGGATGCGAGCGACTGGGCCAGGGTACTGTCGGAATCGAGCAGAGTCTTGCATGTTGAAGCTCTGGCGCGATGAGCACTGATGGCGAGGAGGAGGACGACGAGGGCGCGGAAGCGAGAGGCGTACAGACGCATGACTTGGTTTTGGGTGGCTGGCTGGCTGGTTGGTTGGTCGGGTTGTTGTTGTTGTTGTTGTTGTTGTTGGGGAGGCGAATCGCAAACTGAGTTTCTGTTGGAGTTGGTATTCGCTGGTGCCTCGCACTTCAACGCAAGTAGAGGTGCTTTACAGGTCCTCAAAATAGTAAACGACGTGCCTGTATTGTCTCGCTGCAATCAACTTCGCCCAAGCATCAGACCACGGGATTGTACACTTTGGTCTCCTGCCAGTTTGGACTGCCCTCGCCCATGTTGACATCCTCTATCTAAAGAAATGGTTTTGATCATCGTTTATCTTGTATAAATAGCAAGGTGCAGCTGGCTGACTCGGTAGTACATTGCTTTCCTCGTGTCCTATGCCACAGAAACTTTTAGGCCTTAGGACATTTTTAGACGTTTTAAGAAATGTTTTGAGTCTTGAAGAAAAAGTATTGCATCTGCAGTGAACTCGAAGCGTTACACCTCGAAGGCACTTCAACAGCTGGTGTATGCCAATTGCACGATCAGATACACATGATACCATGGTTCGAGGACGGAGAAGAAGAAACAGAAGTTGGCATCCTCGTCCTCGACAGCGACAACAGTATCCTTACAAGAAAGCTTTCACTCTGAAATTTGCTCGCTGAAGAAACAACCCAAGCACCTTCCCGCCTTTCCAGGCGCCCGCGCCGACTCCGGCCTTCCGGCCTTCTCAAAGATCAAGCTCAACATGCAGCTCCACCGATTCCTCCTCCCAAGCTTCGTCCTGGCATTAAGTGCGCAACACGTCATTGGCACCAAAACGTGCAAGACCCTGCTCGACAATGACAGTGTGCTGGTCAAGTCTCTCGCTACGGCCTACCAAGAAG
Source organism: Phytophthora vignae f. sp. vignae (assembly GCA_016169955.1). NCBI lineage: Eukaryota > Oomycota > Peronosporomycetes > Peronosporales > Peronosporaceae > Phytophthora > Phytophthora vignae. The sequence continues at coordinate 1,126,611 of JABJUM010000013.1, forward strand.
ACTTCTCGGAGTTCCCGTTCAGCGCGGTGTTCTCCAACCTCCACAACGCCGCTCCGTGGCTGTCCACGTGCGCAGCCGCCCTCGACCCGGTGGCAGTCTTCGCGTCAATGCAAACCTCGTCGAGCTTCCGCTCCTGTGTGCGCAAGTTCGAGCGAGCCAACCTCGACGACGGTCTCCTGAGTCGGGGAGGCTGGAACACGCTCTGCCCTCTGCTCACAGACACGGGCGTCCCGTGTGTGAAGAACGCCATGGTCGAGATCGTCATGGACGCGTTCGCCACCACGAACGGCTGCTGCGACGCGTTCCTGGCTCAAGTCGACACGCTCTTCTCCAACTCACTCGCGACGATGGTGGAGAAACTGAGCCAGTACGCAGTCAACATCGCGTGCTCGGAGCGCAAGTTCACGAACCTGCAGGGCAAAGCAACCACGGAAATGTGTGGATACTCCATCGCCAAGGCGTTCGGCTTCATCGACAGTGACGACGACGTCGTGCCGCTGCTGGGTCTGCTGCAGCTACCGACCACTGAAATGTGTGACGCCTTTACCGGTAAGGCCTTCAAGATCACCAACGGCAGTGAGTTCACGATCGGATTCGGTACCAAGGGAGCAGATCCGATGGGAATTTGCCTCCAGCCGATCGACGCGCTGCTCGGATACGTGGCGTCGTGGCCGCTCTTCGCCCAGACCTGGAACGCCAACGGGACTTCCTTCTCGCCGTCGAGTTTGTTCGCGTCCGGCCAGTCGCTCAGCTATGCGACGCTCAAGAGCTGGTTCAACACGCCCAAGAACTTTCTCGCGATCGTGCAGCTCACGATGGAAAGGTACGCTAGTGCCTGGGCAGCTCGTTATCCGTCGGATTACTACTACAATGACTACAACGACAACAACAACGACTACAACGACACCGACGGCGGCTACAAGTACCCCACTGGAAGCTACAGCTCTGATGGTGGCGTCAGTGATGCCTTCAACTCCTCCGGCAGCTTCGGTTGGGTTGGCTACATCGACTTCAACTACTCCGAAAGCGGCAGCCGGAACTCGAGTGATGATGTCGGTCATGGCTACAACTACGTCAGCTACACGAGCTCTTCGCGTGACGGCGGCCAGGATTTGATCTACGTGCTGTTGAAGCGCCTTGTTGCGGACATTGGTCGGATGCTTCTGCACATCCCGATTGGCGGTGAGTGCACGTTCTCGGGTGAAACGATCACGGTGCCGTTCGATGTGCGAAAGGTTTCGGCGATTGATACCGTCGCCACAGCAGTGACGACGGCGCCAAGCGGGCCAACCACCGTGTCGACCCAGTCGTCGGGTGCAGCTGGTGCGTCGATCCTGTCCTCAGGTATGGTGCTGACAACCCTCTCGGGTCTCGCGTGGATTGTTTTGTAGATGTAGAGGTCGTGTGTGTGTGTTATCGTATCGCGTTTAATTCTGTAGTGTATCGTGGAATGAAGAAGTAATTAATGTAGTGACGTTTTTTTCGAGCGAGTCTGCTCAGGACGTCTGTTGTAGGGAAACGCCCGTTCTTCGGGTTCTTAGAAATCTCCGAGCTTGTTCAGATGTCCACCGTGTGCCGGCCAAGGCACGGCGGCATTTACGACAGGTAGACTAAAATCTTTTACTGATTGAGGGTCTTAGGTACCACTGGCACCTAAGCTCCGTAAATCGAATGGAGCGCAAAACTATCACAAAAATTCCTCTGTAGTTTTTCTTATTTGATCACAGTTCACTGTCTGGCCAAACTTCAAATGCCATGGACCCCCCACACATGGCGACGCCATAACCGAGTTACACAATATTTTCACCCTGATTTGAATTTCAGTTATCTTGGATATCATTCGTATCACCCCGTCCCGAAGCTCTGGTGCCGAGTAGTAAGTCAACGTATATAGGCTATTTAAGCATTTATCAAATTAATGTGCTGATCTATAGGAGTAATTTCGAGTGGCTACTTTACCAGCAACACGCACCCGAGCTCATTTAGTTTTCGTGGTCCATAACATTCGCCTATAGCTGTGCCATCAAGAAAAACGCCGCACTAAGACCCGTCATGATTGCGAGCTTCACCACAGAGGCAGCGCTTGTGTCCGTAGCGGTTGTAGTCGTCGTCGAGGAGCTGGATGACGATGCTGAGCCGGTTGAAGGCTCCGATAGAGACTGGTCGGCGTAGGTGCAGCCACCGTCGTTCGGGATGTGCATGCTCATGTCGGCAAAGTAACTGAGTGTTTGGATGAATTCCAGGAACGAGTCCACTATCGAGCTGCTCGAGTCGCCCCAGCTTCCAGAATCCCCTACACTGGCCGAGATATCGGACCCTTCCGTGTTCGACCCGTCCGCTGTCTTCAAACTGTACGAACTACCACCCCCACCACCCAGCTCCTGCACCAGACTGTCCATCGCTCGAAGGACGATCAGTGGCAGATTGGTCGGCGTCGCCATGTACGCCAAGATCAAGTCACCGCGGACCGACTTGCCCGACTTGAACAGGTTCGCCAGTGTGATGTCAGTTCCGTTGGCGTCGAGGGTGAGCGAGAAGATCGGCCACGACGCGATGTACTGGACCAAGTTGTCCACCGGCTGCACGCAAATGCCCATCGTGTCGTAGTCGTCAGTGTTAAACTCGATTCTGGCTGAGCCGCCTTCCGTGGTGGTGAACGATTTCCCCTCCATGGCCTTGCACATCTGGCTGCTTGGGATCTGGAACAAGCTCAATATCGTGGCAACAGCGTTTTGCGACTCGATTTCTTCGAAAGATTTGATGACAGAGTAGCCACACAACTCCGTTGTTGAGACGCCTTTCACGTTCGTGTAGGTCCTCTGCGAGCACATGGCCTTGGTACCGAGTTGAAGCAGCTTGGTGACCATGTCGTCGAGTGAATCACCGAAGAATGACTTGATTTGGGCGAGGAAGTCATCGCAGCACGTGCCGGTGCTATCCAGAGCAACCATGATGGAGTCCTTCATCGCTGTCTGGAAACAGGGGACGACGTTCTCTTGGAGTGTTGTACAGGCGCTCGTTGCCTTGCGGGCGGAGATAGGACTCAGATCGATATCTTCGGTAGTCGACAGGCACCCCTGAGTAGATTGGATCAGCGAGGCGAAGACCGCCAGAAGGTCGATGGCTGCGAAACACTTGGACACCCAAGGGAAGGCTTCATGGATTTCCGTGAAGGACTCGACGGGAATCGCTGTGGAGTCGACGTTCAGCATCAGCGCGAGCGATTGGAGAGCCGTACTGGAGGGATCAGCCAGAGTCTTGCACGTTCCTGCTTCAGTAGATCGCAGCGTACTTAGAGTCCATGCGAGGCCAAGCAGTCGGTGCAGATGCGAGCGGAGACGCATTGTTGGTTGAGGGGCGATGTCTTGGGGTCTGTTGTTACTAGCGCAGCATGTTGCGAACTGTTCGTGGCCAAGAAGTCAAGTGCAAACCATCCCAAGGTCCTTATCTGAAGCATCCCATGAAATACACGCAGCTATCAATATACAGGTAAGAACCTATCTTTACGTATGACACAGAGTAATTTTAGCAAACTGGATCGTAGAAACCCCCACCCGGCCCGGTGAGCCTTATTTCGTTCCAAAGTTTTTTATAAACACAAACCGCGCACTTCATCGGACTCAACATCCTTCCTTCTACTCGTTCTGAGAACTCGGTAAGAACGCAGGACGAATAATAGCTTCGTATCCAGCGCAACGAGATTATTCTATTGCGGCCTTTTGGGCCAAAAATCGGGTGCTCTGGTGTGGCAATCTGGCAATTTCTGTGGATGCCACCACATTCTCAAGAGCCTGAGTCGTTTGCCTTGTAAGACGGGAAATCAATCACACAATGGCGCTTCGTACTAAGTCTACAATTGCAGTGCAACAAGTACCATTGAGCTCGTTTCGTTTCGTCGCAGTTCCTTTTCAGGCATATGAATTATGAGGTTATAGACTGCATATCCTCGTGCAGCCTCTGGTTCTGATCTTTATGCCACACCTAAGTAGTTTGCAGCAGGGACACAGTCCATAATGCGAATTTAGGAGCACCAAGCCGAACCGATAGCGTTTTGCGTGGGAGATAGCCGTGGTGAAGCGTGCGAAGCAACCCGGCACTTCAGTATAAGTTAGTTTGCACAGTCATTAACCAACCAACCTAAACTTCCAACGCCGCCCACGAATGCGTCTCTACGCGTCGCCGTTCACGCCACTCTTGGGATTCCTCCTCGCCTCCCACCGCGCAGCTGAAGCCTCGACGTGCAAGACGCTGCTTGACTCCGACAGCACGCTGGCCAAGTCCCTCTCGTCCTGGACCGATGCCGACTTGACTTCAATCGACTTCGCCACCGTCTTCAAGGAGATCGACACGGCCCTCCCATGGCTGTCTAAGTGCGTCGCCGCCATCGACCCGAAAGCTGTCTTCACCTCGCTCACCAGCTCCTCCGCCGTGCAGAACAGCCTCTCCGCTCTCGAGAACTTTGGCGAAGACCTCAGCACTGCGGACGGATGGTCAAGCGTCTGCACCTTGTTCGATGGCACTATCAAGCCGGATGTCGAGACCGTTATGAAGGACGTCATCATGGACGCCCTTAACAGTGTAGACGGCTGCTGCGACGACTTCCTGAGCGAAGTCAAGACGCTATTCGGCGGTGACGCCCTCGACGACATGGTGACCAAGATATTTGAGCTCGGTCTCAACACTGAGTGCAGCGAGAGGACGTACACGAACCTGAAAGGAACTTCGACCAAGGAAGTGTGCGGCTACTCTATCTACAAGTCCTTCACCTTCATCGAGACGGACGACGATGCCGTCTCGCTGTTGAACCTCGCCCAAATCCCCAACGACCAGATGTGCAACGCGTTCGCTGGCAAGGCCTTCACCAACACCAAGGACGCCTCAACCACGATCGGCTTCGGCACCAACGGTGTGGACGCCATGGGCATCTGCCTCGAGCCCATCGACACGTTGATGCAGTACTTCAAGTCTTGGGGGATCTTCTCGGAGACCATCGACGCCGACGGCACCAGCGTGTCGCTGTCCGACCTCTTCACCTCTGGCAAGTCGATCCGTGGCAACTTGGTGCTGGAATATGCCGCCTCTGAGTCGGGTCTGCCGCGGATGGGGCTCCGAGCCACCGAGAAGGTGCTTTTCGCACTGGGTGTCGTCTTGACCGACGATGGGGACAGCGAGACTTTTCTTCAGGACGGATTCGTGCAGATCCTGGACGGCTTGAACTCGTACGCGAAGGCACTGCTATTCCACGTCCCGAACAACGGCAGCTGCACATTCGCAGACCAGTCGATCACGCTGCCGTACGCGGAAGCTGCAGCTGCGGTGAGTACGGGCACCAGTGCGGCCTCGTCGGTCAAGCTCTCGGGTGTTGTGACTGCGAGTGCAGTGCTGGTCTCGTCGCTCCTCATAAGTGTGCTGCTTTGATCCATTGGCATAAGTACATTTAGTCTAATGAAAAGTAAGTTGTCCTGCAACAGGCAGAGGGTCAATAGCAATTGTAAAGAATTCTCAAGGAATTAAGCCGCAGGTATAAATACAAGTACAACGCAATGGGCAGCTACATAACCTTTAGCAACTGCTTCTAGAATAGTGCATAGACATACCTTTACCTCATCTTCAAACGAGTTGAATCTCGAATGAAGCTTGATCAGAACAACACACACATACAACAGCTTCACCTTATTATCATCGAAATCCAGCATGCATTACACGTGCAGCTTTACCACAGCCAGCTAGCCAGCCACTGCACCAAAGAAGACACCATCGCCACCTTTTCTCCTCTACTCCTCGTTCTGCTGCACAGGCTGCTCCTCCGTCGTGGTGGCAGCAGGCTGTTGGTTCTCCTCGGTCGTCTCCTCCTCGCCCTTATCGGCGTCGTCCTCCCGATTGCGGAACCTCGGGTTCTCCTCCTCCTCCTGCTTCTTGTCCTCCTCCCCACGCGGGGACTCGGGGCGTCTCTGACGACTCGAAGGCGGCTCGTCCGTCGCCATGCTGTCGTCGCGCGGGCGCTTGACGTGCGCCGAGCGGCGGAAGTGGTGGCCGTCGGCCGTGGCGTCGTCTCCGCGGCCGTAGCCGCCGCGCCCGGCGTCGTAGTCGTCCTTGGAGCGGCGGTCGTCGCGCACCTGGCCGCCCGAAAGGCCGCGGCCAAACTGGCGGCCCTCGCGGAAGCCGCCGTCCATCTCGCAGCGCACCACGCGGTTGTCCAGCTTGGTCTCGCTCAGGAACTGCGCGCAAGCCTCGGCCTCGGCGTGCGTGCTGTACTCGACGAAGCAGAAGCCGCACGGAGTCTTCTTGAAGCGGTCCAGGCCCATAATGACGCGCTTGACATGCCCCACGCGGCTGAACAGCTCGTAGATCTGCGCCTCCGACGTGAAGAACGACAGGTTGCCGATGTACAGCGTGCTGGAGCGCGCCATGGCGCGCTGCTGCTCCGCGAACGAGCTGAAGGTCTTGCGGTCCCAGTACTGCCGCTGCGACGGCCCGCGCGCCAGCCGCTGCTCCTCGTCCGCCACCTCCGCGTACAGCTCCGCCATGGTCTCCTTCTCGTTCACTACAGAGCAATGGTTGAGGACGGATGAGATATGGTAGGCTGTTGATGTGCGTATGATAAATGGTGGGTTAATGGTGTGGAACACAAAATATGGATTATCTTATTACATTTTTAGAATCTGCAGGATGATTTAGGCTGAGAGACCTAGGACGATGACGAGTTGCAGCACGAACAGCAGCAAGAGCGGGAGTGTCGGCTGCGGGGCGCCGGACTTGGTGACGGGGACGGCGTCGGACGCGGCGTTGCAGGAGCTGATGGCGCTGGTGAGCACGGAGCGCAGGTTGTAGCTCTCCACCTCGCAGGACGGGACGTTGGCGACCATGCTGGTCAGGTAGGCCAGGCACGCGCTGTCGCCGCAGTAGGTCCTCGAGGTGCTGGAGAGGGTGTCGCTGCCGCAAACAGCCGTCACATTGCCACTGAGCGTCGAGAGCTCCGCCACCTGCGCGGACGTGCACTCGGCTGCATCGACGACGGGGACGAGGAGCGAAGAAGCCGCGGCCACTAGCGCAAAGCAGCACAGGAAGCGTTGAAGCGGCATCGATGGAGAATTCGTCACAATTCAGTGTGCGCTCTCTTGTCTGATGTGAAAATGACGGATTTCCTTCATCATTCCGGTCATGGGGGTCAAAGAGAACAGTCCATTCACAATGTTTAGCCGAGGACTCGTAGAGTCAGGTCGAGGGGCGTAAGCTAGTCGTAGCGTCGGCCCGAGAGATGAAGCGAAGAGGCCAGCCCTGGTGAGTGGTGTGGCGGGTTGCGAGAGAGGCCGCGGCGGAGGATGCCAAGCGGTCCGCTGAACTTGATCGTTGTGCCGCCGAAGAGCAAGTGACCTCGGAATGGCCGTCCCCACTATCCTGCCTTGCGTTGGGAAAACTTACCCGCCCGGGGACTGCATGCTACAGCCCCGTATGTTGGGTAAGAAACCAAGGCACCTAAATATACAAACATAAATGTAGCCGCTCGGCGAGGACGATGTCTGATCCCGTTGTCGAAGTTGATCTTCACGTTCTGGGATGACCTCCAATCAGCGGAAAAATGATTTTCCCCCTTCGCCTACGGCTTCCTTGGAAAATCTCCATTTCCGACGGACGGTGAATGACGGTGATTTGATCAAAAGGCAACAATTGGCGAGTGTTTCCACAATCATTGCTGGCTAGGGCCAGGATTTATCAAAAAGGTTGGTTGGTTAGGTTTATACAGGACAATAGACTCTACAGTGCTGCACTCCCAATTAGAAGCAATAGGCTCGCAGCTTGCAATGCCAATGCCAGCATGTCGGCCCCATAGCGCGCGTGTGAGGCGCTGTTACTGCTGCCGCTGGAGCTCGAAGTGGCTGCGGCTTGAGCAGCCAGTGTGGCAAAAATCCCGCTGCGAAGTTCGCTGTACGACACGGTGCGGGGGGCCTTCTCGAGCGCTGGAAAAACGTACGAAGACACCTGTCGGACGCACTGGTCCCTCTGTCCTCGACATAGTGAACACACCTGTGCGTAGGAATGCCGCCGGCAGCCGAACTGGGCGTTGTAGCAAGCCTCCGCGTTCTCGTAGCAGGGAGGGTTGCTATTTCGCAGAGCATCCAGGTCGGTGGGCAGCTTCTGCATGTGGTTCGTCTCCTCGTCCGCCAGCTCGTTATACAGCGCGATCATCTGCCTCGTGCGCGCAAAGTTTGCCTCCAGAGACGACGGGCTCTCCCAGAACGGGATGCTGGTCACGTTACTCAACCCGAGGGTCTTGTCCTGGTCGTACGAGTGGAACTCGACGTTCCCAGCCTTGCAGAACGCGTTGTAGTTCTTGTAGTATTTGGTCGAGGCCTTCTGGACGCTGTCAATCGCCGAAGCCTCTGACCCAGAACCCGAAGTCGAACTCCCCACTGAAGCTGTACTGGTGGCGTTGATCGCCGTGATCCCCACCAGTTGATCGATCGACAAATAGCCCAAAATCTTGTACGAGAACGTGCAGTTGACTCCATCCGGCTGCGTCCCATAGGGGCACAGTCCTCCCTTGTGCTGCTCGCGGCAGGCGTCGCTCTTGCCGTTCGTCCAACTCGACGTCACGCAGCTATTCGGGTACGAGAACCACACCGTGTCATAGTACGGGGCCACCATATCAGCCGAGAACGCCTGTGCCCCCACGCACGGGCCGATGTTAGGCTGACCGTCGAGTCCGTTGACCTGCTTGCACTCTGGCGGGTGGCCTCTGCTCGATCCACTGCTGCCACTGGCCAAGCCGTCGTCCTGCGCGTCGGCATAGGCACACTCTCCGTCCTGCACCACCACAAAGGGACAGAACTCCGGGTACATATAGCGCTGCTCCTGATACTCGGCCAATGCAGCATTAGGCTGCACGATCTGCACCTCGAGGAACGTGATGACGCTCACGTTGTTCCTGCGGTGGCAGCCGCTGGCCGTCGGGTCTGCTCCTTGGTCGATGCAATCACGTTGCAGATACATGAGTGCGCCCTCCACGCTGGAGGTGGTGACCGAGTCCATGGATGCTCGGTAGCGCTCGTCGAAGGAGAAGTTCCCGCTGGAAGACAACGAGTCCGGGATGCCCGACACGAACGCCTGCTGGTCGGCGTCCCACACGGGCGCGTACGTCTCCACGCGCGCCTGATACGACGTCACCGTGCGCATTGACCACGCGTCGACGCCATGCAGAGCGCTGCACAGCAGCAGCAGCGATAGCGACAGCCGCGCCGACTTCATGGAGAGACTCGGAATGCGACCTGCTGTGCTTATCCGAGCAACAGCAGCCAGTTTAAAATCGTTTAGCAGCTCTTAATAAGGAGTCATGATTTCGGATACTCCTTATTACGGGCACGGAGAGTAGTCCATGATGGACAAGTTGAAGGCTGACAAGCATCAGAAATGGAATATACGATTGCCGGGAGCCGCTTATCTTCTCTGTCACTGACCTACATATACGGCGGCCTTAGTACTCACTACTGGGGGAACGCGGCTCCGCTGGGCTTCTTTCTTGTTTCATTCAGCCTTGGTGACGAGGCCAAGGATGGGGATTTACTACGAGCACTCCTCGCCCTTCGTGCCGTCCGCGGGGATGTACCAGCAGTGCTTGGTCTCAACACCGCCGACGGTCGTGGCGCTCATGCTCGAGCCAAACGACCACGTGTCGTCGGCCGTGTGGTACTGCAGCTTGAGCCAGTCCTCCGAGGCCGTGAGCGAGAAGAAGCCGTACTCGTCACCCGTGTACGTCCACACGTTGCTGACGTACTCCGCAGCGTAGGTTGTGAGGCCGCTGGCCGACTCCTTCTGGACACCGCCACCGGCGCCGTTCTCTACGAAGTGAACGCCCAGCGTCTCCGAGTAGTCGTGCTTCTCGCCGTGCGTGTGGCCATAGACCCACGCGTGGATGCCAGAGCCCTCGAGGATGTCAAACCACTCCTTCATGCCCGTCTCCGCGTAGTGGACGCTCGGCGAGTAGTGCGAGTTCACGATCTTCCAGGTCGCGTTGGACGTCTGGACCTTCTCGGCGAGCTGCATGCGCGAGTCGTCACTCCACTCCGTGAACTTGGCGAAGCACATGTCGTACATGTCGGTGTCGCCTCCAGCGCAGTACTTGTCACCGCGCGCAACGCTGTTGCATGAGTCGTCGTCGCCGTTCGAGTAGCCGTAGCACTGGCAGCAGACCTGCTGGGCCGCGTGCACGTCGGCGTCGCCCGAGTCCACGTTGAAGATGTCAATGCTGACGCCCGAGTCGGCGTCCTCGATGGTATAGACGTAGAAGTGGTCCTTGAGCACCCAGCGGTCGTCGTTGGGGCTCGTGTACTCCTGCTGCCACTTGAACTTGTTCTCCAGAGCCGTGATGAGGTCGTCCGTGCTGCTGCACTTGGCGTTGTCGTCGCCGTCCGAGCAGATGTAGCTGGCGCCGCCGTAGTCGTGGTTACCCAGCACGTTGATGAACGGGATGCCGGCGAGGTTGTCGCCGTCGAACTTGCCCTCAAACGTGGTCGTGAAGCGCGAGTCGCGGCCGTCCTCGCTGTTGATGCCCGTCCAGTAGAAGTTGTCGCCGTGGCTCAGGATGGCCTTGGGCTTGACGTCGGCGTTGCCCGCCTGAGTGTTCATGAGACTGGACACCACATCTTCGGCCACGACGTCGTAGTTGTTGTACGTCTCCGAGCGCGTGCAGCACGAGTCCTTGGTCACGGTCGTGCCCCAGTCTCCGATGGCAAAGGCCGCCAGCGAGTAGGTCACTGTACAGACACAAAAATCAGAGAAAATCCGTTCGTAAGTCTCCTATCCTAGATTCCTCTGCCAATTTAGGTAATTGCAACATACCCGAGGTGGGGTCGGACGTCACGGTGGACGTGACCGTGGAGCTGCCCGAGGTCGAGTTGGACGACTTCTTGCTGGTGGACGAGCTGGTGCCCGAGCCGCCGCTGGACGTCGAGTCGCCGGCGTTGCCTGACTCCTCCGAGGACGTCGAGGACGAGCTCGACTTGGTGGCCACCAGCACGCCCACGATGGCGCCCACCACGGCGCACAGCACCACGACGCCCACGATGATCAGGCGCTTGTTCACCGCCATGTTATCTGATGTCTATCGATGCTTCCAAGAGATCTCCTTGTCCACTCGACGCGAAGTTGGCGAATGGGTGCCGATGGCATTGACCCACGGAACCAGATTCCCGATCCATGGAAATTACGTGATAAGGACGCAAAGTCTATCAAATTTCGAGAAGTAGCCTCGATTTGGCCAGGGCTATTGCACTCCGAACAGATCTTTCGTGACAGAGAATGGACGGTTTTCGACAAAAATGACTCAAGATCATCTGATTTTTTTGCTCAGCTGCGCCGATTGGCTGATTATTTTCAAGAGGTAGCCTAGCCTTACCAGGCGATTAAAACGTGTCGCACACACCATGGAAAAGACCGATCAGCAAAATTGAGTTCGGTGGCTCTGGGGCCCTGGGTTGTCCACACCGCTACATGTACAGCAAGCGAAGCTGGTCGCCGCAGCGTGAAATGCTGCCACGCGAGACGGAAAACTGCAATTCGACTGTCGGTACATAGGATTACCGTATAACCTTAGTTATGCAATACACCTGATCTGCAGTGTAGAAATGCTGTTTTTAGTGTCCTTTCTGGAGCCGTATAATAAAACCAAGTAACTCGTCGGGAAGGTTATAAAAAGACTTCCCAATCAAGCGTTGTGATTGGTCATATTGGGGTGTATGCCATAACAAGGAGTATTTCATAACTAAGGTTATTCGGTATAGCGGTGACACGGCAAAGTCCCGCACGCTAATCTGCGATCACAGGATGCTCGAGGAATCGCCCAACACATGGTGGCCGCGCTTCAAGCCCACTCTTGGCAGTGCAAGTCTCGCTTGACACCGAAATAATGCGGGACTACAGAACAGTATTTTGCGGATAAGCTTTCGCTCGGATAGGGCATCCGATCCACTTCATATCGAGTGAATCACCTGGTGATCAACTCGAGCGGGAGCTACATGTAGTTTCGGTTCCTCACGATGACCACCTTTGGCTGAAAACGGCAACGACGCTCTCTCGCGCATGGCTGCTCGATCTCCCGAGTGCGAAGCCAACCATTAGGATTGGAGAGACTGTATTTCCGGCAGCGACGATGGCGGTGTTTCTTCCTCTTCTCCTCTTTTGTAGGCTTCAACGTATGTGGTGGTAGGGAGAGGTACAGTAAAGTTTTCATGCGAATCGATTTCCTCAACTTTATGGCAACCGTTGCTGAAGAGTTTGGCCCACGCAGAGTTCCTATTTACGAAATGCTCGAGTGCAACGGATCTGTTATCGGGATGTCACCTCGAAGGCATACACGACAACAGCAACCTGTGTAGAACTCACATCCTTTTTTTCTCAATTGCATTTGTCATATATTGCGGATTATTGCATTTTCTTAGTACTTCCTTACAGTCAGTACTTCCTCCGTCCTGAGAGGTTAAAGCAGCACACTCGCCAGGAGCGATGAGACCAGCACCGCGCTTGCAGTCACAAGGCCCGACACCTTGGCCGAAGAGGCCGCACTGGTGCCCGTACTCACCGCAGCTGCAGCTTCCGAGTACGGCAGCGTGATCGACTGGTCCGAAAATGTGCAGCCGCCGTTGTTCGGGATGTGGAGCAGCACCGACTCCAGGTACGATTTGATGCTGTCCAGCATCTCCACGAATCCGTCCTGGAGGAAGGTCTCGCTGTCGCCGTCGTCGGTGGTGGCCACACCCAACGCGAAAAGCACCTTCTCCGTGGCTCGGAGTCCCATGCGTGGCAGGCCCGTCGACGAGGCGGCATAATCCAACAGTAGACTGCCGCGGACGGACTTGCCCGAGGTGAAGAGGTCGGAGAGCGACACGCTCGTGCCGTCCGCGTCGACGGTCTCCGAGAAGATGCCCCAAGACTTGAGGTACTGCATCAACGTGTCGATGGGCTCGAGGCAGATGCCCATGGTGTCCACACCGTTGGTACCGAATCCAATCGTGGCGGTGTCGCCGTTGGTGTTGGTGAACGACTTGCCAGCGAACACGTTGCACATCTGGTCGTTGGGGATTTGGGCCAGGTTCCAGAGCGAGTTGGCGTCGTCGTCCGTCTCGATGAAGGTGAAGGACTTGTAGATGGAATACGCGCACACTTCCTTGGTCGAAGTGCCCTTCAGGTTCGTGAACGTCCTCTCGCCGCACTGGATGTTGAGACCGAGCTCCATGAGCTTGGTCGCCATCTCGTCGAGGGCGTCACCGCCGAACAGCGTCTTGACTTCGCTCAGGAAGTCGTCGCAGCAGCCGTCCACACTGTTGAGGGCATCCATGATGATATCCTTCATGACAGTCTCGATATCCGGCTTCATAGTGCCGTCGGCCATGGTGCACATGCTCGACCACCCACTCGCAGTGCTGAGATCTTCGTCGAAGTTTTCGATGGCGGAGAGGCTGTTCTTCACGGCGGAGGAGCTGGCGAGGGACGTGTAGACGGCTTTCGGGTCGACGGCGGCCGCGCACTTGGACAGCCATGGCAAGGCCGTGTCGATCTCCTTGAAGACGGTGGCGAAGTCGATTGAAGTCAAGTCGGTCTCGGTCCAGGACGAGAGGGACTTGGCCAGCGTGCTGTCGGAGTCAAGCAGCGTCTTGCACGTCGAAGCTTCAGCGAAGTGGTGAGTGCCGATAGCGAGGAGTAGCAGGAGTGGGGCGAAGCGAGACGCGTAGAGACGCATTCTTGAGCGGCGCTGGAAGGCTTGGTGGTTGAGTCGGTGGGTGGTTGATGCTGGGAAGGCAAGTTGCAAACTGAGTTGCTGCTAATGATTCGCACTCGCTGCCTGTAAGGCTATCTTCACCCACGTTGCTTAACCGCCTGGTGCCATCCCCAAATAGCGTCCTGTATTGTCTCGCTGCTGCAAGCTATTTAGCGCGCCGCATGAAGATCAGACCAAGGGAGGTTTCACGGGATTATGTTGTCCCCAATCCCATGCCAGTTGTATAACAATATACTACTACTGTACATAGTAGTACTTCAAGTACTTCAAGTACGTTGTAGTTGTCCTAGTTAAAGTTGTTGCTCTAAGGTGCCCTCTCGTTGATGCCAACCTGACATTGCCAGTGCCAACCCAACCGCAAGAGTCTCGGCAGTGATGATGAAATGTATCTTCCTTCTTTGTAGTGTTCAGTCATAAAAGCGCTCATTGCAATTACGCAATTTTTTTTCAAACAGGTAAAATACGAGAGGATTACTACATCACACTGTCCCGATCTTAGCACTCCTTGCCTTCACCTACGTTAACGGGGATGTACCAGCAGTGCTTCGTCGCCACGCCGCCCTTGGTAGTAGACTTGAAGCTCTCCGCAAACGACCACGAGTCGTCGGCCGTGTGGTACTGCAGCTTCAGCCACTCCTCGGACGCCTCCACGGACATGAAGCCGTACTCGTGGCCACCGTACGTCCACACGGATTCCACATCGCTCGACGCGTACTCCGGAATGCCACTAGCGGACTCCTTCTGGATGCCACCACCAGCTCCGTTGTCCACGAAGTGCACCTTGTACGTCGACGAGTAGTCGTGGTTCTCTCCGTGCGTGTGGCCGTTCATCCAGAGCTGAATACCCGAGCCGTCGAGGATGTCGAACCACTTCTTCATGCCAGCCTCGTCGTAGTGAGCGTAGGGCGAGTAGTGCGAGTTGACGATCTTCCAGGTTGCCTTCGAGGCCGCCACCTCCTTCGCGAGCTGCTTGCGGGAGTCATCACTCCATTCCGTGAACTTGTCGAAACAGGCGTCATACATCTCTGCAGAATATGGTAAAAAGTCGTTGGTAAAATGACATCGATATAGCATAGTTCGAACAGGGGCATGCATATCTTACCCGTATCGCCTCCACAGCAGAGCTTGTCACCGCGCGCGACGTTCTTGCACTTCTTGTCGCTGCCTTCCGCGTAGCCGTAGCACTGGCAGCAGGTCTGCTGAGCTGCGTGGGTGCCGGCATCTCCGGCGTCCACGTTGAAGATGTCGATACTGACGCCCGAGTCCTCGTCCTCGATGGAGTACACGTAGAAGTGGTCCTTGAGCACCCAGCGGTTGTCGTTGGGACTCGTGTACTCCTGCTGCCACGAGAACTTGTTGTTGAGCGCCTTGACCAGCTCGTCAGCGGACGAGCACTTGGCCCTGCCTTCGTCGTCCGAGCAGATGTAGCTGGCACCGCCGTAGTCGTGATTGCCCAGCACGTTCACCCACGGCACGTTCTTGATGTTGTCGCCACTGTACTTGTCCTCGAAAGTGGTCGAGAAGCGCGAGTCGCGGCTGCCTTCGCTGTCAATGCCCGTCCAGTAGAAGTTGTCACCGTGACTGAGAACGCACTTCGGAGGTGCGGACGCAGCACTGGCCTGTTGGTCCATGAGGTTGGCCACAATGTCCTCGGCATTGACATCGTAGTCGTTGTACGTCGACGAACGGCTACAGCACGAGTCCTGCGTGGTGGTGGTACCCCAGTCACCGATAGCAAAGGCAGACAGCGTGTACTTGGCTGGATGAACACGGCAGGGTACCCGTTAGTTGTGATGTTTAACACTGTAAATCAACAAGTAAATCTTTTAACAAGTGCTCACCGGAGGTTGGGTCGGACGTGATCTCATCTGAGCCCGAGGTCGAGCTGCTGCTGGCCTTCGACTTCTTCTTCTTGGACACTGAATTCGTTCCGCTGGACGAACCGGTAGTGGTAGAGTCCCCGTTGCTGTCAGTCACGCTGGACCCGGAGCCGGAGCTGGCCGTCCCCGACGACTCGCTGGCCGAGTGGCTGGCCTGGTGGGCGACCATCACCCCGACGATAGCGCCGATGATAGCGAGGATCACCACCACGCAGGTGAGCTGGGCCTTCTTGGACATCATGGTCTGGTGCTGTGTGTCCTGTCCAACCGACAGGAGCTCTAGTGCCCCCTCTACTCGGCAAAAGCGCAAATGACGGGGTGGTCGTTGCCGTCACGAAGCACCACTTCCTGCCCCGTGCTTGAGGCCGATCCCTCGTGCTTGAATTCCGGCTCTTTGCCTGATTAACTGTCAGCATTGGGATGCAACGTGCGTTCGTCGAGCTGTCAAAAATGAGACTTTTCACTTCATTAACGTCCTCTTGGAGCCTGGACCTGCTCACGTGCTGCTGAACCATTAGCCCCTGCCGAGGAGTATCTAATGAAAGAAGAGCGGACTTTCCGCCAAACGAGGCAACCTGCCTCATACACGAACGAACGGCGAAACGCACTGCCCTATCGTGTCGTTGGATGTACTCTCCATTGGAGTCTCTGGCAGCATGGACAAAGCGCATTGGTGTCGTGGGCTTGAACTGCGCGGGCTGAACGTGTAGCGCGCGTCTATCAATTTGGCCCAGCGAAATCCACCGCACCCACAACGCAACTGATAGAGAGATCGTAGGACGCACCGACAACTCAAGTTAACACAGTTCCGGAGGGAAAATGTTGTGAGTGAGTATCAAAACGGGCCATTTTGCCATTCATTCATTCGTACTTGTACGCTGTAAGTAAGGACACTTAGCACTCCTTGCCGGTTCCGCCGTCAACCGGGATGTACCAGCAGTGCTTCGTCGCCACGCCGCCCTTGGTCGTGGCCTTGAAGCTCTCCGCAAACGACCACGAGTCGTCGGCCGTGTGGTACTGCAGCTTCAGCCACTCCTCGGACGCCTCCACGGACATGAAGCCGTACTCCTGGCCGCCGAAGGCCCACACCGCCTCAACGTCAGCCGAAGCGTACTCGGGGATACCACTAGCCGACTCCTTCTGGATGCCACCACCAGCTCCGTTGTCCACGAAGTGCACCTTGTATGTCGACGAGTAGTCGTGGTTCTCTCCGTGCGTGTGGCCGTTCATCCAGAGCTGAATGCCCGAGTCCTTGAGAATCTCAAACCACTTCTTCATGCCAGCCTCGTCGTAGTGAGCGTAGGGCGAGTAGTGCGAGTTGACGATCTTCCAGGTTGCCTTCGAGGCCGCCACCTCCTTCGCGAGCTGCTTGCGCGAGTCATCACTCCATTCCGTGAACTTGTCGTAACAAGCGTCGTACATCTCTTCATACAAAAGTAAAAAGAAAGATTAGACAGAAGAAGGTGACATCAAGCCCAATACGAACAGAAGCGTACCTGTGTCGCCTCCGCAGCAGAGCTTGTCACCGCGCGCGACGTTCTTGCACTTCTTGTCGCTGCCTTCGGCGTAGCCGTAGCACTGGCAGCAAGTCTGCTGGGCTGCGTGGGTACTGGCGTCACCCGAGTCCACGTTGAAGATGTCAATGCTCACGCCCGAGTCCTTGTCCTCGATGGAGTACACGTAGAAGTGGTCCTTCAGGATCCAGCGGTTGTCGTTCGGACTCGTGTAGGTCGACTGCCACGAGAACTTGTTCTCTAGGGCCTCCACGACCGCCTTGGCGTCCGAGCACTCGGCCGGATTCTCGCCGTCCGAGCAGATGTAGCTGGCGCCACCGTAGTCGTGGTTGCCCAGCACATTCACCCAGGGGACGCTCTTGATGTTGTCACCAGTGTACTTGCCCTCGAAGGTGGACGTGAAGCGCGAGTCACGGCCGTCCTCGCTGTCAATGCCCGTCCAGTAGAAGTTGTCGCCGTGACTGAGCACGCACTTGGGCGGTGCCGATGCAGCACTGGCCTGCTGGTCCATGAGGTTGGCCACGATGTCCTCAGCGTTGACATCGTAGTCGTTGTACGTCGACGAGCGGGTGCAGCACGAGTCCTGCGTGACGGTGGTGCCCCAGTCGCCGATAGCGAAGGCCGAGAGGGTGAATTTAGCTGTGCCATAGCGAAAAATAACAATGTAGCAATCCGTGCGTTAGTCTCGATCTTCCGGCACCGTCTCAATTAAACGGGATGCTGCTTACCATCCGTGGGGTCCGATGTGACGGAGCTGGAGGCCGAGCTCGTGGAGTTCTTGAGCTTGTAGGTGGTGCCCGACTTGGACGAGGACGAGTCCACGGTGCTCGATGTCGTGCCCCCGCTGCCGCTCGCGCCGCTCACCGAGCCCGATCCGGAGCTGGTCGTGCCCGAGGACTCGCTGGCCGAGTCGCTGGACTTGCGCGCGACCAGCACGCCGACGATGACACCAATGACGGCCAGAATCACCACCACGCCGGTGATTGCCGCCTTCTTGGTGACCATTTCGCTGCTCCACAGTTCAGTACCAGCACTCCAAACCGCGAGGATCGAAGTGTCTTGAGAGGGGTCCGAGGTCCAGCGAAAGCTCAAATGAGACGTGTGCGCGTGTGAACTGGCCAGCAGGGTTGCACCGCCCGGCACACACCCCTACCTGGTCCGGCTTTGGTGTTATCGTTCCGGTCCTCTGATTCGTCGCCGAAACATCAAAGTCTATCGTGATTGGCGGAATGGTGTTCGAACGCGATCAGACGAGGGTGGGATCCATTAATTTTGTTATTTTTTTTAGTTTTCAAGCGAACACCACAACGCGCAAGGAACGCCCACAAAGCACCAGGGGGTAGTCACCAAAGACTGTTGAAGTGGTCTGTAGTCTGCCTCTATCGTGGATTCTCACAGCAAACGAATAACAGACTGAGAGCTGCGCACGCCATCGGGAATTCCAGCAAAGCTGCAACGACCCCACTACGGATGGATAGTCAGTGCCGCGGGCTTTGAACGGGGCTCGTGTCTCTACGCTATCGCCTTGACAGCTGGCCGCATCTCAGCGCAACAAACCCACACACCCGCGAGTTCTGCGAACGAAGTTTTGATGTAACAAACCAAAAGTTTCACTTTTCATGGCGGTCGCCGAACGGTAATTTATCTACGACGAAGAGGAGGAGGTGCAGTCCTGACCCTCCGTGCCGTCATTCGGCACGTACCAGCAGTGCTTGGTCGCCACGCCTCCGACCGTGGTCGAGTTGAAGCTCTCGGCGTAGGACCACGACTCGTCCGCTGTGTGGTACTGCAACTTGAGCCATTCCTCCGACGCGGTGATGGAGAAGAAGCCGTACTCGTCACCCGTGTAGCTCCACAAGTTCTCCACATAGTCCGTAGCGTACGTCGGAATGCCACTCGCAGACTCCTTCTGGATGCCACCGCCAGCGCCATTGTCCACGAAGTGAACACCGAGCGACGCAGAGTAGTCGTGGTTCTCGCCGTGGGTGTGGCCATTCAACCAGAGGTGGACGTCGGTGCCGTTGATGATGTCAAACCACGTCTGCATTCCAGACTCGGCATAGTGGGCGTACGGGTTGTAATGACTGTTTACCACCTTCCACGTGGCCGTGGAGTTGGCGATGTTGGCCGCGAGCTGCTTGCGAGAGTCGTCGCTCCATTCCGTGAACTGGTCCATGCAGGCATCATAAAGATCCGTGTCACCCCCACAGCATCCGTCGTCGCCGCGTGAGACGTTGTCGCAAGCGTCGTCGTCGTCTCCGACGTATCCGTAGCATTGGCAACAGGTCTGCATCGCTCCGTGGGTGTCGGCATCGCCCGAGTCCACGTTGAAGATATCGATAGTCACCCCGGAATCCGCGTCCTCAATGGTGTAGACGTAGAAATGGTCCTCCAGGATCCAGCGGTTGTCGTTAGGGCTCGTGTAGGTGGACTGCCATGAGAATTTGTTCTTCAAGGCGGTGACCAGCTCGTCCGAGTCGGAGCAAGCGGCCGTACCGTCGTTCGAGTCCGAGCAAATGTAGTCCGCGCCGCCGTAGTCGGACGTTCACCCATGGGATGGTCTTGATGTTGTCGCCGTCGTATTTTTCCTCGAACGTCGTCGTGAATCGAGTATCCCGGCCGTCGTCACTGTTAATTCCGGTCCAGTAGAAGTTGTCGCCGTGACTAATGATGATCTTGGGGGCCACGTCGGCGCTCCCCGCTTGCTGGTCCATGAGGTTAGCCACGATGTCCTCGGCGTTGACATCGTAGTCGTTGTATGTCGACGAGCGGGTGCAGCACGAGTCCTGCGTGGTGGTAGTACCCCAGTCCCCGATGGCGAAAGCTGCGAGTGAATACGTGGCGCTGGTCGGGTCGGACGTGATAGTCGACGAGCCGCTGCTGGTGCTGGTGCTCTTGTTCGACTTCTTGGTGGACTTGCTGGTCCCGCCGGAGCTGTCCGTCGTACTGGTGCTCCCTGAACCGGATGAACTGGCGGAGGTGCCATCCGCCGTGGTAGCGGAGCTCGACGAGCCGCTGCTCACCACCACCCCAACGATCACACCGATGACGGCCAGCACGACCACCACGGCGATGATGATCACAGCCTTTCTGGGGATTCCCATCGCTCGAGTCTCGCGCTGACTGCCGAGTCCGCTGCAAATTTGCAAATGATACCAAACTCGACAAACCACCTCCCTTATTCACCCGCGGATGATCGAGCTTGCACCTCCGACCATCTACGCAGTGATCCGCTGGGCACTCTCCATAGTGAAAGTAAGCGTCGGCTAGTCGGAGCTCTTTACCGATCTACGTGTACGACACCTGGAACAGATTACCCGGCTCGCGATTCCTACCAAATCCAAAGGTCCAAGTTACGATGCCACAGGCGCCTGTGATGCAAGCACTAATGCAGTAGGTACTGCAGGAGGTCTATTGCCCACACAAGGGAAAGTGAGATACGTGTAGCTGTAAGCTTAGCTGAAAATCCACAACGGGTTGGTTCTTTGGGATCAGCGCGTTTAAACGACCAGGTGTTGAAGTGATTAATTTTTAATCTGGGGATTCCCTGTTGCAATTTGCGGTAGGCACAGTGGTTTCCAAACGCCATGAGTACACAGCACGCACGCATTCTAAAAACGATCCGCAACTCGCGTGGCAGGACAAATTCATAATGAATTCTGGGCAATTTAACGAACGCACTCCAGCAATACTTTTCATGCTGGTGCAAGTACTGGACTGAATAAACACTGCAATGTACTTAGCGTAGCAGACAGAATGTATTTAAGCTTATTCCAGTGCCATCTTCGCTACTTTGCTTCAAAACCCGGTTTCCTATAAACAGCAGTGCTCCATCAAGCGTTGTGGGCACATGCAAAATATCTACGAGGAGCTCGATGAGGACGTGCACTCCTGTCCCTCATTTCCATCATTGGGGATGTACCAGCAGTGCTTAGTCGCGACTCCACCGACAGTAGTCGAGTTGAAGCTCTCGGCGTACGTCCACTTGTCATCAGCCGTGTGGTACTGCAGCTTCAGCCATTCCTTCGAGGCTGTGAGAGAGAAGAAACCGTACTCGGTACCGTCGTACACCCACAGATTCTCCACCAAGCCCTCCGCGAACGTCGGGATGCCGCTGGCCGACTGCTTGATGATGCCACCGCCAGCTCCGTTGTCCACGAATTGAACACCGAGTGACGAAGAGTAGTCGTGGTTCTCACCGTGAGTGTGGCCGTTCAGCCAGAGGTGGACGTCGGTACCATTGATAATGTCGAACCACTTCTGCATGCCTGACTCGGCGTAGTGAGCGTACGGGTTGTAGTGGGAGTTGACCACCTTCCATGTAGCCGTAGAGTTGGCGATGTTGGCAGCAAGCTGCGTACGTGAGTCGTCCGCCCACGACGTGAGCAGGTCGACGCAGGCGTCATACATATCTGCGCATATAAACTGTTGTTAGAAGATGGCATCAATAGCATAAAGCAAAAGGAGCAAAAGCGTACCGGTATCGCCTCCAGCGCAGGCATCGTCACCGCGAGCGATGTTATCACACGTGTCGTCGTCGTCTCCAGCGTAGCCGTAGCATTGGCAGCACGTCTCCTGAGCACCGTGCGAGTCGGCATCGTTCGAATCAATGTTGAAGATATCAATGCTCACGCCGGAGTCCGCGTCCTCAATGGTGTAGACGTAGAAATGGTCCTCCAAGATCCAGCGGTTGTCGTTGGGACTCGTGTAGGTGGACTGCCACGAGAACTTGTTCTTCAAAGCAGCCACGAGATCATCCGAGCTGCTGCACTTCGCGGTGTTATCGCCTGACGAGCAGATGTAATCGGCACCACCGTAGTCGTGGTTGCCCAGAACATTGACCCAAGGAATGGTTTTAATGTTATCTCCATCGAATTTGTCTTCGAACGTGGTCGTGAAACGGGAGTCACGGCCATCTTCGCTGTTGATACCCGACCAGTAGAAGTTGTCTCCATGACCAATGACGACCTTGGGGGCGACCGGATCCCAGCTTGGTACGCATGTGCACGTTGCTGCTGCCTGTGTCGAGAGCGCCCATTACCTAGCTAGATATTCCAGCAGCAGAACCTACAGTAGATATGCGTGCCTGTCCTGGTTGGGAGCGTTGCTGGCGCTGCCTCACGGGGCCAGCATGTCCACGGCGAAATTGTACCTACCGTATCATCACCACAATAGTCCATTATTTCCTACACACAATCGTGCGAAGCAAGCGTTTGATTGAGATTCGCCAGGCTCCAGTCGCCGGAGTACGAGGCCCTGGCGTAGGATGAGAATGCATGAAAATCGAGTTTTGGCGAAGTCACGATGCGGTAGACGAGAGAAAATCGTGTGTACTGTACGTGTAGTGTCAAGATCACATGCTACAGATTGCACACTTTTAGTATGATAACGACCTCTTGCCGTTGCTCTCGCCGTAGACGCATCATCATATCAAACGTCGGAACAGGCTGACACTTGCCTTGACTAATCTCAAGGCTGTCCAGTCTCAACTGTTGAAAGTCTACAGTACACTGTACATGTAGTATTTTTTAAAAATCCTCAGTCGGTATCGGCTTGAAAAGTAATGAATATATCTTTGGCTTGACGTTAGTCCCGTACTTCGTCTGACCTGCAATTGATCGCTCCGAAAACTTGACAGCTATAGCATAGCAGCACGGATTGTAACAGTTCTAACACAATGTTCAAATATCTACGACGAAGTCGACGTGCAGTCCTTGCCCTCCGTTCCGTCGTTGGGGATGTACCAGCAGTGCTTTGTCGCCACCCCACCGATCGTTGTCGAGTTGAAGCTCTCAGCGTACGTCCACTTGTCGTCGGCCGTGTGGTACTGCAGCTTCAGCCATTCCTTCGAGGCTGTGAGAGAGAAGAAACCGTACTCGGTACCGTCGTACACCCACAGATTCTCCACCAAGCCCTCCGCGAACGTCGGGATGCCGCTGGCCGACTGCTTGATGATGCCACCGCCAGCTCCATTATCTACAAAGTGAACACCAAGCGACGACGAATAATCGTGGTTCTCACCGTGAGTGTGGCCGTTCAGCCAGAGGTGGACGTCGGTACCGTTGATGATGTCGAACCACTTCTGCATGCCTGACTCTGCGTAGTGAGCGTACGGGTTGTAGTGAGAGTTGACCACCTTCCACGTGGCCGTGGAGTTGGCAATGTTGGCAGCGAGTTGCGTGCGCGAGTCGTCCGCCCACGACGTGAGCAGGTCCATGCATGCGTCGTACATACCTGTACCAGATAAGAGCGTTAGAAGATGACATCAATAGCATAAAGCAAAAGGAGCAAAAGCGTACCGGTATCGCCTCCAGCACACGCGTCGTCACCACGACCAACGTTTGCACACGTGGTGTCATCATCTCCAGCGTAGCCGTAGCATTGGCAGCACGTCTCCTGAGCCCCGTGCGAGTCGGCATCGTTCGAGTCAATGTTGAAGATATCAATGCTCACTCCAGAGTCCGCGTCCTCAATCGTGTAGACGTAGAAATGGTCCTCCAAGATCCAGCGGTTGTCGTTGGGACTCGTGTAGGTGGACTGCCACGAGAACTTGTTCTTCAAAGCAGCCACGAGATCATCCGAGCTGCTGCACTTCGCGGTGTTATCGCCTGACGAGCAGATGTAATCGGCACCA
This sequence comes from Phytophthora vignae f. sp. vignae, assembly GCA_016169955.1. Taxonomy (NCBI): domain Eukaryota; phylum Oomycota; class Peronosporomycetes; order Peronosporales; family Peronosporaceae; genus Phytophthora; species Phytophthora vignae. Next base: position 1,150,410 of record JABJUM010000013.1, read on the forward strand.
CCGTAGTCGTGGTTGCCCAGAACATTGACCCAAGGAATGGTTTTAATGTTATCTCCATCGAATTTGTCCTCGAACGTGGTCGTGAAACGGGAGTCGCGGCCGTCCTCGCTGTTGATGCCCGACCAGTAGAAGTTGTCTCCATGACCAATGACGACCTTGGGGGCGACCTCAGCGGCCGCGGCCTGCTGGTTCATGACGTTGGCTACCACATCTTCAGCGTTGATATCGTAGTCCGTGTAGCCTGAAGATTGGCAGCACGAGTCCTGCGTGGTGGTCGTGCCCCAGTCCCCGATTGCAAAGGCTGCGAGCGAGTAGGTGACGCTCGTCGGGTCCGACGTGATGCTGGTCGAGCCGCTGCTGGTGCTCGTCTTCTTGGTGGAGGAGGACGACGACTTGGTGGTGCCACCCGAACTGGTGGACGTGCTGCTGCCCGAGGTCGAAGTCGAGCCTGACGACGTGCCGTCGCTGGTGCTGGCCGAGCTGGACGAGTCCTTGGTGACCACGACGCCCACGATGACGCCGATGATGGCCAGCACGACCACCACGCCAATGGCGATCAACCCCTTCCTGGGGATCGCCATGTCCTACAGTATCTGTTTGTGTACACACGCTGCTGCTGCTGAGAGGAGCGAGCTTCTGGTCCGCGCTGCGAATTCGCGAGTGCTGCAATAGCCAGCGCAGCGTGAGCCGGTCGCTGGAGGTGCAAGGTAATGGACCCCTGTCTCAGACAGAACCGCCGCTGATTGGGCAGTCCTGATTGGGCAGTCCTGATGATCAAGTGGGATCCCACGGCACGCACGAACAGCGCAATGCCTCCACACTTGGGCCCTCTTGCCAAGAGGGGGCCAATTGGACATGCTGTCTTCGCCGTTAGAGCCCGAGAGGCTGATGTACTTTTAAGCCATGCACTATGTATGCATAGTTTGTATATTGAGACTTGTAAGATACTCGGTGCTCCCGGGGGATCTTTAGGAGTCACGTCCAGCGAATTCCTTGAGATTTGAAAAGCTACGAGGACGAGGAGGACGCAGAGGAAGAGCATTCCTTGCCCTCGGTGCCGTCGTTGGGCACGTACCAGCAGTGCTTGGTCGCCACGCCCCCTATAGTGGAAGCCTTGAAGCTCTTGGCGTACGACCACTTGTCAATGACAAGTTGTCATCGGCCGTGTGGTACTGCAGCTTGAGCCAGTCCTTGGAAGCAGTGAGCGAGAAGAAGCCGTACTACTGGCCGTCGTGCGTCCACAGGTTCTCCACGAAAGTTGAGGCGTAGCTCCCGCAGACTCCTTCTGGATGCCACCACCAGCGCCGTTGTCCACGAAGTGAACACCCAGCGACGAAGAGTAGTCGTGGTTCTCGCCGTGAGTGTGGCCGTTCAGCCAGAGGTGGACGCCCGTGTCTTGAATGATGTCAAACCACTTCTTCATTCCCGCCTCGGAGTAGTGAGCGTACAGTAGGGCGAGTAGTGCGAGTTCACCACCTTCCACGTCGCTGTCGAGTTGGCGATGTTCGCCGCGAGCTGCTTGCGCGACTCGTTGCTCCAAGTTGTGAACTGGGCAAAGCACTGATCATACATATCTGTGTAAGATAAAGTCGTTCGTTAGAAGGTGGCATCAATATAACAGGTAGCTCAATATGACCAGAAGCTTCATTACCTGTATCGCCTCCGCAGCAGACTGAATCACCACGCGCGACGTTATCACACTTGGAGTTGCTGCCGTCCGCGTAGCCGTAGCACTGGCAGCAAACCTCCATGGCGCCGTGGGAGTCGGCGTCGCCCGAATCCACGTTGAAGACGTCAATGCTCACGCCCGACTCGGAATCCTTAATGCTGTACACGTAAAAGTGGTCTTCGAGCACCCAGCGGTTGTCGTTCGGACTCGTGTACGTCGCCTGCCACGAGTATTTGTTCTTCAGACGTTCATCATCTCATTGGTGGACGAGCACTTGGCCGGGCTGTCATCGCTATTGCAGATGAAGTCGGCGCCTCCGTAGTCGTGGTTGCCCAGCACATTCACCCAGGGAAGAGTCTTGATGCTGTCGCCGTCGAATTTGCTCTCGAACGTGGTCGTGAACCGCGAGTCGCGGCCGTCCTGGCTGTTGATGCCATTCCAGTAGAAGTTATCGCCGTGGCCGATCACGATTTGGGGGGCGACCTCCGCTTTACCTGCCTGCTGGTTCATCACATTCGCCACCACATCCTCAGCGTGGATGTCGTAGTCGTTGAACGTGGCTGAGCGCGAACAGCACGAGCTCTGAGTGGTAGTGGTGCCCCAGTCGCCAATCGCAAATGCCGCCAGCGAGTACTTTGCACTCGTCGGGTCCGACGTAATAGTGGACGAGCCGCTACCAGTCGACCTTTTCGATGCTGACACCTTTGCGTTCCCGCTGCTGCTTCCTGTTGTCGTTGAAGTGCTGCTGGTACTGCCAGATCCAGTGGTGCCGTCACTCGTGCTCGCTGAGCTTGATGACGAGCCCTTGGTTACTACGATGCCCATGATCGCACCGACAACGGATAGAACGACCACCACGCTGATGGTTGCCAGCGCCTTCCTCGGTATCGCCATCGCGTCCTGCTCCGAGCTACGTGCGCTGAGGTTCCTCTGCCTGTTTGATGCCCTGCGTCCCCGCCGCTGTTGTTGCCCGCGCTGTAATATCAAAAGTGAATTACTGGTCGCCGAGCGCAGCGGCGAGCCTGGTGCAGTGTGCAATATTATCTTTACCTGCGAGACTGTAGCGAAAAGATAGAATTGCACACCTTGCCCAACGCAGCAACGAACATCAAGACATTGGCACCACGAACACTGCCTTTTGAGCCGCACGACTGTAAGGCTGCTCTTAGAGCTGACACAGCTGCGTTAGACCAGTGCACCAGCCCAGACTCGTGGTCGTGCTAGGAAGAGCACTTGGATAGTCACCGAAATCGTTATCTTCGACACCGGTAATGAGCAGGCGCGACGTCGATGAGTTGCTCCACTGGAACGAAGTCTTACTGACAAGCGCCGTCGCGGATTGTCAGGGGCCTTGCGCTCCACACAGTACCATGCTTGAGAGGCTGGAAGCTCCCGACAGAACTGCCATGCGCGACGACATCCGAGAGCAGCGATAAACGACCGCAACGACTACTGTACAGTAGATACCTGCGACGTTCTCCACCGCGACAATCTCTCCAACGCGCAGTGCGCAGCCGTCCTGAAAATTGTTGGTCCCCATCGGAAGCCAGTGGCTGGATGGATTTCTCTTGGAGGAGCAAAGCCCGATGCACGACAGCGGTGGTGCTGTAGGTGGGCGGGGCCGCTGCATGGGGAATCGGGAACAACACCTCTGCGTCGGTCACTTCGTCGTGCTCATGCTGGCCCACACAACACGTAGCTAGCTTCACCGGGGGGCCCCCTGTCCTGTAGCTAGCTCCATCGCGGGAGGCAGAAGAAGCCTCCGGCCATCATCATCAGCGTAGCGCAGCTGTTCGTTGAATGAAGGCAGAAGTTGCGCAAGTGTGCGCTACACCATTTCAACACCGCTCAAAGTTGCGAAGATGTTGCACGACACTGCTCACAGTTGCGTGTGTGTTGCAGCAAGTCCCATCCGTAATCCCTGTCAAAACACTTATGTCTATCAAGTTTGACGGGTCGAAATGGTCCCTCTTGAAGCTGCAGCATCACTGTCACACAGGCGGCGGAAGCATCAAGACCCGGATCCCTCCACTGCAAGACGAGCGTCCGCGCGGCCCCCCACGCCGCCCCGCTTCGCCCCTACCGCTCCGCACCTCCTTCCCCTCTCTCCTACCTCTCTTCTCGCGTGACGCGCGCTCCCCACCGCTCCCTGGTCGCCCCATAGTCGCCTAAAGACCATGAGCTACCAGGTGTCGTCCGTGTTCCTGCAAAAGTTCTCGCCCAAGGAGATCCACGAGCTCAAGCGCGTCTTCAAGGAGCACGACCACGACTACGCGGCGGCCGTGCCCGTGGCCGAGCTGCACACGGTGCTGCTCAAGCTCGGCGAGAACGTGACGCCCAACCAGACGACGGTCATGCTGCAGCAGACCAAGCTGGCACGCCCCCAGCAGATCACGTTCCAGGAGTTCCTTGAGCTGGTGCACGACTTCCGCAACGGCGCCATCGCGCTGGACCCGGCGCTGCTCATGGGCCACGCGTCGGTGGCTCCGGCCCCCGTGGAGATCCCCGCTCCGGCCCCTGTAGAGGCCCCTGCGCCGACTCCTGCTGCAGAGACGCAACCCACACCCACGCCCTTGTTCCCCGGCCAGAAGACGGCGACTTGGCAGACGCAGACGCCGGAGCCCACGCAGCAGCAGGCCCCCGCGTTCGCGCAGAAGGCCCAATGGCCGCCGGCTGCCAACCAGGCTGCAACATGGGGACACACCCCGTCGTCAGCGCCGCAAGCCTCAGCACCGGTTCCGGCCGCTACGCACGCGAAGCCGCAGTGGCCGCCTGCCGGTTCGAGTGACTCCGCGCCGGCAAAGCCGCAGTGGCCTCCGGCAGCGTCTTCTACACCGGCTGCACCTGTTGCCGCGCCGGCACCGCCCGCGGTTACTGCGAAGTGGCCTCCTGCCGGCGGCGCTGCTGCCGACAAGAGCCCCACGAAGGCGCAGTGGCCGCCTGCAGTGACGTCGCCCAGTGCCCCGAAGCCCCAATGGCCTCCGGCATCACCCTCGACTGCGCCTGCACCGAAAAGTCCGGTATCTGCCAAGCCTCCACAATGGCCGCCTGCAGGCAACGGGGCTGCGAAGCCGCAGTGGCCTCCTGGTGCGACTACCACGCCCGCCTCTCCTGCCGCAGACGCACCGAAACGCGCACAGTGGCCGCCTGCTACGCCGCCTCCAGCTCCAGTGGTGCGCACGCCCCCGCGTTCTCCTGTGAAGACAGCCGGGCCTCCATCACCAGCGCCTGCCAATGCGGACGCGCACACGCTGAGTGTTTTGCAGCGACGCGTGAGTGCAGCGGCGCAGTACAACTCAACGATCCACGAAGTGAAGGGCACTGCGGGCGGCCTGCACTCGTACTCGGAGGAGGAAACTGTCGCCTTCACGGAGCACATCAACAACACGCTGCACGCGGACAAGGACGTCGCGTCATTGATGCCGATTGGAATGGACGCTGGCCTGTTCCGAGCGGTGTGCGACGGCGTGCTGCTGTGTAAGCTGATCAATTCAGCTGTCCCCGAGACGATCGATGAGCGCGCTCTTAACTTCGTCAAGCGCGCCAAGGAGCTGAATGTGTACCAGAAGACGGAGAACCAGAACCTGTGTATTAACGCTGCCAAGAGTATCGGCTGCAGTGTGGTGAACATTGGCCCCGACGACTTGATCGAGGGCAAGCCGATCCTCGTGCTGGGTCTGGTCTGGCAGATTATCAAGATCCAGCTGACGTCGACGATTAACTTGAAGAACCACCCCGAGCTTATGCGACTGTTGCTGGATGGCGAGACGCTGGAACAGTTCATGAAGCTCCCGCCTGACCAGATTCTGCTGCGGTGGATGAACTACCACTTGAAGGCAGCGGGCCACCCGAAGAAGGTCACGAATTTCAGCACCGACGTGCAGGATGCAACCGCGTACAGCGTATTGCTGCACCACATCGCCCCCCAGCACTGCGACTTGTGCAACGAGAGTATTCCCGAGGAGCGCGCAGCTCACGTCATCCAGAATGCTCGTCGTTTGGAGGTGGAGACTTTCATCAAGCCCCGCGATATCACCAGCGGCAACCCGAAGCTCAACATGTCGTTCGTGGCCCAGCTTTTCAACACGTGCCCGGCGCTGGATGTCGTTGAAGAGGAAATCAAGCAGCTGGAGGAGGTTCTGTATGACGACGTTGGCGACACCCGTGAAGAACGTGTATTCCGCATGTGGATCAACTCGTTGGCTATCGACGATGTGTACATCAACCACTTGTATTCCGACTTGAGCGACGGCATGAAGCTGCTCAAGGTGCTGGACAAGATCCAGAAGGGCATCGTGGCCTGGAACAAGGTCAACATGGTGGCGCCCAACAAGTTCAAGCAAGTTGAGAACTGCAACTACTGCGTCGTGCTGGGCAAGCAGCTCAAGTTCTCGCTGGTCAACGTCGGTGGCGCCGACATCTTTGAGGGAGCTAAGAAGATGATCCTGTCGATCGTGTGGCAGAGTATGCGCTACCAGCAGCTCAGGATCTTGAGCGAACTGGCCGCGGGCCGTGGCGAAATCACCGACAAGGACATCATCGGCTGGGCCAACGAGAAGGTCCGCCAGGCTGGTCGGGTGAAGGGCAGCATTGTGTCGTTCCGTGACCCGAGTCTGTCCGACGGCCTCTACCTGCTCGACTTGGTGCACGCCGTCGAGCCGCGCGCCGTTAACTGGGACATGGTGCTGCAGGAAAAGACGGACGACGCCAAGGCCAGCAACGCCAAGTACGCGATTAGTTGTGCGCAGAAGATCGGCGCGACCGTGTTCCTGACGTACGAGGACATCGTGGAGGTGAAGCCCAAGATGATGATGACTTTCGTGGCCAGCCTCATGTTGGTGGACCACCAGCGCGCCTAATTAAGCCATCGGACCGATGCTGGAGTCGCAGCGACGGAAGCTGCTAGAAGGAACGATAAGGCCAGCTGGACTACGTATATTGCTGGTGCACGATAGCCAACTCGGAGAAGAACATACAAGCTAAAGAGCCAAGAAAACACGCTAAAGTTTTTAACCCGTTAGTCTTAACTGACCAGTGTGAGACCATCCCAAAATGGGGACGCGACTTATCGGCGCGCGCCTGCTCGACGCCACTTCCTTCACTTCGAGTTTTTCCAGGCGGCCGCCAACGTGGCGTACTTCTCCATGCACGTCTTTCTCAAGTGGGCTAGCATTGCTCTTCTGACTTCCGCTCTCGTCCTGATGCTGAGTGTCTCGGCCGACGTTTGCACCACGACAGAACTTACTCAGCTCACCAGCGTGGTGACGACGTACTCCAGCAGCCCGGACTGTACCGGTGGCGCCTTGGACCCGAGCACCGACAACGTAGCTGTGATCTGTGCCGGCACGTGCATGAAACTCGTCCGTCGGCTGCAGCCAGACACCCCCGACTGCGAGTACGACGGCACCAACCTCGGGGAGTCGATGAGTAGACTGGTGGCGTGGTGCGACGCTGCGTCGGTCTCCACTTCAGGTTCGGCATCGTCCAGCTTCAACTCGAGCGCATCGATTTTGATCTCCATCGACACGCTGGACACAGTCCCGGTTTGCTCGCTCAAGAACGTCACTTTAATCAGTGAGATCAACGAAGAAGCTACGAAGAGCGCCGACTGTTTTGGGATGGCAGCGGCCGCCACTTCGGCCGCAAATAACACGGACGAGTACTGCGCTAAAAACGCGTGCGTCGCGTACTTGGCCGACGTTAAGACCCGACTTCCGAACTGCACGTACGGCGGCTACAACATCAAGCAGGTGATCGCAGACACGCTGGCGCTGTGCGACGATAGGACTTCGACAAGCACAGCGTCAACGGTGACAAGTGTCACGAGTGCAAAAGCCTGGAATGCGACGGTCTCATCGCCCTCAGCGTCGTCTTCAGCCTTGTACTAAATCATCGACACACCACTCCAAGGTGAAAAGTGCTCGTACTACGGTCCTATCAGCTTGTGAGTGACACCGCTCGATTGCTTGCGAATGGAGCCTTTCTTAGCGAACCCCGATGTAATTCAGTCGATACCCGTTCCAACGTGAGTCGCGTCTAGTGCCCTGCTCGCAGCCACACAGTCGCGTGGCCGAGCTTGACACGCGAGGCAGAACCGCCCAGCTGTCTGGCCATCCTCGACCTCGCCACCAAAATGACATCTCCGCCTCGCCACCAAATGACATCTCCAGCTCAGTGCCGAGCCTCGACTCGAGGCCCTCGAGGCTCAAGTGTTCGAGTCGAGCATGTTGCGATCTTCGTGCAGCAGAAGTTGAAGTGGTAAGACCGTATCTATCAATTCTCGCAGTGAAAGGAGTCGGAACCCTGCGAGAACCAATGTATCTTGACGAGCCACAAATCTTATGTCGGCAGCGCGCAAGTGTGGTGTCGCGCGCTCGCCTCTCCGGCCCGATCCACCCACGAGCCACTGCCCACGCTCCATGCATGGAGCACCATCGTCAGGAGAAGACTGCAGTGCAGACACTGTCTGCTCCACAGCCAGCGGGCCAGTCTCTTCTCGGTGGCAAAAATTGCGCTTTTCAGACGTGTTCGCAGGTCCCACACTACATGTATTCAGCGGGTACCGCGTGAGTCACACACTGAAAGGCTGCGCGAACCTTCCGGGCCATCGAAACTGAAGCGCACCGCAGCGGAGACCGGCTCGACACAACCGAAAGCCCCCCCGCAGCAGCTCAGAGCTCAACAACTCGGAAGAAGAACCATGGCCTCGATCCGCTGCACGCTGGCCGTCGCCCTCCTCGCGCTCGTGGCGCTGCAGGCCGCTCCGGCCGAGGCCGCCAACTGCACGAGCGACGAGCAGACCACCGTGGACAACGTGTACGCCGACCTGGCCAACAGCACCGCGTGCGCGGACCTCATCGCCGACACGGACGCGTCGTCGCTCGACTACTGCATGAACAGCGACTGCCTCTCGACGCTCAGCGACGCCGTGGACCAGCTGCCGGACTGCACGGGCGAGGACGAGATCGACCGCAAGAGCGGCCTGCAAGCCATCGTCACGTACTGCGCCAACGTGACCGCCGTGTTGGACCAGTCGGCCTCGGCCTCGGGCAGCGGCTCGGTCGTGTCGGCCGCCTCGCGGGGCTCCGTGGCCGCGGCCGCTCTGTCGCTCGCGCTCGCCTTCTTCGCCGGACTCGTGTAGAAGGACTTGGACCTGCATCAAGGAGCGAACGGACGAACGACCATTATTGTGGATAAAATATTTTTTGTTTAGTGACGCTATTCTTGGTCGTTCCGTGCTTGCTGGACTGGCAGTCCGATCTCCGACCACGGAAAAAAATGCTGGCGAGTTGAGCAAGAAGCACCGCAGCGAGCGCACGAGACACCATTAACTTGATGCTATCAAGTGCTGCTGGCCGTGCAAGATTTCCAGCAAGCGACCTGCTCAGCTGGTGGCCGCTTCTATCGATTTTGCATCAACGACTCAAGTCTCGACATCGATAACGCCTTCCAGGGAAGTAAGGAAAATGGCGTTTAACCCACTTCAACGCCATGCCACCCGCTGGACTGCGGCTCAACACTGGACGGGCTCACTTCCAAACCCTCCGCGCCCCACTCAAGCCTCCCCTTTCTCACCAACAATGCGAGCTCAATTCACGGCTCTCCTGTCTCTGCTGGCTGTGCTTCCTACGACCATCGACGCCGCCGAGTGCACCGACGCCGAAGCTGCCTACGCGGACTCCGTTTGGGCTGCTGCCGCCAACACATCGGCCTGCTCGCCGTACGTGACGCAGACCGACCCCGTGTACGTCAATGCGCCATGCACCGCGACAGAGTGCGTCGCCGTCGTGGAAGGTGTGGCCAAGGACCTGCCTGACTGCACGTTCAGCGGCATCAACAACAAGATCGAGGTGCAAAACGCTCTCACAGAGTGCAACGGAGGAGACGTCAAGGACGCGGGCTCGCTCACGTTCTCGTCGATGTCGTCGTCTTCCAGCCAAACTGGTGACTCAACGGCGCTCTCATCTTCAACCGCTTCGTCGTCGGGATTGATGTCGGGATCGAAGGGCTCAAGTTCGAGCTGCTCTGCGACGGAGTCAACGGATATGTGGAAGCTGTACGTCTCGACTGCAGAGAGCGACGAGTGCTCGGGGGCCGCTGTTGTCGACGGGTATAGCGTCAATATTCTGACCCAGTGCGACTCGATTTGTGCCGGCAAGATCAAGGACCTGGCCGACGAGCTCCCGGACTGCTACTTCGACTTTGAGAGCATGGACAAGAAGCAGGACGTTCAGGAGCAGCTCGACGCGTGCAATGGGACTTCGAGCTACGTCATGATTTCGCTCTACCGGGACACCAAGATCGACATGTCGTCCGCGTCCGGGTCGACCTCTTCTGAGTCGACAGTCATGGCCTCGACCTCCGCGTCCGGCACGGGGATGCTCCCGTCGGGGGGAGACAACCAGTCCAACAACATCTTGGGCTCGTCGAACTCCAAGTCCGGGAGCAGCGCCGCTGGACCTCGTGTGCACGAGGGAAAACTTCGCCTTTGGGTCGTGTCCACGCTGATTGCGGCGGTTGTTGTAGCGTTCTCAACTTAAGCAGATGTAGCGTGTCGCCTGAGACGAAGTCGAAGGTAGATCTCCTTGCCGACCTGCATATTTCCTCATCATTTCAGCACCATAGTTCTGAGCTCCTGCGATCGTGTGTTCCCTGAGGCGAAGTTGAGCAATACTGCTGCAAGGACAGCTGGACGAATCTCTCCACCCAAAGGCTGGTTTCCGCTGACTACTCACTCGATTCCGGCGAACTGCTGTATTGCTGTTGCTAAGAATCTCACCTGTCCTGTCCTGCTCATCCCAACGCACTGGTTGAAGGGTACATGCACATGTAGCCATAACGCGGTTGCGACTTAACTGACAAACACGACGACAAGCGCGCCATGTCTGACTTACCTCAAGCTGATATGAACGAATACAGTACTGTACCAGTGATCGATGCCACCGAGCCGCACCAACTTGTTGCGCACACGAGACCATCAGCGTCTGCCGCAGCAGCACGCAGCAGAATCAAGTGGTGCGAGCTCAACCCATTGAGCTCCACATCCGCGCCTTCACTACTCGTTGAAGGCGTACGCGACTTTTAGTCGCGCCGGTGACTTGCTGTCCGAAGCCATCCCCTTACAAATCCCAAGTGAAATCCAACTTCAACATCAAATGGATACACTTGGCGCTGCGCCGATACGCTTCCCACCTCCGCCCTCTCACTTTTAAATCTTCTCCGCGCCACTCACTCAAGCCAAACTCAAGCCAACTCTCCTAACCAATGCGTTCTCTGCTCGCGCTCGTGTCGCTGGCGCTACTCTTTACCGCCGGCAACGCCGCCGAGTGCACGGACTCGGAAGCCACCTACGCCGCTTCCTTGTGGGACGCCGCCGCCGCCAGCTCGGCCTGCTCCTCGTACGTGACGCAGTTCGATCCGGTGTACATCGACGCCCCGTGCACCGCCACCAGCTGCATCAGCTACATGGAATCCGTGGCCGAGAACCTGCCCGCCTGCACCTTCAACGGCGTCAGCAACAAGATCGAGCTGCAGAACGCGCTGACGAGCTGCAACGGCGGCGACACGGAAGACGCGGGCTCTCCGACGACCGTCACGGACGCTCCGGCCACGTCAACGACTACTACTACAACAACTACTACAACCCCCACCCCAACGTCGTCGTCCACGACGGATTGCACGACGGACGAGTACCAGAGCACGGAAGATCTGTACGACGCAGCGGCGGCCAGCTCGGCGTGCTCGGAGTACGCGACGTCCTCCTCTCTATTGGTGACGTTCTACGCACCATGCTCGGCCACCGACTGCGTGGCTGGGCTGACGCAGCTTGCGGCGGATCTACCGGATTGTCTGTACGACGGAGCGAACCAAAAGACGGAGCTGACCGACAACCTCGGTGTGTGTACCGATGACACCACGGGTGAAGTGGATTCCACCACGCCGGTGTCGACTTCGAGCGACTCCACCACGCCAGCGTCGACGGCGTCCAACACGGGCTGCACGAGCTCGGAGGTCAATGAGATGTGGGATCTCTATGTTTCTACGGCGGAGAGCGACGAGTGCGCGGACGACTCGACAGTCAACGGCTACAGCGTCTATATCTTCACGTCCTGCAGCTCCGACTGCGCCGACAAGGTCAAGGATCTAGCGGAGGCGCTGCCCAACTGCTACTACGACTACGAGTTCATGAACAAGAAGCAGGACGTGCTCGAGGAGCTCGACGACTGCGACGTGTCCTCCAGCTACTACATCAGCGTCACGCTCTACCCCGACAGCTCGATCGAGTTTGCGTCCTCGTCCGCATCCTCGGCTGAGTCGGGCACGGAGCCCCCTTCAAATGGAGACATGACGTCCGACTCGGAGCCGCTGGTGTCTGGAGACCCAGCCGACACAACGCTGGACTCGTCCACCGTCGGACAAGTTGGGGATAGCGCGGCACCACCACACGCTTGGGCTGGATTGCTCCAATTGACGGCCGTGTCCTCGCTACTGGCAGGGCTTATCGTAGCGTTCTAGGAGCGACGAAGCTTCGGGATCTCTGTGAGGCCATAGCGCTCTCAATCTCAAGTGTTGATACCTATGTTGCATGCCAACCTAACAAAGCTGCGTCACCATGATGACTTTTAGTCAGAACCACCTGGTTATTGATGCGTACTAGTATCATCCACGAGGATGACACAACTCCCACATGGCGAAGTAAATGTTGAGATAGAGCCACTGTCACTGCCACACTCTGGTCCTTCTCTTCGACTTCGTGACCCCACCGCCACCCGATCCACACGCACCGACTGCAACGCAAGTCTGCACGTTCAAACAGCAAACCAGCTTATGATCGATCTCGCTAAAACTAACGGGTACACTTCATACTTCACGCCTCTGCCTCGTTATCCCAGCTGGGGACGGCGACACCAGTGCCTGGGACTATTGCCTTGACATATTGCGAGCTACTTGCGTCGATCGTTCTCATTCTCCAACACTCTCCGCGTCGCCCAAGTCGCGGTACACGCTGAGCAAGTCATGCATCGCTCTTGGTCCATTTTCGGGGCATTCGCAACCTTATCGTCGCTTCATGTCGATGCTGCAGAGTGCACGGATGTGGAATGGCAGACCAGTCAGAGCATTTGGCAGTGGGCCGCTACGACGTCGGCGTGTGCTCAGTACGCTGTTGGGGACGACTTTGTCAGTGCACCGTGCACTGCCGCATCCTGTGTCGCCGTCATGGAGCAAGTCGGAGAGCAGCTTCCGGACTGCTCCGTCAGTGGAGTGAACAACAAGGTCGAGGTGCAGAACGCGATGACGGTCTGCAACGGCGAAGATCTCATTGCGACGGACGCGCCTTTGGTGAGTCCGCCAACTGCGGCGCCTCTGATCACCACTGCCCCCATAACGACGATTGCTCCGTTCAAGACCAGCGCTCCGCTGTCATCGCTGGCACCTCGGCCAGGCGGTTCGGCGAGTGGATCGGCCGAGCCTACGTCCTCATCCACGGCTGAGTCTTTTGGTTCCGGTCTGGGCGCGTCGCTATCGTCTGGTAGCTCGACTACCCCTTCACCGGTGGCTACAAGCTCCAGTATCAGCTGCACAACCTCGCAGGTTGCGAGCATCGTGAATTTGTACACTGAGGCGGCCAAGAGTTCTTCGTGTGCACCTGATGCGACCATCACTTCGTACAGCGTGTACATCTTCACCAAGTGCGCGTCGTCCTGCGCGTCGAAGCTCAAGACCCTCGCGGCTGATCTGCCCGATTGCTACTACGACTACGAGTCCTCCAACAAGAAGGCCTCGCTGCTGCAGGAGATCGACGACTGCACGGGGACTAACCACGCTAGCTACATCAGCACGACCGTGTACCCCATGACAACAACCACCTCAGGAGCTTCAGCAGGACCTCGACACGTTCGTGTTGCAGTTGGTACGGTACTTCTAGTAAGCGTAGGGATTTTGCTGTAGTAAAGTTGTCGAATTGACCAGTCGCCCACTGCGACGCGCGCTTCAACGTCTCACTGTTCGAACCACTTTGCCGACGGTCGTCGGGAGATGACGAAGAAGGACCATCACCTCTTTGATGGATTCATCACGCGCGGTGTCTATGACGAAGAGCATCAGCGCTTTACAACCCCCCAGCCCACACTTCAGTTTGAACGTGTGCTGGCATGACTTCCTTCGAGGTGTTCGCGCTCACGCTGCTGGTCCACTTGATCTCCAGAAATGGAGCCTCGATATCGACCTCCAATTCTGCATCATCGCCGTCCGCTTCGAGCATGGCGGAGTCCAGCGTCAACTGCACGAGCCAGGAGAAGAACGAGACCGTGAACCTCTTTCTTAACCTCACGGCTATCGACAAGTGCGCCGGCGACTCGTCCATTTCGGACAACAGGATCATACTCTACCCTGCCTGCGAGTCGGCGTGCGCTACGAAGATTCAAGAGCTCGAAGACGAGCTGCCCGACTGCTACTACTACGTCGCGGGCTACGACAGCGGCAACATGAAGGAGGAAGTGGCCAGCAGTCTCGCGCAGTGCGAGTTGTGGATCCCGCCGCCACCGGTCTGGGTCAGCATCTACGCCGACCACAACTTATCCAGTCTGGACGCGTCCAGGAGCGACGTCGGAGTTGATGGAACCTACGGAAGCTTCGTGTACGACAGCGAGGCGACGAGTATGAGCGTGGCGGCGCTGGTCTGGGTAAGTGCCGGAATTCTTCTCGGTCTCATGTTGTAGCTGGCCGATGCAGTTATGAGACCAAAAACTCACGATCCAATCAATCAATACACAGTCATTTAGTCGCTTGGTTGCTTGATGACTCTTTGGCTACGCGATAGTTCGCTAGTCGCCACTTCAAGGTGACAAATCATCCAGATGGTCCCGCATATCGCTTGAATCGTCGGCTCGGACTGCTTAGGGGCGGCTTGATAGAAGCCTTGGAAGCGGCGATAGAGACCAAAAGGCAGCACGGACGCCTACACTGCTGCCGCTGCAACCACCACACATGCTGCGGACAACAGCGCTTCATATCCATCACCCAAGTGATAATGCACTTCGCTTGGATCCCACTCGCTTGACGAATGTAGCCATCAATTAATTGAAGCGCAAGCGAGCGCGACTGAAGCTCCTTCATTGGTGAAAGCGCCGCACCTCGACCAACCAGGGATTGGAAAAAAAGAATTGTAATTGTAAAAGTGCAACAATTGTACTAATGCAATATTGATTGCTGGCTGTCTGGCAATCTCCACTACATATTGATCAAAATGGCTAGGAAGGAATCGAGACCCTTCAAGTCATCCACTCTCCTACTGGTAGTTATCTCCTTCTCCTTCATCTTCTTCGTCGTCTTCGATAGCTGTCTGCACTGCTTTCGACGTGATCTCGTTCGTAACGAGATCCCAGTTCATTCGTAGGAAGAGAATAGTCTCCAGTGTCTCTGCACTCATCCGCTTGCGCAGATACCCGAGCATGCACTTCATAGTAGAGAACAGGCGCTCCACCTCAACCGAAGTAGCAGGGAGCCAATTCAGATCGATATACTTTGACCGATCCTCCTCCCGAGCTTTGGCCCGGTCTTCAATAGCTGCCTTGACCTCCGCTGGTGTACGGCGCCGTCTGGGGGCAGGTTCTGAATCTGTTGACGGGGTCGTTACAGCGCGAGGACTTTGGGGCCTTGGTGCAGGACTCGTCGGTGTTTTGCTGCGCTTCTTCTTCGATGCTGACGTGCGTCCGGGCGCATTTTTGTTTCGCTTGCGCTTTGACGTAGCGACACGCACCGATGTGTTGGTTTCTTCCTCGGGAAAGCGCTGTAGCCGAACAACAGCGACGGCTTCTTCTGCGGTTAGATCTTGCTCACGGCCTTGTATGATCTTGACCACGCCAATCTCGAAAGCAGGAGACTCCACGATGTCGGCGTCGGCTTTGAGGCGGTCCGCGAGCTCGGGGAAGTCGACCAGCGTCTCGTCCAGAATGTCTCGCACTGCAACTAGCGTCAGATTACGTGCCTGCAGTCGTTTCGTAGCCAACTCCAACAAATCCATGTCGTCTAAGAGATCCAAAACAGCGCAGTGTTCAGCTGGGCTGGGCAGGTACTGGACAATGGGGAACCGTCGCGTATCGTCTTCAGGGGCATCTTCGGGGATGCACCTATCAACTTCGCAGTCCCGCTCAAACAAGTACAGGTACGGCTGGAGCTGCTTGTACCGCTTGAGCATGCGGTGGATGCCGCTCCACCGAAGCTCGTGCATTGCGACGGGCTTCCACTTGCACCCGTTCTCTTTCAGCAAGGCGATGCGCTTGACCGACTTCAATTTGCGCATCAAAACAGACACCTTCTTGATGGTGTCGGTGTATGCTTTGATGTAGTCCTTGACAGCCAAATTAAAGCGATGTGCCGCGCAACCTATCATGGGGGCGGAGACACGTCGTGAAATGGCTTTGTTGGTCTCCATGTTGTCGCACACGATGCCGACGATGTTCGCGATGTTGAGCTGGTATTGGTCGAGCATTAGGTCCAGGAACCGGATGTGCTTGTCCGCCGTCATGCTGCGCTCATCGACGAATGATGACAGGGCAAGGAATCGCCATCCTTTGCGCGTCACGACAAATACAGCTAACTAATGCTCCCCGTTGTCGGTCACTCCGTCGAAAACCAGCACATACCTCTCGTCCTTGATCTCCTCTATGATCAGAGGCTCGAGCAACTTGACACTCGCGACCATACGGGCTTTCAGAGTCTTCGAGCTCATAGAGTTGAACTTGACGGCCGCCCGCACTGTCTCGTCGTCCACGTCAGCAAACGTGAAGTTTTTGTGGACGACGAGATTCATCCACTGGTACGTTTCTTGCGTGTGCCGGTCGACGAACATGTCCATGGTGACGACACGCTTTTCGCGCAAACACTTCCGGGCGATGTCCTCGTAGCCAGGGTGCTTGGACACGAGGTGATTCAGCAGGTTGGTGTAGCCGGCCTTCTTCGTCTGCTTGACAAATTTGTTGCACGCGTTGCACGTCCGGCCCACGGCGCTTGGTTCGCGAAACAGCATGGAAACAACAGTCTTGGAGTCGATCTTGGGGCCTAGAAGGGTGAATGCTGAGTTGGTGGCCATGTTGAAGGAGCAGTGCAAGCACGTGTGGTTGCTGGTCGTCGGAGGCGGTTGCTTGCAGGGGGTCAATTCGAAAGTGAACGCTCAAACGACTCCGAGGTCTACCGTGCTCTCCCGTCTTGTGCGGGCTACCCGTAATGGCCTATGCAGCTATTTATGCCTCTGCCAAGACCGTGAAGACGACTTCAACATGAAGATACACAATTAGATCTGCATATTGCAATGTATTGAACATGATATTGATATTGTTGCAATATTGATTGAGGCGGCCGTCTCGTCAACAATCCATATACAATGGATATTGTCCGATCCCTGTCGACCAACTACTCACCCAGCCATGCATCCACACGTATCCCTCTTGCTAGCACTCCTGTTGCTGCTCTACATCGTAGGCAAGGCCAGCGCAGTCGACTGCACCGACGCTGAGGACCAAGCGATCACCGACGCGTACACCGCTGCAGCTAGCACCAGCAAGTGCTCGGAGTACGCATCCGTAAGTAACCTGCTGATCACCATCATGCCGCCGTGCTCCGCCACGGCCTGCGTCTCAGCCGTGAAGCAGTTGGCCGAGTCCATCCCGAACTGCACCACGGCCACCTACTACGAGAAGGACCAGCTCCTGCAGTCGCTCGACATTTGCGCCACGCCAGCCCCGACTCCCGCCTCGACAGCTTCGTCGACGAACTGCACCAGTGACGAGGCCGACGCCACGTTCAACGCCTTCTACGAGGCGGCAAGCGGCTCGTGCGCCAGCTCCACGACGATCGAAGCCTACGGTATCATCATCGACACGCAGTGCAACTCGACGTGCGCCGCTGCGGTTCAATCCTTCGCCCAAACACTGCCGAACTGCAACTACGAGCTGTCGGGAGAGAACACTAACAAGAAGCAAGACATCGCCACGCAGTTCAGCTACTGCGAGATGCTGGACAACGCCACAAACATCAGCGTCTACGTTGATTCAGTCGATAATTTGTTGGGATCTTCTGCGGGTTTAACCCCCGTGGTGCCGAATTGCACCACCGACGAGATCAACGAGACCGTCGACTTTTTCCTGGCCGTGGCAACAAACGAGTCGTGCCAATTCGACTCATCCATCTGCGCCTACGACGTCCATGTGAACACCGACTGCGACACCGAGTGCGGCAGATTCGTCCGCAGACTCGGCTTCGACGTCCCCAAGTGCTACTTCGACCACGTCAACCACCGAGAATACCTGAGTGACCACTGGTACCAATGCGAATGGATCGTGAACCCCGACAATATCTCCATCAGCTTCCACTACTCGGGAATAGTCCTCAACGCCACGTTGGATTCCTCCGTCGCCTGTGACCCGAACTTCGACTCAGCCGTCACTTCCAGCGACATCGACCAAGACCCAACCACCACCGCTTCACAAACCGACAGTGCGCTAAGAAGCACAACAACCCCCTTTGTCTACAGCGCTGCACTCATCTTGGCAACCCTGTATTTGTAGCGGACGAATATTCGAAGTGCTTCTGAAGGATACTGCTGTAACCTTTCCTTCCTTGAATTGGTACTTGAAGAAGACCACGCGTTGTAGGTACACTTTGAACGCAGGAGACCGACCTTCCATGTATGGGACCGCTCGCACAACGCAATTCCCTCGTCCAAGGCGGCACTAAAAGCATCGAAATGTGGATGACCTCTTCTTGGTTAGCTGTTGTTGCTGCTGTTGCTGTCAGTTTTAGCTCAGTTCTGGCAGCTAGCGGCGACACTTGCTCCGTGTTTCAGATCCACACGACGATCCAAGGAATTGACGGCGTGCTGTCGAGCAGCAAGTGCGCAGACTACGTGAATGGAGATTTGTCGTTGAAGGTACCTTGTGCTGCTACAAGCTGCGTGACTGTGCTGGAAGAGTTGGCGTCGAAGCTGCCGGGCTGCACGCTGGCCGCCGGCGACAACGGAGGCACCAGTGCCAACAAGAAGACAGAGCTGCAGAACGCTCTGGATAAATGCAGCACGGACTCGAGTTCCTCGGTAACAGTGGATGCTGTGGACACGTCGGCGAATGGAGCGACGGCATCAAGAGATGAATGTTCAAGTGCGGAAGCGAGCACCACGGCTCAGCTGTACTTGGAGGCGGCAGGCTCGTCAGCTTGCGGTCAGTACTCGACGACGGATGAACCGAGCATGGAGGTCTACATCACCGCGCCTTGCTCGGCTACTCAGTGCTTATCGGTCATGGAGAGGCTTGTGGAGCAGCTTCCGGACTGCTACTCAGGTGGAGTCAACTTGAAACAGGATGCCAGGCAGTCGATTGCTTCATGCACCGGAGAAGAATCGTTATCTTCAAGATCTACTGACCAGTGTTCCAACTCTGAAGTCTCTAGTCTGGCATACCTCACGAATTCAATCGTGACCAGTTCGGAGTGCAGTTCGTACGTGATGTCCACGTCGGCGGAATGGTACCTCGCTGTGCCGTGCAGTGCTGATGCGTGCCTCACGACCCTCACGGATGTAGTCCGACAGATGCCTGACTGCGAGTTTAAAGGTGTCAACTACAAGGAGGAGTTGGGCCTACAGCAGAGTCCGTGCTTGATTGGAGATGGCAGCTCGATGGACAGTTTGAGAACCGAAGCACCAGGCGCCAGTGTCAACTCGACAGGTACGAACGCTTCGAAGCACAACTCCAGTAGCGTTTGGTTGCTGTTGCTTGCATTTCTGCTCGCAGCTTCCACATAAATCAACACTCAACGCCTTGAAAGAAAATAAAAGAAATCGTATTGTTCTGCAACTTAGTCGGATCAACATGAACGCCCCACGCCAGGGGGGGGGGGGTTAAAGAGCAACAGCAAGGACAAACGCCACCACAGCAGCGGGTATCGCCACACCAATCGTCGACGCTGCCGACGATCCCGTAGCAGGAGGAACCGTGTTCCCCGTGAGCTTGTCGCTCGTGGTCGAGCCCGTCGTGGTGCTTGTCGAGGGAGAGGCCGTTCTCAGCGCGGAGGATGAGGAAGAAGAAGATGACGCCTCGGTCGTAAGCGCCGAACTCGACGTCGAATCGGTCGCAAGCGCTGACGACGAGTCCGTAGCAAAAGCCGAGCTGCCCGACGTGTCCGTGAAGATCCCGGACATGTCGGTCGTCCCGCTCGTGCAATAGTCGACGGCCGATTGAAGACCTTGCTTCAGGTTGATGCCGCCGCTCGAACAGTCCGGGAACCCGTCGAGCATGTCGGTCATGAACTGCAGACAGTCCGAGTTGGTGCAGTAGTCGGAGGCCGTGATGTCTGTGGTCGTTGTGAGGTCGGGGCAGGAAGTCGTGCCCTCCGTCATGGCCGAGCTGTAGATGCTCGAGATAGTGGTCAGCTCGTCCGTCGTGCACTCGGCAGCGCGGACAAGCGTTGCGTCCAGCGTTGCAAGGACAACGGACAGGAAGAGAGCAAAAGTCTTCATGCTTGTGGATGGATTGAAGGAGCTTGAGTGTCTTGTCTTGAGGAATGAAAATGGAAAGTGGCGATCAAAGGCAGCGTGCAGACGCTGGGTTGATTCCCGGGTTGATATCCATACAAACAGTAAAAGCGAAAGCGATATAACGGCAACAACTGAACCCTCTTCCATGAACCATAAAGGGCGCGTTTGCCTTCCACGTGATGTGCAGGTAATGGGTACACCAGTCACTTCAACCAGAGATTAAAAATGAATACACGGTCACTACAACCAGAGATTAAAAATGAATACACGGTGTCATTACATCAAATATACGTGCACCACACGAATCCCCACCAAACTCGTTCATTTGGCGCCAAAACGCCGCCATTATCATACTCGACACAAATGGCTGCACGTGGATGGGAGCGCGACGAAGATTTGGCCCGGCGCGAGGACGCTGCGCCTGCCACAGGGGCAGCGAATGGAGCAGCAGGTAGCCAAGACACAGCAGACGACTTGGGTACAGCAGCGGCCGCCAGTGTGCCCACGAAGCGGCGGCGCAACCTGCTGCGCGAGTCGCACTTGGTGTCGGCCGAAGGTCTCAAGAAGGTGCACCGAACGTTTCCCTACCAAGTGAGCGCGGACGTGTCGGGCCGCGAGGCGCAGGCGCTGGCGTCGCTCATCAAGATGTACAAGCAGTGGGCCTTCGACCTGTACCCGGGTCTGAACTTCGACGACTTTGTGGAGAGGGCGGAGACGCTGGGCAAGAGCCACCAGGTGCAGGGGCTCATGGCCGACCTGAGGGAGAAGGAGAAGCTCAAGGCCATGAAGAAGCGGTCAAGAGAAGAGGAGAAGGAGGAGGAGGAGGAGAAGAGGAGCAGCGACAGTGAAGGAGAAGAAGCCATGCTTTAATTAACGCGATTCATCCGAAGTGCAGTGTGATAAATTATCACTGATAATATGGCGTGGAGTCAAATGTATCCAAGTTCAAGGTGTAGTTTGCTTCCGGCGGTCGTACTGGACTCGTGCACAACGGACGGGGGTCTTCAATGGAGGCGAGATGACTCTCATTTCAGTGCTTGTAGAGCTTCACGTTAGCGATTGGAAGAGTATTAATTAAGCCTACACTCGGACACTTCGTACATCGCCCTTTGACATCCCAAGAGGGGTGCCAGCAGAGAAATAAGATCGCATCGCGCAAGGTCGCAGCGACTAAATGCTTCGCGCTCGATTTCTATTGCCAAGCGGCTACTACGTGCTCAGGGCGGTATTCAGGTGTGTTGGTGACCAGGGAAAAGATGCAGCTACTACTAAGGCAGGAGGGCAACGGACGGTGCGGCTACCGCGCTCTCCGAGACAGGCGTCGCTCAAATATCAGTGCATTCCTAGTTCGCCATTACTAGTTTCTCGTGCGATTTTAGTGCGGGCACAGCAGCAACCAACAATACTTGCCTATTGAAAGTATTTGTTCCGGAACCATCGCGTCGACAGAGGCAGCAGTGTGGCTGTGCATACCAGCATCACGTGGTGCTCCCGTTCCTCCAATGTCACACCGACTAACCTTAGCAACGAAATACAATTTGTTGTTGTACTGTATTGTGCTTTGCAGACTTTTTGGCACTTTGAACTTTAACTCGTACGACTTATCGAGCACGACTTATTAATACTGATAGATCGTACTCGAGTACGAATTGCTGATGGTCAAATAGCACTAAGTAGTGCGCATATACCCTCTCCTGCATGATTTAGCACATCCAGTACGGATAAGGATCCTTTTGGCACTCGTAGAAAGTAATACCATTTCCGACCTAAACCAGGTCGAAACACGACTTGAGCGACTCGCATTTTGATTTACCACTAAGTACAAACCCAAAACGACAATATCAGCTGATGTGGGGCAAATCAGCCACAATACGCGTTTGCGGAACACACCCTCAGTAGTGCACTAGATGTAGGAGGACAAACTTGATGCAAAACACAATATAATATATACACTATGTATAATACACTAAGCACATGCACGGCTTGAACGAACCTGAGACATGAGAACCCGGTCTACCGAGTTCGAAGGTTTCAGATACCATTTGTGAACTCAGTATATCGAAAATCCAGGTTCGCGGTCATTTTTGCAGTTAAACACGAACCACGCCATTCACGGTTACGTCCTTGGTTCGTTTTCTTGCGTCTTCATTGGCTCTCTAGACTTACTCGGTTAGAGCCGCATAACCGTCGAGTACCATTCTACTTATCAACATTATCGCTCATAAAATATAGGACCTCTTAGGCTATTAATCTTGAAGAGGTATCAGGGTTTCATCTTTGCAGCTACTTTGGTATGCTAAAGGTTATTGTGAATTCCGCCCGAATTTAGCGAGTCGGAGCGGTTCCCTGACTCGATCAATACAAACCCCAAGTCATTCACCCATCAAGCTTTTTGTACTTAGTAGAAATGGGTACATTGCATAAATGAGCCATCAATAGTCAACGCAAGTGAACCAAGGTGCTCGGGGCGATTGGCGGGGCGATTGGGCTCCGGCGATCGCCCCGGCCAGTTTGGAGTAGAACTCACAATATTGGATTCCATGATTTCGTTCGTTTTCCTGGGATCTTTCCAACAGCCGCGACCTTTCAAGCTTAGATCGTCTAGCCAATCAAATTCCTAGGAAACGAACCAAAGTGAATCTTCCTCTCGCTTAAGTTCAGGTTCAGTTCGGCTCATTCGATTAAGTTAATCTTAGTCTGAACAAAAAACCAAACTAATATCCTTACAGGGCTCTCACATACTTACGTACAACAAATCTCTCACCTGGCGAGTACAGTGCTTGGCTCGCCGAAATTCTCAGCGCTGGGTCTGCCTCCGTAAAGCCAGCCAGGCTCCGCTTCTCGGGCACCCGGCGTGAGTATGTTTGACGGGACAGTCTAAGGAGGGCCATTTCCAAGCGAGGCCATTTTCATAAATTGGGCATATTTTCATGTTGAAGGGGGCGGACACTCGCGCGTTGGCTCTCGTCTGCGGACTTTGACACAGGGGACCCGCCCCTCTCGTGCTTCGATCGGGGGGGGGGGGGGGGGGGGTCGCTTCGCGCCCTGCCTCACCCCCTTAGTCGAAGTCCTCGACTTGGCAAGGCGCGGTGTCTAGAAAAAAAATATCGGGTTGCAGCGCTCGCTAGATCAGCCCCGCCTAATCGGCGGGCGTTGGAACCAGTGAACGCACTGAGTGAGGCTCGCGCTCGCATTCCTCAACATATTTTGATCAAATGCATTGGTTATGAAAATGACCTTGCTCGGAAATGACGCTCCTTATTAAATTGTAGACAGTCCCATGTTTGACTAGCGATGCTTTCATCCGTTTGTCCTTTCTTGGGCCCATAGACTGTGCTAATGTATGTACCTTGGTACTGTACTTTCGAGTTCCGGCGGCATCTGGATGATAAAGCTCGAGAACGTGAGACCATCGTCGGGTACGTTGTAAAATTACACGTTTTCGCGAGATGGAAGAAGCAAAACTCATAGTACTGTCCTTAGTTTTTTTTTATTATGACAACCTACTTGTGTAAAATATTACTCTAGGTACCGGCGAATGTTACAGTTACTCGCATCACGGCCGATATTTACTCAGGATTAACCCCTTCCGCAACCGGCAACTCCAGGTCTGCCTTCGCTAAGGCATAAGCTCCCACTTGCACAGGCGCCCGCATTATCATCCCTCTTCTACTGTGTCCCGTACCCGGGTATCTGGAGTGCGTACTAGGGGCCCGGGGGGGGGCGGACTCGTGTCGTGGTGGATCGGCCGCCGCTGGGCACCGCGTTTAGCGTACCCTAAAGTGTCATCCGACAACGCATGGAGGATGCACTGAAGGTCCACGGGCGAGGTACCTGGACAAGCGGCCAAGTCTGCGGTCAACGGAAGCCGAGGAGACCACCCAGGACGGGTGTCACGCGATGTGGACAATGGTGTGTATAGGGAAGAAGGGGGGTTGTCATGTCCGAGGATGGAGGACACGACAAGGGATCCCCAGTGCTGTTCAGGAGGGGAGTCGCCCTCACGAAGTTCGAGCTACGATGTCAGTTTCTATAGTTAGCACACGCTCGTAAATCTACCCTGTTCAAGAACAAGTTAAGCTTTTCATACACTTCCCCCCCAACTACTTCGTCTGCTACTACTCCGACTCCTCGCACTCCTCCTAACTCCTATCAGCCGCGGCGTACTTTAACGACCCCGAATAGGGTGGGATACGACAACTGGTGGAGAAGCAGGGTACGCTGCTAGCTGAACCCGAAGACCGAGAGGAGCGTTCCGAGCTGAGCGAGTCGACCCGGAGACCGCCGACCCAAGAGAAGTGGGGGCGTCACATTCTATAATGAGAAAGCCTGAACCTGGCCGACGCCGAGTGACCATGATGCAAAGAGACCTCCGAGACCAAGAAGACGTAACAAGCGAAGGATCCCACTCCACCGGGTCAGGAGGGGGCGAGGTGCCTCCTCCCGCCGCGGCTGCCCAACGAGACCACGCCGCACCAGGCGCGCCCAGTGCGATGACGACCGACCCCTCGAGGCCCACACTGACGGTGCCCGATCTGACTACACCGGAAGGCCTTGCGGCCGCCCGAACAGTGCTCCAACGAGCGGTGGAGGTCACTCGCCGTCACTCGGACCCAAAGTGGGATGGGCCGGTGCTACGACCCGACCCGCTGGGCCTCCGAGGACGACGACAAGTGCTGGGACGGCCCCGGGCGTGCCAGCGAGCTACGGAGGTGCCCCCGATGGCGCCGGACCTCCTCCGACACAGACAAGCGTACTGACCGCCCCGACGAGTGCCCCGGGGTACGGCGCTGGGTGGGTGCCGCAGTATGGAACCGCGCAGGCCCCAACCGGTAGTGCCCCCGCCGCCGCCGTACGTCGCCTCCCAAGCTACTATTGGAAGGGTCCCTCCGCCCAGATGGCGCCTGTGAGTGCCTCGGGATACGGCATTGGATGGGGTACGCAAGGATCAGTGCCACTCACCCCCGCTGCCGCCATAGTGCCGACATGAGTACCGACTCCTCAGACTGGAGAGGTCGTGCCGACTCCGACCCCGACGTCCCGGATCCGCACGGCTATCGCCTCTTATGGTGGCTACTCCCTGGTGGATCCGCCGGGCGCGGCAAGCGCGCCTCCGCCCTACCTGGGAGCGTGGGAGTGCCTGGTGCGACGCCCCCACCTACACCCCTATACGTTGGGAGTACGATGGGTCAGACGCCCCAGGCGTACTATGGTGCTGCGGTGCCCTCCCCAATGCCCACTGCGGCCCCTTCAGTGCCATCCGCCCCAACGGCAAGCACGGTTGGCTTGCCTTCGCACATCACGAACGCCATGAAGCTCACTCCCCCGTTCTACACCGAGAACGCCTCGGTGGACAAGGCCAAGAGATTCTGGGACCTGTTTGTGAGGGCCACCGAGGGCCTGGATGAACAACTACGCCTCAGTGCGTTCCGAGAGTGCCTTAAGGGCAAACCTGGAACGGACTGGTGGACTTACTCCAAGATCGAGGACTTCGAAACGCTGAGAGTGCGGTTTTACAATCAGTTCATCTGCCTTACGCCGCCCCAGATGATCGAACGCCTCAAGAACACCAAGCGTTCCAGGGGCATGTCGACCGAGGTCTGGGCCAACATGGCCCAGAGCCTCTGTGGCGAGGCCCAGTGCTTCGACCCTCGCATTCGCTACCAGTACTTCCTCTCCGGTTTAAGGAACAGGGAGTGGAAGGCGGCCCTGAGTATGTCGCTGGTCAGTACCATCGAGCACGCGGTGGCGGTGCTGCTATACAAGAACATGCACTTGCCCGTGAAAGACGACGCCGACTTCGCCGACGAACCCAAGGCCAAGACGACGTCCGAGGATCCCGAGATGACGCAGCTCCTGCAGCTCCTCCAACAGAACCAGAGTCTGATCCTCCAGCAGCAGCAGGAGCTGGCCAAGGCCTCTCGTTCTCCGCAGCGTTCCGGGTACGCTGCCGCCACCTACGAAGACCAGGCCGCCCCAAGCGCGAGGTCGAACGCCACTAACTCGCTGGTCGCTGCCCCACAGGTCTCGGTCCGAGGCATCCGCCAGGGATCATACATGTACACGCGGGATGGCCGGACCGTGTGCGGGCGTTGCCACTTGCTGGGGTGCAGCAGGATCAACTGCCGCCGTTTGAACTCGACGTGCCCGTACTGCAACCAGCGCGGACACATAGGCGTCGAGTATGAAGCCCCGCGGTCGAGGAGGGAGAACAGTGGCGGCCAGAGCCCTGGTCGTCGCCCGAATGGACCCCGGGTGTGCTGGACCTGCAAGAGCACCGAACACCTCGCGACACAGTGTCCCCTAGTGAAGACAATCCAGCAAGTCTTGGCGCAAGGAACCCAAGCGGGTGTGTCCGCCTCGGGGGGGGGGGGGGGGGGGGGGGCTCGGTCCAGCAATGAAGAGGGCATGAGGGAGGAGAGGGGAGTGTCGCTCCTTCCTCTCGCCCGAGGAACGACACCGGGGGGTACGCCACCACGACCGTAGTGAGTTCGGTCGTGGCGAACCGAGGCGTACCTGAAGGCGAGCTCACGCTGGAGGCCGCGCTCAAGTCGGATGATGATTGATATGTGCATGCGAACGAGACTGGAGAAGTGAAGACGCCGCTGCAGGCGGAGGACGCACCGAAGGCGCAACCCGACGAGAAGAAGACCGAAGACAACGAAGAAGAACCCGACGAGAAGCATGGGTCGGCGGCCCTTGCAGAGGTGGCCCCGGCGGCGATGCAGGGAGCGAGCGAGGTAGGCCTCGCCCCCGACCTTGAAGAAGAAGAGGACGAAGATTCTGTCAAGGACCTCGACGACGATGCGTGCCTGGGGCTTACCTGCCACTGCCGCGACGCGTCGCCGGACCAGGTCGAGTACGTTAACTTCGAAATAGATGGAATTGAGAACCCCTTACCCAACGAGAGCGGCGAGCAAGTGTGCCCCCCCCCCCCCCCCTCCGCGGAACCCAACGAGAACGGAGAGCGAGAGAGCTTCCGGGATCAACCTGGCGCCCCTGAGAACGCGTCGACGATCGACCCTTCTGGAGTCGACGCCACCCCCACCGAGGTTGGAAGGTCGGGAACGACTACCGACCAGACCGTGATCGCCCTAGAGGAGGGCTTGCTGGGTGAAACTACGAAGAACGATCCTACCCCTGATCCACTGACCGAAGAGGACTCTGACCAAGGCGAAGGCGTGGCGCCTCCTCCATTCCATGCGAGGGTGTTCACCGCGGAGGAACTGGACACTCTGAAACGGGGCGACCCCATCGTGGCCTCGGAAGAGAAGGAGGAGTACGACAAAGAGATCGAGGAACGGCTGTTCCCCCTCGACAAGATTGAACTCAGGAAGAAGAGGGTTGCGAATGCTGCCCGAACCAAGGAGCCGACGCTCGAAGAGCTGAGCAAGGAACTCGGCCTGCCCGTGGAGACATTGCGGAGGACGCGCGAGTCGTCACCTGACTCCTTGTCGTCCCCTGAGTACTGGACGGAGTGGTTCCGGAAGACGCTCGCAGCGTCCGAGGCCGCCAAGAGGGCCAACCGCGACTTCCGCAACAATCCAGCCGACTCGAGAGAGGCGGCAACCATCGGTGCCATGAGCGGCCCCAGCCCGGCCGAGTCGGACGGACCGGACGTGACCGACGGCTTCGACATCGTGAACGACGAAGTCCTCTCGGCGGAGAAGCGGAAGAAACCCCGGTTGACTGTCTTGGCCGATGAGGCAGCGGTCGGAAGGAACATTGGAGTGCATTTGGTGACACCCGCTAAGGAAGAGGAGCTGGCGAGAAGAACGACGACGGCGTTGCCGTCGAAGCTGCGTTCCCTGGCCCGGTCGCTGGCCTACGCCTAGATCGTGGAGGAAGACGAGGAGAACGAGGCCCCTGCAATGGACCAGGAGAGCAAGGTGCGTGAGCGCGTGATTGCCGTTGCCGGAGTGCTAGCCGACCCAATCCTGAACGTCGTAGTGGAGTACGCTATGCGGTGGCGCGACCAGAAGGACGCTGAAATCAAGAGCAAAAGGCTGGCGAGGCAGGATCGGCGAGCCTGTCTCCTCGAGGAGGACAGTAGGGCCGCTGGTCGCCGACCCCACGCCCGACATGTCCACTTCGACTGCTCGTCGCTGTTTGCAGGCCGTACAGAGGCCCTTGGTACGAGTCTCTCCTACACGGAGAGCGAGAACGACGTCTCGCACTATGTGAGCGTAGTCACCGACTCCTCCGAGCGACTGAGCCGACGTAAGCCGGGACTGGTCAACGTGGACGCCGACGTCGAGGGCCCCGACGTTCCTGAGGACCCCTTCGACCCGGTACCGGACGGCAAGCGCGTGATCTGTTCGGTGGGCGGGGTGGAAACCGTGTCCGCAGGATACATCGAGGATCTGCCTGCCAACCTGTTGATTGACTCGGGCTCCATGGCCAGTCTGATCGACTCTCGCGTTCTTGCGCGGCTTGGTCTCTCGGGAGCTCCGCTCCGTCCGTACCACGGGGGCCTCAACGGGGTTTCGGGATACCCGCTCCGCATCAAGGGCGAGATAGACCTGCCGCTCCGTCTTGGGTCATTGGAGAAGCTGCGCGGGTTCGTTGTCATCGACCAACTGCATGTCGACGCGATTATGGGCACGGATACGCTCAAGGCGTTCCGCGCTGTCATCGACTTAGACGAAAACGTCTTGATCCTGAAGGATACCGGCGAGACGATCCCGCTAGGCTCCCCCAGAGTCGAGGCGACGTACATCTCCAGAGTGGTGTCGTCGGTGCGACTGTGTCCCGGCGGCCAGGCCCTGGTGGTGGCGGACCTCGCTGGGAATGATCCGGAAGGAACGAGCGTGTTGGTCGAAGGACTGCCGGGACTGGACTCGAGGGTGAAGGTCGCCCGAACCCTCAGTACGGTCAACGGGGGCAAAACTATCGTGGAGATCTGCAATGCTACCTTCGATGAACTTGTGATCAAGAAGGGAACGGCTCTGGCCGTGGCCACCGTTGTCCCCGAGAAGGCCCTTGAGAACCTGAAGACCAAGAAGAACAAGGACAACGCGGGCCCCGCCGAGGCCTCCGAGAGTCGACCCCAGGACGCTAAGGGTCGACTCCGTGATCGCAGCCGCTGCGGTCGAGCCCGCCCCCTCGTCCGACCCGATGCCTGGACTGCAGGAGGCGTACAAGGCCGAGCTCAAGGCCGGTTTCGCCGACTCGAAATTGGACAGTGAGCAGCAGCAACTGATGCGCGGTCTCCTGGACTCATTCCGCGGTATGTTCGTGGAGTCGTCCATGCGACCCGGCCGTACCGACCTGCTGGAGTCCTCGATCAACACTGGTACGCACCCGCCGTTCAAGACGAGGCCGTACCGTGTCTCCAATGCGTAAGGGGAAGTCATGGAGGCCGAGATGCAACAATACCTGGAACTCAACCTGATACGCCCGTCGACCAGCCCGTGGACCAGTCCGGTGCTTATGATCCGCAAGCCTGATGGCGGGATTCGCTGTTGTATTGACTATCGACGGCTGAACGCCCTTACGGTGAAAGACTGCTACCCTATGCCCCTCATCGACGATATCCTGGACGTGCTGAAGGGGGTGAAGCTCTTCTCTACTATGGACATTGCCTCCAGCTACTGGAACGTGCCCATGGCTGCGGACAGCATCGAGAAGACGGCCTTCACCTGCAAGTACGGCCTGTTCGAGTGGTTAGTAATGCCTTTCGGGCTTTGTAATGCCGTTCCGGCCTTCGAACGTCTCATGGAGAATGTGTTGGGCTGAAGTGGCGTACCTGCCTCGTGTACCTCGACGACTGCGTGGTCTTCAGCTCGGACTTCCCTACTCACCTGGCTCGGCTGAAACAGGTCCTGGAGCGCTTCCGCGCTGCCGGTTTTAAGTTGAAACTGAAGAAGTGTCGATGGGGCCGTGACCAGGTGGCGTTCCTCGGCCACATCGTGACTCCCTCAGGCATACTGCCGAACCCGGAGAAGGTCAAGGCCGTCATGGACGTGGCCCGGCCCCCCGACTTGCACACGGTCCGAGCGTTCCTTGGACCGACCAGCTATTTGCGCCGGTACATTCCCGGGTACGCTGCGATCTCGGCCCCGATCGAAAGGCTCGAAGTGAAGGGTGTCGAGTTCGCCTGGACCGAGGACTGCGAGGCTGCCTTCCTCCAACTGAAGCGGAAGCTCGTTGAGCCTCCGATCCTCGTCTATCCGGACTTCTCGAAGCGCTTCAAGCTCTACGTGGACTCTTCGCGTATCGCTGTCGGAGCCTGCCTCATGCAGACGGTGGATGACTGAGAACGCTCTGTCGCGTACGCCAGCAAGCTGCCGGTCGGGTCAGAGCGAAATTGGATCAACAAGACGGACGGCACGTCCGAAATCGAGTGTTGGGGCATCGTGTGGGCAACCCGCAAGATTCGCTGCTACTTAGACCGCCAGGAATTTGATCTCTACACGGACCACAAGGCCCTGACGTGGGTCTTCGATGAGAACAACCGAACCAGCAACGACAAGCTGGCGCGCTGGGCCATGGAGCTATCGCAACTCAGGTTCAAGGTGTACCATAAACCCGGTGCGTCGATGGGGCACGTGGACGGGCTCTCACGACTGCTCGCGGCGACTATCTGCGCGGTCACGTTGGACGATATGCTCAATCCCGACTCCGCCGGCTCCGATGTCGACTCCGTTGACGTCGGGGAGAACGCCCCGCGCGACCACGACCGCCGCGTGGAGAACGAAGTGGCGAAAGAAGCTCCCTCAGCTGGAGTCCCTCGCCCCAACCAAACTCCTGTTGAGGTCGGGGAGCCACCCTCAAGACGCACGACGCGCCGCCCGAAGACGGCCCCACCCGGGGGAGGAGCCATGGAAGAGGCTCTGCACTTCTACACACGTTTTTAGCTGAGCTCAACAATTGATATGCACTACCGGTACAATACTCCACTTCTTCCATGAGCATAGAACAACACAACACGGTTTCTACCCAACACGCGTTCCATCAACCGGGCGCTTGTCCGTGGGATCGTACTCGACACTTACGACTTTGATGTCCACCAGACAGGGTTCAAACGGCGAAGCTGTACCTGTAGAGCTGGATCGTGTCGCTTGTTCTGCCGCCCGAGATGCTTTAGACGAAGTCGGGGAGCACCCCGTCTCGCCCTCGGACCCGGACCCGCCGGTGAGCAAGGAGAAGGGGGGAGACTCACCTTCTCCCACCACCGACGCAGAAGTGAACCGCGAGAGCGCCGCTGACGGTGATCCTGTCATCGACAGTCCCCTCGAGACTGACGACGATGCCCCTGATGACTTAGGCGAGGGTACGCCGGAGGTTGAGCGCAGTGCGACGTCTCCCGTGGACGTATTCGGCTTGAACCGAGAACGGTTCCTCGAAGAACAAAGACGCACACCATGGATCAAAGCACTCATGGCGTTCCTGGAGCACGGGACCCTGGCGCTAGACGCGCAACTGCGCGTGAAGGTACCACAGATGGCGCCACATTACGTGGTTCGGAACGACATTCTCTTCGACGAGTTCATCTGAAGGCTCGAGGCGGCCACGCCCGCTCTATCAGCGTACCGGTGATTTCCCTGCCGTTCATTGAAATAGCTCTCCATTACTGCCACTCGGACATCTTCGCTGCTCACGTGGGACAGATCAAGACGACGGACAAGGTTCGCCGCCACGCCTACTGGCACGGGTGGAGGCGCGACGTGGCCGAGTACGTGCGGGCGTGCCCAGTGTGCGGCAGTGGCAAGGGGTACCGCCCGTGGAGGAACGGGTTGATGCAACGAATGCCCATTCAGGATCTCTCGGGGCCCTTCTCGCTTCTCGTGGTGGACGCTATCGACCCGCTGGTGACCACCCCTCGCGGCAACAAGTACATACTCGTCTTCGCCGACTACTTCACGCGGTGGGTAGAGGCGTTCGCCGTGGAGGCGTTGGACACGCTCACTTTCGTACGAGTGATGGTGGATGAAGTTCTTTGTCGACATGGAGTGCCGGACCGACTACTAAGTGACCGCGGTTCAAATTTCATTTCCAAGTTGGCGAAGTCCTTTTACGAAACCCTGGGTATTAAGAAACTATTCGGCGCGGCCTATCATCCCCAGACGCAAGGACTGGTGGAAAGATTCAATGGCACTCTCATTGGAATGCTGCGGATGTTTGTGAGCGAGGCTCAAAGTGACTGGGATCTCTATCTACCTAGAGTTCTATTTGCGTACCGGACTTCCTACCATGAGGCCCTCGGCGAACGGACTCCCCGTTCTTCAGTCTCTACGGCAGAGACCCGGTGCTGCCCCTGGATTTGGCGTTCCTGAACACCAAGGACGAATGAAAAAGCAACAAAGTGGCGGAGTACCGCCGGCGACTCTACCTATCACTGCGTGACACTCGCCGACTCGTGGAACGACAACTCCTGAAGGCTCAGGATCGTCACACACAGCGACTCGAGGATCAGGTCGCCGTCGAGTTCTGAGAGGGCGACGCTGTCTGGGTCTACCCGTACTTCCGAGCTCGCCGCGGTGAGAAGCGAACAAAGAACCACACCGTTCACCCTAATTAGTCGTGTGACCTAAATAGTCGTGCACCTTTGATAATCATCCCACCGGTTTTGAAAAAGATTTTCATTTTCACCTAAAATCGAGAAAAGAGACCGGAATTGTGTAGATCTCGGCAAGACGAATCGCGCTGTACATTTAGTTTTTGGTAGATTGGACTTGTGCTTTTAGAAACTGAAATTCAAAATAGGGTGAGCTACTGTTTAGGTCGTACACGCTAAATAGTCATGGCACGACTAATTAGGGTGAACGGTGTAGCGTTCTCATGGCACGGGCCGTACCGTGTCGTGGGCAAGCTCGGAGACAACACATACAAGGTGGCCATCCCCAGCCATCCCGATCGCGTCGTCTCCGTCAACGTCAATCGCATGAAGAAGTTCGCGGGTCGATGGAGTCGGCCGTTCCCCAACGAAATCCCAGAGGGCGTGACAAGCGAGCGCTCTACGGACGACGCTGGGCCCTTGACCCTCGAGGACCTACCTACGACGAGCTTCGTGGAACGGCTCACCCTCGGCGGGGAAGCGACCGTCTTCTCGGGAGTCACGAGCCCCATCGTCGACATCCTGGACAAGCGCGTGGAGAACCGACAGCTGCAGTACCTGGTGTTGACAGCCTTTTACGAGACCCGGTGGCGTCCCCGGTCACTGCTCCTACCGGAGCACGCCGCCCTAATCCAAGCCTTTGAGGATGGCCTTCGGAAGGAGAAGGGATGGCCAGAGCTGCGGAAGAGTGCGCGCCTTGCCGAGGCGAACGCCGCGTTAGACGAGGACGAGTTGCTCTTCTAGCTCCAACGAGAACCGGCTTCGAGTGAGACGCTTGGCTCTCACGGCCCGCGTGCTCTCCTCCAATTATTTCGACTTCTACATAGGATATTCTGCATTCCCGTCCAGCGCTTCCTTGCCACCTCGATTTGGTTCTGACACGGCATGGGCGTGCCTCCGACATTGACGCGGGTACGACACGGTGTTGCCGTACCCATTTACTTTGATTTCGATACGACACGAGGCTGCCGTGTCCCTTTTCTTCGGTTTGGATACGACACGGTGCTACCGTGTTTCTTTACTTTGACTTGGATACTACTTTACTTTGACTTGGATCCTACGCGGCGTTACCGCTATCGCTTTACTTAGTGGCTCGCCTCCGGAACTGATGAACGGCGCCTACCCCGCGACGGGATGACGACCGAGCAAACAAGAAGCGATGGGATATTTCAGGGTGTGGAGATCTATTACGAAAGTTGGACTAATACGCGAAAGAAACTACTGCTGATCTCCACCTACGTGACTCAACTTCGAACCATCGCCTCCTCAAGTGCTGTCTTCACCTTCCTCGCTGCCCTCTTCCTCGCTGCCAGATCCCTCGTCGGCATCCTCCTTATCCGCTTCGGCGTCTGATACTTCGTCATCGCTGTCGGTCGGGAGAGCCGCCAACAGCTTGTCGCCCTTCGCCGCCGACTTGGCCTCGGCCTCGGCCTCCATCTCGGCTACGACCTCATCCAGCGGCTTGCAGAACTTGGAATCGCTGTCATCAACCTCGGTGGCAGGACCGCGCGCTGCACAGCGGCCGTCCGCGCACTTGAACGGCGCGTACCCTTCGTTCTTGGCCTCGTTCGGGTCGAACTCGGGGGCGGTCGGGAGTTCGTAGTTGCCGTCCTGGAGCTGAAACGTCAAGTCGATCATCAGGTCGTGGATACGGCTGTCGCTGACGAGCTTCTCCCCCACACCCTCCGTGATCGGAGGCGACCAGTGCGACGGCACCTCCACCGCCGTTGTAATGTCCAAAGCGATCCGAGACAGCGCCTTGTCACTAAGGCGCTTCTCGTACTCCACGGCATCCGGATCCAGGGCGCCCGTCTTCTCCAACAGGTCCGTCCTCGTCTGGAAGCCGTCCGAGTCAATTCGAAACGGCCGAGAAGCGTGGCGAATCGTGGCCTGATACGCGCCGAAGGCGTTCTCAAAAAGGTCGACCAAATCGCGTATCGGTGAGCACGTGTACTCCTTGGCCTCCGCGGTGCACTTGCCCGACTGACCACCCCACCACATGAGGTTGCCGTTCCCGGGTGCCTCAAGCCGCCGCAGGAACCGGAAATAACCCCACGTCTCGATACAGAAGCTGATGAAGCTGATACGCTCACGCACGGCCCTCAGCTTGCGCTTGCGGCGCTGGACCTGGGCCGAAGCATCGGTGAGCGGAGCATGGAGCGCCCACTCGAAGAACGTCGCCCGAAACGCGTTCCAGAAGCGCCAGTGTACGACGTACACGTGCGGGAACTCCTCCGGGTCGTAGAACAGGTTCACGTCCAGCCACGGGTATGCGCGCTGGAAGGGCGTCTGCTGCACGGCGGCCGCCTTGCGGTAGATTGCCTCAATGGCGCAGCGCACCTCCTCCGGTGCGTCGGGCGAGAGCTTGAAGTCGCGTTTCACCGGCGACCCCGTGTCTGACGACGACTCCGAGCCCGAGCGGATCTTGGACTCTGCGTTCGCTCTCACCTTCGCCTTCGACTTGGGTTTGGCCTACGGCTGCGCTGCTGCCTTCGCCTTGGACTTGGGCTCCCCGGACGCCGCCGCATCTGATTTCGCCCTCGCCGACCGAACCGCTCGCGTCGACCTGGCTGGCGTATCCATCAACTTGAGCGAGAGGCGCGACTGCTTCGGGGCGCTGCCCTTGGGACTCGCAAGCGCCGGCACGCGCTTCTTGGCGGGCACAACAGACGCGACGGGCGCGAACATGGGGTGGGGCGGGAGCGCCGTTGCCTCGCTCTGAGTGGACGGCGACGGCAGCAGAGCGACAGGCTTCGACAGGACAGGCAGCTCGCCGTCCTTCGGCTTGATCAAGGCGGCCGCCATCGCGTCGAGCACCTCGAGGCCACTGGAGTCGTCGTTCACGACGAGGCACGGACGCATCTCGTTCCAGAACGCGATCTGCGCGGCGCGCGCGGCAGACATCGTACCCCCGGGTATGCTGGACTGCTCCTGCTCTAAGAAGCTCTGGAACTTTCGGAGCATGTCGGCGGGCGAGTCGCTCATCCTGAGCGGACGTCTGTGACGGCGGGTGGCGGGACTTGCTGGCTTGGGCGCGAAATCGAGAATGACTTGGGCGGCAAGTCGGCGGAGCCCATATTGCCCATTTCGGACTACGACGAGAAAATTCGCGACCGAGGGGTTCGGACTTGGGTGCGAGTCTCAGTACGGCTCTCAGACCCAACTGGCACGACAAACAAGAAAGTGCGCCTTCTCCAACGGCGGCGACCATGGGCGACGCCTACCGTGTCCTCACGCGCTGGTAGGCAACGTACGCCCCAGTTGAGCTGATCCCTGCATACTGCGGCGTTGGCTTCGCCTGCGTGCTAACGTGGGTAATCACCACCCCGCTCCGAAACGTCGCGTGGAAGTTCCTCGGCGAGGTGTGGCATGTGGCCTGCCTCAACGGTTCGCTGTGGCACCAGTGCATCTGCCAGTATCAAGACGTACTGGAGAACGCGAGATTCGTGAACTTCGCGGTGTTGCGTACGCCTACGCGCTCTGGGGCGCTCTCTTCGTAGTGCCCATGCAAGTGTTGACGGATGACGAGGGACGCTACGGGGACTATGGCCGCATGTTGCACAAGTGGTGGGCGGCCGCCTACACCACATTCTACGCCTACCTATCGGACCTGAGCGTGAGCACGGCACTCTCCGTGGCGAAGTACGCCTCCGTGTCCAAGGACGCTGCTAACTCGAGTCGGTGACGTGCAGGAAAAGTGCTCCACGTCCCTTTCCTGATCTGCAAGGTGCTGCTCGTGCTGGCGTTCTTCGTGCCCATGTGCTCCTACGACCTACTGGAGTATGTGTCGTTGGGCGTGCCCGGCGTGGCCATTGTGCTCACGACAGCAAACCTGCTGAATTCCTACTGCGCGTGGACGCCGCTGGGCCCAGCGCTGACAGTGATCACGGTGGCTTTGGGTATCACGACGCATCTCTGGCACAGCAGCGACGCCAAGGCAGAGCTAGAGCAGTATTCGCCCGTTGCCATTGTCTTCGGTGGGATGCGAAACCTACGCGAGCGCGCTGCTGTGCGCGAGCGGTTTGACGCTGAGACTCTGCGCCGCCTGCAGGACAACGACTCGGCTGTTCGAGGACCCTCTCAAAGACCCTGCTGTGCACGTGGACATGGGCGTCCGCACTCGCCCTCCGGCCGCCATTACGGCCGAACTACGAGCTGCTGAAGACCGCTCTGCTGCTCTACGCCAAAGAACTCGCCCGCCACCCGGACGTTCGTAGGGGACGCCGAACCTTTAGTCCGGGAGTATGTCCCGTACCCGGGTATCTGGAGTGCGTACCAGGGGTCCGGGCGGCGGACTCGTGTCGTGGTAGATCGGCCGCCGCTGGGCACCGCGTTTAGCGTACCCTAAAGTGTCATCCGACAACGCATGGAGGATGCACTGAAGGTCCACGGGCGAGGTACCTGGACAAGCGGCCAAGTCTGCGGTCAACGGAAGCCGAGGAGACCACCCAGGGCGGGTGTCACGCGATGTGGACAATGGCGTGTATAGTGAAGAAGGAGGGTTGTCATGTCCGAGGATGGAGGACACGACAAGGGATCCCCAGTGCTGTTCAGGAGGGGAGTCGCCCTCACGAAGTTCGAGCTACGACATCAGTTTCTATAGTTAGCACACACTCGCAAATCTACCCTGTTCAAGAACAAGTTAAGCTTTTTCATACACTTCCTCCCCAACTACTTCGTCTGCTACTACTCCGACTCCTCGCACTCCTCCTAACTCTTATCAGCCGCGGCGTACATTAACGACCCCGAATAGGGTGGGATGCGACAACTGTAGCCCTCTTATCTATCTAAGGCGTTACTAGCAAGCTCAACATGCACCGGCAAACGTATCATTGCTTGTCGAGCGCATCGGCGCGAGCATCAGTGGCGACGCATCCACAACAACACTTTTTGACTATCCGGTAGTCCGGTTATCCCGACCACGTGGTCGGGATAAGTGCTCCCGTGTACCTCCCGTTCGTCGAGCAAGTTGCTCGAGCATCCACCATGTGTCCACCGCCAACTGATGCCTCTCCCGGATTGACATCCTTTGCTGCAAGTTGACCAGGCCCGGAGCGTTAAACCAGATACTCAGCGCCTGTACCTATGTCGTATTTGTACTGGTAAAGGTTTTCGAGAGGGATAGCAACGAGCACTTGTGACTATTGAGGATAACTGCCTCCGAAGTGTAGAACCTCTGTGTGGTGGTGAAGGCTTGTGTTGCGGCGCTGAATCATAAAACTCATGTAGA
Source organism: Phytophthora vignae f. sp. vignae (assembly GCA_016169955.1). Taxonomy (NCBI): domain Eukaryota; phylum Oomycota; class Peronosporomycetes; order Peronosporales; family Peronosporaceae; genus Phytophthora; species Phytophthora vignae. Next base: position 1,188,394 of record JABJUM010000013.1, read on the forward strand.
CACGTATGCAGTCACGGGTTTGTAGATGTAATGCTAATACTCGTATGGGAGCTGATTGGCTCCTACATACAAATGTTACTATAATGCTAACGTAATATTCAATTACCTTTAACAATTTTGTGTATATCAGGTGTTCTTTACAGTAGATGTCTGTACGTGTACTGTACATACAGAGATTGGATTAAAACTGTTAAAAAGTCGAGCATCTCCGACGTGCTGATGCTTTGCTCATGAACATGGGACTCGATAGGAGATCTGTCCCGTACAATGTAGACCAGTTATTTAGTTGCAGAATAAGGGGGATACTCTCCTCCGCTAAGGACCACCAGTCCTCACTCTGCCTTTTACCAGGCCCCAGACACAAGTCTCCGGCTTTCGACTCCTAATACACAAGCACCTCCGGGCATCCTTCCTCCTCCAAGACCTCTTCCTACAGCACCTTCACGCTGTCCTCCGCTGTCTAATCCTCTGCTATTCCTTACTCCAACAGACACCGAGCCCCAACTTCAACAGGTTATGAGCCCAACGCTGACAAGAGGACTCGCGCGAAGCTGCCACGTGACAAGAAAGCTCGACGGACCAACTCTGCCCGACTGCTGCCACGTGTCAAGGCACTTCCGCCAAGAGGCCATGTTGCCTATGAGCCATACTGCTCCAACAGGCCACGCAGCCCACGAGCCATGCTGCTCTTCAAGGCCATGCTGCCCCACGAGCTAGCTGCTCTACGAGGCCATGCTGACCATGAGCCATGCTGCTCCGAGAGGCCATGATGCCCCCTTGCGCCAGCCACTGAGCTGCAGCGCCGCACGAGGCAAAACACATACCGTGCTTAGAAGCTGGAAGGCCACGCTGCCCCCTGCACCAGCCACAGAGCTGTACGCCGCACGAAACAAACACATACCGTGCTACGCATTACCGAGCTGTGAGGCCATGATGCCCACTGCGCCAGCCACCGAGCTGCTACGCATGACGTCTGCCACGCTATGCATTAGATTCAGTGAACACTACCTGGATTCCGCGCCATGCGCGCCGCATAACCGCGCCGGTCATAAGCCGAGCCCTTACGAGCTGTAAGTCCGCCTATATGGCTTGGCAAGTCCTCTCATACATGTACTAGTCCTGCAAGCGAGAATAAACAGGCAATTCATACTACGTAGTACGAAAGCTACCTAAGAGTGCTACCATCTAAAGTGCCTTAATTAAGTTAAGAGACTCGCACAAATGTTTGCATGCCGTGCCATAAGGCCACAAGCTGAGCACGAAAATCCACGTGTAGGACATGCTCGTAAGGCCTCTGTCAACTACTACCTGAACTTGTAAGACAAGCTTACGTACGTGAAGCCTCTGTCAACTACTACCTGAACGACAAGCTTACATACGTAAAGCCTCTGTAAACAAACTACATTCTCAACATGCTACACAAAGCCTCTGTCGATAGAATTTTTCCGCTTCATTCACATGAATATGTATGGCAAGCACAACAAAGCAAACAATGTATGCCAATGTACTGCTCACTTGCATGAGCGACAAGCAGAAAAAAAAAGAAACTTTGTCGAGAGGAGCTCCCACTCCATTAACATGTGCAGCGGGGCTGCCGTAGCTTTAGCGTCAGAGGAAGACGTAACAGACTCACAGAGTCTCAGCTTAAGAAAGCCCGTTCTAATACCAGAACGCACGAGTCCGTACTCCCTACGGACTCCAAGAGTCAACCCTCAGCTCTTTACTGTGAATCTCAAACTGAATGTATTTCTCCTTATCGCGGCAGAGCCGCCTTCGGTGTAAATGTATCTGGTTCACTATCTAGCATAGTGAACCCTAGTCATATGCATAATCTGTGGCTCTGAAGCCATGTACTGATTCTCCTACTGAAATAGGTTAGACAGTGTGCACCACACAAGCCTGTGTGTGTCACACTTCGTAACCCTTCGGGTAACATTCGTGTAACCCCGTTACACCCTCCCCCACCAAACCGTGGACACGGGTGTTCACGCTTAACGGTCAACGACCGGGTCTTGTTCCGTCAAGCCGTCTTCTCGAACGAGTCAATCCACATCGTGTGGACTTCTCTGAGAACTTCTCGGCGCGACGCGCCCTCATATGACTTCAAGTCACAAAGCGTTTTGGTCTTTCGACCGCAGACAGTCTCTCGCGAGATCCGCCTCGGAGCCTCGCTCCACCCGCGCTTCAGCACCTCGTGCTCGCGAACCCCCAGGCTCCCCAGCGCAGGTGCACACACCGGCCGCGCCTCCCAGGCTCTCCGTGCCACAGTACTTCGCGGCGCAACGCCACAAGCAGCGCTCGCAGCGTGCGCACCCCAGCTCCCCTCGAGCACCCACCGGTGAGATCATGGATCCCAAGGAGCTCTTCGGAGAAGAGGGCGAGGTGGACTACAGTGAGTCCGATGCCGGCTCGCCGAGCCCTGAGGATGTGTCCGCGTCGCCGCGACATTCCCCGAACCGCCGCGACACTTCGCCCACGCCGTCGGCGCCCCGTGAAGGCGGCACAACGGCCTCTCCTGCGCGCTCGTCGAGCCATCTTCCTGCGGAGCGCGCTGCGCCGTCGAGGGAGGAGCCGCGGCCACCGCTGCGCACTCCGAATCCGTTCCCTGAACGATCCTCCGGCCTCCGCGAGCTGCGCGCGCTCACTGAGCCAGGGTACTCGCCGCCCCGTGTGGGGGAGGAGCCCTTGGGTCCCGTCATCTCCAACCCATTGGACGAAGCTCAGTCCGAGCAGGTTGCGGCACAGATGGCCCCCGCGCGCTCCCAGCGCCCCGAGTTGCGCCGCTGCTGCACCCCAACACCGCCGAGTACGGCTTTCAGCCCCGTGACCCCGCGAAGGCGTGTCTCCAGGCGTTCCAACAGTCGCTGGCTCAGCACGTCATTGGGCCTGCGGCCCGTACTCCGGAGGAGATCGCTCTTCGAACGTCTCTACGAGAGCGACTCCTGACCCCACAGTCTACGACTGTCCTCGAGTACCGCGAGCGGTTGCGGCTGCAAGGCCTGGGGTTATCTGTGCCCGCCGTGCGGACGTACCCTGTGGTACTCAGCCCGGGCGAGGACCCGGTCGAACACGAGGCTCAATTTGAGCTCTGGGCCGAGAAGAGAAAGAAGCTTAGCTCGATGACTGCTCTCCGAGCTAGCTTCAGCGAAGTGGATGTTCGTATCGAACGCAAGCTCCGCTTCGACTTTGCGAAGATCCGAGCCAAACGCAGCCTCTCGGCTAGTGGTCAGCCGCAGACCCATTCCAGCGCTACGCGCTACGCTCCTTTGAGCACTCCAGTCGCTCCTACCCGCGAGGGTGTGAGCGCCGTGGCTCAGGGCCAGCCCCGGAGCAATGTGGCTGACCCAGCAGCTCCCCGGCCTATTGCCGGGAAGCGCGGGACGACCGGCGTGCCGGCCTTGAGCCCTCGGGGCGCTGGTGATCAAGCTGATCAAAAGCGTCCACGACGTCTGGGCAGTCTTGGCGGAGGGGCACCTCAAACTCCCATGAGTTCTCAGAGTGTGGGTACCCTCGCCATTTCACCAGATACTGGTTTTGACCCCGGCACCGCCGCTTCGCCAACAGGCGCTCCACATGGTAGTGAAGGTTTCCTTGCTCATCGAGCAGCGCCGGTGGAGGCCGCAGTGGAGCCCCTCGCGACTCAGAGTGAGCTCCATCAGGTGCAGCAGCAGTCGGACCGCATCCGGGACCATGTCCATGACATTGATGCGCGTCTTGCGCGTCTGGCCACGGAGCTCGAGGAGCTTGGCCGGGACTTGGGTTGGGTTGAAGTGCCCCGTGAGGTCTGGGACCGGCTCCGACACTTGGAGAGCTGGGTACAGTATTACCGCGATCTCGACGACCGTCGCGGACAGGAGCTCTCTGAGCTTCGGCGTCAGCAGGCTGCGTTGCAGGGTCAGATTGACCTTCTGGCCCGCATGCGGGGCCCGCCCGCTGCGCCTCCTGTGCCGGTGGCTCCTGTGCCGGTGGCTCCTGTGCCGACGGCACTTCCAACTCCGACTCTGCCGCCAGGGCTCGCGGCGCCGCCGATGCCCGCGTTGATGGTCGCGTCTGAGACGCCTGCGACCTCCGCGCCTGCGACCTCGTCGCCCTCGGTGCCTCCATCTGCACCTGCGTCGGGTCATGGTACGGCTTGAGCAAGCCCACGTAGAAGACTGGGTGCGTCCGCATCTTCTTCGGAAGATTGAGCGTGTACGCAAGCCCTTCCTGGCCACGACCTTGAAGGGTCCGATGAAGCGCGGGCGTAACTTTGTCTTGAAGACGGCTGACACTGCATGTGTAGGTAGGTTTTTAGCATTAAGTAACACTAGGTCCCCGACCTCATAACTGTCAACATTGCCTCTGCCTTTAGCATCCGCATGTTCCTTTTGCTTGTCTTGGCTCTCCGCCATTGCGTCACGCACGTGTCGTAAGACACTCAAGCGCTTCGACAAGAAAGCGTCAACCTGTTTACGAACAGAAGTCGGGCTGACATCGGCTAGCCGATCAGCTAAATCGGCTTCCTCTCCCCCACCAAGCCCGAGGCCACCACGTGGCGGCGTCAGCGGGACGCGGGGATGGGACAAGCTGTTCACGTAGAACGGCGTGTAGCCTGTCGAGGCATGCACAGCGTTGTTCAACGCAAACTCAACGAGTGGCAGCATAGCGCTCCAACGCTTCGGCGTCTCAGCGCAAATGCTGCGGAGCACGTCTTCGACGACGCGATACACTCGCTCCGTCTGACCATCGGTCTGCGGGTGATCCGCCGTGGACATGTCCAGCTTGGTGCCAAGCACTGCAAATACCGCGCTCCAAAAGCCGCCCGTGAAGCGGGGATCTCGATCCGAGACAATCGACTCAGGGAGTCCGTGTTGGCGAAACACTCGGTCCAAGAACAGCGTTGCTGTACCCTTACCATCGATGGTATCCGGCACAGCCGCAAGGTGAGCCATCTTGCTCAAACGGTCAACGAAGACCACGACTCCTGTGTTGCCCGCCGCGTCCGCCGGCAGGCCAAACACAAAGTCCATACTCATGGATTGCCAACAGCCCGAAGGGACAGGCAAACTCGCCAACGGCGCCGCTGCATGGGGTGACGACTTCACTCGCTGACACGTCTCGCACGTGCGCACGTAAGTGCTCGTCCATTTGTACATCTTCGGCCACCAGTAGTGGGCGCTCACCGAGCTGTAGGTCTTCTCTCGGCCAAGATGGCCAGCCAACGGCGTGTCGTGGGCCTCATAGAGGATACGATACTTCAGATCCTCATCATGAGGGATGACCACGCGTGGCGTGTCCTCGGAGCCAGTGCTGTAGAACAGCAGGCCGCCATCGAGGGTGTAGCGATGCAAACGCGCGCGCACACGCGCCGACAATTCAATGTCCGAATTTTGAAACTCCGTGCTCCCCAGAGCCTTCAGCAACGCGACACAAGTGTCATCCTTGGCATAAGCCGTTCGGATCAGATCCGGCAATGACGAAGTCACGGTCGTTACATGAGCCAGCTCATAATCCGGCCTGCGCGACAGCGCGTCCGCGAGGACATTCTGCCTGCCAGGCTTGTACTTCACCTCGCAGTTGTACTCCGCGAAGAAGGAGAGCCATCGGGCCATCCTTTGCGAGAGGTGAGGCGACTGAGTCGCAGTGCGTAACGACGCATGATCCGTGTAAATCACGAACGGCTGAGAGCCCAACAGGTGAACCCTGAACTTGACGAGCGCATACTTCATCGCAAGTAGCTCTTTGTCATGGACAGGATAGTTCTTCTCCGCAGCCTTCAGCTGGCGAGATTCGAACGCCACCACGCGCTCGCGCCCCTCGGCGTCTGCTTGCAGCAGTGCACAGCCGATGGCAAAGTCCGAGGCGTCACAGACGACACTAAACGGACGAGCGGAGTCTGGCAGAGCCAGAATAGGCGCATGAAGGAGACTATCCTTAATAGCCGCGAACGCATCTTGATGCTCGGTGTCCCAACACCACTCCGCATCCTTCTTCAGGAGATTGGAGAGTGGCCGAGCCATCTCAGCGTAATTTTCGCTGTACTTGTGCAAGTAATTGGCCAAGCCAAGCCACTTGCGAAGATCCTTCTGGTTCTGGGGAACCGGCCAGTCAACAATGGCCTTGACCTTGACCGGGCCGGCCCTCAGGCCACGCTTCCCGATGAAGCACCCTAAGAAGGGGATCTCTTCCGCTCCGAAGATGCATTTGTCAATGTTGGCGTACAACTTGTTTTGACGCATGCATTCGAGCACAGCACGCAGGTGCTCAACATGGTTCTCCATATCAGTCTTTCCGTGCTCTGCACGACTGTGGACAAAGATGTCATCGAAGTACGTTTGCGCGTACGCCCGATGGGGCCTGAAGAGCTGCGTCACAAGACGGTTAAACGTCGCTGGCGCGTTCGAAAGCCCTTGGGGCATCACCAACCACTCCCAGACCATGCCGCTCGGAGTACTCACCGCAGTGAGAGGAATGTCGCTCGTCCTCATGAGCAATTGGTAGTAGCCATCGACCAAGTCGAGCGCACTGTACATCGTACATCCTGCCATGTTGTTCTGAAGAACGTCCTTCCGAGGAATTCGCGTCTGCGCCGGAATGGTGGCGGCATTCAGCTTGTTGAAAGCATGCACAATACGCCACTTGCCATTCGGCTTTCTGACACAGAATGTCGGCGTGGAGTGCGGAGACTTACTCTCACGCACCATGTCCGCCTCGTGCTTCGCACGGAAGAACGCGTCAATGACGTCACACTGCTCCTTTGGCAAGGGCCACTGCCTCGTCACGCAGTACTTCGTTCCCGGAACGAGATCGATTTCATGTCGAACACCTCGGTCCGGAGGTAGCCCCGAGGGCGGTTCCTTCGAGACCACATCCTGGTACTCCCGTACCACCGGATACAGTGGATCCGACGGGTCCTTCAGGATCGCCGATCCACTCCGCGCATTCAGCGCCTTCTTGGTGTCCTCCAGGACAGCTTCATCCAGAAGCGAGGACGAGTTTAGCTCTTCTTCAGGTCGTATGACCACCACCTCAGCCAAGTCTCCAGCCTTCAAGGCCTCGCCGAACTCGGCCAAGGACATCTCGTCCAGCTCTAGGAGAGCAGATAGTGAGGGCAAGTCGTTTAGGTTAATGCCTCCATCGACATCGCCCGTCACTCCATTCACGAGTGTGTAGAGCTGCTCGCTCTCGCGTGGAGCCTCACCGCTCGACACGCCCCTCTCCCCTCGTGAGACCGCAGACGCCTTGCGTCGCGCAGCCAGCGCTTTGCGGCGCTGCCTCCTCTTCATGGACACTGTCCGCCCAGAAGAGCTCCGTGATTTCGCGTGCTTCTTGACGCCAGGTGTCACCACCTCATTCAGCTCTAGAGGAGCTCCAGTTGCTTTACCGACACTCAGCGAAGGGCTGCACGACCCGCAGCCTCCACTCAGTGGATTACGTGCCACTCCACGATCTTCATCCGGGCCAAGCCCCTTGTCCTTCGGCATCGTGCCGACCGCGCCGACGCTGGCACGCAGCAGGGCGTCGCCCTCAGACGCACACCCGCTCAGCGGAATTAGTGCCGCCCCACATCCTTGATCCGGGCAACGCCCATCTTCACTCGACTTCCTGTCGACCGCGCCTTCACCGGCACGCAGCAGGGCGTCGCCCTCAGACGCACACCCGCTCAGCGGAATTCGTGCCGCTCCACCTGCCGTCCACGAGCCACGCTCGGAACGCTCGTTCTCGACACACGCAGTGTCCACCAACTCGGAAACTCCGATGTCCAGCACATTGACCGACTCGGTCCAGTGCTCGCGCCAAAAGCGCTTCTGCTTCCTAGCAGAGGTGGGTTCATGACTCGCCAATGCTCCGCCAGGAGAGAAGTGCGTAGCACCAAGGGTCTTCGACCTCCAATCGATCCAAGGCTCGTGGCGCTCAAGCCACACCATGCCAAGAATGAGATCATATCTCGAATCGAGGTCTAAGAACAGACAGCGTTCCACGCTATCAAAATCCAAAAACTTCACGCCCAAGTCCACAGGGACTTTAGGCACCGTGACACAAGTGCCCGTCGCGAGACGAACAGTGACGATGTCACTCCCACGCGCTATCAGCGCCTCAGCATAAAGCTGACTTCCGTCCATCGTGGAACGTCGGGCGTAATTACCCGACGCTCCCGAATCGATCAAAATCGTCCATGGCTTTGTGAAGCCCTTCACCCAAGCCTGGACGACTAGCAAGCCCGGCTTGCATACACGTTCCGTGTTATAGAGTACGGGTCTCTTCGGGGCTAAGTCCTGTCGACCTCCACCTCTCCGAGGCTCAATAGAACTTAGTTCTTCCCCAGTAGGCCGCCCCGCGCCTACTGGTTTTTCTCGTTTCCCCGAGACGAACCAGAGCCCTGGCTCGAACCCGAAGAGCGGCTTGCCGAATCCTGGCGCTGGGAGCGCAGCAGACATCTGGCGCCCAGGTGACGCGTGTCACCACAGATAAAGCATCGGCGGATGCCTCGCCTCTGCTCAGCAGCCCGAAGCTCGGCTTCTTCGTCTTCAGCATAGCTGAGGTCCATAGGCTCCGGACCATTCGACGAACTGGTGTGAGGAGCGCTCCACCCAAGTCTTGACGACTTAAAGTTGTGCTCCGCGTTCAACGCGATGCTCACAGCCTCTTCAAAAGAGCTTGGGTGAGTACGGAATACCTCCGTCCTGGCAACGCCAGTGCGAAGTCCCTCCATAAACACCGTGACGGTGACTACCTCCGCCAGAGGATCGGCAGACATGCCCGCAATGAGAGTTCTCAACTCCTGGACATAGTCCACCAGCTCCTTCTTGCCCTGGCGGGTAGCCAGGAAGCGCGAGCGTACGCGATACGCCTCGTTAGGCGGAGCGAACACCCGGGACAACTGCTGTTTCAGCTGGTCCCATGTCGGGAAGGCCGTGTCGACCGACGTCCCTGACGTCAGTGCCCACTCTCTCGCTCGCCCACCGAGCTTTGAGATAGCTAGCGCCACGCGCTGCGACTCCGTCCGGAGTAGAGCTGAGCTCATAGCCATCTCGACTTCACGGGTCCAAAGCATTAAGCTTTCCCCTTCCTTGCCTTCGAAGGTCTTCACGCTCAACATGAGCGGCTTGGGTCTTGTTCCCGCGTCGGACGACGTAGCGGGCGCTTGGGGCGCCGCGGCCGTTGCCATCCTCTGCTGGAGGTGCTCTAACAGAGCATTCTCGTAGCTTGAGAACGCCTCGAGACGCGCGTTCACCGCGTCCAGGCCTTGCTGCGCAAGTTGCGTCACGCCCTCCGGGCCCAGCAAGGACATAAGCTTTTTAAGCGCATCCTGCTGGTTAGGGGGTAAGTGAGCGAACTGCTCCATTCTCCACAGAGGGTCAGTCTATGCAGACTCAGGTGTCAGAACCCTACGGACTCCAAGAGTCAACCCTCAGCTCTTTACTGTGAATCTCAAACTGAATGTATTTCTCCTTATCGCGGCAGAGCCGCCTTCGGTGTAAATGTATCTGGTTCACTATCTAGCATAGTGAACCCTAGTCATATGCATAATCTGTGGCTCTGAAGCCATGTACTGATTCTCCTACTGAAATAGGTTAGACAGTGTGCACCACACAAGCCTGTGTGTGTCACACTTCGTAACCCTTCGGGTAACATTCGTGTAACCCCGTTACAACATGAATATGCACGACAAGCAACAACAACAATTACACGAAGCCTCTGTCGATAAATAATAGCACGAGCGGCAAAGAAAAAGGTCACTGTGGATAGCGTACTATGTACTTTTACCAAAATCCACGACAAGCAACAAAGCCTCTGTCGATAGTGTACAACTTGACCAAAAAAAAATGCACGACAAGCACACAAAGCCTATGTCATTGGATCGATGCATCATTTCATGCTAGCAAACTGAAAGCAAGAAGCTATGGAAAAGAAAAAAATCAAAGGAGAAGTGTAAACAAGAGTTTCTACCATCACTATTATCTTAAAGCACGAACGACAAGCACTCATAGCCTCTGTCCCTGCCCTAGCCAGAAACATAAAAGCAAAAACCAAACTGCAATACACAGTCTCGCCACCACATATACGAAGGCATGGTTTCATGGTTCATGAAACGTACTGCCTCTTACAACAACTTTACATTATGCGAAAAAAAAAGCTTATTGTACGAAAGCTAACAGACCGAATGCAGTGTGGTTGAGCATACATGTACAGTAGAATGACGCACAACGAGAACTAAGTTTCTGTTGATGCACTTACTCCAAAACATGAAAAACATGCGAATATATAATCGCGGTCTGTACAGTATAGGATCTGTAAATCTTAGTTGTGTGAACCTCATCACTCAATGGACTCGGTCGCACACATACTTACCGTTAGCGCATGCTACAAGCAACATTTACAAACGAGAAACACCTCGAATCAGGGCACTAGGGAGAGAGAAAATAAAAAGCCTCCCAAAGATGTGACCCGCGCATTTAGAGCGGAGAAGATGTGTCGCTACTGATGATATTAAGCTGATGTAGTCCATGCTTCTAGAGTTACATGATTCTATGGTAAAGTAATTCATTCAAAGCAGCTGAAACACAAAAGTGCTGCTGCAACGAAAAGCTGTGAAAAAACTGCACGCTGTAAAGTAACATCACCGGATAACAGCACTGTATTGCAATTGCCAGTTTAATTTTTTTTTGTGAATAAGGTGTATTTAGGTTACTTACACTACGCCGGTATTTACTGTATTCTTCCTACCGCGCCATGCTGAACCTGAACTCCCGTCCGTTCTCTGTATAACATTGGAGATTGGGATACAGAACTCGACTAAGGCAGAGTCCTTGTTGAAATGTAGATTAATGCATCGAAATCACCTCTCCTGCTCGTCACCGTCGATTGCAGCGACAGAGTTGGAGATCCAGTGATTCAAATCGTTTTCCAAGTAATTCAAAACACTGTCCATTGGAAAGAGTAGCGCCTCATGGCCAGCCGACGGATCGAACTGCACACTTCTCCTTGTGTCCATAGCGATATTGGCCAAACAGTCGGCCATCTTATTGTTATTGCGGTAGTGGTGAGTCCAGCTGCGAACCCCAATGCGATCTGCCATGCGTCGTGAAGCCTGGTATAAACCTTGTAGGGATCGAGACCGAGGCATCCTACGTTGGTGCAGCATACCAATGATCATCGCGCTGTCCCCCACAACGTGCACATTAGAAAGCTTCAGGTGCTCTGCCCGCCGTAGGCGCATGATAAGTCCAACAAACTCAGCACGATTGTTCGTAGTCCGCTGTTGCGCTAACGACAAACTGCTGACCCATATCACTTCATGCGCAGTCGTGTCAGGATCCATACGCACAATAACTGCCCCGCTACCACCAGGACCTGGGTTACCCCGTGATCCACCGTCGAAAAAGAGAAGGTACCGAGAGCTTGGCGTCGGTAGAACCGGATGCTGATGCTTCGGTCGCATTTCCATCATCTCCATAATGGTCCTCCCGATCAGACATTTGGGTTCGGCGCTAGCGGCCCAGCGATAGCTGTTTATGATCGCACTACACCCCCTCCGCAGTTGTGCACTAAATATCTGTCGGTAGCGGATTTCAGTGACATTAACCGAAGGATCATCCGAAAAGTACGCTGTCCGCCACCTCCAGATAAGTCGTAACACTACAACGATAGAAAGCACCCACAAATCCTGCCCCACGTCGCCGAGATTGTCTTGTAGGGTGTTTCGGTCTTTGACGGACATTTGAGGATGAGCAGCCTCTATATGGCACCAAATACCCGGAGGAACAAGCGGAACTTTGAACTCAAAGACGCGTCGGGGTGTGAACAAAGCTGGCTCCAGTCCTACTGCACCCCATTTCTGCTGCAGTTCCTGCCACAGAGCTACGGCGTGTGGACACGTCCAAAATACGTGCGCATGCGTCGATGAGGTGCGTGGATCGCAAGAATCGAGCGGACAGCGTCTTTCGCCATGTTTCACGTCATACATCTCCACCCGTTTATGTTTTAGCCGATAAAGTAGCTGCACATCATGTGGGTATACACCTCTGATCTTGTGAAGCGAGTTCCAATTAACGGACGCCAATGCCAAACCGATGGCAGCATGCTCAGTTTTCCATCTGCCTAAGGTCGCGGAAACTAGTGCAAGTGCTTTCTGTTTTCGCGTGCTACGACATCGTTCTTTGAACTTTTGCTTAGAATGTCCCCAGCGCCGACCAGCCCACAGAGCAGCCAACCGCGCTGATCGCGGGTGAGGGTGGACCACAACATCGGAGACCGCACGTTTGACATGCTGAGCAACAAGGCATGCCACATCCACCGACGTCAGGAATTGAAACATGTCTGGAGTCACTGATCCAGTATGGGTGTGTGCAATCGTATCATCGCCTAAGACATAAGTGTGTTGGGGCGGCATCTCCAGCTTGCCGACGTGGTAACGAAGCTCGTCTCGTAGCGGTGGTCTATAGAGAATTTGTGGGAAATGAGCAACTAAGTGATTTATGACAGCTCGAAATTGCCGTACTTCATCATTGGAAAGTGGATAGCTAACTGACACCGGTGACCATTCCAACCGTCCAGCCCCCAGCCACTTCCATGTCACTACATCCCGTACTGCCATCCCCGTCCGCACGATTCGACCAAAAGAGCAATTATTTTTCCACTCCGGCAGCACTGTCAAATGATGCTTGAGGTAGACATTCCACGCAGCATCTACCCCTATCAGCGAATTGAAGCCGCCTCAGCTTGGCGGTCGTTTGCCCACATAGGGCCGTAAAGTCTGAAATCAAGCGTCCAAAATGCCATACGTGTGAGCAATTTGCCGCAGCCTGCTGCACTTGTAGTATTGCCTCTTTTTCTTGAGCGCTGTGGCTGAAGGCGTACGCGTCCGCAACCACCTGAAAACCTGTCTGCCACAGTGTATTCTTTATGCGGGCATCGGATTGGCTCTGGTGGCCTTGATTTGGTGTTATTAACCGCCTCCTCATTCGCCTTCGGTCTACTACCTCTGTAGATCGCCCCGGTGCCGGGGCAGAAAGCAGAATGTCCCCAATGAGGCGAGCAAACTGGGTACTAGTCAGAGCCCATTCCTCCACTACCCGACCGCTCATTGCCATCAATTCGTGCCGCAAATTCGGAAGAGCTAGGCCACCGGACGACTGAGGTAGCTCCGCCTGTGAGGACCCGAGCCATGCACGTTTTCTCGTTTCTAGCGGTCCAAACCTCGAATGCCACACAAAATTGTGCAGCCGGCGCTGCCCTTCCTGGATCAAGTCTGCTGTCGGCCAGGCATGCCGTGCTACATACATCAGTTTCGGGATGATGATAGCTCTGGCAAACTGGCAGCGCTGGAAAATGGTATTTGTTTTGTCCTGGGCCATGGCAAGCCGTCCACAAAGCGCCTGAAATGCCCTACTCCATGATTCATTGGCTGTAGTCCTGCTCGCCGTCCAGTGGCGAAGATAGCGGCAATGTTCGTGCGCAAACTGCGGCCGGAGTCCACTTGGCAAACTATCCATGGAGCTATTGTGTCCATCTTTGTGAAGAGGAAGGACTACTGTCTTCTTCGCGTTAAGTTCAAGTCCTGATGCCTTGCTAAATTCCTCCATAATCTTCAGAAAAGCTGCCACCATGCCCGCATTTTTAAGGTACACGGCGGTGTCATCTGCGTATCCAGCCACTCTCACCTCATGAGCGTCTGACTCCGTGCGAAGCACCACGCCTTCAATCTCCGTTGATACTTCTAATTGTCGATACAGCACATCTAGTGCAATAATAAAGAGCATTAGGGCGAGTGGACACCCCTGTCTGATGCCACTCGTGACACTTAGCTCGGCAGAAAGTTTTCCGTTAGCAACAAACCGAACTGTAGTATCTCGATGCAGCGCTTCCACACTCGCGCAGAACCGAGACGGTATTCCTTTTCGTCGTAACACTGCCATCATAAATCCGCGGTCCAGCGAGTCATACGCTTTGGCAAAGTCCAACATAAGCATCAATGCATCACAGTACTCGATGTCCGTGTTTGCGATGATTTTAGCGGCAGCGAGAATATCAATAGCACCATGTATCTGTCGGTGCGGGGTGAAGCCGAATTGAAGCGAGTGCACAAGCTTCACCAGCACGGCTCGAAGTCGGTTGGCAAGTATTCGAGTGTAGATTTTATAGTCAGTGTTGAGTAACGCAATCGGCCGAAAGTTGAGCGGATCACTGGTATCCCCAGCCTTAGGAATACACGAAATGTTTGCCTCTCCAAAACTTGTAGGGAAATTTCCTTCTGCGAACCAAAGATTGAACAACTTGGTCAATATTGGAACCAGTCTGGCTTCGTTGTCCCTATACCAATCGTTTGGTAGTCGATCTGGACCTGCCGACTTTCCATACTTGCAACTATGTATGCCGCTTCTGACTTCGTCCTCTGTGATCTCTGCGTCGAGAGACACCAATTCCGATGAGGCTAGTGGGTACGGGAGCAGCTGCAGTAGGTGCTCTGCAGCATCTTGATCAGCAATGGCTTTATTCAGAATGGGCTTCCACGCCGTCCGCAGGATATTCGCTTGGTCATCAGGGTTATTCTTCTCCTCTAGACGCGATTGATCGAGGCTTGGAATGATAGAGGGTCCAAACTTTGGACAGTTTCGCCTGTAAAGCGTAAAGCCAATTGCCAGTTTAAGGACACTGGGAGGCACCAAGCCTCGAAAATGTATTACTTTGACCAGACTTGGGTAACTGGGAGGCTACATGTCTAAATTGATCACCAGTTATTGAGACGACTAAGTCCTCCCACAAATTCATGTAAAAAAGGAGAAGAACGATAGTAAATCTATCTTTTACCATACTGAACATTCCGAACAGGAGACACACAAACAAAACGTGCAAGGAATATAACTTGAACATTTCAAGAGCTAGACATTGAAAAAAAAAACGAAGTACGCTCGGCGAACAGGTTTATCCTACTAAGAACAAACAGGGTTTCCTGAGTAGCCTCTCAATCTCGTGACACAAACACAACAACCGTGAACACATACAAGTACTACACAAATTCTAGTACGTGCAAGCAAGGTGAACAGGTTTGTCCTTGGGCTTTTAAGGTTTCCTGAACAGCCATTCACACTCATACAAAAATAGTGTGCGATTATGAGCTGTACGCTCTTACTCTAGGCTTGAACACAAAGGTTCCTGAATGAACATTCACACTCACAAAAAGAAATGAGTGCAATGATGAGCAAATATGCTCCAACAGAACGATGAAAGAAACGGTGAACAGGTTTTCTCCTTCAAAAGAAAGGTTTCCTGACTAGCCTACAGACCAAACACTGGCACAACGACTTCGGCATTACCGTACAGGCATGATTAACCTTACGGACAAGAATCATCGGCAAAACACTGAATGCCAAATGCCAAAATGTAAAATTACGCCAAGTGATAGAGTCATTCTAACAACGCGCCAATCTAAAGAAACTGCGAACTAGCAAGCAACGCACGCTCCTCAATGTGGGAGGCTGTTAAAAAGTCGAGCATCTCCGACGTGCTGATGCTTTGCTCATGAACATGGGACTCGATAGGAGATCTGTCCCGTACAATGTAGACCAGTTATTTAGTTGCAGAATAAGGGGGATACTCTCCTCCGCTAAGGACCACCAGTCCTCACTCTGCCTTTTACCAGGCCCCAGACACAAGTCTCCGGCTTTCGACTCCTAATACACAAGCACCTCCGGGCATCCTTCCTCCTCCAAGACCTCTTCCTACAGCACCTTCACGCTGTCCTCCGCTGTCTAATCCTCTGCTATTCCTTACTCCAACAGACACCGAGCCCCAACTTCAACAAAACCTACTAGAAACCATATGGATATCCTAGGATACGCTGGACGTCCGATCGCAATTCGCTCCTGTAAGGGAGGCCATCGGATCAATGAACCACCCGCGTCGTCGGTATTGTACTGTACCGGTAGTTGAACCACCTCACTCCTCAATTTGGTAGCACTCGTCAAATACACCACTCTCCGAGACAACTTGCGCATAGTTGCCCCACCAAGCAACAAGCAACCCCCCACCTACATCGCTGTGGAAATGTAGATTGTTTATTGATGGAGCCCTCAGATCTGGAACAATCAATTACCATTATTGCAATCTCGGCAATCCCAAATACAAAAGATTGCAATCTATGTTCTTGCCTACTTTTCCTCTGCTATCTTCACATTTCTAATTGTTTGGTGGTGCAATCGTTCTAGTACCTCTGTTTGCTTGATTGCATTGGCGCTAAGCTTCAAAAACCTCAGAAAATCCAATGTTGGGTCATCTACATATTCGTCATGTTAAGTTTGTACCCCATGATGCTCCCTTATATCCGTATTTTAAAGCAGCAGAAACACAGAAAGGCTTGTTAGGAGCTAAGATTGGTTTCGTGGTCTTGACGCTGCTTATTTCTATGCCGGATCGCAACGGAAGCCGTGTCGAAGGCTCAAAATCAGTATATAAACAATATGGGGCTTGATTGCCGATTGATCAATTATTGTGATTGACAATCTTGGCAATATTACAATCGCAATCATATTTTCTACAGCTCTGCTCGCCGTCGTCGCTCGCCACCACCAAGAACTCCAAACCCCGCCGCGATTTCCAACGTGGCGGCTATCGATACCGTTCAGGAGAACGGCGGGCGCATGCTGCGTAAAGTGAAAGAGGACGAGCTCGAAGAAGAACGAGGCGGCCTTTCCTCCCTGAACTCTTGGTTGAAACAGAAGGGGGTCATGGCGAAGCACCAATTAAAGGCGCATTTTAACCCGATGTCACAAGAGTAGAAACTTCTCAAGGCGCTCAACAGGGCAAGAAGGAACAAGAGGGACAACGACGATCCTGTATTGCAATGATTTCATGTATTACTGTGACTCCAAAACCAAAATACATTATGATATTTTATTTTCCGACCTCTGGATGTATCACCTTCGCCACTGCAATAGGACGGCGGACAAGTTGGAGAACATCGCGATGAATACCAAACGCAGCATCCAGGTGCTCGACACAGCAACTTACCCCGACCTGGTCGTTCGTTCATCATTACTCACAAGTGATGTTTCACAATGGATTGAAACACACCTAGACCCGGATGAAAATGGCAAAAGGTCAAACTCGCTAGGCAATATGCTAGCACCACACAAGATAGTTAGCAAGCTGACGGAAGATGTGTAGGCAGCGGACAGACGGACATTGGCTTAGTTGTTTGGCTTAAATGATTGTAATGTACCTCACCAAAAAACGAACTAAAAACTGTTGGGTGCTCCGAATCGTATGATGATCCTGTAACGGTTAGCTTTTTCTATGGTCTTATTCTGACATGACATGGCGTTTGGTCTGAAAATTGTGGGAGGGATGACCCACTTTTCCGCTGAAACTGAGCCTGTAGGCGCTCTATGTTGACCGGTACCCATATAAAAACATGAACTAACGAACCCATTGGCTTCACCTTGCCTGCCACCTACTCACACAACCTTGTTAAGTTTGCTTGGCGTCGAAACCTTGTGCATGCAGCAACCAAGCTCACAGTTAGCGCTGCTCGCACTGTCATGCCATATCGTTGTTACGTCGCAACAATCGACGTCGCCTATCCTGTTCGCATATGTACGATTTGCTGCACTGGGGCTATCTTGATTATTGTACAGGGGAGGGCCAGACCCAAATCCATGTCATGTCAGAATACGGACATGAAAAAAATCTACCTCCTGTAACCCCTTTTGCTATTACTGGTCTTCGTATTGGTATCTACGCCCTCGCGCATGAGCTCGATAAAGTGGTGGTATATTGTTGGGGAATCTGGAGCACTATGTCGGAATGTCTAGGGAATTGGCGCGATTTCACCGAAGCTTACGTTAGAAGTTACATCCTTAAAAGGTTACGACGTCACTTTGGCAAATACTTCTCCTGCTGAGCGTACACCACAATACAGCAGTTATGCTACTCTCGCGGAGTATGAACCCACACTAGGCCGCCACAATCACCGAGGATTTAGAGCCATTTTGAAGAGGTCAAAACATAGTTTATCCACTCGTCGAGATCAATTGGGGGAAAGGAGCAGTACATTCACATAAAGCCTCGGCCGTGGAGGGCCGGGACGAGGGACGTCGACGCGCGGAGTTGTCGTCGCGGCGTCGGTCCGAGTCGAGGGCCAACGAGGCCAGCCCCATAGAGGCTTGGATGTGGATGTACTGTCACGAATTGCCTAATAGATTGAAGACGCTCAAAAAGGAGTTAGTAGTACGAGTACTTCAAACGCACTTACATGACTCGCACTTCGGCACACGACAGGTTGGTCCGTGGTTTGCCAGACGGATTGAAAGCGCACTCGCTTGGGATGAGGATCTTGGTCTTCCTGAGATTAGCCTCCCCGTTGCGGTTGCTACACCGTGGATCAAACCAATGGTCCAAGCTCCAAGTTGTTCCGTGGTTGCCAGACGGTAGAAAACGCTCTCGCTTGGGATGAGGATCGCGGCCTTCGTGAGATCGGCCTCCCCTCGCGGTTGCTTCACCGTGGATCAAGTCACGGATTGGAGCCCTGTGTGTGGACCCACCCTTCGACACGCTCGTGATGCTTCTTTGTGGGAGCGCGAGCAGCCCCAAGGAGTAGGAGTAGTAGAGGAGCGAGCGTGAGCGCGACGAAGCAGGTACTTGAGCCTTCTCCATTTACGAGCGAACCCGGCGGCGGAGCGTGTTGCAGGGGTCAATCGGCACCATTGTCCTCGAGAAAGAGCGCTCTGATCGAGCGAAACCGTCTATCGGACGAGTGCTATTGCCGGTGGAATTGCATCTGTCGTGCCCATGACCGTCGACTCGTTTCTGGTAGGAACGGCTTGCAAGTGCTCGTCAAACGCTGGCGTGGCCTTCTGCGCAAATGTCGCCGGGAAGCTTGGACTTGCTGATCACGCCTCGAAAGAGTGAATGGTACTGTTCCTATCTATCGCTACACTATTCCTAGCGTGGGAAAACCCTCGCCACCGGATGCCGCATACATACAGAGCCGTTCGGCGAGGAAAACCAGGCACCTAATAATACATGTACAAACCTAACTGGCTTCGAGAGCTTGGTCCACGATAAGAACTGACTTGATCTCTCCTCGCCGAGAACCCCATTTTCACCTGCGCCTTCGGCTCCGTCCAAAATCCCCATTAGAACAGCCTTGTGAATGTATTTGAGGGGTCTATCGTAATCTACGTGATGTGGACATTCTAACTACTGTAAAACCTCTATATGTGCTCCTGGGGTACTAAGTTAGTACCCTACCCACGCAAAGGGGGTGGGGCACTATTTGAGGGTTGGGTACTAGCAAATAGAGAAGTGCCCGATTAAATATACCAACCTAAAAATCATCGACTAACAACTTAAAGCTAATAAAACCATCAAAAATTTTCTTCAAAAATCAGCTTTCATTCTTGGTTTACATGCAAATCGCTTTAGTTATATGCAATACAGTGTTCAGGAATTGTGCGGTATGGTGGTTCGTAGATGAGCGAGACCAATGGCGGTAACTTGGATAAAAATGTGGTATCCCAGCTGCGCATACAACGCCCTTCTCATGTTAGACCAGGAACAAGAAGATTCACTGCCAATACAGGTTCACGTTCTTTTGTACTACATTTTAATTGGATACTCCACTGGAGCGGGGGGGGGCACTAATAGAGGGTGGGGTACTATTAGAGAGTGGAGTATTGTTGTAAGTCCCACCCAAAGTAATCAGAAATGAGAGGTGGGATACTATTTGAGGGGTGGGGCACAATTAGAGTTTTTTTTTACGCCTGCTACGAAGTGGCGTCCAATACGAGTCGTTGGGTTGTGGTAAAACTTACGGTTAAGTTAAAATACAAAACAACGTTTTCGTTTAGACAGAGTGGGAGCAAAGCACAATACATACGGTACGGTACGGTACGGTACAGTACCGATAACGCCACCAAGGGTGACAAATCTTAAGAATGTTAGACCATCGTCTGTACGCGGTATAAAGCCACGTTTCGAGATGGAAGAAGCAAAAAGAAGAAACAAAAGCGACACCAGTGCTTTTTATAATGGCAACCTGTTGCTTTGGGTATCAACGAAAATTTGTGGCGATCGAGGGCAGTTGCTTCGGACGTGTAGAATTAGATGCAGATGCATGACTGCGAAGAGATTAATGTATGTTGTGGCACTGCATTACGGAATACAGACATGTGTACATTACATGTACTTGAAGTATTTGAAGTATGCTCTCACCGGCTTTCGGGTACGACATGTCATATGAATTATACATACCAAGATTTGATTAACCCCAGGCAGGCCTTTTACTAGGACAAACGCGAAAAATGGTACACTATACTGAAATCAGGTCAAATTCAGGTTTGACCTACCGTTTGTCCTAGCAAGAGGGGCGACTGGGGTTCAAATGCCAGAAACCATGTGGATATCCCAGGATATGCTCGACGGCCAGTCGAGATTGGTAATTTTCCATGCATAGAGAGCGTAGCGTTGGAGCAAGGCGGAATTAGTGAAGCGGACGGAGCTGGGGAAAATATGTTTTGAAGCAGAAGGAAGACGCACGATCACCAAGAACGCTGCTGTGCAGATCCAAGCATTGATCCAAGCATTGATGAGCCAAGATTTGGTACAGTGTACCAGAAGGCATATCGTGAGGGCCATGAGTCTCGACACCTCTGGACAGACATGAGCGCCCCCCCTGCTGCTGCGGTTCATTTGGAGTTCGTCGCCACGGACAGAAAACAAGGCCTCGCGACCGCGCCGCCGTACATGTCACGCCGATAACTACAAGCTCGGCGTACTGCCCCCCGTGGACCAGGCCAAGGTAGTTGCGGAAATTCCGTGATGCGTTGCCGGCTGCAGCTAGACGGCGAGTGTGTCCTCCGTCGCTGACGACGAAGCTGACGACCTCCGCCGGGTGCAAGGTGGCACATGCTCCCCGCCGCAGCTCTACCAGACCTAGCTCCACCTGCAGTATTATCGCATCTGCTGGAACGCTTGCCGCTATGCCGACGGCTGTGGCGCAGCTACTGCCGCTGCCGCGAGGGCGATCTGCCCATCATCGCTCACGGCAAGAAGCCAACGCGCCTGGGTTATGAGAAGTTCGTGCGGCTGCTCCTCGAGTTCATGGTGCCGCAGCTCCGCTCGTTGCTGCCGGTACCCGAGAAACAGCGCGGCGTCTCGCAGGCCACGACCGTGGAGCCCCCATCCTCGCGACCGCCCGTGTGCAGACACCACTGGCGACACGGCCTCTTCCGTCAGCAGCAGTGCCGCACGCGCCCGCTTCGAGGCCGGCAGCGCGCTTGCACTCACCACATTGAGGCGCGATCCGAGCGCGTGGACCTTCACGCCTCGGCCATCTTGGCCGTGGACCACCGGCCAAGGCCGCGTGGGCATGCTGCCACCGTTGCAGTCGCGCAGTACCACGCTGACGATGCTGAGCTGAGTGTGCGCAGTTTGCGGCTCGCGCGACGTGGACGCCGCTTTCCCGGCCATTTTGTGGCGTAACACTGGAAGGGTGAAGCCGCAGCTCCAGCCAAGAGTATCAAGCTTCTCGTCGTTTCACGCTGGTGGCAGCGGCGACGACCCCGCAGCCGCCGTACGCTCAAGCCTGGCGTCCAAGTTGGCACCCTCTGCGAACCTCGACTTTCTCTACTTCGGGGGGCTTCTCGCTTCCCATCGGGCTCAGGCCCTTCGGAGCCTTCAAGCCAAGAAATGCAGACCCAGCAGTCTACAATGTTTCAAGGGAAGGAGAGGCGTCAGGGAAAGCGCTGAATCAAAACTTGGCAAGTGGGTTTGAGCCGATTTGAGCGTTGCTTCGGTAGCGACACGAGCAAGTCAACAACTTTCGCTGTTGCCAAGGCTACTATCCACTACAAGGACGAAGCTCGACTCCTGTTGGCCTTCGGATGGAAGAAGCGAACTCTGCTGCTATACCGTATTGATGGCCACGACTCGCTTCGCTTCACGGCATGACCCGACTGCGCTACGCACGCTACGCGTCTCGAGCTTACGCTCCGCCGGACCATACAATCAGGCATCGGCCATACAGCCACCGAGCTTACGCTCCGCCGGACCATACAGTCAGGCATCGGCCATACAGCCACCGAGCTTACGCCCCGCCGGACCATACAGTCAGGCATCGGCCATACAGCCACCGAGGTTACGCTTCGCCTGAAAATTCAGTTAGGCTTCCGGCCAAGCCTGGTCAGCTTGGTCTGGCCGTGCTGCTACTGGGCTGACGCTATCCAGGCTTTCAACTCTATAGATCGGGTCCAAGCCTATGATGTTCATGGTTCGACAATGGATGTACTAGCTCCCTGGGCCACGTCCTACGCGTCAAGTGCTGTTCATTTGGTTTTGGCCAGCTGGGGGGTTGCCACTCGGCACCTTGCCTTTCCAGCAAGGCACCTTCGTGCCTCTGGCCTAAACCAAATGAACCGCATTTGACCCCCATGTCTGACTGCTTGATGCAAAGGTAATTTTCCATGCATAGAGAGCGTAGCGTTGGAGCAAGGCGGAATTAGTGAAGCGGACGGAGCTGGGGAAAATATGTTTTGAAGCAGAAGGAAGACGCACGATCACCAAGAACGCTGCTGTGCAGATCCAAGCATTGATCCAAGCATTGATGAGCCAAGATTTGGTACAGTGTACCAGAAGGCATATCGTGAGGGCCATGAGTCTCGACACCTCTGGACAGACATGAGCGCCCCCCCTGCTGCTGCGGTTCATTTGGAGTTCGTCGCCACGGACAGAAAACAAGGCCTCGCGACCGCGCCGCCGTACATGTCACGCCGATAACTACAAGCTCGGCGTACTGCCCCCCGTGGACCAGGCCAAGGTAGTTGCGGAAATTAACCCACCCACCATCCCTGATAGGGGTTGCCACTCGGCACCTTGCCTTTCCAGCAAGGCACCTTCGTGCCTCTGGCCTAAACCAAATGAACCGCATTTGACCCCCATGTCTGACTGCTTGATGCAAATGCTTTCTGTAAGGTACATGTACATCGGACCAGTAAAACCTCTCATTCCTCGATTTGATCGGCACCCGTCAAGTACTCCACGCTCCAAGAGAATTTCCGCTTAGTCGCTCCATCAAGCAACAAGCATGCGCATCACCTACGTTCTCGCCGTCGTCATTGCTGCCACTCTGCATGCCAGTGGCGCCGCGCTCGCCTCCACCAAGGACTCCAACCCCGCCGCGATCTCCAACGTGGCGGCTATCGATACCGTTCAGGAGAACGGCAGGCGTATGCTGCGTAAAGTGAGAGATGACGAGCTCGAAGAAGAACGAGGCGGCTTTTCCTCCCTGAACTCTTGGTTGAAACAGAAGGGGGTCATGGCGAAGCACCAACTAAAGGCGCATTTTAACCCGATGTCACAAGAGTGGAAGCTTCGCAAGGCGCTCAACAACGCAAAGAGAATCAGGAAGCAAAACAAGGAATTCGCAAGACGCTTCCAGGCAGGACTTGAGTAATAGAAAGCTGCACAGCTTTGAAAGAGCACCAAGTCCCCCACGTGCTGGTAGGTCTACGTTAAATTCGAAATTGCAGACATCTTTCATCGAGTTGCATGAACACACTACGGGCTATAGTGGTGGTACACGATCGACCCCAGACCTTTTTGCCTATATTGTAGGATGCCGATAAGCTACGTTATCTTTCTTCCGCACGGATTCGCAGGTACCGTTATTAGCGCGTGTGTGGCACAGACTTTGTTTGGCCACACTCGGAGGAGTTATGTTGTCTGCACTGCTGACCTGCAAGATAGGAGATAGTACAGACTGTGCTGTGGAAAATATGATTCCGATTGTCACAATAATTGATTGTTGCGGAATCTCAATCGGCAATATAAGTCCCATATTGTTTATATACTGGGATAGGAAGCAACGTTAGTGCTGCAGACCGAATACCGTGGTACGTCAAGTCAAAAGATGACTCCTCTGACATCTAACTGGTACATCTCTATGAAACCGGTAAGACTCCGGCGAAGAGACGATTGAGGTGGACTGTAGCATGCCGTTTCTACAAGCTGCAAGTAGACCTCAGCCAGGATTCGCCTTTTTAATTTTGTTAAGCATTGTCTGTTGATATATTTCATCTACAGTTTTAAGGCAAATGTCCGGGCAGATGCTGCGGCTGCTTCGCAGCCGCAGCAGATGACCGAATTAATAAGTAAAATAATTAATAAAAAATAAAAATAAAATGAAGGTTTTATTCCAGAATCCTCCTATCCCAAGCCATCGCGGAGCCCTAGTATACTGATTTTGAGCTTTCGACACGGCTTCCGTTGCGATCCGGCATAGAAATAAGCAGCATCAAGCCGACGAAACCAATCTTAGCTCCTAACAAGTGTTTCTGTGTTTCTGCTGTTTCAAAATACGGCATCATGGGGTACAAGCTTAACATGACGGATATGTAGATGACCCAACATTGCATATTCTGAGGTTTTTGAGGCTTAGCGCCGATGTAATCAAGCAAACAGAGGTACTACTAGAACGATTGCACCACCAAACAATTAGAAATGTGAACCTAGCAGAGGAAAAGTAAGCGAGCCCCAGGTTGGACGACGACGTGAACATGGGAGCAGGTACTTGGTGCTCACTACGGCGCTTGAGCGCGGAGGTCCGAATAATAATTGCGAACCAATAACTATTTCGGTTTTGCAATTCTAAGTTTCATTATAGGAGACTAGTGCATCCAATACAATATATTATTGCACCATTATTGACAATTAATAAAAAAGGTTGCAGGACACCAAAAACAGCAAGGACCATCCCAAAAGAACGTTAGATCGACCTAATCAGTCAACTGAGGCATCAAATTCAGTGAAACACTTTAGTACAGACCATAAAGGGCAATCAACATGCTTTTTGATGCAAGTTGGAACATAAATACAATGCAGGTATGGTTAAGATCCAGAACTTTCTCGCTCAGATATCATTTAACTTGATATGGTATCCATCTTGAAATGTCTTACAAGGCAACTCCCGTAAATAGTATTCGATACGAGTCTATAGGCATTGCACCCGTTGACAGTGGCTCACAGTGTTTACTCGATTATATAAATGCCTCCAAATTGATATCCAAATTACTTAAATTGTGGTAGTTGCTCTTTACCGAATTGTAAGTTTTATTGCGGTGTGATGTTGCACTTTTGTACTCAACTTCCCACTTGTTGGCTAGGTGGAGGCACGATATTTCATGCCGAGTAATGCCGTTTGTGGTCCTCGCTCCCTTCCGGAGAGCAAGTGTCGACCATGAGCCTCTCGTTCTTAGATATTTCGCTATGAAGCGTTGCCCCCATGTTCTCCTGAACGTGAACTTCACGCTCACTTCGTGAACAGACCTCCCCTGTCCATCAGTGCATTCAGCTTGATTCCAGCGCCACCCAACCGTCCGTTGAAGGATTGCAGCGGATTACGACCGTTTCGTTCTTCTCCAGCTTCGGAGGGCATGAAACAACACTCAAGACATTACACGTCTTAGTCCGAAGTGCTTGAGTTTTTCCTTTTTTTGGTGCTGCTCGAAGCAGGGACCTGCTGTGCCTTGTCGTCGAGCTTCGTGGGTCTTCACAACGTTTACACCAGTGGCGTCGTCCCGCACTTTTTCCGACGAGAACTCGGTAGTCTTCATTCAACAATGTTGGAATTGGCAAAGCGTGAGCCAATTCGGATTCGCAGGAACAGCAGCCAACGTGTTGACGTTACGCTCGGTGAGGATGATTAGATGCCATTCGGCGACGGAATCGCGTGGCGTCAACAGTGGATCCGTGCCAGAGATAAGGGATGACTGGCAGAACGAGAAGCGGTGACGCCAACTGAGCAAGCGGACGAAGCGAGCGAGATCAAGGAGCTGGGCGACACCCACGGGACGAGGCTCGCCTGCATGAAGCTACATGACACGGTTGCGACCTGGGATAGAGCTGGTCGCGTCGATACTGGATGCGGTGACGTCGTTGGGAAGGCTGACTGGTAAGTGCAGTGTAGGGGCGAGAGCTGTAGGGCTAGTCAGTGATAACGGCGGAGCTAACCTTTTCAAATCCACTTTCGCATTGACCATCTGACCAACGAGCGCGTCTTCACATCGGCGGCAAACTCCCGTGCGACTCCCGGAAGAGCAACAATATCTGCAGCTTCTGGGATTAAATTCCTCATGTGGTTGAATTCTCAGATCTGATTGGCAGGATCCCCAAGATTTGACGCTTTTGATTGGCTGACAGAAAGGCAAGTTGAAGTTTCCTTTCTGAATACAGTCTGCAACAATTACTTTTTGCCCCCCCCCCCCGCCTCTCCTAGGAGAAGGTATCCGTCGGAGACAAATACCTGGCTACGACATATTGTCGGCCAAACACAAAGTATACAAAATTAGGTCAACTCGTAATTTGGGGTGCTTCCGCTTATTGGCGACTTCTTACAACTTTCCTGGTCCTGGGTAATTACCCCGGTATATATCGATAGAGGAAGCTCTTCCGCTCGGAGGAAGCGGAACCTGCGCCTGAAGGTCTGAAACGACCTCACTGTTCATCACTTCTCGGCCCTCAAAGTCACCCCTTCATCAATCAGACTCCAAGATGTCGTTCACCCAGCCAGCAGTTCTCAACATTTCCCAGGCAGATTTATACTCCGCTGCTGTATGCGCTGTTGAAGATGGCATGTCGATTCGCAAAGCGGCCAAGTAGTACCAGTTGCCGAGGGAGTCGCTGAGGTGCAGAGTGCGTGGCTACGTTCCTATCGACTGTCGTCGGGGGATACACTGGATGCCCGGTCGAGATTCGTTCACCTTTTTGAGCGGTTTTTTTTTCGTTGTAGTTACAGTTATTCCACCTCATTTCTCAATTTGAGCACCAACTCACAAGTACTCCCCAGGACACGCCGGTCCACCAAACAATAACCGTGGGCCTCACCTACTTCCTCGCCGTCGTCATTGCCGGAACCCTCCATGCCAGTGACACCGCACTCGCCGCCACCAAGGCCTCCAACCACGCCGCGATTGCCAACCCGCCATCTATCGATACCACCGAACCGATCGGCGGTCGGTTTCTGCGCAAAGTGAAGGAGGACGAGATCAAAGAAGAACGCGGTGCCCTCAGCGCCATTCGCAATTGGTTCGGCCAGCAAGGGAAAATGCTGAAACACCAACAGAAAGCGATGTTTGACACGAAGTCCCACGAGTACCAGCTCCGCCAGGCGCGCAAGATTGCACAGAGAAACCAGAAGGATAATGCGGCTTTCCAGAGACGCTTCCAGGCTGGGTGGGTCTAAGCTAGAAACGTGACTGTTCAACAGAACACTCAGTTGCTCACCCGCTCGGAGCTACTTTGTAAACAATAAATTTCTTGAAGTTGCTTTGGGGATCACGCCGCACCGCGGCGACGAAGAAAGACTTGATTTGCAGCGCCTCCCGCTGCCAAGGGCGTGACGTGGAGGTTGCCCAACGTGTAGACGCTGCTGGTCATGGGTTGCTGAGCATCTTGGCGGCCAATGAGGCGGTGATGTCGTCCTGGATTGTTGTGTATCGCTCCACCGCTTCGGATCGCCAGCGCCCAAACTTCTTGATCGCGAGGCTGTCCACTCCAGCGTTGAAAAGCGCGGTGGCCCCGCCGCTGCGCAGGGAATGAGAGCCAAAGAGCCTTGGGTCTCCTCCGACGGATCTCGCAGCTTGTTTTATGGCTGCCACCATGACATTGACTTGAAGATCTTGCCCCTCGGTGACTTGACACAACAGCGAGTCCGCTCTTGCGCCAATGGACATGTGATGATGGATGAGAAACCATGCTGCTTGAACTGGACAGCACCAAGCCGAACCGGAGCGCTCAAGCGTTCTTGTGGTGCCTTCTCCGAACTGATCGTTCTTGCTGCCGCGAAATCGGACGATCACCTTGGATGCCGAGCTCAGGGAGGAACATGGGTTCCCTCTGATGTCGAGTACTTGAACGTCGTCGCGCGTGATTGCGTACGATTGCACTTTTCGTCCGTGGGCGAGGTATTCTGATCGCCGAAGCAGATAGAAGAAACCCAGGACCGCAGCGCCCCACAGTACCCGGTCTTGGGTGATGCTGAAGTTGAGGGTGCGATGAAGAGCCTTGAGCATCGGGATGGACATTGGGTGTTTGCGTGCTGACGGGCGATCGTGCCGCCGCATTCCCGTGATCGCAAGCTTGTGTCCTGGGAGTAAGCCGACGCTGTATCCGAGATTGATCTGATGATTCCACGACAAATGGCTGATTTTGGAGAGGATCGTTGATGCCGAGTTTCCTTGTCCAGATCGGCTGAAGCCGTAGCGCCAGCAGTATACGGCGAACAGCGCGAGTTGAAACGATTGTTGGACTCGGTTGTCGGATAGCCATGGGGAGAAATGCATGATCGTGCACCAGGCTTCCCACTGCTTCCAGGTGCTCGCGTACTTGACAGTCGACGTCGGGGCCAGAGACTCGGCTTGCAGTTTGAAGAGAACGTCTTGTAGATCTTTCTCCAGGTTGGTGCTACTGGAACCTGCGTCCAATGCACAGAGAAGTTAGTCCACACTGACGCATGAGGCTCACTCCATGCTCTTGATGCCGCGTCCGCCATCCGATTAGTCGCTCCTGGCAGGTGAGCCGCCGACATCCGAATATTGAATACCGCTTCTCCAAGCCCAATAGCACGATTGATTTCTTGAGCCTCGTTGCACGGACTTGCCAGCCGATTGCTCCACGCAACTGCGGATGTGTTGTCACTCCAGCAGCGGATGTGGTTCACCGTAGATGGCGAGTCAGCGGCCATGTGAACACCCCATGTCCACACTGCCAGCGCAATACACAAGTGCTCTCGTACGTTGATGGACAGTGCTCCCGACTCGATGAGGTCGATTTCCTCCGCGTCGAATCGTATTTGCAGAAATTCGTTTCGAGCTGGATGTAGTACAGCCAGCCCCGTGTCCGATGCGTCCATGTAGAGATGAAAGTCGGGAACCGGTGTGGCTCCAAACATACGCAATGGTAGTTCGGCGAGGTGGCCATCGCGCAAAATATGGAGGAACCAACGCAGATCCATGACGACCGCTTCGGTAAGAGCAATTCGTCCGAAGCGTGGCCATCGGGTTGCAGCTGACTGTAGTTGCTGGAAGAAAGGTTTAGCTGTTCGAAGGCAGGTGGATATGTAGCGTAAGCTGCCAAGCACCTTGTTAAGCTCCGTCTGCGTAGCTGTGCCTTTGGATATCAGAGCGTCGATCCGATTGATGCCTTTATCGATCTTGTCTTGGGGAATTGATACCGTTCGTGACTTTGTGTCCCACGTTAGGCCGAGGACAGTGAGGCGGGTTTCCCAAGACGAAAACTTGGTCTCGTCGACTGAGCGCGGCCCCAAAATTGCGAGCATGGCGTGCCGAAGGGTAGCCTCCGCTAATTGGAGCCGGTCGTCCACGTCTGGTTCAATCATCACGTGGTCGTCGACCCACTCGTACCCGAAGAATGGGGTTGAGTCGGCCGAGTTTGCGACAGTGGACGGTGCGTTGGCCGATACCAGCCATGAAATGGCACGACCGAAGACTCCGTAGAACTTAGGGGATCCTGACCAACCGAAAGGCGCAGCTAGGTCGATCACCAGGGTGTTGAGCTCTCGGATGAGGCCGGCCATACGGTGATCGTGATTGGCGTTTGTCATGAGGTGACGGTACGCTCCTTTCACGTCGCCTTTGAGAATTCGAACTTGGTGTGCTGGATAGTTGATGGCGAGATATTCGATCCGAATGGCAAGTGCTGTCACGTATGCGTATTCAATCTCCGGTAAACACGACTTGTCCAGGCAATCATTAGTTGAAGTTCCGGCAGGGTACGAAAGATCATGGATGAGCCTGATCTCGAGCAGTGGATCGACGCCGCCCTTCTCGACTGCTCCAAAAGGACTACAGTGCACGGACTGCCATTGGTCCAGGATGTCTGCGTCGACCACTAGGTATCTGCCGGTGTCTTGACCCATGCGAATGCTGCGCAGTGACGCTTTGAGATAGCGCTGGAAAGAAGCATGATTCTTCTGCGTTCTCCTGATCCGCGGTTCGTTTTCATTCCACACTGGTGTGATCCCAACATTGACAACTTCGAGCAGCGTCGAGAGATGCGGATAGTCTTTCAGTAGAAACGCGAGGCGTGCTGGGTCGAGGGCTTTGTTCGGTCGGCTGTCGTGGTTCGTCTCGTTCCGAAAGCGACGCACGGCGTCAGCAATGCTGAGTTTGTTAGCTCGAATGAAGGCAGAGATCGTGCTTTTTGCGAGCTCGTCCAGACCTGACGGTGATGTGTACGCAGCTGGATCACGTTGCCACCCCATCTGACGAAGTACAGCAGACTGCCGGGATTCTTCTCTCAGTAGATCTTGTTCTAGCCAAATGCGCACTAGTTCCGCCGTGTGAAGTGAAAGCTGAACCGGTGCTGCTGGATTCAGCGAGGCTCCCTTCTCGTGTTGAGCGTCCGTTTTGACGGATGTGTTGCCCGCGATGCAACTTGGAGTGGAAAGAATCGGGATGGTTGGATTTAGAGTAGCTTTGGTCACGAATGTGGTCGAAAGCATAGGAGCCAGAGCAGTACTGAGGACTGCCTGGTCTGAGCGAGTCCCGCTGCCAACGATCGAAGCCAGCGGGGAGAAAGATGAAGTTGATGAAATAGAAGTATGAAGCCTTGAGGCAGCCGAGGATTTCGAAACACCAAGGCGTGCAGTTCGAACTGTCCGCTGATCCCCAGGCTGCCTCACATGGCATCACAGCGAGATGTACTCTGATTTAACGCCTCCAAATCGTTTGCCGATGAAGTCACGCACGATTGGTTCGAGTTTATCAGGGACAAAATGAGCGCGGTTGGCAGACAGACATTGCTTCCCGTTGTTTGCCTTGCACCCCGCCGTGGAGAGAA
Source organism: Phytophthora vignae f. sp. vignae (assembly GCA_016169955.1). NCBI lineage: Eukaryota > Oomycota > Peronosporomycetes > Peronosporales > Peronosporaceae > Phytophthora > Phytophthora vignae. Next base: position 1,219,228 of record JABJUM010000013.1, read on the forward strand.
AACGCAGGCACAGGCGTTTCCCGTCTTCGATTGGTAGCGCTGCGTAGACATCAGCCGGAATTGAGTGCTCCACTTTGACCGCACGGGATTGTCGTCGTTGTGGATTGTCGAGTGACTGTGTCACGTGCGCAGGTTTGACCGTACCCTGGGACCGCTTCGACTGTGCGACTGCCAAAGCCTCTTGCAGATCCGCTATCTGTCGCTGTTGGATGTGGATCAGGATCTGACGGAATTCAGGGTCGTCAACGGAGCAACGCGTTTTGATTAGAGAGCCGTCGCTGGTACCCTGCTCCAACTCCATGCGAAAGTTCTCCAGCAATGCGTTCATCCAGTACACCACCAGCACCAGGTCCGCTTTTTGCCACGTCATACGCCGAAGCTGCTGCTTCGTGAACGTGACCATCGTGTCGATCAGTCCACACAGCGTCGGCGAGAAGTATTCAGCGCCGTAGATAGCGAGAGATTGCAGCGCCTCTAGAATGTCATCGATACAGTTCGCCGGTGGCGCCGCCGGTACCGACACGGCGGCTGAGAAATTCTGCATGTTCGCGCCTCCAGTCATGATCCACACGGCCTTGTCATTGAGCGAGTGAAATGGCGCGAAGTGCATGACGGATAGTCCACGTACGCCAAAGTCAATAGCAAAAATTCTTCCAAGGATGCTTGGGAACGGCTTGAAGAGCACGGAGATCGAGTTTATCAGAGCCTCGACAAAAATTGCGCCGCTCTTACCTTGATGTTGCAGCGCTGTAGCCAAAGCATGAACTCGCCGTTGAGTCACCGAAGGGACGAATGCGTATTTCGACGGCGGCTCCACCTCCCGTTGGGCTTGATTGGGCTGCGCTGTCGTTGCTTCAACGTATGTGACGGGCGGTGCTGTGGTCACATGATCTTGCTGACGTCCAGCAGCATCGTGACTGAAACGCGGTTGACCTTGGAGCACTTCGTGCATCTCTGATGTCGGTTGGAGGATCCGCGGGCCTGCATCGGATCGAAGTTGCAGAAAGCGCTCAGTTAGCTCGGGTCGGCCAAGAAGCAAGTGAGCAATTTGAGCATCCATAGCAGCATTGTCGGAAGGTTGAAATTCAACACGCTGTCGAGTTGCCGGTCGGGATGGGGGGAGGACGCTCGAACGTCGCTTGTGTGAAGACTCGCTCGGTCTCGTAGACAATGCCGTCGATTGGAGGTCGGTTGGTTCGCATATGGAATCGTCGTCATCATCTACTTGGGGGTCAAATAGCGATGTTTCGTTGGCTCTTGAAGGTTGGGAGGAGGCGCTTGACGTATGTGTTGATGATTCTCGCAGCGGAGGTTGACAAAACGAGTTGCCAACCGAATCGGGAACTGGTTGAACGTCTCCGTCGATGTAGTACGCGTAGTCCACGCAATGCTGGAGAGGAAAGATCGTTTCTTCACCGGTTTTCGGACTGATCCAGGTCATTTCAGCCTGTGGCCGAGGCATCGATGAGTCCTCCACGATGCCTTCGAGAATATGGTTGATGACCTTGGACCCGTCCATTGAACTCGTGCCGCAAATTCGATCTAGGATGGTGTGATGCACTTCGACAAGCTCGTCGAAGGTCCACGAATCCTCACCAAATACCAGAGCCTTTAGTAGCAAAGCCACAGCGGGCGCAACAGGCGTGACCTCAGAGCGTGTGGCAACCACACTTTCGTCAAGCAGGCGTACGGTGACCTGGTCTTGAGCCGCAGCAACCACTTGGCCATGGTGAAAGCCTCCGTCGTGATTAATCATGACGGCTTGGAACAGGAGAGGACCCGTCGTGGCCGCCCGAGCTTCAGATGAGGTGACGACGCATTGAGCCGCCTCTGCACGCTTAATCGACCACGTGTGGCCTGCGGCGTCGTGGAGGCCTTCGACCTGGACAACGCGCGGACCGACCTTCTTCACCTTGCAATAAATCGGATGGTCCCAGCCGAATCCGATGATGGCTGGTCTTGCCAAGATGTATGCGCGCGAAGAAAGCTGGGGTGCCATCCTGAGCTGAGGAAGACAGTTGGACGGCGAAAGGTCGGCTTAAAACTAGCTACCGAGGCGGAAACTTGTAGAATGAGCTTCGTGGGGCGGCGGAGAGTGACCGGCCGACCACCTTCGCGGTGGTTTCGCTTTCTACGGAACTATACTATCTTGAAACTCCCCGCACCTTCCAGAAAAACTATTTTCATCTGCTGTAGCATCTCACAAATTCCCATAGCTAATGTCTTCGCGTTACTTCAACTACTCGGGAACTATTGTAGTGCATATGCGTATTAGTTTACAGCTATCTTCAGATTCGTAGGTGCAGGCTCCTACCCGAAAGTGTTTGGCCCAGACTTTGTTTGGTCACTCGGGAGGAGTGGCGTTGTATGCTTTGCTGCCTTGTCTAGTGACGGTGCCGTGGAATGGCGGCAGCCAAATCCAGGTCGAAACAGGAAAAATTGCTTGCCTGGGGGCGACACGACAAAAATGCAACTACTTTGGAGGGCACATGCTGCTTTTGTATTTCATGCTACTTGGCGGGTTTGGAAGCAAAGCAATCAAGTGAACCAATTTTGAACACTCCTTTTCAAAGCCATTGCCAGTTCATAATATATATTATATCGTCACTCCGAAGAATTGAACGTCAACGCAGATTCTTCCTCCTTCTCGTATTTGGATTCTACGAATTTAGTTTTAACTTCAGTTATGTTGTAGCTAGCAGAACCGTTATCGACAGCTACATACTCAACGTAAGGTCTTTCTTTGCAAGCGGCTTAAACGTGGTCATGAAGCATTGCCTCTAAAGCTTATCGGATGTCACTCTGCACCATACTCTAATGAACGAGGGGGGGGGGCTCTTCACGTTCATGAGAGCATGGGGGCAACACCACAGCGGACTAGCCAAGGAAGACATGCGCGCGATTACACGACACTTGCTCTCCGGAATAGGGCAAGGATCGCAAGGATCTCCTTCAGCAATAAAGATCATACCTTCACCGAGTTGAGAAACAATCCCGATACCACAGTTACCAGCTACCACACAACACTAGTTTTTATTCATCACTGTACACGCCAGTCGCACTCGGGGTGAGCACTGCAGCTAGCACACAGCACGCCTTCCAGGTCTAAAACAAAAAACACGAGGTGTGAAACTCCACGTATGAAACTGCACGACGTCGTTCGAGGTCAATGCGTTCTTTGGCTGGTGCTCAAAGCGAAGACCTGTTGCGCCTTGTCGTCGAGCTTCAGCGGTCTACCGCACACTGATACGGCCAGTGGCGCCATCTAGCTGCCCTTTCCGACGAGAAACCGATAGTCTTCATTACCAACTCTTGAAAAAGAGTTCTGGAAATTAACCTCATCAGAACAGTCTGCAGGTGCTGGGAACACGTCCGCCATTTCTCGCTGGTAATGGTAACGGTGGAAGGCCGAGCTGCAAAAGTTGCCAGGAGCAGGATGGCTGGAAATTGTGCTTCGTGATGTAACGCGAATCTGTTGAAAGTAGGGAGAACGAATGCAAGATAACGAAAAGGTGGTAGTGTATTGCACAAGTTTATTTTTGCCTTGCTTGTCGTGGAGATACCCCACTCCAGCAATAAGGGCCTTAAAATTAAGTCTCCCCATGGCCATATATTTGAGGAAGAGCAGCATGGCCCCTCCAGGACTACCATTTAAGACTTCCGTGATATTTACGAGCCATCAAACGGCAGTTTAATTAATAGCAATGGACACCCCCAGTGTGTGCAGTTGGCAGTTGAAGTCGAGTACAGTAAACGTTTATAGTTTCAGTCGTAGATTCCAAATTTCGGCTGGGGACCAAAGCCAATTGAGCCATAGAAACCACAGTTTTGCGCCCGATAAATAGAGAAAAGCGGGGCGACGTGCGAATCAATGGGTGGAGAAGGTATTCGTCACATCTTCGTGTCCATTGAGTCGTTAACAGCGCAGCGCTTGCTGTGGAGTGGTCGAAACGAACTGCGACGACTCCACTTCGCCCACACAGTCAGCGCCCTAAGAGCGAACGCGTTTATTGGTACGAGAGTTGGCGTCAGCACTGGTAACAATGAGAATGATGAGCTGCTACCGAAAACAAATTGCGGCTAATCGTGTATAAATCGCAGTAACGCGTGCATTCATGAGGATCGCAGTGATAAAACTGATATCATTGTGAAAAAAAAATATATACAGAACGAGCAGCTTTCTACATCATTCGAGTTCAGCCTAGAAACGTCCTTCGAAATCCACATTTCTTCTCGATTTTCTTTTCTCTCTCGAACTCGTTGCAAAACTTGTACTCGTGTGACCAAGCCTCTGCTTTATGCTTCAGCGTAACCTTTGTTGTTTAAGCCAAGTGGTGATCCACTGAAGGGGCTTTTGCTCTTTGAAGGTTAGCTTTCCAGCTTACATTGTCGAAGCGCGGATGTTGGCGGCCCGGTTCCTCTTGAGCAGCTCGTTGTTGGCCGCGTTCTCGAAGCTGCGATATAGCTTGTTCTCGTACGTTCCAGGAATACCCTTCTTAGCCGACACCTTCAAGTACTCCAAGTGGTGCTGGAACCATTTAGAGAAGGGTACCGTCGCTCGTTCTTCCTCGATCTCATCTTCCTTCACTTTGCGCAGCATTCGACCGCCGTCCTTTTCAGTGGCATCGACCGACGCCACGTTGGAGATCGCGGCGTGGTCGGAGTCCTTAGTGGCCGCGAGCGCGGTGCCACTGGCGTGCACAGCGGCAGCGATGACGACGGCGAGGATGCAGGTGACGCGCATTCTTGCGTGCTCTTCGGTTGGGTTCTGGTGAGCAAAATGAGGAATGAGATTCGTGGTGCCGATGGAAATTTCTTGCGTGTTCGAGAGCACAAGAGGCAAGCGTGCAGTACCGTAGGATAACGGCAACGACTTGGCCATGGTTCGGAGATTTGCTCCGTAATAGTAGGGGACAGTTGGCTCTAGACGGCGTTACAGCAACATAATTTCGACAACACGACGGCTCTTACAGCGACACCAGTGGTGTCGCTGTAAGAGCCGTCGTGTTGTCTGGTGTCACCAGAGCAACACATCACGTTCAGAACAACACAGCAAGGCCCAAAGCAACATAATACCCCTATATTCTTATACAGAGCGACTTGAGAATTAATGGCCGGGAGCCATCAAATCCTTGAGTTAGAGGCGCCCTGGCGCCTAGAACAAATAGCCTGTTGCCCATGACATCACCTCGAAAAGCTTAGAACATGCTTCATCTTAACGATGTACCCCTTTGGTCCCGCTACTTGTTGAAGCTTGCCATGAGTAAGATTCATTTGGCTTGGTATCATGGGTGTAGTTTCACCCCTCCCCAAAGCCCTAACCCTGTTTATGTTGCGGTAACGACCCCGCTGGCTCTTCAAAGCCGAAGAGCTTGTATGTTCGCCTTCGCAAATATGAGTGGCTTTTGTGGTGGTGTATTCCGTAGCCTACGTGTACAGTAGCTACATTTCACACGATCGCAGAGTCGTGTACTTCAAGTAATCACTTGGATCTGACTCCTGGTAATCCCAACTGCTGGGAGGATGCTTAATTTCATTTAGGTTCATAGTAAGCTTGATGACTTCCGAGAAATTGTAAAAATGTCTTACAATGTACCACTCTGTTTCAAAAAAGTTTGGACTTTTTTTGCAAAAATCTAGAGGACTAATAAATATGAACTAGAAACTGAAACAAAGACGAGCGGATAGCTCGTATTCTCTTCTACAAGTCTCAGCAGCATGGCGCCAGTTTAGCACAAAATGGTTGGTCAAATGGCTTCCAAGTACCGTAAAAAACGGATCGAGTGCGACACCAGTTTTCCACTATGAAGGGCCTTTTATACATCGTTATTATATTATAAAGACTTTTAATGTTCTTTCAGCCAATAAAAATAGCGTATCGAGGTATCGACACTGTGTCGCACTCGATCCGTGCTTTACGGTACTATAAATTTAAGGGCCCCAGTTTGGAATACCGGTTTGAGGTCAATATTCTTCTGATCCAAAAATACCAGCTGTCCCAAAACACGCGTATTTCGTGCTAATCTGTGCTAGTTTTTGAACAAGTTCAGATAGTCCCTTCAGTTTGATTCGCCAAAAATAGTTTTGCCAAATCAAAATAGTTTTGCCAAATCACATCTTTTTGCCTCAGCCAATCAGAACAAAACCTCCAAACTTTTTTTAAACAGAGTAGTATCGAGTCCGGGAAAGCATGGCCATAGCAAGCTACTACGAAACTTAAACGTCATCTAAGAAATATTATATTAGTGCTTGTAGCACGTTATTCACGTCGAATCTAATCACAACAAGCAACGCATTGCGTGGTGCGGGGTTAGTAGTTGTAAGTTGATGCAGCACGTGGGCTCACAAGTTATGTACGGGTAAATCTGAGCGCTTTACTCGTTACTCGGGCACTCAGCGACTGGTAATACTCATAATACTAAGAACGGGGAAGGGATCTAGGTTCTCTTTTACGTTTCTCATTGCTACTATCATAAATACTCAGTTTGATGGGGGTGGTATCGTCGAGGCACTCCTTCTTGCTCCACAATGCTGCAACATTTTAAAACCTCGGTTACTTCCAAAACTTCAGCCTCGTGTCTGAGGCACTACTTGAAAATTCACGGAGCCAGCTTAGGTACGCGCAAGAACTCATCGTCAAGCGCCAAAATGGACGCACGAACTCGACGAGCAAGGTTGATCAAAGTGGCGGGGGTTGGCCCCAGCATCTTCGCCATGGGTCTCTGGCGGCAGTTAGTCTTTGCTGTAAGTCGATAAGGCGCTGAAGCTGCAGATTTCTGCGTAGTTCATGGGCAAAAACAGGGGGGGCGTGTCGCCTTCGAGCATTTATACCCGTCGTGTTAGTGTTCCTGGCCAGTGTGTAGACCACCCAAAATGGATACATGTACAACGACTATCCGCGCCTGTTTCGACGCCGTCTTTGGGCGTGATCTCACGCTCATGAGATCAACACAACGAACAGAACTGTGGTGATGTCGACTGTACTGATGAATAGCGGGGCTGCGGTGGACTCTTCACTTGAAGTACCTGCGGGTCTTGAACTTCGTCATGTTTTTTTTGTGAGATGTGGAAGGCGTGCTGTGTGATAGCTGGTAACTGGCAAATTAAGTTTATTTCCTCACTTGGAGAAGACACGATCTTTATTGCTGGGTGATGTCGTTGCGGCCCTCGCCTCGTTCCGGAGAGCACGTAATTCGTGGTTGAGTACGAGCCTGTCTTCCTTGACAACAGTTGTCAATGACAACTCCGCTGTAGCGTTGGCCCCATGCTCGCAAGAATATGAAGAGACTTTCAATGTCCATTGAGTATGGCTCAGCATGATTCCGATAGCCACCTCACCGTCGGCCAAAGGAGTGCAGAGAATTGTAGTCGTCTCGTTCTTAAGGGACCAAACTCCACCAAGAGATTGCACAGCTTCACTCGAGATTAATGAGTTCTGTGGCTGGTGTTCAGAGCTGACACCTGCTGCGCCTTGCGGTAGCGCTTCAGGGGTCTGCAACACATTTACTCGACCACTTGCAGCATCCACTTGCTGCATAATAGCACCAGTAGGTCCACTTCAGGTGTAGCAGTAACGTCGTCCGACTTCACTTTCGAGGAGGTGCTGAGCTACCAGGTATGTGTAACCCAGAATGCATGGGTAGATAAGGTCGAAATGATATATCTGCGTTGATATGGTCTGGGGGGGGGGGGCTTGTATAGTTAGCACACAGAACTTTTTGCAGAGTATTGACTTGAATGCTGGATAACATTGTGCAGCTACAGTACTTCAAAACAAAAAATTAAAAAATGCGGCTAATTGTAATATTAACTCGCATTAGCACCTGCACCAATCTGACATTGTCAGTGGCAGGTATATGACCGAGCCTTTCTCGAATCATGTCCAACGAGCAGCTTTCGTGCTCATTTGTACCCCGCCGATAAGCGATCCGCAAACGCTTGGTTGTCCTTCCTGGTTCTCTTTGCCTTGTCGAGCGCCTTACGAAGCTTCCACTCATGTGACATCGGGTTAAGATGCGCCTTTACTTGGTGCTTCGCCATCACCCCCTTCTGTTTCAACCACGAGTTGAGGGAGGAAAGACCGCTTCGTTCTTCTTCAAACTCTTCCTCCTTCACTTTACGCAGCATGCGCTCGCCGTTCTCCTGGGTGGTATCGATAGCCGCCACGTTGGAGATCGCGGCGTGGTCGGAGTCCTTAGTGGCCGCGAGCGCGGTGCCACTGGCGTGCACAGCGGCAGCGATGACGACGGCGAGGATGTAGGCGACGCGCATTCTTGCGTGCTCTTCGGTTGGGTTCTGGTGAGCAAAATGAGGAATGAGATTCGTGGTGCCGATGGAAATTTCTTGCGTGTTCGAGAGCACAAGAGGCAAGCGTGCAGTACCGTAGGATAACGGCAACGACTTGGCCATGATTCGGAGATCTGCTCCGTAATAGTAAGGGACAGTTGGCTCTTCAAAGCAGAAGAAGAAGCGTATATGCATGCCCTTGTAATTATTCATGGCTTTTGTATAGAATGGTTCTCAAGAATTTGTTTCCCCGCTTTTATATATCCTTTCCTAGAGATAACTACTGTACTCTGTACATAGCGCACAAAGCTACACATGTCATTCGTTCGCAGGAACGTATAAGTACATGTATAATAATCACTTGGATCTGGCCGTAGGGTAATCTCAAATTGTTCAAGTCCGTACAGAGCTGGGGCCCCCCACTGGGGACCTCAAAGAGGAGACCGAAATGTTTGCTATTGATGTGCCTTTGAAATTTTACAGCCACAGTCTGGAATGCGGGGGTGTTAAACCAGAGCGCAGACCGCTCCACTTCGAGTACAATAGGTACTACAAGTAAGTATTACTGCTCGGGAATAAGTATTGTTTTAAATGACGCCTACACTCCTTATTATTATAGCTTGTTCACGGCCGCGTATGCGTGCTGGGGGGTACTTAATTCTTACGTAGTGGAGTGGGCACCTCCGAGTAATTGCACAAGTTCAACAGCCTTATTTGTAACTTCGGAGAGATAGCGAGTTCAGGGAAGAGCACGCATGCGCGGCCGTGAACAAGCTAATAAGGAGTGTAGGCGTCATTTAAAAAAATATTCCCGAGCAGTAATACTTAGTACCTATTGTACTCGAAGTGGAGCGGTCTGCGCTCTGGTTTAACACCCCCGCATTCCAGACTGTGGCTGTAAAATTTCAAAGGCACATCAATAGCAAACATTTCGGTCTCCTCTTTGAGGCATTACTGTAGTATTATTGGAGCGTTCAAGAATTTCACGGAGCCCATCGCGCATGACATCAAGCTTTTCGTGTCGCCTACAGAGTCGAGCGTAAGGTTTGCTCGCTGTTGAGATAGCCCACTCGAGCGAAAAGGTCCTTGAGCTTTTCCATGGCCGTAGATTCGAGGAAGACCAGCACGTCTACTCCAGGATTTCCCTTAGCTGCCTCCGTGATAATGACAAAGCCATCAAATGGCAGCTTAGGAACGGATACGAACCATGGCCGCGTGCCTTCAAACTCGGCGTCGTACATGCCCGTGCGGACCCACGACGTGTACATTATGTCGGGACCAAAGACGAAGTCGGTAGCGGGCTGAACCGCCAGCAGATAGCTCTGGCTGGTCATGAAGTTGATCGCGTCTCGCAAATACTCGTCGTCACTGCAGCGAATGGAGCCGCGCACACGTTGAGCCAGATTCGATAGCGATGAGGGAGAAACGCTGTGCCCTTCGTCATCTTCAGGTCGGAGTTCGTCGGCACTGTACGCTGACAGCGCGCTGAAGATGACGTTCCCAGCGTAGTTCGCCGGGAGCGGCGGGTTCAGTCGTCGACGGGCGTTCACAGCCGTCGTGACTTTCACGTCTTGGCCGTGGCCACGCGCTTGCGAGATGAGAGCAGTGAACAAGGCCGTAATGGCGTCGATGGTGCTCACATAAGAGTCATCGGAGGGCTCAGCCTTCACGTCCTCACTCGCCGCCTCTTTGATCTTCTTCATCATGGCAGGAGTGAAGTGGAATCGATGCTGAGAAGTCGGTGGAGGAGCTGAGGAACCCACTGGAGCTTCACTGTTATCCGTTGCAGGCTTCATCTCAACCACTTGGAACTCCGGATGCGGCAGCTTAGCTGGAGTCCCGGAGCCTCCGAGCAAGTGTCGGTCGTGGTTGATCACCAAGCGGTCCTTCTTGTCTACTCCTCGGTAGTGCTGGCCCCACGCAGTCATAAACGTGAACATCCCTTCTCCGTCCAGCAGCGTGTGACTGGCATCCACACCGATAACGAGTCCTCCGTCCGACAACAGCGTCGCCTTGACGCCCACGAGCTGCGTCGGACCTCTCGTCGTCGGCATGAATTCCCATGACAGCGTCGTCATGGCTTCCTCCGTCGTCACTGAGCTCTGCGCGTTTGTCTCGAAGCGAATCCCCCCAGCGCCGGCGAGTCGAGCCTCTGGCGTCTGCTTGACACTCACAACGCCAGTCTGGGGGTCCATGTGTAGCTCACCGATTAGAATGGGGTAGTCCTCGTCCACTAGAGTGGCAAAGGATCTCTGCAGCTTGTCGAGGTTGTACGTGGCTGAACTCGACGCTGGGCGAGGGAAAATGTACAGGAGCATAACTCCGAGCTTGTGCATCATGGCGTCCAGCGGTGACAACGGCAGCAACCGCGCCTTGTTGCTGTCGTCATCTGCATGGCCATTTAGTGTGGCTGGGCCTTCGGGCGTCAGCGGCAACGAGAGCTCTTCGGTCTGCGTGGGCGGCATGCGAGGCTTCCAGGTGTCCGCTTCGAGAGAGAGGAATGCAGGATGATAGGGTGCGGGATAGGAACGCCGACGAGCCTCACATTGACTGTGAACGAGTCCACCATCGTCGTGTTGCTCGCTGTCCGTAAACACGGCAAATCTCGGTGCTCTTCGCAGTCTGGTGTGAACTGCACACCAGACTGCGAAGAGCACCGAGATTTGCCGTGTTAATTAATACAAACACGTCTCCATACGATTTTGTTTGTCCGTACAACCCTCAGGATCTCGGTGCTCTTCGCAGTCTGGTGTGAACTGCACACCCTCAGGATCTCGGTGCTCTTCGCAGTCTGGTGTGAACTGCACACCAGACTGCGAAGAGCACCGAGATCCTGAGGGTTGTACGGACAAACAAAATCGTATGGAGACGTGTTTGTATTAATTGCGGGGTGGGGGTGGTGTGTGTGTGTGTGGGGGGGGGGGCGGGCATCTGCGTACACTCAGCAAGCTTTTTTCTTTTCTCTTTGGCAGCCTTGTGGCGCAACTGGAAGTCGACTCTTGTCTTGTTGGTTAGCTGTATTTGTCATGCATAACCTTGAAGATACTCCACTTCATTGCACAGGCCCATGAATTTCTTCATTGTGGCAGCTTCCAGGCAAACGAGCACATCCAGTCCTTCGGCGCCTCTGGCAGCTTCCGTGATGAGCACGAATCCGTCCATGCATTGCACGCGGGGGATCGACGCGTACCAAGGCCTCGTTTTCCCAAACTCGGCATCGTACAGTCCCATCTTCGCCCAGCACGTGAACGCGACGTCCGGGCCGCAGAAGAAGTTGACATTGTCGTTGACACTGGAGAGACCGGTCTGGTTGGACAGGAACGCGATGGTGTCGCGCATGAACTCGCTGTCTCGCTCCAGAATCGACGAGCGGATGCGACGGGCGACACGAGACAGCGTCGCTGCCGACACTCCGTTCTGAGCGTCATCGTTCTCGCCTCGTAGATCTTCGCTCGTGTACGACGAAATCGCGTGGAAGACAGCATTCCCAGCGTAGTTTTCGGGTAGCGGTGGCTCCAGTCGCTTCCGCCCGTTCACAGCCGTCGACACTCGAAAGTCTCGCCGGTGACCTCGAGCTTTAGTGATGAGAATGGCAAAGAGCGCGGTGATGGCGTCCAGAGTGCTGATGTACGAAGGCTCGGGGCCTTGGGCGATCTTCACGTGCTTGGATCCGGACCCTGCTGCGCGCTTGAGTTTTGCCATGGTCACTGGCGATAGATGGAAGACATGCTGGGCCGTGTTGGGTGGAGTCGCAGCAGCTTTAGGAGCCAACGACCCATCCTCTCTGCGGACAAGCGGCTCGGTCGGTATTATCTGGAACTCAGGGTGTGGCAGACGAGAAGCTTCCCCGTTCCCTGCGAGCAAGTGTCGATCATGGCTGATGACGAGCCGTTCTTGGTTGCTGACACCGCTGTAGTGCTGCCCCCACGCCTTCATGAACGTGAGCGTGGCCTCTCCGTCGAACAAAACGTGGCTGCAGTCCACTCCGATGGCCATTCCTCCGTCTGCGAGGATCGACCCCTTCACAGCGATGATCTCCCCGCCAGTGCGGGTGCTTGGCATGAATTCCCACGAGAGAGACGAGATCGCGTCGTCCGTAGTTTCAGAGCTAGTCGAGTTCGTCTCAAAGCGGATCCCGCGGCCACCTCGTCGTCGCTGCTCGGGCGTTTGCTTCACGCTCACGGTCCCAGTCTTCTGGTCAACGTCAAGTGTCCCAATGAGCACGGGGTAGAACTCGTCCACTAGCGAGATGAATGAGCGCTCGAGCTTGTCGAGGTCGTAGGCGGCAGCACTCGACGAAGGTGGAGGGTAGATGTAGAGAACCACAACGCGATACGTGTTCATGACGGCGTCCAACGGCGACAGCGGGACGAATACATCGCCTTCGATATCCACAACTGGAGTGACGACGTTGACCATGGCTGGCGTTATGACAGGGATCTGCAAGGGAGGACCGACTACTGGTAGTTGTGCCATCAGCGGCACTAGGTGCGGGGAACAGGAGCGCGGTTGGCCATGCAACACCCACAGCTTCGAGTGGTTGTAGCTGCGTCTGGAGGAGAAGTCAAAGAAGCACCCCAACCATCCACCTCCCATCGCTTGTTTGGCTATGGGCCGAAGATGATGATGAAGAAGAAGATGGAAGTGGCGGCGCGCGGTGGATTAATTGTCCACTAGGAGTAAAGGACGATAACAACCTGCGATTTGTACAACAGCAACCACACCAAACGGGCACCAGCAACCACTTTTGCGTACAGAACCGAGCCTGTACTGCTCGGCTCTGTACGCAAAAGTGGTTGCTGTACTGTCCGGTTTATTACACCGCATATCGCAAGTTCGTGTCACGCTCCACCAAAATCAATACACCCAAAAGCATACCGGTAGTCTACACTGTACATGTAGACTATGCATGTAGACTACAGGGGGGAGCTGAACCGCGAACAGCACGGTGCCAACCACGTTGCAGACGTGCCTATTGACCTCTAAGAATAATGATTAATGTCTACTTCAAAATAACTCGCGCGAGTTAATACGCATGGACACCGGCGTCGATTGGACACGCGTTTGCAGGACAAACTACGTCGGAAATGGCATATTTCAACGCTTTATCAACCAATTGGGGGTACCCGGACTGGTTGTCCGGGGGGTTCGCAGTTCTCGGGAGCAGCAAGATTTTTGCATCGGACTTACGACAACAAGGACACAACAGCCAAAATATACCGTACGCATTTTGAGCTCATCTGCATCATACTTTCAAACAAATATTGTGTTCGCTTGACACGCAACCAGGACTCTACCGGAAAGACTAGGATAACAGCATTTTTTTAAATAGCATTATTTATTATATCTGGGTTAGGAATCTCTTTTACTGCATATCGGTAAGCATCTCCTGCGCCTGCCTCGCAGCCGCAGCATCTGCCCTGGTATCATACTTCAAATGATACACCGCTCCTTCGAAACTACAAATTCGGCCGCCGAGGCGGCGGTTGTCGCGAGAATGTCGCTCGATGATACACAGGGGCCAGTGCTGACCTGTAGTGGATGTCGCGAGAACGTCGCTTGATGAGACACTGGCCTGCATCGCCGAGGCGGTGGATGTCGCGAGAATGTCACTCGATGACAAACTCGCCTGGGCCGCCTAACGACAGTTCTTCGAACTGCGAATTCAAGAGTCGGGTGGAGTCAAAGGTGCAGTCTCTCCTGTAAATTTTGTTCCACAAGCGCAACTTTTTGCGCATCTGCGGAATGCCATTAACTTCCAGGCTGACCGGAGCTTGTTGCAAGTCGGCACTTCGAACAGACCGCATCAGTCGTGGGCGTACTTCACCTCTTGAGGAATTTCCCTAAACGGCATTGCACCCGAGGAACACTTCAGTAGCCAACCGTTGCCTCCTTGTTTCCTGCGATCATGGCGAAACCATCATAGCAGGGCGGTTCGAGGTGCCGAAATCACATGCCGTTTGCTAGCTACTTGCTGTAAGCTACTTAAACATCTTTCGTCGCATTTGACCCTCAGGACTCAAAAGCAACGAGATATACCTGCGGGGAGACGTCAACCTAACTCTAAAGTGTGCCCTCGGCTCTGATTGGTGTCGTGTCTTGAACGAGACTGCTGCACTAGCGACTTTGCTGTTTAGCCACGTCGATGGTCTGCTGCACACGGCGGCAGGAAGTACCATACGACAGTGATTGGAAAAAATATATTGGTCTATACGCCGGATAAATACTGCAAGCAAAATGCAAGACTGCAGTGCGGTAGCAATACAAAATACCCAATTGCATGTGCCGCGCATATTGCAATACAATATTGCAGCGAAACTCAAAATACTCAACTGTGGTCACTCAGGCGGTTCCTCACTCAGTTGGCTTCTCCAGCACGCCCCTAGCGATTGTCTGCTGTTAATTTCCAGCACCCTGATATCGAACATAGAGGACTCTTGAAAATTCGGTTTTGTGTACATAATAAAGTAGTATTAGCCATCTGTATATTGCAATATCTTATGTGCAGTAACATATTGCAACATGACAGAGTATTGCAGTGTAAATTGCAGTGAAGCCTTTGATTGCAATACCCAATTGCAAGACTGCAAACACTGCAATGCAAGACTGCAATGACGACAAATCACGCAACTCGCTGCCAATATATTTTTTCCAATCACTGCCATACGACTAATGCTCAGTTTTACCGTGTTGGGCAGCGCGCGCGAGCTGGGTTGATTTTAAGCCAAGCGTAATGACGAGAGTAAGCTTATCTCATGAAGCCAAAATCCAATAAGCCAGTTGTAATTCTCTTAGTGATGTGGAGGAAGTCTCCACGGCGACGTCAGTGTGGACCTACTTACGTGGTACCGTGGACGCTTCAGTTCACGCTAGCAAGGGCTCATCTGCGAAGGCGGTCTCGGCCAGCGGCCTCATTGACCGAGTCAAAATCAAGCTGGGTCGTCCGCAGGCAGCTTCGACACCGCGGTCTTCCAAGAGGTCACTTTTCAATTCCCTCCCTTGCAGATCCCTGTCATAACGCCAGCCATGGTCAACGTCGTCACTCCAGTTGTGGATATCGAAGGCGATGTATTCGTCCCGCTGTCGCCGTTGGACGCCGTCATGAACACGTATCGCGTTGTGGTTCTCTACATCTACCCTCCACCTTCGTCGAGTGCTGCCGCCTACGACCTCGACAAGCTCGAGCGCTCATTCATCTCGCTAGTGGACGAGTTCTACCCCGTGCTCATTGGGACACTTGACGTTGACCAGAAGACTGGGACCGTGAGCGTGAAGCAAACGCCCGAGCAGCGACGACGAGGTGGCCGCGGGATCCGCTTTGAGACGAACTCGACTAGCTCTGAAACTACGGACGACGCGATCTCGTCTCTCTCGTGGGAATTCATGCCAAGCACCCGCACTGGCGGGGAGATCATCGCTGTGAAGGGGTCGATCCTCGCAGACGGAGGAATGGCCATCGGAGTGGACTGCAGCCACGTTTTGTTCGACGGAGAGGCCACGCTCACGTTCATGAAGGCGTGGGGGCAGCACTACAGCGGTGTCAGCAACCAAGAACGGCTCGTCATCAGCCATGATCGACACTTGCTCGCAGGGAACGGGGAAGCTTCTCGTCTGCCACACCCTGAGTTCCAGATAATACCGACCGAGCCGCTTGTCCGCAGAGAGGATGGGTCGTTGGCTCCTAAAGCTGCTGCGACTCCACCCAACACGGCCCAGCATGTCTTCCATCTATCGCCAGTGACCATGGCAAAACTCAAGCGCGCAGCAGGGTCCGGATCCAAGCACGTGAAGATCGCCCAAGGCCCCGAGCCTTCGTACATCAGCACTCTGGACGCCATCACCGCGCTCTTTGCCATTCTCATCACTAAAGCTCGAGGTCACCGGCGAGACTTTCGAGTGTCGACGGCTGTGAACGGGCGGAAGCGACTGGAGCCACCGCTACCCGAAAACTACGCTGGGAATGCTGTCTTCCACGCGATTTCGTCGTACACGAGCGAAGATCTACGAGGCGAGAACGATGACGCTCAGAACGGAGTGTCGGCAGCGACGCTGTCTCGTGTCGCCCGTCGCATCCGCTCGTCGATTCTGGAGCGAGACAGCGAGTTCATGCGCGACACCATCGCGTTCCTGTCCAACCAGACCGGTCTCTCCAGTGTCAACGACAATGTCAACTTCTTCTGCGGCCCGGACGTCGCGTTCACGTGCTGGGCGAAGATGGGGCTGTACGATGCCGAGTTTGGGAAAACGAGGCCTTCGTACGCGTCGATCCCCCGCGTGCAATGCATGGACGGGTTTGTACTGATCACGGAAGCTGCCAGAGGCGCCGAAGGACTGGATGTGCTCGTTTGCCTGGAAGCTGCCACAATGAAGAAATTCATGGGCCTGTGCAATGAAGTGGAGTATCTTCAAGACCAAGTCTGACCGAAGAGGCCCATATCTCCAGGGTAAGCCCACTGCAGGACTGTAGATAATACACAAACGTGTCTTCTGAATGAAGTTTCAGATTTACATAATGAGCTCATTCTACTCTTCAGTCGTGGAGATACTTCACCCCTTCAATTATTTTCTGAAGCTTCTCCATCGCTGTGCATTCGAGGAACACGCCGACGTCGACCCCATCGCCGCCCTTTTGGGCCTCTGTGATCATGACGAAGCCATCGTAGCACGGCAGTTTAGGGACGCACGCATACCACGGTCGTGTGCCGCCAAACTCGGCGTTGTACATGCCTATGTGCACCCAGGACGTGAACATGAGGTCCGGGCCGAAGAAGAAGTTGGTGCCGACCTGCACAGCGGAAATGTTGCGCTGCTCCGTCAGGAAGTTGATGGCATCTCGGAGATACGCGTCGTTGCGCTCGAGGATCGATGCGCGGACGCGTCTCGCTAACTTTCCCAGCTGTGCAGGCGAGACAACGTCCTCTTCGCCTTCTTTAGGCTGCAACTCGTCGTTCTTGTAGGTCGACAGTGCGTTGAAAATGACATTTCCAGCGTAATTTCCTGGCAAAGGCGCCTCAAAGCGACGTCGAGCATTGACGCCCGTCGTAATTTTCACGTCTTGTCCGTGGCCGCGCGCCCGCGAGATCAACACAGTGAAGAGCGCCGTGATGGCGTCCGTACTGCTCACGTATGGCAGGTCCGCATCCTCATCAGTGGCCAACCCACCGCAGGTCGCCACTTCCTTGATCTTCTTCATCATCTGCGGCGTAAAGTGAAACAAGCGATGGGCTGTGGACGGCGGTGCTGGAGCTGGGGCTTCTTCGCCTTTGCCTTCAGCTTTACCTTCACCTTCCGACGCAGGTTTAACCACTCGGAACTCCGGGTGCTGCATGGTCGATGGTTCTCCCGTCCCTCCTAGCAAGTGTCGGTCATGACACACCACCAGTCGGTCCTCCTTGTTCACGCCACGGTAGTGCTGCCCCCACACTGTCATGAAGGTGAACATGCCCTCCCCATCCACAAGCGTGTGACTAGCGTCCAATCCGATCGCCAACCCGCCGTCAGCCAGCAGTGATCCCTTCACACACATGAGCTCCGTCTTGCCTCGCGTCGTGGGCATCAAGTCCCACGACCGCTTCTGCATCGCCTGCTCCGTCGTCAAGGGGCTGCTGGGATTCGTCTCAAAGCGGATCCCGGTCGCCCCTTTTCGCTGGGATTCCGCCGTCTGCTTCACGCTGACGACCCCCGTACTGGGTTCCACGTAGAGTTCTCCGATGAAGATCGGGTAGTCTTCGTTCACAGCAGAGAGGAAGGACGACTGCAGCTTGTCGAGGTCGTACGGGGACTCTACTGGAGGCGGGAAGATGTAGAGGATCACGAAGCCGAAGCTGTGCATCACCGCGTCCATGGGCGAGAGAGGCAGCAGAACAGCGGTGGAGGCTGCTGGGGGAGTCATAGCTTTGGAGGTGAGCTGGCGGATTAGAGAGTGGCAGCCACTCTCTAATCCGCTCAGTCGCTTCAATGATGGTCTCCGATATTCCACCGTTGGCATCGTTGCGCTCCTGTTCCTTGCGGTCGCATATGTCTAGATACAGGGATAGATTTTTGTGTAATACGATACCATTTATGGCTTCAACTTACCTGGGAACATTTCGAGCTCTGTTGTACAGCAACGGACAAAATGCAACTGCCACCAAAAGCCAACGTAAAACGGGCGCGCAAGATCCGACACAACAAGCATATCCAAATATTATCCAATCAGAGCACACAAAACGTTACATCGAAATATTAAATCACCGCTCCAATTCTGAGCCAGTCACAAGGTAAAAATGGAGGCAGCCAGCAGAGCACCGCCGGAGCCCCCACCGGAGGATCTCCCCCCTGCGCCACCAGAGGAGAGCGCAATTGAGGCCCTCCTGAACGATGTCTTCTCGCAGCCTCAGGAGCGTCGAAGGCACTACTCCATGAAGGAGAAACGGCGCATCCTTCTTGCTACAGAAGGACTCAGCCAGCGCTGGGCTGCAAGGGCTCAGAAAATCCCGCGGTGGACCTACACTACCTGGCGCAAAAGCAAGGACGACATTTTTGCCTTCACCGGCAGCGAAAAGACTCTATCGCGGGCGCCAGGTCGCCCCGAGAGCATTCCGTTCGGCCCCGAGCTCATCATCTTCATGAAGGACACCCGCCGCGACAGTAGGGCCCTCACAGCCTCTGTCATGGCTACATACATTCGCCGAGAGTACCCCGACTGGTTAGAGGACTACACCAGCAGCAAAAAAGATGACTTCACAGCGTATGAGTCACTGCTGAGGCGAAGCTCAAGCCGTTATGGCTGTTTGAAGATGCTACCGCCACAACTGCAAAAGAGAAACGGCTAGCTACGATCAAGCGTGCAATTGAAGCGTGGGAGTCCATTGACGTCGACACCATCAAGAGTGCTTTTAACAAAGCACTCAAGACTAACTTTTAGAGCAAATACAGCTGCCCTCTAATTTTGCCTCTAATTTGTACTAATTTGCAACCTCGGCATTTCTGCACATCCAAAGGATACAGCTGTTTCAACTAAAGGAAAGTGGCAGTTGCATTCTGTCCGTTGCTGCACTGTAAGACATGTAGACCCTCAGCTAATCTCGTTAGGCTGTTCGGCGGCTGGTCATGAGCATCTGAAACATTTACAACTGGCAGCAGCGGTTCAAGCAAGCTATTACCCTCTTCGCCATGGTCCGCAGTTCGCTGCCGCAGCAGCCAGAAGAGGAAACTGCAGCTCATGGCGTCTGGCAGCGCTTGGCCCATCATCTGGCATGTCGTCCACGAGTGCGAGTTATCTTGGGGAACTGCAGGCGTTCTCCACCCACTTGTCGACACCGTGACGACAAGGTGCCACGTGTGGAGCGCCAACAGCAGCATCCAGCACCCCAGAGCCTGCTTGGCCGCTCGCTTGCTCTTCAGCAGGAGAGCTGCTAGCCCGCTAGTACCACAATAAAGCAGCAGCGCAGCCCACACCACCAGCTTTACGCCCGAGATATCTCCTCTCTGGCCGAACAACGGGGCCTGCGCTCGCTGAACCATCGCCAACCACAGCGCGACCAGAACGAAATGCACTGACAGAACAGCGAACAACGCGTACGCGAACTTGGCCACCACCGACTGCTCCCACGGCGACAGCGCTAGCAGTGACGACACTCGGTTCATGGTTCAAGTGCAGTCTTGTCTTCTCTTGTTATGCTGCCCCGCAGAAGACCGAGCGAGGTCTGAATTGATGTGTGAATGAAAAAATGGGATTCGGCACGAAGACACTATTTGGTGTACGGTAAGTATGTATTAGCGTCGACGTACATGAATCTGCGCTGTCGTAAAAACGAAAGTTCGGGGGGGGGGGGGATTGAATTCGACGTGTCGAATCCACTGCTCAGTATGCGCTCTCTCAGTTTCCCCATCCAGCGCGGAGCCCCGAGTTGTGTCGCCTCAGCCACTCGGCGTTTCTCTTTCCTTGCTGGACCTCCTTGTAAAGCTTGTGCTCGTGCGTCCCAGGCACGTATTTCTTGAGGTGGTACTTCATGTTCTCGCCTTGCTGCTTGAACCACTTGGCAAGAGCTCCTCCGGCGCGTTCCTCTTCAACTTCCTCCGACTCCTTTACTTTGCGCAGCATCCGACCGGCGTTCTCTTCGGTGGGGACGATATCAACTGACGCCACATTGGAGATCACAGCCTGGTTGGAATCCTTGGTGGTCGGGAGCGCGGTGCCGCTGGCGTGGAGAGTAGCGGCAATTACGACGGCGAGGATGTAGGTGAGGCGCATTCTTGTTGGTAGGTGAGGTGACTGAACCGGGAGAGTGGTGGTGGTTGCGGGATGCCGAGCAAATTGTAGAATGAGAGATTCTTCTGAACGACAACGAGGTTTCTTAGCAGAGGGCAGGCGAGCGCCATCGGATAGTACGGCGTATCCTAGGATATGCCAGCTGTTTGAGGCTTTTTAATTTTATGACGTACTATTATAGGCAAGTTTCTTCGTTCTGAGGGTTCATGTACTGTACGCTTTCAGAGAACCGGTGAGCATCTGTTCTGCTTGCTGTGCATGAGGAGCAACTGTCGCGACCAAAAATCACTACGGAGAGGAATTAATGTCTGTGGCCCCGACCACCCACAGACTGTGGTGCTATTTAGTCGGACCCTGACGAAATGTGGTGTACGATTTTTGAGAGACATCTAAGACTATGATTGGCTTCGGTTCAACGAAATCCGCTGTCTTTGTGATGTTTCATGGTGCTGGGGTAAACTGCAGTGTGTCACGAAAAAGTACGGAAGCACGACTATTTGCGAACTACAGTCGATCCCCTCAGTAAGCGCACCACTACCTTCGAATACCCCGTCAAATCAGATCGAGTACAACGGGATAATAGGAGTCAATTACTGTTCCTTATTTCCAATGTCCCGTCCAATCGCTTCCAAAACCCCACCGCGCTTACTGAGGGGATCGACTGTACGACTACATGTAAATAGCGTGAGCGGTGAACACGTTTTGATACTAGCGCTACATATTAAAATAGCGACAAAACGATCAAGACAGAATTCTTGACAATCCGTAGATTCGTTCATGTGCACGACCGCCCCACATTCTGTTGAAGTTGGGGCTCGGTGTCTGTAGGAGTAAGGAATGGCAGAGGATTAGACAGCGGAGGACAGCGTGAAGGTGCTGTAGGAGGAGGTCTTGGAGGAGGAAGGATGCCCGGAGGTGGTTGTGTATTAGGAGTCCAAAGTTGTCTGGGGCCTGGTAAAAGGCAGAGTTAGGACTGGTGGTCCTTAGCGGAGGAGAGTATCCCTTATTCTGCAACTAAATAACTGGTCTATATTGTACGGGACATATTTCCTATTGAGTCCCATGTTCATGAACAAAGCATCAGCACGTTACCGTACTTTACCGAATTTCCTTTGTAATAGGGCACCCTCATTACTACGAGGTTATAAAAGTTGCAATGATTTGAAAAACACCGAAGTGCAACAGTACAAAAAATACATTGTATCAGTGTGACTCTAGCCCAAAATCGTTGCCTACCTCTTCTGCAATGTCAAGTCGCTCTAGCTTCTGGACTAAGGCTGCAATTTTGCTTTCCTGCACCAGACGACTCTCCACTGGAAACTCCCGCTTGTCAGTTGGTATCGCGAGCTTGCGGAAGCCGCTAGCTAGCGTGTCACTGGACAGATTATCCCATGCATTGGTTAGCCACGCAATCAATGTGGCGCGCGACGGCGCCTCTAGCTTAAACTTGTCGGTCGATCCACTTTCCTGATGCGCCCTCAATTGACTCTGCAGGTGCTCCACCCAATGCGCCCTCAATTCCAGCTTGAATGGCTTCATCCATGCGATGTCTGCTGGCTGACACGACGCCGTGTAACCGGGAGGAATTCCCATAAGTACCACATTGATACTAGCGGCGTATTGCACCACATCAGGGGTCCAGTGCCCGCTAAAATCATCCCAGAGGAGAAGTATTTTCTCTCCTAAGCTGTCTCGTGACGCAAAATGGTACCGTAAAAACTTGATCGACAGTCCTCCATTCCACCACCCTTTTGCGTTGCAATAAATTTGCACGTCATGCTTCTCCATTAAGGGGGACACCTTTTTCCATAAATCGCGCCCAAATCCATTTTGTTCCTTGTGGTTGAATTCTTCAGTTTCGGGTACTTTTGATCCGGGTTGCTTAAAAACAGCAAAAGGAGTGCGGTGATTTCCATGCATGTCGGCTAGCAGCATGACTGTCATCCTTTTTTTCTCGGCACCAGCATTATGAATCCAAACCGTGCGAGTTCCTTTTGAATCGTAAGTACGAGACGGCAGGTACTCATAAATCATAGCCGTCTGGTCGGTATTGTAAACTTCCACAATTTCTTCCTCCTCAATAGTTTGAAGGACCTTCAGCCGAAAATTCTTTGCAACCTGATCTGAATCCGCAGGAGTGTTTTGACCGATACGGGTTTTACAGCGCAATGAAAGTCTGTATTTAGACAGAAATCGCTTTCTCCAACTTTCAGAGGCTGAAAAGCTACCCGTCGGAATCTCGGCATCCTCTGCAACTTCTTTCGCGCGGCACTCGAGCATGAAAGGCGACACAGGAACCCCCTCGCGTCGGAGATCACGAACCCAGTGAGCAATCTGCTCTTCGTCTTCGTCAGCGAGCACCGTTGCGAGTCCACTCTCTCGGTTTTTCCGCAGATTACCATCTCCATTTTCAACCGCACTCTTAATAACTGGTCCTTTTCCAATCCACTTGTATATTTGGCGCTTCTTCGACTTGCGCTTAGCCTCTGTCAGACCTGGATAAAACTGCGTGACCGTAGCGTCCATCCCGTTGATCTTGTAGAACTCAATGACATGGGCCTTCTTGTCGTTGCTCACGCTCTCGCGCTGGAATTGCGTCTTCTTCCTGCTGACGCCCTTGATGCTGGTCCGGCCCTTGGGCGGCTTCTTTGCTGGCGCCATTTTAGGCAATGAGTTGGTGTGGCGGAGGAAGTCTCTTACTGACCAGTCTTTTAAAGAGCCAGAAGCTCCATGTTTATACACATGCGCCCTTTGACAAAGGATTATCCTAGTCGTACAAGCTCGGATTTCTACTGGCTAATCACCTTATCTTAGGATCTGTCAGGGGTGCCCTATTACAAAGGAAATTCGGTAACACATTCCGGAAGCAAACATACGATTCCCAGGATAATAAATACTAACAGATTATGTGCGCAATCCGACTTCATTGCCGGTACACCGAGGCACTGCTTATAATAGAACGCTTCCCGAGTTGGTGTGCACTAACCTAAATATCGGATGATTTGCCGGGTCCACCAGGTGGTCCCGGCAGGAGATTTGTTGGATAGATAGAAACGAATAACAACGCGAAAAACCTGTTTGCACGGGAAACACCTGGGCTTTCACGGAATATCTATCTTCACGCGAATAACAGCTTAACCCGTGAAAGCCTAAGACTATCGGCGTTACGGCCACTCATCTCCCGAATAACTTAAGCTTTTCCGGTCTCACATACAAGACCAAGTCAAACAAGCAATCCGTGGATAGGATGTCTTGGCGCTCTTCATGTGACGAAAAGGGTGAGGTCTTTATAAACATCTTATGGGCGAAAACACCGACACGCCTCATTTTGCTGACGCTAGCTCAATCTGGGCGGGGGATGGAACAAAGAGACTTTGAACGCAACTAAATTACGCGTTTGGTGCCTAGTCTGGCTTTGGTCACCAAAACGGTTTGGTGGATTGATGAGTGGCTTGCCACCTCCCCGCTCAAGCAGGTCCACCGATGACAAGCAGGTGGAGCTCGTGGCCGTGGAGAAGTAGTATAAATTCTTGCGCGTGCTCAATAAGTAAGCTGTACCTAGCCATGGTGCCGCCAGACCGCGAGGTCATCGACGAGCGTGGGGTACGTCCGCGCGGAGCCCTACACTATTCCGCCAGGCTTCGCATGGCGCGCGATCGATCTGACGGGCGTCCAGAAGCTTAGGCGACCTGCGTCAAGGAGATAGGTTTGGTAACATCTCACTTAGTTCCGAAACACACAGTATTTCCCGTGTGATGCTGTCTTTCTCGGACAAGTTGCTCCTTCGTGAAAAAGTGCATGTACTCCCGAATTGCCTTTTCATTTGCTAAATACCAGATCTTCCATGTGTTATCGGTCTCTTTGCCTCTATTTCATGTAATTCGGAGATGATGGGATATTTGCCATGGTAACAACTAACTAGGAAAGTGATCTACACTGCGCGACAAAAGGTTTGGGACAGCGACACTTTGTACAATATCTCAGCTTCTAGAAGGAGTTGTCGGATGAGACTTAGATATGTTCCTCCAATCAGATTGCTTTAAACGCGACATATGACGCGAGCTCGGATTTCCCATTGGGTAGGGTGGCTCCCATACAAATATGTCGAATTGGCACCGCGACAAAACTTTGGGACAAATGTTTATCTTGATTAAAGTATAGGTGCCTGTGATGGTGAGGTCCACCGAGGCCACCTATTTGCAGTTTTGGGCATAAGAAGCAGCATGAAGCGCGCATTACGGGCGTCAAGCAACACTTGAGGATCCGCTGTGGTAACTAGGACTACACAGGTGAAGTATAAAATGACAGACAAAAAGATGAGCTGTCTCGAGTATGTATCTGGGCCCTCACGACACAATACGGACATGATATTACCGTTAATGCGTATTTTAATACAAATCCTATTGGTTAGTGCCCTTCGTATTTTGAGGAGCTCCTGAAGGCCTCTAGAGCGCAATAGGAGAGTAAGGAGGCACTCAAAGTTGATAAACTATAAGTACACATTGTGTTGACTCGATTCGGGCACCAGGGATGCACCCCCTCACGCTCACTACCCACTTAAGAACGACTGGCGACCTTGTTTTACTTGATCCTGATAGTTAACGTGACCTCACCATCACAGGCACCTATACTTTAATCAAGATAAACATTTGTCCCAAAGTTTTGTCGCGGTGCCAATTCGACATATTTGTATGGGAGCCACCCTACCCAATGGGAAATCCGAGCTCGCGTCATATGTCGCGTTTAAAGCAATCTGATTGGAGGAACATATCTAAGTCTCATCCGACAACTCCTTCTAGAAGCTGAGATATTGTACAAAGTGTCGCTGTCCCAAACCTTTTGTCGCGCAGTGTAATAGATCACCATTCGTATGCTGTCGATCGCCACCATTGACAACAAGTTGTCTGATCGAAGTCTATCCCAAGATAAGTTGCTCGTTAATTTAAACGCCGACCAGGTTCATTTGAACGTTAATAAAAAACGCTTACGCGTTGAAACCTGTCTACAAGCTGAGAAGCCAAACTGCAACGTCCATTCAGCCCATAAATCACTGCCTGACAGCGATCTGTCTTACTACTTCAGGGGGCGGACACTCGCCCGTTGGCTCTCGTGTGCGGACTTAGCGACGGCACTTCGGGGTGCCCGCCCCTCTCTCGCTTCGCTCGGGGGGCGTTGCTGCGCGGCCTGCCCCACCCCCTCGTGCCTTACGCCAAGTCCTCGACTCGGCCAGGCGCGGTGTCTAGAAAAAAGATATCGGGTTGCAGCGCTCGCTTTCGCTCGCTCGCGCAGACACGCCCCTAGAAACTCCGAATACAAAAAACGTCATTAATTAAAAATAATTATTAGACAAATATGCCTAATCGGCGGGTGTTGGCAATCAGAGAATGCACTGAGTGAGTCTCGCGCTCGCCCTCGCCCGTTTTACTAGCTTAGATACAGTCTTACTTTGATGTTTGAGTGACACATTCTACATGTATATTGTCTAGCTAGCTACATATTCGCCATTTCTCATTTTTATTGATTCCAACAATTTAGTTGTTCGTTAGGTGGTGCAAAAATTTGAGTCTGGCTTCTATTACTGTAAGTACTAAGCAATGGAACCTTACGTACATGTGACTACTTCACATCTTGACTGTGAGCGTTGAAAAACGTTTGAATAAGTGTTCTCACCATCCGATCCACTATCAATAGGTCTCTAACCCAATTATTGCGCATTCATTCGAATTGTCGCCAATTCATAGAAGCACGGGTGATCAAGTAGAAAAGTGGGAATTTCACGAAAATCAAAGAACTACGGCAAATGCTCGGAGGTCTAAGTGATATTATCTGTATTTGGCCTATGTACGTGTGAATTCTGCAGCGCTAACATATTGGCTAAATACTCACAATTCCCCAAAGCCACCACCAAATCCTCGATTTAAGTGTAAGTAGGACTTCCGTGGGGAAAGAAGTCCTCACTTTCATCGTCACTCGCACAATGGTTCGAGCGTCCGGTGGGACCCTCCACCTGAGCACCAAGCATCCGGCGAAGGCGCATACGGCGCTTCTCGCGGTAGCTCCTTTGGACTGCAAGTCGCTTGGCATGCGCTTCATGGCCGATCACACGAAGACGCTTCAAAGAGTTCTGGTAGTTGTCGCCGTCTTCACTGCGAAGCGGAAGGATCCGTACATGAAAATTGGTGAGGGCCACGCATGCGCGAAAGAACATGTCGTAGTTGCTCTCGTCCCAGCGAGACTCCTTGAGCGATTCTCTCAGGCGGGAGAAGCCGGTTCAGGTCTTCCGGGGTGCTTCTTTGGGAGGGTGCCATGGTATTAGGTGAAGTAGGTGGGAAAATGAATAATGAGGAGGTGACCTAGTGGATCGATCGATCTTTCACCAAATACTCGATCATGCGTGCGGGGCCGGGTGAACAGCGATTCTAGAATCTTCCGTTGAATTGTGGGTTATCGAACATTCTCAGCGTATTTGCTAGATTGCACGCTCATTCGGTGGTGTGGGAATTCATATGGTGATTTGACTCGAATTTCACATGATGCTCAGAATTTGCGTCGGAGCTCTAATGGTGCCGATCGGAACCATCGTCAATGGTGATACAGTATAAGCACAGCCGTACACCGAGGGGGCAAACGAGAGGTTCATTTTGAGAGTAATACCGCTTCTGGCTCTCACTCAGACAGCTTACGCTGAGTTCCTTAATGCATGTATTTCTTAGAAGAACAAATAAAAAAATACCACCCACATTGAATCATTAACCACAGTGTCGCGGAGGAGTTGTGCTTTAGGATTGCAGCTCATGAACTCACCCTTTGAAAGGGCTATCTGCCGGACCATACGAATACTGCTGGAAGTAATTACCTAAGACGGGCTGCCAAACACATGTGCACCTGTGGGTAAGTACTTCTTCACAGTCGAAAAAATAGCGCAACATGATTGGTCTAAACGATATCATTCACTTCTGGCACAACAAATTCGCAGCCATGTCGGACGAGCTGCACGTTACCGTCGTGTTCGGCAAGCTGTCGACGTCCGTGGCCGTGTCCCCGCAACACGCGCAGGCTCTGGACCACCTCAAGGCGAAGATCTGCGACCAGTTCCATCTTGAGCCCAAGTTCCAGCGCCTCTTGCTTCGCGGTCGCGACGTCAGCAGCCCTTCAGTGCTCACGGACGGCTGCAAGCTGCTACTGCTGCGCAATCGCGCCTTCCACGAGCAACCCAGCGCTACTAAGCACGTACACCCCAGCGCAACCTCTTCCTCAGTCGAGTCGCCCCCTGAACCCAGAAATACCGGGTCCAAACCGGTCGCTAGAGCCCCCGAGATCGATGTGAACGAACTGGGGGACGGTCTGCTATTGGTGCAGGTGTTCAGAGGCAAAAGCCACTACGACGTCATCTTCCCGCGCTCCGGTAGTGTGCTGGACGTCAAGAAGAAGGTGAGTGCGGTGCTGGGGCTGAGCTCGCCGCAAGCGCTGAGGTTGGTGGTCAAGGGGAAGACCCCAACGGATGAGACTGTGCTGGAGACGCTGGCCGGCACCAAGAGGATGATCAAGGCCATGGCGCTGCTGCAGGCTCAGCAGCATGTGATGCAGGAGAAGGAGGAGGACCTGAGACATCTGCTCAATGAGCTGGCCAGCGCCCAGGCGGCGCTGCAGCGCGTGCAGAGGCAAATGGCGCGCAACTTTACGTCCCGAGACGAGAGTTTGTTCGAGCTCTCGAGGGTTCTGGACGAGGGCCAACGCATCGCTGGCAATTTGGAGCTGGTGAAGCAGCACTTGGATGGGGCCAAGAAGACGGGCCCACGTGCTAGTGACCAGACGCTGGCTGCTGTGACGCAGGCCATTGAGGAAGCGAATGCTCTGGCGGAAGCTGCTCAAGGGTTGTTAGAGACGCACTCGACCTACTAAGTTAGAGAAAACCAGAATGGGAAAGTGAAGCCGGGGAAAGTTATTTTTTGCGGGTCCGAGTGTTTATTTAGGCGGACTCAGGACGGTGGCTGAGGCCCTGAAATTCCCGCTGATGAGCTGCAGTGCTATTTGACGACAAAAGGAAAGCAGGAGTGCTCGAGGCTAATTCGTTTCGGTGCTCAGGGCCAGCTAAGAAGAGCGGATTGGCAAGACTTTGCCAGGATGAGAGCCCTCTTGCTCTTTGCTGTGGCGTTTGGAATCCTGATAGAAGCTCTACAAGCTCAAGCAACGGCTTTGGACTCTCTCAAGCTATTTGCGACTCCGCTGCCTGCGCACTTTGGCGTTCTTGAATCTGTCCAAGGGCTCGAGCTTCGACTGTACCTGACTGGAACGGATCCAACAGCAGTGAGAGTGACACCAACCTGCTCTGGAGTGAGCTTTAACCCCAGCTCTGTGGTGTTTACTTCCAGCATCTCAATTGCAAGCGGCATCGTAGCTACTGCGCAATCAGCTGGAGACGTGGAGGTTGACTACGTGGCTACTGTAGAAGGAGATGACTCGAGCAGCGCCGTGCTCTTTTCGCAATCTGTCTCGGTACTCCCACTTCCTACAGCTTATGGCGTCGATGATGAGGCTTGGGGTGGCGTCATTCTCGAAAGTGACTCCTTCGACGACACAACGGCAACACCCGTGACTTCTTCCTTCTGGAGCAGCCAGCAGCATGGATATTCCAGCAACGCGTGTGGTGGGTTCAATGGGACTAACTCGCTGTTCTTCACGTCGCTAGGTGACCGACTGGCGTTAACTGCTCCTCTGGAGCTCGAAGGATTTCACGGCAAGATGCACTTCTACCACGTGTACGGATTCGAGGAAGTTCAAGAGTACGACTTGACTGGTGACAATCGTGTCGCCTGCGAGATGACGGACGCTGATGAAGAAGTCAGGTTTGGATATCTCCCTCAAGGCGCTGACCCCAGCAACATCAGCACCTGGAGCGAGGTGCTCGAAATTCCACTCCCGTCGAACGCTACCGCTCGAATAAGCGACTTTGCCGCGTACTCGGTGATCCTGCCGCAGCTTTCAATGCACCAGAACGCGCAATTCTTCTGGATGCAGAAGAACCACTCGAGTTTTCCTATTGATGTTGCAACGGGGCTCTCAAGAGATGAAGTCATCGCAGCGGAGAATGATCCAACAGGTGTGCAAGGTGAGTTGGGAGTCAAGGAGCGGGAGCTCTGGAAGTACAGGAACCTCTTTGACCAGTGGGCGATCGACGACGTGAGCCTCGAGGTTCGTTTGAATGTGCCAACGTTCTCGCTCGTGCCTAGTGCGACTTTGAACAGCACAAGTGGAGTGGGGATCGGTGGCACGAATGTCCTGGTGGCATCTCCTGTGCCTGGAAGTTGGGTTGCAGTGACGTCTGGGGATGGTACACAAGCTTTCCCTGACTGTACGTCCGCAGTCGTGGGAGATACCGCGAACAAAGCTACTGTTGCGCTGACTAAGAGTGGGTATGTTCACGCTGTGGCGTGTCTATCGGTCAATGACCTAGTGATCAGTAGTTACCCCGTTCGCTCCCCTCGGTTCTTGGTCCAAGCAATCCAGCCAAGCATCGCTACCTCCGTGGACAACACGAAAAGCGTCGACACGTGGGAAGTGGATCTCCAATGCACCGATTGCGAGTTCATCCGCTACATTGTCGTACCTCTGGATGACGACGACGGAGGGTCTTCGTTAATTCCAAGCTGCGCATTCGGTACAGCGATAAATGCGGCAACAGGGAAAGTATCCGTCACATTCAATGCGAAGATTCGGGCGGTGGCATGTGGAACGGATTTACTACCGAGCGAGCTCGTGGAGTCGGAGGATCTGACCGTGCATCCGCGCAAGCCGACATTCGCTTACGTCGTTCCGTCCACCACAATCACGGGATTCATGAACCTCACGATCGTTCCTCCTCCAATTACCGGCGATCAGCAACTCGGTATCGCCTATTCGGTTTTATCCGAGGATGAACCCTTACCAACATGTAGCAGCGCACTCACCTCGGGGGAAATCGAGTTGGTGGTGAAACTTTTCGACGTCGTTCGGGCCGTCGCTTGCTGTGTCGGCGTGGTCTGCGCTGACAGCGTTGTGGCCACATGGGGTCCCGTGAACGTTCAGGCTGTGACACCGACGTATAGCACGGCGTGTAGTACGATCAAACCGCTGACTTTGGTTGTGAACCTCGCTGCGGTTACTGTCGGAGCCACTGTGCGCTACCAGATCTTGTCTGCTGGGGACAAGAAGGCGTTAACTTGCGCCTCTGGAAATCTGTACCAGTCTCCGTTGGAAGTGGGCGCTGGAGCGGTGTTGGTATCGGCTGTGAGCTGCTTAGACGGCCTCAAAGACAGCGACGCAGCGGATATCACTATCACGCTGGATAAATGTTGCTCAGGGAGGTCCGCTTATCAGCATGACTCCTGTGCACATGTACTCCTCATGCAAGACGACTTTACTAAATGTCCGGGTGATGGTGGGGCTGGCAACGTGCAGACCAATACGAACTGGAACGCTGTGACGAGTCAATGGGGCGGCCGCAACGTCAACGGTGGTGTGAGCTCGGACAACGTGCGCTGTGTAGCCGACACCACTCTGGGTAAAAGTGTCCTGGAGCTGACTGCTAATGGGGATCTGTACGCCGGAGTAGCGCCCGTTGGTAAGACCATGGGGATTGACGGCACGTTGACGGACCGCACTACCAGCGATCGATTCATGGAATGGGCTCTGGATGGTATCAGTCCACTACCGTGCAATCCTCTGGAGTGGTGTTCTGCTCGGCGTGTGGGAGCTGCGGTGGAGTCGGTACTGGAGCAGAACGCAGGTGTGATGGTCATGCGAATCAAACCGTGTGCTGCGTTCGGTACTCTCACGCAGGTCTGGTGGGGCAGCTACGAAGATGCCACTAGCAGCGCTCTACCGTTCCTGCCGCTGTGGAAGTCCGCTCTGTATCAAGCCAAGACGACGCCCGATATCGCGTTCACACTCACGCCTCCAGAGCCTACCGATGACGCAGCGTACACTGAGATTGTCATGCAATGGGACGCCAGTGCTGCACGTGCGAACCTCTACAAGGATGGTCAGCTAGTGCTAAAGCAGATGGGCGTGGACGGTCAGACCGATTCGAGTAACTCGCTATCAATCGGTGTGTGGTTCCCCAATGCTGCAGCGGGTGAGCCCTTCTTCCCGTCCTGTCGTACCTACGTGGACCAAGTGCAAGTGTTCGACCTGCAGATCACGGGAGGCAGGTGGTGCGACTTCGAAGACGTCGTGGTGGACACGATATCGTGCGTAAGTGACGACGACTGCGCAGAATGGGTCCGAATCAACTGCTTCATGGACATCTACGAAGCCGTCTGCTCATATAACCGCGCTATGGACGTCGACGATGGCAACACGTCCGAATCCTCCAACTCTACTGCGAAGTTCTGCCAGTTCCGCCTACAACCGACAGCGCAAACCAGCGTATCCAACACGGCCATGACCACACGAGAGCTCGAGATGGAGTGGGTAGAGGAGGAAGAGCCGAAACAGGAAGCAGAATAATTCTTTTAGCATGAAATAGACGTGTAGATTTAACATGCGTCTCGTCAAAAGTCATTTTACTTGACTGTAGCATGCAATCCGTCCACGATCTGTTCTAGCGCCGAGTTTCCTCCTAGCGACGCGATCTCGTCGCGAATCTGCTGCACCGTGTCGTTCAGTTTGGCCAGCGTGTGCTCCACCGCCCCCGTCTCGCGCAGATACTGCACGGCGTACTGCTTGAGCTTGGTGCTCTTGGTGCGCTGCTTGAGGATGCTGAGCAGCCGCGTGTCCTGCGGGTTCTCCCGGATGGCCACGATGAGCGGGAAGGAGAACTTGCCCTCCGTCAGGTCCTCGCAGAAGCTCTTGTTCTCCATGTAGGCCTCGTCCAGCAGGTTCACGTAGTCGTCTCGGATCTGGAAGTACACGGCCAGCGCGTTCACGAGCGGCGTAAAGTCCAGCGTGCAGTCACTGAACGCCTGCATGAGCCCCACAGCTAGGCGGAAGAGCCCTCCCGTCTCTATGGTACAGTAGGACAGTCGTTAGTTCTTACATGGAGATGACTCACACCCTTTCTCACACAGGTGGACACTTAAGGGTCCATCTGAAAGACAAGCCACTCAACTGTTCTGCACCATCTCGAGGTACTCGTCCACCGTGGGGCACTGCAGATGGTCCCTCCAGAAGATGTCGAGCCCCTGGCCCTGGTGCAGCCGCAGCATCTCGTCCGTGTACACCTGCATGGCCCGCGGGTTGCCCAGCGCCTGGCACTTCTGCAGCGACAGGAAGTACACGTAATTGGCGCAGTTGATGGTGGCCGGCACGCCGAAGATCTGGTGGGCCACGGGCTGGCCGCGGCGCATCTCCGAGTCGTCCTCAATGTCGTCGATCCTGCCACCACCACGATAAGGAAATTATTGCCAGCTACATACATAACAATGGTAGAACGGAGTGTAGAACGGAGGGGGCCGGGCCCTACGCACAGGAGACTGGCGTTGTGCAGCTGGTCCACGATGCTCTGGATGCTCTCGACGGCGTCCGCGGGCGCGCGCAGCCACGTCTGGAAGGCGCCGATCATCTTGCCGCGCACGTTCTTGCCCGGCAGCTCGCTGATGTACGCGTACGGCTCCAGCAGCTTGCTTTCGTTCTCCTGCACGGTCGCCATTTGGGGTTGGGCTGCCGCTGCTGCTGACGTACTTAGGTCTTCTCGAGGATACAAAATGCAGAATTAACCCAATTTACGTTTCTATAGAACCCGGCTAAGTGCGGATACAGATGGAGTATGTAGCCATGTTGAATCGGAGACCTGCACGTGTAGCTCTTCTGCCAGCTTGATCTATCTCGCCCTGGTGCAGTGTGTTTAGACCTACGTTGAGTGATTTCTTCTTCACTGCAGCGGTGGCATTCCTGAGCCAATTGGAGTCGCTGCAACTTGCTTCATCCAAGCTGCAAGAGGCCGTCTCTATCTGCCTCCGGCAGGTGCCACAATACATGTGTATGCACGCTTGTCTTGATCTTTCACGGTTCTCTTTCGTCTCCTTTCGGCTCGTTGGTCAATCGGCGTCGCCGTCTATAACCGGACGATCTCCATCTTGCGGGGCTTGCCGGTCACCAGCCGCGTCTTCTCGGCCTCCAGCTTCTCCCCGCACTGCTGCATTGCAGCCGCATCCGCCGCGCCCTTCAGCGCCACCAGCATCTCCTCAAACCTACAATACAACAATATTTACCCAAAAGTTACACCTCTTTCCACCAAGAAGCGCAAAATTACAGCTAATTGGCAAACCAACCTGCCTTGTTCCGCCTCATGCGCCTCCTTCTGCTGCTTCAGCTCCCGCTCCAGCGCGTCTGCCGCGATCTTCTGAGCCTTCACCTTCTTCTGCATCTCCTCGGGCGACCTGGCGAGGCCGCTAGATGTTGCAACCGCGTCGACTGCGACCTCCACGCCGTCCACCAGCTGCTGCGTCCACTGCGCGTTCTCCTGGTGCCGCTCAAAGGCGCGGTGCCGCGTCGCCCGCAGCTGCTGGCGCGTCTCCCTCGAGAGCTCCAGCGGCGTGGCGCTCACCGGAGGCACGGGCACCTGCGGCGCGCGCGGCACGCGTACCTGCTGCATCTGCACGGCCTGCATCGATGCTGGCGTAACAAGCGATGTTATAGTTTCCACTTGTTACATGTGGCGAAATACTACCAATCACACTTCAGGGCTCCTAAAAAGAGGGCCATTATTAACTTTAACGGACTCAGAAAATCAGACCAGATTTTGGGGGTCAGTCAAAACCAACTTTGCTAAACTTGCTGAAGACGCATTGACACTGCGTGTTGCACATTCTCAAGAAAAAATATTCGAAGTGGACGCTACTTTTTTCTTGCTTGAAAAGGAACGAGCGCAGAATTTAAAAATAATGGTCGCTTGCAGAGACTTGACCTGATGATTTGTTTCGGGTTGTTTTGAAAGAACTAAAGCGCCTATAAGAGAGTGAATAATGTCTACAGAATCGCCGCAATTCGAGCTTGCTGTTAGGAGTATTGTTACAGCAGTCGCATGCATGCAGCTACTACAGGGCAACCGCAAAGACAGCAACTTCGAGGAGGAAACCTGGTAAGTAGATGTGATGTGCATCACATCCTCCCGTTGAAAACTATGTGGACCACTTGTGGTTACTCTATACATGCATTTACTATGGGCTACTGGTTACATAACCTAGTTAGTGCGATCTGGCGAAACCTTGGTGTTACCGTATAATACTTCTTGCATCCGACAACATCTAGCATCCGACAAACGGATTTCAGCCAATAGGAGCATCTTAATTGAAAAGAGTGGCACGTTACTGTTGAGCACTTCTAGCATCCGACAGTCCTAGACTTAGCCTAAGTTAGGAATATGTTTGTGTAGCGTACCTAATACTGGAGCTCTAATGCCCGAAGCGCGCCAAAACAACAATGGCGCGCCAGCGCCCGGGGAGGAAGCGCGGCGAAAATGGCAAAGGCAAGCACCACCACGAGTTCAAGCGTAGTTCGGAACCCTACTTCGTGAAGCTGGCTGCGATAAACCACTATCGAGACCACAAGAGCATGGACGACACGCTCGCAAAGTTCTTTCCTGACGTTGAGGGCAAGCTACGTGAGACCAAGCGCAAATCAATCTATTTGGGAGTCACTGCGGGCTAAGATCGAGGCGGCGTGTGAAACTACAAAAGGCGGCCAGCTGAAATCCATCCGGGATTTGGGGACGGCGACTATGCTATCCCCGGATGGGGAACGCGAAATCGTCAAGTGGATAGACGACCTGCGTGCAGAAGGCGCCCCTGTCTCGGCCTTCATGCTGCAGCGGAAGGCGCTCGAGATAGCAGCTGGTGAAGGACTGCCCAGAGACGCGTTTAAAGCTTCGTGGACATTCCGCAAGGGCTTTTTGCGCCGTCACATGCTCTCACTGCGGCGCCACACGCGACAAGGCCAGAAGCCGCCCGCCGATAGCGAGGCCGCGCGAGCGGAGTTCCGCACGAAAGTCCGTGAGCTGATGAAGGAGCATGGCGTCGATCGCGTTTATAACGCTGATCAGACTGCTGTCTTCTTTGAATACCTGCCGAAGCAGACAATCTCAGGGCGTGGGGCGAAAACCGTATGGGTTCGCTGCGCCGGAAAAGAAAAGGAGCGGGTGACTGTAATGCTCCTTGGTGACTCATGCGGCACGCGCTACTCACCTTTTGTGATCGCGAAGGCAAAGAAGTCCGAGAAAGAAGATACGGCAGCGGAAAACAAAGCCATTCGTCACGGCTTTGGTATCGGCGTGTGGAAAGAGGTCGTTGGCCTACAAAAACGTCTGGATGTCATCATGTATGGCAACCCGAAAGGCTGGTGGGACGGCGAGCTGTCCTTGGAGTTTTTACGCTACCATTTTGCTAGTCGTCCTAACCGAGACATGCCGGTGTTACTGCTTTGGGATGATCTGTCTGCTCACTGGACAAAGGATGTCCACGCGTGTGCGAAGGAGCTGAATGTAGTTCTGGTGCCGGTTCCTCCGGGCTGCACGAGTGTGTGCCAGCCCGCGGACATCAGTTGGAACATGCGTCTGAAAGCTCGGCTACGAGCTCGTTGGCTGGATAATCTCCAAGCTCAGCTCAGCGCTCCTCGCCAACCCGGTATTAAGTTCAAGCTAGCTGCTCCGAAGCGAAAGGATGTGACTGAGTGGGTGGTTGCAGCCTGGGAAGACCTCAGTCCGGCAGTTATTAAGAGCGGATTCTCCTTCATATTCAAGGGCGCGTCTGCTACTGACGAGATAGCCAATGCCGCTCTACCTACTGGCGTTCTACAGACGTCTACTGCTGTCGCGGATGCGCTGCTACAATTGGGGCAGCTTGATCGCCAACTTGGAGAGGTGCAAGATGACAGAGATGTAGTTGAGAATGCGGCAGCGGGGGTATTCGAGGTCCTACCAGACGAATAGTTAGCGGACTGACTAAAATTGTGTTTTGTACATCGCCAAAAAAATTATTGTTTTTTGTT
Source organism: Phytophthora vignae f. sp. vignae (assembly GCA_016169955.1). NCBI lineage: Eukaryota > Oomycota > Peronosporomycetes > Peronosporales > Peronosporaceae > Phytophthora > Phytophthora vignae. Next base: position 1,255,730 of record JABJUM010000013.1, read on the forward strand.
AATTCGGTCAACCCTACACCGTGACGGTTGGTGGGTTGTCGGATGCTAGAAGTATTATACGGTATAGAAAGACATCGACCAAAGAGGTGAAGACATCTCGGCCTTGGTGGCGGCAAGCGCCAACTTTGAGCTCGAATTGCTCAGCCGATACGTTGAACTAGACAGAGTGACTACCCTCACTTTAAATGGTTAGCGTTGATTCTCACATATATATTAACACTTGCTGGAAGTGGCTTCGATTTAAATATCGATCTTTTCGACCTACCCCCGAAAACCGGCATTTTGAGGTCTGGACTTCTGAGTCCCGCAGAGTTAATAATACTTCTCCGGTCCGCTAAAGAATTAACAGTTCTCTAATCAGACTGTAACTTGCGTTCTACTGCTCCAACAGAGCTGTGGATGCCCTTAAATTAAAGCGCTTGATCCGTGGTATCACCTAGTATTTTTCATGAATGCATATTCCCGCCATTTAAGGCTGTTACCAGTCGGTTTAAACAATCGGTTTTCACAGGTGTGAGGTTTAAATTCGCTGCACCATCAAAATTGATCAGATCAAAATTTGGAGATACACCAGAAAGCGGAAAGAGAGCTTATCTCTGTGATATAATGCTGTTAACCAACGAGTATTCAAACGCCAGAAAAACAGCCAATCGTGTTTCATACAAATCACTGATGTTGGAGTTTTGTCCAATGAAATGTGGCATAGCCCGGTAATTCGACCAATCAAACATCGAGCTTTTTCATGAAAAACCTTACTGTTACTTCTTTTCCGGACCGGAGAAGGATAGGTACAGCCCATGTTTTTAAAAGGGTTAGGGGTTAGGTGCACAAAACCTCCATGGTTGCCAGTTGTTGTCCATGTTTTTCAGAAGACGCCTGGAATAAATTTCAAATATCTTACGATATAGGTAATTTATTCCACACAGGGTTTTCCATGTTTTGAAACATGGTCAAAACACGTTGGCAGGGCATCGCGAAAAAGCTCGACTGGCTAAACTACTGCATTGCCGGAAGCGCGCAAATTTTGCCGAAATACATCTGCAACGCATCATGGGTACAACAACTAGTGTCACCAACATGTGCAATATCTTGGTTACAAGTTCCAACATGTAAAAACACGGAAAAACGTGAGAAAAGGTGGAAAACATGGGAAACGCGTAACGAAACATGTATTGCGATATCTGGTTACTCTTCAATCTTGTTCGAGTCGCTAAAGGTGACAACAGTGAGCAGGAGATCCCAGCGTCGACGAACCAGCCCGGTTTTTGAGTAGTCGTTACCCGCCTCCTTGAATATACCTCGCCCGAAGAACAGACAGATGAAAAGTCCGCAGTTCTCGCTGTCCTTCTGGATATGGCTGAGCACTTTTGATATCGTGTACGACGGTGTTGGGCACTTCTTCATGAGCTCTTCTGTCATCTCCCCCAGTAGCTTTTGGTTGGCTCGCTTGGCGAGGCTCGTAGCAGTAGATAGTCTGTGCTGGGCGATCAACGACTACACATGTCCAATGCTTGTTTTGTATGTTCATAGACATGAGCACCAAATCCTTGTGAGTGCACGTAACCGCATTCAGTGTTAGAGGCGGAATGCCCTTGCCCTTGTCTTTCTCGAGTGCGGTCGACTCCACCACAGGTAGAAAGATAGTAGCGTTGTTGTTGTACTTGGCAGCTAGTGTCATCGTAAAGCCAGCATCCGCTCCAAGCACAATAAAGATGTGTCCAATCCAAGTGGAAACCTGCCCCAAAACCTGACAGACGCTGGCATGGCCACGCGTTGATCATTCGCTCGGCTAGCGAAGCTGCTCTTTCTCCACTGAACTGAGTATCAACTTTGCTCATCAGCCAGGAGTAGCACTGCATGCCGCTAGAGCAAGCGTCTTCCATACTTGTGATGAACCGCATCGCCATGAGCTGTCGCTGTGTCAACTCTCCAATCCCTTCGATATCTGCTATCCAACACTCATCGCTTGTATCGGGAGGTGTACTAAGACCCACTCTGTAGGGTATCGTACTCTCAATCAAAGCTTGCGCGGCCTTCACAATTGGTTCCGGAAGCCGATACGGGACGCACGATGCTTCAGGGCCGCATCTGGAGACAGTAATTTTTAGCGTCTTCTTGTTGGTGCCGCGAAATCTAGTTTCAAATGTGCTCAGGTAGGACGACAACTCCAGAAGCGGCGGCTTCCTCATCTTCAGATAGTCTTCCACTTGTGTCACATCATCCCCTCGTAATGCATTTCGCAGCTTCGCACCATTGTTATACTCCTTTCGTTCTTGACTTCGTTTGGCATCATCAGCGGCTCTGTCTTTACGGGGACGCCCCAATTTAGGCGTGCGAGAATTGAATGGACTCACGCCGAGCTTTTCAGTGATTTTGGCTGCTTTTTTCGGCAACTTGTGTGATGCTTTTCTCGGTTGATCGACATCTTTTGGAGCCGCGGCTACTTCGTCATTGGACGACGAACACACCCCAGAATCAGCGTGCTCATTGGGTTCATTTACACTTCGGTCGTGGGGGGGGGGGGGGGGGTCGCAACTTGAGTTGGCTGGCACTCGCTCGTGGACGTAGCTCTGTCGCTCGGCGGGAGCTCACTCGTAGACGCAGCAGCAGGGCTTGGCGGAAGTTCACTGACCGGAAGCTCAACAGAACCTTGGCGTAAATTATCCCACCGCGTTTCCAACTGGCCAAGAGCCGCAATGAACTTGTCATCGGGTAGATCAGTCAGCTCCGAAGTGAGCCTACCGAAAACGCTCTGCACGCTTTTGAACTTGTCGTATTCTATCATCGGCTTCTTTCGTTTGACCTCATTGCTTTGTGTGGTGATCCGCAGCGGCACATCAACTTCAGGCAGGTCCTCCTCTAAAGTACCAACGCGAAGCCACCTTTCTTTAAAACCACGGCCAAGCCAATTTCGAAACATGGGCAAAACATGGACAACACATGGACAAACATGGACAAATATAGGTAAAGGTCAGCAAGACGCTCTTCACACGAAAGAACGGGCAATACGGAGCTGCTACCGGGCTGGGATTGAGCGGGAAGGGATCGTCATTAATCCAGCGGTGTACTTGCGATACATCATCGCATGGCGGCACGGTAACTTCATCGTCGCAGAAAACTCACAGGTGCACATCCAGTCAAACTTGTCTAGGCGGTGCGACCGGCCATCCCGTCGGTGTCACATACATCTCTTCATCATCTACGGTGTAGTGGCCAAGCGATTCTACGTCCGTAGCAAAATTGTACTCCGTCACAAACACGCCAGCCAGCCATTCGGAAGTCATGCCGAGGAGTTGCTTCATCTCCTCTCCGTAGTTGATGTTCCGTTGGGTACCCGGTTTAATCACACGCGATACGTAGTCGTCTTCTCTTCGACGCTGATACCTGATCACTGTTTCTAGGCACTACTTCATCGACATCGAACTGTCCAAATCAACCATTACTTTGCCGAAAAAGTCCTCCAAACGATTGTTCGTGTTGTTCTGAAATGCGGAAGGTCATTGCGATAGCAGGACACCCACATGACTTTGCAGGTCATCCAATTGTCGTCAAAATAGGTCCACAAATCTTCTCGCTCGCGGCGACACGCCAGTATCTTGAAGTCAACAGCATTTTGCTGAAGCGCTTCCTCTGACTTCGCGTGCACCATGTTCGCAACGCAAAACTCGATCTGCTTCAACACGTCACTCGGGTAGGTGCCATATTTCTTGTCATTTCGAACTGCACCGCGGAGCCACTTAATTACGTGGAAATAACAGAATAAAGTACGCGCGTCCGGAAACATCTTCTTCAGCACTTCGATTTTGTTCAGATCTTTATCCACCACTATCACTTTAGTCTGCTCCCAGTTGTTCACCGACTGAAAATGCTCCACAACCTTCACCATATTCCAATCGGCATTGCGCTCAATGACGGAATGCTGCACAGCTTGTCCGTTCCCAAACTGGTCCATGACCATGAATGTACAGAGCTGGTAATTGTACTTACAGGATCAAACATCGTAAAGAATAGGATAAAACATGGATAAACATGGACAATAACTGGTAAAGCATGGGCAAGTAGTGTTCTTCGTACCTATTGGTCTTGTGGCTACCGTCGATCAACAACAGTTCAGGGAACCTTTGGTACTGTGACGAAGCGCCCGCGCTCTTTGCTCAGGTTGCTTGACCGCTCGACCTTGGTCTTCGCTCAGCCCTTGCACCACTTGGCTCAGCCCTGCTTAGCGCTGCAAGAGTTCCGCTCAGCTCCTTCCACTGAGCGAACACTCCCACTCCACTTCGCTGGGCTTGGCCGCTTGGACTCTTGGCTCAGCACCGACTTGGGTCGGGCGAGGCGTGTGTTCCCCACTCTGCGATCCCCTTGGCGGTTCTTTCGATCACGGCTACGCTGTGGGCCCAGACTCGCGTCGGCCACACCAGCTGCTGTCGATGTTGAAGGTTTCCGGAGGTGTTCCCAGACGAAACTCGCTCCCCACTTGGCGAGTCCCAGTCCGCACGTGTCCACAGCCCGAAATGCCCCGGGTTTTCTTTAATGAACACAACACCACACACACAATAGCCTCTACTTCCTCTCTTTGGTTCCGGCTAAGAACCACAACACCCCTTCTTTCCCGGTCGGCCTGGGTACGGGCCGAGTTCGCCTTTTATTTGTCTGAGCCTGGGCGAGGCTCGTACCAGCTTCTCCTTTCTTCTCTACGAGTCAAGCTACGACCCGGTTGGTTGGAGTTAGTTGGCTCGGTTTGAGCCTAGTCCGAATCCAAGGCACTCACACACACCCTGGGACTTCCCGCGCACCAGGTCCACAATGAACCGATACTAATAATCACACAATGCGCCGGGGCACGCCAATGTCCCCAAGCACACAATACAATTATCCTGCCTAAACCTTAGAATGGATCACCTTCCACCCGAAAATATGAAATACACCCGAAGATGTAACAGTAATATGAAATAACCGTACTGCCGTCGCACCGAGGTACGCTGACAACGTTGATATGTTAGCTTGAATTTGTGTGGATGATCGTAAAGACACCTTCTGGCCAAAGACCTCCACCACTTGCGTCCTTCGGGGCAAAACGAACTCTGTTTAAATTTAACACATGCACAAACTAGGACTCACTAAGTGGGGGCGCGATATTCCCCTGGGTACACTCTGACTGGCTGCGCGAAGAGTGTCGGCTGTATGCTTACCGAGCGCCCTTGAAGTTCCGCTTGAAATCTTTGGTCTCAGCCAATGCGGGGGCTCCATGCTGGCGGGCGACGTCTTGGAGCCGCTGCTGGCCGTTGAGGTCCGCTTGAAGTGTCTGCGATCTTGAGCGGGCGCACCCAATGTGGGCTTGATTACGGCCGATTCACAGGATGAGTGTACTGGCCAGTACCACCAACTTCGAAGTCAGTACCACTGTCTGAACTTAAGTCCAGCGACTCTTCACCCGGCACTTCAACTGGCCTTCGACAACTCCGCTCAAGTCCATGCCACTCCGCTCAGGTCCATGGCACTCTGCTCGGCTTCTCGACTCAGGCAATGCCTCCCGACGTCACATCCAAGGCTGGGCTCGGACCCATGTCACTCCGCTCAGCTCGACATCTTGGGCGAAGGCTCCATGAGCATGGTGGGTACTCGGATCGCGTTCGGCACGACCCCGCTCGGACGCCTGCTCCACGACTCAGCTCGCCACACTGGGCAACAGCCCTATGACCACGGGAAACATTAAACTCCAACTCCACCAGACTTCCGCTCAGCTCCTCGACTTGAGCGGGGCTCGGGTCATCACACTCGAGGCTCAGCTCGGACTTCGCGCAACTTCTCTCAGCTTTCTGGACTCGGCTCGGGCTTGGGATGGCTAATGCCAGACATCTCGGGTCCCAGACAGATATCTCTCAGAGCCGAGGTCTGAGCGAAGCTTCGCCCAGTCCTCGGGTTCCGTCACCCTCGTCGCACGTCTCGTGACCAACAGTTGGTGGTCTGGATCTATCTCAGCCATGACGTACTTGAAGTCCGCTTGATTGATACGGGTCAGCTTCGTTGATTGATACGGGTCAGCTGGACTTTGGGTTCGGTGGAGAAATCCACTGGGCCTTATCACAACCGTCCCTTATGAGTGTCGGGTCCACGGAGGTCATTTCCGACTTGGACCCGGCGCCCATAACCCAGATGACTCGCATCGCCTCTTCCCACAACCGTCCGATCCTGCCGAACTTGTGGAGCGTAGTTCCCGCTCATTTGCGAAATCTCGACCAAGTGCAGAGACCGCGGTGGCAACTTCAGCAGCAACAACTGCTGCGCCTCCGCAGTCACCCGCACGTCTTCGTCCGCATTCGCCGCTTCCGCTACTTCGTGCCGACCATGGCCGACCCGCAGCCGTCCGGCGCGCCGCCCGCGGGTGGCACTAGTCAAGCTCCAGCGTCTCAAGGCGCTCTCGCGGCTCCCGCAGTGCTCCAGGCTCCATCCAGCGCTCCGTCGGCTGCTTCCGCCACACGTGCGACCTCCGTGTCATTGCAAACGCTGCTTTCAACGCCGTCGACGTCTTCGGAAGCTGCGCAGAGTGTTCCTGCGGCGCTTACGGTGTCTGCCCCACTGGCAACGACTGCGGCGTCCCCTTCTGGTGCTCCTCCACTGTCTCCAAGCGCCACGGGCCCGGCGGCAACTAGCGTCTCGACGCCTGCGACCCCGAGCGTGTCTTCGGCGGCATCAGCGGTGGCTACTACGACTCAAGCGCCTTCGGCTATCGCCCCAGCGACTTCAGGCGGCGCTGCGATGCTGGTTCTTCGTCCGACGCCTGCCGTGCCTTCCCTTAGCACCCTACAGACGGCTCAAGCTTCTGGATCCAACGTGCCGGCGACCAGCACCATCTCCGGGCTGCTCCATACCATCGAGGCGTCGCGCTACCGCTCAGGCCCTGGGCAGCGCCTCCCATACCAGCCTTGTCTCGCGCCGTGGGACCAACTCACTCTCCCGGGGCAAGTCGTAGTGCCGGCGACACTGGAAGATGTCCGCGATGGCGCGCTCTTAGCTGGGGCTCCAGATGGCCTGGGGCGACTGATGAACATAGCTCGGCTTTCTTCGGCTGAGCTCGACCGGCTGAGCACGCTCATGGGCCAAGATGCGGCTGGCGCTGTGCTGCAGCCTTGCCCAGTACCTCCGCCAGATATCACCGACCCGCGCATCCGAGTAGCTCTGGATCGTGAGATGGTGTCGCTCGCTCAGTGCTTTGGTGTCGACCAGCTAGCCGCTAGGTCGCTCAACACGGTTCAATATCTCCAACAGACGGTGCGCTTTCTCCAGGGACTCGAGGAAGGTGTCGCTAGCGCTTCTGGGTCAGGTGCTACAGGGTTATCCGTCAGAAGTCAGCACTTCGCCCAGGCTCTGAGGCGTCAGAGCGATGCACACCAAGCTGAGCTTCAGCGTCTCCAGGCTGCGCATTCGGCTGAACTACAGAGAGCTGCGGCTGGAACCACCGGTGGCCAAGCTTCAAACGCCTCAGCTAGCTCCGAGATCCAGAAGCTTAAGGCTGAGCTTGAGGCTGCGATCAAGTTGAGCGCTCAATACGCCACCGAGAAAGTCCAAGCGGAGGACGCCGCCGAAGAATCTGCATTGAGAACTTCGTCGGTCGAGTCTGAGCTCGTCGAGGCTCAGAAGCGGATCGCTGAGCTTGAGGCTCAGATTCTGGACTCTCGGTCGTTCGACCCTGGGGCCCTCTGCGACTTCCTGGTTCACGGCAGTGCCTTCAAAGGCAATTGGAAGCGATTCCTCGAGATGCTACAGTTGTACCGGACTGGGAAACCCATTCCAACTGGATATCGCACCACGATCCAAGTTTCGGCGCGCGACCTGGACTTCGAGGACTCCGATCCGTACACGACCCAAGCTGCTCAGATCAGTCCAGGTTCAGGGCCAGCCTCTTCGTCTCCGGGATCTGCTCCAGCGGTCACAACTCCAATCAGCTCGTCCCAGCCAGCCACACCTCTGCGTACACCACCGATGCTCAGCTTGAGCAGGTTAACCTCGACCGGGTCTGGTAAACTCCGACGCAAGGCGCTCAAGGCGTTGCCTCTGGCTAAGGCTTTGGCTCCAAGCAGTTCGAAGAAAGCTGGCGGGCTGAAAGTCCAGGCGAGTGTGGCGCCCAGCTCGGCAACAGCGCCGGAAACTGTAGATTTGACCCGCTCAGCCTCCAGTACGCCGAAGGCCAAGGCGCCAGTGATCAAGCCATTTACTCAGCGAATTGCGCTACCTCGTCGTCCGACCAAGTTCAAACCTGAGCGCAAGAACGCCAAGAAAGAATCCCCCAGCGCTCGCTCGGACCTGGATGCGGCGAAAGCTGTGCCCAACCAATTCAGCTGGGACGGCACTCGCCCGGACGTCCAAGAGCTCATGTTGGCAGGTGTGTCATTCTGGGATGCAGTGGATGAGGTCCAGAAGGACCAGATGCTCCATGATCAGTTCGGGAAGAAGAACCTGATCTACATGCTGACCTCGGCCATGTACTGGGAGGCTTTGGATAGCACTCCATGGCTTCAGTACGTCCCAGACAAGTACTTCGACGCAGCTGCAAGCAGACTCCAAGCTCCCAGCCTGTCACGGGTCCCTGTACCCTGGCGAACTTTGCCCAAGAGGCCGAGTCCAGGTGACGACGACTCGGATTCTTCGTTCATGTCAATGCTGTCCTCAGAGGACACAGACGACGACGACGACCAGTCTTACCATGGATCGAAGGCCAAGGCTCCAAGCTCTATCAGCACCCGGTCCCAGAGCTCTCCAGCAGGCAAGAAGCGGCAGCGGAGTTCGACGTCATCAGGAGCCAGTTCAGGAACCAAACGACAGCGCTCCGCTTCTGGGATCTCCGTGACTTCGGGTGACCCCGAGCCAGACGACGCTGAGACTCCGGAAGAAGGAGTCGACAACGGCATCATCGAGGCACCCAAGAAAGGAAGCTGGTTTCACAACGGCATCCGAGTCCAGAAGCTGCACCACCAGACAATTGGTTTCCCAGCTTACATGCCGTCCAAGACCGGGATCGAGCAGCTCCACCAGCGCATCGAGTACGCGCTCTACTTGGAACTGCTGAGATCGGAACCCTGGGACGACATGTGGAATGGCCGGGTCGACTCCCTCGTTTACCACACGTACGCTGAGCTCACTCCTGAGATGAGTGAAGCGATCGTCGTGATTGCTGGGTTTATGAGTGCCTGGCGTCGAGCGTACTGGGAGCGACTCCACTGGTACCCGTTCCCGTCCAAGATCGACTACGCTCAGCTCGCCAAGGAACTGGGCCTGCCTGAACTGGCCACCGTCTATCGCGAGCGCAAGGATCGTGCCCAGGAGTTCGAGCTTCGTCGCAGGGACTTGGTGGATCAACTCAAGGGCGTCAAAGGCTACTCGGATCGGATTTGGTTCGAGCCTGGATTCTGGGATGTGCCCAAGGATCCGTGTCACTGGATTCTCAGAGACCCAAGTCTCAAGATTTCCTTGGCGGATCAGCTCTCCACCCTGGATGACCAAGAACCCGCTCGCACGTGTGACGAAGCGCCCGCGCTCTTTGCTCAGGTTGCTTGACCGCTCGACCTTGGTCTTCGCTCAGCCCTAGCACCACTTGGCTCAGCCCTGCTTAGCGCTGCAAGAGTTCCGCTCAGCTCCTTCCACTGAGCGAACACTCCCACTCCACTTCGCTGGGCTTGGCCGCTTGGACTCTTGGCTCAGCACCGACTTGGGTCGGGCGAGGCGTGTGTTCCCCACTCTGCGATCCCCTTGGCGGTTCTTTCGATCACGGCTACGCTGTGGGCCCAGACTCGCGTCGGCCACACCAGCTGCTGTCGATGTTGAAGGTTTCCGGAGGTGTTCCCAGACGAAACTCGCTCCCCACTTGGCGAGTCCCAGTCCGCACGTGTCCACAGCCCGAAATGCCCCGGGTTTTCTTTAATGAACACAACACCACACACACAATAGCCTCTACTTCCTCTCTTTGGTTCCGGCTAAGAACCACAACACCCCTTCTTTCCCGGTCGGCCTGGGTACGGGCCGAGTTCGCCTTTTATTTGTCTGAGCCTGGGCGAGGCTCGTACCAGCTTCTCCTTTCTTCTCTACGAGTCAAGCTACGACCCGGTTGGTTGGAGTTAGTTGGCTCTGTTTGAGCCTAGTCCGAATCCAAGGCACTCACACACACCCTGGGACTTCCCGCGCACCAGGTCCACAATGAACCGATACTAATAATCACACAATGCGCCGGGGCACGCCAATGTCCCCAAGCACACAATACAATTATCCTGCCTAAACCTTAGAATGGATCACCTTCCACCCGAAAATATGAAATACACCCGAAGATGTAACAGTAATATGAAATAACCGTACTGCCGTCGCACCGAGGTACGCTGACAACGTTGATATGTTAGCTTGAATTTGTGTGGATGATCGTAAAGACACCTTCTGGCCAAAGACCTCCACCACTTGCGTCCTTCGGGGCAAAACGAACTCTGTTTAAATTTAACACATGCACAAACTAGGACTCACTAAGTGGGGGCGCGATATTCCCCTGGGTACACTCTGACTGGCTGCGCGAAGAGTGTCGGCTGTATGCTTACCGAGCGCCCTTGAAGTTCCGCTTGAAATCTTTGGTCTCAGCCAATGCGGGGGCTCCATGCTGGCGGGCGACGTCTTGGAGCCGCTGCTGGCCGTTGAGGTCCGCTTGAAGTGTCTGCGATCTTGAGCGGGCGCACCCAATGTGGGCTTGATTACGGCCGATTCACAGGATGAGTGTACTGGCCAGTACCACCAACTTCGAAGTCAGTACCACTGTCTGAACTTAAGTCCAGCGACTCTTCACCCGGCACTTCAACTGGCCTTCGACAACTCCGCTCAAGTCCATGCCACTCCGCTCAGGTCCATGGCACTCTGCTCGGCTTCTCGACTCAGGCAATGCCTCCCGACGTCACATCCAAGGCTGGGCTCGGACCCATGTCACTCCGCTCAGCTCGACATCTTGGGCGAAGGCTCCATGAGCATGGTGGGTACTCGGATCGCGTTCGGCACGACCCCGCTCGGACGCCTGCTCCATGACTCAGCTCGCCACCTTAGGCAACAGCTCCGCAACCACGGGAAATGTCAAACTCCAACTCCACTAGACTCCGCCCAGCTCCTCGACTTGAGCGGGGCTCCGATCACCACGCTCGAGGCTCAGCTCGGGCTTCACGCAACTTCTCTCAACTTTCCAGACTCTGATCAGACTTGGGATGTCTAATGCCAGACATCTCGGGTCCCAGACAGGCATTGCTCAAAGCCGGGGTCTGAGCGAAGCTTCGCCCAGCCTTCGGGTTTCGCTACCTTCGTCGCACGTCTCGTGACCGACAGTTGGTGGTCTAGGTCCATCTCAGCCATGACGTACTTGAAGTCCACTTGATTGATACGGGTCAGCGTCGTTGATTGATACGGGTCAGCTGGACTTTGGGTTCGGTGGAGAAATCCACTGGGCCTCATCACACACGCAATGGCCTACTCGTCACTCGGACAAGCAGTTCGAGGCGATCGTTCCGCCAGAGCTCAAGCCCAAGAGCAGATCTGAGCGAGAGGCGAACCCCATCATCCCGGCACCCGAGTACAACCACGACACCCTTGCTGAGGTGCTCCGCGCTCTGGAAGCAGCGGAAGAGGAGGAGGACGATGAAGCGTAGGCGACAAGCGTTCATCATTATTTCTAATTCAGCACTCGTTTTTTCCACTTCGCCTCTTGTCTCTCTCATCTTCACTGATTTCAGCTTCCTCAACACACTCATCCTCCACAAGATACTCCAAGTCAGTCTCCACGTCACTTAGCGTAGTCGTAAACTCACACAATAAAAAATGCTCAAACATAGAACGTCACAGCTACATACACGGGTTCACAGCTGAGGTGCCTCTACTGAGCATCAGGCTCAGGAGGCTCATCCCCAGCTTGCATTGCTTGGAACCGTGCTTTAGCCTTGACGCTCTTGTTGAACTCGTACAGTAAGGCTCCACAACTTAGCTGGGACATAGGAAGCCACTCAGTGTCGGGATACCCCTTCCATTTGACCAAGTATTCACGGACTCTCCGGGAAGTCCGGGTCCGCTTGACCCAGCGCAGATCTTGGATGGCCTCCACTTCGTACACGTTCTGAGCTTCATCAGGTTCTTCAGCATCTTCGGGCAACAGAGCTGCGTCCAGGTCATCATCCTCAGCAACTTCGATCTCCACAGTAGGTCGTTCAGGGAACAGTGCACGCGGCTTGAGCCGGCTTATGTGAACCCAGGGGTACAGCTTATACCCAGTTCCCTCGATCTTCAGCTTACAGCGGAAGTCGTCTGAGGTCTCCAGAATCCGGAACGGACCGTGCCAGAGGTGGGCGAACTTTTTCGTGAGCCCAGGTTGTACTCGAGCCAGGTATAACCACACAGCATCACCAACTTCGAAACCCTTCTTGAGTCTCTCAGACAGCTCAGCCCAGATCTTTGTCTGAGCAGCTGAGCGCTTGACTTTGGCTTCAGCTTTTAGGTCTTTGGCCCAGGCCTGAGCGTACTCGTACTCACGCTGAGTCTTGCGGCGCCACTCGTAGGCGGTCCTCTGATCCAAGCCTGTCGGAGATGGTCCCAGCATGGCCGAAACGGTGCTATGGGGGTCCCAGCCGTGAACCAGGTAGAACGGCGTATCAAGACGAGTAGCGTCAAAGGACGTGTTCAGCGCACACATCAACTTCTCCACTTGGTCGTCCCAGTCGCTCTGGTCTGGCTCAGCGACATACGCTCGGATAGCTCGGACCACCGTTTGCACTGAGCGCTCCTGCTGACCGTTTGCCTGAGGTCTGTACGCTAGAGTCGCGCGCTGCCGACTTCCCAGCATCTCACGGAATCTGGCAAATACTTCGCTCATGAAACGTGGATCCCGGTCATGGCGGAGCATAGAGCTTGCACCAAACCTCTGGAACACACACTCCATGTAAGCTTCAGCGACATCTTGAGCTGTGGTCAGACTCATCGGCTTGCACATGATGAAACCCGAAAACGCACACTGGAATAGGAGCAAGAACACATTTCCACGGTCGGACTTGGGTAGATGCGTAACAAAATCCATGGAGACCACTTCAAAAGGCTTAGTCGCCAAAATGTTTCCCGGCGACGGCCCAGGGTTGGGCGGAGCTCCCTTGGCAGTGACACAATCCACACATTCCTTCACATAGCGTTCCACATCTGCATACATTCTCGGCCAGTAGTACTCTTTGCGCAGTCGTTCGAAAGTCCTGGTGATCCCTTGATGACCTCCTTGGAACTCCTCATGACTGAGTTGAAGCAAGTCATCTCTAAGTGCCGTTGGCACAACCAATCTCAGATTTCCAGCCGCGTCCCTGGGCCTTCCCGGAGTAGCTCGACTCAGATAGTATAGGACCCCTCGCGAATCCAGAGTGAACTGGTCCACCACCTTGGCCACGTCTTCAGCTTCAGTAGCAGAAAGGTTCCCCAAGTCTCCGTTTAGATAATCCTTGAGCTTCTTCGTCCAGGGTTCAGCTTCTTGTAGCACTAGAATGCGTCTCCATCGCTCGGCGATTGACGCAGCGGGAGTGGCTGCCTCAGGGGAATATGCTGGAGTCTGCTCAAGTGGGGTCCCAGCATTCCGGGCTGGGTCGACACCTTGGTCGGAGTCGTCCCTGGCCACTGTAGGCTCAGCGTCCCTGACCCGAGCTTGATTCCTCGTCACTACGAAAATCTTGGCACTGGGCAGTAGGGGTTTGGCTGCATCCTCCAGTCGAGTTGGCTCAGCTACCACTTCCACGTCCGTTTGAGTATCAGGCTGCTCAGTTTCGGGTTCACATGGCTCAGCGTCATTCACCTTGATCAACTTCTCCGGGATCCGATTCAACTGCTTGAGCTGAACCAGTTCAACCGGGTCTTCGATAGTGATGGCACCTTGAGTCACCAGAGTCTTCGTCGTGAGGTAGTCCGCAGCCGCGTTATACTCCCGTTTCACGTGCACCAAGCGTAGCCGCTGGAAATCTGGGTGGAGCGTCTCGAACTCGGCCAGCAGCACTTGCAACCCTGGACTCAGACACTGGATCAAGCCTTGGGCTTGCTGAATGACAATCCGAGAGTCGCCGACTATCACCAGATCTGAAATGCTTCGAGCCTTTGCCATGCGGACGCCTTCGAGCAAACCATGATACTCAGCCTCGTTCACTGTGGCGCCCTCGAAATGAAATCCTCGAGCTTCGACCACGTCCCAGGACGGGAGCTTCCACAGAATGCAACCAGAAGCACCTGAGCGATCTGAGAGTGGCAGCTCCGTCGAAGCTGAGCAGCCATCCTTCATAGTTCGCTTCCAGCATCTCCAGGCTGATTGGTGGGGCTCGGACAACTCGTCCCTTGTCTGGGATGAGGTTCTCTGCGATCTTGTCCAACCGATCACGGGGTGTGATCCCGGCTCCCATGATCGCGGCCAAACCATCCTCATCGCGTTCCACCTTGTGCAGTTCCAGAGGCCAGGGTGCCAAACGTGCAGCCCACTGCTCACAGCGTCCCTCCAGCGATCGAGATTTATACAACCACTTCAGAACAGAGTACCGGGTGTAGACCTTCAGCAGCTTACATCCGCTCAGCATCGAGTAGAAGACTCTGAGAACCCGGAGTAATGCCACAACTTCCTTCTCGGCTGGGTGATATCTGAGTTCCTGATCATGCAGTGTCCTCCCAGTGTATCGCACCGGGAAAATGACTCCGTCGTACTCTTGGCCCAGTACTGCACAGACCGCCCAGGGGTTAGCGTGTAGAATGATCACAAACGGCTTCTCCCTGTCCGGGTGTCTGAGCAGCGGGGTAGAGACGATCTTCTGCTTCAGGATTTCGAACGCCTCCTTAGCTCGGCCGAGGTCACGCCCAGCTTGGATCTGCTCATCCGTCAACTCGTAGAGCACAGATGCTACAACCGGAAGGTCTTCAATAAACTTGTTGTAGTAGTTGAGACTCTCCAGGAACGACTGCACTCCTTTCAGCGTCGACGGGAATGGCAGATCCTTGACTCCCTTGGCAATCTTCGGCTTAGCTCGGATTCCCTCTGCTCCAATCTCATGCGAGAGATACGAGATAGACTTCTTACCAAACTCACTCTTGGGTAGGCTCACCGAGATTCCCCAGTATCTCAGCCGATAAAGCAAACGGTCCAGGACTTCGCACATCTGGTCCCAGGTCTCCGCTCCATACGCGATGTCATCGATGTATGAGCTGCGTCCTAGAACAGGGCTCAGCTGAGGCGGTGCCGGAATGTTTCGTCGGAACACAGTAGTCTCCTCAGACAGAGGCGGGATTTCTTCCTCCTTAGCGGAGTCATCTACTTCAATTCCCAAGAACTCCAGCACGTCCGGATCAACTCGGGCCTCCTCACAGGGCGGAAGGCGCACAAAGCCCCACAGGCAATTATCCAACATTTGCTGGTAGATCAACGGGGCATTCTTGAGACCAAATGGCATACGCTTCCACTGGAAGTGTCCCAGAGGACAGATGAAGGCTGAGATCAGCTTAGCTCGGAGTGTTATCGGTACTGCCCAAAATCCACTGGCCATGTCCAAGCTCAGGAACCACATTGCTTCCTCAAACCCAATCAACAGATCGTCAATCAAAGGCAGAGGGTAATGCGAGAGCTTGATCAGTTGGTTGACCAGTCGGTAGTCGATGCATAGCCGGATATCCACACCGTTCTTCTTCATCACAATCACAATTGGCGAAGCCCAGTCTGAGTGCGAATACTCGATGAGCCCAGTCTCCAGCAGCTTCTTGATCAGAGCGAACACCTTGTCGAGCAGGTGTGTCGGAACCTGCCGGGACCTCTGAGCAATGGGTTTCGCGTCACCAACATCCAGATCACAGACAACTCCACGGGCGGGGGCTGGTACTGCATTCCCGTCCCCGAGAAAACTGGCGTGATGTCTCTCCAGAATCCTTCGCACTTGGGCGTCCATTTCTGGAGTCGTAACGCCTGGTTCTCCCACATTAGCCGTTGAGAGGTCCGCGTTTGGACTGAGATCTTTCAACTCCGGAAGAGCAGCGAGCTGGTCTCGGAGGTCATTCAGCAATTCCGTGCCTTCATGGAAGTACACCGTAGCTTTGTCAGCACCTTCACTGATCTCTACCCTGAGGCAGCGAGCATAGGCTTCCTGGAGACGGGCAAACGGATCCGACACGAAACCTGTCGGCTCAGCCTTGAATACTTGACTCAGTTCATCCCGAGCTTCCCGAGCATCCACACCGCCTCCAGCAGGAGAGGTCTGAACTGAGCTTGGCTCCACAGAGTTTGGCTCGGTCGTAGTCCGAGTGTCATCCTCCTCCAATACGCTTCCTTGGCTCGTCCCTGGCTGCACATCATCTGGGTGAGGCGACTGCGGCAATGGAGGCTTCCATGAGGCAGGACGCCCTTGGGGTGTCCGAGCTAACTTAACTTGAGCGGACTCAGGTGACACTGTGTTGGCGGCGTACGCCTCAGCTCTGCGCTGCTTCATGTTGGCTCGGTCTTCCTTCGGGTCATCGGACTGCTTCAACAGCAGTAGCTTTGCAGGTCGCTTGTAGGGTGGCCTCTCCACAGCCGGCGGAGCGTTGAGCTCAGCTAGCCGAGCTGCCTCCTCTTCTCGTCTCAGAACGTCTGGGGAAGGCTCGGCTTCATAGATGAGCTGGGCCCAGTCACGATACTTCCTCAAGTAAGGCCGCACGAACCGCTTTCCGTTGGGCAGGTAATCCTTCTCCACCAGGCAAGCAACCACAGTGTGTTGGCGGATCATGACTTCTCGTTCTGAGATGTTGACCACCTTGACTGCCTTGGGCCTCCGCCCAGGTCCATAGATGAACTGTGTAACCCATTGATCACCGCGCCCAGCCCAGGGAATTACCTTTTCTGGGTCAGCTTGGTGATACTTGACCGGGACTACTACAGATTGTCCAGGGTAGAGGTAGGCGGTCTCGTTCAGCCAGACGCTGACCTCCAGTCCGACGTGGTCGATCTGGGGACCTCCAACCAACAACAGAGATTCTTCGTCCGGCAGTCTCACGACACCTTCACGAGCACAGAGTCGCACTCCAGCAGCCACCATGAAGTCCATTCCGAGAAGACAGTCCACTCCTTCACCGATGTTGCCAACCCAGATATTCATGACATACACCACGCGCACTCCCAGTGTCAGCTTGATCCTAGCTTGAGCAGTAATGTAGGTCGGGGCGTCTCCCATCCCAGTTACTCTGAGCCTGAAACCACGGCGTAGCTTGAGCTTCAATCTGCGTGCAAGATCTAAGCCCAAAATGCTTGTCGTAGCTCCAGTATTCAGTAATATCTGCGTTCTGTGATGAAAGACTGCTCCATGCACCATCGCCATCTTCCGCTACTCGCCAATCAACGTGTGCTCACTCCACCAACCATACTTCTCGCCCGGAGTCAGAGCAAACTCGAGATGATTCTCCATTTCATCCTCCGGGTCCAGCATGTTGAGGTCAGTATCGAAAGTGTAAACACCAGCTTCATAGTAAGAAGTTGTACATTCGGGGTTATCTCTGCGCCAACATGGAAGGGCTGGGCCCACATATGCAAAGGCGCAGAGCGCTTGGGATTTAGGCTCGTCACGCACTGGTCTCCCAACCAGCGAGCCTAGTGGTTTAACGACTTCTCTCGGAGCTCCGGGCTATCCAACAGAGCTTGGATCACCTCAGGAGCAAGGCCCTCGACGGAGCCTCCAGTACGGATTGCCTCGCGTACTGCCTTGAGCGCCGACCACATATCGCACAAACCCCGGCGATGGTATTCGCCACACTTGGAACACGGCTGACGCCTACAGAATTGGGTCGGGTGACCCTCATCGTGGCATCGTCCACAGATAAGTCGGCTCCAGCACTTGTCAGTCGGGTGGTTACGGCTGCCACATTCGTCACATTTCTGCTCTGGGTGCTGGTCTCCTTCACGGTCATAGCGCTGAGCGTTCGGCTTCCAGGCCAATCTCTCAGCGACTCGGAAAATCTCTTCATCGGTCAGGGAGGTAGAGCGACTGGGCTCAGCCTGGGCTGAGCTCGCAACAACAGGAGCTGGCGCGGGCGCAGATGAGGGCAGGGTCCGATCAGTCGACCGATCCACTTCTTCTTCGGAATCTGCCTCATGCTTCAGGTCATAGTCGTCCTGGAAAAGCGTCTGTCGTCCCAGTCCTGGGTCAACTTCCACACCTTCCGCCTTGAACGCTAGTCCCTCAGCTCGACGTTGTGGAGGTTTGAAACGTCCAAACTGTAGTCCTTGCGCTGGGCGCCGCTTCTGCTCATAACCCTCGTCTTGGCGGAGGGCCTCGATTCTCTTCAGGGTTTTTCCCAATTCATCCAAAGTATCGAAACGCTGTCCCTGAAGAGTAGTTCTCAACCTTGAGTCAATCAAAGCCTTGATGAAGCGCCGGATGTGAGCTTCCCGGTCGGCTGTCGGCCTCAGATAAGGTATCCCAGCCTTCTTGGCAGCATGGTTCAGACGGTAGAAGAACATCCGAGGTGTATCGGAATCCTTCATCTCCATCGAATAATACCGCTCAGCTTTAGAGCTCAGCGTACGGCACCATTCCTTCTTGAAGACGTGAGATAACTTCCTCCAGTCCGAGCGAACATCATCCGGCAGTTGGGTGCACCAATCCTTGAGGGAACCAGTGAGTCTCATGCGTAGCTGAACCACCCGGGTCTTCTCATCCCAGGGGGCCATCGTAGCGTAGTACATGAACCTTTCCCACCAGTTGACTCGGTCCTCCAGCGGTCCCTTCTCATCGAACTTCTCCAAAGCGTCATGGGGAATCATAGCTTGGACAACAACCCGAGTCCCAGAATTGGTATCAGCCCCCTTGGGCTGGGCAACCGCGCCGAACTGCCCTTCGAGCTCATCTTGCGACGAGTCACTCGAGCTTGAGTCATCAGAGTCGGAGTCGTCCCCGTCCGAGTCTCCAGGCTTGCCAGGCTTGGTCGCCCGAAACTTGCCTTTCGCTCCAGACGCCGAGGCAGATGCACGAGACTTAGACTTGGCCTCAGTGTGCTTGGCTGAACTTTGCGTCTTGCCAACACGGCGGCTCGTACCACTCGCTTCAGACTTGACCTGGTTGGCTTGGACCAACTGCTGCATCACGCTCGTGAGCTGGGCCAACTGCGCCAGGACCGGATCGGTCGGCGTTCGAGTCGACGCGATGGGTGCTGAGACCAGGGAGTCTGTTGCCAATGGCGCACGTCCCTCACCTGAAGCGACGGGGCCAGGATATGAACTGGGCAGCTCCTGGGCTGCAAGGAGTTGACGGGTTTTCTCCTCCTGCTCCTGCATGGCTCGCTGGTGTTCTGCTTCTGCTTGCGCATGTTTCTCTCTCAACCTCAGCAGTTCCAGCTCGTGCTCCGTCCTGATTCCAGCAACTCGTTCTTCTTGGGCCTTCCGCTGTTCAGCCTGCATAGCCCTAACCTCAGCCTCTTGCAACTGTTTTTGGACCCAAAGCAGTTGCTGTGCTCGAGCTTCGTCCGCCTTGTGCTTCTCAGCTTCCTCGGCAGCGCGACGC
Organism: Phytophthora vignae f. sp. vignae; assembly: GCA_016169955.1. NCBI lineage: Eukaryota > Oomycota > Peronosporomycetes > Peronosporales > Peronosporaceae > Phytophthora > Phytophthora vignae. The sequence continues at coordinate 1,275,256 of JABJUM010000013.1, forward strand.
TGGGCTAGCTGCTCCAGGGCTTCCAGTTGCTTCTGTTGTTCTGTCTTAGCTTGCTGTTGGGCGGCTGACATCTGAGCGTTAGTTGCCTGAAGCTTCTGGTACTCCGTCTGCAGTCGGGCTTGCTCCGCCTGGTTGTCTGCCAACGCTGCACTCAATCTCGCCTCAAGAGCCCTTCGTTGGGTCTGCTCCGCATCAAGTCTGGCCCAGGCAGAAGCTTCACTCTGTTGAAGAGCTCGATGGTAGTCTCGTTCTACTGCTGCCAGGTGGTCCGAAGTCGTCGACCTCGCGAACGCAGGCGTACTCACGTCGTACGAGTCTCGGAATCGGAATCCAGCAGACTGCGTCGGTCGAGTTTCAGCTTGCTTCGGAGCGGGGCGCTTCGATTCAGGACTGCCGGGCAGAGGTACCTGAGATGGGTGTTCGGGTTGATACGTCCTCGGCTCAGCTCTGGCTGATGCTTGACCAGCTTGAGTAAGCTGAGGCGTAACTGAGATCATCATCCCAGGGAACGAGCTACGAGACATCGTCGGAGCTGAGCCTCGCATCACAGTCGCCGTCGACATAGGCATGTGCGATCCGGTCCCAATCATGTAGTCAGTCGTAGACATCAGGGAGGAACCCGAGGAACTTAATCCAGACAGATTTCCACCTTCATCCATGATCACGTCAGAACCAGAGCTTGCACCAACCATGCTGGGCACTTGTTCATTGCGAAATGCGAGAGCAGTCTCTGAGGCAGCTTCACCAGAACTTCGATAACTTGGTATAGAACCTCCAGCAGAAGACCTTGTGAGCAGAGCACGCTTCCGAGATGGTTTACCTTCAATGCTCGAGGCTGGGCTCCGGGGTCTGAGACCTGTGAGCTGAAGTCGCATCACAACTTCGGGCCCCAAGAAGAGCTGAGTGTCCTCATCCATGATCGCATCTCCATCCTTGTCCAGAGGAAATCCAACCTGAGTCTCAGTGGCTTCAGCTGCCATCAGCTGGGGGTCTGAAGTCGGCCTCACATAGTATGGGGTTGACCCGACCGCAGCCTTCCAGGCACTGAGCTCAGCTCCCAGGAATCGGGCGATGCGCTCAATCTCAAACCGGATTTGTGAATCCGGGACTCCGGCGACTTCACGGAGCGTGTGCCACACTGGGACTTGGTTCAGGAACTCATAGCCAGCTTCATGCAGCATCGTCTGCAACAGAGCGACGCATGCAATGGGTGGCATCAGTCTCAGCGTCACGCGCACCGCCTTCAGGTCGGAGACAACGGGGATCCGCCGACGTTCAGCATGGAACACATTCAGCCATCTTGCAGCGGGCGACCGAGTCACAGACATCAGGTGCCTGGCCGTAGCTCCAGCCGCTCGGATGAAACTCCAGAGATCGTAGCCACCGTGACATGGCGAGTAGGCCACGTCTACCGGATGCACGACTCCCGCGGGCACAGACATCCACATCTCGAACTGGGTTCGGCCATACGCGAGCATCTCGACCTCCGATAGTTCAGACAACTGGGCCAAGGCTCGGCTGTCGGACTCAGCTCCTTCGGGGACGCCTCTCAGCCTCTGATAGGGGCGTTGTTCCGGCCAAAGCGAACTTGACCAGGCTCCGCCGCCACCTGACGCTCCGAAGTATCCAGCTCCAGGAGTAAAGCCGAACTGGACCGGGCCCGTCCCAGTCCTGGAAGCACCTTGAGCTCGCAGCTGCATCTCTCGGCTTCCCAGCACGCTCAGTGCACCACCCTCGGCTTGGCCACCGCGGAGATCCGCGGCAGTTGGCTCTGGGTTAGCACCTCCCGGCTGAGAAGTCGTAGTCGCGGCCTCAGAAGTCCTGCGCGGCGTCAACGCTCGGCTCACAGCAGGCTCTCTCAGGCTTGGACTTTCACCAACACGAGCGCTCGGCTGAGCACCCGCTCCACCTCCTTGTTGATCCTCAGACTTCTTCCTCTCGGGCGAACTTGGCGGCGGCACAGCAGTTTCCGTCGTTGGTGGCACCTCCGGCTCAGCACTCGTTTCAGCTTCGCCTGACGACGCAGCTTCTTCCTCAGCACTAGGTGTCCGGGCTCCTGAAGTCGATCTTCTCGGCTTGGGCGTCCTGGACTCCGTCGGCGCCACCTCGGCTGGCAATCCAGCCACTCTCAAACTTCGCCGAAGCGAAGACTCACTCTTCTCACCTCCAATCTTGGTTTCCTTCGAATCAGCAGCAGTCGACATGACTGTAGCTTGTCCGTCCAAAGTCGTATCCCTGATCCGGGCACGCGCACCACGTGTGACGAAGCGCCCGCGCTCTTTGCTCAGGTTGCTTGACCGCTCGACCTTGGTCTTCGCTCAGCCCTAGCACCACTTGGCTCAGCCCTGCTTAGCGCTGCAAGAGTTCCGCTCAGCTCCTTCCACTGAGCGAACACTCCCACTCCACTTCGCTGGGCTTGGCCGCTTGGACTCTTGGCTCAGCACCGACTTGGGTCGGGCGAGGCGTGTGTTCCCCACTCTGCGATCCCCTTGGCGGTTCTTTCGATCACGGCTACGCTGTGGGCCCAGACTCGCGTCGGCCACACCAGCTGCTGTCGATGTTGAAGGTTTCCGGAGGTGTTCCCAGACGAAACTCGCTCCCCACTTGGCGAGTCCCAGTCCGCACGTGTCCACAGCCCGAAATGCCCCGGGTTTTCTTTAATGAACACAACACCACACACACAATAGCCTCTACTTCCTCTCTTTGGTTCCGGCTAAGAACCACAACACCCCTTCTTTCCCGGTCGGCCTGGGTACGGGCCGAGTTCGCCTTTTATTTGTCTGAGCCTGGGCGAGGCTCGTACCAGCTTCTCCTTTCTTCTCTACGAGTCAAGCTACGACCCGGTTGGTTGGAGTTAGTTGGCTCTGTTTGAGCCTAGTCCGAATCCAAGGCACTCACACACACCCTGGGACTTCCCGCGCACCAGGTCCACAATGAACCGATACTAATAATCACACAATGCGCCGGGGCACGCCAATGTCCCCAAGCACACAATACAATTATCCTGCCTAAACCTTAGAATGGATCACCTTCCACCCGAAAATATGAAATACACCCGAAGATGTAACAGTAATATGAAATAACCGTACTGCCGTCGCACCGAGGTACGCTGACAACGTTGATATGTTAGCTTGAATTTGTGTGGATGATCGTAAAGACACCTTCTGGCCAAAGACCTCCACCACTTGCGTCCTTCGGGGCAAAACGAACTCTGTTTAAATTTAACACATGCACAAACTAGGACTCACTAAGTGGGGGCGCGATATTCCCCTGGGTACACTCTGACTGGCTGCGCGAAGAGTGTCGGCTGTATGCTTACCGAGCGCCCTTGAAGTTCCGCTTGAAATCTTTGGTCTCAGCCAATGCGGGGGCTCCATGCTGGCGGGCGACGTCTTGGAGCCGCTGCTGGCCGTTGAGGTCCGCTTGAAGTGTCTGCGATCTTGAGCGGGCGCACCCAATGTGGGCTTGATTACGGCCGATTCACAGGATGAGTGTACTGGCCAGTACCACCAACTTCGAAGTCAGTACCACTGTCTGAACTTAAGTCCAGCGACTCTTCACCCGGCACTTCAACTGGCCTTCGACAACTCCGCTCAAGTCCATGCCACTCCGCTCAGGTCCATGCCACTCCGCTCAGGTCCATGGCACTCTGCTCGGCTTCTCGACTCAGGCAATGCCTCCCGACGTCACATCCAAGGCTGGGCTCGGACCCATGTCACTCCGCTCAGCTCGACATCTTGGGCGAAGGCTCCATGAGCATGGTGGGTACTCGGATCGCGTTCGACACGACCCCGCTCGGACGCCTGCTCCATGACTCAGCTCGCCACCTTGGGCAACAGCTCCGCAACCACGGGAAATGTCAAACTCCAACTCCACTAGACTCCGCCCAGCTCCTCGACTTGAGCGAGGCTCGGGTCATCACACTCGAGGCTCAGCTCGGACTTCGCGCAACTTCTCTCAGCTTTCTGGACTCGGCTCGGGCTTGGGATGTCTAATGCCAGACATCTCGGGTCCCAGACAGATATCTCTCAGAGCCGAGGTCTGAGCGAAGCTTCGCCCAGTCCTCGGGTTCCGTCACCCTCGTCGCACGTCTCGTGACCAACAGTTGGTGGTCTGGATCTATCTCAGCCATGACGTACTTGAAGTCCGCTTGATTGATACGGGTCAGCTTCGTTGATTGATACGGGTCAGCTGGACTTTGGGTTCGGTGGAGAAATCCACTGGGCCTTATCACAGTACAACTTGCGCATATGCTCAGAGCTGACAGAGACCACTGCCGTCTGACCCCAGCTGTTCTCATCCACGCATGCGACGTTCCCGTCAGCAGACAAGTTGAAGTTCACCAACAGCTTGGCGACCTGATCTTCGTCCGTCAACTTGTTGCCTATAGGATTACAGAAAATTAGCCGAGAAAACAAAGAAATATGCACATTATTTAGGTTCGTCCGGCCGCGAGCGGGAAAAGTACCGGAAAGTCATGACCTTTGATTGACCGCTTGAAGGGTCGACCAAACGACGAACAGGCTAGGTGAACGAGCTCCAGAGGCTGGATACAGGGAGGGAGAAGGTATCTGCCTCTTGCTCGCTTCATTTAATTAAGTGTTGATTTGCTAACTACTGACGTGTTGGTTTACAACAAGGGGCTACGCAAAGCCCTGGGCCCGCGTCGCCGTACAAGTGGGCAGCAAGCACGCGGTTTCTTCGCTGAGGAGTCATCCTACACGTGACTGATTACGGGTGCTTAAACGCGCAGGGTTTATAGGTAAGTGCCGCTCCTTATGGTGCCATGGTAATACGATAATGCCTTCTTCGTCGCCCTGGATAGGCTTGGGGCCACCAGCAGCATCAGCAACTTCGCCAGCAGCAGCACCACCACACAGGCATATCTGTACTTGGCCAAACGTACGGTTAACTTGCCAAGCATGCTCCTGACATGTATCCATGTTTTGACCATGTTTGCTCCTATTTTGTCCATGTTTTCAGTGATCACATCGGCTGACAGGAATATGGCTCGTACGAAGAGCACAGCGCGCATACTGCAATCCATGGCTGAGCCGGAACGCCGGAACATTGGCGGCAAAAGCAGTCTGGACGGTAGCGTGAGCGACGGGGTGGAGAGTGCAGTGGAAATTGACAGTATTCCCCCCGCACAAAATACAGAGAGTGCGGCCGATAATGCGAGCAGTATTGAAGATGAAAATGACGACGATACAAAAGAGAAGGCGTCTTCCGAGCAGGAGAATTAATCAAGTTCAGCTCTTTTAGCGAGAGCGACGATGAAAGCAGTGCGTACACATCTGGAACTTCTCGTTGCAGCAAACTTTCTCGCAAGCGCGCGTTCACAGTTTGCGATGAAGAGCTATACTTCGTTCCACCGCTGAAACGAGCTGAAAAAATTGGAGAAGTATCTTCTTCAGTACCAGCGCGATACCATGACAATTTTGGCGCTTTCCGAGACTCTGAATGTCCGTCGGAGATATGGACAAATTAGGAAGATGAAAGCTCATGCTGGGAAGTCTCTATCGGAGTTACCGCTCGTACCGGAAGCGCTCAATCCTTACCAACGCGTGTATATTTGCACCCATGGCTAACTCTCCGCATCGTGTGGAGATGAGCGACGTGTACAACCTCATCGCCCGGATAAAGAAGTCAGGTGTGCATCTCTCGCGTGCGGCCGGACGAACCCTTCTTCTTGCCAGTGTAGTACTCGCTCGAGCTGCTACGCTGGGGGAGAGACCGAGGGTCGTGGAGTGTGCAAAGTACGAAACTGAATTCACGCCTGAACCGTGGTGGGGGCGGGTGACAGAAGGAAGCCGCGAGTAACTACGATACAACCTTTATTAGTCCAGCACACTCACCAATAAAATCTGAAAGAAAGCGGAAACGCGTACCTGTTGATACGGTGGCTAGAAGGCTCACGCAGCACGCGTTGCAGGTGAGGCAGGAAGCAGGAAGGAAGCGCGTGGGCGAGGGGGCTTCTGCAGGAATGCGGACGCGTGGCCACAGATTGATTGACTGGCTCTCACCGTAATTAACCAGACGTGAAACTTTTAAATTACAAACATGGGCTGTAAATTTTCCGTAAAAAGAGTTAAATTTGTATGAAAAACGAAAAAAAATCCGAAAGTCAACAGGGGTATCGAATGCTGCGCACGCTACGTCTGTATTTGCCTGCCTACGGGGGCCGTAGACCCACTCGCAGTCAGCTCTTTGATCAGCGCGTACGACGCGTAACCCCCAGCTCCCAGCACCACGCAAGAAAGCAAGAAGACGATCAACATCTTCGATCTCTTGGCTCCACTCGGGGTCTTGGCCGCAATTGACTGCACGTGTTCAATGTCTCGGGTGGTGATCTTGAGTCCACTACTCTTCACCGTGCTCTTGAGCTTGCTCAGTTGCCGGTCGCTCTTCACCATCGACTCCAACTTCTTGGGGTCCGGATTCTTCCGCAGCAGAGTGCGATACTTGTCGAGAGAGGGGAACTTCTTGGCGATCGCCTTCAGCTTCGCAACGAATTCCAGCCCTCTCTCTTCGTCTTCATCGTCAGTAGCAGTAGCTACGACCTTATCGGTAGCATGCTTTCCATCCCGGTTGCTATCTCCCGCATCAGGAAGGCCCTGGCAGCAAGCGACGAGCGTGGCAATCAACAGGAGCAGCAGATAGCTCGGACGCATGAGATGAATGCGTGGGGGCGTTCTTGGTGCTGTTCTCAAATGAAGTCCGGTCTTAATTCACGTATAGAAGCTTGTCGTTGGGCGGGTCCACTGAAGCACGCGGCGACTTCCAGCATTGTTGGTCGCGATGGCGTGAGATAATGCTTTGAATGTGCTTGTTGCGAAGTACCAGTGCTGGTTCATAATGCAAGTTCGAGCGCCATCCACGGACCAAATCAACTACACGTTTTCTCACGCAATCACGCATTATATGAACGGCTGAGACTGGGACTCCACTGTGGGAACGTTGAAGCTTTCGAGTTGAAAGCTACAGGCGTTCGTCCAGGATAGCGTCAACTTGTGAAGAGACCAGTGGTGCTGACGATTTCTTGTGTAAAGCGGAAATCCTACTAAAGTCGAGTCGGGTTGGGCCCTAGACTCCATGAACGCAGCTTCGGGCGTGGCGTTGGCGCGCAATCTTGTCCAGCATCGCGTGCTGTCGTACGTGCTGGAACTCGTCCTCCCCTGCGAATGGCACTGCTCGTACAGCAACGGTATACTTCGCCTGGTCACAGCAGGGAAGTGTCAATACACGCAGTCGACTGCAGTAGCGGCGACAGTCGAGCGGCCGCGTGTAGTGGGTATACTACACCCACCTTTTGCTTGCTTCGAGGCCTCCGCGCCGTTGCATCCGTGCCGGCCAGCTGGCCAATGCGGCGCAGCATTGAAGTGGCCGTCCACTGCTGCCCACAATATGTAGTTCACAGAGTGTCAGTTCCGAGCTCATGCATTCATCCACTCTAGCCAGTACAGCAGCTACCTCATGCTCGCTTCCTACAGATCCACTGCGAGGCATTTCTTCTCGAAGAGAGCGATCTCCAGTAAAACGGGGAGTGTCGGTGAACGAAGGGCGCCCGTATTGTTATGACTTTGCCTCGTGTTAAAACTCAGTTTTGGTTGGTCAAACTTAAGCTTTATTTATCTCTTAATGCCCTCTAATAGACTAGTGCTCAGTCGTTGGCAAAAGGAGAAGTGAGCTCTCTCCGAATGCCTTCTAACATCATCGCACGAGCGGTCGCCAACAGGGCGCCCCCTGATTGGCTAGTTATGTAGTACTATGATTGGCTCTCCCTTAGCCAATGGGAGAACGCCTTAATGCCAGCGGGTACACTTTTAACCGGCAGGCCTTTACTCATGTTCCGGCCTCTCTTGCAGGCTCGAGAACCTTATTCTAACACTCCCACTAAGTGTTCACCGCTGGTAGTACGCTTTTCACACCGATCTTATCTCTCAAAACTGTAAACTGTTTAGTAGGAAGTGCCTTTGTCAAAATGTCTGCTGCCATACTAGCTGTGGGGCAGTACTCAATTATCCGACGGCCTTCGTCTACTAAGTCTCGTGTGAACAAATACTTTATCTCAATGTGCTTACTAGCCTTGTGGTTGCCTGGGTTCTTTGTGATACTAATAGCTGACCTGCTATCACACCAGACTTGCACAGGTTTCGCTAGAGGAAACCCCATTTCCGATAGCAAGTGCCACAACCATTCGCTTTCCTTTGCACCTTCGCTCAATGCGATTAGCTCTGCTTCTGCAGTTGATAGGGAAACGCATCCTTGCTTACTACTGCACCAAGATATACTGCAGCTAGCCATCTTAATCACATATCCCGTGATTGATTTACGTTCTTTTGATTGACACGCGAAGCTTGCGTCTGTGTACACCTCATAGGTTACGTCCTTTGACTTTCCGTCAAGTAATAGTCCGTACGTCGACGTCCCTTTCAAGTATTTCAGTACTCTCCTAGCTGCTTCCCAATGGGTTTTATTGTAGCAGGATAAATACTTGCTCAATTCCCTCACTACATTAGCAATATCCGGTCTAGTACCTCTCACTAGGTATTGCAGCGACCCAACCAAACCTCTGTAATCAAATTTCTGAGCTGCTATCTCATCCGCAGTCATCTTAGTTTCAGGTTCTAACTCAAGACCTGTAATCTGAGGTGTCGCTACAGCTGAGCTGTTCTCAATGTTATACTTCTTCAGTAGTTCCAATATATACTGATGTTGAGAGATGGACATTGTCCGTTCTTCTCTGTTTCTGCGGACTTCCATTTTGAGGATGTAGTGGACATCTCCCAAGTCTTTCATCTTAAATCTCATGGATAGTTCCGCCTTAACCTTGTTGATTAGTCGCATACTTTTCGACATGATCGTCAGGTCATCGACATATACCACGATGATGACCCATTCATCTCCCACTTTTTGTACGTAGATGCAAAACTCCTTATTGCAACGTACAAAACTCATTGATGTGAGAAATTTATGCAGCACCTGATACCAAATTCTAGGAGCCTGCTTTAACCCATAGATGCTTTTCTGCAGCTCACACACATAGCCCTCCTTCCCTGGTGCATGATAGCCCGGAGGTTGTCTCATATATATGCGTTGGTCTCCATCCATGGTTCCATTCAAGAATGCTGTGTGAACATCCATCTGGTGGATATGGCAATCTAAAATGGTGCCAATTGCTAAGACAAGGCGTAAGGACTCAAACCTCGCTACGGGGGCGTATACCTCGTCTACATCAACTCCAAACTCTTGATGATTTCCTTGAGCAACGAGTCGCGCTTTAAAGCGTTCTATTACTCCATTAGCATGGTATTTCACCACAAGAACCCAATGACACGGTAGTGCCTTTCTCCCAGGTGGCAGCTTTACTAGCTTCCAAGTGCCATTGTCTATGAGGGAATCATACTCAAGATCAAGTGCACGCCTCCACTCCTTCCGATGAGGCCCTCGTAAAGCTTCTTTTACGTTTCGAGGTATTGGAATCTTATTTTGGCGAATTTCCAGGCCATTAACTCTGTCTATGTGGGTTTGGTAGCACACGTAATCACCAAACTTAGCAGGTTTTCGTGTTTCACGGCGTGGTCTTTTAGCCGGCTTGGCTCCCACTGCCTCTACTAACCCTCGCTTTTGCTTAGGTGCTCCCATTATTTGGTCAGACACTTGTTCTGTATCTGGTTCTCCCACTGCTCTGGTTGGCCCTGAATCTGGTGTAGGCTCTCCCACTGGTGGGGTAGAGTCTGTACGCTCCTTATTTTGTTCCTTTCCAAATGCACGCAACACGATGTCAGCCCCATGTTGTGTGTCAAACATTACGTGCCTTGAGTATATGAACCGGTTGTTGTACACATCCAAAAGCCGGTAACTCTTGTATTCGTCTGATATTCCCAAGAATCTGCACTTTACCCCTCATGCAGAGAGTTTCTTATCTTTTCTTCGCTCTTTGGGAACATGCGCAAAACATATACTTCCCCAAATGGGAAGGTCGCTTATGTCTGGTGGATTACCATGAACCATTTCGTATGGGGTCTTATTACCCAGACGACTCATAGGCGTTCTGTTTTGCACATAGGTCATGTACATCAATGCTTCTGGCCACCAACGTTCGGCCATCTCAGCATCTTTCAGTGCACATCGCACTTTGCTCATCTTTGTTTGGTGATCACGTTCTGCCGCTCCATTTTCCTCTGGGCAGTACGCGTTTGACTTCTGAAATTTGATCCCCTTGCTCTTGCAAAAGCTTTTAAAAGCTTGGTTCACAAACTCTGTTCCTCCATCAGACCTTATGCGTCTAATTTTAAACTTACCTTCTCGTTCTAACTCGAGAAATAACGTCTTTACTTTGTCATTGACTTCACCTTTGTTGCGCAGCACATAGGTCCAGCGCCAGGATGTTTGATCGTCAATGATGCTCAAGAAGTATCTAATTGTTCCCACTGTACCATATACTCCCATAGTTTTCATGGGTCCATTTGTGTCCATGTGGATGGTACTTATTGGTTGTTCATCTCTGGAACCCTTCAAATTTCGGTATGACATCCTTCTCATCTTCATTTCTGCACAAGTGGAGCAGAAGAAGTTTATCCGTCTTAGCTTGGAGCCCTCAATATACGGTATTCCCTTTACAAGCTGGTTGCTCATTATCTCAATCAGTTTATCCTTATTCACGTGCCCTAGACGCACATGCCATTCTCTCATGAGGCTCTCAATTTTGGTTAGGCTTGGTATAGTCAATGGCTTAATTGGCGTAGCTTTAACAGCATTGCACATTCTCTGCCTTTCTTTTGTAGTACAGGCTTGCACATAGTATGCCCCATTGAAAGACTTTGCTACAAATACTAACTTGTGTTTCCAAAGTATGAACTTGTACAGTCCACTGTTACTTGCCACAATCTGATAGCCTGCCCTTTTTAGCCAAAATTCACTTAAGATGTTTGACTTAGCATGTGGTACTAGTGCTATATCACTAAACTGTACTGACTTAACTCCTGTTGGACTCATCAATGACAACTTAACAGTACCAACATATGTATTTCTCAGTTTAGAGCCCTGGCCAAATGTAAAAACGTAGTCTGAGTTGGGCTGCTTGGTCACGAAGACCGTTTCGTTTGCAGTCAGTCCATAGCCGCATCCTGTATCCAAAACCCATGAGTTGCCCGTTAGCTCAGTGATAGGCACTAATAAAAAGGGATACAGTCGGCTTACCGTATCTTCGAAGGCTTTCGCCTTTTCTTCCAATTCCTCAGCGGCTGCCGTGACCTTGATGTTGTTGGCAGGCACGACGGTCTTACCGTCGATATCATTCATGTCGTCCTCACTGTCGCTCTCCGCAGAGCTGGACACAACCGGAGAGTCCGGACTTCCCGTCGGCGTGACCGCAGTGTCGCTCGCCATCGGTTCATCCTCATCCCCATCCTTCGGCTTATCCTCAGTCGCCTTTTCGTCAGGCTTGTTGATGTTGAGGCGTTGAAGAACCGCAGCATCCACCGGGATCTCCTTCCTCTTGGGAGCCGGTTGCACCTTTTGCACACGCGCATGGTCCGTCTTCCTCACTTTGAGCGGACGAGGCTCGCTGAAGATGTCTTTCCGACCGACACCCTTGGCCATGTCCTCCTTTCTCATAGGACAGTCCTTCTTGAAGTGGGGCCCAATCCCGTTCTTGTCGTTGTGCACGCCTTTGCAGTAGAAGCAGGCGTTCGCTTGCTCACTGTCCGTTGGCAGCATCATCGTCTTACGCTTGCCGGACTTCTTCATCGGTCCCTTTTTTGCGCCTGTCATTCCTCTGGCAGCGTAGTTGACCGGGATCTCAATCGGGCGCTGAGTCGTCTTGCCAATCGCCTGAATCTCGGCCTTACTCTTGTTGCCGAAGATTGACTTCAACTTGGTCTCAATTTTCTCCAGGGTGAATTCCTCCTGCGAGAATGTGACACTAGGTCCCCAAAGATGGCCCGGTAGCATCGCAAGCACCTTCCCAATCATCAGCTGACTTGGCAGCAAGTGCACACGCAGTGTTTCTTGCCCTTGGCGGTTCAGCCGGTTTCTCACGTTGCGCAGCTTCTGAATGAGCTCAGCCACGGATTTGAAGTCCTCAGTCATGGTTTTCTCAAATTCCATGATTAACTCCACCATGCCCATGGCGTCGCTCTTCCCAAAGTCGACCTCAAGTTGCGCCCAAAACGCCGCAATCGTTTGCGCAGAGAGTGGCGTACTCAGTTGATTCATGTACGTATGGGGCAGTGTCCGGTTGAACATGTCCCTGATGTAGGAATCCACATCGTCCAACAGAGCCACCTCATACTCATGTTGATTGCGGGCAACATCCGTAGCATCTGGTCCCGGATCTGCGATATGGGCAGGACGCAGGAGCAAATCCTGGAACCCGTGACGAGGCGCAGACCTTCCGGCTTGAATCTCAGAGACCTTGCGACTGTTGGTCTTGCTCACGAGATGTGCCACCACGGCGTCTTTCCATCGCTGGAAGTCGTTCGGGTTCCCATTGAACTTAAGGCCCGCGAAGGGAACTTGGTTGTCCTTGACCATCTTCGAGCACTCAGTACTTGAAATGTTAAAACTCAGTTTTGGTTGGTCAAACTTAAGCTTTATTTATCTCTTAATGCCCTCTAATAGACTAGTGCTCAGTCGTTGGCAAAAGGAGAAGTGAGCTGTCTCCGAATGCCGTCTAACATCATCGCACGAGCGGTCGCCAACAGGGCGCCCCCTGATTGGCTAGTTATGTAGTACTATGATTGGCTCTCCCTTAGCCAATGGGAGAACGCCTTAATGCCAGCGGGGACACTTTTAACCGGCAGGCCTTTACTCATGTTCCGGCCTCTCTTGCAGGCTCGAGAACCTCATTCTAACACCTCGTGGGATGGGCGGCCTACATTGAGCTACAGAAATCTGCCTAAATACCGAACGGGTATACAATACATAACCTCATATAACTAATACTTCAAGGTCCAACGACTGGTCGAACGGAGATGGGCAAAGGTACTGATGTAAAAATCCAGGATACCTTTGTTTGGCCAGAGGTACTAAGCTGTGCAGTTGAAAATTGGCGCGCTTTTGATTGCCTGTGCGGTCTTCTATACCTTTCCACTTTCACATGTTCAGTCAATGGACCATGGAATAATCTACTTCATCAAAAGGTATGTGCTTTTTGAAAAGATGATGCATGCACTAGATCAACTAGGAGAGGGAGCAGATAGTCCTTACAAATTAGAGCTACTAACCGCACTGATGTGGTGCGAACACGTTTGGTCAAAGGTCAGCGCTGAAACAATTCAGCACTTCTGGCTTCGCTTGGGCTTGATTAACAAAGCAAGCCTCGAAGTCCTTCTAAACTAAACTAATTCAGTACAGCCTTTTTTATGGTAACGCTGAGATCACTTTATAAACCTAGAGCCCTTATATATATCAGGCGTTCGGTACTCAGGCAGAGTTCTGTACCCCCAAAACTCAGACGTCCCACTGCTGTGGATGCAGTCCGGATAATGGGGCGGCGCAAGCTGTTGCAGCGGAGGCGTTCGCTCAATCAAGCGCAAATGGCGGTCAGCGATTCATTACCGGCCAGACGAGGGGCAAGGCAAGGTTGCGTAGCTCCGCGTCGTTCAGCTCCACTGTGGGTCATAAGCGAGGGTCCACCAAACTCTTTACTGAGCGAGCGTCTTGAGTCCGAAAGAGTGACTTCCTCCCAGTGCTGGTAAAAACGTTCGAAGCACCAACGTTTGCAACGTTGGTGCGTGTTTTCCGTTTTTACAAGAACGTTTTTACCGTTTTTACTGTTACTTGGGCGTAATTACCTGTAAATATGTGAGCACCTCCAACGGTGCACTATTCGGAGGATTGCTGTAATTTGGGCTAGTGTTCAAGGCACAATCCTATGCGGCGGCCTGGACGAGAGAGAGAGAGAGAGAGAGAGAGAGAGAGAGAGAGAGAGAGAGAGAGAGAGAGAGAGAGAGAGAGAGTTCTCTCTCTCTCTGAGAGAAGAAGAAGACCAAATGGGCCAAGGACAAAGCTGGATCCCGCCGACTACGGTGTCCGCGCTCGAGGAGCTCTACAACGCGCTCGGTGGCGACCGCTGACGTCGCCGAGACGGCTGGAAGTAGCCTCGCGCAACCCAGAGCAGTGGTTCGGCGTCGAGGCGCTCGAGCTGTCGGCCAGTCGCCACCCTCTCGCACCTGCCGCAGCTCCGCGTGCTCGACATGTCCAAGCGCAAGCTGCGCGGCGAGCCATTCCGCGCCAGACAACTGAAGATATAGCGAGCACCTGCATGCGGCCGATGTCCGTGAGGCAGTTGACACTCTAAGCTCCTTGAGCTGCGTGAGTTGACACAGCGCGTCGGACAGCGCCCCGCAGAGGTTGTTGTGCTGCAGCAGCAGCGTCCGCAGACACTGGAGCTTAACTTGCTCCTTGGGGATCGTCCCGAACAGCGAGTTCTGGTACACATGGAGCTCCTACAGCTGCTCTCAGTCGCTGATAAGCAACAACGAGCTACGCCGTCGCTCGGCTAATCAAGGCGGTCGAGTGCCAGCGTTTGAACGCTGCATACTCAACAATCTAGCCTTCATGTAGACATCCAAGAATGCACTCCATCTTACTTGAGTACAGCGGAGGGAAGGGGATATTATTTGGGTGGCTAGGGTACTGTCGTTTGTTGGCCTTTGGGGCGAACGAACGTTCGTTGATGCCCAAAAAACGTTTTTACGTTCGTTGAGCCGTTATAACGTTTCTTGGGCAAAGAACGTTCTAAACGTTCGTTGCCAGCACTGTTCCTCCAGCCTGGAGGCTCCAGGTGCCGCGGCCGTCGACGCCTGACTTGGTATCGCCGCCACTGGTCTACCTGAGGCCCGGTAGCGGCAGGTGCGCTGAAGGGTCCCTCGTTGGGGTAAGCCCTCGACCCTGCATCACACGTCTCGTAATCTTCACGAAATAGTCCATTGTGCATACGGCGACCCGAGCAGCCCCAGGAACAGCACGGACCAATGCCTGGGTGTGTCTTGATCAACGACGCTCCATGGCATCGAGGTTTCCTCGCTCCACCGGCCACGGCCCGTTGGCCTCGGGGCCATCGACGCTGCTGTCAAATCCGCGCGTGTGAAGGCCCTTCGCTGGAGGGCTTTGCAAACAAAACTGCGGAGCCTTCGGGTGACAGCAGACGCGTCTCGCCTTCCCCATTGGCTTTCGGTGCGGTCAGGTCACGCAGTGGCACGGGCCCATTTCCCGCCGAACAATTACAGGTTCCCGCGCTCCCTTTGGAGACGGTTGACCCCCGACGTCTCCGACCATTCCATCGTTCATATAAAGTGATGGTGCGCCGCTTATTCCCCGTCACTTTGCTTCAGCTCCTTGACAGAGAACGCAACCGAAGTGTGCGGAAGTACCGTAGGACCGGCGAAACCAGGGCACCGAACGCTTATCCCAGTTGCCCTCGACTCGAGTCCGTCCTCTTCACTGTGCATTGTACATCCCATCCGTGAGATGTACAAGCCGCGGGCCGTAGCGCTTTCAAGTCTCGACAATGGCGCTCAGATTGAGTCAATCGGCCCCGATGCGATTACACCGACAGCGCGACCCGCACGAGTTGGCCACGATGCTATGATAGACACCGAGGGGGCCCATGAAGCCCGGCAGGCAAAGCAAGTAAGCCAGCAGTCCCCACATTGGGACCCGCACCCGAATCGCCGTCGGAGCAGTCGGCATCTGAGTGCCGTGCCGATCTCTACGGTACGTATCGCTCTAGCGTCCACGATAACTTTGGTTCGATTTCTTGAATCACAAACGTGATCCCGGGTCTCCCACGCTCACGGCACCCAATCCACGCTGGCCAATCCATTGGCAACCACCAAAGTTTTCGTGCGGCGAGACATCGTGGCCCGCCTTAGCGGCGCATCCCTCGCTGCACGCCGCGCGCAATGTTCCTGCATGCCACTCTCCTGCCTCATGAGCTCCGGCCGGTCACGCTGGTCGTTGCCGTTGCCGTTGCACTGCGATGACTGCTGAAAGATCGCCGTCTTGACCCTCATTTAACAGAGACAGGAGAGACCGTGGGCGGCACGTGATCCGCTATCAATCAGTCGCCAATTCGCCTTCGCCCACGCGCTTGCCATGGACGACCAGCACATGCTCGAGGCCATGCACCCCACGGCCGGGTACCTCTTCGCCGAGGAGCTGGACGAGAACTTCATGGACCTGCACTCGACGCTGCTGTTGGAGGAGTTCCGGCCGGCCGCTGACTGCAGCTTCAGCTTCAGCTTCGGAGGCGGTGGGTGCAACTCGCCCAGCTCGCCCTCGTCCGTGGCCTACCTGCCTCCGTTCCACCCGCCATCCCCGCTCAAGCTCAACGTCTTCGTACCCCTGGACGACGCCGACATTTTCATCAGACCGGAGCCCCTGCCTGTCAGCGTCGGCGTCGAGCACAGCTTCCTGACGCCGGCGCCTGTGGTGCACGTCGGCCCCGTGACGAACGAGCGCGAGCGCCTCCGCTGCCGCCAACGTGGCTACGAGAAGCGCTACAGAGGCCGCAAGAGAGTGAGTACAGCCTTCCATTGCCGGCTCAAGGCCAACTACATCAACACCAACCAACCGTGACTGTGTGTGTTCACAGAAAAGCCTCACCCTGCAGCGAGATACGTGGCTGGGCCTCGAGATGAAGCTGTCCGCGGCCCGCAAAAAACACTGCAAGCCCTACGTCCATCAAATCCGCAGCTCTGAGGACTCTCTGCAGCGCAAGATGCTGCTGCTGCTTCAAGAGGAGCGCGTGCTCGTGGAGGACCGAGTCGCGCTGAAGTCGCTCCAGGCCTGGGAGAGCATCACGCGCATCCGCGAGTACTCGGACAAGGACGCGCTGCGCACGGTGAGCGAGTGGCGGCACAGCGCCGTCAAGGTCATCGGCCCCTGCGGCGTGCTGGCCCCAACGCGGTTCCACCCGTACGCGCCCATGGAGCCGCTCCACTTCACGTGGTGAAGTATCTACGTATCGCCCCTCATTTATTTTTCATTCCCGATTGGCAGAAGGAAAAGTTGAAGTAGGAGGGAAGTGCCGTCGCAGCAGTCGGATAGTAGTCGGGTAGGCATGGAAGTACACTAAACGCGCACTAAGCACAGGGCTTTCTCTAAACTGCAGTCGTCGTCGATAGTCCCCCTGGGGTGTACGGGATAACCCACCCACTTCAACAGCCGACAGACAGGTCACGCGGCGACTAGCCAATGGGGACCTCGAGGCCTGGTTGCGCCCATTGAAGATCTCGACGTCCGCTGAAACCTTAGCGACGCTTCGTGTTGGATACGCTGTCCCGGTAACTCTGTCCTGGTAGCCAGCCATGTTACGGTCGCTCCGAGGACACCTCCGCTCGCGAGCGCTGCTGCCGTGCAGTCGCTTCGACGCTGCCTGCTATCAACGCTGTGCATGTTGCAGATTCGAGGTAATGGTAGCAGGACCTTGCGCGGACCTTGCGCGGGCAGGCGAGGAGCTTGACGGGCCTTGACACTGTCAATGAATTCCCGCTTCGAAGCCGCGGCTCGTCTGCGCTGGTGTCACGATCTCCGCAGGTACTTGGATTCCCGGGACCGGCGAGCCTGCATGCCAAACCCTGCATCAAGGTCAAGCTCAACATGCCCAACGCGCTCGAGCTGTCTGTGAGGGGGTCTGCTCCTAAGGTAGCTCTGTGCTCTCCACAGCGTGACTTGGAGTGTGGCGCACGCGTGGGGCGAGATTTCATTCGACCGGGCGTCAAGTCTGTAAGCTTGTTGCGCCCTCCGTGATCATAGCGCAGTCATCGGCTGAAGCGTGCAGCCTGCAATCGACGACCGGCAGCGTGGTCCACCTCCGCTCAGAAGATACTTGAAGTTGACCTTCGAGACAGCGGCGCATCGACGAGAGAACAGCTTCAATTTGCTGGACAGCGTCGAGCTGAGCCCCCCGATCGTGCACGAACCCGGTCATCTTATACCCCCCCCCTTCACCCTCGGTGTTGCTCCATTCACCCACAGCCGTACGCACGTGCTCGTGTATTCGTCACTTTCATTCACGTTGTGGACGGGTAGTTTTGTTGAACCCCTCAGTCCACCTCATACAACAGCGAGTCGGTCGTGGCAGCAGGCGCATAGGGCCTCCTGCACTCACCTCTCGGGAGCCCGTGGCCGTGACAGCCGTGGGCACGAGGCCAATGGCCACTTGACGTCGCCCCCAGAGTAGCCGTAGTCCAACTCAGTGTCGAGAAGGAGGAGAGCGGCCTCCATGGACAATCGAACGAAAGCCCCAGATCTCCCGGACGAAACTTGAAGCCACGCTGGCCGGCCGGCCGGCGACCGTCAGTCGAGCACTCCTCGTTTAGTTGTTTTGGTGGCCGCATTCGCCGATTTGCGTGACCCCGCCCAAGCACCAAGCACCACACCGCCATGGACCACGAGCTCACGGCCGTGTGCCAGTTCCTCAACGAGATGAGCCTCGACGAGATCTACCGGCTGGACCTGGCCACCTGCGACGGCGCGACCCAAGCCCCGGACGATAGCGTCTGCAGCGACGACGAGACGGACTCCTCATCCACCGTGACGGGCGTCACCTCCGACGAGGGCAGCGACGTTGAAGACCCACCGAGATCCGTCGTCACTCTCACGTCTTCAAGGAAGCGCGCGGCGGGCCACCCCTCGGCCAGTGCGTCCCCGACCAAGAAGAAGCGCGTGCCCAAGTCGGATCTCCAGCGCGCGCGCCAACGGGTCTACGACCAGAAGTCCCGGTCCAAGAAGCAGTTGTCGCACAAGGCCTTGTGCGACGAGTTCGTGCACGCGCTCGACTTCTTCTTGCAGCTGACGGCGAAGCGCATGGAGCAGACCGAGGTCGGGATCCAGCTGCTGCGCCTCGCGCAGGAGAGTGTCGGTGTCAGTGCGCGGACTCTCGCCCACTACCTGCAGTTGAGTGTGAACAACAAAGCGCTCGATACGATCAACAAGTGGGTGACCAAATGGAGCGAGAACCGATCGAACAAGTCGGGCAAGTTCTTCATGCGGGCGCAGGCCAAGGACATTGAGCCAAAGATGGCAAAGCTGGCGGCCATTGGCAAGCAATTGACTTTTTTGACGGCCGAGCTGCGGTGGCGACTTGGAGTGCCGACGCTCGCCTTGACGTTTTAGTGTTGTTTTAGTGCTTTGTACCTACCTATTATTAGTTGCACTCTAAGAAGATAACGTCCGTCACCTGCAAATTACCCAAGTAAATAAAAAGCTCGGCCAGGTTTTGACTATTTTGACAGCGGTTTAAGGAAACTCTTACCGGGAGCTTTTGCCCGAGTCGCCAAAGAGTGTGCATGTCGTCCCCCTTCTTCATTTCCTTGCACCGTTTGCTGCTGGGAGTTGCTTCGTGCTGTTGGCCACGAACCGCGGACCCATTGGCGGCGAGGTCCTCAAGTGTGAGGGGCTTCATGTCCCCCGACAACCCCACGATGCACGACGGCAGGACTACCCCAGACCCAGACGTTGCACTCGAGGGTATGCACTGAAGACACGCGATTCAGTTGCCTGAGTTGCCCCTCGGTCGGACCCCTCACTCTTCATTTGGCGCTGCGTCACACCGTCACCGACTCGAGCATGACGGACCCTGAGATGTCCTCGGTCTGGAAATTCGTGGCCGAAACCAACCTGGACGATATTTTCTTCAACGGCCCGGTGGCTATGGACATCGCTAGCGACGTGTCCAACACCTTGGTGTCGTTCCATTCGGGCGGCCCGACCAACGAGACTGCCGTCGCGATCAAGACCGAGCCTATTGCAGTATCCGACACGTCGTCCGAAGTTTCTTACGACGACAAAACCTCCGTGGCGTCGTTCAATTCGGACGAAACAAGTGGGGACGAAGATATCAAGCCCTTGATCGGCCCAGCCACCACAACAGAGATCAAGCGGCTGAAGCAGAAGGCGTACGACAAACGCTACCGTGACAAGAAGAAGGTAAAGTATTCGATCAATCACTACCGAATTTCGGGCTCAAACTCAACACTGACGCCGTTCTTGTTGGGTTTCTACGTAGATTACGAAGGTATTGTTGGCCAAGGAGTTCGTGGCGGCGCTGGAGCTGCTCAACGCTCTGCTGGAAGATCGCGTTCAAAGGACGAGGATGGTCATCATGACGATGAGATTGGTCTCTCTCGAGCAGGATACGCAGCCGATTGCTGCCTGCGAGAGGGACCGGAAGACAATCGAGAAGGAAGTCAAGGAGCAGCTTGCTCTGAACAAAACGGCGACGGGGTACGCCGAGTCGTGGACGACGACGTGGACGCGAGTCAAAGTTGAACAAGGGAAATATTTCCTCAAGGCCAACGTCGTAGACATCAACGTCCAGGTCCAAGGCCTGGCCACCCTTCACGAGAAGCTCACAGAGGCGACCACCGAGCTGGAGTGGTGCATGCAGCAGAATTGCAGCGGGGTGTGGATGTAGTTACTGTACTGTATGGCACCCATCCACCGAGTTGTACTGTAGTTGTCGTTTGTAGAGCTGTGAACGTTCGTGTGGACGTTCGTGGGGGCGTTTCGACCGCTGAACGTCCCTTGAACACCCTATGAACACCCATATATTTACACTTGAAAGTTCTATATGCTTAAGTGAAGTGAATTACACAGACTTTTTGAACGGAGAAGCTCGACTCGCTGCAGGAAGAGCGGACCGACGGAGCATCGCATTGCGCTCCCCACGACCGACCTGAACGTGGCGCACACGCTACCGGACATACATAGGTAGCTACAGTGCAAGATAAGCGCGGACGAGCGGGCGCGAGCAGAAGGCGGTTTTCGCGGTGGGGCATTCAGAGGCACGTGTCGGCGCCAAATGCTGTAGGACGCGTTGCACAAGAAGTTGAAAACCGCGTGCGTGCTGGATACTCAGGGACGTGGTGCCTGCTACAGCTCGACTCGACATGATAGACAGCTTCTGGCTGGGCAAGACCGGCTCCAGCAACGACGCGATCACGCTGAAGACGCGCACAGAGCCACCAGTGGACGGCAGCTACTTCTTGCTCACGGCTACCGACGCTCTAGAAGCTTGCTGCCGACCTGATGAAGGCGCTAAAACACCACATCCCTGAGGGAGCGACGTTCGATGTCCCGAGGGAGGCAGCTTCGTGCAGGTGCTTCTGCCGGTGGGTATAAGCGCCACGACCTGCTGCCGATCGCCCAAAAGCACGTCATGTTCGTGCTTGGGTCCTCGCTCAGCAGCAACGTTACGAGCTTGCTGCATCTGAGCTTCTCGTGGCACGCCTTACCCAACACGCAGCTCGGTGCACTTCGTCTGTCGGACGCCATCCGCGGGTACCAAGAGGTGTTCGCTGTCCAGCACAAAACGCCGCCGCCAGTCCACGGCTAGCGTGCGCATTATTGCCGTGCACAACCTCAACGGCTGCCTCGGCTTGCTGATCGTTGCTCAGCTGAACAAGTTCACGTTCCAAGCCCCAGATTCGGCGGCCCCATCTAGACCTGACACATGAGCTCGAGGATGACACCCGCGTGGTGTCGATGGACGCTCTGGGGGACCTGTACGTCCGGTACTTGGTGACTGCTGGGCTTGGTGCCAACCTTGCATCTTGCCGTCTGCGCCCGCCAGCACCAACCTGTATCTTTATCACGGAGGTAGTTTGTATTGATAGTTTGTATGCACCATAGTATTTTAAAGTATGGGTGTTCAGGGGGGGTTCAGGGGGGGTTGGAGGGAGTTTGAAGGTTTTCGCATGAACCCCCAGGGTGTAGGTGTTGGTCTGTGTTCGCAGGGGGTTCACGGTGGGACGTTCGCAGCTCTAGTCGTTTGTAGTGTAGACGTAAAGATGCAGTAGTATAATGGAACTCTCCATGCACCTTCTACACGATGACGCGGTTGTCCCCAGATCGGATGCTTCTCTGCGTATCAGGGGGGACACCTGACCTCTTTCACTCACTCTCCTTCTTCCCTCGATACCCATGGACGACATCGAGCTGCAATCCATGGCGAACTTCCTGAATGAATTCGACGACAACGAGATCCCTGGCAATGAATCCCCCACCTCAATTGAGGAGCAAGGCATCACCAGCGCCGATGCGGCCGCCCTCCTACTCGAGAGAATCCTCGAATCCTCCCTGGCGACACTGGACTCGGATGCAGAGGAGACCGAAGAGAGCGATTCCGAGGACGACGTGCCGCTAGCAGTCATCATGTTCCGGTCCGCCAGGAAGCGTTGCCTACCCTTGCAACGGAAGTACGACAAGAAATTCCGTAAGAAAAAAGAGGTGCGTGTACTGTACTGTAGATGTGGGTGTAGAATCGATGGGGGTTCACGTAGTACACTTTACTAACCTGTTGTTTGATTGCAGCGCAACCACGTCGTGATGGCCGACACCTTCGTGGCCGGGCTCAAGCTCCTCAATAGTCTGCTGGAAGATCGGATCCAACGCACCAAGACCGTCACGATGACGAGGAGATTGGTCAACGTGGATCGGAACGACAAGTGGTACGAGGTCGACCTGCACACCATCGAGCAAGAGGCCAAAGAGCAAGTGGCGCTAAACCACGCAATGATGCAGTTCGTCGACGTGTGGGTCGTCACGTGGTGCCACAGCAAGAGTGAGTACGGTCAATATTTCCTCAAGCTGTGGCAACCGAAGATCGACGGTGGCATCCGTAAGCTGGCCCTGGCCGGGGACAAATTGGCGGAAGAAACGATGGAGCTTGAGTTCTGCATACGGCAAAAGCCGAGTGGGGTCTGGATTTAAGTTTGTTCATCTCGCACTATTTCTCTATCGGTAACTGCAAGAACGATTGCTTTCCACTTGAACGAGCCCCCGGCCAAGTTGTCTCGTTATCAAGACTCCGTTCGCACAGTCTCAGATGGCACCAAAGTTGACTAACGCCGAGTCTTAATTTGTCCGGTGTCGCGGCATCCCATGCCAGTCTCTTCATCTCCTAACGCTCCTGTGCACAAAGCACCATGAACCACGCGCCCTCTTTTCGGGAGCCTAGACGGCGATCTCGGCAGAGTTTCCGCAGCCAAGAGCTGTTGAACTCGCTCACGCTTTCGGCCGAGGCCATCACGCTTCGGGCCGACTCTGGGGACCCCGAGGAAGCAGCGGCCCGAGCGGCATCCCGACGAAGTAGTCGGGCACAGACTTTCAAGGCAGAGAAGCACCGGCCACTTGTCCGTGACGATGCAGTGCGAGGAGTCACCACCGTGACGCACGCCAAGATCATGACGTTGAAGAAGCTCAAGTCCATGCGCAAATACCATCTCGGCGCCCACGGGCCACTAAAGGAGGACGAAGAAGAGGAAGGAGAGGAGGAGGAGAAGCGAGTGAAGATCGAAGGTCTGCCAGTCAAAGTTCGACGGAAGTCGGTCATGCCGATAGACCCCGCCGTCTTGCCACGGATCAATCTCACCTCTCCAACACGTAAAAGTGCAGTTAAAACACCGCACGAAAAGCACGCCATCGGTAAGTTTGAGACGCTCGACAGCAAGTGGAAGGCCTCCATAGACGGCGAAGTGGAGAAGTTCATGTACCCGAGTCTGAGGCTTGAGCCGCTGTACGCGCAGGAGGAGCCAACTCCAGATGAAGACGGCGATCCCACCACGGGTGAACCACTCGATGACAAGCCAATGCCGTCCCCACGAACCATCGACGAGGTACTCGCGAATACGTCGAAAGTGAGCTGGGAGCTTGAGCACGTGATCGCTAGTCCTGTTGCGCCCGTTATAGTGCAAGAAGTCGACAGTAAACGCTTGCGGTTCGACCAGAAGCTTCAAGACGCCGAGACGATGCTGCGTAAGAGAGAAGCCGGGGCGATGAGACTCGAGCAGCGAGCTGATGGCCTGCCGACGAGGAAATCTAGCGTGTTGAACGCGGTAAGCACCGATACAAGTGCACTCGAAAACCATCCGATCATTCCGTCGCTTTATGAGGAAGCTGAGTCACCTAAGCAGCAGCCGATTCCTCGCCTCCCACAAGCACGAAAGTTCATCAAGAAGATCCAGAGGCACACTACGAACGCTGGCCAGATCGAGTACTACGCCGACAAACAGCATCTCTTTCCAAAGTGGAAGAAGGTGCAAGTAGCGCAACACCATCAGCAGCTCAGCCCTCTCCCTCTCCACACAGTTCACCACAAGACCGACAATTATGATGACTTTTCTTCGCCTGATGAGAGTGAAGACGAAGAACCTGAGCAACAAACTGCGAGACAGCCATTCGGGAAACTCTCGCCGCGCTCGCTGTTCTACCACGAATGCGTCAAGACGCAGATTCTACCCGAGCCAATCTTCTCGAGAATCAACGAGGTGGCGGCCCCCACCTCTCAACCTCCAACCGCACGAAAATCGTCCTCAGCACCGTCTTCTTTCGCTGCAGTCGCGTCCTTACTCATGAATTCAAGGAGTAAAACCTCTAACGATCGTGCAGGCCGCGGCAAGCGCCATCTCGCTCTTCAGCTGCAACAGTTCGGACTTGGAGATGCCAAGATCATCGCTCTATCCACGTCACTTCGGGAATTTCAGGCCATCCAGGTCTTAGACCTGAGCGACAACCGCCTCACCGACGCCTCCATCATCCCGTTGTTGCAATCGCTCGCAGCCGCCACGGACCAAGAAGCGGATGACACTGAAGAGCTCCACGACAACCGGTCTCCAAAGGCCAAGCTTCTAGCGGCTGCAAAGAGGAATAAACGGGATAGTGTCGACAACTCACCTCCAAACTCGGGATGTATGCTCACTGTGCTCAACCTGAGCAAGAACGAAGTCGGCCGGGAAGGGTGTAAGCAGATCGCTCGATTCCTGGCCGTCTGCAGCACTCTCACATACTTGGATTTATCCCATACCACACTGGGCGGTGATGATGAAGCCTTCGCTCCTGTTGCAGCTGCAATCGAGTCGCATCCGTCCTTGAAACGAGTCAATCTCTCGCATAACTCGCTCGGTGAACGCGGAGGAATCCTGCTCGGTGCGATGTTGACGACACCCACGTGCAACGTGCGGGCGCTGGACGTGTCTTGGAACAGCATTCGACGTAGTGGCGCTGTGGCTCTGGGGATCGCGATGCGCACCAACACCTCGTTGCGGACGCTTCATATGAGTATGAACCGATGTGGAGACGGAGGTGGAGAGCAGCTAGCGGCGGCGCTGGCGTGCAACACGACGCTCAAGCAACTCGATCTATCGCATAACGCTCTGACCGGGGCGAGTGCCGTGGCCTTCGGCTTCTTCTTGCGCCAGAACCGCTCCATACAGACGCTGGACATGAAGGACAACAGCCTTGGAGAGGTCGGCGCTCGCGCTCTTCTGCGTGCTATTGCGCTGGGCTCGCGCTGCGAGATCAACTTGTCCGTCCACGATCTGGAGACTTCATCCGTTGGTTCGACTCGAGCTGGCAACACGTCGACCGTCTTCGACGCTAGGCTGCCGTCTGCGTCTTCTCCGTTTGAGCTCAGGATAGGAGAGTCCCCCTACGCCTTCGCCGTCGCAAGCGAATTGCTCGATGCTGCGTTGATTCAAGGCAGGTGTGCGCTCTCCGACATCAGCTACGAAGGGGACGGAGGTAGAGGCGATGTATCCGCCGCCAGCACGGCAAGGAGCAGGTCGGCCAGGGCCAAGTCGGCCAGGGCCAAGTCAGCCAAGAGGAGGTTCGTTTTGACCGTAGACCAGGAGCGTCGCTGTCTCTACAGCGTAGCGGACTCAAGTAAAGCACCTTGGAAGTTGCCTGCGAGAGGAACTCTGCGTGCTGCAGCGACGTTCGTGCCTCCACCTCTCCCCCGCGGGCCCGTGTCTTGGCTAGACGAGGATTCCTGCCTTGGCCTCATTCACATCGTCAAGCGCGGCTTCTCCTCGCGCGATATGATCAGCCTACTGGACTTGGTGCTGGCCGACCTGCAGCTAACGACCACGCAAGCCTCGTTCTTCGTATCTCACCTGCACCCTGCGTTACCAAAGCTGGAGCTCCTTGGCAGACTGTGGCCGTGTTTAATTGACGGTGATAATGCCTTCAGCTTCCTGCAGCAGCACTTAAACCAAGCCGAGCAGTGGAAACTCATCGATCGCTTCGGCCCCGTGGCGATGCAATTCTCGACCGCAAACCCAACGGGCCACTGGACTTTGACACTCCGAGATACGCGCCACCGCAAGCTGGCGCTCTGGTTCGCCTCGTTAAACGCCCACCACGCGGCCACCTTGGCCCGATACCATCCCAAACGCACAGACTGCAGTCAGTACGGCCGCGGCTTCTACTGGCGCAACGTCTTCTTCAACCAGAAGCCCCTTCAGCTCACGTACGCATTCTTCGATCGACTGCCGTACGAAGGAATCCTTGAGTTCGACTACGTCTCGCCGATCCGGCCCGAGGACAAGTACATTGAAGACCACAGCTTGGACTTCCCTGAGAATTCGGAGCTCGACCAGAGCTTGATTCAGTCCACACAAACGGCAATGACAGACCAGGAGCTGGCCACGTTGCTAGCTCAGGTCGGCGCGGAGGTCTGCGCGATCTACGTACCCGTCCACAAGCGGCAGAATCTCAAGTATCACCTCGTACTGTTCCATCTCGCCATCGCTGGCCGACGGATACTTACACGACAAGCTCACCACGTCCTCCAGCACTTCCCGAAGAACTACGAGTCGGGCCGATTGCGCGCGTTGGTGGCCATGCACCACGCGATTGTCGACTTGGAGTGCTTTGGTGAATTACTCGAGCGGCTCGCGCTGACCGATCGGCCACGAGTGTACGTGGTTCTGGGCTATCTGAGCACGATCATGCCGCTGGCTGTGGACATGGACTTCGAGGTGGACTTCACTCGCGACGACGAGAAGATGCTGCTGCGCGCGCTCGTGGACTTGTCGATCTCGTGCCCCATGGACATGATCCGGATCGACAGCACGCGGTCCACAGTTCTCATCATCTACTCCATGTACCAAACAAACACCGTCCCTGCTACTGGGCGCATCTGCTTCCGCTACGTCACGCACCAAGCTGCAAACCGACTCGAGTGGCTGAGAGC
The DNA here is from genome assembly GCA_016169955.1 of Phytophthora vignae f. sp. vignae. NCBI lineage: Eukaryota > Oomycota > Peronosporomycetes > Peronosporales > Peronosporaceae > Phytophthora > Phytophthora vignae. The sequence continues at coordinate 1,302,245 of JABJUM010000013.1, forward strand.
TCGTCAACAGATCTACCGCCACTTCCTCTGCGGCGACCGCTTGAAGAGCTTGAGCGACTCTGCAGCTCTCGCACTGGCTGCGAATGCTGGTAACAACGATAACAGCAGCAACGCCGCAGCTGGGGGTACTGGTACTGGAACAAGCAGCAACGCAATAGATAGTGCAAACCCAGCGACATCTCCAGCATAGTTCGAAGTTGTCTTCATCCATTGAGTGCATTATTCCTGTAGCACCATCGATCGATCGACCCGAGCTCCCTGACCTAGAAGATATCAATGTTAATGATCTTGATGTCCTTGAGAGGCTTGTCGGACTTGTCCACACGCGCGCTTTCGATGTTTGAGACAGTATCCTTACCCTGTTCGACGCGGCCGAACACTGTGTGCTTGTTGTCCAGCCACGGGGTAGGCACAGTCGTAATGAAAAACTGCGAGCCGTTGGTACCCGGGCCAGCGTTGGCCATCGAAAGCGTGAACGGCCGATCGTGTCGCAAGCTTCGGTGGAACTCGTCCTCGAATTCGCCGCCCCAAATGGACTCGCCACCCGTGCCATCTCCCAGCGGATCGCCGGTTTGCACCATGAAGTTCTTGATCACACGGTGGAAGATGAGGTTGTCGTAGTACCCATTGCGCGCGTGAGTGCAGAAGTTCTCCACAGTCTTGGGGCACTCCTTGCCGAAGAGCTTTAGCGTGATATCCCCCATCGTCGTGTGCATGACCGCCGTCTCACCAAGCACCTTGGACGTGCTGGACTCCGTGGCCACCTGCGCCTCCTCGAGCGTTGGCTTCTCGTTGAAAACATCGCGGCCGGTACCAGCACTGCCGTCTTCGCCCTCGTCTTCCTCGGGCTCACGAGATGAGAACAGGAAAAAGCGGTTGCGCTTGAACGACGTGCAGAACAGTGTCGGGTCGATGTTGTCGCGCTCATTAGCGGAGTCCGACATGACCTCCGCTTCGTGCTTGAGTCCAGACGCCGCCTTCATATGCTTCTCAAACTGCGTGTTGACCTTGGGCTTCCCTTGGAACAGACTCAGCCGCAAGAAGCGGTCCGAGCTTTCCACCTTACCCAGCACCTTCACGACCTTGTTCGTCTCGATGTTCAGCACCTTGATACCCGCCAATGTGGGGTACAAAATGAAATGACCCGACTCATCGAACACGCAGTTGGAGACCACGTCCGAGTTGGCCAGCTCCCGTTCCACTGCGGCACGTCGGCCAAAGTCCAAAGCGTCGAGATGCAGCGTGCCGTCGGCCTGAGCGTCCTCGAAGACCGTAAGACTCTCGTCGTACTTGCGCCGCATCTTGCCTGTAGCGAACCTGAAGACCCTGATCTGGTTGTCCTTGGCCGTCACGACGAAGCTCTTGCCGTCGGCGGAAACGTCGATGGCCATGGCGTACGTCTTGCACTTGGCCAGCTCGTACAGGTCCGTTTCTCCTTTGAACTTGAACTTGACCACCGACTTGCTCTTGGGGAGCTTGTACGAGTCCGCGTCCCAGTACTCAATGATCCCCTTCTGGTCGGCCGAGATGACACAGTTGGCCGCAGGGTTGAAGGCCAACACCGTGACTGGGGCCGCATGTAACTGGCTGATAGTGTGCACGGGCTCGCTGGCCGCGCTCTCGGCCGTGTAGATCCTCAGGGCCGGGCTGTTCTTGTCGGCCACTACGACCTTCGGCTCGATGGCCCCTTTGGCCGAGATCCAGCAGCACTCGGCCGGCGTGAAGGCCACGCTCAACATGTTGACCATGTCGAACGCCAGCACGTCGTAGAACTTAATGCTGCGGTCCGCCGACGTACTGCAGAGGCGCAGGCCATCGGCAGACACGGCCAGGCCGTGGACCTCCTTGAGGTGGGCCTTGTAGTGCTTGACGAACTCGATGCCCTTGGCCATCTTCTTCCAGAACTTGACGTGGCCGTCCACGCTGGCCGTGATCACGAACTGCGTCTCCGGGGCCACCAGCACGTGCGAGACCGCGGCCCGGTGCATGAAGCTGCGCTCGTACATGGCCGCGCTCGGCAGGTTGCGCAGGTACGCGGTCTCGAACGGCAACTTCTTGTGCTTCTTCCTCGCGGGCTGGGCCGGCATGGGCATGGGCATAGGCATCGGGCCATCGTCGTCCGAGCTCGCGGCCTCGTCGCGCGCGTGGACCGGCATCGCTAGTAGCGATTCGCTACGATGTGATCAAATGAGACGAAGATGATTGGCTGTAGCCATATCGAATAGGAGAGGGGGTCATGTTGAAGTGACACACCGTAGCTTTTGCTGCTTGGGTAGCGGTGTCAGCACTTGGACCTGCAATTGGCCATGACTCTCGGCTAGATAATGCTACATGGCCTGGTTGATCTTGATCCATAATGGCGAGCTCAGCGTCAGGGGGCAGAACGAGGCCTGGCCGGTCTCCAGCCACGAGTCCTTAACGATGGAGGTGATCATGCCGACAAAGCGGTTGATCGGTCCACCGGTCAGGGACTTGGCGTTCTTCTCGGTGCAGTCGTATCCCAGCCATCACGACCTGTTGGTTGCCTTCCAGTCCTGTTTCCGGTACTAGGCACAGATCCAGTGGCACGCCTCGCTCCTGCTTGATCAGAGTCACACCGTGCTCTTCAAAGTCCTGGACATGCTCCACGTAGCATTTGGGCTTGTCGGGTCCGAGCCACGTGAAGCGCCGATCAGCCAATGTTTGTCACTGCTGGGTCTGGGAGACGCTGTAGGCCGTGAGGGCGAAACCCTCGATCGAGACGGCAAATACAGTGCAATGTCCGCTCCTATGTCAGCTGTGCCCGACACGGACAGCTGACATAGGAGCGGACATTGCACTGGCAATGCTTGCCATACCGATGAACGCTTTGTAGTAATAGTTCTACTACGTTAGAACTACGTTAGTAGTGCAATGGGGGGTGGCTTTGGGGAGGCTCAGAGCAGAAATTGTTGTGCCTATATAATGTATGTTGATGTAGTATCCTCGGGTCTGCAAGTCTGATTTGAAGTGCGGGCAGGCCCTACCAACACATGAGGTTGAAACAGTTCGCGCAGGTCTTCAGAGAACAGCTTGTAGCTATACAATTGCATCGTGTTGTAAAATAGAGGCATATGGGGATACTAGTACTTTGGCACAGCTAGTAGCTATATTACTTGAAGACAGTCGAACACGGAGGCAGAGAGGACAACAAGGACGATATTCGCTGACGTGAAGACGGTCAATTGAGGGGGTAGAGAGGACGACAAGGACGGACTTCGCTGTGTCCACCAATGTTTTCTCGATTCAATTGACACACTCAAATACCTCACTTCACGATTTGTCCTATACCTGTACTGCACACGTCGGCAACATCCCGCACGATGCTAGTGGTGAAAGCGTCTCCAGAAGCAGACGGCAGCTTGTTGTTCAAGAAGACGTGTTCATGAGAAACGAAGGAATCCTAGGGCGCAGTGAAGCTTTAACCGCTCATAGAACTATTCAACGTGACGAGTGTAGTGTATCCCGGGTGAAAGACCAAAGTTGAACACCGGCGATGCGGGGGCTGAACCCGCACGGAATAGTAGCCGAATGTATTGATCTAACTAAGCAACCACTTGCGTAGTTGCTCAGCAAAATGTGAAGTGAGGTCGATTGGCGGATGGCGACTCTCTCTCAAATGCAAAGGGCATCTCTCACTGGCGTGTCTAGCTGAGAGGCAGTCAGCTTGAAGTGGCTTCAAGCTGAGAGACGGACTGAAGTGGTCAGTTCCCAGGAACTGCTCCGCTCCACAACAGTCGAGCCCAAGAGAACATGTAGCCTCGTACACTAATTCCTTATGCAGGCTGGGTCAGGCACTGGCAGCCTGACCAGCAATATAACAGATAGCCGACGTCTGGTAGCGTAGGACATCTTGGTCACCTGTGATCTTCCTCTGGCGTGTACGACGAATACTCGTGGTGGAATCAAGCTTGTCACGCCTGCATCCACTACACAGCCTCCGAAGCTTGGATCCACCACTACCATACCATAACATGGCCGGCATGGTTGCGTGACCCAATCGCACAGATATCAAATGCCTGTCACCAAACTCGTCGGATGAACTCCGCTCAGCTCCGCTCCGTGCGAAGGCGACTCGAGCGGCGAATCTGACGTCTGGTTTTCGCCGACGTTGACGAAGGCGTCGTGCCTTCCGAGATTGAGACTAGCCTGGCCGTCCGCGACCTGGTCCGTCCACGAGCTGCTTGGGACTCACCATCCCCAACACTTGCTTGCTTGCGACCTCGTCCACGTCGTGGCCGAGAATTAGGCTGGGCGTCCGCTGGCACGATTCTGCTTGCCGCAGCTTCACTACTGCCATCATCGTGACGATTGCTGGAAGTGCCACGAGGCTGACGGCGCCGCTTCTTACCGGAATGTCGACGTCCAGTCGATTGTCCGGTCTGTACAGGTACTTGAGTGGCTGGCGGCTCCTCGACACCTGCCGCACCTTGGTCACCGCCGCCACTTGCACGTAGCCAGTAATTGCTCAGATCCTGGTCGCCTGCCGTGTCCACATACTTGCCCACCAATACCTTGATCTCTTTGGCGAGGTCCAGCATGGGCTCGTAGGAGTCCTCGATGGGCTGTAAGCCCTTCCAGCTGACGAGTAGCTCGTTGTCACTGATGGCTTCGTTCCACCGGTGCTCCTTGAGACTATCCACAGCAAGCAGGATGCCTTGAGATGCAACATGATCCAGCAGTTCCTCTGTCACTTCGAGGCTGTCATCCGCGTACATCTTCAAGCGGGAGGCATGAACGTCCTGTTCGTCACCTGTAACCAAGTGTTGTACACGGAACGAGTGTGCATCAGCTCGCGTCACTCTGTAGGGGCCAATCCAGGTCACCTGAAGCTTGTTCCCGTGCTTCTCGTCGACGCGAGACCGTAAAACAAAGTCGCCCACTGCAAAATTCACGAGGTTTTCGCCGCGCTGGCGCTTCTTATTCAGCAGGCGTTGCTTCTCCCTCTGGTCTACGACGTCCTTGTGCATGTCGCGAATGCTGCCACGCAGCTTCTCGAGGAACTCGTCGATCGCATCACTGTCAGGGACCGTTTGGAGCTGACCCGTCTCCGGCAGGTAGAACTCCTTGAGTGGCGTGGGGCACTGCAGGCCCGTGAACAGCTCCACCGGTGCACGGTTCCCCAGCGATGGGACAGCCGTGTGGTTAAGCCTTGACTGAACCATGGGGACCAGGTACACCCAATCCTTGTAGCTGATCTTGTACTCCAGGATCATCGCTCGCATGACCTGCAGTATGTCGCGATTGGCTCGTTCGACTGAGCCATTTATCCAGGGGCAGTAAGCTAGCGTGAACAATTGCTTGGACTTCAGTCGGCGACACAACTCAGCGACCACTTCATTCTTGAAGTGTGTGCCATTATCTGATACCCATTCAGGCGGGATACCAAATCGAGAGTGCCAGTCCAGAAGAGCTTCAGTCACCACGCTGCTGTCGGCTGTGTCGGCCACAACCAGCTCGCAGTAATGGGTCGCGTGATCCTTGAGAACTAACAGGTACTTGCTCTGACCATAAGACTCGCCCATGTAGAGGAAGTCAAAATGGAGGACTTCATTACGAGAGCTGCACTCGATCGTCTCACCCCACGGCCTGGGGATTATCTTCCCCCCTCGCGAATGCAGACACAGCAGACACTGACCCACAAACGAAGAAACCACCGCAGAGAGGTGCTCGATAGCAAACAGACGGCGCAGATGTGCGACCATGGCGTGTTGCCCACGATGTCCTTGGGCGCCACAGTGTGCCACGATGCACAGCCGCTGAATGAGATCCTTGGCCTCGGAGGGTACCCAAATCTTGTCATCAATCATGAGTAGTCCGTCAGCGTTCCGATCAGCGTCGACGGGCGCCTCGAACTCGGACTGGGTGTTGGACAGCTCCACTAGAGTAGGCCAGACAAAGTTCTCAGCATCAAGGGGGCGCAGAGGTGCCGGCCTTCGTGGCTCCGATGCCGCCGGCTCCGGTTGACTGCGCACAACTTTCAAACGCTTGACACGAACAGTAGGAATGTGATTTCCAGCCCAGCGTGAGATCATATCCGCCCAGACATTGGACGGACCAGGAACGTGCTCCACTACGTAGCGGAAATTGACCAGCTTCATCGACCAGCGCAGCAACTTGCCCTTGATGTGCTTTTTGATACTCTGATGCGGGGCGAACACATGGATCAGGTTCCTGTGATCGCAATACATGCGAAATGGATTGGGCCTCAGCAACAAGTAGTCCAGTTTGTTACAGGCCGTGACGATCGGGAACGCCTCCTTCTCGATCACGGTCCAGTTCAGTTGGCTTCCACTGAAAGTGCCGCTCATACAGTACAGGAGTCGATGCTGCTGGTCCGTAGCAGGCACCCTTGGGTCAAAGTCCACGACTTGAGTTACAATGAGCGACCAGCCGACCTCGGACGCGTCAGTGAATAAACACGTTGTGGCTGTATCGTCAGGGAAATCAAGAGTAGCTGCCGTCGCTAACGTCTCCTTCATGTTGTCGAATGCTTGGCGTTCCTCCACAGTCAGCTCCAACTCGATCCCTGCAGCCGCACGCCGAGTTCGCCTCGTGCTGGCGAGGGCTGCGTCGAGGCGTTTCTGCAGGGGCGCTACTTGTCTGGCGAAGTCAACAATGGACTCCCTCATCCAGTTGATAGCACACACAAACTGCTGGAGTTCACCAGCCGTCTTCGGGTACGGCATCGCTCGCAGCGTGTCGATACGCTCTGGGTCGTGCCGCACGCCCTGGTGATTGATCAACCGGCCGCACCACTTCACCTCAGACTGGTACAGGCTGCATTTCTTGGCGCTGAGCTTGAGGCCAAATTGGTTCAGCAGCGAAAAGAACTCGGCCAGCTTGTCCAGATAGGTGTCAATGTCGTCGGCGTAAAGCAACAAATCGTCAATCCAGATCAGGAGGTGTTCATACAGCAGGCTCGCGAAACAAGTCTCCATAGTTTTCTGGAAAAAGATGGCTGCGTCGCTGCAGCCTTGCGGCACTCACCTCGGCGTGAAAATTTTCTCGTCCGTCATGTAGGAGAGGAACTCCTGGCACATCTCAGCGAGGGGCAATTGCCAGAAACCCTTAAGAAAGTCAAAGAGTCCGAAGTGTTTTTTACCACGTGCATTCTCCAAGACTACCGAAAGTATTGGCATGACAGCGGCAAGCACCTCAGTCTCAGCATTAGCCAGTCGATAGTCCGTCGTTTGACGCAAGTCCATGAGATCAGCTGACTTCTTGACGGGCAAGACGGGACTCGCCCAGCGACTTTGGGGGTTATCATACACCATTCCTAGAGACACAAGACGAGCGTTAAACTCACGCAGGAAAGTGCGGATGTGCGGCGGGTACTTCCGGGGCTTACACTTCGTCGGGCGAGCCCCGTCACGGAGTCGCACTTCCAGCGGCGGCACATTTGCCGGCGGATCAGCGCGCAACTCCAGGCGCCACACATTGTAGGCGTGCACGATCGTGCGTAGCTGCTCCACTCGGTCGACTGGGAAACCGTTCTCCACAGCGCGACTAATCAATGTCTCCGGTTAGCTTTTTCTATGGTCTTATTCTGACATGACATGGCGTTTGGTCTGAAAATTGTGGGAGGGATGACCCACTTTTCCGCTGAAACTGACCTTGTAGGCGCTCTATCTTCACCGGTACCCATATAAAAACATGAACTAACGAACCCATTGGCTTCACCTTGCCTGCCACCTACTCACACAACCTTGTTAAGTTTGCTTGGCGCCGAAACCTTGTGCATGCAGCAACCAAGCTCACAGTTAGCGCTGCTCGCACTGTCATGCCACATCGTTGTTACGTCGCTACAATCGACGTCGCCTATCCTGTTCGCATATGTACGATTTGCTGCACTGGGGCTATCTTGATTATTGTATAGGGGAGGGCCAGACCCAAATCCATGTCATGTCAGAATACGGACATGAAAAAAATCTACCCAGCGAAAATGTCGTCATCGCTTGATTCTGGTTGGCCAGGGTTAAAAGGCAGGTCGTCTGCCTCCAAGTCAATTGAATCGCCGCTGGTTTCATCATCACCACGACCAGCCAGCTGCTCCAACTGCTGGTCAACATTAATGCCGAGTGTTGTTAGCAGGTCATTGCCCACTATGAACTCCTCGTCGTCCACGTCTGCGATGAGGACGTCCACAGCATCCATCGGCTCCACCGGACCTGCCGCGGTGTGGATCAAAACGTGAAGCTTGACCTTCCATTCGGCCGTCATCCACGTCGATCCAAAAGCCTGGCTGCGCACAGAGGTGTCCAGCTTCTCTGCTTCCAGGGTGGCATCGATGGCACAGAGCTGCTGCCAGTGAGACCGACCAATGATGGTAAAGTCGGACCCACTATCCGGGCAGTACGGGAGCTCAAGGACTCCGTTCAGAGTCACCTTGCGGTCCGTGGGCGGAAGCATCTCACCGAGGCGCTTGACGCGCGCCTTCTTCGACTTCTTGGCGTCGCGCAGGCGTCGGAACAACTCCTCCTTCTCCTCGGCGGTCGCTTGAGTACACTCACGGAGCCAGTGCAGCTCGTTGCACTTGGGGCAAGGTCCAGGTGGAGGCCGCGAACTCTTCCCAATTGGTAGCTTCGAAGCTTGACCTCCGGTACGGGAAGCCACCGGGGTTGTAGCTGCAGTCGTCGTCACCACTGCCGACGGCTTCTTGTCGTTGCCTTCCCAGCGCTTCTTCTGCTTACCCTGCGCAGGCTTCGGGCCCCGTGGCGCACTTTGATTGCGCCCGGCTGTGGCCTTCTGCAACTGCTCCTTCAGACGCTGGTATTGGCGCTCGTGCTCAGTGGCCTTCTCCACAATCAGGTCAAAAAGACGCCGCGGTCGGTGGCCGCAGCCTTGTGCGTGAAGCGCACGCACTGCTTCACCTCCTTCTTGAGGGCCGCCGGCTGCAGAGAGGCCACCAGGCGCTTGCACTTCTCGCGGCTCCCATCAGCGTCTTGGAAGCACTCTTTCAGGCCGTTGTCCATCATGATCCTGTTGAATGCTCGGAAATAGTCGAGGACACGGGCGGTGACGTCGCTCTCGCTCATGTTCAGCTTCAGCTCCTTCTTGAACAGAGCCTTGATGTCGGGCAGCGTGGAGTTCTTCACGCTGTCCACGATGCTCTTGATCTCCGCAAGCAGCACGCCCTCCGTGACGTCGTCCACAGGCAGGTGCAGCTTGAGGTCGCAGAACACGTCGAGCAAGTCGGACTCGAACGCATCGACGACGGATTCGACGACAGCGTCGTAGTCCTCGCCGGAGACACGACAGCGAGCGCGCAGCTTGGCTTCGTACTCGCGGCGGTCGCGCATCCACTTCACGAGGGCCTCATGAGAGATGGAGTCGATTCTTGGGGGGAGGATCGGAGTGAAGAGTGGGACTGTTCCCGTCGATCCAGCGGTCGAAGCGCGGCTGCCATGTCCAGGAGTCGTCATGGCGGAGTAGTAGCTTCAGGTTGGTCCTTAGCGTTCCACTCAGGTGGCGAGGCGCGCGAAGAGTGGAATGTACTACTCCCAGCCATCACGACCTGTTGGTCGCCTTCCAGTCCTGTTTCCGGTACTAGGCACAGATCCAGTGGCACGCCTCGCTCCTGCTTGATCAGAGTCACACCGTGCTCTTCAAAGTCCTGGACATGCTCCACGTAGCATTTGGGCTTGTCGGGTCCGAGCCACGTGAAGCGCCGATCAGCCAATGTTTGTCACTGCTGGGTCTGGGAGACGCTGTAGGCCGTGAGGGCGAAACCCTCGATCGAGACGGCAAATACAGTGCAATGTCCGCTCCTATGTCAGCTGTGCCCGACACGGACAGCTGACATAGGAGCGGACATTGCACTGGCAATGCTTGCCATACCGATGAACGCTTTGTAGTAATAGTTCTACTACGTTAGAACTACGTTAGTAGTGCAATGGGGGGTGGCTTTGGGGAGGCTCAGAGCAGAAATTGTTGTGCCTATATAATGTATGTTGATGTAGTATCCTCGGGTCTGCAAGTCTGATTTGAAGTGCGGGCAGGCCCTACCAACACATGAGGTTGAAACAGTTCGCGCAGGTCTTCAGAGAACAGCTTGTAGCTATACAATTGCATCGTGTTGTAAAATAGAGGCATATGGGGATACTAGTACTTTGGCACAGCTAGTAGCTATATTACTTGAAGACAGTCGAACACGGAGGCAGAGAGGACAACAAGGACGATATTCGCTGACGTGAAGACGGTCAATTGAGGGGGTAGAGAGGACGACAAGGACGGACTTCGCTGTGTCCACCAATGTTTTCTCGATTCAATTGACACACTCAAATACCTCACTTCACGATTTGTCCTATACCTGTACTGCACACGTCGGCAACATCCCGCACGATGCTAGTGGTGAAAGCGTCTCCAGAAGCAGACGGCAGCTTGTTGTTCAAGAAGACGTGTTCATGAGAAACGAAGGAATCCTAGGGCGCAGTGAAGCTTTAACCGCTCATAGAACTATTCAACGTGACGAGTGTAGTGTATCCCGGGTGAAAGACCAAAGTTGAACACCGGCGATGCGGGGGCTGAACCCGCACGGAATAGTAGCCGAATGTATTGATCTAACTAAGCAACCACTTGCGTAGTTGCTCAGCAAAATGTGAAGTGAGGTCGATTGGCGGATGGCGACTCTCTCTCAAATGCAAAGGGCATCTCTCACTGGCGTGTCCAGCTGAGAGGCAGTCAGCTTGAAGTGGCTTCAAGCTGAGAGACGGACTGAAGTGGTCAGTTCCCAGGAACTGCTCCGCTCCACAACAGTCGAGCCCAAGAGAACATGTAGCCTCGTACACTAATTCCTTATGAATCACAGTAGTCATGCATTGTTGGTTATCTTGGGTTCTTGTTCTCAGCTCCGGGCCTACATACACTAGAACACATAACTCTGGGGCCTTCTTCAGCCCGGCGCGTACTGGGTCCCCACCCAGCGGGCTTACTGGTTTGACGGCCTCCCAGAGTTTGCCTCGCCATCCAGGAGTTTATCCAGGATTTGGCTCGGCATGTCCTTCAGTGCACCTTGGCGGGCGAGTTTCTTCACAGCTTCCAGCGTCTTCCAGTCTTCGCAGGGTTTCCCGAGATGCAACTTGCCGCAATTCTCGCACGGTTGCGCACGGCACATGTGCGTCGGGTGACACGTCTCGAGGCAGCGATCGCACTTCATGTCCTTCCAGCAGTTCTCCTCTGGGTGTCCCCACTTGCCGCACTTCTCGCAGAGCTTGTCCCAATTCGGGTTCTCGCGGCGAGGCGAGCGAAACCCAGAGTTCATGTTCGATCCTGGTTGGACACTTGGTGGGCGCCATCCCATGTTGTCCATCACACGATAGACCTCATTCGTCAGCGTCTGAGTCCACTCCGTACCCTGTATGCTCGTCGAGCTTCCAGCGTTAGACGTGGCAGTGGCTTCGCCAGAGTTCTCTCGAGTTGCCTCTGAGTTCGCGCTTGAAGTTCGGGTTGACACTCTGGGTTCATCCGAGATCTCCTGAAAACGATCGTGAGTTTCAGGGTCTTCCTCCGACTCAAGAGTCAGAGACGTCGCCCCTAGTCACATACGCACGTCCAGCCCGCTTCGGTTTGAAACGCCCCTGAGGAATGTTGTCGGCACGAAAGTCGCGAACTCTTGGTGGCGGCGCATCCTGGTCACTGCGGCTCCACACTTCTTCATCTTGTTCCAGAGCGTACTCCAGGTCGGCGATGCTTCTGAATCTCTGGCCTTGCAGCGACGTCTTGAGGCGCGTGTCCCTGAGTTTCGTGATGAACCTCAGGATGTGCTTCTCCAGACGCTTCGAAGACTTGCGAAAGTCAATGTCAGCTTTACCAGCGGCGGAATTCAGACGATAGAAGAAATCCAGAGCGCTCTCTGAGCTCTTCATCTCCATCGTGAAGTACCGTTCAGAGTACGACGAGCGTGCCTTGCAGTACTTCTTCCTGAACGCAGACGCCAGCTCCTTCCAGTCGCGCTGAGTATGCTTGGGCAACTGATTGAACCAGTCACGCGCAGCTCCTGAGAGCTTCAGCTTGAGTTCCTGGATGTGGACCAACCTCCTTGAGCTGCCATGTTCGCGAAACGCTCCCACCAATGCACGCGTTCCCTGGGTGATGCCTTGGTATCAAACTCACCCAGAGTATTCGAGTTGATGTACGGCCGGAACGTCAGAAGCGTAGTGCCGGCTTGAGCCGTAGAAGCCGCCGTCAGGTTAACTCCAGAGTTCTCGTCCGAACTGTCATCGCTTTCAGAGGACGAGCTGTCATCGCTAGAGTCGGAGCTCGGGTCTGAGTCTGAGGGCGGGTTGAGATCTTGGCGCTTCTTCTTCTTGCGCTGGTTCTTCCTGGACGTGGAGCGCTTGGCGTCTGTCTTAGAGTCCTGCGAGGCCTTAGAGGTCGTTACCTTCCTGAGCTCCGAAGTCTTCTCCAGAGGTGCAGGCTCCTGCTTGATGTCCTGTGTCGCCTTGGTCTCCGTAGCACTGTGTCCTCGCTTGGCTTGCTTCGTTCTGCCGGAAGTGTCGGCGGTATGCTGCGCGAGGGTCGCCCTTAACTGGGAGGCGGCGACTTCAGAAGTGTTCTTCAAATCAGTTGTTTCCCGTCTCTATCCTGCGACACTTGCGTTTCCATTGGTTACGCCACTGGACTCCTGGGGTCGAGTTACGATTTCAGGGTTCTGAGTCGCTGACGGCCTCACGTTGGTTGCTAAATCAGGGGTAGCGGTTGCGCGCCGCGCTTGAACTTGGGCCAATGTTGCTCGAAGGTCGCGCACTTGACTGGCGTGAAACCGCTGGATATTCTGGGAAGACTCACGCTCCTGCTCTCTTGCGGCCTCGGTTTCCTGGACCTTCTGCTCCAGAGACGCCACTTGTGATTTCCAGTTCTCGTACGTCTCCGAGGCCCAGCGCGCACGTTCAGCGTCAGCTTCAGCTTCGCGCTTTTGCCAGCGCTCAGCGTAGGCAGCCTCCAGGCGCTCACGCTCCAGGCGTAACTTTTCGGTGAAATCCTGGGTCACACTCTGGATCCTTGAGGAATCCTGAGTTTAACGGGTTTCCACCTCTTGCGCACGCCGTTCCGCTTCCCCTCGGGCGATCTCTGCATGAACCAAGCGATCCGTGAGTTCCTGGATCTGGCGACGCGCTTCCAAGTCGCGTTGTTCCCTGAGTCGCTCGCGCTCCAGAGCATCAAGACGTTCTCTGGCGAGGAACTCGCGTTGTTCCTGCTCCATGCGGGCCTGCCATTCCTGCTGCTGTCGTAAGACATTCAGCTCGATTTGGGCGGGCCCCGACCTAGCGGACACGGACGAAGCTGATCCAAGATCTCTGGACCCACTTGAGCGACTTGACACGGCTGATCTCCTGGATTTCGTCGAGCGTCTAGAGCGCACCTCGCTCTTAGAGCTTTGGTGTTGACTCCGCTCATCACCGCTGACATCCTTCGGACCGCCGAATCCAGAAGTCGAGGCTGGTTCCCTAACTTTCGGTTCAGCGGCTGATGCTGAAACTCTGGAGAGAATTGCCTTCTTGGGAGCGATCTCTGGGTCAGAATGCACGGACGATGCCATCTCAACGTCATCTTGATCGACTGACACAAGACGTGGAGGGATGACTGTTCGGGTGACCTGGAATCCCAGATCTCCGGCAGCCGCGAAGCTACCTGCACTCTGAGCTACCAGCGCCAGAGCTCCGACTCGTTGTCCCAGCGATTGCATCGACGAAGACGAAGAGCTGCCATAAGACGTCTGCTCGCCTGAAGCTGTACTCTTGTCTGAAGCTCGCGAGGTGCCAATGACACTTGGCACAGAATCCGGAGCGACATCCTTGGCTTCCAACTCCAGAGGATCACGCCCATTGGTCATGGAATTCAGGGGAGTGGAATTCTGAAGCGAAGCACTGGTCGAGGACTTGTACGCAGGAAGAGAGGACAGCGACGGTGTGGACAACGCTGATGGCGTCGATGGGACCTGTGGGCGTGGCGGTCCGTGCTGAGTGCGCTTGCGCTGCGGCTCGTCTTCACTTGACCCTCGCGGGCTCCGTGAAATCCTGAGTCCAGTGACCCTGAATCTCAGGACAAACTGTCGTCCCAGTAGATCCGCATCATAATCCGTCATCAATAAATCACCATCTCCGTCTTCCTTGTGGTAGTCCAGTCTTGGTACTTGTTCCGGGACATTCGTCACCGGTGGTTCTTCAGAGTTCACCTTGAAAGGTACACCAGCAATCACCAGCCTCCACTCGACGAGCTCCACGGCGATGAAGTTCTGGGTTTCTTCCATGACAGAGCGCACCAAGTTTTCTGGAATCCTGGATGCGCGCGTCGAAGACCAGTCGGGAATCAGGTTGACAAACTCGAAACCAGCTTCGAAAAACAATGTCTGCAGAATGGCGACACACTCACGTGCGGTCATGATACTCTGGGGAATCGTAGTCGCCATGAGATCTTGGGCAGTTCCGACACCCCACCGGGCGAGGTGAAACTCAGAGATCCAGGCTTCGTCGGGGTTCGCCAGAGACAACCGCCACTTGAAGTAGTCTCCAGTTGCATACGCGGCCGCGAAGTACGAGTTGGCATCCGGTTTCGGAGTCGGCCACTCGTAGACAACACTCGGGGGTGTCACCTTCCCAGGGTTCACCTCTTCCCAGCGTCGAACTTCACGTCGGACGTACAACACCATGTTCTCAGCGTCTGGAGCGGAAACAGTAGTATCCTGAACCTCGTTCTCAGAAGAAATCCTGGGTACCACCTGCGAACTTGACGTGGAAACCCTGGGTTCGGGTGGTGCGAACCCAGAGTTCACCTTGGAACTCTGAGTCTTCGTCTCCTCCTTCGCTCGCACGGGCTCCGGCTTCACTTCCACAACAGACTCGTCCGAAGATGACACCAAGTCGATCACCTCCGGGGGCTCAGCCGCATTGGCGCCTCCCTCAGACGCCTGAGCACCACCCTCACGAGTGTGCTCCTCTGGGACTCCAGGGGTCTGCGACTCAGAAACCGCCTCCGATGAACCTTGATCTCTGGACGAAGCTTGTTCATCCTGCGTCGGAGGTCCAGCAGCGGACTGATCTTGATCGGCAGACGCCTTAGCGTCCCCACCTTGCGCTGCCTCGCTCTCGCGAGCAGCCTTCTTCGCCTTCCGAGCGTCACGGACCACAGTATCCAGATCCTTCTGCTCTTCCGGCCCCAAACCTTGAACACGACGCGACTGACGTGACGCCTCACCGTGTCCTCCGTCCCCGCGTCCACTCTTCTTCGCCCCTCGTCCTCCAGTCATCTTGTTCGCTTGAAGTTGACGGGCACTCAGCAGTTCTTCGACTCTTGAGTTCGGTGAAATCCTCGACAATCAAATCCGGGCACGCGCACCAGCTGAGGCGAGGCCGATGAAACCTTTATCGCCCAGGGGGGTTCGTATAGCGCAGACCAAGAAGGTTCTTAGGGTGTAGACCCAGAGAATCGACTTGAGAGTCAACAGCAAGAAGATAAATCCAGAGGTTCGCAGCCGCGAAGCTTTAAACCCTGAGGATCACTCTCCTTGGTTGGCGTGGGTACCTTGTGTAATCCCTGTCGGCTCGTTTGTCTTTGGCGTAACGGCACTCCACCAAACTTGAATGTAGCCTCGAAGAAGCGCTGAGGTACACGTCTAATCCAGAACGCACCCCGACACTAAAGGCAAAACCCAGAGAATCAGATCACCCGAAACCCAGAATATCACGAATTCAGGGTTCAGGATTTCAGTCAACTCTGGGGTGAGGAACTCAGAAGACACCTTACCCAAATGCCTTCCTAGCTCGATAAAACCAACAAATACAGAGTATACAAACACTACAACTAGCCGTCACTTATTCTTTTGGACCCTTGGACGGTGGGTCACTCACACACTAGGCTCACTCGAGTCTGAAATTCAGGGGCCTAGCTCCCCTGAGACTCACACAAACGCGCACCACCTCCAGTACAGGAGGAAAATACAATCACTATCAGTTACCTTTCCCTTCACACAAGCAGTCAATACAAAATCCTGGAGGCGACTACCTAGCACCCTAGAATACCCTCTGGCATAATATGAAATGGGCTACCACGAGCACAGCAAGTGACCCAACTAGGATATGAAATAGATGGATCACCCCAGGAAACTCAAGGCCGTCGCTGGTCCCCACCTAACTGGACTTGAGTTTGATGGAGTCCACACAGACGGCTGTCCTTCGCCGTTGATGTGCCCTTAGCGTCCCGCGGTCGTAGTCTCGGGTCCTCCGGATTTCCGTCGGCAGGCTTGGCCGAAGTCACTTGCGCAGTACAGGGAAAATTGAACTCTGTTTGTCTTTATCGGCTACTTCTCTCTTACTTCTTTCTCTCTTCTGCATTCTTTTACGGGCAAAAGTCTTCATTTCACTATGCTTGGGATCAAGTATCTTGTCTTCAGTATGCCTTGGGTTCAGCGGTCCAAACTTGCGATCGGCTTGCGATTCCATCGTCGCAAGGCGTCCAGAGTGCCAAATGTGGGTCCTTGGACTTGGGTTCGTATGGTTATCGGTTCCCTCTCGACTCCTCGAAAGTATTCAGTCAGCAGATCTTCACTTCGATCTTCAAGGTCACGCATCACTTTGATTGCAGACTGACTCCCAACTGGCTCGAAACTCAGAGATTCATGTGGTACTCTGGATCACTCCTGAAACTCAGTGGAACTCAGGGGAACTCTTGAGGGTTCTTGGGGATTCTTGGGTGTTGACTTGGGGAGTACTTGTTTTCGGTATGGGGAGTCCGGGTTCACACTCTAAATCCAGGGGATCACTTGGAACTCTGGGTCACCTGTCCATCTGGGGTGATTCTCAGGGTCTCTATGTGGTACTCTGGATACCAAGTTGTATTCTTCACAGACTCGCGTTTGTCTCCACAAGTACAAACACTTAGCGGGTTATACAGCTTCCGGCGCATGTTCACGGTAGTAGTGGGGGGTGGTTCTCAGGAGATATAATCCATAGTAGTGCTCTGACCCACAGCAAGATGAAGTGTACTCTGGGATACGTTCTCCAGACACACTTTCCGCCAGACTTTAGGCACTCATCGTAAGGGAAAGTCCGGGACTGGACTGAGTGTTCTTCTGAAATCCTGGGTGTGCACTCCCAGGATCCACACTTCCAGTCAGTTGGGCCCATCTGCGGTCAGGCACTGGATTCATCCCACTGGATCACTTCTCTCCCACAGTCGCCATCCGTGTCACACGGGTACAGCCGTACTCATCCAAGCTTATCCACCAATCATAGTTCGATACCAGCTCCGAGTCGACAGGGTGACGGCACATCATCGGCAAATTTCAGGGAACCGCCTCGTGTCACACATCGCATGCTCTTGAGCGGTGCGCCGACTAACCACAAATATCGCCCCGAGTTGGTACGTCCGTGACGCATCGGAAAAACCGCAAGTTATGATGGGGTACCCGAGATCGCTCAGTTTGAAGGTTGCGTCGGCATGAAACAGAGTAAAACGACCTGCCGAGCAAAACTCGATGCATGCAGACAGAAGCGCTTTACTGGTAACTCCAATGCAGAACGCATCTGCATCGGTTCCTTTTCCAACGTAAGGGAATCCATCTTCATCATCATGGTGCCCGACTAGTGGGATTGTATGCGTTCTCCTTCGCCAGGCGCCGAACAGCTTCTCTTGAGTTCTTCGTTCCCTGTAGTCTCCGCAAGTATTTCGCACAATTCGATAATTGTTGAATAGTGGCGTATCCTCGGGTTGGCTCGATAATATCCGGGGATCGTCGAAGATGACTGAGAATAAGCTGAGGAGGTATCGCGCACTCATCTTGTTGCAGTATGAACTTCTTCATCTCAGACGTAATAACAGCCTTGTGGGGCCCCTGATATTCAACTGCTCCATCGCGAATATGGTCCATCCGATTGTGATAGATACGCCATTCACGTGTTGTGTCGCATCCCCACACTTTCCAGAAATACTTGCATTTTCCGAACAACTGGCACGTTTTGCTAGTGCACTTAAATCGTCGCTCAACCATGTTGTGCTCACTGCACTCACAAATCATGCACCGCCGAGCCGGATCCGTATGACTCACGCGATGGCAACAGAACTCGATCTCCAGAAATTCTTCGAATGCTTGGTCCGTGGTCCCGGTTAGTATCAAATCCCAGCTATACTTTACGCGTGGCATAGTCGACCTCTTTTCTTCTATCAGGCGCTCCTCCCGACTGTCAGCCTCTTTCCGGCTGTCACGAGCCCCTCCTGACTGTCAGCTCTCTTCGTTCTGCCAAGCGCCTCGCTCTCCACTCTCAGTCTCCTTCCGTCCGCGCGCTCCACGCCCCACGCTTGACGTTTCACTACCAGCTCCTCTGCACTGCCAGCTCCTCCCGACTGTCAGCTTCTTTCCGTCTGTCACGAGCCCCTCTCTTCACTGCCAGCTCCTATGAAAATCCGATCACCACGCGTCGGTGTCCTATCGAAGTGTCGTGTGTACCGGAGTGGGGCAACTCGTGGTTTGAGGGAGATTTTCCTATTCTAGGAATCGTTGTTTTACTTAGTGTAAAACACTCTATTCTAGTGAAGCTTCTGTGCGTTTGCGGTTGTGATCTGTGCATTTACACCATATCCCACAGTTATCTGTGCTGGTCCCAAATCCTCTGTGCGATTCGCTTGATTTCTTGTGCGGTTAATCTGTTCTGTCTGTGCGATTCTACCGCTCTCACCTGAGCGGAGTTGCCGAAGGCCAGTTGAAGTGCCTGGCGAAGAGTCACTGGACTTAAGTTCAGACAGTGGTACTGACTTCGAAGTTGGTGGTACTGGCCAGTACACTCATCTGGTGAATCAGCCGTAATCCAGCCTACATTGGTTGCGCCTGCTCAAGATCGCGGACGCTTCAAGCGGATCTCAACGGCCAGCAAGCGACTCCAAGACGTCGCCCGCCAGCATGAAGCCCCCGCATTGGCTGAGACCAAAGATTTCAGGCGGAACTTCAAGGGCGCTTGGTAAGCATACAATCGACACTCTCCGCGCAGCCAGTCAGGGTGTACCCATGGGGATATTGCGCCCTCACTTAGTGAGTCCTAGTTTGTGCATGTGTTAAATTTAAACAGAGTTCATTTTGCCCCGAAGGACGCAAGTGGTGGAGGTCTTTGGCCTGAAGGTGTCTTTGCGATCATCCACACAAATTCAAGCTAACATATCAACGTTGTCAGCGTGCCTCGGTGCGACGGCAGTACGGTTATTTCATATTACTGTTACATCTTCGGGTGTATTTCATATTTTCGGGTGGAAGGTGATCCATTCTAAGGTTTAGGCAGGATAATTGTATTGTGTGCTTGGGGACATTGGCGTGCCCCGGCGCATTGTGTGATTATTAGTATCGGTTCATTGTGGACCTGGTGCGCGGGAAGTCCCAGGGTGTGTGTGAGTGCCTTGGATTCGGACTAGGCTCAAACCGAGCCAACTAACTCCAACCAACCGGGTCGTAGGTTGACGCGTAGAGAAGAAAGGAGAAGCTGGTACGAGCCTCGCCCAGGCTCAGACAAATAAAAGGCGAAGTCGGCCCAGACCCAGGCCGATCGGGAAAGAAGGGGTGTTGTGGTTCTAAGCCGGAACCAAAGCGAGGAAGTAGAGGCTATTATGTGTGTGGTGTTGTGTTCATTAAAGAAAACCCGGGGCATTTCGGGCTGTGGACACGTGCGGACTGGGACTCGCCAAGTGGGGAGCAAGTTTCGTCTGGGAACACTTCAGGAAACCTTCAACATCGACAGCAGCTGGTGTGGCCGACGCGAGTCTGGGCCCACAGCGTAGCCGTGATCGAAAGAACCGCCAAGGGGATCGCAGAGTGGGGAACACACGCCTCGCTCGACCCAAGTCGGCGCTGAGCCAAGAGTCCAAGCGGCCAAGCCCAGCGAAGTGGAGTGGGAGTGTTCGCTCAGTGGAAGGAGCTGAGCGGAACTCTTGCAGCGCTAAGCAGGGCTGAGCCGAGTGGTGCAAGGGCTGAGCGAAGACCAAAGTCGAGCGGTCTAGCAACCTGAGCAAAGAGCGCGGGCGCTTCGTCACATCTTGGTAGTCACTAGAGCAACTTGCATTAACATACAAATACACAAGCATTCTTTTCAGATCGCTGTCTGAGCACGGTGGCGCCTTTGTTATAAAACCACCACCATCTCTTTTCGTGCAAAAGTTGTCTAGCGTTTTCCCCATTTTAAGCAACAGTGCCTCGAGTGCAGCACGATGCTGTGGGAACTGTTCGAGTAGCCAAAGTTTAGCTTGCCGGTAGTATTGCATCGAAGTGTTTCGAGCCAGCGGTTTGCCTTTTTGCCCTCAGTAAATTCAAGATACATACCAAATTTATCCATCACGGATACGAAACATTTACCACTATCATCACGGTTAATGCAAGCACGCACATATTCATCACTTACATCCTCGGACTTCAGAAACTTCTGAAACGTGGCTACGGCAGTCGCCTTTGCTCGTTTGGTGTTACCAGGCTCTAGCTCCTCTAACCCCATGTCTCTTGTCGGAAAGAAGCAAGATATGCCAGTGATACGTTGTTGACTTATTATTTGAATGGCAATACACATATTTTTCAGAGTGCTCAGACCCGATACTGCTGGACTCCCCTACCCCTATCAATTTCTATTGGCTCTTGTGGATGGTACATCTACAACGATTGGACAAATATTCTTAAGCTACACGTGATAGGCTGTAAGTCTACATACGAATTCGTAGTACAGTCGGATAAACAGCCATATTCAACCATATCAAAATCGTCATGCTTATTCACTAAGTACGATTAGCTGCCGAGCGCAGCGAAGGCAGCCCCGAAATCCTTACTCTGTGTTGCGGGCCCCCATCAGGGTCCGCCTACCTTACATAACTAACTTAGCACGGCGAGTAGTGCAGTGAGCCGACAAGGCGAGCGGAACGGGGGCGCAAACGACCACCAACACAAAAAACACTTACCGCCGCGAAGCGGCGGCGCTCGGCTAGTTGATGACAATAGCGACGATTTCGCATGAGGTTCTCCTCCATGAATTGTTAAATTTATTTGGCCTTGGCCATTAAAATCCGAGTGCGGGGTTCTGGCACACAACATTAAAAAAAGAACTGTCCAAAAAAGGTGTTGCACCACACAAAGAAGAGTCGGTACCACACACACAGAAAAAAGGGACCACAATGCAAAATAAAAGCAGGACCACACAAACTTACAATAAAATCACTAAAATAGCGCTTCAAGGAGCTGGCATGATCTCAAGATATTTATATAGATGTACTTTGCACATAACGGCTAGCGCCCCAGGTAGTTCTACACTAGCATCGATGGACGAGGAAAGCGAGCACGAAGGCGATTTACAGCTCGGAATGTCGGATTCCGAGGCTGAGGGCGACCCTCAGCGACAACCGCGTCGTCCATGGACCAAGATTTGGAAGTCAACTGCGGGAGATGAAGGTTTAGCAGTGTTTCGACAGTCCCTACCATCACATAGCACCGACAAAAGTAATCAAGTGGGTTGTACTGTGGATCATTTGTTCGATCGCGACTCGCGAACTTGCGCGTTGTGGGCATAGAATGCGTGCCCGGACTATGCTGTGCCGATCCAAGCGTTGTAAAAGACAGCTAGGCGTTGAAAGTGACGACGAGGATGATGATACGAAGCCCAAATGCCCGTGCGTCTACAAGTTCAAGATCTGCTTGATCTCGGGTGCGCGAGAGGTATTTCAACAGGGCAGTCACGTAATGGACAGAAACGATCCTCCTACTCCTGTGAAGCGTCAATTGTCAGCGGCAATGAAAGACTACATAACTGCTAGTCTGAGTGCTGGTGAGAAGACGACGGCTACAAAGCTTTTTGCCACTATCAGCGCCATGGTGCAGGCAGGGGACATGGATGGACCAGTGCCCTTCGAGCAGCAAGTGGTTGACTTCGTCAAGAATTGGCGGTGTGACAATCCGACGAATTCCATGGCTCCGTTGATAGCGCTTTGCGAAGGGAGTATCTACGAACAGATGGATCTGGATGTGCTTCCTGAGCGTGACATGATCGTCCTGTGCGATGTGCAACCGGATTCTCGTCCTGGAGCTACAGGGATTGTCTCCCATCTTGGGGATGGATCTACTGCCTGTCCACTTCGTGTTGGAATTACTTGCGTACAGCTCATACGGGATTACGTTGCTGTACAGACCCGTGCCGACTGCTCCACCGTCTTTCATATTGACAGCACACACAGCATGGTGATCAACGGCTACGTTGTGTTTGCTTTTGGCTACTCTGATTGCAGTGGACATTTTTTCCTGCTTGCTTTTTTTGCACATCTCAAAAGCGTGCCATCGACATTGGATGGTGCATTCGCCACATAAATCGGCTCTGTGTGGATCTGTGCAATGTGCAATTTCTGCCGATGTTTGTGATGATGGATGCTGACAAGGCGCAATTTAATGCTTGTGCGGCTGAGCTTCCGGGCACTACAGTGTTGGTGTGCTGGTTTCACGTCACCAAGAACGTTTGGGCACACGCACAACTCAAATAGGTCAGCGTTGCGGACACCAAAGAAATTTTTAAAGAGCTGTATGACATGCATTACGCTACGGAGCAAGATTTTCCGGTGGTTAAAGCTCGAGTTCTAAGTAGATGGAGAGGTTTAGCGCGAGGAACGGCGGTGCGCAGACTGACAGACCACATCACCAAACAGTGGGTTAATTCGCGCAGATTTGGCCGGTAGCAGGCATTTTATACTCCCAGTGGATATGCAGCCACGAACAATCCGCTGGAGCAATACCACCGGAAGGTAACGCTCCAGTGCCCAGATGGTCCTTCTATTCCAAGTGAGCTGCTCAAAAATCTGGATGCAGCGCGCCTTGCGTTTTTGAACCGAGACGTACAGTTTAGCACAGTGGCTGTTGCTTCGGATCGTCTGATGAAGCTGTATCGGTTCATGTACAAGCGGGGTTGCTTGGAGGCAACCCGTATCCCTCCTGTACGTGATGTGTCCGCAGACCTGTTCAGAGTCGTGCAGCGTACTGTGAGGCTCTCTCCACTGGAAAAGAAGACGGTCAAAGATTCTATTAAATCCGCCAACTCCCGTCGTATGCAAACAGAGGGTATGCCGGCCGGTGGGTGGATTGTAGATACTCGGCGTAGGGCGTGCTCATGCGCATACAACAGAAAACATGGTATGTGCAGCCATGTTGTGTGCGCCTGCGTGCAGGGAGGCGTGCGTTGTCCAGGGGTTAGCAATGCGACGCGTCAGTTTGTTCGACCTACCGCTTCCCGTCGGCAACCTGTTGCAGGTTCGGATGAGCAGGTCACCACAGATTCGGATGAAGAGAAAGCCCTGATTAGTGCTTTGCAGCCTAGTTCATATGGATTGGACATTCTACCATCTGAGGATTCAGACCAGGATGGGGCTGCATCACCTGATGTTGATGAGCTTGTGGATGCAGTGTTGGGTGGAGGTTTGGTCGCCCCAGCTGGAAATGCAGAGAGCAGGCCCGCAAACACGGCAAGAAGGCTTAACAGGTCCATTTCCCGATTTGCATCCGAGCGGCCACATCTCCATCCTGCCTCCAGCGCTACTAGCCCAACAGCGTCCGAAATCAGCGAGGCCGACACCGAGGTCTTGGAGTACGAGCCCACTACTAACCTCTTATTGACTACTCACACTGCTGCGGACAGCGATGCCGCACGCGCGCGGCAGGTCGGGACGACCAATACTTCGATGGGCAGCGATGCTGCACGCGGGCGGCAGGCCGGGACGACCAGTACTTCGACGGACAGCGATGCTGCACGCGCGCGGCCGGCCGGGACCACCAACACTGTGGCGGACAGAGATGCAGCACGCGCTCGGCCGGCTACAAACACGTCGCCCCACGCGTCTAATCTTCGCCGATCGTCTAGAGCTAAGAAACCTACGAAGCGCGCGGTTGAATCACGGCTGCAGTCAGCGAAGCGATCACGGTGCGGATAAGGTCTTGTTTCCCCGCGCTGCTGTCAAAGAGCTTTTATTACTTTCTACTCCTCCATTGATTTAGGTATGAAGCCATCTAAATGCATTTTGGTTTTCTAGGACAAGTATGTCAGTGTTCATCGTCACCATTGGTGGTTTGTATTAATGCCGGCTTTCAGATTTGTCCCGCGGCCAAGAAGAAGAAGCCCGGGCGCACGCCGAGCCTCATCAGGCAGCTTCTGACCGACGAGCCCGACCCGCAGCGGCGCAACGCGTCGTCTGCTAGAACTGCAAGCAGCAAGTGCTGTACTACAAGAAGTCGGACAGACCAGGAGATACAGCACCGGTACGCCTTCGTGCACCAGTTCTCGGACGTGCTGCCGCTCTACAACAAGAAGATCAACGCCAAGGGCCCCGCCAAGCAGCGCGCCAAGACGGACCAGGCGCAGGCTCAAGCCCAAGCCAAGCCCAACGCGCGGAAGCCCAAGCTCAAGCTCAGGCCCAAGCTCAGGCAGAGGCCCAGCTGCAGGTTCAGGCGCTGCAGATGCAGCAGCTCCAGGCGCAGCAGGTCTACGGCGCGGTGGCCTCGTTGTTGACGAGCAGCGCGCTGGACCAGGTCGCCGTCCTTCACGCGCGGGTCGTGAGCCAGATGGCCATACTACAGATCATGCCCGAGAGCTAGATGAACGGCACGGCCATGACCATGCTGAAAGACGACAGCAAGGATAAGCAGGGTGCAGGCGCCAAGGAGATGAAGAAGAAGAACGGGACGCTGTCCAAGACGCAGACCGAGCGGTTTAAGAGGGCATCGCCATGCACGCGTACATGACTGGCATGGCGTTCGACGCTGTGGAGGAGTCGCATTTGGGCAGGGTGATCGCCATCTTGAAGTCGAACGCCAAGCTCCCGGACAAGAAGACACTGGAGACGGATCTGCTGGCGCGCTGCTTTGACAAGATGCACACGCAGGTGTGGGGTGGTCTCACGACAGGTCCTGGACGCGTGTGTCTGAAGCGCGACGCCTAGTCAAACCTGAACCTGTACGACACGAACAACCCGGAGGAGCTGTACGTGACGTACATGGCGGCGAACAACGAGAAGCGATTTTCCCTGGAGTCGGAGAAAGCGCATGGCGACGAATCGCAGTACAACTCCCTCATGATCGCACTAGACATTAAACGCATGATGCAGTAGGACCCGGATGTCCACCAGCCCCGCTCGGCTTAACGTCAGTGCGGATCTAGGGGGCCTCGTAGGTGGAGTAGGTTTGTAGTCAGCGTCTTGATTCTCTTTATAAAATAACATACAGATTCGCGTCCGGTTGCCTAGTATTGTTTGTTTTTTTTGACGATGTAGTAAATCGTCAGCCTGGATTCTGACACATTGTAGTGACCACTCCAGTTAGCGAACTGCGACCTGATTCTCACGCACTGCAGCAAAATAATGTATCATGAGCGCCATCAGTGTAGAATAGAGAGTATACTGTGATGTAGTAGCAGATAACGATCTTAAAGCTACAGTAGTACGTGCTCCATAACGATATGTATAGTCGAAAGCTGTGTGGAATAGTTGAAAGTTGTGTGGTTCCTCGCTACCTACACTGTGGTGAAACGCTCTGTTTGAGTGGACATCTTGTTTTGATTTTTTATGTGCCTGCAACGCACGGACTGTGTGTTGCCTGCTGATTGTGAGGGTGATCTTACCCTGATGTTGTGTGGTGGTGCACCGGCCTCTTAAAATCCTGGTGGTGGTCTTACTGTTTTTTTTTTTCTTCTTCTGCAGCTTCCTCTTTCTTGTCCTTGACGGTGTCGCGTTCTGCTGGTGATCTCTGATCTTCACGCGGGGGCTCTTCTCGATACTCTGGTTCATTCCAGAGGTCCGCAGGTCCGTATGTCCGTCTAACCAGCTCCTGGGGTTAACGTTGGACAAGCACTGCCGAATGGCCAGGTTGCTCTCTACCTTGTGTTGGAAATTGTAGGGCGCCGAGGGGATTGAACTCATGACAAACCTTTAGAACATAGTTCGTTAGACCGTTACACCATTGGGGGTACCCGGACTGGTTGTCCGGGGATTCGCAGTTCTCAGGAGCAGCAAGATTCCTGCATGGACTTCCGACAACAAGGACACAACCGCCAAAATTATACCGTACGCATTTTGTAACGGGGTACAATCAAGTGTACCCATTACATGAAGAGTGACGGGTGTCACTCTCCCGAGTACATGGTACATGGTACATGGTACCAGTAGCTCCGCAAGCCAACCATTTGAGTTTGTGTGGGCTTTTGTATAGTTGACTTGTAGTTTGTATTAGACCAAGTTAACCTCTACCAAAATACAGTCAGTCTTATAACCTACTCCTTTGTAGCAAGTCAAGTCGTCCCCTTAAGGCCAGGGACACGTGAACGGCAGTTCACTTGGAGTTCGTATACTCCTGCTTCCTCTGTTAAGAAGTGCTGTGTGCCCCGTCACACTTGGTAGCACTCGTAGTCAATCCTACGCCTAC
This sequence comes from Phytophthora vignae f. sp. vignae, assembly GCA_016169955.1. Classification (NCBI taxonomy): domain Eukaryota; phylum Oomycota; class Peronosporomycetes; order Peronosporales; family Peronosporaceae; genus Phytophthora; species Phytophthora vignae. Next base: position 1,328,667 of record JABJUM010000013.1, read on the forward strand.
GCGGGTAGATTGGTCTACCTGAATCCTCGGCGGCTCAGGTCTGTGAGCCACGATGGACCGAAGTGAGTTTCCTCACTTGACTGACTCGCAGTTCGAGTCAGTGCTGAAGATGGCGGGCATCTTCGGAAGAGATGCCCTCCGGAGCTTGGCGGCGGCGACGCCAGCCGAGCAGGTCGAGCGGGTGAGGGCGTTTGACGAGTACGAACGCGGGCTCATCGCTCATGTGCAGGGAAACTTGCTGGCTCAGATGAGTGAGCCCAGACGGGTGCAGCCTAAGCCTTTGCGGCTAGCTGTGCCTCCGTTCGAAGGGAAGGAAGGTGAGAACCTTCACTTCTGGATCCGGGAGACCGAGATCGCAATGAGCGCAGGTCTCATCTCGGCTGAGAACCTTCGAGTCGCTTTTGCGCTCTCCAATCTTGGTGGACGTGCCAAGACTTGGGCGTATACGCGCGAAGCGATGTCGCCTGGATGCTTCACATCCTGGGCTCAGCTGTGTGAGCAGCTTCGAGCCGCCTTTCTCCCAGCGAACAACGAGTTCCGCCAGCGCTCGCGCTTCCTTGCCTGCAAACAAGGGGAGCGCGAGCTGTACGCGTACGTACAGGAGATGCGCACGTTGGCAGCCTCACTGGTGGGGAGCCCACTGTCGGAAGACGTCAAGATGACGGTCTTCGTGGACGGCCTGAAGGTCGGTCCTGTGCGCACGCAGCTGTTCCGCGTGCGCACCAGCACTATGGAGGAGGCGATCCGAGCCGCCCTCCAGGAGGAGTACAGCCACAAGCAGGCTGGTGCTCTGGCTGTTGTACAGCCTGTGATCACTGACAGCGAGCCAGAACCTATGGATCTAAGTTCGGCTGAGCAGGACTCAGTCCGCTGCTACGGCTGCGGCGGACTAGGACACTATCAACGTGTCTGCCCATCGCCAGGGTCTGGGAAGAAGACCTACCCGAAGACCAGAGGGTCAAGGGGGCGCCGACGCCATGCACCGTCAGGTGCTCAAGGGGGACACAACCACCAGTAAGGACGAGGGCCTTGCTGGGGTTGGCCCGAGTCTTTGTGATGGGTGTACGGAAGGCGTACACCACAGAGACGCGGGGTCCCTTGAGAGCACTGATGCTCGCATTGGTGAAGGACAACGATGGGTTGTCGGTAGTACACGTGAGTGTACGGGGGTAATGGTATCCCTTGACATGATTGAGTCTGGGACGTTGCGCGTGTTCGCACGTCGCCAGATGTGTCGGTTGGAATAACGACACAAGTGCCGAGACTCTGCGAGAGTCGAAGCACAAGGGCAGGTCTCATTGACTGAGGCCAGGCCGAAGAAGAACCTTGGGGTCCGCTGTGACCCTGGCTGCCGCGTGTGATGCCGCGGGCAGCAATGGAACCGCACATGTTCCCGGACATGGACCCGTACATGGTCCCGGACATGGTGCCGAAGATGGCCCTGGGCATGGAACCGTATATGCCCTTCGCCTGGACAAGTATAGCTTGGCCCTGAGTGAGCTGTGCAAGCTGCACGGGCTCTCGGTCGAGCAGCGCGACAATGCCTTTGAGGCTAAGTCGGCCCTCTGTGTCCGACAGAGCATTGGCGAGTCATGTTCCCACCTCTGGTCAGACACAAGGGCGTCCGAAGGGACCGCCAGGACGCTGGATGCGTCGGACAAGAAGAAGAAGAAGAAGGGAGGCATCACTGACATGATGACCAACCGAGGGCTGTTACGCCTGGCATGTTGAGCTGCCTCAAGAAGCAACTCCAGTGCTGAGAGTCATTGCTCGGTATGAGCATTGACAAGGGTGGTGTTCGGTGACGCCACCAGGTGGGTAACCAAGGACCACTGACTTGCGGGTAACTTAGTTCCGCACAAGAGCATGTAATGCTGAGGAGGCCACTCAAGGCATCTCCGGCGTGGGTAACCAAGTACCACGGACGGTCGCCCAGACCTTAACTGAAGAGGAAGGCGCTGCACGCGCTTCCTGTGTGGGTAACCAAGTACCACACACGGTCGCCCAGACCATAACTGAAGAGGAAGGCGCTGCAGGCACTTCCTGTGTGGGTAACCTAGTTCCACACGCGTCACTCAGACGGAAACTGATTGTGAAGTCGCATGATGCGCTTCCTGTGTGGGTAACGTAGTTCCACACGATGCGGCAAGGCTCCGCATGAGCCGGAAGGGGGTCGCGCGGTGCACCTCCTGCGGGGATAACTTAGTTCCACGCACGGTCAGTATGACCAGGACTAGTGATCAGGTCACTTGGGTCTCCTCGCGTGTGGTGGATGTCCACGCGGAGTTTAAGAAGCCCGTGACACTGTCACGATGTCATAGCCGCACGGTCCTCTTCGAGGCTCCGCACGGCTCTGATTTTAAGCGGGGGAGGAGTGCCCGGAAGCACTTCCTTCCTCCAAGGGCTTAGCCTCCCGGTCATCATGGATGACGTTCGACTGGGGGGTTCGGCCGGCGCAGCTGTGGCCATGCGCACAGTAGACGTGGCTTGGGTACATGTCGTACCTGCGGCGATGCCTGTTGCGTCGCCGCCGACTCGGCGCATATGGTCGATCACGACCTGGAGTGTGTCTGCAGGAGGGCGACACCTCAATTGACCACATGCAGGAGCATGCTCGGTCTGCCTGCGATGGCCGCGGTCACTGAGCGGCGTTGGGGCAACAAGTGTCCAGGACTCGGTGCCGAGATGGCAGAGTGTGAGTATGCGTGCATGTAATGCAGCTACTCTCAAGGAAGGACAAGCCGTACGCTGTCATGGGTGTCTTCACCCGCAGACGTGGGTAACAGAGTACCACGTCAAGTCACGCAGACTCAAACTGCATACAGGCTGGTACACACCAAGCCTTGGTCGACGATGTTGACCCGGAGCCCAAGCAAGGAAGCTGCCCGCGCCACCGGAGTCTGCTGGTATAGCGACTCGGCGCTGCAGGGCGGCGCGAGGTTAGGCAGTCGGCTGCTGCCTGACCCACCGGGGTTCTAATCGTAAGTGGGGGAGGAGATCGGAAGTGCCCTTCCTCCCGAAGTCTCTGGCATGAGACTTGCTTCTTCACAGAAGCCGGTGTAGTGGCTGCATGGTGCAACCACTCACGAAGCATTGCACGAAGGTGCTGGACCTGATGCGTAGCTGCTTAGGTCCCATGGTCTTGGTGACCGATGGCCAGCAACTTTGGCAGTGGTCATTGCCGCTGCTGGGCCGAAGGTGGCGCGCACATTCGCTGCGGGAAGGCTGCATCTGTCGGGTGAGGACATGGCAGCCGGTCTGCGGCTTGGGCCGCGGACGAAGGCATGTGCGCGTACGCATCGCCATGCCGTAGCTTGATGCTGTTGCTACACTGGACGCGGTACGTCTACCGGCCAGTTAGCTATCAGCATCATGCTGAAGCTCAAGGCTGTGGTTACGCTGGGCGCGGCACGTCTGCCGGCCAGGTTGCCATCAGCCCCGAGCATGGGTGTTGTCCACCGGGACGAACCCGAGGGACAGCCCCATGCTGTTGCTACGCTGGGCGCGACACGTCTGCCGACCAGGTAGTCAACGGCAAGGAGCTTGGTTGTTGCCCACGAAGGGTGAGCCCGAACGTGTTGCCTTTGCGGGCATTCACACTTAGCGCGGTGTATACCGTGCTTGTAAGGCGCGAAGCCATACGAGTGCACGTGGCACCTGACGCTCACTGTGCGCGGGGCACTTGGAGTACGCAAGGTACTCGCAGTGCACGCGGCACTTGTCGTGCACGTGGCACTTGATGTGCGCGAGGCACTAAGACAGTCGTGGCTCATGTGGTACACGACATGCCTTTGGTGTATGGGGTGGTGCCCCGTACACCGTGCGGTCCGGTATGGACTGTGTGCCATGCGGCCTTGCTTGCGCACCGACCTGGTGTTGATCGCCGCGACGCATGATGCGATCGCTGGTGACGAAGGCCAGTGTACCTCGCACCATGATGAAGTACCATCGCGGTACCTTGGTGTCGGTGGAAGACACCTCAGCGTCGGCGACACGATGGCCGTGACGCGGGGCAGGACTTTGAACAAGTCCGCCGCGTTGCTCTGAACGATGAGCTGGCTGCGAGCAGCAGCCGTGGTCCCCGGGACTATGGCGACGATGAAGCCGATGCTTCTTGGCTTTGGTCAACGTTTGACCTCTGCCCATGGGTCGTGCCGATGAACTCAGACGACCGACACACTACGCCGTGACGAAGCGGGGTCCTGTCGGACCGCTGTCATGGCCGGAGATGAGCCGCACCGCTCTCTCTATGGTTACGCTTCGCGCTGACCGGAAAGGTGCCGTCCCTTGCGGGAGGTACCGTCGCACGAACGTGCCAGCAGGGCCGAAGGGCCATGTGACGCCAACTGCTGGTGGTCTGCGAGAGGAACCGCAAGTTTGGAGGCACATGCATCCCGTGCGGAGGCACTCTGCGCCTGCTAGCGCTGTGGATACGGCCACTAGAGGCGTCGGCTTTGCGGCCTACATCGCCGAGGGCAGGGAGGTGCCGCGCGGGGTGCCCGCTGCGGGCACAAGTCACTGAGGGTGTGACAATGAGGCGCGCCGGCCTTGCGGCGGCGGCGCCCGAGAATCCGACCTTTGGGTGTTCGGATTCTCTCGAAGCTGATTGGAGAATCAGATGTGATTCTCAGATAAGTGGGGGAGGATGTAACGGGGTACAATCAAGTGTACCCATTACATGAAGAGTGACGGGTGTCACTCTCCCGAGTACATGGTACATGGTACATGGTACCAGTAGCTCCGCAAGCCAACCATTTGAGTTTGTGTGGGCTTTTGTATAGTTAACTTGTAGTTTGTATTAGACCAAGTTAACCTCTACCAAAATACAGTCAGTCTTATAACCTACTCCTTTGTAGCAAGTCAAGTCGTCCCCTTAAGGCCAGGGACACGTGAACGGCAGTTCACTTGGAGTTCGTATACTCCTGCTTCCTCTGTTAAGAAGTGCTGTGTGCCCCGTCACACATTTTGAGCTCATCTGCATCATACTATCAAACAAATATTGTGTTTTCTTGACACGCAACCAGGGCTCCACCGGAAAGACTAGGATAACAGTTTTTTTTAAATAGCATTATTTATTATATCTGTATTAGGAATATATTTTCTACATATAGGTAAGCATCTCCTGCGCCTGCCTCGCAGCAGCAGCATCTGCCCTGGTATCATATTTCAAATGATACACCGCTTCTTCGAAACTGCAAATTCGGGTCAGGCGACATTGGTCGCTTGATGACACTGGCCCGAGGCGGTGGATGTCGCGAGAATGTCACTCGATGACAAACTTGCCTGGGCCGCCTAACGACAGTTCTTCGAACTGCGAATACAGGCGCCCCGGTCGCCGTCTCTCCGGGCTGGGACTTGACACTGTCTGATTGCATATTCCAACACCTTGAGCTCAGCTTCGCACGGGGACAAGGGACATTGGTCACAGTGGATACACCACCGGCACCAACGGATTTACGTTCTCTGCTGCGACTTGACTGGTCTTGCCGTCAACCGTTTTATTACAAAATCTGCACACAGCGGAGGTTTACGTGAGGTAGATACAGTTCCCATCGACTGGTGACCGCCGCACCGTGGTCGCTTTTAACTCGGCCGCTGCTTGAATGGCCGGTCTCACGCGCATTGAAGCGTGACCACGGTGATGCTCGCGATCGGCGGAGTCGACTCGAGCTCGGCCGCTGCCAAGCGCTCGTTGCTGGCAGCCCAGCATCGAGTCACTGGCAGCGATCCCCCCCCCCCCCCCCCACCCCACCTTTGATCACCGTCGCGCTTTGGCTGCGTTAGCACCGAGTCGCCAGCCGAGCGATACACGCCAAAGCGGTGGCTGCGAAGGCCCGTCAAACCGATGCAAAGTCTCCGCAGAGTTGACCGCTCGCGGATGATGCGCTCCCACTCTATGAACCATCAGCCATCGCTGAACACGCACCAGCGGTCGACAAGCAAGAGCTCCCCATGCTCTCGCTGCTCCAGATCTGGCGGCGGCATGGCCTGCTGATCAGCGGGATCCGCCGCTCTCTTCGCTTGCTTGTTGAGTGTCTCCGCTGCTTGAGCGTGTGCAATGCGCGCACACCTAGCGAAACTCGGCGTCCTGCGTGGCGCCGGCTGCTGGACCGGGCGCGGCTCGCTCTCTGCACGGCGCAGGGTTCTTTTTCGTTCACGCGTCGCGCGTCGCACTCCCCTCCGTGTTGGTGCCATCTTTGCATCATCTCATCGGCCGAGATCGGTGGTCAGGGCCACCGGCCGCCGGCCGCCTTGATGCGGGCTCATTCCCCGTTTTGCGTGGTCTCCCGTACTTCGTCCTTCCCGCCCCCTCCGTCGTCGAGCTTCCTCCATGGACAGCCACCTGCAGGACCTGGAGAAGTCGTCGCCCAAGGCGGCCTATGCCAAGCTGGACGGCGACGTGCCCGTCCGCGCCTCGGAGCAGCCCCAGAACTTCGAGGACGGCGACTCGCTCTACGCGCGGCTGCAGCGCTGGGCCGGCAAGCTCAAGATCGAGCAGCGTGGCATCGAGCGCGTGCCCGAGGACGAGCGCCACGACGACTCGCTGCTGAAAGTGGGCAGCATGTGGCTGGCCGCCAACATGGTCATCAGCTCCTTCGCCATCGGCGTGCTGGGCAAGTCGCTGTTCTACCTGGGCTCGGCCGACGCCTTCCTGGTCGTGCTCTTCTTCAACATGGTGGGCATCCTGCCCGTGTGCTACTTCTCCACGTTCGGCCCCATCTTCGGCCTGCGCCAGATCGTGCTCTCGCGCTTCTGGTACGGCTGGCACGGCGTCAAGATCGTGGCCGTCTTCAACGTGATCGCGTGCCTCGGCTGGTCCTGCATCAACGTCATCGTGGGCGCGCAGGTCATCAACGCCGTTAACAACGACGTGCCCGGCTGGGCCGGTATCATCATCATCACCGTCTGCACCTTCATCGTCACGCTCTTCGGCTACAAGGTGGTGCACGCGTACGAGTTCTGGTCCTGGATCCCGGCCTTCATCGTCTTCATGATCGTGCTCATCGAGTTCGCCATCTCGGGCGCCTACGTCAACATCCCCATGGGCACGGGCACGTCCGAGGTCGGCAGCGTGCTGAGCTTCGGCGCCACCGAGTTCGGCTTCGCCATCGGCTGGACGTCCTACGCGGCCGACTACACCCCGTGAACCAAAGCAAGCTCAAGGTTTTCCTGTCGGCGTACGCCGGCCTGATCGTGCCGCTGCTCTTCACGCAGTTCCTGGGTGTGGCCGTCATGACGGCCACGGACGAGAGCAACCCGGACAGCAAGTACCGCGACGGCTACAACGAGGCGGGCGCAGGCGGCCTCATCAGCGCCGTGATCGTGGGCCCGCTGGGCGGCTTCGGCCAGTTTTGCCTCGTGCTGCTGGCGCTGTCCATCATTGCCAACAACTGCCCCAACATCTACTCGTTCGCCATCACCGTGCAGGTCTTCGGCGAGTGGACGCGCGCCATCCCGCGCTTCGTATGGACGCTCGTGGGCTCGGTCATCTACGCGGCCGTGGCCTTCCCAGGCTACTCGCACTTCGAGAGCGTGCTCGAGAACTTCATGAACGTCATCGGCTACTGGATGTCCGTGTACGCGGCCATCGGCCTCACCGAGCACTTTTACTTCCGCCGGGGCTACTCGGGCTACAACCCGGCCGACTACGACAACCGCGAGAAGCTGCCGCACGGCTTCGCCGCCGTCTTCTCCTTCTGCGTGGGCATTGTGGGCGCCGTGCTGGGCATGAGCCAGACGTGGTACGTCGGCCCCATCGCCAAGCTCTGCGGCGAGGCCCCGTACGGCGGAGACGTCGGCGTCGAGCTCGCTTGGCTCTTCGCCATCGTGTCGTACCTCGTCACGCGGCCCATCGAGCTGCACTACTTCGGCAAGTAAGCGTCTCGACGGACGGCCCGGTGGCCCGACAGATTAGTCGCCGCCATACCTATTTGTCAATCAGTAGACCTAGCTGCGAAGACCCGCAGCTACCATACCCTCTTGCTCTGGTCTTGCTCCTTTGAGCCGCCCACCCACATCCCGCCAAAGCGGAGAGCATCGAAACCTTGTAACATTAGAAAAAAAAAAACATGAGAAAGAGAAAGTTTTTACCCAACGACGCAAAAGCTAGGAAACCCTTGCAATGCAAGTGCTGACAAAGGGTGACTGACGACCCCTATATACAGCTCGGCAAGTATTGCCGATCACGGCGTTCTTGGTCTTGGTGCTGGAACACGAAGTGTACAGTACCCGCACCCGGAATCCAAACGTGCGCCGCTAACGATGCGCCCGAAGTGAATTTGCTGACGCCTCGCCAATGTTGCCTCGGACTCAAGTCCGAAAACCGGCGTTTGCACCCAAATCGAATCAACTTCAACGTCGGTGCACTCTTCACTGCAGCTCCTTCGCCCCCGTTGCCATTTCCAAACTTTCCCGGCGCTGCTCAAGTCCGTCCTAACCAAGCAACCACTTCACCAAGTTTTCATGCGTCGTCTCGCCTCGCTGCTCACTATCTTCGCCTCCACCCTGGCGCCGCTCGGAGCTCTCGCCGCCGAATGCACCGACGCGGAGGTGGCGCACGACGACGAGCTTTGGGCCTGGGCCGCAACGCAATCGGCCTGCGCCCCGTACGCCTCGGGCACCTCGTACTTCAACTGGCCCTGCGACGCCAGCGACTGCACGGCGGTCTTGAGCAGCATGGCCGCCTCCATGTCGGACTGCACGTACAGCGGCGTGAGCAACAAGATCGAGGTGCAGAACGCCATCACAGTCTGCACCGGGGGCGACACCACGGATCCAGGCTCCCCAAGCACCGACACCCCGTCAACGACTGCTCCGTCCCCAGCAGCGACAGCTTCCAACACGGACTGTGCGGCCTCGGAGATCAACGACATGGTGGATCTGTACACGGCGGCTGCTTCCAGTGACGAGTGCGCCGACGACTCAAGCGTCTCGAGCTCCAGCATCGTCATCACGACGTTCTGCGGCTCCGCGTGCGCCTCGAAGCTCGAGGAGCTGGCCACTTCGCTGCCCAATTGCTACTACGGATACCAGTCTGAAAACATGAAAGCGAACTTGCTGCAGCAGCTCGACGGGTGCTCCGACGAGGACACTTCCTACGCCATCAACGTCGTGCTTAGCCCAGAGGAGGCGACGGAGGCGCCGGCCAGCACAACCAGTCCTCCGGCGACTACACCAAGCTCTCCATCAACGACGAGTCCACCCAGCTTGACCACTGCGCCCGACACCAACTCCACCTCGAAGCCGACTCCTGTACCTACCAAAGGTGACTCGGGGGCTTACTGCTGAACGCGCTTTCCCCCTTCTTCAAGCGGACCCTGCTCTCTCAAAAGTTTTGAGTCAAAACCTACCTACGTGCGTAGTTATCAGCTCTACTCTTTCATATCAGCCTCAAACAATCGAGAGAGACCCCTGTGCGTATCACAACTTAATCGACGCTACACTGTTTACAATTACACCAGCTTCTTGATCGTCCGTAGTGCGTACACCAGCTCGGACGCAGCAGGCCGCATGCGCGGATTCTTGGCGAGGCAGGAGTCGGCCAGCGACCTCAAATCCGACGGACAGTCTTCGCCAAACCTGAGACGAATGGAGCCTGCAGCGATCATCTGAAGCACCACCGCCTCGGCCAACTGAGTGCCACTGAGACTTCGAGCGTCGTTGTAGGGCGGCGCATGGGTGTCCAGCTCGGACAGCAGCACGCCAAAGCTGAAGATGTCGACTGCTGGATCACGGTCGTCTGATCCCATCAAGACCTCCGGCGCTTGCCACGGACCCATGACACTTTGCTGGTCCTTGTCGCCGCTAGCAAGTCCCCTCAGATGGGATACGCCGACCTTGCTCACCTTGGCCTTCATCTCGCTAGTAAGCAGCACGTTGCTCGCCCTCAGATCTCGGTGCAGCACGGGAGGCGCGAACGAGTGCAGGTAGACCAGCGCCTCCGCCACCTCCAAGGCGATCTGCAGCTTTTGCTGGGTCCACTCACGCAGCGTGCCGGGTCTGGTCAGGTAGTCGGTCACGTTTCCGTTGTCCACGTACTCGTACAGAGCTTGAACGTCGGTCTTGACCGTCCATGCGATTCCGACGAGCTTCACCACGCTTGGGTGATCCAGTGGAGCGGCTAGCTTGATCTCTTCGATGAAGGCCTTGGTGATCCGCCGACGGGCCAAGTCCTTCCGAAGGCGCTTTGAGGCCAATAACTGCGACTTGCGGTATCGGACGAGCCACACGACGCAGTGATCCCCAGCGCCAATCTTCTTGACGTTCTTGATATCCCCCGGCTTCAACATGAGGGGCACGAGTTGCGGGTCGTCCAGCTCCGCCGTGATGAACTTCACAGCCCGGCGACGTCGGCGACACACGCAGATCACGAGGACGAGGAGAATCAGGATCAAAACTGCCCCACCTGCAGCGATCGCGATGATGACCCCAGTCGAGATCCCTCCGCTGCTTGAATCTGTAGTTGTAGTAGCCACGGTCGGTGCTGATGTCAGGCAGACTGGAATCGTATTGCGAAGCAGCTGAGTGTTGTTCGTCTGGCAAGCTGCTTGAGTGTCGAAGTCAGCTTCGGTGGCGTCCAACGTATCCAGATTTTGCAAAAACTGGAATTGGGTATCCGTGAATATGGGCGACAAGAGGGACGAACCACTACCGGACAGATACCTGTTCATCAATACCACGAAAAAAAGGTGAATTAGGTTCACCAAAGTCTGGAAATAAGTCATCTCACAGTACGTACAAGCTCTTGAGCTTCGTGCAATTGTACACAGTTGCTGGAAGCTCGGTCAAGTTGTTGCCGCCCAAATACCTAGAAAGAAACTTCGTAAGAAGCAGCACGACAACGACAGCAAAAAAAGCAGGCGTACAGAGTTTCCAGGTTTGGGTACGTTGCCTCAAAGGCCACGATGTTGTTGTCACTCAAGTTCCTGTACATAGCAAAATGTTCGTTGCCAAATGAGCAATGAGCGCTAAGTTAGCACTGCTAATAGACTGAATCACTCACAGGGCAACGTTAAACGTACAGTGCGGTAAGTGTATCGGAAGAGTCCGACGCCCTTACTTCTTCAATCTTGTTGGAGCCTAAGTTTCTGTCAAAACCCCAAGTTCAGTTAGATTGTACGCAGCCATAGGGTTATTCATCGCTCAGCACTTACAGAGTCTCCAGATTTTCGTGATTCTTGAGAGACTCAGGCATGATTGTAAGATTGTTTGACGCAAGATTTCTGACCAAGCCGAAGAAAGTGGGCTGTAAGTCCCTGCAACTCAAAAGTAGGCAACTCGAATCACGTACAGATTCTTCAGAGTGGGTATCACGTCTGATTCGTTGAGACTCGAGATGTAGTTGCCCTCCAGTGATCTGCGACCATTGCCAAGCAAATAGTTAGACCAGGATAACGCCACAAGATCACGAAGTCGCAGAGATACTCACAGTTCTTCAAGCTTAGTCAGCGCCGTGAGTTGAGTGGGGAACGCGTAGGTCAATGTATTTTTCAGATCCAGCTGCGTGGTGTTTACCGGCAGCTTCGCCGGTAAGTCGTGCAAAGCGTCCTTCAGGTTGAGGCTGATAAGCGACACCCTCGTGATCTGGGACTGATTGGCGATGAAGTCCGAGTTGAACGTGAGGTAGCCCACTCGACCTTTGTAGTAGCCCCTGTAGCTGTTCCCCCCGGCAAGCACTCTGCAGTTCCACCAGCATCATCCTCCATCACTTGTTAGATTAGAGCCATCTTCAACAACCAACGACCGTCAACACTTACACTTGATCGATGTCCGAGTTGATCTCAAGTTCAGAGACGTCGTACATGTAGCAGTTGTCGATATGAGGGTACACTTCAGTGTCGTCCGGAAGCTCGGCAACCTTCGACACGTACGACGCATCGGCCACTCGTGCAGCTGCGTCCTCGTCGCTCTGGTAGCCTGAGTCTCGGATGAGGAGCACAAACGCCGAGTCGGTGTAGTTAAGGCACGTGAAGTCCCCGTCGACAGCCACGTCACAGAGCAGTCCGCCACTGCATTGGCCGCTGCACGACGACAGAAGGGTGCCTCCACCCCACAGACCCGACGAGTTCATGCATACGGGCGGCGTCATTGCCACCACCTGCACCGTCCAGAGAGACGAGAGCGCTAGGAGCCACCTCCCGTTCATTGTGCAATTGAGACTTTCACGCTGCGGCGTCGTTAGGACAATGGCTCCTCGCTCGCAGCCATCTACAGCTTGGCTGTGTGGATCCAGACATGGGTTAGGAAATCCGTGCGTGCATGCAGCCATCGAGTGACCGACAGACCTCCTCTACGTGCTCGTCATCCTCACCAAGAGCGCCTCAGTGAGTCCAGAAGGCTGGATTTAACTAGCTGTCAACTAACGTTCCCCGCAACGCCATGTAGCCAAACTCCTGGGTGACATGACGCCGATGGACAGACAGTTTTCAGTCACGATCTTACGCCACGCACGACTAGAGGCATGTTAGTCCAGAGCGGTTGGCGTTGCCACCTTTGCTTGATACCCCCGAGACAATGAGTTGTCTCGGGTGCGTGCCAGACACCTGTTCGTGGATAGAGGATGCGGGTGGAAAAATGAGTTGGCGCTGGCCTTCCTTTCGAGTACATTTTGCGGATTTTCGAGTAACGAGTAATGTTCGAGTACATAGACTTCATTTAGGGACAGCAACAGAGGTGTATTCCAAGGCGAATTCCGAACTCGGCCCCGCTTCTCTGTGAGCCCAGGCCAGGCCACGACTCTACGAATTGAAGGAGCTCAACGAACGCCTCCGCGCTGGGCTCGAGTGAGCTGGAAAGAGCTTTCCAAAGCTTAGGCAGTCGCACGTTACACAATTTATCAAGCGTCACTGCTGCCCCACTGGGGCCCCCAGGCAACTTCTACTCCATCTTTCTTCAGTAGTAGCAGGATGACCTCGGACAACGCTGCTGCTGCTGCTGCTGCTACATGTACACCTGAAGTGGATCAGGTGGTGCCGTTGTCGCCCATGGACGCTGTCTTGCTGAGCTACGGCTTCGCTGTGATCTACGTGTTCCCAGCACCAGCAGATTGTACTCGGACTTTCAATCTCCACAAGCTACGGAGCTCCTTTCAAGAGTTGGTGAATGAAGAGTACCGATTTCTCGTCGGAAAAGTGCAAGTGGATGATGCCACTGGTCGTGTGAGTGTGTTGCAGACCGCTGAAGCTCAACTACAAGGCGCAGCAGGTCTCCGCTTCGAGCACCAGCCAAAGAACGCACTAACCTCGGATGAGGTGGTAGAGTCTCTTGAGTGGAGTTTCATGCCTTCGAAGCTGGAGAAGAACGAGACGATCGCGATTCGGTCGCGGACGGTGGGGTGGCTATCGGAGTCACGCTCAACCATACACTGATGGACGGGGAAGGTCTCTTCACGTTCATGAAAGCATGGGGGCAACGCTACAGCGGAGTAGCCAAGGAAGACAGGCTCGTGATCAATCACGACCGACACTTGCTCTCCGGAACAGGGCGAGGATCACGCCGGCCTCACCCAGCAATAAAGACCGTGCCTCCACCAAGTGGAGAAACAATCCCGATCTCCCAGTTACCAGCTACCACGCAGCACGCCTTCTACGTCTCAAGGGAAAACATGTCCAAGCTCAAGACGTTAGCTAGTACTGCAAGTGAAAAATCTGTTGCAGACGCGCCATTCATCAGCACAATCGACATCATCACGGCGCTCTTCCTTGTGCTGATCTCACGAGCGCGAGGCCACGGCCAAGACGTTCGAATCACGACGGGTGTGAATGCTCGAAGGCGACTCGACCCCCCATTGCCGATGAACTACGCAGGCAACTGCGTCTTCAGCGCCTTATCGACCTACAGCAGAGAGGAACTGCAGCCAGAGACCGAAGGTGAAGACGCTGAGATCAACGCTATCACTCTGATCAAGCTTGCTCGTCGAGTTCGCGCGTCCATCTTGGAGCTCGACAGCGAATTTTTGCGCGACGCAATTGAGCTCATCGCTGAACAGGAACACCTGTCACGCGTGGTCGTGAGCAAAGTACATCCTCGGACCTGATCTCATGTTCACGTCTTGGGCCAACATGGGTCTGTACGACGCCGAGTTCAACGGCACTCGTCCGTGCTACGCTGGAATTGCCAAGGTCCCATTCCTGGACGGTATGGTGGTCATCGCGGAAGCTGCCAGAGGCGCCGACGGACTTGATGTGCTGGTGTTTCTCGAGCGCGCTGCCATGGAGAGGCTCAAGGAGTTGTGGGGGCAAGTCTCGTACCTGCAGGACTAGGATACTCTTTTGAGCTGAAGACAGGTGAGAGCTGGAGACGTATCCCACGTCAACTGAGTCTTGTACATTTGTTACTTGGACACTTCAGCACTGAACTAGCAGCAGTTAGCGCAAACACTTTCCCTTACCCCGCTTAAACGATACGTTGCTGCCTTCCTCTTTGGTCTCGTCCAAGTGGTCTCATCCAGGTGACCATACCGAACGTGGGTGGCATCTTTCCTAAGTCACAAATAAGACTTTTGTGCAATTACTCGGAGGTCACCGAGGTGTACTCGAAATTAAGCAGCACGCGGTGCCTGACTCCGTCATTATCTCTGTATGCGACGTATGCTTCCTCTACAATCCGTTTAGGAGGCGATTTGCGGCCGCCTCTACGTTGTTGTCCGTGGACTGAAGCGCTTGCAGTGCGCGCTCTCTATCAAAGCCGAGGGCCTGCACAAACCAAGTGAGTCAGCTCATCTACACTGTACGGGCATCGACGCATAGGAAACTCGTACCATTAGCTGCTGAATGGCGTCTTCAGACGGCGGTGCAGCCGCGAGATGAGGTGGCAGCATGCCTCCAGCCGCGGCGGCTGCAGCAGGAACGGCACCAGGCATCATGCCCCCTGCACCCGGCAGTAACTGGTCTCGGAAGCCTTGTCCTTCCACAGCCGGCGCAGCAGGGCGGCCCCGATTAAACCGCGCATTCAATCGACGCTGAGCTTCAAGCGCACGCCGCTGCCGCTGAAGAGCCAACGTACTCGCAGGTACCACGTCGAACAGCGGGTGGAACAGACCAAATATCGAGCACACAAACGACGGCAGCCGTAGTCGTCCAAGTGGCGTCGAGCTGAACAGGAGCCCGAGGAACGATCCGCCCAGGAACGGAATCAGCGCGCGGTAGTCACGTGCCAGCATCTAATGGCAGTAGCAAACACCCATGCAGCCCCATCTTTAGTTCATTCACACAGATTTCCCACCTCAACAACAGAGCCAGCATTTCCGCCGTACCACCAGCATGAGCAGATACGTGCTCGACTTGTCCGAAAAGTGCAACCCACCCACACTCAGCGACCGCGGCGACATCTTGGGAATAAATCCTAAAACAGTGTAAAGAAACAAAATTTAGCCGCAATTTTCCCAGCTTGACCCAGCCAGATAGCCGTACTGTTGAAGAAGACCGCGAAGGCTCCGATGACGGGGTACGCTCCTCCCGGGATCCTTTTGGCCAGCCAGGGGGCCGACGTGAGCGCCGCGAGCTGCAGGGCCCCGGAGATCAGCAGTGTGAACACGAGAATGCTGCCAAACTTGCGCGAGCCCATCTGCCTCTCCAGCACTCGGAACTGGAACACGACGTAGAGCCCCAGCGACACGGCCAGCCCACTGCACACAGACAATAAATCATTATTAGTGAGATGCAACAAATATACTTAGGGAATAATAAAGCTTGGATAGAATAACGCACTGGTGGAACGTGAGCTGACTCGAGAGCAGGCGCCAGTACTGCGCGCGCGAGAGAATGGCGTCCCGGTCCAGCGCCAGCAGGCGGCCGCGGTCCAGCAGCAGACTGGCGGAGCTGGCGGCCCCCACGGCGAGCGAGAAGGCGTAGGTCACGGGCGCGCCATCTGCAGAGCAGAGAAGAGCGTGGGTTAGAGGACGACCTGGGGAGCAGGAGCAGGAGCACGAGGACACACGTACAGAAGCCGCGCAGGTCGCCGTGCATCTTAGCAATACTGAAATGTAATACCGGATAGACGGCCACGTAATTGAGACTATTGAAGCGAACTGACAAAGCACGAGGGGTGCTGAAGTAACATGGGGTGGTCCACACCATGTTACCTCAAAAGTACGAAGACCATCACTCCTCCAAACTTCAACTTGGAGCAAGCTGCTGTTTGGCCTCGTCACTCAAGAGCAAGTAGCGTGAGCGCTGCGGAAGCTGCGGGTTGTAAATGGTCATTGAGCACTGCTGACGCCGCCAGCGCACGTGAGCGAGTCGAGTCAAGCAGCGATTCCTATCTCGCTCAGGATAACGGTCCGGCAATCAATTCGTTTCGAAACGACTGCAATCGTCAAGGGGCGCCACTACTAAAGGCGTCTCCGCGGGGAGAGGCACTTACTTGATCATCCAGCCACGACGACGCGCCCTCCCTCGATCGCAGAGGGCGGAGCTGCCGTGAAGATGCTCGCGCGCAGGACGCCCCCGACGATCTCGACGCGGCCGCCGAGCTCCAAGGCGCTCGGGAAGGCGCTCGAGAGCCCCAGCAGCGGCAACAACCAGCAATACAGCAACAACGCCAACCATGCAGGACGCCCCGCTCCCCTCGGCCAGATCGACGCCAAGCACCTGCAAGTCGGCACCAAAGTGTGGGTGGCCGACGCCAAAGTGCTCTGGCGGATCGGCGAGGTGCAGAGCATCGCCGACGACCGCAAGACGGCGCAAGTTTACCTTCCCGACGCTGCAGACGACCAGGTACAGACCCTACGCATGGACCAGCTCTTCACCTTTGATGCGTCGCACATTGTGGACCACGCGGACGTGGCGCTCATGAACAACATGCACGAGGCGCCGCTGCTCAACGTGCTGCGCCAGCGCTTCGAGCGCGACGAGATTTACACCTTCACGGCGGATATTCTGCTGTCCATCAACCCGTACAAGTCCATCCCGCTGCTCTACGACGTCGTGGGCTTTATGAAGAGCCGCGAGGAAGCTGCCACCGCCACGGGGGACGGATCTACCAGCGACAGCAGCGCACCGCCGCACTTGTTCTCCATCGCTGAGAAGGCCTACACTGACATGAAGGGCGTCGTTCCTGGGTCTGGAACTCCACAGTCGATTGTCATCAGTGGAGAGAGCGGAGCCGGTAAGACCGAAGCCTCCAAGTACATCATGAAGTACCTCGCCACTGCGAGCAAACACGCCGCCAGCTCCAGTACAGTCGCTGCAGGCGTCCACGAACAGATCGAGGAGTGCGTGGTGCTCTCCAACTTGATCCTCGAGTCGTTCGGCAACGCCAAGACGTCACGCAACGACAACTCGAGTCGCTTCGGCAAGTACATTCAGATCCACTACAGCAGCGAAGGCCGCATGGCGGGCGTGTCCATCCGCCACTTCTTGCTGGAGAAGACGCGGCTCGTGCGACCAGAAGTGAACGAGCGCAACTACCACATCTTCTACCAGTTGCTGGCGGGTCTCGACACTCTGACAACCTCGTCGGCGGACCCTGTGGACTCGGATCGACCCTTGCTGCTGCAGAATGATGTCTGGAACTACACGTACCTCACGCGTGGAGACTGCGTCGAGGTGGACGGAGTGGACGACGCCACCGAGTTCGAGCAGCTTCGTCGGTGTCTCGAGCAGCTCGGAATGGACAACGCCAGCTTCCAACGCCCCATGTTTGAAGTGCTCGCAGCCATCTTGCACCTCGGCAACGTGCAGTTTGAGAGCTCGACGACGCAGGACGACACAAATGGAGACGATAGTCGCGAGAACGACCCGACGCACGTCGTGTTCCCAGAGAGCGACGCTGGAGTGAACCTAGAGCACGTTGCGATGCTGTTGGGCGTTGATGCCGCCGAGTTCGCGAACAAAATGGTGACGCAGACCACCGTAACAGGTCGCGGCAGTATCCTCGAGATCAAACTCACCCCGGAACAGGCCAAGAATGCCATGGACGCCTTCTGCAAGTACCTGTACGGCGAGCTCTTCCACCACGTGATCACGCGCATCAACGCTTGCGCCAAGCAGCAGACGTCTCGGATCCCCGCATCGGACAAAAAGACGCCCAAGTCTCGTGTCCAGGGCGGCGCAACAGCGCCCACAGTAGCTCCTTTCATCGGCATCCTGGACATTTTTGGCTTCGAGGTCATGAAGCGCAACAGCTTGGAGCAATTGTGCATCAACTTCACGAACGAAACGCTGCAGCAGCAGTTTAACAAGCACGTGTTCGTGCTGGAGCAGGAGCGATACGCTCGTGAAGGCATCGCCGTGTCACCCGTGGAGTTCCAGGACAACCAACGCTGCTTGGACCTCATCCAGAAGCCTCCTCTCGGACTTCTGCCTCTGCTCGAGGAGCAAATGCTGCTCAAGCGCAAGACCACGGACAAGCAGCTCCTCACGATCTACCACGGGAACCACCTTGAGAAGCATCCGAGCTACGCCAAGCCGCGCTTCGAGTGTGACGAGTTCATCATCCGCCACTACGCGGGCGACGTCGTCTACGACATCCACGACTTCATCGCCAAGAACACCGACAACCTGCACGATGATTTACTAGACTTACTGCGTCGCAGTTCCCAGCCGCTACTGCAAGCCATGTTCAGCGCCCCAGTCGCAGCTTCACTCGGTGGCGCTGCAACGAAACGCGGTGGCCCGACCACACCGACTGGAGCGATGCACAAACGTACGCAGAGTGCATCTCTCACCGGTACAACAACCGTGTCAAGTCGCTTCCGCACGCAACTAGCCGAGCTCATGGAAGTTCTGTGGAGCACGACGCCCAGCTACATCAAGTGCATCAAGCCGAACAACCTCAAGTTCCCGGGCGGATTCAGCTGCGAGCTCGTACGCGACCAACTCATCTACAGCGGTGTGCTGGAGGTGGTTCGAATCCGACAGGAAGGATTCCCGATCCGCAAGCAGTACAGCGTCTTCTATGAGCTCTTCTGGCCGCTGGCCATCGCGAAGTATTGTGTCTCTGCTACGCGAAACAATCCCGGTAAGGCACGAGAGGCCTGCGAGTTCATCGCTCGCGAGTGGCTGAAGGACAAAGAGCTC
Organism: Phytophthora vignae f. sp. vignae; assembly: GCA_016169955.1. Lineage (NCBI taxonomy): Eukaryota > Oomycota > Peronosporomycetes > Peronosporales > Peronosporaceae > Phytophthora > Phytophthora vignae. The sequence goes on from JABJUM010000013.1 coordinate 1,347,686, forward strand.
GAAGGCGAAGCCGAGCCCACGAACGAGGACGACGAATCACCCGAGACCGAGAAGGACGAGACGGAGCCAAAGCCCCCGCGCGCACCAGCTCGACAGATCTTTGCTATGGGCAAGAACGAGATCTTCCTTCGCTACGGCCAAGTAGAGAAGCTTGAGGGCTCCTTGGCGACTATCCGGCAAGAAAGTATCGTGGTTCTGCAGTCCAAACTGGTTCGTGCTCGACTCGCGTTCAAGAAGTTCCACAAACTGCGCCGAGCAACGGTGAAGTGGCAGGCGCTTTGGCGCATGCGCGTGCAGCGAGCCAAGTATCTCCAGCAACGCCGAGCCGCTATCAGAATCCAAGCACAGTTCCGATGCTTCCAACTCACCACGTTGTTCCAGAAGAAGAAGCACGCAGCGTGTATCATGACGCGAGTGTCGCGTCGATACGTCACGCGTTGCAGCTTCCTGCGATTCCTCAAGGCAACGCGAGCAGCCACTGAGATCCAGCGTCACGTGCGAGGATTCATGCTGCGCACTGCCGCGGAGCGTGAGCGGAAGCTGCGTCTTCGATCGACACTCAAGCTGCAGTCGTGGCAGCGCATGCATGCTCATCGCCGAGCTTTCTTGGCCCAGCGACGTGCTGCCATCCGAATTCAAACCAAGTACCGAGCTCGGATCCAGCGCCGCCGGTTCCTGCTCGAGAAGAAGGCCGAAATCGTGCTCGCAGCCTTTGTGCGGCAGTTCTTGCAACGAAGACGCTTCAAGAAGCTCAAAGCTTGCATCATAAAGACCCAAGCTTTGGTGCGGAAGTGGGAAGCGCGCCGACGCTTTGTGACGCTGAGATCTGGGGTCGTCTGCATCCAGAGCCAACGACGACGGCGTGCTGCTCGACGCGTATTTGATGTCCGAAAAGCGGCGGTGGCTCGCCTCCAGCACGCCATGGTCGGATGGATCGCTAGATGCCACTACCTCGCGCTGAGGCGGAGCACCCGAACGCTGCAGTACTGCGTGACCAGTTGGCTGCTGTGTCGACAATTCCGACGCGCTCGCAAAGCCTCAAGGCGTATTCAAAAGACATGGCGTTCGCACAGTCGCCGAGTGAAGTGGGAGGCTGAGGTGGCCAGCGTGTTTGTTAGTCGCAGTGTGAACGGGACAAGCACCATCGCGCCAGGCAGCAGCTCGACGTCTTGGACGCAACACACGCGCATGGAAGATTCAGACCGCAGGATGGCTAAGCTCCGCAATCAGCCGGACGTCTTCTTTGTGTTGCAGCCGCGGGCTTTCGGGTATAACTCGCTGTTCCACGAGGCTGCTGCATGCGGGGACTTTCACGTCGTCAAGTACATGCTCCAAGAGCGCTCCAGCAAGGAGCTGCTCTCGCTCAAGAATGGACGAGGCTTCACAGCTTTCCACGAAGCTTGCGCCAACGGCCAGCACGCGATGGTAAAGTATTTGGTGCTGCAAATGACAGCGATGGCAGCTAGCGGAGCTCGAGATAATATGCCATCGACCCAGAAGACACCCGAGCAGTCCACCAAGTCGAGCTCAACCGATGGACCCGAGTCGACAGAGGCCAATGCAACAGCTTCGACGTCTAATGAGGTCGGTAATCAGCAAGAAGAGGAACCTTCAAGCAGAATACCCGAGCGATCGATTGTCTACAGCGGATTTCTTCGGAAACGACGGGAGACGTCACGGTGGATGAAGCGATTCGTGGTGCTCAGCGTGACTGCCGACAACCAGGATCATCCGCAGCTCGAGTACTATCCAAACGATCGCAAGTTGACGTTGGCTGGACCCAGCTCGTTGCAGATCGACTTGACCACAGCGTTGCTCAAGACGAGTGTAGACCTGCCTTTTACGTTCGAGTTGCACTCCCCACAACTGCTGGGCGGTCACAACAAGGAAGGTCGGCTCTACTTCGCAGCATCAGGGGCGCTTGAAATCCAGTGCTGGCTTGCGCACTTGCGTAACATCATCCCGAGCAGCATTGAATCCCGAGTGTTTGCCATGCACCGGTCCGCTCAGAACAGCAAGCTCGAGTTTGTCGACTTTCAGGCTCGCCAAGATGCCTGCAACTTGCGAAGTGAGTCATCGCGACAGGAGACACCGCTCCACTTGGTCGCCAGCTGCAGCAGTCTCGTGATTTTGGCGGCGATTGATGGCGACTGTGACAACAACAAGAGCAGCACCACTAGTGAGATCCAGCTGGACGTGACCACAGCAGCAGCTAGCTCCAGTTCCAAGTCCAAATCCTTGTTAGACGCGGAGCTAGAGCTCGTGAAGACGGCGCAGTGGCTGCTGGAGAACGGAGCCGACGTCAACGCCGTGACAACACGACAAGAAACGCCGCTGCAGTTTGCACTGCAGGCTGGACACTTGATGCTGGCGAAGCTGCTGCTCGACCGTGGGGCTCTTGCTTCAAATCTGTCAGAGCCGCAACTGGTACTTGTACGCTGCTTGAAGGCTGAACTGGCAAAGACCGCCATTACGAGCATCTCTTCAGCGGCGTGTACATCTGTAGGGATCTCTCACACTCCTCAGCCACCTTCGAACCCGCTATTAGCGGCGGGAAGCGCTCTGCTCAAGCGACCGAACAAGTTGACGCGGCGCTTGAGTGCGAGCGAAGAAGAACTCCCGATGCTCTTCCTGGTCAAGCAGCCTGGCAAAGTGCGGCACAGCTCGTACGTGTCGCTCTTTGTCGAGCTCATTGGACTGAGCGACGCGGCATTGATCGGCGCTCGGCGGCCACGGATGGTCATCTCGGTGATGGACGGACAGCGCAACCTCGTGGAAATGAGGCAGCAGGTGTCAGTGCAGCCTGTCGCGTCGTCCAACGCCCTACTGTGGGGGTTCACTTGGCACATGCAGACACCGTTGGAGAACTTGCCACACGGGGCTTGTGTCGTGCTTGAACTCGCCACCACCAGCACCTCGTCGGTATCACCAACAAACGACGGCCCCACGTCTCCAACTCTTGGCGCGAGCGTACTCGTCCCTGAATGCTGGACGTACCTGCAAGTGGACCAGCGCACAGCCAACAGCACCGCTCTCACCGCCGAGATGTACAAGTACCCAGTGGACCTGTCGTCTCACAACACGCTGCACCGCGCCGATGCCTTCCTGTCCGGCGAGATGTTGATCTCCCAAGCTCGAACCCCGTAAGATACACCACTCCACATGCATGTCAGCCGCCACGATTCTCTCCAGTTAGTCAGTCACCGACACCTCCTCCCCCTACCTTGAATACACACACACAACCACAGCAACAACAACCAACAGAGACGTAAGGCAGAAACACGTATCAATCTATTGGAACGGGGAAAAGTAGAAGGTGTGCCCATGGGGACACATGTACTGCCCGGCCTGGCTGCCTGGGGGCATCTGCACGCGCGTGTAGCACGTGGGGCATTGGCGCATGATGGGTCTGGGCCCCGACGTCATGGGCCCGGCCCCATTGAAGCTCTGCCGCAATCCCTGCGAGTTGCCCGTGCTCGGGGGCATGCGCAGTTGGAACAAATGACCATTGGGACACTGCAGCGTGCCGCGCGCCGTCGTGCTCACCAGGCAGCGGATGCGGCACGTGGGGCACTCCACCACCACGTTGCTTCGTGCGGCCGCCGCTGCCGCCGCCGCGCGCGCGCGCTCCTGCGCCGTAGGGGTATGAGCCAAAGATTGTCCACATCCGTCGCAAAACTGTCCTCCTGAGCCTCGCTTGCCGCAATTTGTACCTGCACACGATAAAGAAGACATCAGTACATGTGCCTTATAACGAGGAGGGCGGTGGTCGTCGTTGTGGCGTGGAACTTACAATACGGGTGGGCCTTGACCAGCCCCTCGGTCTGCTCGGGCCACTGCGTCTGCGCCTTGCGGCAGATCGGGCACTTGTCCGAGTTGGCCTCGTCGTGGTTGACGTTCTCGAGCAGACAGCTGAAGTGGAAGCGGTGGCCGCACTCGGCCGTGAACAGCGCGCGCCCCAGCGCCAGCTCGTCCAGGCAGATGACGCACTCGGGGGCGTCCTCCATCACGGCCAGCGGCACGTTCTTGGCGCTGTCGGTGGTCGGCGCCGGCTCGGCCGACGCGGGCGCGATGGGCGCGGGGCTCGGGGTGCTGTTCGCGTACGCCGCGCGGTGCAGCGGCCGCTGCCGCGCCTCCACGTCGCTCCAGCGCCGCACGCGCACCGCCATAGTCGAGCAGCTGCAGACTAGGAAGACGGTCGGTCTTCTTGCGTTGTGCGAGAACAGAATCCAGTCTGGTACAGAATCAGGATTAAGCTTAGCCGAACTAAAACATGACGTTTCGGAGGGGGTTGACTATGCAAAAGATATATTTTGTATGTGTATGTACATAATACGGGAAGTTTGCCAACTTGCCAGAGTTTTGCCCGGTGCGACCACGTTTTCCAGCGCTAGGTGTTCTCCACAATGCGCGTCGCATGACTTGTTGGCCACTTCATGGCTTCCAACTCTGCAACTGAAAAGTGTGGACGCATGGCGTTCCTGCAGGTAATGTTCCCTTGCACCATGCGGCTCGTGAACATCAAAATTGAGCTGCGCTGCCCAACAGTCTCGTTCACATCCTACGCTTCAATACTGGCGCGTGTTGAATGTGACAGTGCCTTTCGAACGCAGCAGTAACGCCTTCATCCAGTTCTGTGCATGTAGTGGTCGAGGTGATACTTGGGGGCACACGCAAGCTTCTCAAGACAGCGTCGATTGAAATGCTGCGGCGGTGAATCCCCGAGTGGTTTGACTAGCAAACGCGCTCGTTATCGGCTCACAACGAATTGTAGCTCACGATAAGTACATTGGGGGTACCCGGACTGGTTGTCCGGGGGGTTCGCAGTTCTCAGGAGCAGCAGCATGGACTTCCGACAACAAGGACACAACCGCCAAAATTATACCGTACGAATTTTGAGCTCATCTGCATCATACTTTCAAACAAATATTGTGTTTTCTTGACACGCAACCAGGGCTCCACCGGAAAGACTAGGGTAACGACATTTTTTTAAATAGCATTTTTTTATTATATCTGTGTTAGGAATCTCTTTTACTACATATCGGTAAGCATCTCCTGCGCCTGCCTCGCAGCCGCAGCATCTGCCCTGGTATCATATTTCAAATGATACACCGCTTCTTCGAAACTGCAAATTCGGGTCAGGCGACATTGGTCGCTTGATGACACTGGCCCGAGGCGGTGGATGTCGCGAGAATGTCGCTTGATGAGACACTGGCCAGGCGGTGGATGTCGCGAGAATGTCACTCGATGACAAACTCGCCTGGGCCGCCTAACGACAGTTCTTCGAACTGCGAATAGCGACCAGGGGCTAATGTTAACTCCAAAATGGGTAATATTGATATTGATATAATATCGACACATTCAGTTTTGATATATGAAATATTATATGAATTTTAACAACCAGATAAAAATAATATTGTTATTAATATTGATATATCATATAATATATCAATATCTCATTAAGTACGAAATGATGACGTATTTCTAGTATTTTTGGCCAATCGTTAGCCAGCTTAAACCAATCTGTCGTCATTACGAATACCCGGTTGATATTAGTTAGGTGGCAAACCATACACGCAGGCTGCGTCCCGCTGCATCCCATTCATTGTGTACTCAAGCATGCGATAGCAAACTGTGGGGCAAATACTCACCTGTACCAGAATTTGGTACGTTTGAACCATTCCAAATTGCAATTTGCAATACCAACAAGTATTACAACCCCGTACTGTATTTACATCCAAGGTATCTGAACAAGGCCGTGCTCTGCCCGGAATAGCTCTGGGTTTTACGGTATATAAGTTAGTGTATTGCGGTATTTTGTTTCTACTGCCAATAACAGAAGTAGAGATATGGTATTAGCTGTCACTGACAGCCTGTCAACTGGACCGGGTATTTATTAGATACAGCTGGCGCTACTCGGTCCAGGATTCAGATACAGCTGGGCCGGGTACAGCTGGCGCTACTCGGTCCAGGATTCAGATACAGCTGGACCGGGTATTTATTAGATACAGCTGATGCTACCCGGTCCAGGCTGGACCGGGTAGCTCCAGGATTCAGGTACAGCTGGGCCGGATACTTGCCTTATGTATTATTATAATAGACGCATACAGGTGGTACTGTAATAACTACTTGCACTACTAAGTACCGGCGCGTGTTTTGCTAGTATTGACTCGTAGAATTCCAAACTCTGTCTGAACCCTCAAAATTCGAGTGCATCCAGGAGTGCATCCACTTCAAATATGATATTCATGGATAATATTCCTACGCGGGGTCAAGCTGACAAATATTTTACATGACTGCCGGCGCAAACCCTTTGCTAGTACCTTGATAATGCCCATTGCCATGCTGAGAACTCCTACCGGATGAATCGCACCCCTCAGAGCATGAGCAGAGGTCTTCTGGAAATATCATAAAAAATACTTGATATTCGGTGAGATTTGAAATGATATATGAAATATCTGATTGATATCGCATTTTGCTACCTATTATAATATTAATATCGAATATTATTAATATTATATTCGAAAAAATATTACTGATACCAAGTTAACATTAGCCTCTGATAGCGACTCCTTATTATACGTACTTGTAGATGTTTACCTATGATAAACGAGAGAGAAGCGCATACGCCCTCTATTCGAGCGTATAACTGTAGGTGTCGCAGCGATGAGCGAGGTGTTCCCATCCTCCTCCAAACAGGCGGTGCCAGGAGCTCAGAAGCCAACGAGCTGCGCAGACATCGCCACCTCTGTACCTGACACCAGCTAAAGACACAATGGGCGGCACTCTCTCCGTGTGCGGACTAGGCGACCGCGACGCGCAACTGGTGAGGGCTCAACCTCCTTACCTCTTGTCATTAACCGTTCCTAACTCTTAACTCTCTCTCCAACCGCAGCACTACCAGAGCAAGGACTTCGCGCGGGACCTGGAGCGGCCGGCGCAGGCGCGCGGGCGCTCGCTGTCCACGGCGACGGACTCGTCCGTGGCCTCCATCCTGTCCAACTCGGAGCAGCTCATCCCGGACGCCTTCCTGCCCAAAGACATCCAGGTGCTGTCGCAGCGTCGACAGCGACTGGGCCACCACCACCACTCGCGCTCGTCCTGGGGGTCGTCCAAGGTCGGCAGCTCCTCGTCCAGGGGCGCGGGCGCCGTGCGCGTGGTGCGCAACGGCAGCAAGGCCGTGGACGCGGCCGACTGCTCCCCGTGCGTGAGCACCAGCCTGCGCAAGAAGATGCTGTTCAACGGCGTCAAGACGGCGTCGTCCAGCTTCGGATACAGCGACGACGAGGGGAACCCAGCGGCGGCCAGCAACAGCCGACTCCCGGCACAAGAACTGCGGGTCAAGTAGACAAGCAGGCGGGGACATGCGGAGACTGTAGCAGTAGGACAAGCAAGCAAAGGCTGTGAAGTAGTGTACTAGTAGATAGAGGACGCAGGAAGCCAGCTAAACCCATAGAAGGCGAAGGCGGAACGGGAAGCAAGCAGGTAGTAAGAGGTAGTAGTAGTAGGTAGGAGGAGATAGGTTGTATGAACAAGGCACACAAAGCTGTATTGGCTCCGTTTACCTTGATGATAGGCCGGGGACTCTAGGCTGCTTGCTTCTTGACGGCGGCCTTGAGCTCCTTGACCTTCCGTCGGCACTCGCGGTAGGCCTCGCTCTCCTGCTCGCACTCCTCGCCGTCGCGCAGGCCGCCGCTCTCGGCGTTCTTGGCTTCCACGCATCTGCACGTAGGACGTGAGTGAGTGAGTCTCCTCCTCCACGGGATTCCACGGGCTCCTCTACACCTCAGACACACGCAGAAGCGTGGCACTATTGCACTCACTTGACGTAGGTCTCCATCTCGCCCGCGCACGGGTTCGGCTCGGCTGGCTTGGACAGTTCGGCGCCCATGACTCCGCTCTCTTGGTGGCTTGGGGACCGCGGATAGATAGACACGCTGTCCTATGTAACAGCTCAGCTATAGAACGGACGTCCCGTTCGCGCCGACCGCCATGCGGATTGAAGTGGTGCGCGCTCCCGAGCCGCTGGGCCCCGAGCTGGCTGAAGCAGTCGACGCGCTCGGCCGGCGGTCCGCCCTCGTACGTCGTGTCGTGTCCATCCCTCGGTGGCCCATCGCCGGTCTTGACACTTGGAGGCGATGGGCCCGCAAGCCCATTGATTGACCTGCTTCTTGATTGCCCGCAGGCCCAGGCTCTCTCCCAGGAGATCACCTCGGTTGCGCTCTTCACGGCGCCCGGGGCGACGCAACAGCGCCAGCGTCTGCTGCTGGCTAAGGACGATGATGACCGCGTCGTCGGCTTCCTGAAGACCGGGGTCAAGCACCTGTTCTACATAGTAAGTAGATGCCTCTCTGGGCCAGATGGCTACATCTTGTGGACGCTCGTGTTGATGTTTGCTGCTGTCGGCTGCTGCTGCTGCTCTATGTATGATCCTCTAGAGCCACAAGGGCCAGTACGTCGAGATGGATCCGCTCTGCGTGCTCGACTTCTACGTGGACGAGGCCTGGCAGCGTCGCGGCGTGGGGCTGCAGCTCTTCCAGCGTCTGCTTCGAGACGAGCAGGTGACGCCGGCCCAGCTCGCCTACGACCGACCGTCGCCCAAGCTCTTCGCCTTCTTGAAGAAGCACGCCGGCCTCACTGAGCACTTCCCGCAGCCCAACCGCTTCGTGGTCTTCGATGCGTATTTCCAGTCTCGTCAGTAAAGCAGATAGAATCATTGATGAGCCACCTCGCTGCTGCTGCGAGCGATAAGGCCTGAACTCCCGTCATTCGAGATGAATCTTACCTCACATCGTTGTGTTTACCCACCAAGGGAGGCCAGGAAAGCCTCGACCTTGGTGTCAGCGTCGCTGGGGTTCTCGGCCGTGGCCTGATCAAACTGCGCCTCAATCTGCCGCCCAGCAAACCACCGCCCGTTCATCACCTTCAGGCACGGAATGGCAGCACTCAGCGCTGCAAAACGCACGACCACGGAGCCGTCCGCTACAATCTGAACGCGCTCCACGGCTCCGTGCTTGCTGCATTCCGAGCGCATGTCCTCCTCCAACTCGTCGAAGAATTCAGCATCGCTGCCCTCGAGTGGATCCCAGACATGCTTCAAGATGACAGAGCGCGAGGGCAAGTCCAAATGCGCCGAGTCGTCCACCGAACCAATCGCCAGCGGTGCCTGTGGTGTAGTTGAACTTCGCATTTCCCCCACCGCTTGAGTGCCAGCTTCGTCTGGGCCCGTCGTCTTCTTGTTCGAGAACGTCGCCTCCGTCGCCCTGCACCACCACACCATATCCTCGTTAACTCGCACATTCGAACAAAAGCTCGTGTAGATAGCGTTTCGTACGTGATGATCACATCAGGCTTGACTTCGAAGTGATTCAACTGCAAGACACGGAACGAGGCGCGAATGAGCAACACGCGCACAAACGCTTGTATCCAAAAGGGGGCCCGCTCTGCTTGGTCTTTGGCGGAATGGTATGGATAAAATCAACCCAGCCGCAGAAATCTTTTTACCCTGTCAATGGCCTTGGCCATCGTAGCACGAGAGCTGAACGTCACGACTGCATCGCCCTGCGCCCATACACAACACACACAGCAGTATCTAAGCATCCCTCCCCACCAGCAGGCAAACAACACATCAAGCAAACCTTGAGTCCTCCACGTTCATCCTTGTAGAACTTGATGCGTCGGACTTTGCCGATCTTGGAGCACACGCCTTCTGCAAGACAAGCAGCTCCCTCCGTCAGCCATCGGCCCTGGCCCATTAGTTAATCCTTAGTCCTGGACTGACCGAGCTGTCTACACGCCATGTACGTGGTGAGGCCCGTAATGTAGACGCTGCTGTTGCCCTTGGAGCCACCGCCTGTGGGCGTTGGCCTCTTGGAGCTGGGGGCAGCAGCAGGAGATCCGAGCACGGAGGCCAACAGTTCGTCCGCCGCTTGCGAAGCCTGCTTCTCGTCCTGTCTGCAGTCCGCATTGGCCCGTTAATATTAGGAGACAAGGCTCAATGTAGAGCTGGATGATTGGGGTGCGTACTGCTGGATGTACGCGAGGTTCCTGGCCCTGGCGCGCTCGATGCGCTCACGCTCGGCGTCCATGCTGGTCACGTCGCTTTATTTTTTTGTCACTAACGGTCACTAAAGTGAGAGCCAACTGCCGGATGATGGCTAAAATTTTCTATTGAAACCTGTCGACGAAAAAGGCAACTTCAACAAGTGGCGTGCCATGACTCATGGCCCATGAGTCATGGCCCACGACGCAGTGCCGCGTTAATTCACAGTATTTGGCACTGTAGGGTCACTCTAAAACCAGGCGAAGCGACTTCCGTTTTGATACAGGCTACGAGCGTTTTCTGTTACCCAACGCAACGCAGTCGACTGCGAGTCAAGTGCCAAAAGAGTAACCTCTCTCTGACGCGATTCACTCGTCGGCATCGACGTTCGTTCACTGTGCAAATTGCCATCGAGTCCGCAGAGCAAGACCAACAGATCGACCTCCAGAGGCTGCGTCTCCTGCATGGGCTCAGTCAAGTGCTCGCCGGACGATGCGGCGTTGATCGACTCGCCGCGCCGCATCCCCCTTACCGAGAGCGCCAGACGCGCTCAGCGGAAGCTCCAGCTGGCCTGCATGTGCTCCGTGCTCTTCATGTGCGCCGAGGTGGTCGGAGGTTACCTGGCCGGCAGTCTGGCCATCATGGCGGACGCTGCGCACTTACTGTCGGACGTGGCCGGCTTCTGCATCTCGCTGTTCGCGATCTGGATGAGCACGTTGCCAGCCTCCAACAGTTTGAGCTTCGGTTTCCAGCGTGCCGAGGTGATCGGCGCAGTGGTCAGTGTGCTGTTGATCTGGGTGCTGACGGGCGTGTTGCTGTACGCCGCTGTGAACCGATTCGTCGAGTGTCTGGAGCCTCACCCTAAGGAGCACGTCGACGGGAAGCTCATGTTCATCGTGGCCTGTATCGGCCTGCTCGTGAACATCGTTCTGATGCAGATCTTGGGCCACGGCCACTCTCATGGAGGAGGGGGTGGCCATGGCCACTCGCACGGGGCGAATAACCATGGACACTCGCATGGTCATGAAGAATGCACTGGCGAGGAAGGACACCACCACCACAGTCACAAAGAAGTCCACTCATGCGAGGAAGCCCACAGGCACAACCATGAGAAGTTCCATGCTCACGATGATGATAACAACTGGGTGGGTGGAGACCTCGAGGTTGGTGCAAGCACCGAAGCCTCGACGCTGAAAAAGCTGGGCAATTATTCGCCGAAAGAGGAAAGTCATTGCAGTCCAAGCCACGGACATTACCACGAACATGGCAAGCACACCAACGAGGTCGACCAGGACGCTGCCTCCACGTTAAAACCGAAGAAGAAGAAGAAGAAAAGCATGGAGAATCTCAAAATCGAGTCGGCCTACATCCACGCACTGGGCGACTTCATCCAGAGCCTTGGCGTTTGCATCGCTGGTGGACTCATCTGGCTCAAGCCAGAGTGGCAGATCGCAGACCCGATCGCCACCTTGATCTTCTCGATTCTTGTGCTGTTCACCACTGTGGGGGTCATTCGCGAGAGTGTCCACATCCTCATGGAGGGCACCCCTAGAGGCTTGGACGTCATCGAGATCGAGCAGGGACTGCGCCAGTGTTCCTCTGTCGCGGCCGTGCACGACCTCCACATTTGGTCGTTGAGCGCGGGTTTGCCTTCGCTTAGTGTGCACCTCGTGTCGGACGACGTCGAGACTGCGCTGCAAGCAGCTCAGAGCTACCTCCTTAGCAAGGGCATCACACACGCGACCATCCAGACCGAGAGAACTTCAACGTTGTATCCTCGGGACTGCAAATCTGAGCTACGATGCGGACAGGTCTCGTCAGCCGCACATGACGCGTAGAGCTGCTTGTACGCCCAGATACTTTGGCGGGTCGTTGAAGTATTATATACGGAGGACAGCTTGAAGCTGTACAATTGCATTAGTACGGTAAACACGGAGGTATTCATGCAAGCATATGAATTCAATTTGGCGATTGATACAGTCACAACCAGCTAATAAGACTGGTAAACACGCCAAGGACAGTCGGGTATAATACTTCGGTTCATTTGACACATGAGTAAGGCTCACTTTACGAGTTTCCTCGTACTGCACCAGTCGGCAACATGCCCAACAGCTCAAGTCCAAGGGAAACCTGCACCAACGATGCCGAAGCCTCTCATCGACTTGCGCTTAGTGAGAGCGACCGACGCGCCCAACGGAAACTGCAGCTCGCGTGCCTCTTCTCGCTGCTCTTCATGTGCGCCGAAGTCGTCGGAGGTTACCTGGCCGGCAGTCTGGCCATCATGTCGGACGCTGCGCACTTGCTGTCGGACGTGGCCGGCTTCTGTATCTCGCTGTTCGCGATCTGGATGACTCAACGGCCTGCCACCGACCGCTTGAGTTATGGCTTCCAACGCTCGGAGGTCATCGGTGCCGTCACCAGTGTGCTGGTGATCTGGGTGCTCACTGGTGTGCTGCTGTACGAAGCGGTGGAAAGGTTTCTAGACTGCATGAAGCCCGAGCCAACCACTAGCGTCGACGGCAAGCTCATGTTCATCGTTGCAACCATCGGCCTCCTCGTCAACCTGATGCTGATGAAAATTCTCGGTCATGGCCATTCGCATGGAGGGCATGGCCACTCTCATGGAGGTCACGGCCATTCCCACGGCGGTCATGAACATTATCATGGAGGCCACGACCACGGAGGCCATGACCATTCCCATGGCGGTCGCGGCCATTCTCATGGGCACACTAACGGGCCCTCGCACAGTGATCGTCCATCCGAACTGCGCAGTGAGCACTCCCATGTATACGACGACTTGCACAGCACGTCTCATTCAGATTTCCACATTCTCGGAGACCACGAACACTGGGTCGGTGGTGATCTGGAGGTTGGAGCGGGTGACACCACACCGACGCTGAAGGAGGAGAAGAAAAACAACAAGAAGAAAGAGAATGTGGAGAACCTCAACATTCGCTCGGCCTACATCCACGCACTGGGCGACTTCATTCAGAGTCTGGGCGTCTGCATCGCCGGTGGCCTCATCTGGTTCAAGCCCAAGTGGCAGATCGCCGATCCAATTGCCACCTTCATCTTCTCCATCCTTGTGGTGGGCACAACAGTCGGCATTATCCGCGATAGCATTCACATGCTCATGGAGGGAACCCCTCTCGACGCAGACACCAAGGAGATCGAGGAAGGCCTGTTGAACTGCCCTTCTGTCGCGGGCGTACACGACTTGCACATTTGGTCGCTTAGTGCTGGGTTGCCGTCGCTGAGTGTGCACTTGGTGTCAGGTGACCCGGAGACGGCCCTACGCGGAGCTCAGCGCTTCCTTTTGTCCAAGGGGATCACTCACTCTACCATCCAGATCGAGATACCGTTCGCAATATACCCGCGCGACTGCGCGGCAGATCTCAAGTGTGGCCAGGCGTCGCCACCGCGCGAGGAATACGTAGTCGACTAAAATACGATTTGATGCTTTCAACACGTGCGAATGTGCTATCAGTTTACGTAACTATGTAATCCAACGTGTTGTCAAGGCGTAACGCTGGCAGCATCACTATTGCTGTTTCTGTCTCCATCGCTCCATTGACGCTTCAAACCGACGGATAAAGTATGTGTCGCTCTGTATGACGTCGAGCGGCTCCACACGCAACAAGTACAGCTCTCTAGTTGTCTCAAAACCCAAGGCCACGTCGTTGTGGGCGAATCGCGCATCGACGATGTGTGCGTCGTGCGCTAGGATATTGTCATCGAAAAACATGGCGTGGATGCCTTCGTCGTCGTCGGTTGGGTCCAGAACCAATAGCTTCCCGGCAGTGGCGTCTTCTTTATTGCAGAACCAGTGCGGGTAGAAGTCCCGCAGCGCCAGCGTCGCCTGCGAGTCACGCCAGCGTCGAGCTAGAAGATCGTGGATGGCGGACAATCCTTTCACAATCTGAACTTCATCCCCTTGGGCAGCGTAGAACGCTAAAGGATCCACATTATCGGCGGTTTTGGGCTGCTTGAAGGTGCCCATAACAAGCGCCGTGGTGCTCTCCGCTCGCAAGAACGTCCCAAACCTAGGCATGTCTCCATCTGATACTTCATGAAGATGGATCCGTCGGTCGATCCTTCCATCCGACCCGTCCATAGGTTTTTCCAGCGGGAAGCACGGATGGCGCCCTTCGCAAAAGCAATTGAACTCTTGCGCCACGCGGTGGAGGTCGTCTCCATAGGTGCGGAAAATGAGGTTGAACTTCACGTGGTGCGTCTGCAGATACTCCATCAGCCTGAAGAAAGCTGGCACAATGAAGCAGTACGGCGACTCGTGCAGCCCCACTTGTTCCAGCTGCGCCTCACTCGCCGCCGTATCAGGCAGCAACAAGTGTTGCAGCAGTTCTTCGTGTTCACTCGCCAGTCCCTCCCCGGGGTTCCCTTTCGCCGTAAAATCTTGACGCAGCACCTTCCTCATGCGCTTGTTGTGCTTGGCAACCTGTGGGTCTCCCGACAAGGGGAACTGCATGGACAACAATGTCACCCCTTCAGTTCCACCAACCGCCAACGGGGTCGCCCCCTAAAAAGACGCCCACTACATTCAAATCACTCACCTTGGCCCTCAGAAACGATCCGTACGACACGAGACCGTCCGTCCCTGCCCTCATCTCCGTAGCTGTTTGCAGTGCCCTCTCTCCGTCCCAAACCCACTTGGCGTCTCCTCCATCAGGGGCACCCACTACGCGCCCCAACGCTCGTTCCGTCAGCAAGTCGTTGAGAATATGTGGCAGCGTCTTGCCCTGTACCGGGTCGTGCATGATCACCGTCTGCCCAATACCGTATACCGTCAACAGATAAAAGGAATACTGCCAGCGGGGATCTATTTAGCTGCAGAGTACGCGCACCTTGTTCACATCGAAGTACAGCAACACGTGCGGCGTCTCCTCCTTCCTCCTCTCCGCCATTTTGGCTACTGCGTATCCGTGCGTACTTTAAAGTCCACACACCGATTATTGCGCACTTAGTATAAAATTATGTGTACTACACCAAAAATGACGACATTGCACTGACAGACAGACAGGTATGGCGGGCTCGCCGGCCGCGTCGTCGCCGTTGGGGGCGCTGCAGGCGCTGCGCCGGCACCTGATCGCGGGCAAGCCCGTGGCCGTGGACGGAGACGACCTGGTGTTCCGCGATGCCGGCGGCGCCGAGCTGCAGCGACTGCCCAAGCACAGCGCCACGGCCTACCACTCGAAGAAGCTGGACAAGAGCTACGACCTGCTGGCCGTCTACACGTGCTTCAAGCACGAGACGCTGAGCTTCAGCGACTACGTGCTCAAGTGCCGCGAGGAGAAGGCGGCCATGGTGTCCACCGTGGACAAGAAGGAGCTGGTGGCCTACCTCAAGGGGGACATCGAGGCCAGCGCGCAGATCCTGGACGCCAGCGGCAAGCCCACAGAGACCAAGAAGGAGCGCAAGCCTACCGGTTCTACCTCCAGTTCTACTAAGAAGCAGAAGACCGAGGACGAGACAGCGCGCACGTCGTCCGCCAAGAAGAGGAAGCTCGAGAGCGCGCGCCACCACCGAGACGGCCACAACAAGCACGGCGAGAGCCACAAGACCCCCGAGGAGCTCCAGGCCGAGGCCCAGATGAAGAGGATAGCAGATAAAGAATACGTCAACAGGACGAGGACCACGGTGCTGGACGCGCACAAGACCAAGTTCGACAACGTGGTCAAGACGCTCGAGCTGGTCAATGCCGAGACCAAGGAGAAGATCGAGAAGGCCAGCAAGGCCTCAGCGCTGCTGGCCACCACGACGGCCAGGAAGGAGCAGCTGCCGCTGCATCGAATGGTCAAGGAGAAGATCCTAGGCACGCCGATTATTGTGGTGCCCGCTGGCTTCTCCGATTTGTTCACGATGCTCAATGCCAGGGACTTCTTGGAGGACGGAGTGTATGTCTCCAACATGCAGAAGAAGGCGGACGGACACCGCAAGCAGCAGTCAATGATGATTACGCATGAGGAGGACGGACACGTGTACACGTTCAAGATCGTGGACACTGTCAGTCGATTCCGGGATAAGGACTGGTGCGTTGAGTCTTGTGTTGCTGTGGTGGACTGCTTACTGATGAAGTTTTGATGCTCGTGCTGGTTGATGGATGCAGGCGCTCGGTGGTCGGCGTTATTGTCTCGGGGCAGTCGTGGCAGTTCAAGGGCTGGAAGTGGAAGTTCCCGCTCGAGGTGTTCAAGAAAGGTATGGCATTCGCTTGTTAAGGACTTTAATGACTGTGGTGCATGCATGGTCTGACACACCGGCTATTGTGTTGTGGTGCAGTGTGTGGAGTTCATATCTACAATCAAGGATCCCAACTGAACCCGGATATTAAGCAGTGGGATGTGAAGGTGCTAATGGTAAGGTTGACTCTTCGTAACAGTGATCTTATCGTCTGAACTGGGCGGCTAACGTCATGAATGCTCCTCCGTGCAGATCCATCCCGACAAGCGGCATTTGGACAAGGTGGCAGCCAAGGAGTTCTGGCGCTACTTGTTCGCGTTCATCAAGCTGAAGCTGCAATAAGCAGCGCATGCATGATAGATCGCCATTACCGCAACAAATACAATACAGAAACTAACTGACGAGGGGCACACAACTGGCCAATCCAAGCGATTTCAAGTATAGGGCCCGACGAAAATGATGCTTGCATCTTGCGAACGATGGAGTGTAATCATACCCTCTTCGTTCAGGAGTTTACCGGCCAAAAAGATCGTGACCCTGATTTGTGCGCTCGTTGGAGAAGAAGTCGGCGTATTTCATGTCGACATTGACCGAATCAAACTAGTGGGCGAGTTGAAGGTGCAGATCAAGGAGAAAGAGAACATTGCGTGCCCTACGCGGCTCATGGGTCTCTTCCTGGCGAAGAAGGGCGACCGCGTGGCTGCCAAGCGATGATCCAGCTTCATTTTGACGGGGAGTCCGCCCAGGAACAGTCAAAACCTGCATCTTGGCGTTGCTTTGCTTTTATATCACAGTTCGGAAAGACAGACCGGTTGTAAGGG
Organism: Phytophthora vignae f. sp. vignae; assembly: GCA_016169955.1. Classification (NCBI taxonomy): domain Eukaryota; phylum Oomycota; class Peronosporomycetes; order Peronosporales; family Peronosporaceae; genus Phytophthora; species Phytophthora vignae. The sequence continues at coordinate 1,364,744 of JABJUM010000013.1, forward strand.
TGAAATTTACATAAGGCTGCTTCGAGGCAGGCACGACAAGAACGTGAATCTTCTCGACTGCTGGTGTTGCCTTGACGTGGTGGATCAGGAGCGGGTCAACTCTCAAGGCTGGCAAGATTGCTACTGGTATCGACTTCTGACAATTTCTGGTCAATTCGACGCGAAGAACGGAGAACAAACGCTCTGCTTGCTGCCATACTGGAGACAAGAGGACTTGGAAGATCAGGAAGGTTGGCTCCCCGGACAAAAGCGACGTTCCCAGCCGGTATTTTGTGTCGGGCGGAAGTGTGCAGTATCTTTTGGAGACCGGCGCAAGAAGACCAGTGAGCCAGGCGTTAGCACGAGCCTGCAATCGATACGACGCAGAAAGTTTGCTCTCAGCAATTGGGTCCTCTTCAGACGGGCATCTCGATCGCATTGACATGCGGGCTGTGATCGATACTCATAATGTGGAGCATTATACCAATCGTGAGCGTTGGGCCTCTTGCGTTACTTCGATGCTTGCGCTGCGGCGTCTTGCAGTTGTGATGCCCCCAGCTTCTTTGAAAAGCTCATCGGGTTGCTCTATCGGTGAAGGATGGTCGTCTCGAAGAAATTGAGGACATTTCCACACTTTAATCAGGCAGCAAGAAATGTTGTGCTTGGCCTACTGGAAGTACGACAACGTGTGGAAGGATATTGTGGCTCAAGGCAAAAGTCAAGTGAAGTGTGGCGGCCAGGCCAGACCGAGGTGGCCAACTGAAAATCAAACGTAAAGGTGACACTATGACGAGCTGCGTAGCATTGATGGAGCGGTGGGCTGCCGGTTGTTCGGAGACGGACTACTGGATCTCCGCAACCAGCTTGTGTGGAACGATTGACGCGGTTGCCAAATGGACCTTTCCCGACGGCCTAGAGCGCTTTTGCTTTCTGCGGTTGACTAACAGCACTACGCACGAGCCTGACTTTGAGGTTCTCAGAGTCTCTTGGAGCCGGTGTGCTACATTGTGCTTCTGCTTTACAAGAGTAAGGTGGTTGAATTCCGGCTGAGCGCTTTGCAAACCACTAAAGTCATGGCAAGCATTCCTGTCTACGTTGGCCACGTTGATCTTTCGACCGTACCAGGGTGAGGACCCCACCGTGAGGTCCCGAAGCCACAACTTCAAGAAAATTATACTGAGATAGCAAGTGTACCGTTAGGTATGCTGCTGGCGCAGCCGGCAGGGGATTAATTCGGTGTCGCATGAAGCCGTGCGTGCGTGTTACGCACGCGTTTAAGTATCCATTATATATTGACATATTATGAAAGTAAACTTAATATGTAATCTGAATAATTACCTAGTCGGTTTCTATCAATGAAGAAGCATCAATCGCATCATCAAGTTTCATTTCCTTCGAATCATTTCCAGTTCTCGAGCCCAAAGACGCAGCAACACCAGGGCGAATTTACAGCACGCTAGTCGTCTGCTTGAGTGGGCGCTGCTGCAACTTATAACGCTTGGCTAATAACAGCGCGTAGACAAGAAAACAAATTGATACCGTGAGTGTGTTATTGCACTTAAAAAAGGTCTGATCATCTGGTAGTTGTGGATGCTCATAATATACTTCTCCGGTCCGGAAAAGAATTAACAGTTAGGTTTTTCTAATAAAACCTCTCTTTATTTTATTGGATAAAAATAATAGCGACTGCGATGTACGACCAGCGCTAATATGAAGGTGTCGACACAACAAAAGGAGCCAGCCCCTATCGGCACAACAAAACGAGCCAGCAACACGATAATGGGGCGGGCCAAGGGCACCGTCGACATCCCTGAGGAAACGCGGCAAGCCATCGCGCTGTTCCTCGCTGAGCGGTCTGTGGGCGGCCGCTTGAAGCGTGGGGCAGCGTCGACACGCTTGACCACTGTTTCCTGACCCTTCAAAACGTCATGGAAACAGTGATCAAGCACCACGGACACAACGACTACAAGCTCTCGCACTACAAGCAGCGGCGTGGACTCTCGTCAAGTGCATCTCCGACAGCGCTGACATGTGAACCAGCTGCGGTAGAAAGTGGGATTCACCATCTTTTGTGTGGAGCACTTCAGTTTCTCTAATTCATAGTACATCATCTGATAAATCATAGCTCTAACATTGAGGCTTGTTCTATTGGCTGAAATCAATGGGATTCGAACACTGATTTGTCGCATATCAATCTAACCAGCAAAAAACCTCGTGGTTCCGATTGCTAAAACAACCGAAAGGGAGGGCTATTTTAACGAAACTGTGGGGCTGTATGGAACAACTGTTTAAAGTACTTTAGAATGATTATTTTAGTTTTGCGTAATTCCAACTAGCAACGACACAGCGAAAAAAACCTTAGAGGGGTCGTGGATACCTCCATTGCGAGCGTGGTAGTTAGATACTGCGTCGTGTTAAGCGCTCGTAAAAAATATACCTGGAAAGCCCGCACTTAGAGCTTTCGAATGCAGGTTTCGCAGCATCAATACAGTCATTACTTTTTCAGATATGCATTGGTATGTGAACTGTTAATTCTTTTCCGGACCGGAGAAGTATTGTGCCTTTCAGAAACTTTGGCCAATCTGACCTCAAAAAGGTGGTCTTAAGAAGGAGAGGCTAGGGCTAGACCTAGGATTTGCTGTTGGCCTTGCATCGGATTACGGAAGTCTTACGTAGGAGCTCCGTCTTCATCTAAAGGGTACCTTTTTGGAAATAAGGTCCGAATGGCCATGTTAAGCTGGCCATTTGGTCCTTCGTAGGACTAGCGAGTCCTTCGTAGGACTAGATCAGGCCAGTGCGCCTCAAAGCATATGTGGCAAATGCATAGTTTAGCCGCACCCGTACAGGGGGAGACTCAGGCAGCACCGCAACCAGGTCACCGTGATCAGACTGTACGTACGTACATGCGCTACAGGTATAGCGGTACTGAACGCGCTCACTTGTCGGCCTACCTTTGCAAGCCATTCGCTCAGTTCACATTCAGTTTTTGTTTATGCATGGTTTTACTGGCCTTGGTACTAGCTTTTATGAGGTCTTACGTTGGAGCAAAAGTCCTACGTAGGACCTCAAATCGGAGGGCATTTTGCCAGAAAGGCACAATAAAAGCACAGCGCGGGCGACTGGTGCGCCGCAAGTGCGGCGCGCCAAAGTCGTATGCGCTGTGCGTTTATCTATTTTGTTTATTTTTGCTATCTCAGCCCCCGCGAAGCCCTAGTCTAATCCATGTGCAAATGACGCATTCATAGGCACTTATTCCCCCGTTATTCACTGTAGCCTTGGTCGGAGCCTGTTTAAAGTCTTGAGCGTCTCCCTGCTTTCTTTCTAGTCGCTATTTTGCGGGGAGTCCTGGCCGCACTTGAGGTCGGACGTGCAGTCGCGCGGGTAGAGCGTGGCCGTCTTCTCGATCTGGATGGTCGTGTGCGTGATGCCCTTGGACATGAGGTAGCGCTGCGCCGCGTGGAGCGCCGTCTCGGCGTCGTCCGAGACGAGGTGCACGCTGAGCGAGGGGAGGCCGGCGCTCAGCGACCAGATGTGCAGGTCGTGCACGGCCACGACCGACGAGCAGTTCTGCAGGCCGCGCTCGATCTCGTCGGGGTGGATGCCGTCGGGCGTGCCCTCCATGAGCACGTGGATGCTGTCGCGCACAATGCCGATGGTCGTGGCCAGCACCAGCACTGAGAAGATGAAGGTGGCGATGGGGTCGGCGATCTGCCACTCGGGCTTGTACCAGATGAGGCCGCCGGCGATGCACACCCCCACGCTCTGGATGAAGTCGCCGAGCGCGTGGATGTAGGCGGCCTGGATATTCAAGTTCTCGAGCTTCTTCTTGTCCTGGGCCTTGTCCGTCTTCTGGCCCTTCTCGAGGTCCGCGCCGTGGGAGTGGCCGTGGCCTGCGTGGGAGTGGCCATGGCCGCCGTGCGAGTGGCCGTGACCGCCATGCGCGTGGCCGTGACCCTCTTCGTCGCTGGAGCTGGCGCTGCTGCTGTCTCCATGGGCGTGGCCGTGGCTGCCGCTTCCGTGCGAGTGGCCGTGGCCGCCGCCTCCTCCGTGCGAGTGGCCGTGGCCCAGGATCTGCATCAGAATCAGGTTCACGACCAGGCCGATGCAGGCCACGATGAACATGAGCTTGCCGTTGACGTGCTCCGTCGGGTTGGGCTGCAGGCACTCCATGAAGCGCTCCACGGCCGCGTAGACGAGCACGCCCGTGAGCACCCAAATGACCAGCACACTCGTGACAGCGCCGATGACCTCGGCCCGCTGGAAACCGAAGCTCAGGCGCTTGGAGGCCGGCAGCGTGCTCACCCAGATCGCGAAGAGCGAGATGCAGAAGCCGGCCACGTCCGACAGCAGGTGTGCGGCGTCCGTCATGATGGCCAGACTGCCGGCCAGGAAGCCGCCCACGATCTCGGCGCACATGAAGAGCAGCGAGCACAGGCAGGCCAGCTGCAGCTTCCGCTGCGCGCGCTTGGCGTTGTCGGTCAGCGGGATGCGGCGCGACGCCTTGCGGTCCACGGCCGGCGGGCCCTTGAGCGGCATCGTCTCGTCAATGCTGTTGTAGTTGCGCGGCATATCACTCACTGGAGCGACCGACCGGCAAGCAGGCGGCGAAATCCTTTCTGAGCGGCCGCGGCTGAGTGGCCCGAATCGTCAGCGACTCATCCCTATAAAAGATCGGATGAGGGGCAGCATACTGGGCGCAAGGTATTTGGTGGGACTGTCGTACCGTCATATCTATGACGGATGATGGGTATTGTGATCGAGTCGGAGGACAACTTGACGCGGCGCGTGGCTCCGGGCCAATTGGACGCAAATGTCCTTGCGTTGTCCCTGTTGCAGGCTGGCGCGGTGACGAGCTTGCCTCCGCGCCATTCAATTGCAACAGCGGAACTTCGCTGCTGCAGGATGCCAAGTTCGACAAGGAATCAGCGGCGAGACATGCCTCCGCTCCCGCCTCATTCCCACCCCGTCGGTCTCACGTAAAATCCCACCCTGGGCTGCTACGGACCACACACATGATCCCATCAACGTTTGATTCAAACTCCATGCAGGGAATGAGCTTTGCCGACGGGAACCGAGTTGCTGCCGCCGTCGGCGCGCTCGCAGTTCGCCGGCGGCGGCAACGTGGGACTTAATGATTGCACTCAGCTTCAATGTACATTCCGGTGATCTTTCATTTGCTCCGTCTTATTCTCCTCCGGAAAATGGTCCACCTTGTCCGACGGCGGCAACTTGAAGCCCGAACACGCCGTTCGAGACCTGACCAGGATGATACGTGGATGGGATGACGAACCGTTATACCACACAGCGTGGCCTTACGCCACCACGGGGTACGAGGCGCAGTCCGCCAGGCCGCACATGTTACTGCCCCGCGCGATCTGGAAGAAGCCGTCCATGCCCCACTCGGCGCCCCAACTGTTCTTGACGATCCAGTGCTTCTTGCCGTCCTCCACGCCATAGCCCACGGCCAGCACGGCGTGGTTCACGTCCTTCTCGCCCGAGTGGCACTCCTTCGACTCGTATACGCCGGACTTGTAGAAGCGGAAGTCCGATACCACCTGGAAGGCAATGCTAACCGGACCAGTGGAGCCCACGGCAGCCTTCAGCTCCTTCTCGTTCCGCGACGTGATGTTCACCACCTGCTCCACCTGCGCGCCAACATGGTACGTGTTGAACTTACACTTGCCCTCCTTGGCCTCGTACGGGTACGTCTGTCCCAAAAGCAACAGACAACAAGGTTAGTCCTCCACCCAATAACACCACCACTCTATTCTCCTCACCTCCTCCGTGTCCAACCCTCCGTTGTACATGACGTACTCGAAGGCGTGCGACGGCAGGCCGCCGTTGCAGCCGTGGTTGTCGAAGGCCTGCGCGCAGTCCAGCAAGTTCTGCTCCGATAGGATCGTGAACTGGCCGTGCTTGAGCTTCAGGTGGCTCTCGAGGCAGCCCGTGGTCGAGAAGGTCCAGCACGAGCCGCACTTGCCCTGGTTCTTGACGGGGGACACGGCTCCATCAGCGCGCCAGTCCTTCTCTGTCGGCACCTCGCCGTACTCCAGGCCACGCTCCTCCGTTGTGGCCGAGCACTGCTGCGGCGCGCCCAGGTACCAGCTCTGGAACTCGTCCCACGTCGTGTCCGCGAACTGGTTGAGCTCCAACGTGAAGCTCTTGCTCTGCTTGCTGTTGTGCGCGGCCACAGAGCGCGCGTTGACCTCGAAGATGCCGCGACGCAGCTCGTCCTGAACGGGCGAGTCGTAGATCTTGCCGTGCGCGCTCTTCCAGGCGGCGAACAGGCCGCGGAGCTCCGCAGACGTCGACGGGACGCTCGTGAGCTCCCACGAGAGCGGCTGCTGCAGCGCCCCCTTCTCGCACTGGAAGATGGCGGGGGGCAGCTGGTCCGCCTCTTCGGGCGTGTAGCAGGACGACGGCACAGCGGCGCACTCGCACCAGGCGCAGTGGTTCTTCACGCACGTGTCCTTGGAGGTGAAGCCGTGGCACGAGCCCCCGTCGGGGATGGCGAGGGAGGACGCGGCCGCGACGGAGAGCGCGGCGAGCAGCAGGACGTAGGGGGCCTTCATCGCTTGCTTGAGATCAGATAATGCGATCCGAGGGGGTTCTTCAACGGAAAAGTGGGCGACGATTGGTTGAAATGCGCCCAATCACGAGGGGTATAGAGGCGAGCTTCAACTTGAGGGGCAAGCAACGCAAAGACAACACTACATCACCAGCTACAGACATGAGGCCTCGTGATCCTCACGTGGTGGCGACACCTGACCGCACTTGAGATCTGCGGCGCAGTCGCGAGGGTATATTGCGAACGGTATCTCGATCTGGATGGTAGAGTGAGTGATCCCCTTGGACAAAAGAAAGCGCTGAGCTCCGCGTAGGGCCGTCTCCGGGTCACCTGACACCAAGTGCACACTCAGCGACGGCAACCCAGCACTAAGCGACCAAATGTGCAAGTCGTGTACGCCCGCGACAGAAGGGCAGTTCAACAGGCCTTCTTCGATCTCCTTGGTCTCTGTGTCGAGAGGGGTGCCCTCCATCAGCATGTGAATGCTATCGCGGATAATGCCGACTGTTGTGCCCACCACAAGGATGGAGAAGATGAAGGTGGCAATTGGATCCGCGATCTGCCACTCGGGCTTGAACCAGATGAGGCCACCGGCGATGCAGACGCCCAGACTCTGGATGAAGTCGCCCAATGCGTGGATGTAGGCCGAGCGAATGTTGAGGCTCTCCAGCTTCTTCTTTGGTTTCTGAGCAGTACCGCCCGCACTGATTTCTAGATTTCCACTGACCCAGTTCTTACAGTCTTCGAGCTCGTGGTAATGGGAATGCGACGGGCTGTATAAGTGTTCGTGCGCATGGGAGTGATTGCTACACCCTCCGTGCGAGTGGCCACTGTGTCGGTGCCCACTCGCTTCGTCGTGTCCTCCGTGTAAATGACCGTGACCGCCGTGAGTATGACCATGCGCTTCGTGAAAATGACCACCGTGGTCGTGAGCTCCATGAGAGTGGCCATGCCGTCCGTGGCCATGACCGCCGTGAGAGTGGCCATGTCCTCCGTGCGAGTGGCCATGGCCGAGAATTTTCATCAGCATCAGGTTAACGAGGAGGCCGATGGTTGCAACGATGAACATGAGCTTGCCGTCGACGCTAGTGGTTGGCTCGGGCTTCAGGCAGTCTAGAAACCTTTCCACCGCTTCGTACAGCAGCACACCAGTGAGCACCCAGATCACCAGCACACTGGTGACGGCACCGATGACCTCCGAGCGTTGGAAGCCATAACTCAAGCGGTCGGTGGCAGGCCGTTGAGTCATCCAGATCGCGAACAGCGAGATACAGAAGCCGGCCACGTCCGACAGCAAGTGCGCAGCGTCCGACATGATGGCCAGACTGCCGGCCAGGTAACCTCCGACGACTTCGGCGCACATGAAGAGCAGCGAGAAGAGGCACGCGAGCTGCAGTTTCCGTTGGGCGCGTCGGTCACTCTCACTAAGCGCAAGTCGGCGAGGAGCTTCGGCATCGTTGGTGCGGGTTTCCCTTGGACTTGAGCTGTTGGGCATGTTGCCGACGTGTGCAGTACAGGTATAGGACAAATCGTGAAGTGAGGTATTTGAGTGTGTCAATTGAATCGAGAAAACATTGGTGGACACAGCGAAGTCCGTCCTTGTCGTCCTCTCTACCCCCTCAATTGACCGTCTTCACGTCAGCGAATATCGTCCTTGTTGTCCTCTCTGCCTCCGTGTTCGACTGTCTTCAAGTAATATAGATACTAGCTGTGCCAAAGTACTAGCATCCTCATATGCCTCTATTTTACCACACGATGCAATTGTATAGCTACAAGCTGTTCTCTGAAGACCTGCGCGAACTGTTTCGACCTCATGTGTTGGTAGGGCCTGCCCGCACTTCAAATCACACTTGCAGACCCGAGGATACTACATCAACATACATTATATTGGCACAACAATTTCTGCTCTGAGCCTCCCCAAAGCCACCCCCCATTGCACTACTAACGTAGTTCTAACGTAGTAGAACTATTACTACAAAGCGTTCATCGGTATGGCAAGTATTGCCAGGAACGTACATTTCGACTCCTGTGAGTATCCATAAAACATAGTTGTCCGAGCGATAGATGTCTTCCGACAAGAGGTTTTAGTGGTAAGGACGGAAATACAGTGCACAGCTGACATAGGAGCGGACATTGCACTGGCAATGCTTGCCATACCGATGAACGCTTTGTAGTAATAGTTCTACTACGTTAGAACTACGTTAGTAGTGCAATGGGGGGTGGCTTTGGGGAGGCTCAGAGCAGAAATTGTTGTGCCTATATAATGTATGTTGATGTAGTATCCTCGGGTCTGCAAGTCTGATTTGAAGTGCGGGCAGGCCCTACCAACACATGAGGTCGAAACAGTTCGCGCAGGTCTTCAGAGAACAGCTTGTAGCTATACAATTGCATCGTGTGGTAAAATAGAGGCATATGGGGATGCTAGTACTTTGGCACAGCTAGTATCTATATTACTTGAAGACAGTCGAACACGGAGGCAGAGAGGACAACAAGGACGATATTCGCTGACGTGAAGACGGTCAATTGAAGGGGTAGAGAGGACGACAAGGACGGACTTCGCTGTGTCCACCAATGTTTTCTCGATTCAATTGACACACTCAAATACCTCACTTCACGATTTGTCCTATACCTGTACTGCACACGTCGGCAACATCCCGCACGATGCTAGTGGTGAAAGCGTCTCCAGAAGCAGACGGCAGCTTGTTGTTCAAGAAGACGTGGTCATGAGAAACGAAGGAATCCTAGGGCGCAGTGAAGCTTTAACCGCTCATAGAACTATTCAACGTGACGAGCACAGCCGTGAGATTGTTGAGTACGTGAACGACTCTGTGGCAACTACTGAGCGCAGACTTGGTGGGCTGCTTCAAGAAGTGGTGAGCGCCTCCCAATCCGAGTTCCAAGCCGCTATTGTGGAGCACACAGACCGTCGTACCAACGAAATTGAGTGCCGGCTACAGCAAATGCTTGTCGATGCTCATGCGAAACTCGAAGCAGCAACTGAATCGGCGCTTGATCAGCAAGCATTAAATGTTGGTGCGCAGATTTTAGCTGGTGTTAACCGCACTGAGGCAAACATTCAAGACCATATATTTCAGCTCAACAAGGACAACGAGAGGCACCTGCACGCAACGCTCGGACGGTGTGAAAATATCGCTGCAACTTCAGCACAAACGCTTGCTGAAAAGCACGCAGCGAGCATTGAGGAACGGCTACACCAATCCATACGTGGAGCAGCAGGCCTTCCGATATAATTATTTATTGTGAAATACAATACAATATGTTCCACTCAATAACTTATTGACTGTCGACAGGAAAACTGTGTCAGTTATTTATTGTGGACCAGGTGCAGTGCTATACAAACTCCTAGTAGTTATATATAAAATCGAACATAAACACTGCTACAATAATGTATTTCATGCGATTCCAACTGCAAGCCAATAGCTTATTTCAATTGTGATCCGAAATACTATTACAATAATATTATCGGAAGGCCTGTGGAGCAGTGGAGGGACACGCTACTGCACTTGACTCGAAGCTCCAGGAAGCTATTCAGAGCATTCGATCGGATGCAGAGACACGAGCTTCGGTTTGGGCTGATGTGAACGGAGAAAATATTGAAGAGCGGCTGCAGCTGAAACTCGACGCTGCAGTAGAAGCCTCGCGGAAAGATTGTCGTGAATTCGTCAACACTTCTCTGAAAGATGTAGCGACTACAATTAATCGAGGGCTTGAGGCCGTCATGCAAACTGTGGAGTCTAAACAAGTGGCGCAAGCGAATTGCGTGGAGACACGCATGCAACAAATGCTTTTGGAGGCGCAGATCGCATCTCAAACCTCCCTTGCAGCGATGGAGCAAACGGCTCGGAATGCTGAGCTACGATCTCAAAAACGCCATGATGAGGTGAACAGCCGCATGAACAGCATGATACTAGACCTGGAGCAGCAGATTGCTGCGGCGGGGGCTCTGAACGAGGATCAGTGGAAACAGATCGCGATATTGATCGATGAAAAGTGTCTTCAAGTAAGCAAGCAACTGCAATTTCTTCATCAACTGAATCGCTGTTCGGTACAAAAGCGCATATGCAGCACCGTCGAACTTCGCCTAAACAACCAGAGAGCAGCTTGAAACGTGAAGGAAACCCGCAGAAAGACTTGAAGGCAATGTCCAAGCTTGCGAAGGCACGAGAAGAAGCTATTCGGGCAACGTGTGCTAGAATCAAAGAACGATCAACAAACTTGAAGCGTTCGGCAAAGCTACGTGTCCAAGCCTCGAGCAAGTGAAAGCCAAGTGAAAGCCTAGTACTCGGTGTAATATCGTAGCAGAACCGCAAAGTTGCTAGTCTTTAGAGCAGCATGCGAAGGTGGCTAGGCCTACATCTAAACTGTTTTCACAAACATAATCAAATACTCCGTGCACATTGCACTAAGGTAATTGTACGAATCATTGTTGTCATTGGTATATCTACGGGGTAACGACGTACTCTCAGATCAGCGTACGTTCTTTCTTGCTGATAATGCAAGCGCACCCAACGTTCCGAAGCGATTAGCAGGTAGATATGCTTAGTTAGCCACCTCAAAGCTCGTTTAGTTGGCAAGCTATGTAGTCTAGCGAGCAACACGTTCCTGTCCGCAAGCTCTACTTGGCATGGGCAAAGAGCTAAAACAACTATGTGTTCTTTACCATTTTCAGTGAAAGGCGGCCAAAAGCACTTGGTTAAGGGATCAAATGACCCGCTCTCGACTGTATCAGTAAATGGCTGCGCTAGGAGTAACCATTGAGATGAATACTGACAAAATGAAGACCGACACAACATTAAAATGAAAACATGGAGAAGTAGAGCTTACTCTGACTGAAATAACACCTCAATAGTAGCCTCTCCTAGGCACTATCAAGAAGTTTGTATGGAAATAACCCGAACCCTATATAATGATTTTCGGCCGCCTTGAGACGCTGTTTCGGTCCGAGGAAGTCGAATCTCTGTATTAGGGATTTGTATGGGCTCGTCATCGGAAGCAACTTCTTTTTGCTGAAACAACATTTGACAGTTATTCTGTGTTAATTGGCCAATGATCGACCACCTTGGGTAAAAAAAGGTAGTCGACAATTTTTCTGGAGAATTTTAGATTGGAAATTTTTCTGAGGACGATGGTGAATTTTTAAGTGGGATCATACCAAAAAGTACGAGTTCATACCAGAATCTACGAGTTCATACTAAAAAAATACGACTTCATACCAAAAGGTACGATGTATGTGTACAGCAAAGTACGATCTGGTCGGCTTCTTGCCACACTTTCAATTCGGCGCGATGGAAGGCGTTCGCGAGTTGGTGAAGGAAGGTCAAGTAACTGCAAGCGGGGTGATCAAGAAGGCTACGCAGACAGTGTACGAGTCGAGCTTTAAAAAGTTTGCAGAGTTCTGTCTTGCCAATGGTTACCCAGACCCCCATACGGAGCGGCACCACGAACTTCCAGCGGTGTTGGTAGCGTACCTTCAGAGCATTTCCGCATCCAGTTCCGTGTCGCTACAGACGGCGGAGAAGGCAAGATCAGCTGTTGCTAGCTTCTATTCCTCTCACGAAAACAGCGATGGAACAGACGTGAACAAGTGGAGTGTGCTCGTGGACGACACTGGAGCAAAGCGTGGGTATGGAAACCCGGCTCGGGATCCGTTTGTCCGCCAATTTATGCGCGGTCTCAAGAAGAAGAAGGCTGCGGAATACGTTCCTGCTAGGGCTGTACCGGTCTCGCTTCAAATGCTGGGGCTCTGCACACGTTCCTGGATTCGCCCTCTGCGGTCGGTGGATTCACGGAAGAAAGCCGTGTGTGGTTCAAGGCCGTCTCGTCATTCGCCTTCTACGGCATGTGCCGGATCAACGAAGTTCTTACGCTGAAGTGGAGAGATGTTTCTTTGCGTCAGTTTCGAGCCAATGTCGTCACGCCAGATGAGGTTATTGAGTTTGGGACGTACACACTGTTTAACCGCAAGACGGAGGTGGCAGAAGGGCGATCCTATAATCTTCACAACCTCGCGGAGGAAGAAACCCCGATCAATGCTTACAAGCACCTGTGCAATTGGGTGGACTTTGCTACGAAGACGAAAGGCCACCTATGGAGCGATGAAGACTACGTATTCCCTGCTCTTACTGGCCTCAGCAAGAAAGCTCTTAGAAGCGACGACGACACCACCGGCTGCGAAAAGGTGGTCATTGGATGGGGCAAGAAAATGGGAGAACAGAGTTTTATCACGCTACTCAACTGCATCGTGGGTACGCTGAACCGAAAGGGACAATCGACGCCGGGTTACATTGCGAAGCATTGGTACAACAGTTGGTTCACGTCATACACATTTCGCCGAGGAGGGGCTCAATACCGCTTCATGTACGCAAAACCAGCACGGCGCTGGTCGTTACGGATGATCAAGTGGTGGGCCGGCTGGAGTGTTTCGGAATCGACGGAGACGCTGGTGCGCTACCTTCTGGATCTGACTGTTCAAACCGAGGACAGTGAACTCGCAGACTGTTTGGCACCGGACAAGAGTTATCTGCACGGTTGTCCAAGCGCTCCTTATGAGGCTAGCACAAACATAGAAGAAGGGCCCGTTCTCAAGCGCATTCGGCAACTGGAGACACTTATGCTCGAGACTAAATTTCAGATTAGCGAGCTGAAAGGTTTGGTTACGTCTGGGACATTACCCATTCTGTCACAAGCGACTGCATACGAAGATACACCTCCAGGTGCCGCCTCGAAAAGGCAAGCGCCCAGTCCTGCGGTTCCAGCGGCTAGAGACTGGAGTCACCTATGCCTGATGTGGTGGCTTCCGGACACCTCGGTGCACTTGTTCAAGCCTCTTTCAGAATGGACGCAAGCCGAGAGAAACGATGCTGGTGTAGCGCGTAGCTGGTTCAGCGTTGCCAAATTGCTCGGTGAGGATGTCGCCGTGTTCGCTACACTGATGGGCGAGTCCGATAAAACGCGCTGGGAGAGGGCGGTACTTCCTGTATTTCGCAGTTACTACGCCCAGCACTACGGCGGAGCGAAAGAATCGGCCACTGAGCATACGTTTACGATTTCGATGCTGGCTACATTTGTCAGGAAAGACCGCAAGCTTCGAACGAACACAGCGTGCCCCGCAAAAGAGTTGCCGGAATACTCTACGCACCTATAGCTCTAGCCACGTACCGACCAGTATGAACTCATAGATATTTGTATGAACTCGTACTCTTTAGTATGAACACTTCGTATTCTTTGGTATGAACACCTCGTACTTCTTGGTATGAACTCGTACCTTTTGGTATGAACTCGTACCTTTTGGTATGAACTCGTACCTTTTGGTATGAACTCGTACCTTTTGGTATGAACTCGTACCTTTTGGTATGAACTCGTACCTTTTGGTATGAACTCGTGCATTTAAGCAGCCCAGAGAGATGAAAAAGTCGTAGAATTCATCTGTCTTATGTCTGGCTGCTATAGCACGTCCCACTACTTGTCGCTCGCAATAGCTGCGTGCTTGGCCTTGATGTAGGACGCTTTGTACTCCTGGAAGGTAGCACATGGCCCAACACGCTCGAGCTTCGCGATACTCACTTTCAACTTGGTCACTTGGGCCGTGTATGCGGCTTCGGCCTTCTCCTTTCGAGCTTGAAATTCAGCAAGATGGCGATCTTTCGCTCTCAAGTACCGCTCCACCTTCTTGCGATAGACACGGAAGTAGGTCACCAACGTCTCATAGTCATACTCAGCTCGAGCTTTTGCTTTACGTGCGTTGGATGAGGCGAGGCGGGTGAACGCCTTTATCGTCCAGGGTGTATAGCGTACGTCCGGTAGGCTTAGACCCGGGAGGGTTTAGCTTACGGAAACCCGAAACCCACAATAAATGTAAGCTTCGGTTGACGTGTGACCTTGTGCAATCCCTATGGGTGTCGTTTATCTTCGGCGGACCGAGTTTCAACCCTGAGAATCGCAATCGATCAAGAATACAGGAATACAGAGAACTTCCGGGCGCTACTCGTTCCGGGAGTCCTGAATGGGAGTGAGATCACGAGCAGAGACCTTCTCCAAAATAACCAATATCAATAGAGAGTTTGTACACACAATATGCAACCTGTCAATTTAGGTTGTACCCCGAATACAGGTAAATTCGGGATACCCCACGCGCACCACTCCTGAATGTCAGGAGAACAATACAGGTACCTTCCTACCACACGCAATCTACAATCGGGTCCTAGGGGGCGATTGCCACAACCTCCTAAAACGCAGGGAATATGAAATGCAAACGCACACTGAGAGTGTACGTCGCAACTGGGAAATGAAACAGGTGTACCAACCCGATGGGCAATACTTTTGGGTACCTGACTTGGCTTGATGATGTAGTGAGAAGTTTTCGAGGGCCTTGGAACAGGCGTTACTCAACGCTCGCAGCGGGGCTCCGAATGGTACACTCTCCCGTGGGCGGCGGCTGTCCTTAGGCGAATCACGAACCAGGCACTTGTGCACTTGAACGCAAAACAAACTCTGTTGATCTTTATCCTCTTCTCTCTCTCTTTGGCTATCTCTCTTCTCTTTTGTATCTCTCTCTTCTTCGTTGTATACTTCTCTTCTTCTTCGTATGGTCTTGTTACCTTGAGGGTCGCTGGATCTTCACGCGGTCCCCTCTGCTCATATCTTCATACACTTGTTCGGGTTCTCTTGACTCCAGTATACCCGAGCGTCGCGTCGCGGCGCACACGCATCACTTGATGTCGGAGGGACTCGGGTGCCTGACCTGGGGATCTGCTGCACTGATTACGCCACGAACTCAGACCGGCTCACTCTCCATAGTGAAACCAAGTCATGCTCGGAACTGGCGCCTTGGTCGCTGACTTCGCTGACTTGGCACGTTCCTGGGCGTCTGTCCATTGGCAGATATCTGAAGTGTCTTGGGTCTTCTCCATTCAGGGCAGTCATGGTCCATTCAGGTTGGTCGGCACTTGGGCACTCCGGGCGTTGTCCATTCGGGACAGTCGCACTTCATTCGGGCTGTTGGTTGTCCATCCAGGCTGCCGTCGACTCCACGAGCTTCAGTGACCACTTGGTCTCGCTGCTTGAGGTCCTCAACTCATTGTCGGGTCACACTCGGGGTCTTCGTAGTCGCAGTGCCCTGGATGTTCATCTTCACCGTGGTGGTAGCGTCGTTCAGGATATCAATGGCTCGGTGTGCTTGAGTAGCTTCACGCCGGAACTGGTGGAGGTTCGGAATACCTTGGGGATGCTTGGCCTCGCCAAGAAGGGTAGCTCTCCGGGATACGTTCACCGGGGCACTTCACGGTCTCCCTTCGTCAGACTAACTCGGGGCCGGACTGGGTGCTGTGCACCTCCGGCCAGTTGAGGTCAAACGCGACCAGTCATCCATACTCCACATCTCCTCCACCGCACTCGGGCGTTCCACAGGCACGCCATCCTGAATCTGCTTTCGCCACACGAACCATTCAATTACTCTTGCCAGAGCAACCGGGCAACGGTAACCAGGAAAATGTCAAGTTGCTTCGCCACAACCGCCCCAGTGGTTATGGGCTTCCACTGAGAAAGCCATCCTCGAGGTGGTAGGCCATGAGCAGACCATCAAGCGAGCACACTTCTCCTGGGGACGTTGCTTCTGGAACACCAACGTCATCCCGAATCACTGAGCATCGACGCAGCCCGACTCCATCTCCCATCGTTGGCTGGTGTTCGGAGCCCACCGCACAACCGTGCACGCACTTCGCCCCAAGTCCTCTGTTCACGCCCATGGCACACTACGCGGGCTGAAATCCCAACGGTGGCAGTGAGTCTGAACCGACGCCCCGGGGGGCCGGTCGGCTGACAACTGCACCGGTCTTCATTCAGCCCCCGCAAACCTTGACATCCGAAGCACCTTCTCTCATTCGTTGCCGTTGCGGGCCGCAGCTCCAAACAGTACGACATCCGGGGTGTACGCACCCGTTCTCGCCTGAGCGTACTCACCGCAGCCTCGCGCTCCACAATCCAATCGCAATCAAAACTGTTTCCGTCGAAATCACACTTCCATTCGCTCGAATCGTCCATTCAGGATGGCTATAGCCTACGAGTAGCGCTTCCAGGCTGTTTAGCCTGAATTCGCCCCGTAGCGTTCGCCCCTAGGGTGGACGCATACCGCGGCGCACCGTAGTCGAGTTCACGTTTCGAGATCCGCCCCTGACCACCTTCGCCGTTGTAGGACACGTGCCTTCCACCAGAAAGCGGGTAACACACCTCGGTACGGGACGCCCCATTACTTCGACTTGGATGTCCAAACGAATGGCGACAGCGGCAATTCGGGTTCCCCCGGAGCATCTCAGGATGCTGACACCGTCCACCACATCCATCGCAGAAGGCGTCGTAGTCGGCTGCGTTACATGGCAGGTAGGTCGGACGCGGTTGAACTCGATGGTGTTGCTGGATAGGAACGCTTGAAGGGCAATATGGCCGTCCCGAATAGTCCATCTCGAAAGGGATTTCCTGAACAAGCCGTGCCTTCGGAAGTAGTCGTACATTCGGAGAGTTCTCACCTCGGATATCCTGGATTTGGCCTGTTCGACCATCCGGGGTGGCGTTCGTCAACTTAGCGGCATTCTGGATTCCGTTTTCTTCGTTACTGGCGACAGACTCTTCGCCTCGGCGCTTCACCATGAGATGTTCCCGAGCGGCTTCGCCCTCCTTGACGACTTGCGAATGCGGCAGTCCAACGTCTTCATCGACGTCTAGGCGCAGGTCCTCGCGTCGTTTCAGGCTGTATTCCAGGTCTGTCGTCGTTTCAAATCGATGACCTTCCAGGCTAGTCTTGAGTTGGCCATCACGGAGCTTCCGAAGGTACTGTCGAATATGCAGCTCACACTGCTTAGCGGACTTCCGAAAGTGTACACCAGCTCGATCGGCGGCAATATTCAGGCGGTACAGAAATGCCAAGGCGCTCTCGTCGCTGCGCTGACTCATGGTATAGTACCGTTCGGGTTTCGGCGACGTTGATTGGCAGTACGCCCGCTTAAACATCCTGGATAGCCGCGCCCAGTCATGGCGCACATGCTTGGGTAGTTGACCGCGCCAGTCGCGCACCTCGGGCGGCATCTTCAGCTTGAATTCCCGCAGCTTCGTCCGATTGGACCAGCCACTTTGAGAAGCGAGATTCAGGAAGCGCTCCCACCAACGGCACCGAAGATATAGCGGTTCATCTTGGTCGAAGTCATCCAGCACACTTGAATCCACGTGCGACCAGTAGGCGACGACGGTAGTGCCATCCAGTGCAACAACGCTTGCCGCCGAGTCGACACGCGGGCTGTCAGAACCATAGTCGCTCGAATCCTCAGAACTAAGTTCCGAGCACGAGCTGTCGTCCGAGGATCTTTCCGAGTCGTCTGAAATCTCAGAATGTGAGCTCTCCCTGGAGGACTGTGCCGTAGGTTCGGACCTCCAATCACGATGGGACTTCTGATCAGGCATTGCAGTTGTCCCTCGGGATGCGCTTGGCAGAGTGGTCCCGAATGTCGCTTCTTCCTCCCCATAGTCACTTCCAGTCGTCGAGGTCCATAGCTGGGCTGCAGCAGATCTGCCATCTGGTTTGACCCGTCTCTCCGTTGCGTGTCCCTTGATTACGCCACTGGATTCTTGGTGCATAGTCAGGCGCCCCGTCTCTTGATTGACCTGAACAGTCGGATCAGGCGCGGATGTCGTTTGAGCGCCTTGAACCTGGGATGATGTCGTCCGAGTGTCGCGCGAGCGCATTCTCCGAATGTTCCCTTGGTCAGAGTCAGCCGCCTTATCTCGCGGCTGGGCGGCTTCCAGCAGGGCGATCCTTCGGTCAAAGAGTCTCTGCTGTTCTTCCAACAATCTCCGCATCATGGCCTCCTGAGCCTGCAGCTTCGCGGTCTCCTGTGCCTGCCGGGCGACTTCCACTTCGGATCGGCGGTGTTCCTCCTCCACGGCCTCTCGCGCGCGTCCCAGGGCGTCTTCTTGGATAGCGCCCACGACTTCGCGGGCTTTCTCCGTCGTCGCCTCGCTCATGATCACCTGATCCGGGGCCTGAGTGTCGAGAGCGCACTGATGCTCCAAGGCATCCTCCCGACTGACCAGCAACTGCGTGGCTTGGTAAGTCTGGAAGGTTTGCATCAGCTCCTGCACACGCGCGTCCATTCCGAGCACAGCGTCCAGAAGCGTTCTGGCAAAGTCCAGTACAACTTGGTCGTCCAGAGTTGGGGGTTGCTCAGCCCATTTGGGCTGCGCTGACCGACGTGATTGCCCCACCGACTTCGGCGAGCGAATTGGCTTCCGGGTGTATCTGGAACTTCTGCGGCTTCGACGGTCTGCATCATCAGAGCTGGATTCGCTAGAAGAGCTGCTTGGGCTCGACCTTCGGGAGCGGGCTTGCTTCCGGGGCATCTTCGACCTGCGACCACTCCGAATGCCGGTGCGATCAGACTCCGACATAACGACATCGTCCGAGGCTACTGGCCCTGGTGGCGCAGGGAATAACGTCTCGACGACTGGAACTCCCCGCACTTCGGGGATCCGAGCTGCATCAGCTTGGGCGGTCATCGGGATTCTGAATTCGGCACCCGGACCAGTAAAGTCAAAACTCATTTGGAAGCCGCTCGTCATTGTCGTCCTGGGCAGCCTCTCTGGAGGGACGATCGGCACGGGTGAACTCAACCGCGACGTCGCGTTCAACAAGCTGGGTACCGGACCTCCCTGAGCGGCCAGCAGTGGACACTCCCCGTTGATCATGCGCGCCTGCGCGGAGAACTCATCCGGGTCGTCGTCCAGCACAATCACATCTTGGGTCGACCGGAACGTTCCCGAAGGTTCATCCACGGCCGACGACTCAGCCTTGGCGGTGCCTCCCACTGACGCCTGGGCGGGTGCGTCCGGGATGGACACACCCACAACCTCCACCTCCGAGTCCGGAGTGGAGTTCACTTCCGAGCCATTCGGGGGCCCCTTCTCTTCGTCGTCCAGAGCGGCAGCATCCGGGGACACGTGGTGCGCATCCTGAGCTGCCGGCTCCGAGCCCGGCTGATCTTGGGTCTCCGTCGACTCCTTCTCCTCGCGAGCTGCCTTGCGCCTCGCGGCGTTTGCCCGGCGAGCATTTCGCTCGACTTCCTCGAGCGAGAGTTGCTCCTCCGGCGGCATCCCTTGAGTCCGACGCGAGCGTCGCACGCCATCCGCGCGTCCGCCGCGTCCCCTTTCGCGTATGCTTTCACTTCCAGCCATAACTCCACGAATTAGTAGGTTAGTAGCTCTCAGCACCCCTTAAAGATCCTTAATCAATATACAGTTCTCGGTCAAAACCCTAGGCAACCAAATCCGGGCACGCGCACCAGCTGAGGCGAGGCGGGTGAACGCCTTTATCGTCCAGGGTGTATAGCGTACGTCCGGTAGGCTTAGACCCGGGAGGGTTTAGCTTACGGAAACCCGAAACCCACAATAAATGTAAGCTTCGGTTGACGTGTGACCTTGTGCAATCCCTATGGGTGTCGTTTATCTTCGGCGGACCGAGTTTCAACCCTGAGAATCGCAATCGATCAAGAATACAGGAATACAGAGAACTTCCGGGCGCTACTCGTTCCGGGAGTCCTGAATGGGAGTGAGATCACGAGCAAAGACCTTCTCCAAAATAACCAATATCAATAGAGAGTTTGTACACACAATATGCAACCTGTCAATTTAGGTTGTACCCCGAATACAGGTAAATTCGGGATACCCCACGCGCACCACTCCTGAATGTCAGGAGAACAATACAGGTACCTTCCTACCACACGCAATCTACAATCGGGTCCTAGGGGGCGATTGCCACAACCTCCTAAAACGCAGGGAATATGAAATGCAAACGCACACTGAGAGTGTACGTCGCAACTGGGAAATGAAACAGGTGTACCAACCCGATGGGCAATACTTTTGGGTACCTGACTTGGCTTGATGATGTAGTGAGAAGTTTTCGAGGGCCTTGGAACAGGCGTTACTCAACGCTCGCAGCGGGGCTCCGAATGGTACACTCTCCCGTGGGCGGCGGCTGTCCTTAGGCGAATCACGAACCAGGCACTTGTGCACTTGAACGCAAAACAAACTCTGTTGATCTTTATCCTCTTCTCTCTCTCTTTGGCTATCTCTCTTCTCTTTTGTATCTCTCTCTTCTTCGTTGTATACTTCTCTTCTTCTTCGTATGGTCTTGTTACCTTGAGGGTCGCTGGATCTTCACGCGGTCCCCTCTGCTCATATCTTCATACACTTGTTCGGGTTCTCTTGACTCCAGTATACCCGAGCGTCGCGTCGCGGCGCACACGCATCACTTGATGTCGGAGGGACTCGGGTGCCTGACCTGGGGATCTGCTGCACTGATTACGCCACGAACTCAGACCGGCTCACTCTCCATAGTGAAACCAAGTCATGCTCGGAACTGGCGCCTTGGTCGCTGACTTCGCTGACTTGGCACGTTCCTGGGCGTCTGTCCATTGGCAGATATCTGAAGTGTCTTGGGTCTTCTCCATTCAGGGCAGTCATGGTCCATTCAGGTTGGTCGGCACTTGGGCACTCCGGGCGTTGTCCATTCGGGACAGTCGCACTTCATTCGGGCTGTTGGTTGTCCATCCAGGCTGCCGTCGACTCCACGAGCTTCAGTGACCACTTGGTCTCGCTGCTTGAGGTCCTCAACTCATTGTCGGGTCACACTCGGGGTCTTCGTAGTCGCAGTGCCCTGGATGTTCATCTTCACCGTGGTGGTAGCGTCGTTCAGGATATCAATGGCTCGGTGTGCTTGAGTAGCTTCACGCCGGAACTGGTGGAGGTTCGGAATACCTTGGGGATGCTTGGCCTCGCCAAGAAGGGTAGCTCTCCGGGATACGTTCACCGGGGCACTTCACGGTCTCCCTTCGTCAGACTAACTCGGGGCCGGACTGGGTGCTGTGCACCTCCGGCCAGTTGAGGTCAAACGCGACCAGTCATCCATACTCCACATCTCCTCCACCGCACTCGGGCGTTCCACAGGCACGCCATCCTGAATCTGCTTTCGCCACACGAACCATTCAATTACTCTTGTCAGAGCAACCGGGCAACGGTAACCAGGAAAATGTCAAGTTGCTTCGCCAAATGGATACGCGGTACCGCTCATCCATATACTCAACATCCGTCATTGCGTCAAGTTCGATTTGAGGCCTCATCTCGGTGTCCGCCGTAAGTCCATTCCCAAACACAGTGAAAGCCTTAGCCGTCGTGCTCCAGTAGTTCATCAACTTATCGGTCTCCTCTCCAAATTTGCTGATTTGGCCGCGAAGCTTGTCGGGGTGAAGAACGAAAATCGCCACCCGGTAGAGCTCTCTAGGAGAAACCATCGACGGACCGCGGCCGTGCTTTGCCTTGCAACGTGCCTTCAGCCCCGCCAGGAAATGGGCAAATAGGTCCGGATCCAAACTGACACCATAGAGCAGATCCTCGGCGTCCTTTGTTTTGGGTAATGGCGTCCAAGCCGTTTTCTCCATTTCCTCAACCTCCACGTCCTGAGCCTCGAGCTCAGTAAGCTGCATACGAGCCACTACATATTCCGCATGTTAGATTTACCAATGATTGATATCATTCTAACAATTATGTACCTTCCGGTCGGCGAAATTGGTCGTACACGCGCTTTTCCTGAAGCTTCTGGAGGATTTTGTCCTTGTTCTTCGAGTAGGAATCGCGGTTTATATCCTTGCGCGACTTTGGAGGCTTCTTCTTCCCGCACACTTTGCGGTGCTTGGCCATGTTCGACTTCGCCACGAGCTTAGGGCACGTAGGGCACTTGCCCTTCGGTGGACCGTCACCGCCCTCCATTTCCGACCAATTTCTACGACTGAGAGCCGGAACTCCCCTTAGGAATCCTTGATGCTTAGTGGTCAATATTATTTTTGGCTGATCTCGCATATGATTGGCTGAAAAAATGTTATTTGGCGTTATTTCAGGGAAAGAAGTATATTGAAAAAGGTAAATGCAAGCTACTCTCCACCGCTCTAGCCGCTCTCAGACTTCGACTCTTCATCCTCAGTGTCGCCCCACATAGATGCCATCATTGACGCTCCCCACTCTGCAAACGAATCCTGGCCCTCCGAGTTCGGCTCTAAATCAACCAGCATGCTGGTCGGCACGGCATTCGCATACTCCTCATCCGTCAGCGCCTTGCATTGAGTGACATCGGTAAACTGTCTGTTCCGGTTGAGGAACGAGCACATCTCGATGTTGTGGCTCGAAAGACTCGAGCGCTGCGCCGTCACCATCATGCCGCTGACACCAAAGTCGCGTTCGATCGCTGCTGACGAGGATGGCACCGCAAACAAAATACGGGCAACCCGAGGCAAGAAGTGGTACGCGTTCGTCTCCTCTTGGCGCTGCCAAAACTCGAGAACCGTTTCCGTAGCTCCATCGAACTTGCGCTCTAGTGTGCCGGTGTCTGCTAGCCACCGATCAAACTCTTCTTTGACACGCGCTTCATGTCCGCCAGGCTGTGCGCTCCGAACAGGGGTATCACCAAACAGGTCTGTCAGCTCTTCCGAGTAGGAAACAGGAGGGGGGCGGGGGTATAGCGAACATCGATGCTATGTCTGACGAAGAGCTGAGGCCCGAGCGCTGCGACGTATCCGACTCTGCTTGGGCAATCTTAACCATGAGCGTAATGATGCACTTGCGAACACACTCCTTGACCTTGTCAACGTTGCGTTGAACCGTTTGTTCATCTGCTCGGAGGTGTGGTTGCAAAGGGTCGATGGCGAGTTGGGTACTACACATGCGAACAATTTTCGTCAGTCCTTTCTCCGGGTTCTTGAAAACAGGATGCAAACACATTTGAGCTTCTGGAACGTAGGACGTCTCGCGCATCTTGGTGCGGTCGGTATAACGGCAAAAGAAGTTCTTCTGGAACGCTACAGCAAGCAAGTGTCGGGCATTTTTCGCGGTCGACGTCAGCTCATGCACGCGGTAGAATAGAGGAGGATCCTCAGCAGAGCGAAGTCAATTTTTGAGCCCAGTAGTCTCGTCCAATATGGACACACGAAGACGGTAAAGGCTTAGCAGCACCTCCACTTGGTTCGCGCATTCGCTCTGGGCTCGGATGTTCACGATTGTGATCGGATCAAGAAGCGCAAGCAGCTGGACCAACGTGGTCTTGTCATCAGCCAGAGGAAAGTCTTGAGGAGGGTCTTTCCGAGCTCGGATTGCCTTTGCTCGACGTTCTTCAAACCAATGCTCCAGGGCTTCCCACGTCTGAAGGATGCGCCGAATTACTCGAGTCAGGCCCATGAAACGATGCTCCTTAAACGACAGGAGCTGGACAGGGCCCAGTTGGAGTTGCTGACACAGTTCAGAGAAAAGTGACCCCATTGACTCGTTGGAGCGGATCGAATACACGGTCTTGACGATTCTGGAAATCAAATCTGTGACCTCAACGTTCTTCGATGCGCTGCGTTGGGCAACGATTCCAAAAGCCGATTTTGTCGCGGCATTCGTGAGATGGGAAAGCACCAGATCCACTTCAGTGAGAGGCCCTTTTGCACCATCTACTTGACATCGGGCCCTGCATCGGTTGTTGCACCAAAAAAGTCGGCAAGGTTCAAGCGAAAGTTGAGCAACAGCTCGATAATCCACCGTTTGAACGGTCCCCGGTAGCCTTGGCAACGTTCACCGTACAAGGGCTCGAAACAGCGCGTCCCGAGCAAGATCGACTGGAAGCGCCACTGGTTGTCGACCAAGTACACACGAAGCCCCAGGTACTTTTTCCCTGGCTGAGACTTACAGCTCCAGAAGTCTACGACCATCCCCATCGAAGGGGCCTTCTTCAGGCGATTAGTGTCGAGGAAATCCACCGCGCCCTCTCTTGACGAATCATAGAGTTCTGCAATCGCTCGCGCGACCGTGTGACGGTTGATCGTAGATCGAAATTCCTCCTTCACGACGAGGTCCGAAAGCAGCTCAGACTCGTCGTTTTCGCCAAAGCAGAATGGCAAATTGTTTCGGATGATCCGCAACGCCTCCAACAGTAGCGTCATGCGGCGGCTGTCATCGGTACTAGCAATTGCGCTCATGATGCGCTTGAGTTCCTGCTGACGAGACCTCTTGCGACCGGATTCAGCAAGTGACTTTGACGATGACTCACGGTGAACGTCAGCAAGGCGTTTGGTGGCCATCGACGTGTTACCGAAGAGTTGAATGATTTTGTGTTCCCGCTGGCACGAGCGACTACCCATGCATATCCATCCGACGTACTCCTTGTCATCGAGCATGCACGAGATCCGAACCCCCCAGTCAAGTATCAGAGAGCGCTCGCCACGGCGTTTAGGTTGTACTGTGAATCCTGGTAGTGGTCGATAGTCCTGAATGGCTTGTGTCACGTAATCGGGAACCGCTTGCATGTTGAAAGAGGCACGCTCAGCTCTACGCGACGTCGGAATGTCTGGAAAGCTCGGTTGCTCTGGTGGTGGGGGTGTCCTGAAGTCTTGTCCTAGCGTGTCCCTTGGTAGCATCGGGTCTAGACGGCCCTCAACCGGTTGGGGTAGTGGTGAGAAGTCTGGAGATCTTGAACTCGAGTCCGTTGTAGGTACATTGGGTGCGTCGGCATCCGGTGAACCCCCAGAGCAATGGCGCTTCGCCGTGAACGGATTGCGCATCTGGGACGGTGGTAGTGTATGCAGGACGGTGGTAGCGTAGGCAGGAGCTCGAAGACGATAACAATGGCGTTGCCGGGGATAGAGAGAAGGGTGTCGATAGCTTGGCAAAAACCCAATCCAAACCAAAATTACGAGATCCGGATGGTTTGAACACGCTCAGTTTGCAATTTGCATCCCTCCTGATAATACCTTAGTCAAGCTATCGACACCCTTCTCTCTATCCCCGGCAACGCCATTGTTATCGTCTTCGAGCTCCTGCCTACGCTACCACCGTCCTGCATACACTACCACCGTCCCAGATGCGCAATCCGTTCACGGCGAAGCGCCATTGCTCTGGGGGTTCACCGGATGCCGACGCACCCAATGTACCTACAACGGACTCGAGTTCAAGATCTCCAGACTTCTCACCACTACCCCAACCGGTTGAGGGCCGTCTAGACCCGATGCTACCAAGGGACACGCTAGGACAAGACTTCAGGACACCCCCACCACCAGAGCAACCGAGCTTTCCAGACATTCCGACGTCGCGTAGAGCTGAGCGTGCCTCTTTCAACATGCAAGCGGTTCCCGATTACGTGACACAAGCCATTCAGGACTATCGACCACTACCAGGATTCACAGTACAACCTAAACGCCGTGGCGAGCGCTCTCTGATACTTGACTGGGGGGTTCGGATCTCGTGCATGCTCGATGACAAGGAGTACGTCGGATGGATATGCATGGGTAGTCGCTCGTGCCAGCGGGAACACAAAATCATTCAACTCTTCGGTAACACGTCGATGGCCACCAAACGCCTTGCTGACGTTCACCGTGAGTCATCGTCAAAGTCACTTGCTGAATCCGGTCGCAAGAGGTCTCGTCAGCAGGAACTCAAGCGCATCATGAGCGCAATTGCTAGTACCGATGACAGCCGCCGCATGACGCTACTGTTGGAGGCGTTGCGGATCATCCGAAACAATTTGCCATTCTGCTTTGGCGAAAACGACGAGTCTGAGCTGCTTTCGGACCTCGTCGTGAAGGAGGAATTTCGATCTACGATCAACCGTCACACGGTCGCGCGAGCGATTGCAGAACTCTATGATTCGTCAAGAGAGGGCGCGGTGGATTTCCTCGACACTAATCGCCTGAAGAAGGCCCCTTCGATGGGGATGGTCGTAGACTTCTGGAGCTGTAAGTCTCAGCCAGGGAAAAAGTACCTGGGGCTTCGTGTGTACTTGGTCGACAACCAGTGGCGCTTCCAGTCGATCTTGCTCGGGACGCGCTGTTTCGAGCCCTTGTACGGTGAACGTTGCCAAGGCTACCGGGGACCGTTCAAACGGTGGATTATCGAGCTGTTGCTCAACTTTCGCTTGAACCTTGCCGACTTTTTTGGTGCAACAACCGATGCAGGGCCCGATGTCAAGTAGATGGTGCAAAAGGGCCTCTCACTGAAGTGGATCTGGTGCTTTCCCATCTCACGAATGCCGCGACAAAATCGGCTTTTGGAATCGTTGCCCAACGCAGCGCATCGAAGAACGTTGAGGTCACAGATTTGATTTCCAGAATCGTCAAGACCGTGTATTCGATCCGCTCCAACGAGTCAATGGGGTCACTTTTCTCTGAACTGTGTCAGCAACTCCAACTGGGCCCTGTCCAGCTCCTGTCGTTTAAGGAGCATCGTTTCATGGGCCTGACTCGAGTAATTCGGCGCATCCTTCAGACGTGGGAAGCCCTGGAGCATTGGTTTGAAGAACGTCGAGCAAAGGCAATCCGAGCTCGGAAAGACCCTCCTCAAGACTTTCCTCTGGCTGATGACAAGACCACGTTGGTCCAGCTGCTTGCGCTTCTTGATCCGATCACAATCGTGAACATCCGAGCCCAGAGCGAATGCGCGAACCAAGTGGAGGTGCTGCTAAGCCTTTACCGTCTTCGTGTGTCCATATTGGACGAGACTACTGGGCTCAAAGATTGACTTCGCTCTGCTGAGGATCCTCCTCTATTCTACCGCGTGCATGAGCTGACGTCGACCGCGAAAAATGCCCGACACTTGCTTGCTGTAGCGTTCCAGAAGAACTTCTTTTGCCGTTATACCGACCGCACCAAGATGCGCGAGACGTCCTACGTTCCAGAAGCTCAAATGTGTTTGCATCCTGTTTTCAAGAACCCGGAGAAAGGACTGACGAAAATTGTTCGCATGTGTAGTACCCAACTCGCCATCGACCCTTTGCAACCACACCTCCGAGCAGATGAACAAACGGTTCAACGCAACGTTGACAAGGTCAAGGAGTGTGTTCGCAAGTGCATCATTACGCTCATGGTTAAGATTGCCCAAGCAGAGTCGGATACGTCGCAGCGCTCGGGCCTCAGCTCTTCGTCAGACATAGCATCGATGTTCGCTATACCCCCGCCCCCTCCTGTTTCCTACTCGGAAGAGCTGACAGACCTGTTTGGTGATACCCCTGTTCGGAGCGCACAGCCTGGCGGACATGAAGCGCGTGTCGAAGAAGAGTTTGATCGGTGGCTAGCAGACACCGGCACACTAGAGCGCAAGTTCGATGGAGCGACGGAAACGGTTCTCGAGTTTTGGCAGCGCCAAGAGGAGACGAACGCGTACCACTTCTTGCCTCGGGTTGCCCGTATTTTGTTTGCGGTGCCATCCTCGTCAGCAGCGATCGAACGCGACTTTGGTGTCAGCGGCATGATGGTGACGGCGCAGCGCTCGAGTCTTTCGAGCCACAACATCGAGATGTGCTCGTTCCTCAACCGGAACAGACAGTTTACCGATGTCACTCAATGCAAGGCGCTGACGGATGAGGAGTATGCGAATGCCGTGCCGACCAGCATGCTGGTTGATTTAGAGCCGAACTCGGAGGACCAGGATTCGTTTGCAGAGTGGGGAGCGTCAATGATGGCATCTATGTGGGGCGACACTGAGGATGAAGAGTCGAAGTCTGAGAGCGGCTAGAGCGGTGGAGAGTAGCTTGCATTTACCTTTTTCAATATACTTCTCCATGTTTTCATTTTAATGTTGTGTCGGTCTTCATTTTGTCAGTATTCATCTCAATGGTTACTCCTAGCGCAGCCATTTACTGATACAGTCGAGAGCGGGTCATTTGATCCCTTAACCAAGTGCTCTTGGCCGCCTTTCACTGAAAATGGTAAAGAACACATAGTTGTTTTAGCTCTTTGCCCATGCCAAGTAGAGCTTGCGGACAGGAACGTGTTGCTCGCTAGACTACATAGCTTGCCAACTAAACGAGCTTTGAGGTGGCTAACTAAGCATATCTACCTGCTAATCGCTTCGGAACGTTGGGTGCGCTTGCATTATCAGCAAGAAAGAACGTACGCTGATCTGAGAGTACGTCGTTACCCCGTAGATATACCAATGACAACAATGATTCGTACAATTACCTTAGTGCAATGTGCACGGAGTATTTGATTATGTTTGTGAAAACAGTTTAGATGTAGGCCTAGCCACCTTCGCATGCTGCTCTAAAGACTAGCAACTTTGCGGTTCTGCTACGATATTACACCGAGTACTAGGCTTTCACTTGGCTTTCACTTGCTCGAGGCTTGGACACGTAGCTTTGCCGAACGCTTCAAGTTTGTTGATCGTTCTTTGATTCTAGCACACGTTGCCCGAATAGCTTCTTCTCGTGCCTTCGCAAGCTTGGACATTGCCTTCAAGTCTTTCTGCGGGTTTCCTTCACGTTTCAAGCTGCTCTCTGGTTGTTTAGGCGAAGTTCGACGGTGCTGCATATGCGCTTTTGTACCGAACAGCGATTCAGTTGATGAAGAAATTGCAGTTGCTTGCTTACTTGAAGACACTTTTCATCGATCAATATCGCGATCTGTTTCCACTGATCCTCGTTCAGAGCCCCCGCCGCAGCAATCTGCTGCTCCAGGTCTAGTATCATGCTGTTCATGCGGCTGTTCACCTCATCATGGCGTTTTTGAGATCGTAGCTCAGCATTCCGAGCCGTTTGCTCCATCGCTGCAAGGGAGGTTTGAGATGCGATCTGCGCCTCCAAAAGCATTTGTTGCATGCGTGTCTCCACGCAATTCGCTTGCGCCACTTGTTTAGACTCCACAGTTTGCATGACGGCCTCAAGCCCTCGATTAATTGTAGTCGCTACATCTTTCAGAGAAGTGTTGACGAATTCACGACAATCTTTCCGCGAGGCTTCTACTGCAGCGTCGAGTTTCAGCTGCAGCCGCTCTTCAATATTTTCTCCGTTCACATCAGCCCAAACCGAAGCTCGTGTCTCTGCATCCGATCGAATGCTCTGAATAGCTTCCTGGAGCTTCGAGTCAAGTGCAGTAGCGTGTCCCTCCACTGCTACACGTATGGATTGGTGTAGCCGTTCCTCGATGCTCGCTGCGTGCTTTTCAGCAAGCGTTTGTGCTGAAGTTGCAGCGATATTTTCACACCGTCCGAGCGTTGCGTGCAGGTGCCTCTCGTTGTCCTTGTTGAGCTGAAATATATGGTCTTGAATGTTTGCCTCAGTGCGGTTAACACCAGCTGAAATCTGCGCACCAACATTTAATGCTTGCTGATCAAGCGCCGATTTAGTTGCTGCTTCGAGTTTCGCATGAGCATCGACAAGCATTTGCTGTAGCCGACACTCAATTTCGTTGGTACGACGGTCTGTGTGCTCCACAATAGCGGCTTGGAACTCGGATTGGGAGGCGCTCACCACTTCTTGAAGCAGCCCACCAAGTCTGCGCTCAGTAGTTGCCACAGAGTCGTTCACGTACTCAACAATCTCACGGCTGTGCTCGTGTAGTGGATGCATGCGTGACACGCTTGATTCCACCACGAGTATTCGTCGTACACGCCAGAGGAAGATCACAGGTGACCAAGATGTCCTACGCTACCAGACGTCGGCTATCTGTTATATTGCTGGTCAGGCTGCCAGTGCCTGACCCAGCCTGCATAGGATTTCACGAATTCCCCTGAATTTCAACGTCCTGAACAAGTGAACCCAGGAGAAGTGAACTCTGGAGCAATTACGGAGTACAAGCTGAACCTTAGGGAACGCTATGGATGGTGGGAAAACAACGATCCTGATCCGAAGAAACGTGATGTAGTGATAGTGCACGGTGCTGTGAACGACTGTCGGACGAAAGTTCTCCTGGATACCGGTGCGACTGTGAATATTGTGAGTTTCGACTTAGCGCGTAAGCTCGGACTCAGACTCAAGTCGCACAAACAAAGCAAGGTGTCTGGAATGGGAGGCGTTCCGACGTATATCGGCGCCAGTGCCCAGGTGAAGATCACCCTCGGCCCGAGAGTGGTGTATCTCCTGGATGTCTGGGTTGCTAATATCGGCGAAGGGATCGAAGTACTTCTGGGTATGAGTTTCATGTTTGCAGCTGGAGTAAGGATCAGCATTCGAGAAGGTCTCGTAACACTGCCGGATGAAGAAGCGATCATGATGTGTGGATGGAATCCAGAGGATCGCCTGGGTGTCGACATGCCTGTGGAAACTACGGGAAGCTGGTACCTGGGTCGTGGGGAATCCAGAGTGGTGAAGATTTCGTATGGATCGACGAACCCACAGCGTGAGGTTGTGTGGGCAGGGCGCGGTGACCGCTGGGTAACGCACCTGATCTACGCGTCGAGGTCTTGGCCAGTCGCTGTGAAGGTGGTCAACATCTCCGACAAGGACGTCTGCATTCACAACCGAACTCCGGTCGCTCGAATCGTGGAATACGGCTTCTTTCCGCGGGCTGGGCGCTTCGTACGCCCCGGTTCCTTTGCGTATCGTGAGTGGCAAACTCTCATTCTGGAGTGTTCAGTCGCGCGAGGGACGGCTGCGCGCAGAGCGCTTAGCTGCGTTGGAGCCATCGTGTGTGGAGACCCCAGAGTATCAGTGGCCTAAGAAGATCCTGTCGCGGCCTGCAAAAGGACCTGACATGGCACTGCTCGCCTCGATCCTCAGAAAACCGGACGCTCGTCGTGTGCGATTCGCTGAGGATGCATCAACCCAAACTGATGAAGTGCCTCCTGAAGATCCCCCTGAATTCCGAGACGTCGCTGTTGACACAAGCGACCTGGACGACGTTCTCAAGGACACAATGATCGACGCGACCATGCAAACTGACGAGATTCCAAAGTGCACGAGTCCCGAATGCGATACAGCCACTGAAACTCTGAGTTTAGAGGTCGAAGTTGGCAGTGATTCTCAGGATCAACAAAGTGAAGGCAGCGATGCTCTGGATTTCGAAGTGAATGATGATGATTCTCAGGGTGCCGTTGAAGATTACTGGGATATCCCGATCTCAGGGATGCCTGGGACTCCGCTGGAGAAGCTCAGGCAGGAGTATGAACGTTGCATGAAGGTTTCCACAGAGGATCTCGACTATGAGCCTGCGGTTTACATGCGCGAAGGTAGCGAGTTGCTCTCACAGTTGCGTGACCAGTTGGTGATGCTCCCCGAGATACAGGACTTGACACCTCAGTGTAAGATCGAAGAAGCTGATGTTGGGGTCCCTGGGAAAACGACTCCTGAGATGGAAAACCAAGTGAGGCGAATTCTGGAGTATCATCGGAAGATTTTCCTGGGAGACGGCAATGCTGCGCCTCCACCTGCCTGTGGAGTGGTCTGTGACTTAGATGTAGGCGACGCTAAACCTGTTGCCCAGCGTCCAAGGTCTATCGCACCACACCTGTGGACCAAGGTGTATGAACTTCTGAAGAAGCTCCTGGAGAACGGGTTGATTGAGACTTCTACATCACCCTGGGCATCTCCGATTGTCATCGTCCTGAAGAAGAACGGCGTTGACATCCGCATGTGCATTGACTATCGTGTGGTGAACGGCTTCATCAAGCTCTCGCACTACCCGTTGCCGCTCATTGATGACCTCCTGATCGGGTTCGAGTCGGCAATGTGGTTCATGAGCTTGGATATGGCGAGTGGTTTCTGGGCCATCAAGATGACTGAGAGAGCCAAGTTGATCTCTGCATTTGTCTGTCCCTATGGGCACTACCAGTGGGTCAGGATGCCTTTCGGCCTCAAGAATGCGCCGCTGATCTACCAGGCAGTCCTCAACAATTGCCTGTGGGGATTCTTGCGACTCTCCCCTGAGGAAGAGGCTGAGGTGGACCAAGACGTCTTGGA
Organism: Phytophthora vignae f. sp. vignae; assembly: GCA_016169955.1. NCBI lineage: Eukaryota > Oomycota > Peronosporomycetes > Peronosporales > Peronosporaceae > Phytophthora > Phytophthora vignae. The sequence continues at coordinate 1,397,041 of JABJUM010000013.1, forward strand.
TTTTCTGGGGTTGAACCCTGGGGAACCCAGGATTTCAGAGGACGCTGAGCCACGGCTCTCAGTGTTGACAGACGAGATGACGGTTTTCCAGCGTAATATCCCGGCGCCCTCTCAGATGGGTCCTGTTCTGGGTCGAAGCTCGTACATTAACGACATTGCCCACGGTGCACCAACCTGGGATCAGCTGTGCCAAGATTTGAACGCGCTGCTTTTCCGTCTACGTTACTGGAACATCTCTGTGAGTCTCCCCAAGAGCGAATTTGGGAAGCTGTCGATTCCATACCTCTCGCACGAGATCAGTGCCGAGGGTATCAGGGCAACTCCAAAGATCGCGAAGGGTGTCCAAGACCTGCCGTTTCCGACAACGCTGAAGGGAGTCCAGAGTTTCATGGGAAGTCTGAATTACTACAACAAGTTTATTGAAGACCTCCCTGTGATCGCGGCTGTTCTGTACGAGCTAACAGAGGAACAAGTGAAACTCAGGAGAGACTTGTCCAGAGCTCAGGAAGCTTTTGAAATTCTGAAGCGCAAGATCGTCTCGACTCCGCTGCTGCGGCATCCTGACCGCTCCAAGCCCTTTGTGATTATCCCTCACGCGAACCCATGGGCAGCATCTGCTGTATTGGGCCAGGAGTACGACGGAATTGTGCATCCGGTGAGGTTCACAGGACGAGTTCTGAATGACGCCGAGCTGAGGTATCACATCGCTGAGAAGGAGGTGGTCGCGATCCTGAGAGTCCTGGAAGTGTTTCGCACTCTGGTTGAAGGCAGCCCTAAGATCGTCGTTTACACGAGATACTCTGTGCTGAAGTGGTTGCTGACGTCCCAGTCGGCAGATGGTCGGACTGTCAAGTGGGGCCTGAAGTTGTCGCACTGGAACCTGGAGATACGCAGGGTTCAACGTGATGAAGACGGACTGGCTGCGATCCTGGGTGCAGGTATCACTCCCAGGGAACACTTGGATGAAGTCGCTGAGAACTTGATCCCAGCCAAGGGGCGCGTCAAACCACCTGTGCCTATCAGTATGGAGATGTTGGAAGCGGACTACGAGGGTTGCATTCTGAGTTTCGATGGCGCTGCCAAGACGTCCACGCGGCAAGGAAGTTGTGGATGCATCCTGTGGCATGTCCCGGGATGGGATATCCTGGATGCCCAGGGGTTCATTCTGGAAGATGTGACTGTCAATGACGCAGAGTATCATGGACTTCTGAAGGGACTCAACCTGGCGATCGAACGTGGGATTCAGGACATTGTCGTGGTAGGAGACTCTAGGATTGCCATTCAACAGGCCCAGGGTCTCATCAACTGCAATCAGCCCAACCTCCAGAGGAAATTGGCTGAGTACGAGGTGCTGAAGACGAAGTTCAAGTCAGTTCGCTTAGTGCATGTCAAACGAGAGTTCAACCAGGCCGCAGACTACTTGACATCGAAGACTCTAGCACTTGGTGAATCCTGGAGGGTCGAAGACGCTGACGAGCGAATGCATCTGCAGTTGGTGTCCAAGATTCACGAGAAGTTGGTGAAACCGAAGGTGTTGTTAAGCGTTGGAACTCAGAAGGACGGTTCCCAGAACGATGATACTCTGGGTTTCCCTGGACCAGAATGCGCCCCGTTGCCTGTGGCAGCCAAGATTTTCGCTGTCCTAACCCGAGCACAAACTCAGGAGGCAGAAGACCAAGGCGAACCTATGGGCCCTCTGGAGTACCAGGCTGAACGCTGGCGACGAATCAAGGTGCACCAAGACAAGGATGATCACTTGTTGCAACTCAAGGATTTTCTGAAGGGAGACATGAGCAAGTTGTCACACGCCCAGGCGAGGAAGCTTGCGAAGGTCGCCGATGACTTTGTGCTGGATTCCAGAGAAGTCCTGTATCGCCTGAGCCATTCTACGCGGGATCGCCCCAGAGACATGGTCGATGAACTCAGGCTTGTGGTTCCGAAGGCACTACAACCGGACATCTTGCACTACGCTCATGAAGATTTTCAGGGTGGCCACCAGGGGATCACCAGAACGTATGAGAGATTGCGCTCTGAGTTCTACTGGCATGGCATGTACGCGGACGTGGAAGTGTTCGTCAAAGAATGCTTGGACTGCGCTAGCGGTAAGGGGCGTCCTCAGAATGCAGGGCCATCCCCTGGAAACATCGAACCCAGGAGGCCGTTTGAAGTTGTATCCATGGATTTCGTGACGCACCTGCCCAAGTCTGACCGTGGGAACACTTTCCTGTTGCTCTTTCAAGACTCGTTCTCAGGGTTCGTCATGTGTAAACCTATGAGTTCAACGACAGCTCAAGACGTCGCTGAAGTGTACGAGGAGCAGGTTTTCAGGAGGTTTGGAGCGAGCTCAATGCTGCGACACGATCAGGATCCAAGGTTCATGAGTGAAGTATTCACGCGATTCCGTGAACTTCTGGGCAGCAAGCAACGAGCCACTCTGGCGTACCGCCCCCAGGCGAACGGACAGCAAGAGCGGTCGGTGCAGACAGTTGTGCGTAGCATTCGTGCATACGTCGCTGAAGCGGACCAGAGTGACTGGGACGATCACGCTGAGCGGTTAATTTTCGCCCTGAATACGTCCTTCGACGCTACGCGTCTGGATACTCCCTTCTTCTTAGTGCACGGGTGGGACGCACACGGCACTGTATCTGCTATGTTAGGACCCAGACCGTCAAGTGTCCAGGAGCGCACAGCGTACGAGTGGCGCAGGAAACTGCAACGCGACTACAGCTATGCACAGGCCTGTGCAGAGGATCTTCAGAAGAAGGCCAAGCGAGCGCGTTCCGCCGAGCAGACCCGGAAGTGGAAGGAGCTGTCAGATCGTCTGAAGTCAGGATTCGAAGCTGGTGACGCCGTCTGGCTGTATATACCCAAAGTACAGCCAGGTCTGAGCCGTAAACTAGCCCACATGTGGCATGGACCTTTCAGAATTCAGGAGATCCACGACAACTTTCGCGTGAAACTCAGGGTCGAGAACACGGGATATCGCGTGAATCCCTGGGTACACGTGAGCCGCTTGAAACCCAGAGCACTTTTCCCGAAGAGACCTACCGTGGAGATCGATGTGGACGAAGACGATGACCTCGACGCGGCTCTGTTACCTGAGGATAGCTGGGAACCTGACACAGCGAATGACGAGTATGAGGTCGAGCGAATTCTGGATCTGCGGTGGACCAAGCGGACTCGAACATCAAAGCGGACTCGTGAGTATCTTGTGAAGTGGAAGGGCTATGATGAGACTGAGTGGTTGCCTGTGTCGAAGCTCAACTGCGGCGCTTTACTCTACGAGTTCAACCAAGGCGCAAGAGCGCGAGCCCGTTTCCCGGCTACTTCTCTGGGACACCTAAGAAACAACACTCTCCTTAAAACCTCAATTTGATGTGACCCACACATCTGCTTTAATTGGACATAATAATGGTTTAAAATCATCGATTGGACAAAAGTATTAGCAGTGCGCGAGCCAAACGAAAATCGCCTCAAAAGCCTCAAATTCCAGCGAGCTATATCAACGTCTCTAGTATCTCTACAAACCCACCAGCTACATATCCGTGAAGAACCCTATTAAGGCTTCATGTACATATATTTTTGTGTAATATCGCTGAAAATTTAAAAAGTTACGCAAAAAAACCTAATCGTACCCAATTTAGCGAATTGAAACAGAGCTCTATTATCTTTATTTTTGCTGTTTAGAAGCAGCCAATAGGAGTGCTGGAACAGGCAAAAGCTCAGCTTTATTTTGCACTATTGCTCATTCTAAACAAAAAATTGCTCCTCGAGTTATGCCCTGAAAACCGAGGTGTTGTTTCTTAGGTGGCCCAGAGAAGTATGCAAGCCGGAGATGATCACCCAGGGGTTTAGTACTCTGGGGTAGTAATGACCCAGAGGCACAGGTGAAATTCAGGAGGTGAAACCCTGGGTAACACAGTGTAACCCTGGAGAAGATCGATGGAATGTGTGAAGAATGGAGATGGAAACGTGAATGTGAATTGATTTGATTATGAAGAGAGAGCGCTGCTCGGACTAGAGATTCTAAGGAGCGATGAGGCTGAAGCTTCGGCAGAGAAGGAAAGGTGAAAGTGGAGAGCTCTTCGAGGACATGGATAAGAAGGCTTGTTACAGCAATGAAGGCAGCCCAAGGGGCGATTACGAAGATGATGAAACTCTGGAGAAGACTGTGAGTTGAAGTGGAATCCTGGGTACTAGTGAAAAGTTACGCTACGACATGCAAAAGCCAAGTGGTCCCCAGGATCTGGCAAAGATGCCCTCTCACTGATGCGCCTGCGACAGCGGGTTGAGCTTACGGATGGCCGCAGGTCTGGTGTTGCGCTTGACACGATCCGGCACATACTGGAGCCACTCTTCGTCAGGAGCAGTGTTCCACTGCACTCGAGCGGGTTCGCGCATATCCAGCGCTGCCAGTTGAGTCTCCAGGTCGCCGCACCGAGGCCCACCAAGAACTCTGACTCTGGGGTCCTCCCAGATCCAGTAGCAGACCTTGTTAGAGAGTTTCCAGAGACCCGGCTCATGCAACAGAGAGGGTATGAACCCAGGGGTATTCTGCGACCGCTCCAGGAGTGCCTTGAACGTCCTACGGAGCGCGTTGCGACGCGACCGGCGCTTAGAATCCAGAGCAATGTCTTCCTCGGCTTCAGTCGGGATGGGCACCCTGTGCCCTCGCTCCCAGATGGCTTGCGCGTGCTTGTGCATGGCGTCCACGATGTCCTCCACGAGCTTGAGAGCCTTGGTAGCGAGCATGTCCCGTTCGTGGAAGTAGAACACTCGGATACGACCCTGAAGCATGGTCTTCCATGGCTTGGAATTCAGAATCGCTTGGTATGCTCCACGGTTCCAGCGTTCGTGAATCACGTCTTAGGAGAACTTGTGGATCTCGTACTCAGGGAAACCAGGAGTCTGGCATGACGCACTCTTGGTCGAACTTGGATATTGCACCAGGATCCCGTGGATGCGCCAGGAAGTCTCGTCGTCCTCAGGCACCTCGACCGTCGCCAACTCCTCAGCAGTCAACTCCGAGTACGACTTGCACGCGAGAGACGAGGGCTTCTTAGGACGCGCAGCGACCTTAGACGCTCGGGCTGCGCCTGAACTCTGGGTACTGGACCTGGTCTTCTGAGGTTCCTTGCGACGCTGTTTCTTGGATTTAGAGCCGGAACTCTGGGACTTGTCAGAGGACCCAGAGCGCGGACGCTTGCCAGCTGCCTTGGTCTTAGGGGGCTCTTCAACCGCGTCTTCCTCAGAGTCTTCGACTGCCTCATCGTCAACAACCAGAGATCCAGAGGCGATGTATTCCACTTCTTCTTCTGAGCTGCTGGAAGGGCTTCCTTCTGGGTCTTGGACCGGAGGCTGGTAGTCCGGGTCATCCTCAGGATCATCCACCGTAGAATCCGCGTCTTCGTCAGGGTATACCACGTGGTCATCGAGGTTTCCCCAGGGCGGTGGGACGTCACCACGTCTGAGGCGTCGATCCAGGCGCTCGTCCGCCATCTCGTAGTAGGCCTCAGGGACGTACTTGCTCCAGGGAGTCTTGTCAAGTCGACGCCAGTACATCATGCTGACAAGCATCTTGATCAGCTGAGGCTGCCGGAAATGGCCATGAGCGGCGCGATCGCTGCCAATCCACTCCATCGCAGTATCGTACTTGAGCCCCGCGAGGATGGCTTGACGCACGTCCGGACGAATCTCCTTCCAGACGACGCCTCCAGGGAGCATCGTGCGCGCAGCGTCCTTGGAAACAACGGTGTTGTCACCGGCACGACGCACGGAGTCACGACCAGGTTGATGATCCTTAGGACGACGCTGGACCTTGTGAGCCGTGGAGCCTGTAGACTCCTGTGACTTGTCCGTCGACTCGGAATCCGTGGATTTCTTGGAACCTTGACCCTTCTTCGAACTCTGAGACCCCTTGGAACTCTGAGGCTTTGAACCGGAAGTCGACCCACGCCTGGGTTTGCTCCCAGGGCCTGTGAGATCCAGGGTCTCAGGGCGCGTGGCGTGTCCAGATCCAGACCCAGAAGACGGAGGCATGCGCGTGCTCTTCTCAGGATACGGAGCCACCGCGGCTTTGCGCTTGTCCATTGCCGTGACGCTGATGACGGTGTCCCAGGCCTCGGGTGGTTTCGAGTCCTTGATGCAGAGCCCGAAGAGGTCGTGAAGGCGCTCCCAGTTTCCCGTGAAGTCCGTGTGCTCCTGGAGAAAATCCGAGAGTTTCCAGGGATCCATGGTAGCAGACTCGAGGCGCGATTTCAGGATTCGCACCTGAGTTTCAGAGTCGGACAAACGCGCCTTGAGCTGCGCTTTCTCGGACTCGAGGGCATCAATTTCGTCTTGATATCGCGCCTTCTGACGCTGCAGTGCAGCCTCGTGCTCGTGCTTCACGGATTCTGACTTGCCGAGGGCCTCTTGGACCTCTTGGAACCAGTAATCACGAGTGAACTTCCATGCGCGCTTCCGTTCCTTGAGTTCGCGCTTCACGTGGACCAGTTCATCGACCGCTGCGAAGCCCTGCTGAGATTCAGCCAGAGACCGCATATGCTTGTATGCACCGAGAGTGCGGCGCAAGTAGCCGGTCATCTTGAACACGCGTTCCGCGAATCTTGTACTGTCGAAATGCTGCAGGAGCGAAGCCATTTCACGACGAATGCTGATGGAATTCAGAGAACGGTCCAACTCGTAGGCCGAGAGGGGTAAACTGCGAGGCCGCAACACACCGGACCCAACGTCCGCACCACAGACCTCCCTGAGCCACTGAAGGTCATCGTCCGACAACTCCTCGAAGCCTATCAGAGTGGTGACGCCACCGTAGCCCTCCGTAGCGAATGCACCATCGCGAACGTCCCTCGTGATCGCTGGAACTCCTACGAGGTACGCGTTGGTTCCGAGATCGGGCGGCGTCGGGAGCCGCCAGTGTGGTGGGTGCTCAGGGATCGTGAACTCCGGGAGCTCCACATCGCTGTCCTTCAGCATGCCCGAGAAGATGAGCCCCTGGACGTCGGTCACTGTCGCGTGACGAGGCGACTTGAACTCAGGAGCGTTCGCCGTAGCCGCACCTGACGCCGCCTCCTCCGCGTCGGGAGCCTTGGACTCTGAGTCTACGACTCCGGCCTCTGGAGTTGCAGCGTCAGCTGAGGCACCGCCATCAGCCTCGCGCATGTCGGTGTCGGGAGCCTGGTCTTCGTCGTCGGACGCCTTGCTTTCCGAGTCGGCGAAAGTGACTTGTCTGGCCTTTCCCTTAGGAACGCCAGTCGAAGCGTCGCCGCTACTGTCCGCCTGCGCACTGTCGTCGCTCTCAGGAGGGGCGCATGCAGGGGCGTCGACCGCGCGTTGCTGCGCTGGAGGAGGCGCGGGCGCTGTGCCTTGAACCGATGTCGCCGCCGGCTTGCCGTCCGTGGATGCGTCCGCCATGTCGATGATTTGTGAAATGGGAATGTGATTGTACGCCGCCCGTTGGAGTTTTTGCGGTTGAAAAGAGGACCTTGAAGATCGGCCCCGACCAACCGTTGGGGAGACAGGGGGCCGAAGTGTGTGAAATCCTGGGAGTCGACAGAGGGCAACGGCCGTATCGATCTCCAGGGCGCCTCGAATTCGGTGTTTTTGTGGCCTGGCCATGGTTCACCAGTTCGGGGTGATTTCCTCTTTGATGGACCCGGACCAGGAGGGGCGGTTGACACGAGGCGGTTCCCTGAAATTTGCCGATGATGTGCCGTCACCCTGTCGACTCGGAGCTGGTATCGAACTATGATTGGTGGATAAGCTTGGATGAGTACGGCTGTACCCGTGTGACACGGATGGCGACTGTGGGAGAGAAGTGATCCAGTGGGATGAATCCAGTGCCTGACCGCAGATGGGCCCAACTGACTGGAAGTGTGGATCCTGGGAGTGCACACCCAGGATTTCAGAAGAACACTCAGTCCAGTCCCGGACTTTCCCTTACGATGAGTGCCTAAAGTCTGGCGGAAAGTGTCTCTGGAGAACGTATCCCAGAGTACACCTCATCTTGCTGTGGGTCAGAGCACTACTATGGATTATATCTCCTGAGAACCCCCCCCCCCCCCACCACTACCGTGAACATGCGCCGGAAGCTGTATAACCCGCTAAGTGTTTGTACTTGTGGAGACAAACGCGAGTCTGTGAAGAATACAACTTGGTATCCAGAGTACCACATAGAGACCCTGAGAATCACCCCAGATGGACAGGTGACCCAGAGTTCCAAGTGATCCCCTGGATTTAGAGTGTGAACCCGGACTCCCCATACCGAAAACAAGTACTCCCCAAGTCAACACCCAAGAATCCCCAAGAACCCTCAAGAGTTCCCCTGAGTTCCACTGAGTTTCAGGAGTGATCCAGAGTACCACATGAATCTCTGAGTTTCGAGCCAGTTGGGAGTCAGTCTGCAATCAAAGTGATGCGTGACCTTGAAGATCGAAGTGAAGATCTGCTGACTGAATACTTTCGAGGAGTCGAGAGGGAACCGATAACCATACGAACCCAAGTCCAAGGACCCACATTTGGCACTCTGGACGCCTTGCGACGATGGAATCGCAAGCCGATCGCAAGTTTGGACCGCTGAACCCAAGGCATACTGAAGACAAGATACTTGATCCCAAGCATAGTGAAATGAAGACTTTTGCCCGTAAAAGAATGCAGAAGAGAGAAAGAAGTAAGAGAGAAGTAGCCGATAAAGACAAACAGAGTTCAATTTTCCCTGTACTGCGCAAGTGACTTCGGCCAAGCCTGCCGACGGAAATCCGGAGGACCCGAGACTACGACCGCGGGACGCTAAGGGCACATCAACGGCGAAGGACAGCCGTCTGTGTGGACTCCATCAAACTCAAGTCCAGTTAGGTGGGGACCAGCGACGGCCTTGAGCTTCCTGGGGTGATCCATCTATTTCATATCCTAGTTGGGTCACTTGCTGTGCTCGTGGTAGCCCATTTCATATTATTCCAGAGGGTATTCTGGGGTGCTAGGTAGTCGCCTCCAGGATTTTGGATTGACTGCTTGTGTGAAGGGAAAGGTAACTGATAGTGATTGTATTTTCCTCCTGTACTGGGGGTGGTGCGCGTTTGTGTGAGTCTCAGGGGAGCTAGGCCCCTGAATTTCAGGCTCGAGTGAGCCTAGTGTGTGAGTGACCCACCGTCCAAGGGTCCAAAAGAATAAGTGACGGCTAGTTGTAGTGTTTGTATACTCTGTATTTGTTGGTTTTATCGAGCTAGGAAGGCATTTGGGTAAGGTGTCTTCTGAGTTCCTCACCCCAGAGTTGACTGAAATCCTGAACCCTGAATTCGTGATATTCTGGGTTTCGGGTGATCTGGTTCTCTGGGTTTTGCCTTTAGTGTCGGGGTGCGTTCTGGATTAGACGTGTACCTCAGCGCTTCTTCGAGGCTACATTCAAGTTTGGTGGAGTGCCGTTCCGTCAAAGACAAACGAGCCGACAGGGATTACACAAGGTACCCACGCCAACCAAGGAGAGTGATCCTCAGGGTTTAAAGCTTCGCGGCTGCGAACCTCTGGATTTATCTTCTTGCTGTTGACTTTCAAGTCGATTCTCTGGGTCTACACCCTAAGAACCTTCTTGGGCTGCGCTATACGAACCCCCCTGGGCGATAAAGGTTTCATCGGCCTCGCCTCATGTGCATGAGTGCGTTTGCTCGTGTAGTGAAGCGGTTTCGCCCGACAGCTACTTTACAGATCGATGCTGTGATGGGGGATGCAGAAGAAGCTCAAATGAACGGACTTCAGCAGGTTTCAGAGTTTTCAACCGCGACATACCTGATGTGCTTTTTTCACGTTCTGTACAATGTCCGAAAGCGTACGCGGCACCTCATTCCTGCAAACCGGAGATCAGTCATGGATGGAATCATTCGCATGCACTACGCCGAAAACATGAGCGCGTACTACACTTTGAAGGATGAAGTGTTGAAGGAGTGGAAGAAAACTCCTGAGTTGAAGTCGTTCGTATCCTACTTTTCGAAGCAGTGGTTAGACAGCCGTTTTTGGCGCTGGCAATTATTTCACACTCCGTCGGGCTACGCAGTTACAAACAACCCCTGTGAAACATTCAATGCAGTTTTGAAGAAATACACTGGACGTAGGCGCTACCACATGCAACGACTCATTTCGGTTTCCAAGGTCGTGGTGGAGGATATAACAATTCACTCGCCAACACCCGACCATCAAATTGTGGCCCCGAACCGAGTTACGTCTTCGGCTGCGTCGGTGCTCATTTCGACGGACCGCGTCGAAGTCTTCACCACTGATAATGAAGGCTTGTGTCGGGTGAAACAACTCCGCAAGTCGGATACCACCGAAGCCGAAGACTTAGAGGAACTGTGTGAGGCCGTCGACACGCCATTCAAAGCCTCAACAGACAAGGTTGAGGAGGACGAGGAGGAGACGGAGATTCTGGGGCCGGCACTTCCCGTGCGCGAGCAGCGCGCACGGGCAGCGCAGCTGTACAAGAACGTTGTTTCATGGTCACTGCGCTACGCGCATACGGTCGGCATGCCTGAAAACGGCTGGATTGTCGATGTCGAGAAATGCATTTGTGGATGCAAGTACTACTTGAAATTCAAAACGTGCTGCCATGTAGTAGTTGCAAGGAAGGCGAAGAAGTTGGGGCGTCCTGGTGGCAGCGATCTCAATGAGAAGCTGTTTAACCGCACAATTGGGAAGAAGAAGTTAATGTCCGTCACCAAGAGGCAAAAGAAAGACGAACAAGCAACACAACAACCTCTGCCTTTAGCTGCACCACTTGAAGGCCGACCACCCCTGGCTTCTAAAGCACTGGACGTGCAGTTCATCCTATGTCCTGATACGTAGTGAATACTAGTTTGCCTCCGCAATGTACGTTGTTTCTTGAATCTGAACGAACACTCATGTCGTGCACATCCAATTGTCAGTTAGGTACAAGTTGCTGTGTCAGATACAATGAATTCGTCAGGTCAGGTACAAAAATTTTGTCATGTCAGGTACAAAAAATTTGTCATGTCAGGTACAGAAAAATTGTCAGGAAGTATGTAGCAGGCTTGAACATATCCTGTAAGCTGTATTTCCGATACTAGGTATCCTACTACTGCTCCAGCTACAAGAATTCCATGTACTCGTCAGATTCGTCGCCGCTCAATTCCTCTTCACTCACATATCGAAGCTCCTCCTCGTCTTCCTCATCCCTCTCGATCTCGTCCGCACTCTCCTCCTCCCTCTCCAGCTCGCTCCCGGCGTCACTCTCTTCCTCACTCTCTTCACTCTCTTCACTCTCCTCCTCACTCTCATCCTCACTCTCCTCGCTCTGCTCACTCTGCTCGTTGCTCTCCTCGCTTTTCTCCTCACTCTCATCCTCACTCTCCTCGCTCTGCTCACTCTGCTCGTTGCTCTCCTCTTCTATCATATCGTCGCTTTTCGTTGTATCGTCCTCCTCGACGTGCACTTCACGCCAATTTCCGCGCTCCTCGGGGTGATGACGACGAAGATGCTGATGGAAAGAATTCAGCACTGAAATTTCTTCGGGCACAGCTGACACTTGTAAAGATCCCCCACAGTACATTCGCGCCGGTGCGCTGCCAACTCGCGTCTAGAATACACTAGCTCGTTGCATTTGTTGCACATGTACTCGTTGTACACTGCCGCTTCCATTGTGTTGCTCTTCTGCTTGATGCCTACGACTTGAATGTAGCAATGGAGGCGAATGTTGATCGCCGAGTACTTCGCCCCAGCGTGCACGAGATCTCCTCTGAAAAGGACGATTTGCCCTTCGTCGATGCAGAGAGTCTTTCGCTTAGATTTCTCAACTGTCGATCCAAAGCAGCCGGGTACACATGCAGCAGGGTGTTGTCCATGAGTGCGACGATCACAGAGGCTTGGACCAACCCCGTCTTCTTCCTGGGACGGACTATTTCATACGTTGGAAAGTCAGAATGAATCTCTTGATCTTCACCCCCAGGAAGCGACTTGAGGGCGTGCCATGCACCCGGGGCAATTTGCCATAACGCCACTGCGTTAACAACTGCGTTCTTCAGACGATCTTCAATCTCCTTCACAGCTTTTCCGAGGGTCCCAATGTCTGCCTGGCGGCGAAACTTGTCTTGCGTTTTGGCAAAGACTTTCAGGAAGATTCGATAGAAGTCTAGCCTCTTCACTTCTGTGAGCGCACTCTGGCATAGGTCGCTATCCAAGCCGATGTCTCCAACAATGTACCCGTCATTCCAAAAGCGAGCCATTTCAACCTTTCCGAACATCGTAGACCAAACGAAGACCCGTGTTTTGTAGTCCTACGCTGATGCCGCTGCCTCAAATAATACACGTCGCCTTTTCTGTGCTTGCTCCTCTTCTACTTTGTCCAGGTTCGCACGTTCACGTTCACCGTGCCCGACGGGCCCAGCTACTCCTGCGGGCCGAACTTCTTCACCAGCGCCGGGGGGGCCGAACTTCTCCGAGGCGGCCTGCGCGCTGGGCTTCTGCACGGTGGCCTGCGGGCCGAACTTCTCCGAGGTGTCTTGCGCGATGAGCTTCTGCACGGTGGCCTGCGGGCCGAACTTCTCCGAGGTGTCCTACGCACTGAGCTTCTGCACGGTAGCCTGCGGGCCGAACTTCTCTGCACGGCGGCGTGCAGGCCGAACTTCTTCACCGACGCGTGCGGGCTGAGCTGCTCGACCGTGACCTGCGGGCCAAGGAGCTCCGAGTGCTGCGAGTTCTGGGGGCCGATCTACGCCTAGTTCAGTTGCTCCTCTGGGTCGGAGGTCTTGTGCTTCTTGGGGCGGTCGTAGATGTGCAGCGAGGGCGGTGAGCTTTTGGCGCTGCACAGCGGGTGGCGGCGTGTGCGCGCCGTCGTCGTTTAGTTTGTGTAGCGATGGCGGTAGACGCATCGCCAGTAATGACGCAAGCGTGATTTGGCGATGACGTCATGGGGTGGTGCATCTGTGCATTTCACTGATAGTCATCTGTGCAATTCCTAAAAATACATGTGCGCTTCACCTTCTCTCCGCTCAGGTCCATGCCACTCTGCTCGGCTTCTCGACTCAGGCAATGACCCTCGGCATCACATCCAAGGCCGGACTCGGACTCCATCTCACTCCGCTCAGCTCGACATCTTGGGCGAAGACTCTGCGAACATGATGGACACTTGGACCGTGTTCAGTACGGTCCCGCTCAGACGCCTGCTTCACGACTCAGCTCGCCACCCTGGGCAACAGCTCCGCAACCACGGGAAATGTCAAACTCCAACTCCACTAGACTCCGCTCAGCTCCTCGACTTGAGCGGGGTTCCGATCATCTCGTTCGAGGCTCAGCTCGGGCTTCGCGCAACTTCTCTCAGCTTTCCGGACTCTGCTCGGACCTGGGACGTCTAATGCCAGACATCTCGGGTCCCAGACAGGCATTGCTCAGAGCCGGGGTCTGAGCAAAGCTTCGCCCAGCCTTCGGGTTTCGCTACCTTCGTCGCATGTCTCGTGCCGACAGTTGGTGGTCTAGGTCCATCTCAGCCATGACGTACTTGAAGTCCACTTGATTGATACGGGTCAGCTGGACTTTGGGTTCGGTGGAGAAATCCACTTGGCCTCATCACAACCGTCCCTTATGAGTGTCGGGTCCACGGAGGTCATTTCCGACTTGGACCCGGCGCCCATAACCCAGATGACTCGCATCACCTCTTCCCACAATCGTCCAATCCTGCCGAACTTGTGGAGCGTTGTTCCCGCACATTTGCGAAATTTCGACCAAGCACCGAGACCGCAGTGGATACTGCAGCACCAACGAGTGCTGCACTTCCACGGCAATCCGCGCATTCTCGTCCGCATTCGCCGCTTCCACTGCTTCGTGCCGGCCATGGCCGACTCGCAGCAGTCCAGCGCGCCGCCTGCGGGCGGCACAAGTCAAGATCCTGCGTCGCAGGGCACTCCCGCGGCTCCCGCGGCGCTCCAGGCCTCGTCCAGCGCGCCACCAGCTTCATCTACCATGCCTGCGTCTTCAGCGTCGCTGGCGTCGCTGCTCACAACGTCGTCAGCGCCGCCTGTGGTAGCAGAGGGCGCGCCTGCAGCGTCCACGTCCTTCATCTCGCCAGTAACGACCGAAGCCACTCCATCGGGCGCGATATTGGCGCCACCGAGCACCACCAACGCGTCTACGGCCAACGTCACGACGTCTGCGGCTACGTGCACCGCGTCGGCAGCTCCCGGCAGCGCTCCGGCATCTTCAGCAGCGACCACAACGGCTCCGGGGCTCGCCATGACGGCTCCTGCGTCCTCCGACGACGCCACAGCGCTCATGCTTCGTCCAACGCCCGCGGTGCCGTCACCTAGCGCGCTGCAGACAGCTCAAGCTACCATGCAGAGTGCGCCGGCAACGAGCACCATCGCTGGATCGCTCCACACGGTCGTGGCCTCGCGCTACCAGGTTCCATCCGGTCGCCTTACGAGCCATGCCGTACTCCGTGGCATCAGCTCACTCCCCCGGGGCAAGTCATCGTGCCGGCCACGCTCGAAGACCTGCGCGATGGCGCACTCATGGCGTGTGCTCCGGATGGTCTGAGCTGTTTGATGGACGTCACCCAGTTCTCTTCGGCTGAGCTAACACGTCTGAGCGTGCTCATGGGCCGAGATGCTGCCAGCGACCTGCTGCAACTTCTCTCAAGTCCGCCTCCCGACATCACGGATCCTCGGATTAGAGCCACGCTGGATCGAGAGATGATTCCACTCGCACAGAGCTTTGGTGTGGATCAGCTCGCGTCTCGGACCTTCCGGACCACTCAGTACCTTCAGCAAGCGGTGCAGTTCATCCAAGCGCTCGAGCGGCAGAGCTCAGGGGGTACATCTGTTCCTGGTACTGCAAGCACAGACCTGAGAAGCCAATTCCTCGCCCAAGCTCTCAAGCGCCAGAGTGACGCGCATAAGGCTGAGCTGCAGCGCATCCAAGCTGCGCACGCAGTGGCACTTCAGACAGCTGCCGCTGGGGCTTCTGGAGGCCGGCTCACTGATATCACCGCGGCCGCAGAGATCCAGAAGCTCAGGGATGACTTGGACAAGACGTTCAAGCTAGGCTCTCGTTATTGTGCTGACAAGATCCAGGCGGAGGACGACTTGGAGGAAGCGAAGAAGAAAATTGTCTCACTTGAGTCTGAGCTCACAGCATCTCAAGAGCGTATCGCCGATCTTGAAGCGCAGATCCAAGACTCTAGAGCGTTCCGACCCTGGAGCTCTCTGTGACTTCCTGTTCCACGGCAGCGCGTTCAAGGGCAACTGGCGTCGGCTGCTCGAGCTTCTGCAGCTCTATCGGACTGGGAAGCCTGCTCCTGCCAGCTAACGCACCACGATTCAAGTCTCGGCTCGCGATCTCGACTTCGAGGACTCTGAGCCATACACGTCCCAGGCCGCTCAGTCGAACAGCGCTCAGCTTCCAGCTTCCTCACTATCGGGCTTCGCTCAAGCTATCACCACTCCGGCCAGCGCGTCCCTGCTGGCTACCCCTTCGGGCACTCCTCCTATGTTCTCACTCGGCCGGTCGTCTTCATCCGGATCTGGGAAACAGCGACACACGCCACTCAAGTCTGCCGCAGTGGGTGTGTAGTGTGTTTGTGTTCGTAGCGCGGGCAGGGGCGCTGAAAAAGCGGTCCGAAAAATGGAGGTTAGGTTTTCCATTTTGCTGGGCGCATAGCGCAGTGGTAGCGCGTCCGCTTTGCAAGCGGAAGGCCCCGGGTTCAATCCCCGGTGTGTCCAACTCTTTGTTCGACTCACCTCCTCTTGCACGCCTACCTCCATGCCTGCTTGCGACGGCCCGCAATGCCGACGCTTTATGCTCCGCGTACAGCTAGACAGCCGCTCGAGATCGCGCCACCCAGTTCAAAGCTCGCCTCGCAGCACTCCACCGCGCTCCCCGACGCACGAGGTCGTTTCATGACCGCTACGCCGAACCAGAAGCAATGTGTTTGCGCTTGCACTCCAGACGGCTTGGCCGCTGATTGGAGTGTGGATCCGACGCGGAATCGGGTGTGTGGCCACGACAAGCAGCGCGATCCAGCGAAGAGCACGTCGGTCGCGGATTGGTGATGGTGCTGCTCGGGGAGGTCGTTTGAAGGCGATTGGCTGGTAGCAGGGCGTAGCGCGTGTCCATGGCAGTGGGTGTGTAGTGCGTTTGTGTTCGTAGCGCGGGCAGGGGCGCTGAAAAAGCGGTCCGAAAAATGGAGGTTAGGTTTTCCATTTTGCTGGGCGCATGGCGCAGTGGTAGCGCGTCCGCTTTGCAAGCGGAAGGCCCCGGGTTCAATCCCCGGTGTGTCCAACTCTTTGTTCGACTCACCTCCTCTTGCACGCCTACCTCCATGCCTGCTTGCGACGGCCCGCAATGCCGACGCTTTATGCTCCGCGTACAGCTAGACAGCCGCTCGAGATCGCGCCACCCAGTTCAAAGCTCGCCTCGCAGCACTCCACCGCGCTCCCCGACGCACGAGGTCGTTTCATGACCGCTACGCCGAACCAGAAGCAATGTGTTTGCGCTTGCACTCCAGACGGCTTGGCCGCTGATTGGAGTGTGGATCCGACGCGGAATCGGGTGTGTGGCCACGACAAGCAGCGCGATCCAGCGAAGAGCACGTCGGTCGCGGATTGGTGATGGTGCTGCTCGGGGAGGTCGTTTGAAGGCGATTGGCTGGTAGCAGGGCGTAGCGCGTGTCCATGGCAGTGGGTGTGTAGTGCGTTTGTGTTCGTAGCGCGGGCAGGGGCGCTGAAAAAGCGGTCCGAAAAATGGAGGTTAGGTTTTCCATTTTGCTGGGCGCATGGCGCAGTGGTAGCGCGTCCGCTTTGCAAGCGGAAGGCCCCGGGTTCAATCCCCGGTGTGTCCAACTCTTTGTTCGACTCACCTCCTCTTGCACGCCTACCTCCATGCCTGCTTGCGACGGCCCGCAATGCCGACGCTTTATGCTCCGCGTACAGCTAGACAGCCGCTCGAGATCGCGCCACCCAGTTCAAAGCTCGCCTCGCAGCACTCCACCGCGCTCCCCGACGCACGAGGTCGTTTCATGACCGCTACGCCGAACCAGAAGCAATGTGTTTGCGCTTGCACTCCAGACGGCTTGGCCGCTGATTGGAGTGTGGATCCGACGCGGAATCGGGTGTGTGGCCACGACAAGCAGCGCGATCCAGCGAAGAGCACGTCGGTCGCGGATTGGTGATGGTGCTGCTCGGGGAGGTCGTTTGAAGGCGATTGGCTGGTAGCAGGGCGTAGCGCGTGTCCATGGCAGTGGGTGTGTAGTGCGTTTGTGTTCGTAGCGCGGGCAGGGGCGCTGAAAAAGCGGTCCGAAAAATGGAGGTTAGGTTTTCCATTTTGCTGGGCGCATAGCGGAAGGCCCCGGGTTCAATCCCCGGTGTGTCCAACTCTTTGTTCGACTCACCTCCTCTTGCACGCCTACCTCCATGCCTGCTTGCGACGGCCCGCAATGCCGACGCTTTATGCTCCGCGTACAGCTAGACAGCCGCTCGAGATCGCGCCACCCAGTTCAAAGCTCGCCTCGCAGCACTCCACCGCGCTCCCCGACGCACGAGGTCGTTTCATGACCGCTACGCCGAACCAGAAGCAATGTGTTTGCGCTTGCACTCCAGACGGCTTGGCCGCTGATTGGAGTGTGGATCCGACGCGGAATCGGGTGTGTGGCCACGACAAGCAGCGCGATCCAGCGAAGAGCACGTCGGTCGCGGATTGGTGATGGTGCTGCTCGGGGAGGTCGTTTGAAGGCGATTGGCTGGTAGCAGGGCGTAGCGCGTGTCCATGGCAGTGGGTGTGTAGTGCGTTTGTGTTCGTAGCGCGGGCAGGGGCGCTGAAAAAGCGGTCCAAAAAATGGAGGTTAGGTTTTCCATTTTGCTGGGCGCATAGAGTGGTAGCGCGTCCGCTTTGCAAGCGGAAGGCCCCGGGTTCAATCCCCGGTGTGTCCAACTCTTTGTTCGACTCACCTCCTCTTGCACGCCTACCTCCATGCCTGCTTGCGACGGCCCGCAATGCCGACGCTTTATGCTCCGCGTACAGCTAGACAGCCGCTCGAGATCGCGCCACCCAGTTCAAAGCTCGCCTCGCAGCACTCCACCGCGCTCCCCGACGCACGAGGTCGTTTCATGACCGCTACGCCGAACCAGAAGCAATGTGTTTGCGCTTGCACTCCAGACGGCTTGGCCGCTGGCTGGAGTGTGGATCCGACGCGGAATCGGGTGTGTGGCCACGACAAGCAGCGCGATCCAGCGAAGAGCACGTCGGTCGCGGATTGGTGATGGTGCTGCTCGGGGAGGTCGTTTGAAGGCGATTGGCTGGTAGCAGGGCGTAGCGCGTGTCCATGGCAGTGGGTGTGTAGTGCGTTTGTGTTCGTAGCGCGGGCAGGGGCGCTGAAAAAGCGGTCCAAAAAATGGAGGTTAGGTTTTCAATTTTGCTGG